>CM076271.1:1370000-2740000 GCA_038380795.1 Pyrocephalus nanus | reverse complement strand
ACCTTTCAGGAAGGACAGGTGTGGAGCAAACCCAAAATAGAACCGAATTCCCCCCAGAACCCAGCAGAAGATGTAAAGAGATGGTAGGTGTGGGGAAGAAGAGCGTTCCTCCTGAGAGCATCCAGCCCCAGGCAGCTCGTTGCTAGGCAGAGGCACCAAGGTTGTATAATAATGCTCCAAAGAGGAGTCTGTACATCTGATTTTTAGAAAGCAGCTGAATTTCGGTCGAGGCATTTACATATTCAGTTTGTCTGGCTAGTGTTTGATATTAATTTTAAAAGCACTCTACAATTTGCCAAGCTGGCTGTTGTGTTTTAACTGTGGCACGATTCTAACGCCTCTCATTACATTTTTTTCCCCTCTGCAATTAACTTCTGGAAAATCAGGTTTCCAGGTTTTTGGTTGGGTTTTTTTTTCCCAGATTTTATGAAGAAAATTGCCTCGAGTACGATTACTGTGCCTTGGCTTTTCGTTCATCCCCTTTACACAGTCAAACATGTGGTATTAAAATGCAATAGCAGCAACATCACGGAGCTGCAATTACATTATGGAATCATTATCTTCACGGAACGATGGGACTTGAGGGACCCACCAGAGCACAGGTTTCCACAAGAGCATCTAGAGGTTATGATGATGCCTCTCTAGGCATGCCTTGAGGCTTCTGCAGTGCTCTTAGACTGAATGCATAACAGCAATAAAACCTGAAAAGTAGCTTTTCCTTAAACTTTTAAGCAATTTGACTTTTTTGGAGTTGTTAATAGCTGGAAGGTTTTAACTGTTGAGAGAGTTAATCAATAGCTGTATCTGTGTGTGTACCTGTATTTACACACGTGTACAGACAACGTCTATGTGCATGTGGGTGCCCATGTAAATCCAGCTGGAATACAGACCTGTTCAGTGCTTGGATATCGAGGCATTTCTTTTTCTTTCACTTTTTTTTCAGCAGAAGAGAGACATGAGAAAACCTTAAAGCTGGCCTTTCCTGTTGGCCTTGCTGGAGGTAGAATTTTAAACCTGGGATTTCAACCCTCAGGCCAAGGGAAATAAGAATTCAGAAGTTTGAAGTTTAAATAGGAGAACATTTTTTTAAAATCCTTTGTGTTGTGTGTGCGTGTGTATGTGCATGTTCCAAGCCCACCCTCGTACAATAGGGTAGTAAAAAAAGGGTAAAACTTTAGGATGCTTTGTGGCAAATTTTTGTCCTCTTTATAGGAGATCTGAATGCAGCTGATGGTGTAGAACATTCAGCACATGCTAAATGTGCCTTATTGCCTTGGTAACAGGTGGTTTGTTACTTGCTGTAGTACACCTAGATATCCCGTGTAAATGGGCAGAAAGAAAGACTTTGCATTTGGGTAGAAAATTAACAGCAATAATTATGAAATCAATGTACAAACTTGTTTTCATTTAAAAAAAAAAGTAATTGGATACAAAAATTAACTGCCCATAATAGCATGAGTCATTTTAATTCAGATATCTCCAAGCAATTCTACAGAGATGGCTTCAGCATTTACGTTGCTGAGGACATCTCAGTCAGTTCTGGCAGGCAGCTAAGAAGGGAACAGATTACTTTGCCACAAAATGAAGTTATTTACAGTAATGTTAATATTATTGCTTATTTATAAAGAAAGAAAGAAAAAAAAAAGTAGTCATCTCTGTGTAGAACAAGCCCAAAGCTGATCTCAGCTGCCAGGCAAACCAGGGCCACAGGGCAGCTCATGAAAAAAGGACTCAGGAGCAAATCTGTGCCTTGCCAGCAGTTTTTGCCTGGGAAATGGGTATGCTGGGGTTGCTGCTGCTTTCTCCTGCTTTACAACCTTCCCTGAGGGTGGTTAAAGACCTAGTTAATGCCTCAGGCTGTGGTAGGGGGGAGGCTCTTTCCCCAGTGGTGCACTGATTTCCCTCCACATCCATTTCCACATTCACCACTTGATCATCAGGCAGGGCAAAGCAGCCAGGAATGGTGCTGGAATGGGGTCAACAAGGGGCCATAGGTAACTGCCCCTCCACTCACAGCTCAGGCTGCTCCTGGCTGTGTGTATTTACATAAAAATGCACGCATGTGCATTTATGCACATATTTATACAAGTGCTGTCCACAGCCCTTTAACTTGAATTAAGGTGGTTTTTTTGAGTCTCCTTTTGAACTATTGAACTGCTGAAGGAAACACTTGGTGTTTGATGGCTTTATATTTATGTGATGTGTTTCCTTGGCATCCTTGTAATTTTGCTGATAAATGAGCTTGTCAGCATACTAGCAACAATAGTCTGCATTAAGCTGCTCTAAGTAATGAAAAATGATGCTAGGAAAGTATAGTTGTTCTATATTATTATGTGATTGGCTTCTGAGGGGGAGTTTCAAGCAATCATTCCATTATAATAGACAGAAGTAGAATGGAAAATTTTGGGTTGTTGTAGCCTTGGACTCTTAAAGGTATGATTAAAAATATTGATGTTAACAAAAGGAGGAACAGTGTCAGGCCTTTATGGGTGGAAAGGCAGGAAACAATTTACCATCTCCTAATAACTGTTCTGAAAGTGAACCGTTTATTTATTCCACAGCTCTTTTAGAAAAGCCATTGCAAGGACACAGCCCAGCATGTGTGAAAGGTTGTGGATGCTGGGTGGGAGATCCCTGACTGCCAGAGAAAAGCAAATTTTCATATCCTCAGAAAGGGCAAGAAGGACAATCCAGGGAAATCAGGCCAGTTCAGCCTCACTTCTGCTCAGAAAAATCACGGAGCAAGTCTTCTTGAAATCTGTATCTGGGCAGAGGATGAAGAGGGAGGCAATTCGGAATAGCCAGTTTAGGGGTGGGGGTCAGCCTCTTCTCCCACACAACAAGAAATGGGACAAGGAGAAACGGCCTCAAATTATGCTGGGGGAGGTTCAGGTTGGATATTAGGAACAATTTCTTGACTGAAAGAGTGGTTAAGCATTGGCACAGGCTGCCCAGGGCAGTGGTGGAGTTGCCATCCCTGGAAGTGTTCAAAAAACGAGTAGACGTGGCAGTTGGTGATGTGGCTTAGTGGCCATGGTGGGATTCAGTCAAAGGTTGGACTTGTTGGCCTTGGAGGTCTTTCCTTTGCTGAGAACTCGGGCCCAAACCACTTCTGCAGTTGAACATATGATGTGCTGTGACGTACTGAGCTTACAGTGATCTCATACAGGTGCAGACAACTGTGCTGGGGGTAAAAATGTTCTTTTCAAACATGGTTTTATTGGCAGTACCCCTGCTGAGATCGCCAGCACGCCCAGCGTTGCTGGAGATGTGGCTGTTCACAGCCAGCCCAGCTCGATGGATCTCATGCACCACTCAAACATCAGCCATGTGTCCAACATGCTCACCTTTCCCACCCCCCCTTGGATTTGCAGGTATGTTTTGTGCCCAGTGTGGACACTCTGCAGCTGCAGCAGCAGGCTGGCAGCTGGGGGGAATCATCACACTCCATGCACCACCTGAGCCTGTGCTCTGGTTTGTATTTCTGGAGGGATTCGAGGAGCCCCAAAGTGTTTGGGCTTCTTGTTTTTAATTATCATTATTACTATCAGCCAAGCAGTTAAATATATATATATGTTTAAAGCGGTTTTTTAGTCTTGTCTAGTGAGTCACGCTCTCAGTGAAACATGATCTGTAATTATGTTCTCCCTTGGTTTTCACAGTGTCTAAGCATTCCTGTTACATTTGTCTGAAGCTTGTACTGTTTCTTCCACCTCTTTTTAATTTTTATTTTAAGCCTATGACTAAGAGAAACAATTTAAAAACCCATTAGAGTGTTGTCCTTGATGATGTGCTCATCAGAGAACAGCTCGTAACACTCTCCTAGGAGTGGGATTTATGGGGCATCTTTAAAGCTCAGCTGACAGAAACCAACCAAGCAAGGGAATTAGCCTGATCTCTGAGATACAAGAAATCCCTTTCTGCCTTTGCCAAAACAGAATAAAAAGGACCATTGTTGGTGTGAGGGAAGGATCCTCCACCGGTCCTGGCCGCTGGCCTGCATTGTGAGACGTGGATTATGCACCACTGGAGGTCTGTTAAAAACAAGCTGGAACAACATGTAACTTGGCAGGAGCAGTGTGTGCTCCGAGGAGCCCATTGGGCTGGGCTGGATGACCTCTCTGAAGTGCTTTTTTATCCCTGCTACTCCAATTGAGTTGTCTTTCTCCCTTGCTTGACAGGAGATACAAATGTAAATGCCTGTGCGTAGCTAAGCAACGCCTCCGACTAGTTCTAAAGTTTTGCCCCCAAAAGTCTTTTTTTTTTTTTTTTTTCTATCTTTGTCTGTGAGAAAGTAGAGGCGTGGAGGTTGGCTCAGACCCCAGGGGAAGGCTGCGGGGCCGGCGAGGACACGCAGCTCCGGTGGGAGCACGGAGGAGGAACGCCCACGTGCTCTTCCCACGGCACTGCGCTCCAAAGACCCCAGACCCCACGCCCAGAGCTTGGAGACCAGCTGGAGAACACCTGGAGACCTGCCAAGGGGTCTTGGAATGCAGGACACACGAAGAGAAGACAAAGGTACACAGCTGGGTTCCGGGAGGATGCCCCATCTGCTTAAATTCCTCTTGAATTTCTCATTTAAAAACTTCAAGGCAGTTGATCCAGATCTGGAAAATTAACCTCTAGGAAAGCCTGGTGCAATTCTTTAAATCTGCCCCATGCCTCCAGAACTTTTTGACTGTGCAGGAAAGATGGAATGTGTTTGGCTTTAAGGAACAGTAAGGAGAAACTTGCATTAAAATTTGCCCTAATTCAATGTACGGCCCTTTGGATTCTTAGAATGAGGGATCCAGCTAGAGCTGGGTGGGACCTTCATTTGCTTGGGAAATGCAACACCTGAAGTGGTGGGTGCTGTGCTGTTACAGCAGTGGCTTGTTTCAATAGATTCTGACTGACTGGAATGGACCCTATTTGGTTATGGTGCATCAGAATCTATGATCCAAATGCTTTTTCCTTTTCTTTTTTTTCCTTCCTTTTTTTCCATTTATTTATTTATTTATTTATTTATTTATTTATTTATTTATTTATTTTTGTGGTTTTTCTTTTTTCCCCCCAAGCAGATGGGGCAGATCCAGTCCTTGTCTGGGCAGGGTTGGAATGTGGCAAAATCAACTGCTCTCTTCTTCCCTTCTGAGGCAATTTAACCCCCAAAAGGTATTTCTCTTAAGCAATGTTCAGCTGGTGACTATCCAACGGGGTTTTTATCCAGAAGTTGTTACATTCCTTGATTATTTGAATCATTTGGAGTACTGTGGAAATGTCACAGCATTCAGTGACAACCGCTGACAGCTCTTCATATCCTTCCTGGGGCATCCCATTGTTGTTAAAAATGCAGTCAGCGTAAAATAATGTAATGAAAATAGGCAGAAACACTCTCTCTCTCTCCCCCTCTCTCATCTAAATATAGCAAAAAACAAATCCTTGCTTAGTTTTTAATGAAGACAGCTTTGCTTTACTATCTTGTGCATACTAATACAGTCTTCTTTTAATAATAAAGAAGAGAATATTCTTAAAATAGGCTCTATCAGCAGCTAACTGGTTAGTGCCATGATATTTGGCTTGGTATTGTTGATTGCAACAGTGACAAAAGACATGGAATCATAAAATCACAGAATGGTTTGGGTTGGAGGGGGCCTTAAACATTGTCTAGTTCCAACCTCCATCTTCATTTTCAGCCCGAGTCACAGAACTGTGCAACCATTACCATCAAACTGTGATTTTTTGGATATGATATATATATTTATATATAATATAGACAAGAATATCAATATTTGTATTTGGATATTCTTTTTCTATCATGTTTTTTTTTTTTTTAATAGGGTTTTCCAGGTCTGCCTCAGATTCTGTGTAAGTATCCCAGCACCCAGAAGAGGCAAGGGAGGTGAGATATGAACCGGATATATGACACATGTGCCACTCCACACACGCAGCACCCTCATCTGACGTGCACATGTCTGACCCAGCTGTTTTGTATCTTGCCTTCAGGACATGTGGAAGGGGCTGTGCAGGTAGAGCTCCCTGAAATATCCTCCAACCAGGCTTCCCTCGCAGCTTAGCCATGATGTATGACAGGGATTGCTCTCTGATAACCTGCCCCATTAAGCCTTGCCATGGGCTTGCCATGTGCAAGGAAGGAAGAATCTCTTTTACTGCAGAAAGAAGATCTGATGCAAGTGAGCATGAGTTATGAATAGAGTCGCCTGCCAGTGAAGCCCTAATGAAAACATAAGGCAAGCTGGAGAGCTGCTGAAAGCAGGAGGCTGTTGAAAGTGTGGTGCACTATGTACTGTATTTGTGTTATGGGCATCCTGGGTTGGTTTTGGATGGTGCCAGTCCTGATCCACCAGAAAACAACAGCTCTCTGCAGTGGCACTCCAACCCTCTCTCTTTGGTAAGGTATGTCCCCTCTGACAGCAGAAATAATAGCCCAGTGAAAACCTTGACCAAAAGCTTTTTTAACTCCACATGAGCGTTTCCCTGCTGCTTTTCCTTGTTTTTCTCCAACTGAAACTGCTCTTAACTGCTGTTACATTCATGATCCTCACCTCTAGAATGAGCAGCTGGAATCAGCCTGCAAAATGTCTAAACCTGGCACAAAGTCTGCCAGACCTGGTGCATCTTCCCGTAGCTGCTGGTTCCTGAGAGTAAGGAGCCAGTTGGTCACCGAGGGTCAGAACCTGCTTGGAGCAGGCCATGTCCTGCACACTGCTGTGGTGAGCCTGGATCAGGGAAGGGAACACCCACTGCAGTGTGGACAGGAATCTGGGCAGCGTTTCTTTTCTGTTGTTTCGTGGTAAAAAACTGCAGATTATTTCACAAGTGCACAGGTATGACAGTGTGGGTTATCATGCTTATTTTTATTACAGTCTTGGCTGTCTCAAAATACTATTTGCTTTAACGAGGAAAATGCCTCTGCTGCTCTGCTGGGAGCTTCCTCTGTGCAATGTGTTTTCACCAGAGAAGGTGTTTGAACCACCCAAGTGGAAAATGTAAAGAAAGACCCTCTAACAAAAGGACAAGGCACCTTTGCTGAGTTCCAGCTGGTTGCCTGGATGGTGGGACCTGGGCACAGGGAATTCTATCTGGCTTGTCCCCAGATAAGGTCGAGGGGATGGCTGTGCCTGCTTCCAGGGAGAGCAGCTCATCTCAGGTGTCCTCGAGATTCCAGCAGTTTAAGGAAGGTGACCTGTGTAATTATTGTTCAGTATTTCTGTTTCCATTGGGGGGGATATCAAAACCAGCTTCCAGAAATAATGGGAAAGAATGAATTAATTCCCTGAACTTCAGAGAACATCTTGGTCTGTTCTGCAGGGAAGTTTAGTTGTTAATTTATTCAGATCAATTCACCTACCTTTAGCTGTCTTAAAATGCTTTCAGAAGAAGGGGAATATTCATTCTAACAAAAATAGTACACTCCAAAGCTATAAAATTAAGGCTGGTTACTAATTATTCTCATCTCTGGAACAGAAGAAATTACAGAAGGCATTAAAGCAAAGAGGGCAAGGAAATAAAAGTGAATGACTCTTATCACAGTTTTCAAGGAGAAATTTAGTTAAAAGATAGAACCTAAAGATTTCAGATGAACCTAACCAACCAAGCCACAATGTAGGTAAAATTTAAGGCTGATAAAAAGAATCCACAATGGAAGAGAAACTTGAAGCATCTGTAAACATGCCAGGATGAAATTAAAGGAAGCTGAGCAGAGTGTGGCCATGTCATAAAATGTGTGAAGATAGATAATGATCCAGAGAAATGCCATGGCAAATGTGACCACATCCTATTGGAGATCCACATCGCAGCCCCTCCTGCAGCACAGCATTCAATTCTGTTTGCAGAAGGATTTTTAAAATAAAAGCTACTGAGGGAAGCAGGTGAGAGAGAAGCCAGACAAATGGCAGGCAGGGAGTGTACAGGTAAGAGGGGATGCAGGGGATGTGCTTAGAGACCTGAAGAGAAATCTTGCACTTCTGTGTACCTTTAATACAGGAGCAAGTGTTTTAAATCAAAAGGCATAAAATCTGATGTATTGAAAAGGCAATTCACAGTTCCACTGAGGAGCCACTTGTGTTCAGGTGCTGCCTGTTTGCTGTACAAATGTATTAGGGGCCAGAAAAGATGCAAAAAAGCTTCACCTACGAAAACTGTTTGAGCTGCCGTCTAAATGATTGTCATCCTCAGAAATCTATTTCTTGCATCGAGAGCAGACCCCGGGGAACTGCAAACGCACCAAAGGTTTTCCAGGCACCATATGGTGGTTATGAAAGAACCTAACACGGGCTTATTTTTGAGTCGGAAGAATGGAGGAGAGGAGGGCTGAATCTTGGAAAGCAGCATGTTCATGGTTATGAAACCCAATGTGGTAGACAAGGCTCAAGCCCTCGACACTTCAGCAGCACTCGCTCCTTATCTATTTATAAGTCGCTCCGCCAGAGGGGCATTAATCAAATGAGAAAATACTCCTCTGCTCCAGCCTGGGAGTGAAGAAACTGTCATGACAAAGGAAAAGCAAATAGAGCTATTTTAAGATGTTGGAAGGGGCATTAAATGCAGAAGGTTGTTGCCTTGGCTGCTGTCTCTCGTCCTGGGCTGTGAGAGCCATCGCGGCCCAGCCTTGCCCCGGGCAGGCAGCTCTGCAGATCTTGTGTCATCCCTTTGATAAGACAAAGGCTGATAGTGCACAGCTACCTACAGAAATGCTGGCAAAGCATTTCAGAGGACGTTGATAAAAGCAGACTGAGTGCCTTTAGGACGTCTGCCTCGCTGTGATCTCCTGCCCCATGTCAGAGAGACACCGTGTGATGGTTTTCTGTAAAGCCATTAGAAAGTGTCCAAGGGAGGGCTGTGAAGATGGTGAAGGGTCTGGAGGGGCCCTACAAGGAGCAGCTGAGCTCACTAGGTCTGTTCAGTCTGGAGGAGACTGAGGTCAGACCTCACTGCAGTTCCCCGGGAGGGGCAGGGGAGGGGGATCTCCAATCTCTGCTCTGCGTGAGCAGGGACAGCCCCCAGGGAATGGCTGGAGCTGTGTTGGGGCAGGTTTAGGCTGGATATCAGGGAAAGGTTCTTCCCCCAGAGGGTGGTTGGCACTGAACAGGCTCCCCAGGGCAGTGGGCACAGCCCCAAGGCTGACATTGCTCAAGGAACGTTTGGACAACGCTCTCAGGGACAGAATGGGATTGTTGGATGTTCTGTGCAGGGCCAGGAGTTAGACTCTATGGTCCTTCCAACTCAGGAGATTCTGTGATTCCATGGTTTTCCTGGCACTGTCCTTCTCCATGCCATTCCCAGCACCTCTGCTCCCTTTGCTGCCCTTTGAACTCTGGGAATCCCCACAAGCTTCCATATTTGGGAAGGATGGGGTTATGTGGTTTAACTACCTGTACCCTGCTCAGCAGGACAGAACCCACTGAGGTTTTCATTTTATGATGGGTAGAAGTGCTACAAATCATCAGTGGCTTGCTCACAACGTTCCTCTGATAAACTCACACCCAGTTTGGCAAACCCCAGCTCCTTTGTGTGTTCCTTGTAGGAAAGAAAACTTTCAGGAATACTTCCAGGTTGGCTTTACCTGCATTTTAGGAGTAGTAGGTTACAAAGAGGTCATGGGAAGAGGGGTCCTGCTGCAAGGCCATTTCCATCAGAGGAGCAGAGTTACTCAGCAAGCTCAGCTCAGACTGTTTCAGTCTACTGATTCCTATGGGAGAGATCCAAGGGGAGGGAGAAAGAATACTCAAGCATTCTCACTTACTTTTAGCAAAAAAGATATCTTTGGCACATGGGGAAAATGCATTTCCAAGCTAGTGGTGGTTTCCTTGCTGTGCCACAGTCCCTGATGTTGCCTGCTTCATTAATTCCTTTATATCCTTGATATAAACAATCTTAATGACAAGCAGACTTATTTAAGTAGGTCACACTTAAAACTGATCTTTTACTGTTCCAGTGTTTCTATTATTTAGTAATTAAACCAAATGCATCTGAACCCAATGGCAGAATTTGGCACTGAATAGTTAACTCTGCTGAAAAACCTGCAAAATCCCTGGGAAGAGCTGCTTCAGGTGCCAGGGTTTCAGTGAAAAGGATAAAGGTTTATTTTTGTTCCCCCATGGTTCAGATCAGGGATGTCCAATCTACTGAACACAGATACAGTTTCAATTACTTATTGAAGCTGGAGTCTATTGGTAAAACTAGAATAATACTTCAGAAAATATAAATGCTTAAAAGAGCAAGCCTGAAGAATTCCCTGCTGAGGTATTACCTTACTGCCTTATGGAGAGCAGTTCTGCCCCAGAAAATGAAAGAGAAAAAGATCCAGCTGTAACAAGATACTGCACAAAGGGGAAAACTGAGGATTGTCCTTTAAAATAATAATTTGAAAAACAAATTTAATAACTGGTTTTATTTGATTTTTAGCAGATATATTCTGCAAACCCCTGAAAAAGCTTTGTAAATCCATCTGTACAACAGTAAATTTGTGCAAGAGATTTTCATCCTTCAAGTTTGTCCAAACTTGAAATGCAGTGCAGTAAAGAGTGCTCTGTGCCCTGTTGGCAAAAGTTGCCAAAAATTAATTAGAGTGCCTCTCTGATGCATGACCTGAAAGCCCCATGTTTTAGTTGCTTTTCCAGATACTGAGATCTTGGGGATTTTTGCACTACTCCCTCGATTGCAGCAGTATTTAAGAAGCAATGATAATCTGAAATTACACTGTTTGAAAATGATGATGATCCGTAACAAAGTGCAAATAGATTATCAGAAAACCACTCACAGCTGGGAACAGCACAAGCATTAGTTGTCCTTCTTGCTACAAATGCCAATCCACAAAACTTTCAAAAGCACCAGTTAAAGAAGAAATGGAAGGCCAGATGAGAACTAGGCATCCTCATTGAAATCCACGATTGCTTCCCACAGTTTTCCACCACCAGGCAAATGCCTGGCTTTGACTTCTGTCTCATGGAATTGAGTGCTGTATATTCTAAATTTTACTGAATCTTGTGAACTGGTTGAACTGGTTGGCCAGGAATTGACTTCCCCCAAAAGGAAAGGGTAGGATCAGCTTGTTGGACTCCAGATTTAGGTGACACTGTGCCCAGGGAAGTGCTGAGCCACCTTGGCTCCTGTCACAGCACGGCACATCCACCCTCTAGAAATTATCACCCTGTTTATAGTTTATTACATATCCTAGAATGATGAAATGGTTTGTGCTGGAAAGGACCTTAAAGGTCATTTTTTTCTCCCCCCTGCCATATGCAGAGACAGCTTCCACTATCCCAGGTCTCCCCAAACCCCGTCCAACCTGCCCTAGGACACTCCCAGGGATGGGGCAGCCACAGCTTCCTTGGGCAGCCTGTGCCAGGGCCTCCCCACCCTCACACCCTTTCATTACCAATGTAATGAAAATTACAGATTAACTTTTTCAGTGTGCACTGAGACACACCAGCTCCTCATTCATTCCCAGTGATGTGCTCACAGTTCCCTGAGCCATCAAAACCCACGGCTCGGGCATTTAATTGTGAAAGCCACACACTTCTTTTCCCAGGCTTATTCAAATTTCCCTGTCTGATAGCAGCTAAAGGGTGGTGTTCAGGTGATGCCCGTTGTTCCAGCTGAGGACTCTGTGCACTGTCAGCTCATGCTGCCAGGAACCATTATCCCTTCCTCGCTTTGGTCTCCAGTAGCAACACAGATTTCTCCCCATCTCTGGTGTTCTGACAGAAGCCCTGAAAAGGTTATATATAGTTTTTTAGATGAAAATCCTGGGAGTAAACAAATTCTCACAGTTATGGAAATAGCAGGGATTTTGAAGCCTTTGAAAACTAGCATCCTTTTCAGGAGGGTGATGGAAGAAATCATTGAGTTTTGCCTTAAATGCCTGGAGCCCCTCCGGTGTTCGGGGACAGCAGACACTACGAGCATCATTTGAAATAATCGATGACTCAGCAGCTTGCTCTGCTTCTCCCAGGGTGATGGGCTCATGAGCCATTGATCTCTCATCCAATATGCAATTATACATCTCCCTCTTCCACTCTTTCCCCGGGGTTGCACCCGTGATTAGTAGGGATTGATTCCATACCAGTGGGGAGCTGGGTGTGTTTTCGTGTTTGGGGGGGATGCACAGAATTTACCCCACAGAGCCTGGGTGTCAGCCACTAAAGGGAAGCACATTTCATGGGAGATGAAAGTGGAGGGTCAAAGGGAACAACAGAGGCTTTCCTTCATTCTGCTTTGCTCTCATTTAGCACAGCATCACCAAGACCTCCAGGGAAAGGACAATAATGCTCACAGAATTTAGCTGACATCCAGAAAAGGAATTAGTGTGTTGGAAAAACCCTGTCTTTTAAATTGCTCTAATTTCCAAATTCACACTCTGATCTAGTTTTCCATGCTGGTATTATCTTGGAATTGGGAGGCTATTGTTGGAATTCCACCCTCTGATACAGCCATTCCATTTTGGTGCTGTGCACTCCATATGACCTTTTTAATATTCTGTTGCTTGACTGCTGCCTATTCTTACTCTTTTTGTTATTTACAGTTTTCCAGCCCCATGGGGAAGGAATAACTGCACTGACTATTAATGACAATATAGACTGCTGGAATGAGCAAAATGGTTCCTCAGACAGCTGCAGCCCAGTGGATTTGTGAAGTGTGGGATGTAGAGCAGTCTCGTCACAATGGTAGTCCTCAGCTCTATTCCCACTGAAGTTTCTGAGTGTTTTGCCATCATCTCGTTCATTTGCAGAGAGCAGGAGCAGCACCAAAGAGCTGTTCCAACAACATTTACAAGATCGTGTAAAATTGTACAGAAAATGAGAATTACAAGTACAGTTGTTAGTGGGGCATTAGTGGGGTCTTCCTCCTCAAGCTCTTCACAAGTAATAAGAAATTAAGCCTTAAAAATGTGGAGTGAAGAAGGAAAAAGAATATGCCAAAAAAAAAAAAAGTACCAGAAAATTAAGATTAATTTTATATCCCTGGACAGCAAAATTGAGATCAGAAATGTACACTTGGATTTTCAGCAATTTTTTTATGACATGAGAACAGTATCAAATAGAAAGGAAGGCTTGGAGCGAGCTGGGCTGGTGGAAGTTGTCCCTGCCCATGACTGGGGGTTGGACTGACTTGGTCTTTAAGGTCCCTTCCAACCCAAAGCATTCTGTGATTCCATGATACTTGCACACTTAAAGAAGCAGAAAAGGAATATGAGCTTAGTGTACAAGAGGATTCTTTTTTTCCCTCTCTGTTGCGTCACTGTGGCTTTGGTAAGATGTGAAGGGCAGCACTCCTGGGCTGTGGAGTCTTTTCCATTGGCTTGTTCAGCATCCGTCCACAGGACAGAAGCTGTAACACTCGTAGTTTTAAAGAATCATAGGATCAGTAAGGTTGGAAAATACTTCCAAGATCATCAAGCCTTCAACTCAATCCCACCATGGCCACTAAACCATATCACAAAGTGCCACGTGTGCCCTTTCTTTGATCACATCCTGGGATGGTGACTGCACCACTGCACTGGGCAGCCTGTGCCAATGCTTAAACACTCTTTCAGTGATTATTTTTTTCCTGACAACTAGCCTGAACCTCCCCTGGTGCATCTTGAGGCTGTTTCCTCTTGTTCTATTGCTTTTCACCTGGGAGAGCACACTGATAACCCCTCTTGCTCCACCCTCCTGTCAGGGACTTGCAGAGAGCGAGAAGGGACCCCCTTGAGCCTCCTTTTCTCCAGGCTGAGTCCCCCCAGCTCCCTCAGCCACTGCTTATGTGACTTGTGCTCCAAACCAAACCACCTGCAAAGTAACAAACAGAGGAGAGAGGTGAGCTTTGGCCAAAGGGAGAAAATGCCCTTTTACCAAGAGCTGCCTGAACCAGGTTTAGTCTCTAATTCCTCCACATGTGTGGGTGCACATTGTACCTTCTCAGGTCCGTGCTTGGGGAGATTAGATTGGCTCAGCTGCAGGCTTTGTGTCCTCATGAAGGCTGTGTGTGAGCCCACAGGATCACAGGCTGGGATGAAAAGCACGGTCTTCCACTGCTTAATTCTTTGTGTGTGTTGTCTGTCATGAGGGAAATTGCTACGAAGATGGGAGAGGAGAGACCCGTGCTGCTGATTGGCTTTGCAATATCACGCACAGAGGGCATGGGAAGCAGTGCCCAAAGAGGGGCTCTGAGCTTGGACAGGGGAAATCTGCCATCAGAATGACAGGGATTATGTCCTCCTGTATTTCCAGTCGTGCTGCTGTCTGATCCAATCTAAAGCCCGAAGGCTTCTTGCTGGGCGAAAATTGCATGTGGAAATGGAATCTGGATAAGATGCTTGTCATCTTAATATCAAAGCACCCGAGTCCAGGATGAAAATGACAGGTTTGTATTTTAGGGGGAAAAAAAAAAAAAAAAAAAAAAAAGACTTTTCCTTCTGGGGGGCTCTGAGAAGAATGTGATTCGAATTGTCCCGAGTTGTTGGACTGAAAAAAGTCAGAAAGCCATCTGGGTGTCAAAAACATGGCCATGGCATGGTGGAGCTAAATTAACCATGACAAATTCATTATCTCCTGGGTTTATGTGTGGTTTTAGCAATTTCTTACCGTCTTCATCTCACCACATAAAATACCTGCAAACACTGTTCTCCATCAGTGATTCTGTGTTTATCTGGACTTTGTGGAGACAGTTGGCATTAACTGGTTCCAGCCACTCCTGTCACACCTCTTGGCTTGCTGCAAAAGCTGCTTAAAAATCTGCACCAGACTGAAAGTGCCTCGCACGGAGATTTTTTTCATTTAGGAATAATGGCTTTTAGATTTGCTTTCTCCAGTTTATTTAACACCATGGCTCAGAGCATTCCAAACAACTCACAGACCCCCTCATGGCACAGGTGAAAGGGAGCCCTAGAGCAGCACGGTGCCCCAGGCACAGTGTTTAGACCACACACCTCCCTGGGTAGTGTTTGGTTTCAAGGCAAAAATAAAAGCATTTAGTAGCAGCTGCTTTGGGGTTGTCTCTGAGGATCGCTGGCAAGAGAAAAGGGATGATAGGCAGGTGCCACAAGGACTGATAAGTGGAGGAGAGCAGGGCAGGAGCCTGGTTTGGGCCAGAGCTACTGCATGAGGAAAGGCAGATGTCTATAAATAAAGTACATCAGATGTAGAAGCTGATAAGGAGAGAGGAGAGCGTGAAAAGTGTGCTCTGTGAGCCAAATGAAAACATATGGCTTCAGCTTGGGTTGTGTGTGCTGCAATTAACACCGTAAAGGTTATCTGAATATTTTCCCCCCATAGCAAGAACCATAAATATTCCTTTTATCCCAGAATTACCAGAAACAAGAAAAACACAGACTCCCTGGGAGTCTGTTTGCAGCCCAGTCCCCTGGGAGAGGAAGGGAGAGGGTGAGACACCCCTGACATTCAGCAGAGGAATCCCAGTTATGCCTCCCCTTTGCCAAGTCCAAATCTGTCTCTTGTGAGAATGTTGCTGGATTGGTAACATTCAGCATCAAGGAATTTGTGCACAGCAAGGCACTGGCTCCTGAATGGAGGTGGCTGAGGGCTGATTTCTGGGGCCAAAGGGAAATGAAGAGCCTTTCTCTCCTCCACCAGCCCTGCTGCCCAAGGAGGACCCTTTCTCTAAAGCTATTTCTGCTTCACATTTGCCCTAATCAGAGAAAAGGGACTGGTGTCCTTGTTAGCCCATGGAAGGACTTCTCAAAGCAGCTGGGATGGGGTTGTGGTTCCTCTTGCAAGGAACTGTCTGTGCTAGAATTTTTCTGGGCAATTTTGGCCCCTCAGCCATGAGATACCACGGCACACAGATGAGGATGGTGCAGTGGCTGCTGATGAGAGCAGGTTGATGTACAGAGAATATTCCACCTGGTTTATAGCTCCTCTAGCACCAGAACCACCTGGGTAGTAGACAAACCCAAAGAAGTTTTCCTGCCTGCCCTAAGGCAACTCCAAGGCCTGTCCAGCCCCTGGGAGAGACTTCTGTGTGCCAGTGATTAACTCCTGGCTCTGTGTTCTCTGGGGCACCTCTCAGGGTCCAGAGCTGGCACAGTTGGTCTGGGGCACCTTCTTTTAATGGAATGGTCCACTGTGGTTCTGAGAAACACAGGAACTGAGGTGTGTTCTGTGACACTACAGAGGAATTTACCAATGCAAGAACTGAGGAGATTGAGAGTAATTTCTTTGAAATTTCTTTCTAACTCGGGTTTGCTGATGAGGGAGGCATTAAAGGGAATGCTGCATCACAAAACCACCAACAGTGTGATATCTCAGCTGCTTCTGCATATCCTTGTGTCTGCACTTCAGCACTATGATTTTATAGTAAACCTGGTAGGTTTTGGTTTCTTATAGCTAATAAATAGATTTAAACCCAAGCAAAGAGGGAATTGCACAATTTTCTGATATTTCTTCCCACATAAGCAACTGCTGGAAAATCCTGGCTTGACAAAGAACTGTCCCAAATCCCACTGCCCTCCTATTCCTCTGAGACCAATCGAGTGCTTAGAGCAAGCCAATATCCCTTTGGGATCTGGATTGTTTGGCTTTTGCACATTGTACAGTTCCTAATGCCCCAGTTCCTCAGGTGTTCCTGGGAGCCCTGAAAGCCAGTGGGGGCTGGACCCACCTCAAGCTTCAGACAGCTCAGTCAGAAGGCCCTGGCACAGGTTGCCCAGAGAATCTGTGGCTGCCCCATCCCTGGAAGTGTCCAAGGCCAGGCTGGACAGGGCTTGGAGCAACCTGGGCTGGTGGAAGGTGTCCCTGCCCATGGCAAGGAGTGGAATGAGGTGGGTTTTAATGTCCCTTCCCACCCTGTGATTCCACAATTCTATGGCACCCACCCTTCAGCTGCTGAGGACCATCTGCACCTCGATGTGAGGGAGGAACTGTCCCCTCCGTCTGAGGCTGGGTAGTGTCCCTGTTTGATCCCTAAACATGCCCTTTGTGCATTCCCTGCTCACAGGGGAGGATCAGTACACGCTACTGTTCTTTCTAGTATTTTTTGGGGGTTGCCAGGGAGACAGTTGTCTGTTTGCACTTTACAATCCTGGAATTTGGGCCTGATTTGTGAAAGAAGTAGTCAGGGATGGGTTTGTTTTTTTTTCTCTCAACCTTCACTAATTAACCAGCATCCCACCTCCCTACCTGTGCCCTCCCCTGTTGTTTCTGTCAGCATTTGGAGAGCCCCAATCAGGAGAGGGGATGTCCTGGGATGGAGAGCGTGGTGATCCAGCCAGGATCTGCTCCTGGGATAGAAGAACCATTTGTCACAGACCTGAATCTCCACACCCACACTCCAAAGCATTTCCCCCCAAGACTTAGTGAGCTGGCACAAGGTTTCAAAGTAGCTGCAGGATAACATGTAAGGACACACTGTCACACAACACACGGCTATGTTACATATTCCTGCTATAATTCCTGGACAAAGAGTGAAAATCAACCAGTATCTCTTTCCTTTTTGGCTCATCCTTGGCCATGACCTGTTTTTCTGTCATTTCATAGTCACAAGAATATTGCACCCTAAGAAATTACGTGAAATTATCTTTTTCCCTTCCCCTCCCCTTTCCAAACCTTCCCTTTCCCTGCTGGCTCTGGTCCAGGGCCATCCTCATCCACACAGGTAGAACAGCTGCCCAGTTTGGAGTGTGTGCAGTCTGAGTAACCTGAGAGCCACAAATGCTCAGGAGACTGAGGGACACAGTGAGGAGACAGGAGATGCCTGTGCAGAGCTGGAGAAAGGCAGCAGATCCACATCGCCAGACAAGGGTGGGTACAGGTTTTTGTGTGAAAGATCAAAGTGGGAGACAGTGAGAAGTTGAACCTGGGAAAAAGGAGGCTGCTGTTCTGGAATGCTGTGGGTTGTGAAGGCAGGGATGGCAACAGAGCACAGGGTTCAGACAGAGGGATCGAGGCAATACTGAAAGCATCTCTGCCTCTGGAATACGTTCTGGGCTGAGAACACATGTTGCTAGGAAACTTTTATATTAAAAGACATTCATCTTTAAACCCTGAGAACACAGCAATAGCTTCTCCTCTGTGCTAGGGAAGCTCTTTTAATGTCAGCCCTGACGTTACTGAGACAAGTAATATGTGAGAGCGAGAAAAATACCTTGAATTATCTTGGGCCAAGATTAAAATCTAACATGATTTTTAGAGAGCTTGCAGAGTTTAACTGAGCTTTAGTCACTGTGGTCTGAGTAGTAGGACACTGATAGAACATCAAACCGTGGAGCCATGGAATTTGCTGAGCTGGAAGGGACCCACAGGGATCATCCAGTCCAACCCTTGGCCCTGCACAGGACACCCCAACAACCCCACCCTGTCCCTAAGAGCAGTGTCCTGAAATCTGTCAGGCTTGAGGCCATGACCACTGCCCTGGGGAGCCTGTTCCACCCTCTGGGGGAAGAACCTTTTCCTAATACCCAATTTAAACCTCCTCTGACACAGCCCCGTGCCACAATGGCCGTGTTTTGTTTGATAAGATGTTATGTGTAATAAGAATTGAAATGTGTCCTCAAGAAGTTTAGTTGTCCCAACCCAGAAGATAACTTTGACTTGTGGCAAGATTCAGCAAGTTTCTGGGGAGGAGGACAGGGAATCCAACTCCCATTGCCACCCAAGGGTTTTCTGCCTTTCAGTGTTCCCATTCAATACAAAAGTCTCAAGAGGTCATAGGCACTCCTTTAAAAAGCATCAAATATCTCTTCTAACATCTTTCCAACGCATTTGCTGATGGCAAAGACCTCCTACCTGAGCAGAGAAATCTGGAGGAAGGAGTAGAGCTACTTAAGGGCTTCCCTGATCAAACGAGATGTGGAAATCTGGTTGTGGTAGTTCCTAATCCTAATGCTGTAAGATGATATTACCTATTTTTCTTGTGTGCATATGGTTCACTCCTTTTCCTCTGTTAGGGGCTGTTTTGTTGAGGGGGGGTTTCTCTCAACTTTTCCTTCCTTCCCTCCCTGGCTTGAGGTACTGCCATCCTTACAGTCCCAGACTGATCTGATCATCAGCCCTGGGATGCTTGGTGGTTGCAGTGGCAGCTTGAGCACCTCGTTCTGGCTGCTGCCACACTGTCCATCGTGCCAGTTCAGTCAGGGAATTGTGCACCAGTTGCTGCTTTTATTCTGCCAGTGTGGTGTCTCCTTCTATGTCCTGGGCACAACTGACTTATTTCCCGTGCTAAATTCAGAATTTAAAACATGTTATAAGACATATAACGGCCCCCTTCCAAATAAACAAAGGGCAAAAGACCCTCCCCAAAACACTACTGGTAGGAGATTTCTGAATAGTTGTAATGAACTTCCATTGCTGGGGGTTGGGACCTTTCCCATAGTTCAGCCTCTGTCTCTGCTCTGGGGGTGCCCTGCAATTCTGAATGATTCACTGAGAGGGGAAATCACCCTGCTGGAGTTGAGATTAAATCTGTTAAATGAACCTAAAAGTGACGTCCTTAGAGTTCTGTGCAGTGAAGATTGTGGGTTTTTTTTTTTCTGGGTGAAAATGCTGGCCTTTATCAAATCAGCTGACACAGCTGGGAAAAGCAGACATGTTTTTGGACTTTACCTAGTCATAAATAAAGACCTGGCTAGGAAACTAGAGTGGAAATGGCAGCCTGAACCTGTGGGATGGGGAAGGGCTTCTGAAGATGGTTCTGCCTTGGGGATCAAGACTGTCAGCACTTGTTGCTTTTTTGAGTTCCTTTTGCCTGCCATATACCTCTCCTGGTGTTTCCAAAGAGGGATATGGGTTACTTTAACCTCTGGAAACACAGCAGAGCAGGAGCCACAATCGATTTTGGTGCTGCTTTGCCCATGTGTGTCCTGCCCAGAACAGAAATGAGCCACACCAGATGTTTGTGACCCAGCTGTGTATGGCCATAGAGACCCTTGTTCTGCAGGGGGTTATGCAGGAGTGTGGCACCTGCACAACTCACCTCATGAGAAAAAGAATCTGCAAAGAGCTTGCAAAATTGTATACCACCATGCTGGCACTGATAGCTGGTCAGTTTGAATTTCCTGGTCTATTCGTATGAAATCTAAAGTAGCAACATTGCAGGGAAAACATTTGCTACATGTTTGCCAGAAGTACCTGGTTCCAAAGTGAGAAGATCATTGAAATATTTGGCAGTATAGGTAAGTGGCCAAACATGCACCCCATTAACAAGGAACTGTTCAAATTTTTCCATTCATATATTTATTTAAAATATTTATCTAATGATATAGCTCTTAAGGGACATGATGTATCTGCAGCTCAAAGTACAGACACACATGGGGTTGGACTCGATGATCCTTGTGGGTCCCTTCCAGCTCAGGATGTTCTGTGATTCCATGCTAACCAGTGGGATGGATGAGTGGATCTGTGCTGCAGGATCTCAGGATGAATGCTACATGGATAATAATTACACTGCAGGGAATCTTTCCCTCAATGCCCTGGTCCTCTGCCACCTGTGCATGTAGGAGAATGTCAGTAGATAACACTTAATTATGGCAGGATAAAGGGAGATCAGTAACCTCTGAAACCACTCTGAAGGCAACACCTTCTCTTGTGTGCCACTTGGTGGAGCTTAGTGATTCTGGCTATCACATACATCATTCTGCAAACTTGCTCTTTGATTACACAATCAGTTGTCACTGGGTCTTGAAAATGGGCCAAATCCCCACCAAGGAAGTAAACCCCAAAAGGGTACCCGAAGTTCTAAACAAAGGAGATGCTGGTAATGACTTTGGTGATTGTCCCTTCTCTTGAAAGCAGTAAAATACATAGTGGTTTAATTTCAAAGAAGGGGTAAAAATATGGGCTTAGGATCTTGGAATTTATGACATTTAGGATGGGTAGAGTTATGTCACATTGTTTTTCAGATTTAGGGTGGGAGAGCTCATGTTTGTTTGAAAGCGTGTTTTTACTCAGCAAGCAGAGGGACAATGATCCATAGTTAAACAGGTAAATTATTACATTGCACGCTGTTCCTGCCTTCATTTAAATCAATGGCCAGTCAGTTCAATTAAACCAGAACTGGAACCTTGGCTAATTATGTGCTCAGACAAAACACTTGTGCTTAGAGCCTACCTGGAAATTCAGGATATTACAGTGGCTTGGCTCTGTTATCATCTAAACTATCTGTTGTTAAATATAAATTAGTTGCTCTACAAATCTTACTGAGTCCTAATTCTGTATATGTTTGCCTAATAATTTCCTTATTCTGAATAATCAGACAAATAGTACCATCCAAGGAGTGCTATCTGGTGTTTTGGGGGTCCTCAATTTTAACAGCTGAACCTGAACTCCAGACCTTGGTGTTTGGTATCCAAAGTGAGATCTTTTGTTGTTGCTTTTATTGTTGTAGGTGTGTTGTAACTAAGAGGTCTCAAAAGCTCCTCCTAAGCCCTTTCTCATGCAGGATGCCACTCAAGAGCAGAGTCTTGAGAGATCAAGGTTTCATTTGGAGCCTTTTGCTCTTGTCAGGCAAGAGCAGGAAAAAGAAGAGAGAATTCAGTCCTGGGATCTATTGTATGCAGTCTGAGGTATCTTCAATGGATTTCCTGGCTTCCCCTTGGGAACTGGAAACAGTAATTGCAGCTTCTTTACACCGTGGGGTTGCTCAATGTCTCTTTTGTTGTGTTGGACTGACACATGAGAAGGGATTTTTTGACATAGCAATGTGCCACACGTATTCTTCAAACACTGAGAACTGATATCAACATTCCTCTGGAGCAGCATTTTATAAGGTGTAAGAGTAAGAGCCAAGTTCTGTTAGGAGCTCCAAAAGCAATTCAGAACTGGCTGTGACCCTCTGAAACACATGTGCACCCGTGGCTGGTGTCCACTGTCTCTCCACTAATACTTATTAGAAGAAAAAAAGCCACACATGTAATTCTGCCCAGAAGGATGATGCAGCTTAAAGTGATTTAGCCTGCAGAAAATGAGGCTCAGGTGTGACCTTTTTGCTCTCAGAAACTACATGAAAGGAAGGTGTAGCCAGGTGGGGTTTGGTCTCTTCTCCAAAGTAATAAGCGACCAGGACAGGAGGAAACAGCCTCAAGTTGCCCAGGAGAGGTTTGGATTGGATATTAGGGAAAATTTCTTCCCCAAAAAAGCTGTCCAGCTCTGCCACAGGCTGCCCAGGGCAGTGGTGGAGTCACCATCCCTGGAGGGATTTAACAGATGTGTAGATGTGGCACTTGAGGACGTGGTTTAGTGGTGAACACAACAGTGCTGGTTTAGTGTTTGGACACGATGATCTTGGAGGGCTTTTCCAGCCTGAGTGATTCCATGGCTTTCTGATGTGTGCAGGGGAGCAGGCAGAGAGCAAGATTCTACTGAGCAATTACTTTGGACTGTACGTGAGGGCATGAGGCCACCCCTTCTGTACAGCCCACACCCCATGTCCTGCCCTGATTCAATCGATGTCCCTCTTTATCCTGATTGTTTTGCCTGTTTTCCAGTGATCCCTTAGCATTCCAGCAGGGCAGCCAGGACTGAAAGGCCAGGTGCTGTGCACCTCTCTCACCTTGGGACTGCGAAGAAAAGTTCCTTGTCCTCCTTGTGACCCCCAAACCAGAGCTTGGGGCTCTGTGTGTCCGTGGGGTGACACCCCTCAGGAATCCAGTGGTGAGCGCTGCTCACCCAAGAGCACTTCAAAATGAGGTGTCAGTGTGATGGACGGGAAGGTGTCACACACAAACAAAAGACCTGAGGATGGCTGTTTGGAGCACAGGCGTTGACTCCTCAGGTCTTTTGTTTGTGTGTGGCACAGTCTCTATCGTACTCACTCATGTGGTTTACCTTTGTAAATATTGTTTTTACTTCAGGTATTTGTGACTTTTGACTGTTCCTCCGAGTTCAGAGCCGCTGGAACCAGTCAGGCAAACAGAAACCTCATACCCCAGCGCCGGTTCTGACTCGCTGATGACACGAGCCCAGTCACTAAACGCCCCTGGCACCAAGGGAGGGTTCCGTGCTGAGGTTTTGTGCTCTCACCACTCCTTCGGTTCACAGAAAAGCCGGGATCAAAGAGCTCAGTGGAACGAGCAGCGTTGCGTGGAGACGAGATCAGCAGATGTTCTTATTAAACTTAGAAGAACTTATGCCCCATCTTTTATGTCAGGAGGAATAATGGCACTGTCATTATGTCTTAAATTGGCCTATTTTGCAACACAATGTGTTAGATGGGCTCTTTGATAAAATACAGCGTCATGCTAAAAATAAATAGTAAAGGCTATTCACTTGCTCAACTTCAGCATTACCTTTTTGGAAAGTCCTAACTGTGCTATGAAGTGTCACATTCAACTCCTTGATTTGGTCTATTTTGCTCTGTTCCTTGTTTTGATCTAATCCTTGTGTTGCTCTTTCCATCTATTTTGTTTTCATTATAAAGGTACCTCAGGGATCATAGCAGGAAACGGCACAAAAAGGGGGAGAGGTTTTCAAAAAACCCAACGTGCTGTTTGAACTCTTGCAATCCCCGTGGCCACGCAGGAGCACTGGGAAATTAATTGGGTCGTTCATTTGGGTTTATGGCAGGCTCAAAGCCATCATTTCCTGGCAAATAAAAGCAGATAAATAATTCAATACAAACTTTGGAATTAGGCAGTAATTTTAAAACAACTATTCATCCTCGGTCAGGTTTGGGGTGGGAAAGGTGACAGCCTGCCTGTCTGAAAAAATAAACCTCACCCTCATGAGGCGGCGTGGAGAGATGGTGCTCCATGAAAATTGCATGGAATTGTAAAATAACTGTCATTTTGCTGACTCAGGTGCCCTTCAGGGAGGCCTGAGCACAGATCCCCGGGCACAGCTGGCTCCTGGGCCAGGGAGCAGCGAGCACACCTCATAAATCCATACAGCAATGAAGACACCACTGCCCATTAACTGCTGTGCAGCATCATTAAGCTTGTTTGTTTAAGGAACCTGAGAGGTAATGTGGTGGCATATCGTTGTGCCTATTAAAATCTGCAGGAATTAAAAACACGGAACGTTTTTTTTTCAGTCTAAGCTTGCCGTGCACGTCAGAACGTGTTGTACTGGTGTCCTACTGGAGGGTAAGCACAGATGAATGGAGCTCAGCCCCTCCCGGGGTGGGTGATGCACACCTTCCCAGCCCTCTCTGCCTCGCTCCCTGCACCTGCCAGGTGAGTTTGCCAACAGCATCTGTCGTTTGGACACACAGAGATGCTTTTTTGACACCTTCTAGATAAATTTGTATTAACTCGGTGACTTAGAATCATAGAATCTGAATTGTTAATGTTGGAAAAGGCCTTTAACATCAAGTCCAAACATTCATTTGAGACCAACTGATACTTAGGAAGAAGTTCTTTACTATGAAGGAGGTGAGGCCCTGGCATGGGTTGCCCAGAGAAGCTGTGGCTGCTCTATCCCTGGAAGTGTCCAAGTGTTGGACTGGGTTTGGAACAACCTGGACTAGTGGAAGGTGTCCCTGCACATGGCAAGGGGGTGGAATGAGATGACCTTGAATCCTTCTAGGAATCTATGATTCTATGTTACTTGAACTATTGTATCTATGTTGTGTCTATAAACTAACAGCTAGCACAGGACACAGATGACCTAGTGGAGAACATATTGGGAAAGTGGGTTTTTAAATGGCTGTTGTTGTTCTTTTAAAGAAAACACAGTTACTATATAGCACTACATTAGGGTCAGCAGCACGTGCAGGTGTAAGAGCGCACCCTGGGTGCAACTGAAATTAGCTCTCAATAAGTATTTGACCTGTTCTCAGTCAAGCTGTAAATTATATAAAAAAGCAAGTTAATAGAAAAGTGGAGGCCAATACAAATGTTTTCACAGTCCCCTGCAAACATTTATTTTAAACAAATAAAAATTTCTCAGTATCTGAGAACCTGAAAGTCAAGCTGGTCGAACTGGACTGAACTTCCTCACTCACAACTAACAAATTTGGGAAGAGAATAATGGCTGCTACTGAGGGAAAATGGTTATTTTTCTCCCTTTTAAAACGAACAGTAGCTATTGACTGGGACAAGCTGTCCTGCTCTGTGTTGGTGAGCTGCTGACTGTTCCTGCCAGCAGCAAGTGGAGTCTCACACAGACCAGTGTTAATCTGCTTGTCAGGTGGAAATGCCCATCTGTGCTCTGGGACAACGTGTGGCTCACTCAGCCTCCTGCATGGAGAGGGAATTTCACCCAGGGGATGAGCAGCTTGGCTTTCATACCTGCAAAGAGCAGTTCTCCAAGTCAAAGGCTTGGTTAAGGTCACTGTCTGAGGTAGCACCTTCACTACCTGTTAGTTGAGATGTGCTATAATTTCCATTGCCATCTGCATCCCAGTGAGCTCTCAAGAGTGAAGGGGCTTCCAGCTCGCTCTGGTGTTTCTTCTTTCCGTTTCAGTACAAAAGATTCTCCATGTAAAAGACTCAGAGCACTTGATAGTGGATCATGATTAAGTTTGTGACATGCAAATTGTGCTGATTTTTCAGTAGACAAATGGACACGGGAAGAGCTCCGGGCACCATCTGGCACCAGACAGCACAACAAACACTGGAGAAAGCTCAGCTGTGAGGAAACTGGTGTGAGAACAGGCCTTGTTTTTCTTGCAGAGCCCTGGGAACGGGTCAGGGGACACCACTGTAGCCTGGCAGTGCTTGTGTGTCCTCCTGAGGGTGGTTTGGGATACTCCCCTTACCTGAGAGTGTGCAGATCCCTGCTCTCCACCGAGAAGGTCTGGCCTTGACAGGCAGATGGGGGAATCCAGTCTCTTTTTCCCCCCCCCATATTTTTCTTGATTGTGGGTTTTGGGGTTGGTATTTGGCCAGCTCTAGAATATTCCCTGTTTCTCCTGTCCACCTGCAGAGTGAAACACTGCCAGCTACTTTTAGCCCTCTCATTAGCCTGAATCTTGTCCTTTTTTTTACGTGGTGGTGGGAATTTCCCTCACTGGGAAGAGACTTCTAGGTCAATTTATGTAATAAGAGGGAGAAGGTGTCAGAGCTCTTCACCTTCCCTGCTTTTCTCCTGATAGCTGCAGAGGGCTCTGTGTGTGCAAAACCTCTGTCTGTGGAGAGGAGCAAAGCCCAGCTCACAGGACAAATGTTTGGGATTTCTGTGTTTGTATACATCACACAAATCTGTATTTTACACCACAATTGCAAGTCCTAGAAATATCTATATATGAACACTTCAAAAAGCAAACCACTGAAAGATCAAATGCATCCATGATGCTGAATTATTAGTCAACTGTGATTTATAAAAATAAAGCACCAGAGTTTCTATTGACAACAACTACCTGTTTTCTTATTTTAAAAGTTTGGGGGGTTGTTTGTTGTTTGTTTGGGGGTTTTGTGTGGGGTTTTTTGTGTTTGTTTGTTTAAAAAACCCCAAACATTCCTAACTAAAAATGAATTAATTAAAAGAAGAACTAATTACGGTTGCCTGGCACTCATCTTCCTTTCCTTCAGAAATCTCAGGGAATAATTACTTGGTAAGCCTTCTCTTTATACTTTTTTATTTACTAAAATTTTAATTACTAAAACATATGGTATGTTTGTATGAACCTAATACTTGAGAAAGCAGCTTTGCAGCAGTGGTGACCAGAGTCCTTTTGTGAATTTACAGAGCAGAAATGTCACAGCTGTCACCGGGTGCAGCCTTTGGCAAAGCTCGTGTCCAGCATCTCCGACCTCACCTAGGGGTGAATCACGGAACGGCTTGGGCTGGAAGGGATCTTTAAACTCATCTCATTCCACCCCCTGCCATGGGCAGGAACACCTTCCACCAGCCCAGGTTGCTCCAAGCCCTGTCCAACCTGGTCTTGGACACTCCCAGGGATGGGGCAGCCACAGCTTCTCTGGGCAACCTGTGCCAGGGCCTGCCCACCCTCACAGGGGACAATTCCTTCCCAATATCCCATCTAACCCTGCCCTCTGGCAGTGGGAAGCCATTCCCCTTGTCCTGTCATTCCAAGCCTTTGTCCCCAGTCCCTCTCCAGCTCTCTTTGAGCCCCTTCAGGCACTGGAAGGGGGTCTCAGTGCGGCACTGTAGCACAGGGGCTGTGTGGTGTTTGCAGTGGCCACACGTGGCCGGTCGGGCCCCGGTCGTCTTTTCCATTTGAGGGATGCTGAAAGGTGCCGAGTGGGAAGAGTATCTCGTTCCCTCCAAGTCACTTTGCCTTTGCTCTCACGAGGAGATAACCGGCTGCTTAGCGTAGCCATCTCCTGCGTCCAGAGATCGGATGGACCGCGCCCCGCACCCACACCCGCACCCTCGCCGGGGAGACGCTCTCGGGGCTATGCTCAGAGGGAGATGCGTGTGTGTGTGTGTGTGTGTGTGTGTGTGTGATGCTCTCGGGGGATGCTCTGGGAGGGATGCTCTAGAGGGGACGCTCTCGGGGCGATGCCGGCGGGGGGGATGCTCTCCGGGGATGCTCTCGGGGCCGTGCGGGCACCTGCCGAGTGCGGGGCGAGGCGGCGGCGGGGCGCGGGACCCTCCCATTGTCTGCGGCGGGGCCGGGCGGGGGGGACGGACCGAGGGGCTGGGGACACGGCGGGGGCCGCCCGCCCTCCGCAGCCTCATTGGCGGCCGCCGACAGCCGGTGCCTTAAATGGGCGCCGCCCGGGAGCGCTCCCCATTGACAAAAGCGGCGGCGGGGCCGCCCGCGGGCAGAGCGCGCCGAGCCGCGGGGCGCGGAGCGGGAGGCGCGGCCGGGCCGGCGCTGCGGCGGGGGCGGGCTGCGGCGCAGGGGCGGGCCGAGCCGAGCTGAGCCGCGGAGCCCCGCACCGACAGCGACAGCGGCTGCCCCGGCCCCGCCGCGCAGCGCGGGCAGCGCACGCTCGGCGGAGCCGCCCCTCCTCCCCCGCATGGCGCCGAGCGCCGCAGCCCCCGGCCCCGCACGTAAGTAGCGGCCCCGCCGCGCCTTTGTGCGCGGCCCCGCCGCAGGTGAGGCGGCCCCGCCGCGCACCTCAGCCCGCAGCGGCACCGGCGCTCCCGGCCGCGCCCCTGCCGGGGACAGCGCGGCCGCGGCCCGGCCCGGGGGCCCGGCTGGTCGGAGCCCCGGGGCCGGGGGACGTGCCCGGGGGGGGTGCCGGGCCGGGCCGCGGGGCTGCGCTCGCCCCCGCGCAGGTGGCGGTGCGGGCGCGGCTGGCGGTGACTCCCCCGGGCCGGGGCGGCGGCGGGCGCTGAGACCTCGGGCCGGATGGAAACTGGGGGCGATGCCAGAGCGGCACCTCGGCGGGGCGGCAGAGGCGGCGGCCGTGGCGGGGTTCCAGCGACTGCCGAGCCCGGCGCTCCCCCGGCTGCGGAGACCGGCGTGAACATGGATGGGCCCGGCGGCGGGGGGAGCGGGGCGGCCGCGGGCACGGACGCTGCTGCAGTGCCGGGAGCCCCCGGGGCCCCCACCCCGCCGCCCCGCGGCCCCGGCTCCAGGGACCCGAAGCTGGTCCACCAGCGGTTCTTGCGGCGGAGCGTGGTGGACTCGGACCAGGAGGAGCCCGCGTTCGACCTGCCCGAGGCGGAGCACCAGCGGAGAATCATCCTGCTCCCCAAAACCAGGAGGATAATCGCGGAGCGGGCAAAGGCGGGGCAGGGGGCGGCGGAGGCGGCGGGCCGGGAGGCCGAGCCCCCCGGGGAGCCGCGGGCAGCGCCGGCCCCGGGCAGCGCCGCGGGCGCCGAGGAGCAGAAGGAGCCCGGCAAGGATGCGGAGCGCAGAGAGGCGCAGGATGCTGCCAAGGACCAGGGCAAGGCTAAGAAAGAGGAGCCCGAGGAAGAGGCTGATATGAAAGCCGTTGCCACCTCGCTGGATGGCAGGTTCCTAAAGTTTGATATTGAACTCGGGCGGGGATCCTTCAAAACGGTCTATAAGGGTCTGGACACGGAGACATGGGTGGAAGTCGCGTGGTGTGAACTGCAGGTAAGCCCAGCTGATTCTCCTGTGCTTTATTTATTTATTTATTTATTTTTTCCCTGCCTTATAAGCCGGGAACTAAGGGCACCGTGCCGGTATCATCCAGAGCGGCTCAGCCCTACGCAGCCTTTATGGTCACCATCGCTTAGGATCCAGTGTCTAACTATAGCGCAATATCCCTATTGGCTCGGGATCCACCACCTTATGTACACTCCTCCTACGCTTAACCCGCTCGGCCCGGCGCTGCCGCCGCCGAGGATGCCGCGCTGGACCCGGCCTGGCGCAGCGAAGGTCACGCGTGGCGGCCCGGGCCGTGGGAAGGGGCCGAAGGGAGCGAGGCTGCCCGGCCCGGCCCCTGCCCCTTCGCTGGGCAGTAGCTCTGCAATTAAATGACAACGGCCGTCAGTGCGTTTTCATGAGCAAAATTCCCTTTTGCTACAAATAGAAATGCGTTATGGTTTCATAAAGGGTGAGAGGCTGCTTTCCCCCCTCCCCCCCGCCCGACCTGCCCTGTTCCCTGCCATGAAATTATCGGTGTTGGCAGCTTCTGGTGAATCAAACCTTCCAAAGGGCCCCAGTGCTTCCCTTCTTTTAGGCATCGTGTGCCTAGTGCTTCGGTTAGGTCCAAGACCATTCCAAATACCTTTAGAAAGGAATATTTTTGAATAAAAGTTCTAGGTCTTCAGATTGAAGTAATTTCATCCCGTAATACTTAAAGTCATCCTGTAACATCTAAAGAGAATGAAGGTTTCGATACTGTCTCTTGCTGGTTTTTGCCTTTAGCTGTTACCCCGTTCTTGGTGATCTTTGTATCCTTGCTTCTGTAAAAATGACCATAGTACAATGCTTAATATTTTCCTTGCGAAGCTTTTAGTGTCTGTTACCTCACTTTCATTGGCATCCATTTGAGTGAGACCTATCTAAGAGGAAAACCTAGGACAGGCTTTAATTTTTTTTTATTTTCAGTCTGAATTGCCTTGTAATTTAGGTGGAACTAGGCTTAAATCATAGTTATAATTTGGGATCTTTAAATTCTCACTTGGATGACTGAGCTTTATGGTCTACAAGAGTATTTGTGAGTGGCATGGAAATAAGGTGATATAAGTCTGAGCTCACGATTGTTTGTTTATTTTTTAATGTTTGCCCGATCTGTTTGTAAATCACTCCTGGCTGCCTAGGATAGCTGGGGATAGATGTGCAGCCACGTTCCCTGATGATTTCATTACACAACATAATCATAATTCACTGCAGCACCGCTCCCTTAATAAGAATTATGGGGAACACTTCTCGGTCTTCATAACTGTGCATTCCCGGCTCTTATTAGAGAGGGATGCAGAATGGGAGACTCATCAGCCGGGCTAGGTACGGCTGGCTGGTGAGAGGGGCCGAACCGCTCTCTCCCCCCAGGCTGGGGGGTACTGCAGGGTTTGTGGGGAAAGGGAGAGCCTGAGGGACTGCCAAGGGGGTTTAAAAGAGAGCTGCTGGAGGGGAGCCTTGGGGCAGGCCTGGGCTTTGTCTGGCTTTGCTGGGAACCGAATTCTGAGCGTGTGAGGCTTCTACTTCAGCAGCCTGAAATCCATGAGGGATGGTGACTGGGGTGCTGTCAGAGGGCAGGTTACCCGCTGGAAGAGTCCAGAATCAGTGTCAGTCCCTCCAGCCCAGCCCCATCACTGCAGAGCCATCGCAGGGATCCGGAATTCAGCCCCAATTCAGGTTTTCTGAGGATGCTCTGCCGGGGGCATCGACACAGATGTATTTTCGACACATTTTCTGTAATAGGGGGGCTTTTACGGCTAAAGCCTGCCAAATATATTGGGGAACACTGCATGGAAGGGCCAGGGCCTGGGTCATGTACATCTGAGGAAGAGCCTGGGAAGGGAGAACTGCACTTTGAAGCTTATTCACCTGGTGATTGGCTTTCTTCTTACTAGTTACACTTGTTTAGGAATTCTTGAGCTGACTGCATGTGATGAAATCTGTGTAATTCTCCAGTGTCAATTGGTTTCCACTGTATGTGCTTCAGCTTAAATCAGATAGGTGCTAAATATCTTCAGTTTAATACAGGATTTATTTTAGGCCTCTAATTATGGAGAGAAAACTGTTGTTTGATTCCTTTAGAGAAATTGGTGTGAATCCTTAGAAGAAGGTGGGGGCTGCTGGGTCTCCTTAAACAGTGCTGTGTGGAGGTTTGGGGGTGATGCCAGAGGCCAGGTAATGTGAGACAGTACGTGAGTGTTGAAGCCACTGGGTTGGGAAAGCCTCTTTGAATGACAAAAGCCTTTAACGACCACGAGTTTAAAGCCTGTGCCTCTGGGCTGGGTTTGCATGGAGGAGGCAAAGCTGTGAATGGCTGTGTTGTCTCTGGCTTTTTGACTTGTAGAATACTCTCTCAATTCAGCTGGGGATTTTCAGGGAAAATATTCAGAGGGTGCTGTCAAGAAATTCCCTTTATTCGTGGCATTTTAAACTTCCTTTTTTTTTTTTTTTTATGAGCTGTGCCAGTCAGATACGCCCCGGTTTGTCTGTTCCTCCGCACAAATTAGAAGTTCAGCTATAGGTAGCAAGAAAACTGAGTGGAAGCCATCATATCAGCACTGTGCTGTTGGAGACAAAATGCCTTCCTCTGCAGCCTCACACCGTCAAAACGCAGCCCAGAGCCTTTTTGTGGGGAAAAACTGCAACAACCTGTACTTTGTTTCTCATCTGGAGATGCGCTTGTGCTCGCTAGGATCGAGCTGGGGAGTTGCAGCGAGCGATGTTGAGGTTCCACACAGGAATTAATCCCCTGTCCTGGCTCAGCGGTTTTTCAGCCCAGTTGTGCTGTTGCCTGTGTGTCTGTCTTTGTCTGTCTGTACAAAGGCCTCGTGAGCCATTCTTGTTCAGTGGCTTTATTTCATTGAAAAGGTGGCTTTAGGCTTCAGAACTGAAACCATGGCTCTGATTAGGGCGGGATCCAAGCGCTAACCAAACGATCCGGGCTTTAGACCTGACTGAAGAGGTGAAAGCTGTGGCTGAATTCTAGCTAGAAAATAAGGTTATTGTTCCTTCCTGAAGCTGAAGTGCCAGAGCAGGATTAGTGTGCCCTTGCATTTTGGAAGGGTTTGCATTCTAAGGTTTTCAGCAGCTATAATTAATTTTAATTGGCAGCGTACAATTGCTGTGTGGTGAGGCTTCAGCATAACAGTGTTGCAGTGTTGCACTCCTAAGTAAAATGTTGGGTCATGAATAAGGAATACAAGCTTTGCCAGTAGGCCACTGGCAAGCCAAATATTCCTTTTAGTTAGATGAATGGTTTCAAAATGCCCATCCTATTTCCCTTTGGGAATATGTGGGAAACTGCAAAAGAGTCAGACCTGGTGCTGTCAAAGGCAGAGACCTCATTCTACTTTATGGTCCTTGCTTGGACTGTGAATACTGAGATTGTATTTAATTTCAATTTTTTTGTTGTTGTTGAAAACTGTGGAAAGGATGGGCTATCTCATCCTGCTGTTGCAGGAAAGGGGGTAATCACCACAGGGAAGCCAGGCTTTTTCTACTGGTTGCCCCAGGCTTGTTCTCCACCCTGCAAATCGGTGCTTGGATGGATGCTGGCTTCTTCAGGGTACTTTATGTTCAGGTGCTCCATGGGAGATGGGGCTCCTCCTCTGCTCCCTGGGACTGAGTTCATGTGTTGGCTGTTGGAGGTGATTGGGCAGCTGTGAAGGGACGAAGGATGAACAGAGGTCAGTTCTCCTTCCCCACCCAGACAGCTGAAATTAGAAATCTGGGATATTGGAATAGCTCTGCCAGCATTTCCCAATGGCCACCAAACTCCAAGGGTCTGTAATGGTAAAACACCAAGAATAGCCATGCTGCTCTGAGGTGGCAATGTCAGCTTTTCTGTGGGCTTCTGGTATAGTTCTGTAGGAAAAAAAAACTTAATTAACTTTAAAAGTTAAGTGTTTTAATTCATAGTTTCATCGCATTTTTTCCCTTTTTATGTCACTGCCAGTCTCTCCAAACTGCCTGAACCGAAGAAAGAAACGTGGGAAAACATTGTATGTTTGGAGTCACTCAGTTATTCGGGAGCTTCAGGTTTTTGGAGGGCATGTATCTTAACTGAAAACTAGGTCATAAATGTGGATATGTTTCTGGACGTGGTTTATTATCTATTCCCATATTAATACTGCATATGAATCATGTGAATTTTCTTGATTTCGGTTTTTATCCCTTACACGAGAAGCTCACCCAGGTTGGCTGAGAGCTGCCAGATTTTAATATGACATGAATAGTCTAGAATTACAAGATGAGATTAGACTTGGCTTTAATGCAAGGTGAATAAAAAGGGCATTTAAAATAATTGATTCTAGACCTAAGTGAATTTGCTAATTTTTCTTTCTAAGGCTGATAATATTTCCGTGAAGCAAGATTTCAAGTTTGAGTGGGGGAAGGAAGGAAAAGCTATTTATTTCTAAGTGTGCTGTGAGAGAAGGCTATGATCCCTATATAACTTTTTCCTTAAATTTTTATGCAGTGTTCTCCATCCTATGCTCATTTAGATGTGAAATAGTTATTTAAAAGAGACCAAGGACCGTGGCTCAGATGTTTTTGTGTAAGCAGATCCATTAGCATGGTTAAAAGTGCGAGCCAGTAAAGTGGACAGCAAGTTCACTTTGCTTTAGCTGGCAAGTCACTGCTGGAAAGATTAATGATGTGGAAGAGGGAGGATGTCCTATGCCCCTGTAGCAAAATTCCAGGGGGTTTCTTCCTGAAAAAAAGGTAGTAACGTTAGGATTTGGTCTTTTGTTAGTGTCCTTGCTGGCTGGCAGCGTTCATCCGATGTCAAAATAGTAGCTGGTTACTATCTGTGCTGGTAATTTATGGGCTGGGTAAACTTTGTAGTGTAAATGAATGGAATAATTTAGAATATCCTTTGGGGAGAAGAAAAGAGGGAAGGAGGCTGTATCTGAAAGCTTAATCTGATATTAGTGTCTGCTCATATTCAGTGAATTCTGAGACTAATTTTTGCTATAGTGACTTCTATGTGAATGGAAACAATTGTTTTAGCTGTGCTTTACAGTGTCAGTGTGGAAGTGTGTGCCTGTATCGCTGCTGTTTGTCAGCAGAGCTGCTGCCCCGGCACGGAGAAGAAGCAGGACAGGGATATGGTAGTGAACTATTAATAGACTGCTTCTCAAATTCAGTAAATGAAATAGAGCTGGGTCAGGCTTCACATTCTGCTTGTGAATTGCACAAGACTCTTTTCTTTTGCCTTTGAGCACACCGTGCCTAAAGGCAGGTCGTGTGCTCTGTTAATGCTGGTGAAATTCTTCATTCACGCTGAGTGTGTGGGTCCAGTTACCATTCGAGGAAATGGCTTAAAACCAGAACTTCAGCCTAAAGGATATTTCTGGTCCCTTTGGTCATCTCTTATCCACAGCTGATGGAGGGGGGTGGTGGTGGAAAAAGTTGATGTTGCAAGTTGTCACCTCGGTGATTCTTGCCCTTGGTAGGCAGCCTGACCTGTAACATGTTTACACTGGTGGAACTGTTCTGTGTCAGGGTGTAGCAGAGATTTCGAAGTTCCGAGGCAGTGGTAACAATGTGCTAAAAGAAGGGTGGCGATAGCGATTCAGCTGTTGGCTACTGGAGTTTTAATAGTCTAAGTGATTAGCGGTGCTGCAGAGGTTGGAAAGGGTGGCTCCTGGGTGGGTGGAGGGTAGAAGCGCTGCTGTAAGGGTCAGGTGTGAAGGGATTGTTGGGGAGGGAGGTAGGGACGAACCTCTGTTGCCTCAGGAACCTGCTGCAGTGCTACCTGTGGGTTTGAGCACTGAGAAGTTTGATTTTTTTTTTTTTCTTAAATTTTTAGAGTTGCCATGATATGGCTGTTGATGTCCAGCAGCAGGGCACTTACCTGTGTGTGCAGTAGGCTCTGGGCTAGGTCTGCCTGGCCAGAAGACATAAATATAAGCTAAGTGCTGATGTGTGATCCCTGGACGGGCTGAAGGTGTAAGGAAAGGGCAGCCAAAGGCGTGACACGAGAGCTGTGACACTTGGCACTGGGCTGGGAGAGACCTCTGCATTGCCCTGGGACAGGAGGGCTTTGCAAAGGGCAGCTGGAGAGTATCTGAAAGGGTCATGTGGAGGCAGAGCTGGTTTTCCTCGTGTTTAAGTTTGTGTATGTGAAATTGCAGTTGTGTTTGGAAATGTCTCTTTCCCTGGAGTGACACTGCCCTGTTGGACAACATGGGTGTGATTTTGGTGTCCTTAAACCCAGCTTGGCCAGGAAGGGCAACTTGGGGGGTTTTTCCTCAAGGGGTGGAGAAGTCAGGTAAAAACAATCATCATCCAGGACCTTTCTATTCCTATGTAGCTCTGAAAGGGGAGAACCAACTTCCTGCTTCCCTGCTGCCCTCCTGCCTTCTCAGACACTCGAAGTCACAGCCCTGCCTGGCTGCAGGCACTTCTGCTGGGAGCCTGGGCCAGTACAAGAGTACTTAGAGCTCTTTATAAACCCAGTTTCTAAGTAAACTACAAAATAGAGCCCCTTTCATGTGTTAGGTTGGTCCCCTGCTCTGGAATGGATTAATCTTCAAACCATAAGCAGCTTCCCATAGCCCCCAATTAAAATGTCATTGCCCTCCAAAGGAATCAGCTCCATTCCTCCTTCTGGCACGATGCTTACCCCAAACAGCATGCTTGTTGGGAATTTTCTCCCATTCCAAATTAGCTGCATAGCTTCTGAGGGATTCTTTTTGGTCTTCTCCTTGCAGATGTAAAAGTCACTGGGGATTTGGGGCAAGGAGGGGATCACAATTCTGCTTGTCCTCCCGTGCCTCCTGCCATCACCTGTGCTGTGGAGAGAGGTTGTCACATGTCACTGAACACCTCTTAAGCCTTAGGAAGCTTCTTATTTCCCAGCCAGTTGTCTGCAGGGATTGGGGGAACTTGGGCTGAGTTTTAAATCAGCTGGCAATAAATGTGCACTGAAAACCTTCCGGAGTGACTCTTGTGTGATGTGCAGGTCATGGGGGGTGCTGATGTCCCTTCCACTCTCTCTGTGAAAGAAATTGAAGTAAACTCATAATTGCCCTTATCTTGAATGTTATTTTTTGGAAGATGCTTCATCTTGGTCTTCAGTGGTCTTACATACCTGTGTTTTTAGTTCATCATCGTCCCAAAAATGTCCTTTTTTTTCTTTTTTTAACAAATTATTAATACACCTACTGGAAAATAACTTTGTTGTATAGTGCTAATACAGCATGGCTGTGTAATATAGGGGTTAGATATGCAGTGGGAGTAATGGGTAAAATGAAATGCCACATTCTGGGAATGTACATCTCGTTTAAACTCTCAAGGAAGGAGTAACTGAAGAACTAATACCATCTGTTCTGTAGTTGTTTGCTACAGAGGGATACAAGCCACTTATTCATGAACTCTGAGGACAACAAATAGGAGAAGGCAGGCTCAAGTAACACTTTGGGGGGGTTCTTACTTGGCCATTCTTCATGAATTCAATCTGATCTTCACTCTTGACCTTTTTGAAGGAAAATTAAACACACTTGAAGTGGTATTTGATCCTATTATGAATCTCAGCATCACTTTACTGAAGTTAATTTGTTTTAATGTAATTTTTGGTTAGATCAGTAAACTTAATGGCTTTGATTCCTAGTATTTTTTTTTTTCCAAGAAAATGAAAACCTGAAAAGAAATGGGCGTGTTTTTGTTACACATGAGTCCTTTTTTAATGCCTTTTTTTTTTTTTTGGGGGGGGGGAACTGTACAATAGTTGGATACTAAAGCTACTAATTAATCTTTTTCAGATTCTGAAAGTCCTGCTATAGTCCAGCTGTCTTGAGTGCCTTTTTCTTTTTTGTTTTCTTTTTTTTTTTTTTTTTTAGCTATTGATGTGGTTTTGGGCAACTATCTTATTTTTTCCATTAACTTGTTAGCAAAGCACGGGCCTTGGTAAATTGTGGTTCTGTACTGAGCACAGCAATGTGATGTTCTGTGTATTCCTGAATTAACTGGGCTTCTCCAAAGGCCAGTGTCAGCGTGCTTCAAGTGCTTAGAACTGCCTAAAACCCAGTCAGACTGAACAGATACAGGAAGGTTTGTTTTTTTTTTTCCTTTTGCTGAATAAAATTTTTGTCCATATTCTCTAAAAAAAGGTTTTATTTAAAAGAACAGATGACAGTTGGTCACCTCATCTATTGAGAGCTGAGTATTGATTTTACAGAAGCAGCATAAACCAGACATTGCCCCCGCCTGCCTCCGAAATGGATGTTCCTTTCCCTCACTAGCACGTGCTTGAAGGATTAAAATGGTGTTTATTCCAGATTTTTATACAATAAGCAGCTTTTTCACGTTGCCTTTCCTGATGCTTTGTGGATTTTTTTTTTTTTTTCAGTTAGAGCAGCGTTTCAGGTGCCCCATTGTGCTGCTGGAGCTGACCCAGCTGTGGTGCTTCAGCGAGCAGAATCAATCCTGCTGGGAAAGTAGAACCCTGTGGAAGAGGGGGGAGAGGAGGGGGAAATCTCAAAATTTCCAGTGGATGTAGCTCGTTGCTGCAGGCCCCTGCTGAAACACGGGAATCGGTTTTACAAGAGCAGATATTTACCAGATATTATCAAAATAGGTTTGTTTTGTTCCAGGCTTTGCTGATTAATTAAGGAAAACAGCCATGGTTGTGTACATCTGAACTTGTTTTGTTTCTCTTTCATATCTGTGTGTGTTTGGAGGGTTGTTTAGACAATAAAGCAAGTGTTACACTAATGAAATGGACTTGCTTTTATCTCTATTATGACATCACTTTTATATTGCCTTTGATTGCTAATGGGGGATGAGAATATAGAATCACGGGATGGTTTGGGTTGGAAGGGGCCTTAAAGCTCATCTTGTTCCACCCCTGCCATGGGCAGGGACACTTTCCATTAGACCAGGTTGCTCCAAGCCCTAACTTCGGCAAACACAGTTGTGACCAACATGGAATGGTTTGCACGTGCTTAGTGTTGTCTGTGCATAGAGAAAAAGAGCAAAAATACACAACCATGTGTGTTAAGCCTCGAGATACAGGACCAAATGAATTGGGAGGAGTGATCTAGGGTGACTACTCACATCCCCTCTGGGATCCTGCCTCTTGGGTTGTGCTCTCCCTCTCTGGGGATGCAGCACCAGTCCTGCTGCCCTCCAGGCTTCTAACATTTTTTTTTTTTTCTTGCATGAGTTGTGATAACTTGTGTAACATCTTTCACTGACCTTAACGATTTTAAAAAGTCATTGTGGCAGTTCAGCCTGACTGAAGCCTGTGTGATCTCCAGGAACATCCAGCACAGGCAGAGGGGTTGAGTGAGAGGGGGACTATAATGTGATATTTGGGAGTTGTCTGTATTGTAAGGGTCCTGTTTGAAGCTCCTGTAGCACCATTCCCAGGAAAGAAATGGGGATTTTTGTGTAATTTCCCTTTAGAAACAATAAGAGGAAAGCTTGTGCTGATAGTCTGCTCATCCCTGGCTGTGTGGCAGTTCTGTGAACTGGATGAAAGTTATGGGAAGCAAGTTTGAACTATAAACTCTCTTAGGCTGCTGGGAGCTCTGAGCCCCATGGGTGTCAAGTGGCAGTGATCCCTTGGTCTTTAAATAGAAAGCTCCCTTTGGAGTCTCCATTTAAGACCTTAAGGCTGGTCCTAGACCAACATCAGGCAGTGAGAGAGAAAATTTGGCATCTAGGGCAGCGCCCCCCTTACCCTCCTGGTAGGCACAGGGCTGTATTGGCTCAGAGCAGGGAGCCAAGTGAGCAGGGGCTGGTGGGGGAGGCTCCATCCAACAGCTCCATCTGCAGCCACAGGAACTGCCTGGGAGGGAGGTGAGACCTGTGGTGAAACTCTGCTGTCTGTCTGGCAGGCTCCAGTGTTTCCTCTCGGGGCTCACTGACCTTGAGAACGGAAGACCTTCCTGTCTTGGTGGCATGAAGCTGCAGGAGGTGTGCTCCCCTCACTGTTCCTGTGCTCCCCTCACTGTTCCCTTGGCTGGAGTAGTTTGGAGAGGCTTTGGGAAAGGCTCCAGTGACTCCTGCAGGTGTGAGGGGAGCTTGGAATGAACCTCCCCTGTGCAAGATCTTTAGTCCCAGCACGGCCATGGTGGGAGGGGAGATGGGCAGTACCTCTCCTAGGTGCCATCACCCAGCTCTCTCTCCATGTGGTGGGTGTGCTCTTTGAGGAGTGGCTGAAGAGTTCATTTCTGGGTCTGAGTTAATTGTTGTGTTCATACACAAAGGGAGGGCCACATCACTGAGGCATTTGGGGTGTGTGCAAGAGGCTGTGGCCTCACCTTGAGGAAAGGCACGGAGCCTTCCTTGTGTGCTGGCAGCTGGAGAACTGGCTGCCAGGGGAGTGCATTTGGACCCAGGTCAATTTTATGCCTTATTTTTACAGTCTCATGTTAAATTAAGCCAACTGGATAGATTCCCACGTGATACAGGATACTCCTATGAAGGCATGCTGTGGTTTCCTCTAGGCTATAGACAACCCTCTGAATCCCTGTCTGTGGAAGAGGATTAAGCCTTCTTTTCAAAGTATAGAAAGAATAAACCTTGTAGCAAATATCTGTGGTTGGGTGAGGGAAGCGAAGCATCTTTTTAATTCGCTGGAATAATGACAGCTGTTTTGTGAGGTTTTTGGTTTTGTGACTTGGCTGCTTGAATTCCTGTCCCCACTCGTGACCCCTCTGCCAGAGCCCATTCCCATTTATTCCATTGCCATGAAATAAATGCACTATGTCCACGCTGGGGCTGCTGACATGGGAGGCTTGGGTGAGAGGCTGACATCCCTTACCATGAGGAACAGTTAATGCTTCAGAAGTGTGTGATCAGGATGTGTGTCTGTTCACCTAGATTGGATCCAAGATGACAAGTTCTTAACCACTGAAGCTACAAAACTGTTAGAAACAGCACTTCTCCCCCAAGGTAACATTGAAGCATTAAATATAGCTTCATTTACTGAAGGATGGGTAGATTTATTTAGAGTTATGAGAGGAGGTAACAAGCTCATGTTCACTCACCTGTGGGCTTCAAAGAAAGCTTCACTATACAGCATAGTTTTGGGGCTGTTCTGTGTGAAATGGAACATCTGGTATGATGGAGTCTGGGTGTTCAAAAGCAACTCCCACAAATTGGGGGATTGAGGATGTTTGACTTTAGCCACACAAATACTGTCTGGATTTTTCTTCCTTTTGTGTGTGTGTGGGGGAGGATGTTGCTGAACAACAACCCTGTTTATAACAACCCTTGCTGGGGGGTGGGGGTGCATTCCATGTTGGGAGGGAAACTCCCAGCATGGAAATGATGATGGAGAATGATGGAAACTGCGGGCTCTGTGTCTGGAGCAGTTGGCTTTGCCTGAGCAGGACACCACAGAAAACACACACCTTCTGAACTCAGGCCCTGAAGGGTCACAGGGTGCTTCATCAGCCCCTATTCTGTGTTCCTTTGGCATTTTTAGAATCACAGAAGGGTTTGGGCTGTAAAGAACCTTAAAGGCCATCTCATTCCAACCCCCTGCCATGAGCAGGGACACCTTCCACTAGCCCAGGTTGCTCCAAGCCCTGTCCAACCTGGCCTTGGACACTTCCAGGGATGGGGCAGCCACAGCTTCTCTGGGCAACCGGTGCCAGGGCCTCCCCACCCTCACTGCCTTTTTAGGGAGGCTTTATTAAAAAAATGGATGCTATTCCATAGAAACTTCCTGGTAGGCTTTTAAAAAGCAGTTTAAATTCCTTTTTCCTTCTTATTCCTCCTCCTCCCTCTCTTCCACCACTCTCCTAAGAGTTACAAGATCCTGCTCTTAACACCTTCTGCACTGCCACAAGGTATATACAAATACACTTGGCCGTTTTTTCACATCCCTTATTTTTCTTTAGAGGATCATCTTCATAATCACATGAAATCATCTTCCTATGATTAATCTGATGAGATGCCATTTCAGTGGACAGCCTTCCAGTTGTGCAGGGTGTTTCCTTGGGCAGCTGCTTCGTGCAGCCCCGAGACCATCAGTCAGTGACGGCTGGGACAGCATCTGGTCTCTCTGAACATCAGCCTGATGAGCCTGAGATGGAAATCAGAATTTGCAGGGAAACAAAGGAAAAGGGGGTGGCACCTGGTGAGACAAGATGCAAAAGCAGTTTGTAACCTTTGTGCAGTAGTTGTTTCTGGTTCTTAGCAATGACTGATGGCCTGTGGACTTTCTGGCCCCCTTTTTGAGGCTTTGGTACCCCAGTTCTGATGCTGCAGTTACCCACTTACCAGTCCACGTGCTGTGAATGCCTTTTCTAAAAAAAAAGCTTTGATGAAGCTTATATATTGTGCACTTTATGCTTGCTTTATCAGCAATATCACCTCTGATTTTTAGAGCTGAAATTGTAGTTTGTGATTTCTGTCACTAAAGCCACTAAAACCTTTCCACGAAGCTAATTTTTGTGTGCAGAAAGAGAGAACGATGTAAGGTCTTATGAACTGTGACCTTTGTGCCTTAAAAGATGTGTAGGGTATATTTCCAAATGGATTTCTGTCAGCAGGGTAACTAATGAAATCCTCTTGCAGTTTGAGCCTTTGGTACCTAAAAGGATGTGAAGTCCCTGTGAGGCTGCTCTGACAGTTTGGTTATTTTGGAAAATGCTCTTCTGTGGATTTTACAGCCACCAGAGTCAGGCTTTTGCTGCAGGTTTGTCTTCAGTGGGGCCAACAAGAGAATTTCTCTTTCCCTTTTATATCAAATTTCCTGAATATCGAAAGGTGCTTTGTTTCTGAGTGTCTCTACCGTGATTCACTCACTAAATGTCTTGTGGAACTTATTTTCCTGAGGGAACAAAGGCTGAAAATCAGCCTTTGAATGTGTTTTTGACAACCACTAGAAATAACCAGAAGGGATGAGATTTCCTACTGTTAAAATGGCTTGGGTTAGAAGGGACCTTAAAGCTCATCTCATTCCACCCCCTGCCATGGGCAGGGACACCTTCCACTAGCCCAGGTTGCTCCAACCTGGCCTTGGACACTTCCAGGGATGGAGCAGCCACAGCTTCTCTGGGCAACCTGTGCCAGGGCCTGCCCACCCTCACAGGGAAAAATTTCTCCTATAAAAGAAGTCTTGCTTTTCATAAGTTCATTAAGTTGATGCAAGATACCAATCTCCCAGTACTTTTGTGTGTATTTTTCTCAGCTGATACACATTTCAGGGTCAGAATAATCTACAATCTGTGTCACAGCAGAATGTTTAATTGTGTGACTGGAAAAACGGATGGACTGGTTTAACTGGAAGATCTTCCACGTGCTGAAATGTTGATTATCCACAGAGGTCTAAGACAGCCAGAGGAATAATTGGTCGTGAAAGCCTGTTCACCTGTTTTAAGGTGTTCAGTTTAAAAAAGAAATTGAAAAGGCAGCATATTGTTTGTAAGGTGCTTGTGTCCCAAAGTTTTAACCCCCCTGAGCCAGGTTTATGCATGTTTCAATAATTATCCAGTCTGTTTTAAGCATGCAGCATATTTTAAAAATGTAATAACATTCCCGGAGCAGCAGCTTTTATTCTTGGGTTGCCCCAAATTACCATGCAAATTTACCTGCTTTAAAAAGCACTGATAGTGGTGGAGTGATGTGGATGGTGGCAGGTCTTGAGGATCTCGCACAGTTTAAGGGAACACACAAATTTTTTTTTTTTTTTTTTTAATTGATGAGAGATGTCAAAAGCAACACTGTAATTGTGTAGGGGATACAGGGGGTTGTGAGCCTGGATGGGAGCTGGAATCCCCACAGGGGAAAACACAGTGCAAAATCAGCATATTTGCAGGCGTGTGTTTTTACAGCATAGCCAGAGAGTTGGTGGTTCAGGGGACTGAACCTTAACCTTAGGTATGGAAGTGAAAATAGAGGCTCAAGTGCTTCCCTTGCTTTTCAAAGAATATTCCAATAATTCCACTTTTCTTTATGGAACTGATTCAAGGAATGTTGTACCTGCTCTCTGGCTTCGTTTTGTGGTGTTATGCCTTGTTGGACAGCTGGTGTGGGATAAATCTGGGAACAGCACTGCGAGAGGAGGGGGAATTCCTGAAGGAATGGCTGTGGGGTGATTTGATTTAGGTTGCTGTGGTCTTGCCCCTTGAGTTGCCATTTTCATGGCAAGTGCTTGCCCTTTGTTTTCTTGGGCTTTGCTTAGGGCATGTCCATAATTAGTTATCGTAATGAGGATAAAAATGTTTGTACAGGTGAGGTAAATACAAGAGTCTAAAATTGTCAGTGTCCTCCAAAAATTGGGACCTCATAAATGAGATTATGGCAGTGAGTATTATTCTTTGTTAAAAGGCCTTTTGAAGTAGGTGGGGTTGGAAAATTAATTGCGGGATGTGGCACTCGTAATTGTAGTGGAGTGGAACAGGTAATGTGCCTCTGGTAGGATGAATGGTTTAAAAAAAGTATTTAATCTTCCTTAGTTTGAGAGTTCTCAAGTGCTGTCTTTAAAAAAAAATACCTTGAGTCAGGTGGATTGTGAACTTGTTAGGTGGAGTTGTACCTAAGCCTGGCTTTTATAAACAAGTTAAAGTGTGTCTTTACACTGCAACTGATATATCAGCTTTCCCTTAAGCACTTTGTATGGGATGGTGATCACTGGCTGTCATACTCTAAGATGCTGAAAAGTTAAGAAATTTGGGCTTTAAAATGAAATTGCAGCTCCAAGGAAGGCTGTGCTAAAACTTTTGGTTCATTGCAGTCCGTGAACTTTTTCGTGGAAATTCTAATTTTGAAAGCTCCTGAAAACAAAGCTTTAAAATATTTTAAGTAAATCACTTTGTGAAGTTTTTCTTCCCTCTTCAAAGTGTCTGGTGTTTTGAATGGGATGATAATCCACATCTGGATGTTGATGTTTATTATTATTATTTATTATTATTGTTATTATTACTTCTATGGTATTCAAACCATTGAGTTTCACAGAAATAGGCTGAACCTGCTGGCAAGACTAATCCAGCCTCCTCCTGCAAGAAGTGCTTTGCTGAATCCCTCTGAGCATCCTTTTCTGAGATCTAAAACTTAGCTCCAGCTACTTGGAACCTTCTGGGGCTCCAACTTGTACTGTTTTAATCTGGCAAACTAAAATAATCTACAAGAGTTGGAGTATTTAGTGTATTTTGAGTCCTGTAGACTATAATAGGTGATATACCAAGTGAGTATCCCTATTGTAAAGAGATCCCAATTTAGTGATGTCACAGATAGTATTTACAGGATCTTGCCTGAATTTTAGTCTTGCAGACTGAAAATACATCTTTTAGAAAAAGAATGCTGTTTGCAGTAAACCATATCCTATTTATTTCAAGAGTGCTAACACAAACTGAGGGATCTTCAAGAACTTTCTCACCTAGGCCTTGGTGAAAACCAAGCTTTTTGTCCAGTTAAAAGGCTCGGCATAGTGTGCTGCTGGTGACGGCTCCCCAGGGAGGCTGCCCACAGCTCGACTTCTTTGCACTGCAGCAGAGAAATGCCACAGATTAGTTCTATAATCAGGTTAATTGAAAGAGCAGAAAGGGGTAAGGAGAAATTTTCTGCATTTATAGCTGAGGGAAGGGCTGATGTGGCCCGTGCTGTGTCTCAGTGACAGCAGCCAGGAGTGCAATGCTGGGAGCTGGCTCCTGCAATGCTCCTTTAATAGTATATATTTTTTACATGTATATTATTACAGTGGGAATTAATGTGGTGGTTTTTTCCCCATGGAAATGTCTTGAGAGAAAGACCTGTGATAAGAAAAATCTCCTTAGCCAGCCTTGTCTCAGTTTTCTGGGAGAAAACTCCTAGACTCTCTCACTTGAGTTTCTGCTGCTCCAGGAAAGGTGATGGGAATTTAACACAAAAAAGAAATTACCCTAGGGTTGTTTGTTTGTTTGTTTTTTTGTTTTCTTTCTTTTAAATGTCAGTAGGTAAGGGCATTTATTTCCCACCCTGTATTTCCTAATTCCTTTTAGAAACTGCAGATCAGGACTGATCTTTTCCCTTGATCACCTGCTTAGGTGAAAGTTGGAAATACTGAATCATGTTCCAGGCTGAGCCCATGAGGTTTTGAGAAAAAATTGTTTGTGTGTACTTATTAAGTTGCAGGATCTTATTTTCATGTGGAATGTCTTAATATTGTGGTGCATGGACTTGGTGTTTGGTTCTTTTAGGGCTCCAGGTCTGTCACAGCAGGACTGAGGACTCCCCTTGGTTGTCCATAGGGTTCACATCTGGGAGATTTGTCAACTGAATCTGTAGCCCAAACCTCTGTTGACATATTTATTTTCTATCCTGGTTTTTTTTCCCCTCTTACATTTGAAACTGTTTTTATTCAGGGTAATGTTCTGAAGGACATAATGTAGTTAATAGGCTTTTAAAAAAAAAAAAAAAAAAAAAGAAAACCCCACTAAAACACCCCATTGGGAACGAAAGGTCATCACAGAGCTTTTAATCTGATGTCCAACCAAGCAGCCGTGGTATTTAATCCACCCTTCCCTGGAACAGCAGCCAACCTATAAAAGCCACAATAAGAAAATTTTTAGTTGCATCCTCTTCTCAGTCCAGCAGAATGTCCTCTAAACTAACCCAGGTGGGCCTGTGGTGGCTTCCTCTCGATGTGGTTTGGTTTTTTCCTCAAAGTTTCTAGTAAATAATGAGAGGCTGCCTTGGCTTGCCACGATAACCCAGTGGCTTCATCTGTTTATTTCCAGATAGTTGTTCTTACAATGGGGATCCCCAATGTAAGGGATTTCCGTTACTAATGCCACAGAAAATGTTTATTTATTTTGAAAAGACCTATTCCTATAATTTCTGTTTCCTATAAGTTCTATTCCAAGCTAGTTAAGCTCTGCTGAGTTGTCTCAAATTAAAAGATGCTTTTTTTGTTTTTGTTCTGGATTTAAGTGCACAGCTATTTTTTTAAGAGATCATGTATATTATCTCCATCTGTTTTGCATATTTTTTTAGGTTGAAGCATTCCTGAATTTCTTTCTCAGGAGCCTGCAGATTTAATTGGGTGAGGAAATCTTTTCCTCGCTTTGGGTAATAATTTAAACCAACTATTGTGTCTCAAATCAAACTGTTATTATAAAGAATGCAAGGTGCATCATAAGACTTGGCTGTGCTATCTAATACTCTGTGGTCAGTGGAAAGTCTTCTGTGTTAAGTTAAAGATATGAAAAAGGCTCTGGGTGGCCCTGTGGGCACTGCTCTCCTTCGCTGTTCGGGCAAACAGAACCACAGAAACGTTAAGGTTGGAAAAGATTTTTAAGATCACCCTGTCCAACCATCAGCCCAGCACCAACACCACGTTCACCACTGAACCGTGTCCTCAAGTGCCACTTCCACGTGTTTTTTGAACAATTGCAGGGATGGTGACTCCACCCTGTGTCAGGGCTGAACAAGGCTTCCCCTGCAGTTCATCTTGTCCTGTATCAATTGTTGCTGGGTTTGTTACCTGAATAACTTTGGGCTGTTTGGAAGCAGGGAATTATAAGGGAGCCTCCCTGAAAGCACAGCTGCAGGTCAGGCTGCCACTGGGGCTTTTCCGTGGCCTGCACAGGCTGTTCCTGCAGAGGCTGTTCCTCGGTCCCTGTGCTGTAGAGGCAAGGGGATGATTCACAGGACAGAGTTCCTGATGTTCCTTCCTCTCAAAACTGACGTGAATGTACTCGGGGAAATGCGGTTAAAGCTGATCTTGGAGAGCTCTCTCCACACACAGAGGCACAGTTACATAACCTGGGCATGAAGGACAACAAGTGCAGTTGTCTGCAGTGAATTGTAGGACAGTGAAACCGAGTGGTTGGGATCAGCCAGCTCGGCATTCCACACCAACACACAGAGCAAAGGCAGTGGGATTATCCCCGACGCCCTTTGTCTGTTCGATCCCCAAATGTTTGCATAATATTCAATACTCTTTGGGCACAGCAGAGGGAAAATGCAGTTCAGGAAGGAGTTAATCAAGGTGTTCAGATGAGTGTCAGGCACACCAGGGCTTTCTGCCTGGCTGGTTCGACCCATGGGTGGGTTATCCTGAGGGCTCTGCAGTAGCCTGGAACCCGACACACACCCAGCTGGTGTCAGGTTGAATTTGGCCACTGCTGCAAATCAGGTTGCAGTGATCAGCTGTTTGGTCTGGTGGTTTTTTTTGTGTTTGGTTTTTTTGTTGGTTTTGTGTTTTTATTTGTTTGGTTTTTGTTTGTGTGTTTTTGTTTGTTTTGTTGGTTTGGTTTGTGTTTGGTTTTGTTTTTGGTTTGTGTGTAGTTTTTTGTCTGGGAGAGGAGGATGCACAACCTCCTCTGAGGTGTTAATTTAGGAGGGATGTATCTAATTGGGATGTATGAGCCTCTTCAGTCCCTTCTGAGAAGCTGTTTCTGTTGAAAGATTAATATCCCAAATGCTGCAGAGCCTGTAGCCTTTCTGGGGTTTTCCTTCTGGTTGGGGTGCCTTGTCCTGTGGTTCTGAGGCACAGTGAGTGTACCAAGAGAACTGGAAGCCTTTCCAGAAAGTGGATTAGAGCAGTGTTGTGTTCCAGGTCCCACAGGTAAACTAAACCTTCAGCTCAAAGTCTACTTAGAGGAGGAGCTAAATAAATGGCTCTTCATGGCCACCATGTACAGGCCATGAAATTATGAATGGGCTCAGAATGAAACTAGGGGGATGCAGGTTAGAGAACAGGGAGACCTGTGCAGCTAAGAGCAGTTAGGCATTGACAGATATTCCTTGGGCAGGCTCATTGGAGCTGTGGGCAGGTCTTTCAGGAATAATTTAGAAATCATTGCTCCTATCTTGGAGCAAGGATGCAGACTGGTGATATTTCCTGGTGACTTCCAGACCCACTTGCTGGAATTCTCTTGCTCTGAGCCGTGGCATTGGCCACATACTCAGCGTCACAAGGTTTGCATTGACACTGATATGGCCAGCCCTGTGAGCACTGTTGTTTCAACCAGCACATGGTTTATATAAGTTTGGTTTAGTTTGGTAAGGAGCCAAGCTAAACTGGATAGTCATCCCATCTTTAAATCGAGCTGTTGGAAAATTCTGCTTGCATTTATCTCATCAGCAGCGCGTTGAACTGGTTTCAGATCGTGTAAGGGTTATGGTGCAACCTCAAATAGCAGCCCAGGCAACAAAAAAATCGTCCCCCTTCTGCTGCAGAGGAATCAAGCACCTGAGAGCAGCAGGGACTTGTCTGGGTGCAAGGACTGCCCTGGCAGTTGTCCTCAAGAACATGTCGTGAAGGGCCACCAGAATGAGTAAGGGAATGGAGAACCTTGCTTATAAAGCAAGGCTGGACTTCAGCTTGATTAGCCTGGCAAGCCAAGAGGGATGTAATAAAATTGTAGAGAGGCAAAGGGAGGGAAAAGTCACTCTAAGGGAGAGAGCTGTGAAGGCCAGAGGATGAAGCTGGCTCGGGAAGGAGTGTGTCTCAACTGGCTTTGAGCAAACTAAACAAGGAGGAGGAATAAAGGCTTAGCACAGCTTTGCTTTAGGAGTGACATGGCAAGAATTTGAATTGTTTTAAGAAGAAGGTTGCTCAGTTTATGAACAAGATTGATTATCTGGCATGTCCTGAACTTGAACTTGGATGTTCTCATGTAGGAGGCTTTCACAAGAACTCTTCCTGCTTGACTCTTTTCGCAGAAGTCAGGAGTATATTGTCAACATTTTCAGGTTTTATGCAACACCTGCAAAGTGGAAACTTCAGAGAGAGAAACATTAATAAACACCACTTTAATTTTAGGTCTTATTTTTTTAATTGCTCATACTGCTTCTGAATTGCAAGTTTTTGCCCTTTTTTTTTTTTTTTTTTTTTAAAGATATGTAGTAACCTAAAGTTGGGTCAGGTTTGCAACTGCATGAATCCTTGAGTGCTGAACATACCTGTAAAAATGAAGATTTGTGCTTTCCAGATAGTGCTTTCTATTAAAAAAAAAAATCAGGATGAAAGGCTTATTCTGCTCATGAACCTTGGTGCCTCTCAGGTTGTGTGCATTTACACTTTTGTTTATAGGTTTGATTTTTGTTGGAGTTATTGGCTGGTCAGAAAACTCACCCAAGCGTCTGATGCCAGGGGAGCCTTGGAGCTGATGCGACCTGAGGGTGGTTTATCCAGCGCTGAACATCTGAACTGCTTTTAAGCAAGATGTTGTTCTGTGCAGGTGAAGTGTGAGATGATCACGGTGCTTTGGCAGCCTCGGAGCGTGGAGCCAGCACGGCGAGGAGGGGCAGCACCAGGGCAGGGTCTTGCTGTTCCCATGGGGTTCACCTTCCAGCCCAAACCCATGAGGTCATGCACGAACTGATTTTGTCACCCTTCTGTGGCCTAATTTGTGAGGGTAACTGCACATCACGCAGGATCCTGCAGAATGAAGGAGCCTTTTTTCTTGGTACTTTCTAGAAACGCTGTGTCTGGGAGCATTTTCCAAGGTCGCTGTTTTTAAGGGCACCATCCTTCCCGAGGATGGCATATCGAGTGTCTTTGCTCCTTCTGCTCAGCGTAATCTGAAAATGTAGAGCCGGGGTTGACACTGTCAGAACACCCTTGGTGGGTTTTGGTTGTAGGAGATTTAAAATGCGATGCTTAAATCTCCAAAGCAATGAGGCCTTAATGTGTCGATTTGGGCTGAGGCTGAAACACGGAGGGGGAGGGAGGGTTAATGCTTGTTTTTCTTCAAAACCTCATCTCTAGAGAGTAGATCTGTTCCTGCCTCGGTGCGTATTTAGCAAAGCAACCAAGTAAATAGACTAGAAGAAATCGTTGGTTATTAACTTAAGGCTGGTAAAGAGAGACAGTGGTAATAATGAAGGAGAAACTAATCTGATTTGTTGTAGTGGTAAATCAGCTCTAAATCGGTTACTGTGGTATCCTTATGTTGAACGGGTTTTTTTTTTTTTTTGGTGAAATAATAACACTTTATTGGAAAGATTATTAGGTCATTACTGTTTTTACTAGGCATTATTTTAACACACAGTATGGTTTCTGTAAGGACACAGAATTCCTGAGTGTGAGTTTGCCCTTCTTCCTTTCTCTTACAGTAATATGTTTGCTTTTCTTCCTTCTAAAGCCTTGATAGAGCCCAAAACGAAATGGAAAGGGTTGTGGCCAAGGTTTACAGTTGTGAGCCATCTCATCAATCACACCTGCTTTCCTTCCAAATGTTTCCTTTGGCAAGAGCATCTGTTGAGGAGAATACCACCGATCCCTAGGGCATCATTTTCCATATGCTCCCATTTCAGGATAAAATTAAACCAGTGGACCTTGACAGTGTTTTCTTAACCAAAAATGGGTCCTTGTGCTTCTGCAGGCAGAACATGAAGAGTATTATTTAATAATGGCATGAATCACTTCCACTGGTGCTCTTCTGGAGAGAAGCGCTGCCTCAGTGTGATTGGAATCGTTCTTTGGCACATGGAGGCAGATGGTGTTAAGTCAGAGAAGCGTTGTGTGTCCAATCTGGTGCTGCCTGGCTGACTAACAGGGTGGTGATTTGTGGGGTGGAGAGCTTGGAGGTCTGGTTTCCACCAGGAGGAAGAAAACAGGGCTCCTGTTCGATTCCTGCCCAGCGAGTAGAGCTGTCAAGTGCCCTGATTTCCATGGGCATCTCTCCTTCATGAGTCTGTGTGGCTTTGCTTAGGAAATGGAGATCTCCCTGCATGATGGGCAGGGCTCTGGGGTGAGTGGGCAGGCTGTGCTCAGACCAGCTCTCAAGTGTGGGTGTGTTAATTCACTGTACACCCACAGTAAGTCCGACGTGTTCTGGGAGGCGTCACTGCCCGTGTGGGGATAGTCTTGGGAAAAGGACAGCCCAAATGAGCTCAGGCTGGTGGTCATTTCTCTTTGCATCTGTCTCCTCCTGCTAAAGTGTGACCTGGCAAAATTGGCATCTGTAAAACCCTCTGTGGTCCTGGTGTGGCTGAGTAGGGAACACTAAGACATTGCACAGTATCTGTAATAAAGCTTTTGTATGAAGGCCCAGTAAAGCCCACTGATAGAGTATGTGCACAAGAGGATAAACAGCTGCCAAGTTGCACAGTGGTTTTGGGTTGTTTGTTTTTTTTTTAATGTGTTTTCTGAAATTTTCCGTACCTCCCCACCAGCTACACATCAGTGTGAGTGGAAAAGAAAAGCACAAACTGTTGTTCCTGGCTCCAGTTGGACTTTCAGGTGGAACTAAACTGAGGTGTATGCTTTGAACTGGGGTACAGTCCATGGCAAATGAGCGTGTGGCCTTGGGTTTTAATGTGCTGATGAGTTTTAAAGGCAGCCCTGCCCTCTTACGTAAGCTTTTAAGGCGTTTTCATGCCTCACTTGTGCTATTTATCATATATTTTACCTGCATTTCCTCTGCAATCACACAAAAAGGATATGTTGTGAGAGTTTATAGGCATTGGGCAAGTTATTCAGCAAGAATTGCTGACAAGACAGTTCTGATCTCTCTACTGATGAGTTGAATTAGACTCAAAAACTTAAATTAATTCATCCTCCTTGTCTGCTATACCTTGCATTAATCCAGGTCTTGCTGAAATCTCTATAGAAAATGTGTAAAGAAATAAACTGTAAAAAATTAATTCAAAGACCAAGTGAGATTTCTAACACATCATTTAAAGGCCTGAAAATATTAAAATTGAGAGCCATAAATGGTTATGCAGAGATGCTGAAATCTCTTCTTAGTGCTGTTTCACAGGGGACAGACAGTGTCGTTTGAGAAATTCTGAACAAAAGCATTTTATGCAAAACACACACCTCACCTCCTTCTCTGATTTCCCCAGGAAGCTTTTGCAATTATTCCTGGTGACAGTTTGCCATCACAGAATCACAAAATATCCTGAGTTGGAACAGACCACTCAGGAGCATCAAAATCCAGCTCTTGGCCCTGTACAGCACAGCCCCAACAATCCCACCCTATCCTTGTCCAAACCCTCCTGCAGCTCTGGCAGCCTTGGGGCTGTGCCCACTGCCCTGGGGAGCCTGGTCAGTGCCAACCACCCTCTGGGGGAAGAACCTTGTCCTGAGATCCACCCTGAGCCTGCCCTGACACAGCTTTCTTCTTCTCCAGCTGAACACACCAAGTGCCCTCAATGTCCTCATACGGCTTCAGATCAAGGCTCTTTCCCATCCTTGTTGCCTCCTTTGGACACTCTCCAATGGCTCAATACCTTCCTGACATTGCATCTCCCCAAACTGCCCCAATATTGCAAGTGAGGCCGTCCCAGGGCTGGCCCTCCTGGCTGCCAGGGCACTGCTGACTCAGGGACAACTGGCCATGAACCAGGACCCTCAGGGCCCTTTCCCAGCTCTGCTTCCCAGCCTCTCATTCCCAGGGTGTCCATCCATCCAGGATTGCCCCATCCCTTGTTCAACTTCCTTCCCCTGGCTGGTGATTCCCATCCCTCTGATGTGTCCAGGTCTCTCTGCAGGGCCTCTCTGCCTTCCAGGGACTCCACAGCTCCTCCCAGCTCCGTGTCCTCTGCAGACTCGCTCAGTGTCCCTTCCAGTGCTGCATCCAAGTCATGGATGATGTTGAAGAGCACAGGGCCCAAGATGGAGCCCTGTGGAACCCCCCTAGTGGCAGGTCCCCATCTGATGTCACCCCAGTCCCTGTCACCCTCTGTGCTTGCTCCGTGAGCCGATTGCTCACCCACACCATGACCTGTTTATCCAGCTGTGGGCTGGACAGTATCGAAAGCTTTACTGAAATCCGAAAAGATCACATCAGCTGGCCTTCCCTGATCAACCAGGTGGGTCACCTTGTCACAGAAGGAAATCAGGGCTGCCAATCCTCAGACTACACCCCGTGTTACTGCACCCGTGGCCGATGAGGACCTGCCCTTCCAGCCGAGTGTGGAGGCCCCGGGATGTGATGCTGCGGTCACGGAGGGGAGGCTGGGCTGGGCTTGGGTGGTGGGGAAAGGCAAAGCTGAGTCAGGGCTAGAGAGGTGCTACACAGAAGCAACGATTTGATTGAGAACCAAGTAAATGGAATCATTTGAGACTACCTGTTTTACTTTTAATTTCAGTAATGGTCTTTAACATTTTCTGGCAAGGGTCTGTCCTTCAACACTTCCTTTTCCCAGGGTAGGGCAGCTACTAGTGATGGCCTGTGGTTCATGCACTGTGGTTTTTTTTCCTGTCCACCCTGCAGACACCTGTGCTTTTGTTTTTCTGTGTGAGTCCCATTTTCCCCACGGCTGCACAATAGTTTGTTGACCGATGAAGCCCCTCTGTGTGCTCACATGTCACTTATCCTGGGGACTGTGGGAAACAAAGTCCCAGGATTTGCATTCCATACAGTGAGTGTCCATTACTGCTGGTGATTAGAAAATTCTTCCTCGAATTGCTGGTTCTCTTTCACTAGTAATTAAGCTGTTGTTTCTTGGTAGGAAAAAGCTTTCATGCTGTGCAATCACAGGGACCTCAGAGAGACCAGCCTTTGCTTTCTTAAATGGGCATATTGATTGGTCTTTATTAATAGAAAAACCTCTAAGGAGAGATGAAATACCTGAGTTTTGGAAAGTTGAAAAAAATAATTACAAAGCCTTTTAAAATCATGTGAAAACTAGGCATTGTTCCCAGGTCTTTTTTTCCTAACTTCTAGTCACGTTTTTCACGATGCTGTATTTTGTGTTTTAAAAGTTTTACTGAGCCAAGAGATCCATTTTTTCAGAGAGAAAATACTTATTTTTTAAAACTGCTTCATGAAAAGTGTTTAGCAGTAACGTTATTTATCAATTGAATACGGAACCATTTTGTTTAAGGTGCCATGAACTGAATGGTTCTTCAGTCCTACGCTTTGTCTTTAACAAACAAACAAACCCAAGCAGTCAAACCAAGTCCTGTCACACACCAATTAAAGTGATATGTGTATGCACTGCTGTTTGTTTTTTTTTTTATTTCTTTAGATGTTTAATTTGAAGATATTTTAGTCTCTTTTGTTTATTAAAATTGAGAGGAGGGCAAACTGTTCTGCTGGGTTGCTTCTCTGGGCGTGGGTTCTTCAGTTCCATAATAACTTGTCAGTGTGCCTGCAGTCAAATCCCAGCCAGACTGAAAGGTTTTGTTTGCTTTTGTAGGTACACATCAAGGTAGCCAAGAGCAGCGTCATGTTTACGTCTTTGTATCTCCTCCTCTTAAGGGGCTTTGTCAACTAAAGTAGTTTTTTGCATTTTTTTTCCTCTCAGCTGAGTGTTTTGTGGGAGGGAGAGAGAACAGAGAGAGCAGGTTGCTGTATGTTTTTCGAACTAGTATTGGATTTTAAGAATGTAGGAAATAATATGTCATTAAAAATACAACAAGCCCTTTTTGGCAAGTAATCTCTGTGAACACTGTCTTCTTGCACTACTCCATGAAATCTGAGTCTGAAGCTCAAACTACCAGGTCATTCTTTCCAAAACATAGTTTTCCCATTTTAAAGTCTTCTAAGTGTTCTTAAACCATCTGGATCCTGGGCTACATCACCAGCAGGTTGAGGGAGAGGATTCTCTCCCTCTATTCTGCTGTGGTGAGACCACATTTGGAGCACTGCACCCACCTCTGGGGCCCCCAACATCAGAATGATGGGGAGCTGTTGGAGCAGGTCCAGAGGAGAGCACAAAAATGCTCCAAGGGCTGGAGCCCCTCTGCTCTGGAGCCAGGCTGGGAGAGCTGGGGGTGTTCACCTGGAGAAGGGAAGCCTAAAGGATCTTCCAGTGCCTAAAGGGGCTCAAGAGAGCTGGAGAGGGACTTGGGACAAGGGATGGAGGGACAGGACTGGCTTTAAGCTGAACGAGGGTGGATTTAGCTAGAAGGAAATTCTTCCCTTTGATGGTGGGCAGGCCCTGGCACAGGTTGCCCAGAGAAGCTGTGGCTGCCCCATCCCTGGAAGTGTCCAAGGCCAGGCTGGACAGGGCTTGGAGCAACCTGGGCTGGTGGAAGGTGTCCCTGCCCATGGCAGGAGGTCTGGAATGAGATGAGCTGTAAGGTCCCTTTCAACCCAAACCATTCTGTGATTCTGTTCTTGCAATCTTTCACAAAATTATATATAGTGTTTAACATGTATATATATGTAGTGTTTTCTGATTAATGTTGCTTTCTGTACAGTCTCTGTCTGATGTTGTTTGTTAAATACAGTCTACGCTTCTTACACCACATTATAAAATCCATGCTGCTGTAGGCCACAGATTTTAACTTTTTAAACAGACAGGAGGTTGTTTAGGTTGGATTTTTTTTGCTTATCCAGTTTTCAGACTCTTGTCATGATGGGCTGCAGGGACTCCTGTCTCTGACCATCATTCACATTTGTTTACATTTGGGGGTGCTGACTTCGTGTTTTCTTAGGTCCTGTCTAGCCAGTATTTGAACTATCTTGTTTGCATTAGATGATGGCCATATGAATCAGTATTTTGGGACTATAGCCAAGGCCATGTGTCCTATAACATAACTGTGGCCGTGACAGAACGGTGCGAGAGACTTCAAGTCACAAAGTACCGCTGTGGTTGTCAAACTGAGCTCGTGCCTTGGTGTCTTTGATGGATCTGATAACCTGACACTCTTAGGGATCAACTGTGCAGCCTGAACTCCTCAGGCATGGCCAGAATGGCCCCATTCTCCACTGGTTCTCACAGCCCATCCTGAAAAGCTGGGGCACAGTGCCCTCTGCACCGGGGCATGCTCTTCTCAGCAGGAGCATGCAGCATTGTTGAGCTGCTCACACCCAGCTTACACAAGCAGCTCAGTCCCTGTTTGTGACCTGTCACCTTCTTGCTGCAACATTCTCCTAATTCTTTCCAAAGTGTAGCATTTCTCAGTAAGGACGGGCTTTTTTTCACAGTTCTTTCTGAAAAATGTAAATCACTTTGATAGAACAAAACCTGAGCCCTGCAAAACCTCGTGGAAATCCCCAGGGATGTGTATTTTTATAGGTGTAACTTACGTGTTGTGACTGATTGCTTACCCAATTTTTAATCAATTGACGTTATGCTTAAGGATATTTTCTGTTTCATTATAATTCTTAATGTGAGGCAAATGCATTGCAGCAATCTGAGTTTACTATGTCAATGCTATTATCTTTATCAACCCAAACATATAATCTCCTTGGAAAGTGGCCAAGATCTGTTTCTCACACACTCATGCTGATGTTACCCTTTCATGCCTTGCTGTCCAAGAGATGGAGAGTTCAATTTTTAACCATTAGTATGTTTTAGCTGACAAGCTCCTGTTATTCATTCGGGCGGGGCTGTAGAATGTCAAGCTTTGCAGGAGGGGAAAAGAAAGAAAAAGGGACTACTTTGTTACAAATGGGATGCTTTCAGCATAATTCCTAACCATTATAGGAGACTTTGATGAATGTATCCTATCCGGGAATGCAGCTTTGCCTTGGAGTGTTTTCTAACAGGTTGTCAAGTGGTGTTAGGAATGCAGGAGAAGTGACAGCTCCTTTCAGCACTTAAAAAAGGTTCCCAAGGAAGACATTTCCAAACTCCAGATGAATGACTCTGTTAAAGATTCAGGAGCTGGGATACCCCAGTCTGCAGACTGTTTTTGTGGTGGTGAAAGGTCCCTGTCCCCACTTTCTCAGAGCTTTGCAAGCTTTGCTACAGGGAACGCTTGTCCAGCCTCTTGAGTTGTTGCAGCAGAAAGAATGGGCTACTGGCTTTTTCCTTTGTCTCCACACTGCATTCTTCTCACAGATCTTTTCGTTTTAATTTTACTTCCAGCAGCATCGAGCAGTTGGTGCTTTCTTGAGTGCTGCTTGCCATGGAACAGGGCTGGAATGGGAGCAGAGCGTTCCTGGAGCAGCTCCAGGACCTCTGAGGCTCATGATTTTCCAGGTGCAGGAGTTTATAGAATCACAGAGTGGTTTGGGTTGGAAGGCACCTTAAAGATCACTTCGTTCCAAGCCCTGCCATGGGCAGGAACACCTTCCACCAGCCCATGTTGCTCCAAGTCCTGTCCAACCTGACCTTGGACACTTCCAGGGGTGGGGCAGCCACAGCTTCTCTGGGCAGTGACTTTTCTAAATTCACATCTTTCAGGAACATTAAAAAACTAATGCTGAAGTGAAAGCATTTAAAAGTAATGACTTTAACGATATAATTATATTTATAATGGTATAAATGTCACATGTATGTTCTTCCATTTTGAAGGTGTCATAAGACAGAAACGAACCTGGTTTAGCCACTGTTCAGCTTTGCTACTATTGCAAAGAAAATGTTAATAATTTAGAAAGCATTTTACTGAAACTGTAAAGCCATGCAGACATTCCTGTTGGGTCTAAGGAGATTTACCATTTTGACAGATTTTGCCAATCTAAACGTGATGCTGGAAGGCACATGGGACACGGCTGCACTCAGGTCACAGTGGAACTGTTTCATTGTTTCTGAATATGGCTCTGTCCTGGTTCCAGCCAGGACAGGGTTGATTTCTGCAGCAGCCAGGAAGAGGCATGGCCAGGACCTGGAGGTTATTCTGTACCTCTCACTGGAAGAGCTCCTTCCAGTGGAGTAAAAAGGGTTGGTTTTTAACGTGAATTGTTGCTGTTACTCTTCTGTTTTCTTATCTCATTGCTGCTTCCAGTAAATTGTTCTTATCTCAACCCATAATCTTTGCCTTTTGATCCTCCAGTTCTCCTCTCCAGCAGACCACGGGGGAGGGGAAGGGGAAAAGCAGAGGAGGCTGAGCCAGCAGTAAGTGGTTTGGAGTGTTTCACTGGGAGAACTCCATTGGGGACTACAATTCCTAAACCACAACAGCCTTATTTGGCATCCAGTTTGGGGCTCAAAAGGGTTGAGAGAGTTGGAAACCAATTTGATCTGAGCATTTGTTGTATTAGGCAGAGGTTTGTTCCTGTGGGTGGGGTACCTGACCCTGGAGGTGTTCCCGTGTGTGCTCCTCGTGATGCTCTTTCTCAGAGCAGGGAGAGGGATCAGGATTGCTTTGCTGCTGCACTGTGGGATGCCAATTTATGACATGATGACGTCAAGGGCAATGAAGGTCATTTGGGATGTGTGGTCAGTGCTCCTCTCTTGCCCTTACCTTGGGAGCTGCCTTTGGGAGACCATTAATAATCATACCCAGCCTGTGGGGGAAGACGGGGTGGGGGGAGATTTTTCCCAGCTTTTTACCCCCTTTTCCTTCTTCAGGCCTGTTACAACAGCTTTTGAGAATTTTTAATTCCCTCTGGATGTAAAGGAAAGCATGTTCTTGTTGCTAAGCCTGCCAGGTCTCCTCAGTGTGTGGTCCACACCATGGTGAGTTGCAAAAGAGATTTTTAGGGAGTTTATTCAGAGATTGCTCCAAAGGTGGGTAGTCATGAGTGGCACGGAGTGTGGGAGAAAATGGGCTAGCTTTTGGAGAAATCCTCTGCTCCAGTGGTTTGGATATTCACCCCTGAACAACTGCAGGATGCTGATAAAGGGACAGAATAATTGCAAGGAGAATGCTGTGGGAACTCCAAAGAGGAGCAACTTCCTGCAGTGTGCTGGGCCCTGGCTGCTATTTATCAGACACTGCTCATCACTAGACAGCACCCTTGGGAGAGGAGGAGGAAAGCAGAGCAGTAGGCACTGTGGCCACTCAAACTGCAGCTGAACCTGTGCCAGGAGCAGTCACCCCTGTACAGAAATCCAAGACCAAACCAGTTCACTTAGTGAGGGATGAAGGGGAAGCAGGGCACTCACAACAGGAGGAAGAGGAGGCAGAGCCAGAGATAATCACCCATTCCCCTCCCTGGGTGAGCTGCTTTCAGTTCCTGGTGGATTATAATTAATTCACTGGTAAGAGTATTTCACTTTAAGAGCATTTTACAGACTGAGAGTTTGCCTTTGCTAGGTTATAGCAGGATGGGAAATGGAAATGCTGTTTGTCTATTTGAAAGGCAGGATCGAATCCTGCCCTCAGATTAAATTTGCCAGAGCAAAGCTAAATGAAAGTTTGCTTGTTCTGCTGATTCTTCGTGCTGGGTTAATTTTGGCTGGAGAAGCTCAATGGCTGAGTGAGCATTAACGTTTGGACACTGAATGGGGTAAATAGCAACGTTTTTGGTACATCTTGGCAGGCTGCAGAGGGTGATAGGGCTTCTCTGGCAGGTTCTCCAGCAGACAAAGGGTGGCATCCCCCTTCTTTAGGAAAAATATCATGTATACACAGCAAAGAGAATCACAGAATCCTAGAATGGTTTGCGTTGGAAGGCACCTTAGAGGTCATCTTGTTCCAACCCCCACGACCTTCCACTGGACCAGAAAATGGAAGGGGATCTCATACCTATAAAATAAGTTAATTTGAATGCTATCCTAGAGTGAGGAGATAAGCTGGAAGAAGGAAAACCAGGGTGGCTCCTCTCAGCATGCTGAGTGTTGTCCCTCTCCACCCCTGCTGAGGGCCGGCCGAGGGCTGAGCCTCCAAGGGATGGCTGGAGCATCCCTGCCCCCCTGGTGCTGACAGATCCGGCACTAAAAGGAGGATCATTTACATGCCCAAACTCGATGTTTAACGGGTGACGGGAAGTAGGTGAAGCAAAACGGTTTTTAAAAACACCACCAGCAGTTGCATAAAGTTTGATGAATGCCGGGCTCAGGAGGCATTCCAGAAAATACTGAAATGCCAGCTTCTCGTGGCACGTCTAACGTGGTTTTGGGGTGGTTTGGGCTTTTTCCTTTCAGAGGGGATCTGGCGAAGTGGGGTTTATCCAGCTTTTTTCACACGTCGATTTCAGAGTTTCCTTGGAAAAAGGCGTTTAGTGAGGCAATCCGGAACTGTTTTGGTATTTCATCCGCAGTCACAAGCTTATGTGGAGCCTGTGAAGTACTGGTAATTAAGGAAGTTAATGAGGTGCTACCTGCAATTAATTCAATTGCTTGTGACAAGAGCTTTTTTTTTAAGGTTGCCGTGGTGCAGTTGTGTTGGGAGGTTTTCACCTGGAAAACACAGGCTCTGCCCGTGGTGTTGGGTTTCTTGGGGTGTTTTTGTGGCTCTTGAGTTGAGATTGGTGATTTGAGGTGACTCCCCTTCCTCCTGCCCTTTCAGGACGAGCTGCTGAAGCTCTGAGGTTCAGTACAATATGTGAATCCCATCGTTCCTCTGCCATTAGGCTTTGACACGTGCCTTAATCAATTTAAAAAGCAGCAGGCTACGATTGCATCCAGCCAAAAAAAAAAAAAAAAAAAAAGGCAAACTCAGCCTTTTCTGCCGTGCCAAATTTAGCCATAAACTCAACTCCTAATTTTCCATAGATTTCTAGCAATGACTCAGGCAAATAAGTCCCTCAGTCCATCCCATAGCTCCTGTTCACCGAATTGTGAGTATCCATGGGGACAGGGGCTGCTTTTTATGCCTTTGGAAAATGAGCTCCCCCTGGGAAACCTCCCTGCTCTTCACTAACGCCGCCGACAAATCGCAGGCTGTAACTTCACCGAGGGTGACTTAGTGAAGAAGAATGTTGGCTGGATGCTGATAGGGAATGAAGCTGTAACTTTTTTTTTTTTCCCCTGATTTGCAAGTTGTCTGATGGCATCTGCTGTTTGTTCACGGAGAAGGGGCTTTTATCCTTGAGGTTTGCTTTAAGGGCCACGTGCTTGTAACTGAGTGCCCAGGGTGTGGGAATGGAAGGTCATGGATGCTTTAAAAAATTTATAGCATAGGCAGAATAATACTAAAGACAGAGCTGGTACATGAGAGCAGCCGCTTCAGCGATACCTTGAGCCCTTCACAGTCCCAGTTGCTGCTTGTCTGAGCCTGCTTTGGCTCCCAGTTATGGCTCTGGGAGAAATCCTTGATTCCTCTGATAGTGGATTAGACAAGCCTTAATGTGAAATGCAAAACGTGATTGCAGTAGATAAGTAAAGTTTTCATTTTAAAGACAAAAATAGTTTGTTTTTTTTTTTTTTTTTCTTCTAAAATGTGTTACCATTCACCTTTATTTCTAAAGGTCTTTGAATATTTAAAATTTGGAAACTCTTGTAATGTGGTGCCATTTCCCTCAAGAGGCAGTGCTGACAATACAGAATTTACAGAGAGAGAGCTTGGGCTGTTCAGTCTGAAGAAGAGAAGGCTCTGGGGAGACCTCAGAGCCCCTTCCAGTGCCTAAAGGAGCTCCAAGAGAGCTGGAGAGGGACTGGGGACAAGGGATGGAGGGACAGGGCAAGGGAGAATGGCTTTAAGCTGAACGAGGGTAGATTTAGCTAGAAGGAAATTCTTCCCTTTGATGGTGGGCAGGCCCTGGCACAGGTTGCCCAGAGAAGCTGTGGCTGCCCCATCCCTGGAAGTGTCCAAGGCCAGGTTGGACAGGGCTTGGAGCAACCTGGGCTGGTGGAAGGTGTCCCTGCCCATGGCAAGGGGTGGGATTGGATGGGCTTTAAGGTCCCTCCCAGCCCAAACCCTTCTGTGATTCTGTGAAACAATAGTCAGGTGCAGGTACCAGCTGATGTGTCTGAAGTTCACTGTGGAGCAGAGCAAGTCCCTGACTTACCCTGTCTGGGGTCTGCTGGCCATTCCCCCAGAGCAGTTCCTGTCACTGCCCAACTCCTGACTGTAGGGCAGACCAGAACCTGCTCATAAATCCATAAGAAACCAACAGGCAGCTCCAGAGGAGACAGCTGGCAGTGGGTCCCACAGCTGATTTCGTGTCTCCAGGCCATCTCTGTTGAGAAGAGTAGCTGTGGTACGTGAGCAAAAGTACATATTTGGCACACAGATGTGAAAATGTAACGATCTGAGCAGATGTTCATTCTGCTGATGGTAGGTATTTGATTTCTGTTCCTGGGTCAGAAGCACCTCTTTGGTTTTCCTTTCTTTGTCACTAATATGGGTCAGGGATGTTCCAGCTTCTGCGTGACAGAGCTGAGCCCTGCCCTCGTTTGCTGACCTACTGCTCCTGCTTGTCTCACCAGACAGATCTTGATCTGTCCAAAATGAGACAAAATTAAATAGCCATCAGTAAATGCAGCTATGTCAATTTAAGCATGAAAGGGAAAAAAACCCCCAACAACCCCTGTCCCTCTCCCCCAAGAAAACAGTATTTATAGGCTAGCTGGACACTAGTCCTTAGGTCAAGAAGTATAGGTAAGTTATCCAACTGTTTAAAATTGTTTAATTTCTTTTAATGCTAGTGAAAATTCAAGACTTTAAAAGGGAGGAAATTAAAGAAACATTGTGAAACTGCAAAGCAGCACAACCTTTTAGTTGGCAACAGCTGTGCTCCAAACCCTGCTGCTACATGATCCTAGGCACTGAATGTGAAAAATTTGTGTGGTCTTATTTGCAAGAACCCCTTTCTTCATGGTGGGAGGGTGGAGTTGATTCCCAAGTCTGTTTGCCCCTCACAAAGAGTTAGGGAAGCAACTTGACCTCATTTTTGAATTCTGAAATCTTCTGAAGGCTCAGGTGAAAGCCAGTCTCCCGCTTGTGTATCTTTCAGAGCCTTAGTCAGAGCCCATATGTTACAACCTGGAGGAAATGATGCTTGGGGATGACTAACAGTACATGTTCCTGCTGTTAATTTGGGTGCCATTCCAGAAATTTAATTTGTAAGCTTTCCCTTTTCCTTTTGTTAACACATTTACTTACTAATTCCCGTTTCTGCTGTTGTTCCCCACTAAGGAACTTAATGAAGGGATAAATTTTATATTAACAGAGGGAGGCATTTTTTCACCCTGTCTTTGGTGAGCAGAGAGCATATACATGTGTTGGATTAGCAGAAATTTGGTTATGGATTCACTGTATTGGAGCTTCCTGCTGCAAACATCATGGTACTCCAGTTTGAATGGGTGTGGGATTTACCAAGTGCTGATTGGGAATTCATGAAATCCCAGAATGGTTTGGGTTAGAAGGGACCTTGAAGCTCATCTCATCCAACCCTCTGCCACAGGCAGGGACACCTTCCACTAGCCCAGGTTGCTCCAAGCCCCATCCAGCTTGGCCTTGGACACTTCCAGGGATGGGGCAGCCACTTCTCTGAGCAGCCTGTGCAAGGGCCTCCCCACCCTCACAGGGAAGAATTTATTCTACATATCCAATTTAAATCTACCCTCTTTGAGCTCCTTCAGAATTGTTTATTCTTTGAAAAAAAGAAGTGCCTAGCTTTGAGTGGTTTGATGCTTAAGACTTACCAGCCATTTATAATCTGATTTGAAACAGGAAAACAGGGAGAAGGGATGAAGAAAAGGCAGCTCTCAACAATGTAGAACCTCTTCTCACCACTGGTTTAACACCTGCCTGCCAGACTGCCTGTCATAGTGCAGGATCCATTGTGTAACCCCAGCCCCATTAATGGTATTTACCTCTAGGAAAGGTGAAATGGGGGAGCTGAAGCCCTCTGGGCTGTCTGTGTGATGGGACAGTGTCTGTGACACCGGGTGCTGTGCTCAAGGTGCCCATGAGCAGCAGCTCATGTGGGCTGTGCCCTCAGGAGAGCTCTGTAAGCAGAGAGGCCCAGGAGCTGTGATCAGAAAATGTCAAAGTCTCAGCAGAGGGTCAAGGCTATTCCTCACAGTTTATTAAGACAGAGACAAGTTAATTGTGCAGATTCTTTCCTAGCAGTAACTCAAAATGAGCCGCTGTCTTGCATCTTGCTCGGTTCTGTTTATCTCCAGTTTGCCTGGCAAAGCTGAGCCAGCTCAGTGTGATTGCTGGGGGCTTTGGAGGGTTGGGTTTTATTTTGCCTTGGTGCTGAGTAGCGGACTTGGGGACAGCTTTCAGTTCTCTGAAGTGGAATTACAGCCTTGCCTCCCGAGCCTGGACTCTGTGTCCCAGCAAGGAGGGAAAGAGCCAAGGGGTGTGAATGGGGGCACACGTGTCAATACCTGCAAACTGATACTGGTATCTCCTGTGTCACATTGAGAAGAATGTATTCTGAGTCTCAAGGGTCATGCCTTGAGGAAGCCCAGGGCAGCAGCAATGCCATGAATGTAGTGGTGGAGCTGGTTTGTCACTCGGGGTGATGCTGCTGTTGCTCTTGGGAAGCCACGGAGGACCAGGGCTGTCATGTGTATCTTGGCATCCCTGAGTTTCCTGTCCAGAGGTTGGAAACATCTGCTGCTGCAGAGAGCACAGGGGTTTTGACCCCTTGGATGAATCTGGAAACACACTTTATTTGCCCAAATTTTCACAAATCTGAGTTAGGCAAAAGATGCCTTAAGTCTCGTTGAGTGGATTTGAGCCGGGTTGGATTGGACTTGGAGCTACCTGGTGGTGTCCCTGCCCGTGGCAGGGGGATTGGAACCAGGTGATCCTTCCAACCCAAACCATTCCACGAGTCTGTGATTACCTTTCTTTGGTGTGACCTTTCCAAAGAATCCTGGTCCCCATCTTAAAAGTGTAATGCCCAAAGGTTGTTTCAGGCTTATACCCTTAGCTTTGGGATGAGAGCATTTCACCTTGTGTGGATTATGTGGTGGGGAATGAGTGTCTGTGACCTCAGTAAAGGTTTCTCGGGTTTGGATTAGACCCTGAGTCACGCAGTTAAACAGGTGGTTTTGCTTCTTCAGAGTAGAAAACACTTCAACTGTTAAGCCCTGTCAATCAGCTTATGCTTTCACCAGCGACTCATGTGTCAGGTTCAGCCTGGAGGAATTTAGAAGGAGGGTGGTTGAGCCTTTATGGCACCAGGCACCCCTCCCGTGGTGGAGGCTGCAGCCAGCAGGAGTGGCTGCTCTGCCCTGGCCCTCACCTTGCCTCTCCAGATGAAGAATGATGCTTAGCTGTCATTCTGATGCAAAAAAATCCAGATTCTTTCTACTGTAGTTACAGATAAAGCACACGTTTGTCTTCCACAATCACTTTGTTGCAGTTGCCCAAATGATCTGCACTCAGATCTCTGTAGAATATACAGAAAATAATTGTCTGCTGAAGGATGTTTTCAAGAGTTACCATTAAAGTAGCTGTGGAAAAGTTCTCACATTGCTCAGAAATCTGGAAATAAGAGTGAAAGGCTATGGTATTACTTTTTTTTTTTTTTTTTTTAAATTGGAAGGTTTTTGCAAATCTGTTGGATCTGTGTGGCTGTCTCTCCCTTTCTCTGCCAGCTTCCACTCAGCTCTTCCTGCCTTCACAGACACTTGCTCCTTCTCCTCCCTAATAGCAGTGTGTGATTTATTCGACAGGGTTTAAATTAGGAGGAAACTCAGCAGTAGGGAAGAAGTGATGGATTTGAGAGCAATTCTGGGGCTCTTCTGGCCTGGCTCATTAGACAGCCTGCCTTTTTTTTTTTTTTTTTTTTTTTTTTTTTTTTTTTTTTTGTACCTTATAAAAAAAGTCAGCAGGTGCAGAGCAGCAGAGCTGCTGCCTGGCTCTCGGCTGTGGGCTCTCTGTCTGCTGCCTGCTGTCCCCATGGGGAGGCAGGGGGTGATCCTGGCTACCCAGGGAGACCCAGGCATTGGAACCCACTGGCACCCTGCCCTGCCCACCCCGATGGCTGCTGCTGTTTCGGGGCAGTGTCAGCTCTGATGCTGCTTCGTGAATCACAGAGAGAACTGAGAACCCCCTCAGCAGCCCTGGTGTGAATGGAAATGACCCCCCCATGCACACACAGCACTGGGGGCAGGGTTTCTGTCACCCAAGAAGAGCCAAATCATGGTTCCAACCCTGGGGTTTCCTCTTGGGAAGTCTCCACGTGAAGCTGACTTGTTTTGTAGCCGTGGGAATTCTTGTTCCCATCTTGAGTTGTTTGGGATTGTGGGTGAGGGCAGGCTGTGGAAATGGACAGTAACTGATCCCTCTGCAACTTGGCTGCAGATCAGCTGGGTTCCCATTTAATTCAGTCCGTGTGATAAGAGCACAGCTCTCATAGACGTGCCTGAGTGACCCAAGATGTCTGAGGTTAAAACAAGAACTCATAAATCTTGGTGATCGGTGAGCCTTTGGCTCTCTGAGTAAGAGCAGTTACAAAGCTGGGCCTTCTTAAGACCCCAAAATCTCCATTTCTTGGGCAGGGGAGGGCAGTGCTTTGGCCAGGGGGGCAAACCAGGCTGATGTGGTGGTGGGGTCTGGGGTAGATCTCTCTTTTTGCTCTGTTACATCAAATAAAGAGGTCAGAGCAAGCATCCAAGCTGCCTGTTGGCGTTCTCCTGTGAGGTCCAGGCAGCCCAGGAGCTTCTGCTGGGCTGTGGGAGGGGGAGAGAGGCTCTGCATGGCCTGGGCAGGAGCCAGGAGCTTATGGGAAATGCTCTGAAATTTCTATAGGAAAATCAGAGCAGTAGAACATGACATTTTCACATTTCTAATCTGAAGTATTTCCATGCACGAGCAGCCTGTGGAAGAGACTGAAGAAACACTTCCTTAGCCAAAAAAAGGGCAAAGTCTGTAAAATCAGACAGAGCAGCAAACACATAGGAAAATGGGTGTGTTTGAGTTTGTTTAGAAGGTGGTATGGTTTTAATTTACCCCGAGATAAACGGGCTGGGCTGTAGAACCTGTGTGGTGAGCAGGGACCTCAGCTGGTGGTCCCTGCCGGAGCATCCAGGAGCAGCTGTGGGTGGAGGGAGCCATCCCAGCTGGGAGAACATTCATATCTGGAAACAAAATCCTGTGGGCAATAATCCCTTGAATAAGGAGCCTCACAAAACCCGAACATGAAGAAATAGCTGAGGGTTGATCCATCAATCCGTGGGTGTGTGTTCACGGTGCCTGAAATATTAGTGCTGTCACGAGCATGGCGTAGCACAGGCATCTCTTTGTCTTCTTGACACTGGATTTAGGGCGAGTGCCCTAGTTCATCCACGCTGCTCATCTCTTACATAAAAGCTTTTATAATTGCTCTTGACACAAGCGCAAAAAAAAAAAAAAAAAACCAAACAAATCCAAAATTCTGAATACCCCGGCGATGCGGCGCCTCGATTTTTGTCCGTCACCGCTAATAATGTCTCCTCTCTGGCTTGCAGGACAGAAAGCTCACCAAAGTGGAGAGGCAGAGATTTAAAGAGGAAGCAGAGATGCTGAAAGGCCTGCAGCACCCGAACATCGTGAGGTTTTACGACTTCTGGGAATCCTGCGCGAAAGGCAAGAGGTGCATCGTGCTGGTTACCGAGCTGATGACCTCTGGAACGCTGAAGACGTAAGTGCTGCGCTCCCCGGGCGAGGGGGGGCTAAGAATAGCGCCGGGAATTTATAGCAAAATCCTACTTTCCTGCGCTGAAAAAAGCCATCTCCAGATGAAAGCGGGAAAAAAATTGGAGCTGTTCTCTGGTGCCTGTCGTTTGTCCCTGCGTTTTTGAAGCGCAGTGGTTTGACAGGCAGGATTTTGGCCTCCCCTGTCTCGGTTACGCAACTCGAAGCTGTTCTCTGGCGCGTTTCATCTTCCGCCTGTGACGTTTGGGTTTGTCAGGGTGTGTTTTGTTGCTTGCTTTTCGTGCTTGTGTCTGCGTGTTTTTGTCAGGAAATTCAAGTGGAATAGCGCTTGAATGGTGGAATCATTTTTAGAAGCGGAAGGTGCTCAAGGTTACCTCCTAAACAATATTAATTAATAGCTTCTGGTACTGAGGATCTTGTTAAGGTTGATATAAAGCAGTTGGCATGAATTCTGGAACAGATTTCCAGCCCCCAATGGGAGCAGTGCTCAGCCAGTGTGCTCCTCTGCCAGTGCATTAGCAGGTCCTACATCTTCCCCAAAAGTCCCCTCCCGATTAGAGCCTCAGGTAAATGGAAAAAAATGCAGATGCATGGTACAGAGGTCTATATCTTGTGGTTAAAATTAAACTTCAGTGTGGTTCTGATTTGAGGATATGAACATGTTCTAAGGCTGTTCTCTGCATGAAATAAATTGCTGAACTATTAAACTTGCAAATATTTAGTTGTATTTGCAGCAAAAATGCTTATTATCTTCCTCCCTAAAATTGAATGCTCTAATTCCTGCTTTGAAAAGATCTATTTCTTTCAATTTTGGGATATTTCTGTGCTGCTATTATGGCATCTAATAAGAGGCTTTTATCCATAATGGAGTTTCAGCTGTTAAAGCCCCTGGAATCTCTAATAAAATGTTTTCATTTCCTTTATTCCCACTTGTGTGTATGTTTGTGCTCTAGGTATCTGAAGAGATTTAAAGTGATGAAACCAAAAGTCCTGCGGAGTTGGTGCCGGCAAATCCTGAAGGGTCTTCTTTTCTTGCACACAAGAACTCCACCAATAATTCACAGAGACTTGAAATGTGACAATATTTTTATTACTGGACCAACTGGATCTGTGAAAATAGGAGACTTGGGTCTGGCAACCCTCAAGAGAGCTTCTTTTGCCAAAAGTGTAATAGGTAATGCTCCTGCCATCCTTTGCTTCCCTCAGTCGGTATCGTGGTTGTCTATTTAATGTCTTTCTTTCCCATTTTGCATTAGTGGTTTGTTATTTTAGGTTGATAGTGGAGGTTAAAGCATGTTTGGGGCTGTTGCCTTTATACCACTGTAAAAACAGGAGTCAGTAGGTAATGATATCATGACTTCCTGTTCTCTTTCCTCCTGTGTCGCAGTGGTAAAACACCTTTTCCTTGGCTCGTTAAACGGAGCACTATTTGGGATCCACAAATTCTTCTCTCTCCTTCAAAAGCAGCAGCAGGGGTTCAGCAGCTTGTGTGTATCCTCCTTTGAGAACAGGCTCTCCATGCCTGCTTGGAGGGAGAATCAGAAGGACAGGGAAGAGGGGGATGGAAGGATACCCTGTGCTCTCCCTACCAAGGGAGCACTGCACAAACCCGGGAATTCTCTTGCCTCCAGTGGTGCTGGGATTGGGATGGTTGCTGCTGCTGAAAGGAGAGGCTGTGGTGTCTCTCTCCTTTACAGGGAGACTGTGGGGAGCTGGGCTGGCTGGAACATCAAATCCCAGTGCTGGGGCAGCCACAGGACCGGCTGCCCCTCTCATCCTGCCTGCACCAGCCCAGCAGGGTCTGCGGAAACCAAGCCTGCAAGTTATTAAAAAAATAATCACTAGGTACAAAATGTAAAGAAACTTTCACTTGAATTTCTTTCAGTACCTTAAGGGACCTACAAGAAGGCAGGAGAGGGACATTTTGCAGGGCCCCGCAGTGACAGGACAGGGGGTTATGACCTTAAACTGAAGGAAGGTGGGTTTGCATTAGTTAGATGTTAGGAAGAAACTCTTCCCTGGGAGGGTGGGCAGGCCCTGGCACAGGTTGCCCAGAGAAGCTGTGGCTGCCCCATCCCTGGAAGTGTCCAAGGCCAGGTTGGACAGAGCTTGGAGCACCCTGGGCTGGTGGAAGGTGTCCCTGCCCATGGCAGGGGGTGGAACGGGATGATCTTTAAGGTTCCTTCCAACCCAAACCATTCTCTGATTCTCTGATATGCTGTATCCAATGCCCTGGGCTTGTGCCCATGTGAGAAGTGTTAGAACTGGGGTTTGCATGAACTTGGAGAACATTTTCTGAGTGACTGTGGAAGCACATTGTTCCCTTGCAAAAGTTACAGTGAGTGTTTTGGGTGCAAATGTAATGTTTTTCCTGAATTCTCAGTTTGTCTTTTTCACCCAAACAAGTTTCTGTATCCAGTTTTCCTAGTTCAGACCTGCAGGTGATATTTCTGGGAAGCTGCAAATTCCTGAGTAATGCTGCTGAAAGGGGAAGAGGAGGTACCATGCATGTATTTCAGCTTACAATATAAATGGAAATTAGATTTTAGTCAGTAAGTGTTGGCAAACTGATAGTGACAGCCACTGGTCCCTGTCTAGCTAGGAAAATAGAACCTTATCTCTCAGGTATTAGCTGCTTAAATCATTATTTTAGCATCTCGAATTTTCAGATATTATTATTCTTATATAATTATTTGCAACCGCTTGCACAAAAATATTGTCCTTAATGCTTAGGGAGCCCAGTGTCATTGAAGTCAAAAAGATAGAAATTTTATATATGTGCTTGGCTGCTCTGGGTCTGCTTAACCTCATGGTTTTTAGTGAAGTCATGCTGGTTTATATTTGTCAATTTCTCTGGTTTTTAACTTCTAATAATTGGTGGTCTTTTTTTTTGTTGAGGGTCAGTATTTCTTCAGATAATTGTTTGGCAGGATAACAACTGTCCATTGGACATAATGGAATAATAGCAACAGTGGGAATAATGTAAGTAATACCAATATTGGGAGGAATATCAGTAATACCAGTACAGGTTTTTGTGAAACTAGCAGTGAACCATCAAAAGATACTCATGTTGAAAAGGAATTGGATAGTGAAAGGGCTGCAGGATGCTGGCAACGTGGCTGCATTCATTTTGGCAATAAAACCGAGCTTATCATTTCCATGAGTAGCGCTGCTCCAAGGAGAGAATTAGGAAGGCTTGGAAACACTGGTGATGAGTAATTCTGCCTGCTCTGCAGAGGTAGCAGCTTTAAAGGCATATTAGTAGCTGCAATTTTACATTGGCTTAGAGGGATGAAGTCAGCATGGCTGGGGTCCAGTCCCTCCCAGTGCCGTCGCCGGTGCTGCCCTGACCTTGCAGTGTCTCTGTGGGAGCTGAGCCAGGGCAAACCTCGCCCTGCCAAGAGGAGCTGAGGGGATGCTGAACAGCTTTACCTTTAGGTGGTCTGTTTGGTTGAAGGACACTTGTATGTATTGCTTCCTCACCCCAAGCAACGGGGGGAAAATGCCATTTTTGTCCTATTTTGGAACGGTGTCAAGAATTCCATTTGCTTCTTAGACTGTTGCTGTCACATCTTCAGATTTGCTTCAAATGCTCTGTAATTCATGAGATTCGCTCCTGCTGCTGAGCAGTGTTCCTTCTAAAACGAGGCAGCAGCTCCAGAACCATTGCCTGTGGCAGCTGTTAACCCTTTCTGAGCAGCAGCCTCTGCCTGGGGGACAGATGGGAGAAACACCCAGGGAGCAGGCACTAGGCTGAGCTTCCATGACACAGGTCCAGCTGATTGACCAAGGCTGGAGGAACAAGTGTCTTTTAGGTGGAAGGGACATAAACAAGGGAAGAGATCAATCCTGCATTTTGCAAAATGAATTTTACCAGCAGCGCTTGTGCTGAGTTTTGTGAGCTAGGCCGAGTCTCCTTCAGAAAATGTGCAGAAGCAGAGGTTTTAACTGGCAGGCCTTAATTTTGGGAGTCATCTTTGAGATTGCCATTAAAAAAGGTTTAAGACAAGTCATAGAATCCTAGAGGCACAGAATGCTTTGGTTTGGAAGGGACCATAAAGATCATCTCGTTCCAACCTCTGCCATGGGCAGGGGCACCTTCCACTAGACCAGGTTCCTCCCAAGTCCTCTCTGACCTGGTCTTGGACAGTTCCAGGGATGGGACTTCCACAACTTGTTTAGGGCCTTGGATGGTGGCTTCCAACTGGAGGAGGGGAGATTTAGATTAAATATTAGGAAGAAACACATTACTGTGAGGGTGGGCAGGCCCTGGCACAGGCTGCCCAGAGAAGCTGTGGCTGCCTCATCCCTGGAAGCTTCCAAGGCCGGGTTGGATGGGGCTTGGAGCAACCTGGGCTAGTGGAAGGTGTCCCTGCCCATGGCAGGGCATTTGAAACGAGGTGGGCTTTAAGGTTCCTTCCAATCCAAAACATTCTGTGATTCTATATGCAAGAATTATTTCTTCTCTTTATATGTCACTTTAATTACAGTTGTGCTTTTGCTGCTGATGTAGAGATGTTGTAACAAAGTAATAACAAGCATTAGTACTGGAATAATTCACAATGCCGATATTACTGATGGTATCTGCCAGGGCTGGGGGCAGTTTGGGTGCTGAGGTTGGACAGGCAGAGTTTATCTGGGTCCTTCTCGTGGTCCAAGACCTCTCACGCTCCTTTTGGCAATCCTGACAGCTTGCTGCTCCTCTCCCACAGCACACAGCTGCACTGATCTCTCTTCCTTCATCTTTTCTACATGTAAGAAATGGAATAAACTAGGCATGACTCCTAAGCATGAATTACAGTATGAGATACAGTTCCTGGAATAAATGGCCCAAGTGTTAATAGCGTTCCTTTTTGCTTATAAGCCCACCCTTTTCAGAGCACTTTGCTGAGCAAACATTGCAGGTGCTGTAAGTTGCTGCTTGTCCCAGAGCTGCAGCTCCCTGTTAGGAAGCCATGAGTACAGAGCCTCACTTTGTATTTACCCAGTTGCATCAGATTTCTGACACCCTAATCCCCGTTGAGTAGGACCTTGTTCTGTGAGCAGCCTCATTGATTTGTCCCACTAAACCAGTGACAGAATTAGGTTTGATGTTTTGTGCGTGACTCTGTAGGTGACTTGTGGTACTACTGGCTTTCAAAGTGCTTGTCTGTCTGCTGGGGGTTGCACTAAATATCTGGAGGAAACAAAACAAACAAACAAAAAGGAAATTTGCATTGATAAAAGGAGTGGAGGTTCTCATTTCTTCTTCCCTTTTCGCATCCCCAAGCCTGTTCACATCCCTCTTTCACCCAGGCAGGGACCATTCCATTGCTTGCAGTATGGGCAGGCAGTAGGTCATAGCTCACTTCCTTGTTCATTTTTTAAAATTTTGATATTTTTTTCTCAATTTTTCTTTCCCCCTCCCCCTCCCCTTCCCCTCCCCTTCCCCCTGTGGATTATTACCAGCGAGCCACGGGCGTGTAAATCCGTGTGTTGACTTCGGATCTCCTCCCTGGAGGACGCTTGAGCTCTTCTGAAATAACCTGGCATGTACCCATGCACAGCTGTGCTGGGCACAGTTCTTACAGGTGAAAAAGCTCGTGGTCGAAGCCATTCAGACTCCTGTAAGCAATGGACACTCTCTCTGTGTGTGTCTGTGCAGGTACACCGGAATTCATGGCCCCCGAAATGTACGAGGAACACTACGATGAATCCGTGGACGTCTACGCGTTTGGAATGTGCATGTTGGAAATGGCTACCTCAGAATACCCTTACTCAGAATGCCAGAATGCTGCTCAAATTTACCGAAAAGTAACCTGTGTGAGTACATCTCCTTAATTTCCGCCAGATCGTGGCACCTGAAGGTTTCAAAGCCTGTTTTGATGAGAGTGCTTTATTGTTGTCTTGAGCTCTGGGGGACACAAACCTGTTGCAGGTTTATGTGTAAACTTGTAATTCCACAGCTGGAATTGTTGTGTCTGACTGTGGTGCAGCTGCATCAAATATTTTTGGTGGCCTTTGTCATTGATTTTGTCTCCATCAGCCACAAATACATAAAACTCGGGAAGAATGAGCAGGGAAAAAGCTTCTCTCTAGTCTTACACTCTAAATGAGGACTTCTCAGACTGGATCAAGTTGGCATTCACAGCTTCTGTGGGCAACCTGCTGCAAGCACCTCACTGCCCTCACAGTAACACATTTCTTACTAATACCTAATCTAAACCTCCCCTCCTCCTTTTGGAAGCCATCACCCAAGTCCCCAGGCAAACTATGGAAGCCCCATCTCTGGAAGTTTCCAAGGCCAGGTTGGACAGGGCTTGGATCAACCTGGTCTAGTGGAAGGTGCCCCTGCACATGGTAGGGGTTCAAATGAGATGGATTTTAAGTTCGCTTCCAACCCAAACCATTCTGTGATTCTGTGATCTACGAAGTTTCCCACAAAGCTAAAAGAACTAACTTTTTGGTTACAGCCTAAATGCTTGTTTATGCACTGGAGGGTGTTTGATTTGGATTTCCAGCACAGATTCTCTCTGTACATGTAGCAAACTCTCTGAAGGTACGAAAGGGAAAAGACAGCAATATCTGGTTTTGGAGTCAGCCAGAGGAGCTTTAGATGTGCATTTGGGAACTCTGCAAGGTCTGGTGTCCCCAGGCAGGAACCAGGGTAATGGGTTTGCTGCATTTTCAGTGAGTTAGACTGGTGGAGTAGTCAGTTTAAAGTAATGTCTGCACTGGCTAAAATCCACTCTCCAACACCCTCACACCAGATGATAAATGTGTTTGTCTACATGAGCTGTGCTGCAAGTGCCTGAGAAAACTGAGTCTGTAAGATGCTCTTGGATTACAAATCACTGACTGCAGAGAAATGGGACTTGCCAAAGGCTTTGGCAGCGGTGGTTTTGCTCTCTTCTACTTGGTTGAGTGAAACCAGGAGGTGCAGGAGGTTTTCTTCAAGGTAGATGATATCACACTGACTGGTTTGGCAAAGATTTTCCCAAGCACTTCTTTCCATCTGGTTGCTACCAGTGAAGAAGGTGAGCTGTGTGGTTTGGCACACCAGAATATGCAGTCTGCACATTTGGCACAGGGCAAGAGTAATCCTTGAAAAAAAGCTGCACCAAAACTGGCAAAGATTAGCTGCAGATTAATTTCTTGCACCTATATGGTAGAAAGAGTAGTTAGGCTTACATAGGAGATACACTGAGCAGATCCATCTCTCAGTATCCAAAAGCTTGGTCTCAGAATTGATTTCTGTTCCTTTTATTTAACTGCCTGTTATGAGCAAAAAATCTCCCCCTCTGAGATTTAGCAATCACTGATTGATTATGAAAGGTGTTTGAGACCACCTGCCTGCTCCAAGAGGTTTAGGGAATCAGGCTAGAATAATTTTATGCTGAGGGTGGTGAAACACAGGCACAGGTTGCCCAGAGAGGTGGTGGATGTGCCATCCCTGGAAACATTGAAGGCCAGGTTGGACTGGGCTCTGGGCAACCTGGTGTAGTGGAAGATGTCTTTGCTCATTGCAGGGGATTGGACTGGACTGGATGGCCTTTAAAGGTCCCTTCCAATCCAAACCATTCCATGAACCTCTGAGGTGTGGTGCTGTGAAATCCTGCCAGCAGCAAACGCTGCTCCAGGTGGGAATTTTTGAAACCAGGGAAGGCCTCAGAAAGTGCTCAGCTTCGTCCCTGTGGCTGGAGCAGCTCCCTGTGGCTTTGCAGGGAGCTGAGTGTTTGCAGCCGTGGATTGCTGGCTGCTGACCATGCTCTGCACCACACCATGGGCTCCAGCTTCTCAGAGACATGGAGGAGGTTTGATGGCTCAAAGGCAGTTTCTGGCCTGAATCTTTTGTTATTCGAGGCCAGGTTGGACAGGGCTTGGAGCAACCTGCTCGAGTGGAAGATGTCTCTGTCTATGGCAGGGAGGTTGGAATGAGATGATCTTTAAGGTAAATTATTGCAATTTTGTAAAACTGGCCTTGTAATGGCAACTTCAGAGAGGTGGGAGATGATGTTTGTCCTGAAGAACAGGTGATGGCAGAGAAGCTGTTGAAAGGTCACTGTAGCGGGTATTTTTGAGGCAGAACTGTCTGGCAGGAAACACCAAAGCCAAAAATGTCAGGTTCTGGCATGGAGGGTGCATTAATGTGGTTTTCAGCTGAATTTGGGGCAGTGGCAGTGGGAGCGAAGGCACCAGGATTCCTTAGATGGCAAAACTGGCATGACTGCTGCTCCAGGGAAAGGGTTAAGCAGCTCCCTGTGGAGTGGAGAAAGCCCTGTCAAATGCCATGAGCTGCACAAACTGTCAGCCAGGAAGGAGGAGCAGGGGGTGGACCTCTGGGGTGAGGGTGCAGGAGGAGCCTCGGGTCCTGGGGGAGATCCTCTGTCCCAGGAGGAACCTTCTGGTGGGCTCAACAGCTTCTCTAGAGGAGCTGCATCTGCAGGAGAGCTGGTGACAGCAAGGGACCCTGCTTCAACCCGCGTGAGTCGCCCCACTGAGCTGCAGAGCTGCAGGGCTGAGGGACGTGGAGGAGGAGGAGGAGGAGGTGTAGAAGTCTGGGGTGTGGGGTCCTGAGCTAGCCCCATGCAGTGGGGTCTGTCCTGAGCTGGGGCAGTGCCCATTTGCAGACAGTAATTCTAAAATCACTTGGATGAAGAGTTAGGGTTGGTCGTGCAGCAGCTCGTGTGAGCCCTGGGGTTTATAGGCAGAAATATAGTCTAGAAAAGGAGTGTAGATGAAAACCCAAGAGGCTGAGTTAGACTGTTTTCTTCCAGTATTAGATTAGGTTTGGGTCTCTCACTGGAGCAGAAGGTGACTCTGACCTTGGATGGGGAAGATGCAGAGACCCCTGGGTGCTGCAGCTTCTCAGGAAGAAATTTCCTTACTTTTTTATGAAGCTGGGTTTTTTTTTTTGTTTTTTTGTTTTTTTTTTTTTTTGTTTTTTTTTTTTTTTTGTTTTTGTTTTTTTTTTTTTTCTTTTTGCATCAGAAATGTAAACGTTATTTTTAGTGTTTTAAATTGAGGGTTAATGCATTGTAAAAATTTGATTGCTGTGTCTGTCTGCCTGATGCTTTTTTTTAAAAAAAGTATAAAATAAAATAACTCTCCTTTCCTGCCTTGGGCTCAGCATGGCAGTGCCAGCCCCCGGAGGTGCTGATAGAATTGAAAGGGGTTGGAATTGCTGGCTAGAGTTTGCATCAAGGAGCAATAACCAGCAGAATCTTTAAACTACCTCCAGCCTCTTGTTGTGTCCCACTGGGCTGTTCCTTCCACTGCCCAGCAGTGGCTGGGCATGATTTGGGGTTTGCCTCTATAATACCCTTTTTAATAGTTCCTACCCCGTGTCCTAACACTCTACCAAACCCTTGCCTGCTACTGGTGTGTAAGATAACACCTGAAGTCCCTGCTGTCCGAGTCACACATGTTGGTGGTCCTTATTGGTGTAGAAAATACCTACAATGCCTTCCTGAGACGTTTTATTTCAGGATACGCCACATCCACATGTCTGTAGTGTGAAATTATTGCACTTAATTTATTTCAGTGACCTATTCTGCCTGACCACGTTCACCTGGCTGCATTGCTGTTTTAAGTTTTGCTCTCCTCTTTTCCTGTATTTGTGGCTGTGTGTATGTAAATGTCCAGGGTAGTGGTGTTCATGTTTGGAAATGTGTAGAGGGGCTTCTTTCTCTGTCAGACGCTTGCTCTGACTTGTCACCTCCCTCTGCCCTTTCAGCCTGAATGATGGAGTATAAACATTAAAAAAAAAAAAAGGATATGTACCGTAAATAGAAAATTCATCTTTCCCAAGCAGCGGGGCCAAGCCACATTTACCACAGTTCACTTTGGAGCGATTTCCTGGTCAGCATATTTGCAGTGCCCTTCGTTCTGATGCCGTAATCTCATTTTTCATGCATAACTTGATGGTTTTTCTTACTCAGATTTTTTTTGTGTTTAATCATTCTGCCAAGTGATTCTGATGCAGACAACAGTGATGAAACATCAGCGTCCGTGACCTTCCCAGGCGGCTCCAGCCTGGTGTTTTCTTAGGGATGTTGCTGCAGAACGCACAGCTGAGCAGCTGCATCTCCCGGGAGTTCCCGGCCACCTCCTTGGATTTAGCAGCACAAACCTGTGCTTCAAACCAACCCACACGGTTATAACTGCTCTGGTTTGCATTTAAAGGTTTCAAATTGTTTGGTTTTGTCCCTGTGCTGGAAGTTATCTCAGCACTCCCAGACCGTGATGCCGTGTCGCTAACACAGACAGAATAAACGCTGTGCCTGTGGCAGATAATGCTGTGAGTGCCACTGCATGGACTTCTTGTGGGGTTTGGAGATCTTCTGAGGTCTGCAGGTAATCCTCTTAGACATTAAGAGATGGAGCATCGCTCTGGAGTCAAACAGATGAGTTTATAATTGCACGCAGTGACGTCGTGGAACAAAATCCCGGTAAAACTGAGAGCTTTACCTTCATTTCAGTGACTTCAGGGTGCAGTTTCAGTTGGAAACGTGTCTTCAGCTTTTTTGGTAGAAGCTTTTTTTTTCCCTTTTTTTAGGAATGACACGAGAGTAGAGATTTCCCTTCAAGTAGAAGGCGGAGTGTTAGCCTAGAGCAGGCTGTCTGTGGGGGGAAAGGGCACCTTCTGGGGGACAGGAAAGCCCCTGGAGAAATTCCTGACGGACGTGGGTCAGTCATGCCGTTGACTTGGCTGCCGTTGGCTGTGTACCTTGCAAAGCATCACGTGCTGCTGCCCCGAAGTGTGCTCTGCTGATGGGAAATGGCACGTGGCTGTTTTTAGACCTCTGGAAAACAAGCAGCACGTTTTTTTCCCCCCAGCATGGAGGCTGCAACTTCAGTGTCCTATCTGTGCCTGGCTGTAGACTCAGCTGCCTGAGGGGGGCAATGGATTGCAAATTTAATTGCTTCAGAAAGAAGGGGACAGGAATAAGTGGTGATGAGGGATTCAGAATAAGTTATCCTGTTTGAGACAGAGAAATTCTAAAAAGGGAAATTATTTGCTCTCTCATTTTACTCTTGGATTATATATGTGTATGTATATTTTAACATTTAAAGAATTTGTCTGACATTATTTTTATTCCCCTTGTGCCCTCCAGCCAGCCCTGCATTTCACGTATGGTGGTGTTGAGTTTACTTTACTTTACAAGAGGCTGTACGGCTTTCACGCTGTCATGGATAATTTCTTAGCTAAGATACTTGGAGTTTTGGTGCCATTATTCCTTGGGAATGCTCGGGGAAGACAGATGGCTTTTGTTTAAATGAATGAGTCCTTTGATGGCAAATAGAAGCCCCCTTCATTGTTGGGAGGGTTTGCAGCATCCCAGTGAGATGGCCTTGGAGAGTTTAATGAAGAGTAAGGAACAAAAGCATCCTAAACCATATGGGCAGGGAGAAAACACTTGGGCAAAGCAGCTCTGTTCAGTACTTCCCTCTCCTTGTTTGTTTTAGTCATCTATTCATAGCTTGGCTGTTGTGGCACATGAACACAATGGATGTTTGAGGAGGAGCTGCTGTTCCTTCAAAAGATGGTGAAAGTGAAGTGTTGTTGGAAGAGTTGCCCCCCCCCCCTTTTTTTTTTTTTTTTGTAAGGTCAATATTTGGAACCAGCCATTAGGGATGTGCTAAAAGGGCTGTTTTCAGGCAAACCTAATTTTTAGATGCCCAGCGTGTCCATCCCTCCCTCCCTGCTCCCTCCCAGTCACGTCAGAGTTCAAGCTGAACCACGTACCTGGAGATTGCTTGTGAACTCTGCAAAAGAAAATTAAATTGGGAGAAACTGTGCTATGCCTCATGGTATTTGTTCACTTTGTGTTGAGATACCCTGTGAATTGCTTACAAAAATTGTAAAAAGCAGCTGGCAGGTCCCCTTGAGTGTGTAAACATGCGACCAGCGTATTCCTCTAGGTAGCTGGAAATGGAGATTTATTCTGCTTTCTGTTTTGAATTACCAAAAACTTCTTCCAGCTCCTCCTTGCTGGAGAGGACACTATGCTCCTGTAGCTTTAGGGTGAATTAGGACACAGAGGAGTCCTGCTAGAACTGACTTTTGGTGGTGCTTTGTTTTCATTTCTAACTCAGGTATCAGAGCTCTCTTAAGTGCTCCCCTTGGAGCTACCCTTGGTTTTGCAGGCTGGGCACTCCTGTGCCTTTTGACACATTTTTCTAGTACACAAAATTTGAACCCTCATCTCATAAGTAAGATTTGTGTTTCCTTAAGCAAGTAATTCTTTTTAGTGGGTCACAGCCAGCCAGCCAGCCATGTGTACAGATTAGTTTGGGGGGTTTTCCCCACAAGAATGGGGGTTTTTGGTTCTTCACAACTTTCTGCTGAGGCAAAACTGGGGAGCTGAGTCTTGTGTGACTATTCTGTATTTTTGTTACTTTTTATTAAAAATTTATGAATTACATATTTGACTCTAGAGTTTTAAGACAAAAAGGGAGTGGTGGTTGACCTGAAATTAATTAATTAGATAAAGTTTGAAGTAGAATCTGAGGTCTGAATGGCAACAGAATGTTCATAAAATCATAAAAGTATAATCTGATGCTGGAATATTCAGAAATTCTCAGAGAGCTGCCAACCCTCACTGAAATTCACCCATAAATTTTATTCAACACTTAATTTAGTTAATTACTTGCAGACAATCTTTGAAATACTCTTTTTTTTTCTTTAATTCAAGGCAGCATTGGATGAGCCAGAAGTCAGCTCTGTAGGGCTCCTTATCTGCCACTGCATGAGCTATTATTTACTGTAATTTCAGGGTGAAAGTTTAAAAGGATTTGAATGGAGTTAAATGTTCAATTCCCATTCAGTTCTGTGCTTAATCACATTCTGGGTTTTTTTAGATAAAGGAAACTGTGTTTCCTTTTTGTTCTGCTTATTGACTTCATTGGAAATACTTGGGTCCTTAAGTGATAGGGTCTGACTGCATAATCTCTTCTCAAACTAATTTTGTCAAATTTCTGTCCATATATATATATCTTGGTTTGGAAGGTGGAGATGTTAATGTGTTTTTAAAAGGGAATCCGTTCTCTTGTGATTTAAAGCTGGACATCACAAATAAGGGAGAACTTCTTGTGTTGCCATGTGTCATCCCTAGCTGAATATAAACATGGAAGGCATCCACAGGAAACTTTCTGTGGATGGGAGGAGTGACCAGTGTCCCAGCTGGGGGGCTGGCAGTTGCTTTGACAGCCTTTGACAGGAGAATGCTGAGGTGGCATGGCTGCAAATTTTGGCTGTTCCTCAGGGAACATCCCTCCCTCCCTGTCCACAGCCTGCAATCAGAAGAAATTATCACTCTGGGCTCTGAGAACACACAGCCCCACATCTCTGCTGACTGCCCAGGTGTTCCCCCGTGGTGTTATTTTATGGTATATTTTGGATATCTGTACAGAGTGATGACACAATATATGAACTGTTACTTAGCTGAGAGCTCACATACCTCTTCTCCTGCAGTCTCTCCTTGTGTTGGTAAGATATATGTTGTTTTTATGTTATATGTTATTTTATCCAGGCTCTATACCCCGAGGTGGGTCATGCTGGGTTAAGATCTTGGTCCTGAAATACCAGACAGTGGGGAGAGCTGACCTGTGACTGTCCTAAGAGTGTGTTTGTTTGTCCTTTTTAAATCCTCTCCATCTTCTTAACACAATCCCACCTAACCTTAAAGAAATGCAAAGTGTCCCTGTTGCACCTACAGAGCCAAGCTCCCGATTTGGGGACACGGATTCTGCCTCTCCAGGTTTTCTTTTGCCGTGAGCAGTTGGGTTTTCTCCTTGAAAGGCCACGCTCGTGGGTTGCTGTTCCAAATCTAGAACTATCCCTAGAAAAATGTTAACATTTGGCAGAGATTTGACTTGATTTATAGGCTGCACCTGCTCTACCACGCACTCCCAATGGGATTCTAGCAATATCCTGGGAAATTCGAGAGCAACACAGAGCTGTTGGGTATATCCTCCTGCTTTCCAGTTTTGTTATTAAGGTTGGGTTTTAATTTTGTTAGGGGAACTGGGGTGTTGGAGAGTGTTTGGGTCATAGAAAAGCAAAAGGTTTGTGGGAAACAGGAATATGGAATATTCCAAGATATCTTGATTCATTCCCAGCACTGGCTAGCTGAAGAAACAACATGATTATTTCTCTTTATTCGTTTAGTGTTTTGAGAGTTAAGGCAAAAACATAAAAGGAATAATTTCAGAAAATGGTTATTTTTGAAACTTAAAACTGGCTGTTTCTTGAATATTCACTCCAGAGTACACAGGATATAAAGGTAAAATCTGCAAAAGATGGTAAAGAAAAAGGGATACTTGCCCTGTGTGTGTCTGAGCTCGTGCAAACTACTTTTGAAGGGCAGTGGTACTTAGAAATATGGTAGCCCTAAATCTTAAACTCAGTTTTGCATTAAGGCTAACAACTTTAAAGCATTAGTTACTTCAAGGGTTGAATTAACTGTAAAATGTAGGAAAAATGTGCTTAATTAAGAGATGCAGTGCAATTCTTTTTCAAACTAAATTGTTTTTCTCTATCCTTTTAGGGTATAAAGCCAGCGAGCTTTGAGAAAGTTACTGATCCTGAAATAAAAGAGATAATTGGGGAGTGCATCTGCAAAAATAAGGAAGAAAGGTTTGTTTCAAGTGATCAAGTTTTGTATTAAGCAATGTGTGTGTGCAGGGATTTCAAAACCTGTCTGTGGAGATTTGTTCTTTGGGGGTTTCCTCGGGGTCTCCCTTGTGCAGGAGTGCTCAGCGCTTCCTGTCTTTCCTAAATACAGTTTTTAGGGACCTCAACTGACTCCCTAGAGGAAACCTCTTCTTTAGTACTCCTCAGGCTCAGGTACTCAAGGAAAGTTGAGCAAAGCTCAACTGCATTTCTGTACGTGCTTGTGGTGGATGAATCTTGCTTAAGCTCTGAGAAATGGAAATGTCATTTTTTCACTTTCATTTCATTTTCAGTAACACGGAAAATCCTGAGTCTTTTCAAAGAGAACACAAATGCATTATGGGTCAACACCAAACACACTGTAAATGTTTCCACCTTTAACAGCAGTTTCTTGTCACAAATACAAGAAATTACTTGACTTGCAGTATTTGAATCTTCTTTATATCCTTTGCAGATATGAAATTAAAGATTTATTAAGCCATGCCTTTTTTGCTGAAGATACTGGGGTAAGAGTGGAACTTGCAGAAGAAGACCATGGTAGGAAATCCTCTATTGCCTTAAGACTCTGGGTAGAAGATCCTAAGAAACTGAAAGGAAAACCCAAAGATAATGGAGCCATTGAGTTTACTTTTGATCTGGAGAAGGAAACTCCTGATGATGTTGCACAAGAAATGGTAAAATAAACTTCTCCTGACAAAAAAATGTGTATATATAAATTAGTGCATAAGTCTCAAAAGACAGCAGGAACAAGTCTGGTAAAGTAACTCCACTTGAACCATTCCAGGTGTCCAGTTTAGGCACTTTGCATTGATTTTGGAAAGAGGTTAAGGGGGGAGAACTAATAACTGAAACATATTGTTTGCCATGTATGAAAGCAGATGTCAGAAGTAACATTTCAAATAGCTTAGGGACCATAAAGGTCTGGTCCACTTTTATGTTTTGCAAACTCTTTTGCCAGTTTCTGTAGGCTGTTGAATGTCTTTGAATGTGTTTGGAATCTGTTTAGTTCCAGGCAGCAGCTTGAAACAAATTAAGAGAGCTGAGAAGTTCAAGCACAAAACAATCTGCAGTGGATTCTCCAAAACTTTTTTTCCCATCTTTTCTATGGTGTTCCTTAGGAGGAATGTAGATGAGGAAGGTCTGTGGTCAGCCACTCTACCCCTAAACATTGGTAGAAAAGTACATTCACCCAGTTAGGAGTAAGCTTTGGATTTTTTAACAGATAAATTTAACTTGGTGAGTTTCTGTGTCTTCTTAGCTTGTGGAGCTCTGTTAAAAAATCTGTGTTCCAGTTTCACTACACTGTTCTTGAACTCACATTTTGATGGTGCCTTTACTGCACCGTTCTAACGTCACGGAGGCACAGAGTCAGTAAGCCCTGAGCCGAGGTCTGAACTTTCCTGGGCTTGCAGAAATGTTCCTATTATAATTTAAAATCCCAAGGGTTCCCATTTAATGGTGTTGTCATCATCACTCCTGTTCTGCTCAGGAGGCACTCCTTTTGGTAATGCTGCCTTGTTCTGCTGGGAATCATCACCTTCTGCTCCAAATTTAGTGGGAGGAATTCAGGCTCCTCTGTCTTCTTGTCATTAGTTTGCACTAGGTCCAATATTTTTCCAGCAATGTGCTGTTGCAGAACTGTTTAGTTTAAAAGTTGCTCTGGTACTGTTATATTTTGCATTTAAATATCGGTGGAAATACCTGGCATTTTGAAGTTCTGGAGGTTGCTTGGTCCATAGTTGTTGATGTTTTGTTTTGAAGAGGAAATGATTCTCTTTAAAAGTATATTTTAAAGGATCGTGCCCAAACTGCAGTGACACTATACCCTTTCCCAAATAATTTTAAAACCTGTGTTCTACATTAATAATTACCTAAGTGACTGTCTCTGAAATGCTTTCCAACTTGAAGCTGTTGCAGGGGCAGAAAAGGGGGGCATTTATCCTAAATGTCTTCTTCTAGTCCTTATCAATTGTGGAACACCAAAGCCATGTGTTTTCATCAGTGTGTTGCTTTATGTGCTGTGGAAGAGAAGAATGCAGGAGACTCCTGAGCACAGGCAATTATTTATCATTATTTATGTGGTTTTGGTATTGAGTGATCCCACCTGTCCAAAGGATGTGGCTAAAAGGAACTTGAAGTGTTCTGGTGGGTTTGGAACCTGAAGTCAGCTCTCCCAGCCAGTGAGGACTGTAAAGTGGCACATCTTCAAAAAAAGGAACCTTTGTTTTAGGCTGCTTTACCCCCAGTAACTTTAAACAGTGAAAATTTAAGCTGTGGAACTGCCTCATGTTTGGGCAAGAGCAAAGCAGGAAAGCCTCTAGATCTCCCCCATGGATACAAGTGCTTCCAAATCTGTTGAATATGCATGTTAAGAATGTAGGGAGTGCAGACAAAGCTTTGGTAGGTTATTATTAAATGAAAATTCATACCCTGTGCTGGAGGAGATTATGCAAACAAATAGCACAAAGATGAATTTCCATTTCATCTGTCGAGCAGTTGAGTTCTGAGAAGCCTCATCCCCTTTTCCATCAAATGGGAACAGTCTGCATCGAACTCACTGATGGGCTTTTTGTTTATAAAAAGTCAGTCAATACTGACTGACTTCACTATTTAAGAGAAGTTAATTTGAGACATAATGCTGTTAACATCTTGTCCTTCATAGATTGCCGTGCTGCCAGGCAGAGCAATTTGGGGAACTGTGTGTGCTGGAAAGGTTAAGGCAATAAATTCAGATTTAGGGGTAGTTTGATTCGCTCCAGTTGAATTGTTCAAAGATTCTTTTTCCTGTTTTGACTATTCTTTTAGTGTTAACAGGAAAAAAACAGGGGAACCCATCTGCCATTAAACTTGCTCTCCACAATGGATGTTAATTGGTGAATAAATTGAAGCCGATACATAATCAGGTCTTAGGAATTACATACTGGGTTTTTTAATGCTTTGGGGATAGAAGTTTTATTTAAAAAAAGACCCCATCAAGCTCTCGAGTTCCTGTTCTTGCGAGAAATAAATTTGTGTAAATTGATATTGTTTCAAACTGGTGTTTTCTCCGTTAGGAGGAGATTGAGATGATGCGTGTGTGCAGCGTGCATGTCCACGCACACGCGACCTTGCTAAGTCTGTGCCTCCTCTGTAGATTGACTCGGGATTTTTCCACGAAAACGATCTCAAGATAGTTGCCAAGTCCATACGGGACAGAGTAGCACTGATCCTCTGGAGGAGGGAGCGGATCTGGCCGAGGATGCAGTCAGAGGAGCGGCGGGACTCGGAGTGCCTGGAGAAGCTGAAGGCGCCGCAGGCGCAGCAGGTGCAGGTCACGTACCTGTCTCACACCGGGCACCACATCCTGTCGGAGCCGGAGGAGCCGGAGGCGGACCAGCACCCCTTCCAGCAGAACCTGCCCACCAGCGTCACCTCCGTCGCGTGTAAGTCTCGTGGTTTGAATCTCCAGGGGAAAGAGCCCCGGTGATCCCAGCTCGGGGAGAGAGGAGCTGATGTGTGTGGGTTTGAGGAGTAGCTCGAGTTTGAAAGAGGCTCCCCAGGGCAGTGGGCACAGCACCAGGCCTGCCAGGGCTCAAGGAGTGTTTGGGGATGGGCCTGTGCAAGGCCAGGAGTTGGGCTCAGTGATCCTTGTGGGTCCTTTCTAACTCAGCATATTCTGTTGAAGTTTCAAGAAAACTATATAATACATGTATATAATCTCTATGTAACACTCCTTCAGTAGCAATGACTGCCAAAACCATAACGTATTTGTAAATGGAAAAGCAAGGAAACCTGCTGCTTGACACAAAAAGCTACCTGTTTTCTGTGCCAGGTGGTGGGATCAGGGTTCGTGCAAAACACACTTTCAGAGCCTGCAGAAGTTGAATTGGCACCAAACTGATTGCTGATCCTTGTGGGTCCCTTCCAGCTTGGGATATTCTGTGACTCTCTATGATTCAAACTGGTCAGAGCAACTGGTGGCTCTTTCAAATGATGTTGGCCTTGGGTAGATGTTTATTGCAAACCAGACCTTAGTGTGGTCAGGGGCTAACTCTGTTCCCTCATGCTCTCTTTTGCCCTGAGCTCATGGCCTTGAAGCCCTGGGCTGTTTGAGCTCCCCTGTGACAGGTCAGAGTTGGGGGTCGTTGATTTGTCAGCCCTGGACATTCATGCCTCCTGGTTCTGGTCTGTCTCTGGCTAAGAAACTCCCTGGTTTGGCTTGCAGAGCTTGTTGTTTCTTCGTTTGATTTCTGACTTATCCCCAGCAAACAGCACAGCACAAGAAAGGGGGAGTGCTTTTGTTTTCCTAAAGTAACTCCACCCTAATTCTGCGCCCTAAAATGAACCTTTGTTACTGACTCGAGCTCTGGTACTGAAATCTGAACCCGTTTGTACTTTTAACCATCTTGAAGGAAACACTGCCAGATATTTTTGCCCCATCCCTGGAAGTGTCCAAGGCCAGGTGGGACAGGGCTTGGAGTACCCTGGGCTAGTGGAAGGCATCCCTGCCCAAGGCAGGGGGTGGAATGAGATGAGCTTTAAGGTCCCTCCCAGCCCAAACCCTTCTGTGATTTTCAGCTTGGATGATTTGAAATTTTATGAGAGTTCCTTTCTTTTTTCCTAGCCAGTTTTTCTGATAAAATCCGATGTGCATATTTTGCTACTAAACAATTATCACAGCGTTTCTATTTTACTGTTATGGGCTTGTATTTAAATACATTTGAGTTAAAGATGCATTATCTTTAGCAAAGGCACAGCTGCTGCTTTAATTCAGGTATTGTATAAAGGGCTACACAGAGGTCTGCTTTGAATTCTGAAATATCCATGCATGCCTCCACAGGAAAAATCCCTTTACAAGATATTTGGCCACATTTGCATAACACTCACAATATTGCTGTATTCACAAAGCTTTTTATCTGAAGCTAAATTGAGCTCATTTCATTTTTTTGGATCATATACTTATTTCATGCTAATTCCTTTGAGGAACACTGCAATTATGACTCTTTTTGTTTCCAGTGGTGCAACAAGGCAGTTTGTGCTTCCCATGATTCTGCTGGACATGAGTTGGCAGAATTTTCTACTAAATATAACCCCCCCAATTTATTTCCTACTCCTCCTCAACTTTTAACCAGCACTTGGTATTATTGGACAATTTGCTATCAGAGTATTTGAACATTTTCTTAGCATAAGACCTCTATAAATTAAAGTGCCACCTGTTCATGTCATCTAAGGTCAAATGTAAAAATGGAAATTAATAACCTAATGTGTACAATGTGTGTTGTTCTATAATATCCTGAGGCTGACTCACAGCTTTTACCTTAGCGCTTGACTGTTAAAATTTTTTTTTCCCATTTGAGGTCCTGAATAATTGTTTGTAATAAAATGGAAGTGTGTTTATGCAGCAGAAATCCCATCGTGAGAGAAGGGCTGTGTTGGCTCTTGAGAGATGAACTGAATAAATAGAGAGGGGAGTTTAATTTGGGGAAAAAAAAAAAAAACACAACAAAACAAAAAACGATTGGAAGAATAGTTTGTAAGTACTGGAGAGAAGTGTCATCTCTGGTGCTATTAAAAAATAATTTTTTATTTAAAGCCAAATAAGTAAAACCTTATTTAGAACATGGAAAAAAGAGATGATGGGAAGTGTTCGAAAAAGAAATGGTGTTGAAGCTTAGCTGTAACTTCAGCCCTTTTTTTTGAACTGCATTGCAGTTTTCTTTCATTTTTGAATTTTAATCTCTCAGAAGCTGTTTGTCCTTTGGATACATCTTGCTGCAGTGTGATTGTCTCATTTCCTTTCTCAAGTGAAGAAAGCAGTAGCTTATGCCCAAGAAGAGGAGGGCACATGTAGTTTACAGGCTTTAAAAGTCACGAAGAAATATTTTAAAATCAGTAATACCAATATTTCCACTGGACAAAGGACCTGGTGCTCTCCCAGTGCCCATAGCTTTGCAAATCCACAGGTTCACTGGGCAAATGCTCCATGAGAAACTCCCACAGAGTGTGCTTCTAACTCACTGAAACCTGCACATGGTTTTGTGTCTGACCTTCAGCTTGAGGTCCTGCTCTGCACTCAAGCAGGGCATGGCTTGCTGGACTAATAAATCATACAACATGAAGAATTTTTTGTGATTTTCAGTGTTGCTAATAAAAAAAGGTGGTAAAGTCAGTTCATCCCTGGGAGATGGAACTCTAAAGCCCCCATGATCTGCTCTGAACATGACAATTGGGGTTCCCTCTCCTCTCATCCTGCAAAATCTATAAAAGTCTGCAATTCTCAATGTCAACCTTCTGCCCTTTAAAGGAAATATTAATGTGCCTAAAATATCACTGTGCACAGAAACCCATGGGGGATGCCTTTTGGCTTAAGAGAAACAGTGTGTGCCTTTTGCAGAAAATAACGTTTGTGTTGTATAATTTATTTATATAACAAAAGGGCCAGGGTAGTAAAAAAAAAAAAAAAAAACAAAAAAACCCCAAAAAACAACAGCAACAAACAAAAAACACAAACAAACAAACAAAAAACACAAACAAAAAAACCCCACACTAATTGCATAAACCACGGTGACCTTGCTCCGAAGTCGTCACTTGAACGTTTGGAGTTGTTGGGCTTTTAATAAAAATTAACTGTTCTTTCAGCTGACAGCACGTTTGACAGCGGCCAGGGCTCCACTGTTTATTCTGACTCGCAGAGCAGCCAGCAAAGTGTCATCTACTCGTCCCTGCCCGACGCCGTGCCCCCGGCCATCCAGCGGGTATACAGCCCCCCCCTGAGCGAGAGCCAGCCCGTGCCCCACAGCCTGCCCCAGCTGGGGCACTACCAGCAGCCCCCAGCAGTAAGTCTAAAGCTTTTCTTTCTCCAGGTCGTTTTGTATTCTTTGGTCATGTTTAGCATTACCAGTTATGTTGTCGTTTCCGGAGGGTGCGGGTTGCGGGACTCTCTTCGTGTGTTCCTCGCTCGTCTCTGTGGGTGGTGACCTGCTCAGTAATGCATTCCTGGTGGATATGGAATGGGTGCCCTGAGTGCTGTATTTGCCATCCTGCTTCGCTGGCAGCTGTCATGCTTTCAGTAAAAAAGTTCCTTATCAATCTGTTAATGCCGAAATCCGTCAGTGGCTTTGCAACAAAGCGCAAGAAGGACATGGACCTGTTGGAGCGGTTCCAGAGGAAGCCATGAAGATGCTCCAAGGCTCTGGAGAGATCTCAGAGTCCCTTCCAGTGTCCAGAGGGGCTCCAAGCTGGGAGAGGGACTTTGGAAAAGTGCCTGGAATGACAGGACAAGGGAAAATGGCTTTAAACTGCCAGAGGGCAGGGTTAGATTGGATATTGGGAAGGAATTCTTCTCTGTGCTGAAGGGTGACAAATTATACAGCTACATTAAAACCTACATTTACTACACAACTACTTCTAAAATCTACAGAAAGCTAAAAAGCAAAAAAATCGCGAGGCATCAAGAGAAGAAAAAATTAAATCCAGGAACACTGGTTTTTTCCAGATTTACCCTACACACTTGTGAAGTGCCTCATTTCCCCTGATTTTACCTTATATTTTTCTAAAACATTGCCAAGAAATTCTGAACTGTATTTTGGAAATGCATCAGCTCTGTTCACTTGAAGTTAAAAAATTAATCCTTGACATCTGTAGCCAGCTCCCTCTACTGTGGAAAGCACTTTTCCTATGGGCACACATCTCCTGGAAGAGATGGGATGAATCCTTCCTCATTTCTTCTTCACCTGAAGCACCAAATGAACCCTCTAAATGTAACACTCCAAAGGCACACCTTGAGCAGGGTTTATTATCAAGCCAAGCTGTGCAGCACCCTTAGAGCATTCTGTCATCCTTTCCATTGATGGGTTCCAGTAATTTCAACCTAAACTTGTTGATTAAAGGTTTGAAAAGACAACAACCAACAACCTTTATTCATGAGCAAAATATTTCTTCTAACTTTTTATTTTCTGATGGGTCATCCATGGTTTTTTTTCTTCCTGTAATACTTTAGGTAAAGAGTTCTGAGTCTGGAAAATCTCAAAAAACACAGGAAACAAAGTCTGATGTAAAACCTTTTGTTTTCCAATTAAAAAAAAAAAAAAAGGAATAATTGCTGTACCTAACTGGATATTGTTGACCAAGTTGACAAGCACATAACTGGAGCTGCACTAGGGATTTTTTTTAGGCCTGTGAGCCTCAGTCTGACATACTGTTTATTTTTAATTAATCTGTTTTGTTAAAGCTGAAGTTGCAGAGACCTGATGTCATTAAAACCTGATCTGAATGTCTATTTTAATTTTTTTGCCAACTTCAACTATGGTTTTGTTTCTCATTTCTCCATTTATTTTCCTGGCGTCCATTTCCAGTAAAATTACCTGCTTTTTTGGACAATAAAGATTATAAAATTAGAAAAAACTTTGTGAAGATAAATTTGAAGATAAATTGGTGAAGATAAAACCGTCACAGAGCTGTTGTTGCTGATCTGTTCCCTCTCGCTGTGGGCTGTGCTTCCGCTGGTTTTACTGCTCTGCGCTCTTACCTCCAGAAAGAAATGCAGTGTGGGGTTTCACTCATTTATTTGGGATTTGCCGACTTTTTTCCACGTTTTTAGGTTTCCATCCCTTGCAGGGAACTCTTCTCCCCTCTGTTTTGACCCCCATTCCCAGTGGCAGACGAATGGCGCGTGGTCACGTCCGTGCCGAGGAGTTGCAGAGCCTTGAGGTGGTGGTGGTGGTGCCCTCCCTGATGCCATGCTCTCTCTCTCTTTCTCTCCACAGCCTGTCCTCCCCACGGTGCCGCCGGCGCCCGCCGTGGTGCCCCAGCACTACCAGGAGCCGGCGATGCCGTTCCCGGTTGTCCAGCCCACCACGGTCGCCTCCCTGCCGCTGGCGCAGCCGCCGCCGCCAGTGCTGGCCGGCCAGCAGGTGAGTTGGGCTCTGCCAAAAGGTCCTTGTCTGATCCTGCCCCTTCCCCGTGCTCTGCTCCAGCCCATTCAGGGGTCCCAGAGGAGCAGTGGCTGCCCCATCCCTGGAAGTGGCCAAGGCCAGGTTGGACGGGACTTGGAGCAGCCTGGTCCAGTCAGTGTGGAACAAGATAAGCTTTAAGGTCCCTTGCAACCCAAACCACTCCCGTGATTCTGTGGTGCCTGTAGCGAGTCTGAGCTGTTTGAAACTCTTAAACTGCAACTTGAGAGGTTTAGGGATGGGGCAATGGGTGTTTGGCCTAACAGCCTTGAGGACAGTCATGGAACACACGTCTTGGTTGAGTTTAAGTCTTGTCTTCTGTTGTGGCTTCACAGCATCAGGCTGAAGCCTTGCATTGATATCAATGTGCAGTTTTGATCTGTGAAAATCAAATAGTTTGTTAATAATTTTGTGTTATTATTCAGTACCTCCTTTCTAAAAGGTTAGAAAGAGACTCCTTAGCCTGGTGCCACTTGTCTCTGAATCCTGCTGGTGCTGCTTGATGAGTTGTGCAAATACAGTGTTAATACAGTTCAGTGCAGGCGCCCAGCCAGGAGCTCCACCTTCAGCAGCAGAGTCTGTCTCTGAGTTGCCTCCAAACAGTAACTCTTGTGCATTTTGAGGTATCGAATCTCACCCCAAACTCTGCAATCCCCAAAGGTATTTCCAAAGCAGCTCTTCCCAGCAGTGGAGGGAGATGCTCTTGTGAGGGATGCAGTCACAGCCTGGTATGATCTGGTAATTCATGCCTCATTTTGGTGATTATACAAAAAACTTGGCTTCCTTCAGTAGAAACTGTTGCTGGTGCTGGGGAGTGTCTATACTTCGTGACTGGCATGAATCATACCTCTCCAAACCTTTTGAGTTATCAACATTTATCTCACTGGTTGCCATTTAGGGTTTTTTTTTAACATGCCCCGTTCTTCTCAAAGCACCAATAATGGAGACGTGCCATTTGGTCTCCTTGAAAAACATACCCTTGTGCAAGGTTTTGTCACATAACAGGTTTTTTTCTGATGGGTAGAGATATTCTTGTGGTTCTCTCAGACAAAAATTTTACACTCAGGCAGGTTTAGGACCTCACCATTTGCACAGGTCTTGCTGTTGGCCTCTGGAGCTTTATGCTGACAGTTCCAAATCTGTTGTTTATTTTCCCCCATGAACAAATTCTTGTTTGGAATAGGATATTTGCCCAACTTAATTTCTTTCTCCTACCCTTCTCTCACAACATTGCTGTCTCTTGAAATAAATCCTTTTGCTGTCAGGGATAGAACTAATTACTGGTCTGTCTTTCCTTCCTAATCTTACCAGGAAGCCTAATAAAAAAATAGCTTTTAACATTTTTAATATTATTATCACAAAAATAGGTAAAGTGATCAAGTTTTTCTGCAGAACTTTCAGAGTGGCCCTGTGTCTCAGAGACAGCAGTAGGTCCAGTGTTCCCAGAGTCCCCAGGCGTGTGGGGGGTAGGGCAGGGCAGCAGAAGAGAAAACTGGGGTGAGAAATTCTTCCGCCTACAGAATGTTCTTATACCATTACACACTGGTGCCTCAGACTCGTGGGATCAATGTTGCATCTCCTAATTGTTTGGTTTTTTTTCCAATTTGGGTGTCTGTGCATTTATACTGTTTGAAGTTATAATGAGGCAAAGTTACTTAATCCACCTGGATATTTTCCCCTCCCTGTGCCTCGTCCAATTCACAAGCACTATGTAAGGCACGAGCTGAATTCGAAGCGGGGGTTTTAGGAAGCCTCTCTGCTCCCTGAACGCTGTGTTCCTGCTGCTCAGGCGGTCTCTCCTCGAGTGGGAGGTGGCTGAGCCACCTGTGCCAGTGCCCCCTGTCCGTGGTGACCCGTGGGCAGCCGTCTGAGCTGCAGATTAACCCGGCTGGGTGTGAGAGCTGAGCTAGCTGTGGGAACTGGCAGGTTTATTTGCATCAACCCAGTGGGTGTAAAGTTGTTCCGCTCTGGAGCTCAAGCTGGGTCTGGCAGGAGCTCCTCTGTGGGGTGAGTGGGGCCCCCCCACCCCCAATCCCTCAGGCACTCCCCAGATGCCTCCACCTTGGCCAGCTGGATATGTGACACCAAGCGCCAGATTCTCTTTTGTTCCCTGATCCTGTGTTGGGAACTTACCAGTCATGGCTGAATTTTAGCTGTTTAGGGGTGGATGGCATCTTGCTTCCTCAATGCAAAGACAGGCTGAGGGAGCTGGGGGTGTTCAACCTGGAGAAGACTCCAGGGAGGCCTTTCCAGCACCTAAAGGTGCTCCAAGAGAGCTGGAGAGGGACCTGGGAGAAGGGATGGAGAGACAGGGCAAAGGGGAATGGCCTTAAGCTGAAGGGAGGGTAGGTTCTGCTAAGATATGAGAAAGAAATTCTTGGCTGTGAGGGTGGGGAGGCCCTGGCACAGGTTACCCAGAGAAGCTGGGGCTGCCCCTGGATCCCTGGAAGTGTCCAAGGCCAGGTTGGACGGGGCTTGGAGCAACCTGATCCAGTGGAAGGTGTCCCTGCCCCTGGCAGGGGGTGCAATGAGACGGTCTTTGAGGTCCCTTCCAATTTAAACCTTTCTGTGACTCTGTGGTACATCTGCTACAGTTTTATTGCATTAATACCAAACTGGTTGAGGAGTCTTGCCATTAAAAAAGAGCTGAGCAACATATTTGCCTACAGATTTGTGGTGGAAGTGGCAAAGATGAAGGATTCTAACACTTAGCTATCCCTTTTAAATTTTACCTTCTGACCACAGGCACGGTGTGAGGTGCCGTGTGCTGCAGAGCTTGGTGGAGCCATCAGCCCTGTGGTCCCAAATGGATCACCATGAGCCAGCCTGTGTTCTCAGTGCCGTCCTTCTGGACCAGAAGGGTTTTTAAAGTCCTTCCAGAACTAATTAGGGGAACTGAAGGAGGAGATACTAGTAGCACATAAAATGTGGAATATTGTTTCTGATTATTTCCAGCTTTAATGCAACATTTTCTCACTGTTCTGCTACCCAAAGCCTGCTTTATCTGAAAGAGTAAAATTGCTTTTTTTGCTGCCACATTGTCACTACAGCACCTCAGAAATAACTGGGGCCCAGCTTTTACTGTAATTATTGTGGTTTATTGTGTCTCAGATAAGAAGTGTTGTATTTTCCGTGCCTGCTCCTTGATGTAGCAGCTTCTGCACGCCAGGATGAGCTGGGTATTAGCTGCATCTTGGAAGTTAGTGGGTGGGATTTCACAGTGCCAACTGGAACAATCTCTGGGATTTAAAGAGTCTGAGTCATTGCAAATAACCTCTCCGAGATAGTTAGAACTTGTCTTTTTAGGTAATGTATCTTGTATTTAAATGTGTTTTAAACACAGGCTGCTGTGCAGTGTTTGAATTAGGAGTGTCCATCTCTTCTGGAAGGTTCATGTCCTGAGGGGCTGGAATGTGTCCAGAGAAGGGCAACAGGGCTGGGGAGGGGTCTGGAGCACAAGCAGCTGAGGGAGCTGGGGGGACTCAGCCTGGAGAAAAGAAGGCTCAGAGGGGACCTTCTTGTTCTTTCCAGCTCCCTGACGGGAGGGGGGAGCCAGATGAGGATCAGGCTCTGCTCCCAGGGAACAAGGGACAAGACAAAGGGAAACTGCCTCCTGTTGTTGCACCAGGGGATGTTCAGATTGGATATCAGGGAAATTTTCTTCACAGAAAAGGTGGTCAGGCATTGGAGGGGGCTACCTAGGGCAATGGTGGGGTCACTGGCAGTGTTCAAAAAACACCTAGATGTGGCACGTGGAGACAGGGTTTAGTGGTGGACCTGGCAGTGCTGGGTTGGTGATTGAACTCAGGGAATCTTTACCAACCTTAATGATTCTGTGATCCCATAGTCCAACTGGCAGTGTTGGGCCATGACAGCTGTCCGTCCTGACAGCGAGCTGGACAGAAACAGGCAGTGTGTTCTGCCCTGTGGTTCTCCTGTGACCCACAAGCCAAATAAGCCTTTTCCCCCTCTTTTCTCTCGCAGCAGCAGCAGCAGCAGCAGCAGCAGCCCATGTCCCAGGCGGCCCCCCTGCAGCAGGTCCTGGCCAGCCAGCCCGTGTGCCCTCTCCAGCCCGCGCCCCATCTGCTGCCCCCGTTCCCGCCGCAGGGCTCGCAGGTGGCAGCCAGCAGTGCCCCCCTGAAGCCCCTGCAGATCTCCACCGTGCCGCAGCTCCCGCCCGTGGCCCCCTCCCAGGTAACGAATCCCCCTGGGCAAAGCTCCCCGGCTAATAATTAACGGGATTTGCAGTTTTTGTGTGGCTGATTCTGACCGCGTGCCGGTTTAATTGGGCCGTGAGAATATTTGCTTTTTTTCCCCCTAATTCCTGTGTATTCCTTTATTATTTATTGTTTGTTTGGTGAAGCAGAAATCTCTTGTGCCTAACTCTGTGGCATCTGGTTAATGACAGTTCCAAACTGGCTTTTTAGTGCTATTTTGGTTTGTGTTTTTTGCTCCGTCCCCTCTGGCACACTCTCTTCCCCCTCCCAGGCTTAACAGAATGAGAAGTTGCCCAATTTTTTTTGCTATTTTTCTGACCTCCTGACTTCACCCCTTTACCCTACATCTACCACCCCTGTCTCTTTCTCTGCCCCGGTTCTGGTCCCCAGAGCAGAGATGTACCCTTCCCTTGGCCTGGGAGGTGGTTGGTGCTGTCACTGTGTTTGCTGGTGACAACCACCGTGATGTGAAGCAGCCTGTGCCAAAGGGCAGGAGCAAGCTGGTGCCATGATGCCAGGGTTTGTTCCATCACTGGGAGGTTTCAGTGCTAAAAACCCTTTTTTTCTGGGCTCTTCTATGCTGCCTGGGTTGCAGCTCATTGAAAAACAAGGGTTTAAATAGTCTTACTGAATTTTGCATGAAAGAGTTTCATATTATGTCTGTTTTAATTCCTTTTAACTTCTGTTAAAATAAAAGCAGCTTTTAATTAGGATGTTCCTTGAAGGCTTCAAGCTGGTGTTAGAAGTAGTTTTAAGCTTCTAAGGTATAAAAATGCCTCCCTAAAATGCCTTTTTTTTTTTTTTTTTTTTGCTTTTGCTAATGATTTAAGCATAAATCAGTTTTTATTACTGTTTGTAAACCTCAGGAAATGAATGGAAGTGATTAACAAGCAGACATAATTATCCTCACGGCACAGGTGGTTTTTAGGGAGTAGGTTTTGTACCATCAGTGGAAGCACCGGCAATTTACGTGATATTATATTTTTTTCAGATTCCTCAGTTTCCCGTCATTCCTGCAATTACTCCTCTGGCAGGCCTTGACAGCCTCCCTCCAAACCTCTCTGACATCCCCGCTGCGAACGTGCCCCCCATTCCCGCTCCTTCCCAGTACTTCGCTCCGGCCGTGATCCTGCCCAGCCTGCCCATGAACCCCACCCTACCCATGGCCCCCAACTCCCCCGCCCTGCCCATGCAGGCCGTCAACCTGCCTCACACCACCGTGGCTTCCCTGGTCCTGCCCTGCCAAACCATAGTGCCAAACATGCCGGCTGCCACCATCCCGCTGCTCGCCGTGGCCCCGCCGGGGGTGCCAGCGCTGCCGCCGCACCCCGGGGTGCCCCCCCTGCCCCAGCAGCCCATCTTCCAGCCCGCCTTCCAGCAGATCCTGCCCAGCGACGCGCCCTCTCCCCACCACGCGCAGAGCGCCCAGCCCGTGTCCCAGCCGCAGCAGCCGCCTCCTCCCGCTCCTCCGGCGCTGCAGCCCAGCGTGATCCACCCTCCCGAGCCGGCCCTGGCCGCACCGGGGGCTGCTCACCAGGTAATCGCCGAGCGGTGCTGGGCCACGGGGCGTTCCCGGGGCTCTCTGCCTCGCAGACACTCCGTGGGGAGGATTGTTCCTGGCTTTTGATGTTTTGTTGGCTTCTTGTCGGCCTCGGTGCTGGAGATGGTGGCTGGAGCTGTGAGGTCACGGGGGGAGCAGGTGGTGCCTTCACCCAGGGACAGGGGGATGTCACCAACAGCGAGGGGACAGAGCACTTCCTGAATTTCCTCTTCCTTCTTCATCTCAGATTTGAGGAGGTGTGAACTGTGGTTCTCCTGGGGCAGGAAGGCGTGCTGAGCCTTGCTGGTGCCCACAGCCCAGTCTGTGTCGGATGCAGAGGATACACATGGGGGGGTTGGCAGGAGCAGAAGGGTTGTTTTGATGCAGAACATCTTTAAAACAGCAAAGGGAAGTGTCCATCTGGTAACAGCTCTGGAAAACTGCGTGGAAGAGCGCTGTCAGGCCTGCAGGGCAGGGATGGATTCAAGATGCAGACCCTTTCCCCCTTAAGAGAAATGAAGAATAAATGAATCTCGAATAGTGGCAGTATTTACGAGGAAGCTAGCTCAGGACTTGTTGACAGAGTCTGTAAATACTTCTCTTGCCACATCTGTGATATGACAACTTGAAACACAGTCTGACCCGAGCAGGAGAGGGGACTCAAATCTGTTAATGATGGCATTTGAAAAATCTGTGTTCTGCCACATCCCTTCGCCATAACACACTGATTAAAATTCATAACATCCCATCCCAACCTGCCATGTCGTGGCATCTTCAGAGCACTGCATAATTTTTAAATTTCTCTCTTTGGCTGTATATTTGGCACAGGAATACTGTCTGTGAGAAATTTCAGCAGCATGGAGCCTGGGAATGTTACCCAGTGTTCCCAGTGGCTTTAGAGGGGGTGGAATCAAGCCCATTAGGCACAGGGAGCATGGCAAACACCAGAACTGGAGAGCTGATGTTCCCAAACCATCTTGGCAGTCATCACTTACCAAATATGTATGGAAGAGTTGCATATGGAAGAATTTAGAATCAAAAAATGGCTGTTACAAAGTGCAGAGGAATATTTAAAAATACACTGATCTGATGTGAAGTACTTTTACTGGAGAGGTATTTCTGGACATAATGCAGTGCTGTTGTTGCAGTTGATGTTTAGCACCTCTTGAGTTTTGTTTTGCCCAGGTAAATTAGACATTGAAATATTCTGTGAATTATTCTAATTATGTAAGTTTTAAAATAGAATGTCACCACCCTTCTGTGGTGTTACACCACAGTTGTCAGTCTAAAAATCCCCCCTTGGGCAGCTCTGTAACTGTGAGGTGCTGTGAAGCACATCCTGTCTTTATTTTTACCCTCAATAAAACCTGGGATAATACTTTTCAGCTCACACCCAGAACCTGCAGAGAACATGCAGCAAGGAAACAGTGTGCCCTAGTTCCCATCTGAGTCTTGACTTTTTTTTTTAATGTATTTTCCAATAGCCCAAATCTCTAGGTGATGATACTTAAAAAAAAAAAAAAAAGGTACAAATTAGGCACAGTTCTACCTAGTACTAAAAGTCTTTTTTCTTCCATATGCTCCTTTCTTTCCTTCCTTCTCTTCCCACAAGCTCAGTCCCCTTGGAAAAATACATGATGTACCTAAAAGGAGAATGTTCTGGTTTTAAATATACAACTCAAAAGGACTGTTATGCAGAATAACAACCCAGTCTCTAAGGTAGTTGGAATCCTGTCGCCTCGGTCCAGTTCCCACCAAGCGCTTACGCACACGAGTTATTTTAATGCACTGGAGAAATCCACTGAGATAAATGAAAATCCCTCTGTCCACAGGGCAGTGTTGGCAGGATTGGGGCCTTTGGGCTTGGCACGTTGAGGGTTAAGTTGTGACTTCAGTGTGTAAACTTCGCTAAACTAAAGTAGGACATTGGCGCATATCCAGTGAAAAGGGGTTAATTGTGTCATTTAACCCAGCTGCTGATTCTACATACATGGCAGATTCCTTAAAATATCCGAAGTCAGGTTATGGGTAGAGTGTATTTTTCACTGCTCGGACAGTGTGGTAGGCTCATTGAAAGCAGAGCAAAGTATTCAGGAGGATGAATTCATCACCAGAGGTTTTGAAGTGAGTCCAGAGGAGGCCGTGGAGATCCTTCTGAAGGTGGAGACCCCTCTGCTCTGGAGCCAGGCGAGAGAGCTGGGGGTGTTCAGCCTGGAGGAGAGAAGGCTCCAGGGAGACCTCAGAGCCTCTTCCAGTGTCAAAAGGGGCTCCAAGAGAGCTGGAGAGGAACTTGGGACAAGGGCCTGGAGGAATAGGACAAGGGAAAATGGCTTCAAACTGTCAGAGGGCAGGGTTAGATGGCATATTAGGAAGGAATTCTTCCCTGTGAGGGTGGTGAGGCCCTGGCACAGGTTTCCCAGAGAAGCTGTGGCTACCTCATCCCTGGAAATGACCACAGCCAGGTTGGATGGGGCTTGGAATTCCATCCTGGAGTTCTGTGATTTTTCATTTCTTAGCAAAATATGGCTTTGTCCCTAGAAATTAACTGGTGCCTGAGCAATGCACACGGCATCATAATCCCACAGAGAGAATCCTCTTTGATCATTTCTATGGAAGTTTAGTCTCTTTGGTGGTTCCTGAGCTCACCCAAACCCAGCCTCACTGCAGAGTTGGGGTCCTTTCTCCATGGATGCTTTGTCACGTAAGTCCCGAGCCCTCCGAGCAGGGGTGTGTGCTAACAGCTCTCATTGTGTTGCAGCCCATGCCTGGACACACTCAGTTTGCTTTGGATGCTGGAGCCCAGGTGCCCGTGCTGCCGGTGCAGCCCTCGATAGTCATGTCACCGCCGTTGCAGCTGCAGCCTGAACTGGTGCCGCCCTGCGTCGCTGCCGAAGGCGCTCCCCAGGTCCATGGCAGCCTGGCCACGGCCAGCCCGCCCGTCCCCATAGACCCCAGCCTGCCTGGCCAGCCCTCTGCTCTGCTGCAGCTCCAGCCTGATCTTTCCCAGCCCCTGGGCCAGCAGCTCCCAGCCCCCTGCTCGGCTGTCCCGGCAGGCGCAGAGACATCTCAAGAGGTAGAGCCCTTCCTCTGAAGTAAACTCACGGGCCTCAGGCTTAACCTTGAGCTTCCTCCTTCGTGAAATAGTGGGCTTATTGCACAAGGGAGATTATCCCCTCGCTCTATTGAGCCACTTGTCCTGGATGCCAGGCAACTCTGGGTCAGCGAATAACTGGCAATTCCAAGTGAAGCCGGAAACCTCATGTTTTACCTTGGGAAGTGTCTCCTTGAGGGTAGACATTTAAGAGATTAGGAAATTCTCACTGTGGGTCAGCGAGAATTTGTTCTGTAGAGTTTCACCTGTGTTTTGTCCAGTCTTGTTTTAAATGTCTCAAGCACTTGTGCAACCAACCATCATTTGCCTTAAGAAACTGCTCCATTATCTAAGTTTTCGTTATGGAAAAGCCCTTCATGTTACTCAGCTTGAGCCCTATTCCCATTTCATTTAGCATTGTATCCTCCTGCATTGCCCCAAGTCTACTCTAGCCCTGGGATTTTTGTTTCTTCAGCTATTCATAGGCATTCCTAATTCTCAGTGGTCATATAAGCAGGAACATGTGTTAGTGTTTTCCTTTATAGAACTGTCAGCTCCTCCTGTCTGCTATTTTGATTTTTCTTTCCATGCCCATAATTATTTAATCTTCAGTCTTGACAGAACATCACAGAACATTTCCTTCTCTTCAGCTCCCTGTTAGCAAAGCAAAACAAAAGCCTTGGCGTTTCTACCTTATTTCAGGAAATAAGTCTGATTTGTTCTCCACTTGTGGATGGAATTGTCCCTCTGATTCTGCATTCAGAATTGTTCCTCTTGAGGCTCTGTTCTGAGCTACCTTTCTTCCCAAAGCATGTGTTTCATCTTTTTCAAACTGAATCTCTTGGTTCTGCCTCTTCTTCCATGGCTTGTCAGATGCTTTGACTCCCCAGTGCAGCCTGGAATTCCGTTGGAGGCACAACTGCCTTTTTTTCTGAATGTACAGCTGATGACAAGGTCAGTGCTGGTGCCTTCAGCGCAGGGTCAATCCTATCAGAGATTCTGGAAATACGAACAAACCTCATTGCTGTGCAGTGTGATATGGGGGATACAAGTTATCCTGTACTACCTGAGAAACCCCTGGCCACCAAGGCACATGTCTGTTCTTCATGTCCCACATCCCTCAGGACTTTTAACTGCTGGTTTGCTGAACTCATTCTCATGTCCATCTATCTGTAAGTTACCCCCTTCTCTCGCTCAGTTTAAGAAATCCAACCACTATCAATCCATGTGCTCCCCGTGCTGGTTTTCTGACACACATTGGTAAAGTCTTTTTTGGGTGTAAGAGAAGTTTCATACCTGTCTGTATAATCCAGACACTGTATTTTGTTGCTCCTCTGCCATAATGTTTTTATCTCTCCTGTTGTGTTCAGACGTGGCAGCACTCACATCCCAACCGACCTGAACCGCTCAGGCAAATGAGATTTTCGTAAGGCACTTGGTCAAGTGCGTTACCAAAATGTCTGTGTTCTCACTGTTCATTGATGTTGCAGTTTTACTGAAACTGCAGTCAAGCTTGGCATGGCCTGTGTGTGGTGTTACAGACAAGGAGTGGGGACTCACTGGTTCATAGAACCAGTGGGGCTGACTGGTTCACTGCTGAGCTTTTAACCCCAGCCCACCACTGCTTGAGTGTTAAAAGTGTAGCAGTTGCAGTCCAGGGGCTTGTTTCTAGCTGTGCGTCCCTAGAAGGATTTTATAGACATATGTTTGTAAATATATATAAATATATATATAGAATTATATATATTTATGACTATATTTGGGGTGTGTGTATATACACAGTTATATACACCCACGGGTGTGTGTGTCTCGTGTACAAACTGTGTAAGTTTGTTACAGCAGGGCCTGGAGCACCATCACAAATTACATGGAAATGGCTTTACCTGGTGCAAAAGCCATGCTATGATGTCTGTCCCAGAGCTGCAACCAGTGAAGAGGGAGGCTTTTAGGGGAAATCTGTGTAGAGAACAAGAGGACGTGATGCAAGGGTGGTGTTCTTAAATGATGAATATCTGTGGTTTAATTGTAAGTTCCTCAGAAATTTTCCCACTGAGCCAAACACAATGAAAATACTGGCCATATTTCAGGAAGCTATATAAAGCAATTAAGCAAATTAGCAGATACATTCAAAAATAAAAGACAATGGGTGCTGATGTGGATTTGTCCCTCAATCAGATTTTGCCACGATGGTGAGAACTTTCTTGTTCCTCTCACCATCTTTTCTACTCTAGAGGCAGCAGAAGGGAGCTGGCAGGTTGGTGGCCCTGCCTGAAAAAGTGGTTGATGCCTTGGACAGAAATGATGTTGGGAGGGTAAAATGGGACATTTGTTTTATTTCGAAGTTCCAAAACTGGTTAAACAGAATGGTTTTAGGGTTACTGGTGTCAACAGCAAAACCTTTCTTAAAGGTGTGTTTCCTTGGCCAATATACGTTTGCTTAAATGAGTTTCTCTTGCATTTTAGGAGCAGCCAATACAGGACAAACTGCAAACTCTGTCCCAGAGCTGTGAAAGGTATTGTTATTACCTCTTTGGCGTAAGAAATGTTTGCTTTCTGGAGGCTGTTTGTCCTGACCTGACCAGCAGGAGATGGATGGGGACACATCTAGGGAGAAGCTGGCAGTGTTCTGTGTGCCATTCTGGCACCTCCAGCTCTTTCAGTTCCTTAGTTTGGGTGCAGCATCCTCACTTGGTGCACGTGCAGCAGTATGGAACTTGTCTTTTTGTTAGGATAACTGAGGAGGTACAGCCCCTGGCTTTGATGCTGTTGAACCTGTGGGAAAACAAGGCACAACCAGTGTAGCTGGGTATACAGTTTGTTCCCTCTTTGGGAATAAGCTGGGTATTCCCAAATCCCCTCCTGTAAGGATCCTTTTGCAGGTCTCTTAGAGGGAACAGTGTATGGGTGGGAGTTGTGTGTTGAGCTGGATGCCTTGCCCACTGCAGGAGCCAGTACCAACTCTGTCCTTATTCATTGCAAAGCCTTGGGATTAGGATTTTCATGACCCTTTTCTATTTTCCTGGATAGACAAAATAAGTTAATATGAACATTAAATACACCTGTTTCTGACTGTTCTTATTCTACCCCACCATAAAAGTTCACCTGGTACAAGTCAATGCAACCCCACAACCGTAAAGTGGAACTTTTTTCCCAAGAATTTGCTGCTGTCAAATACTGTGTGGAAAGGGAGACCTAACCTTTTCTGTGACTATAGATTTGTTGTGGCTATAAGTAAGTTAGATATGATACAACAAAATTAGTGCCTTTTTTAGGAAGGCACACCAAATTTTCAGTCACTTTTTGAGTCCTAAGTCCTGTTGCAGAGCTGTGTTTAAAGGTGGCTGTTAAACACAGCACCAGCACACTCACAGAGGGAGGGCTCACTCTCCCAGGTGAAAAAAAAAAAAGGACAACTTAGACCTGGGTTGTGCTTTTGTAGAGTGGAGGGTAGTGGCATGTGCATCACGTGGCTGGGAATTGCTCCAGAGACGTGATCTGGAGTATATCCTATGCACTAACTGTGTTCACTTTCCCAGCACAGGAGTTACACAGACAAGGTGGCTGCAAAGGGAAGAGAAATCAGCTGTTCTGGGCAGCTAGTGCAGAATGAGAAGGAAAAGCCTGGAGTTAAAAAAAGGGGGTAGATCCACAGGTTAGACTTCAATCCTTTTCTGCCTGTGTGGCTAAATGAACACAGGAATAAATTGTCCAGGAGAGCAATGGAATCTCACAGGAGCTTTATAAGATCAGTTTACACACACCTCTGTGAGGACTGGTTTAGCCAGGGCTGATCAGCCCTTGGGGTAATAAATGGGCCAGATGGCCTCACAGCTTTCCTTCCTCACTTGTTTTTTTATGAACCTCAGAAAATTTCCTGCAAATTCACTGCATGTTTTCTGTAGGCCATGTTACAGTAATGTTGTAGCAGCTACTGGCTTGGCTTCTAAAAATATTATGCCGTTGCTAGGTGGTCACCTGGGATGTTGGGGCACAAAACCTTTCTGATCCTTGAGAGCAGCAAGAGGAGAGGCAGTCTGTTATGGGATGCTGTACCGACCTCATTCTTTGCTCTCTCTCCAGCAAACCCAGTTTGCCCCTCTGCTGGGAGTGCAGTCAGGCAGGAGCTGAGAAAAACTGCACCTTGAAATAGTAGGAACTGGTGCAATTCAGAGAGGGACTGTCAGGATCCCCGAAGTGAAGGCATAAGGTGATGTGGGTGTATATTTAGAGTGATGGGATTTTCCCTGTGGTGTTGTCAGAAACAGAAACAGATCATTTCTTGATAGGTGTGGTAGCCAGAGAATGTGCCTGATGAGAAGTAGTGCTCTTCACACGCTGATCATCTTCCAGTTGACTCAGTCTGGCCAAAAAAAGTGCAAATGTGTCCCTTTTTTTGCCACCTCTGTTGTTGTGTAGCTTTACCTCTGTGTGACCTCATTGTCTGTGACTCTGGCTTTATTTTGGGGTTGTCCTTCCTTTCCCTTACAAAGCTACATGAGTCCAGATGTTGCCTCGGGTAAAGAGATGAGTGACAGCTTTGAAGGAGCACTAGGAAGTGGAAAGCAAGAAGGAAAGTCTTCGAAGAAGCATAAGAAGTCCACGCGCGCTCGTTCGCGCCAGGAGAAGTCCAACAGGCCCAAGCTGACCATATTAAATGCAAGTACAACCTGCTGGAGGGGAACTCTGGGATTCCTTTGGCTTGGCCAGGAATAAGGGTTGTTATTTCTCTGCGTGCAGGTGTGCAACACGGGGGATAAGATGGTGGAGTGCCAGCTTGAAACCCACAACCACAAAATGGTGACGTTCAAGTTCGATTTGGACGGCGATGCGCCGGAGGAAATCGCCACTTACATGGTGAGATGTGGCTCCCCACGGGCTCTCTGTGCACCCAGTTGCTTCAGGCAGCTCCTTCTCACATGTGCTTCTTGCCCAAGCTGTCTGGCAGCTGTGGAATGAGGCATTAATCAAAAAAAAACCCACAACTGTTTTCCTCTTTATTTTGATGTGGCCCTCTAGGTAGAGAATGAGTTCATCTTGCAGAGTGAAAAAGAGACTTTTATTGAGCAAATGAAAGATATCATTGATAAAGCAGAAGATATGCTCAGTGAGGATACAGAAGGAGAGCGAAGTTCTGACCAGGGAACAAGTCCCCAACAAGATGCTGATAGGCTGGAAATGAGCGAGGTAAGAAATGCTAAATAAAGTTTTTTAGTTTGATTTATTTCTCTTTACAGCCAGATACTGAAAATTAGTTTTGCATCCCATGTTCAAAAAAAGAAAGGAGTTTCTTAGCTAGAAAAACAATGCTTTTACTTAGTTAAGCCTTACAATATGAGTGCTCCTTGGGATGCTGCTCCTCTTGCACTGATACAGCTCATTCTTCTGTTGTTTCTTTAACAGGAGAAGCGTCAGTCTCAAGTGAAGACACCCGTGTATCAGCAAAATGGTAAGTGTGCCTTTGAATTTTTAGTGGGAGGTGTCCCTGCCCATGGTAGGGGGTTGGAACTAGGTGGTCTTTAATGTCCCTTCCAGGCCAAACCATTCTGTGATTCTATGAATACAACCTAATCTCAAGCTTTGAGGCAGTGAAGAGTTCATGCAGAGGTTTGCAACCACTGATGGTTGGAATATATCTAGAAATAAGGGTGTAATAGTGATCCCTGAATATCAGGGCTAACTGGGATGGATGGAACATTTGGGCATGTTTAGGGATGCCCCAAGTGACACTAGTTTGGTGGAAAAGTCAGGAAGGTGTAGGGAAGCATCCTCTGAGCACAACAATAAATATATTTCCAAGAGGAAGCTAAAAGATTACATTTGCATCAGTAATTTAATTGAAGTGTCTAACCCCTCAGTTTCCAGCTACTCTGGTATTCCAGGGGGAAACTATGTTTGCATTGCAGGAGTATCTTGGCCTCTAAACACAGCTGTATCTTAAGGGGTTGTACAGACAAATGGGATGGGGAGGGAATTGGCCCTTGATTCTCTCTGTAAGTGCATGGAGGTGGGATAAATGAAAGGGACCTGGGTATCAAGCCTGTCGGAGTTCAAGAAGCATTTTAACAACATTTCCACGCACACGGTGGGATTGTTGGGGTGTACTCTGCAGGGCCAAGAGTTGGACTCTGATCCTGGTGGGTCCATTCCAACTCAGCACATTCTGTGAGTCTGTTTCTCTGCTGAAGGCTTGCCATTTACATATAAGATATGACAGGCTTTGTGACAAGATCTAGAAGGAAATATTAGCAACAAAACTTTCAACATGGAAAAATTCAACTGGATAAACTTGACAAAATTAACAGATTTGCCACTGTGAGAAAACTGTCCACTGTTCCACTAATGAAACATTCATGTACGTAACTATCACCCTTTTAAAAGCATGAATGCCTGAAAATAAATTTTCAAATAACTTAAAATATTTGGCAGAATTGGGAGGCACCAATGTCTGCCTTGCAGAAGGGATGAGGATCAAATTCAGAGCCATTGGTCTACTCTTGGCTGATACTGTAGAAGTTCTGATTTTCTTTCTGAACATGGAAGTTAAGGTTTGGACATGATTTGGAGACAGTGGAAACCCTTGTGCTTACTTGTTTTTGTTTTTTTTTTTTCATCCCTAGTTTTGCATACTGGGAAAAGGTGGTTTATTATATGTCCTGTGGTGGAAAATCCAACTACAGATGCCCCTGAGTTTTCTCCTCCAGTACCTCCCAGTGCCCAGCAGGCAGAAGGGCCAGGTATGTCCAAACTTCATAAAAATGTCTGCTCTGGAGCTGCTCTGTTGTCTTTCTTCTGTCCTCACCTGACTTAGCTGTGATGATTTCACTTCATTTAGTCGGAGGAAGAAAATTATGAATTTTAAGTTGTGCATTTACAGAGTGATCCTGGTATTGAACCCAACTGGGAATCTTTATTTGAGCTTCAGAAAAGTGTCAGTATTTTAGGTCTGCCTTATGCTGTTAGGTAGATGAAGTCCTGGTCGCTGCAGTGCCTTTTCAGTGAAGTATTTTTTGCACAATCTGCAGATTCTAATTTGATGTGCATAACAGCTATTTTCTGATGGGAAGCTCTACAGGATTGTACCTGCAGCTGACTGGGGGGTGTGGCTGTGATTTTATTTCCTTAAAACGTTCACCTTTTGTTTATGTTCACCTTTTGTTTATGTTCACCTTTTGTTTATGTTCTCTCTAGACGCAGAGCAGGATGAGCAGCCCGTGAGCTCCGCAGTGACAGACGTGCCCGGGGTCAGGGTTGGGGCTGGCCAGCAGCTCCCCCTGCCCGGAGGGGTCTGTGACAGCCCCCTCAGAGCTGCTCCGTCCTTGGCACCAGCTCCCGCCGCAGCAGCTCCCACCAGCGCCCCGAGCCAGGCAGAGTTCCCAGCCCCAGCAGCGCTGGGATCTGCCCCCAGCGTGCCGGAGCAGGTGGCGGCCGGCGGGGCGCAGCTGGAGTACCCCCCGGCCCTGGCAGCCGTGCCCCCTCAGCCGGCGGGGCTGGAGGAGCCCCCCGATGCCGCCCCCGCAACCCCACAGCCGCAGCTGCCGGCGGACGAGGCCGCGTGCGTGCCCGACGTGGAGCTCGCCTGCTGCAGCGTGGGGCCGCACAAGGCCGTGCCCGCCGCTCCCGGCCCGCTCCCGGCGCTCCCGGACGCCGTGGTGCTGGAGCGGCAGCCCGTGGCGCAGGCACCGCCGCTGCCGGAGGGCGGCCAGCCCGGCGCGGGGCCGCTCGCCTTCGCCGGCCAGCCCTTCCCTGCTGCCCCCGACGGGCTGGGGCTGGCGGGGTCGCAGCTGCAGAGCCCCACGCAGGTGCCGCTGCCCCCGGCCCAGCCGCTGCCCGTGGTGCCGCCGGCACAGCCCGTGGTGCCGCCGGCACAGCCCGTGCCCGGCCCCGGCGCGGGGGTCGGGCTCCTGCAGCAGCAGAACCCCCCCGGCACCGCCGCCGAGTCGGACGGGGAGGGACCCCCCAGGGTGGACTTCGTGGACAACACGATTAAAAGCCTCGATGAGAAGCTGCGCAATTTGCTGTACCAGGAGTATGTCCCGACTTCCTCTGCGTCGGCCGGGACGCCGGACACCTCTGTGCCGCCCGAGCAGGGGGACGGCGAATTCACCTTGCCACCTTTTCCCGAAGAACAAGCTCCTGCGTTGGCGTTGGATGGGAGAGAACCGGGCTACAGCGTCCCAGACACCGGCCAGGAGGTGAAAGCTGCTGCCAAGCCACCGGCGCCCCTCGTGCCATCGGAGCTCTTGCCCTGCCCACCGCCGGTCAGTCCCACAGCGGTTCTGCCCTTTGTGCCCCCAAACTCAGCCTGTAGGGCCAGCACGGGGGCACAGCTCAGCACCCACGTGCCTGCAGTAGGACGTGTGTACGTCTCTTGCTTCCCTAAACATTTTCGTGTCTCTGCTCCAGAGTATGTCGCCTTTGCTTGTTGACTGGCTTTCCAGTGTGAAAGCTCTCTTAAATTTTTCCTGTTGGATGCATCCCAACTGATTTTACAGAAAGGCAGACTTTTCATTTCGATTTAAAAGTGCTATAATACCCTAATTCATCTCCTTTTTTTTTTCCTCTGTCCAAAGCAGGCAGAAATGTGTTCATTTCTTTGTAGTTTAAGAATGCAAAACAAAAGTGGTATAGTTCTGATGAAGACGATTGTGCTTTAATTTTAAGAAGTATAAATTACTGGCAGTGGTTACAATTCTTGCCTTCCAAGTCAGTCTGGATAAAGCAAACACTTCAGGAGCCTTTGCCTTGTCCACATGCTGCAGCCAAAGGCAGTCACTTCATAGGTGTCCTGTAATGGTTTCTTTTGTCTTTTGCTAAGCTTGTCAGAGTAAGACTGCCCTGGAAGCCTCTTAGGCAGATGGGAGCAGGTGGTCTGGGGCAGTGGGCACTCAGTGTCTCGGTTGAGCCCCCATGTCATGTTCTTTCAGATAAAATCTCCAGTTTATTAAATCAGCAGATTTGCAGAACTTTGTGCTAGAAGATCAGTGTCTGTTCCAGGCCCTGGCACAGGTTGCCCCGAGAGGCTGTGGCTGCCCCATCCCTGGAAGTGTCCAAGACCAGGTTGGAAGGGCTTGGAGCAACCTGGGCTAGTGGAAGGTGTCCCTGCCCATGGCAGGGGGATGGAACGAGGTGACCTTTCAGGTCTCTTCCAACCCAAACCATTCTGGGATTCCCTATCTTATTTTAAAAGTAGCATTTCTGGAGATAACTCCACCCCTGCTAGCAAGGCTGAGGCTGTTCCAAATGGACTGTATCAGCTGCTTGAGAGACACTGTACGGTGCAGGAAAGTGGCTGCACTCGAGTGACTGTTCAGAGTGTGTTGTTTTCTAATGGTAAATGACTTTCTACAGCAGATAAAATTCTCTCTCCGTGCAAGGTGTTGTGTCTCTCCAGTAATTGGAATTTGTCCTATTAAAATCAGTGCCAATAAGGAAAGACATAGAACTTCTGCAGGCAGACATACAGATGAAGATTGTGCATTCTGGCTGGAAAATCAAACCAGAACAAAACCTCAAGCATGTATATGTATAATATACTGGGTTTTAGTAGCTTGGGCTGCAGTTCCCACTGTGACACTGCCACTGCTTTATTTCTTCCAAGGAAGATAAAAAATGGAGGAGTTGAAGGCAAAGCTCAAAGGCCACCTCCAAAGGCACTGTGAAATGGTTTAATATTCCCTGATAGTGCGAGGGCAGTGAGGGGGAGCGAGGGAAGGAGAACACAGTGCCATTCTGCTCTGTGAGTGAGACTGAAACTGTGTTTCTTTTTTCCTTTTCCTGGAAGTTTGAGCAGCTGGAGGTCACCGGCATCGGTGCACATCCCTCAGAAGCAAGAGGTGGGTCAGCAAGCGGAACAGGTAATGCTCCTTCACCCAGGCAGCTCTGCCTGTGCCCAGTCCCTGCTCCAGGTCCCCTCCCTGCTCACCTTTTCCTGACTCCAGAGCACTGCCCAGCACTGCTGTTTAGGATCCTGGTTTTGATATAACCCATGTTTAACATCTCATTTCTGCCCACCTTCCTAAAAACTCCTTCTTGGGCAGATTTCTTTTAAGCCATGAGTGCAATTCCTGTCTCTGGTGTAGGTGTGGGGTCCCTCAGAATTCCCTAGTTTCATAAAATCGTGTTGACAAAAATAGCCCTGATTGAGGGTCACCCCTTTGGAGAGTGTGTGCTCTCAGGTTCTGCCCTCGGAGCCACTGCTGGCTTCACATGAGGTTTGTGTCCCTGCCCTCACACTGACCTCAGGGGTGAAGTTTAACAGGAGTCAGATCCTCCTCATCAGAGATTCCAGAAGAAAACAGAATGAGAGTTTATCTCCCTGTACCCCTGCAGTCTTTGGGGAACTGTAACAAAGGTGGCACTGCGGATATTGTCACTGTTTAAAATATTTCATTCTGGAGTCATGGTAACTCATAAAAAAGGGAGGTACCAATTCTGGAAAGAATATTGTATGGGAACAGCAGATTTTAAACAACTGAATTCAGTGGGAGTTTATTATGGGGGGTTCTCAAGGGAGTCCCATGGATCACTTCTCCTTAGGTGCTTGTAGCTACAATGGCACTTCCTACAGCATCATGGTAGGAGCCACAGAAAGAAACTGGGTACTTGTTTAGCTGTCTACCTATTTATTTACCTCCATTCACCTATTTATTTGCCTGAGTTTACCAATAAATTCACCTCCATTTAGCTTTGTTGAAACTCTCGGGAAGTTTTACAGGCTGAGGAATGCCACACTGCCCCTGCTGTCACGGTTTAGGTTGGGGAGGGCTGATAATACATATGTTTTTTGAGATCGTGGCAGATCTGGCTGCCAGTTCTGTGTGACAAGCTAGGTCATTCTGGTCCTGGTGGATTTTGATTGTCCCCTGCTTTTTAGGGCGCTGTGAGAAGGTTTTGGGTAGCTGGCATCCACTTGTCTCCCTGCAGGCAAAGAAGACCATTTGCAAGTGCTGTGTAGTGAAATCAGTTTATCTTAGAAACCATCCAGCACTGATGTATGTCACCATTTCAGAGCTCTGAAGTGACAGATTTGGCTGTGCCCTTTCTCTGTGCAGCGTGTGCCATACAAATGCAGCATTCTCAAAAGCTTGTGTGCATTGGTCTGACTTGAAAAACCTGTGTCCAGAGTGGGAAATAATGACTGATTAGTCCTACCACTAATACTGTGCTTCTGGTGTGATTGTTGTCCAAGTGGCCACCTTTTGGGCTTATAATTTCCACTTTCAGCAGTTTGCATGTAACTTCATTTCAGGTTTGAGGTGTGAATGTCACAGGGAAGGTGTGAGACATTGGCCTGTCTGTGGTCATTTTGTGTCTGAGACACCAAGAACACTGTAGGAGTCAGGCCCAATGTACCATGCAGGTTTCATCCTTCTTCTGGTTTTCTCCTTAAAAATTTTCAACTGACTAATAAAATTCCACACTTCTGTTGTTATCTGAATTCCCCAAATCAATAGGTCTGCCTACCTTCAGATATTTTAAATTGCCACTGCTATTGCCTCCCGCATTATAGATCCTGTATTACAGAGATTGGATATGTAAATTATTCTTCAGTGCTACATTTCAGTTCATCACAATAAAAATATTGGCTTTTATTATATAAAAACATTTGAGACATGAATTATTTTGTTTCATCTTTGAAACAGGTCCAGCTGCAACCATCACTTCAGCTCCTGCTGCTCCAGCAGAAGGTCTCCTTCAGGTAACCAGAACTTGGAGCAGTTTTGATTGTGCTTGATGGTTACAGTTACTTTCAGAATTAATCTCTCTTATTTCCCGCAGGTTGCACCTACATCATCGAGCGTAACTCCCCAGCTGGAAGCTTCCCAGAGGAGCGAGGAGGCAGAGAGGATGGCTTCGCCCGCGCACACGGAGAGCGTACTGCGGCGATCGACAGCAGATGGGGCGATGAATAACCTTCACAGGGACGGCTCCCTGGACTCTGGTTCCTATGGCAAACAGGCCGGGGCTCAGGAGAGCGGCACCCCGGCCAAAACCATTGGCAGGTTTTCGGTCGTCAGCACTCAGGATGAGCTGACTTTGGCGTCCCCGCACTGTCTGAGGTTCTCGGCGCCGCCGGACGTGTACCTGGACGAGCTGCCGTCCAGCCCGGACATGAAGGCGGCCGTGCGGCGGGTGCAGACGGCCTCGTCCGTCGACGTGCTCTGCGACCAGGCTTCCAGCGACTCCGCCGACGAGCCCTTCCCTCGGCAGCCCGCTGCCGCTGCCCAGCTCTCCCCGCCCAGCAGCAACGCAGCCACGGACTTGATCAAAAAAGCTGCTGCTTTCCTGCAGAGGTCCGGCAAAGGCGGCTCCCCGGGCCTGGAGTCGCCCAATGGGCAAGGGGCGAAGATTCCCACCATCAACATAACGTCCTTCCACTCGCAGTCGTCCTACATGAGCAGCGACAACGACTCAGAGTTTGAAGATGCTGATATGAAGAAAGAACTGCAGAACCTGAGAGAAAAGTATGTTGGGTCACGATAAATGCGAGGGAAGCTTGTGTTGCCGTAGCTTGGCAGCAGCTCAGCTTAAGATGTAATAGTAAACTGGTTCTGGGGGGAAGTTGTCTCAGAGGAGGTTTAGATTAGATATAGAACAAGGTTCTTCCCCCAGAGGGTGGTTGGCACTGAACAAGCTCCCCAGGGCAGTGGGCACAGCCCCAAGGCTGCCAGAGCTCCAGGAGGATTTGGATGATCCTCTGGGGCACAGGGGGGACTCTTGGGGTTGATCCTGTGCAGGGCTCAGGGTTGGAGTCAGTGATCCTTCTGGGTCCCTTCCAACTCAGCATATCCAGTGACTGTGTGAAATTAGGCATCACTGGGACCTTCCCCCATATGTCACAGTGTGTCCTTCTGTGCATCACCTTACGTGCCAGTTCCATATAGAAGAATAATTCATAGAATCACAGAATGGTTTGGGTTGGAAGGGACCTTAAAGCTCATTTTGTGCCACTCCCCTGCCATGGGCAGGGACACCTTCCACTAGCCCAGCTTGCTCCAAGCCCTGTCCAGCCTAGCCTTGGACACTTGCAGGGATGGGGAGTCATCACAGGTAGACAGTTACAACTTCACATACTTGCAGTTGAATGTCTTATAACCGAGGACTGTTTTGTTTCATCTTTTACAATAAATTACCCTGTCAACACGTGGTGCTTTGTCAAATACATCGCTTGCAGAGTTCCTTTTTTTTTTTTTGTAGGCATATGAAAGAAATTGCTGAACTCCAGACCCAGCAGAAGAATGAGATCGAGGCACTGTATATTCGGCTGGGGAAACCCCTTCCTCCCAACTTGGGCTTCCTTCACTCTGCCCCGCCGAGCGGCCGGCGCCGAAGAACCAGCAAAAACAAATTGAAAGCTGGGAAACTCTTAAACCCTCTGGTCCAGCAGCTCAGGAGTGGAACATCAAGCACAAGTAGGTGCACTGGGACGTTTCCCTATGCCTGTTATTTGTGTCATTTGTGGCTCTGCTGTGTGATGGCCAGGACTGCAGGGAAGGATGGAATTCTTGTTGGTTTTGGACAGATTTATCCCAGCTCCCAGTGCTGAGCTATCCCTGCCTGCTCTGCATTAGTTACAGCGCTTGGCAGAGGAACAATATTCCACTTTCATTTGGAAAACAGCCTGGTTGCATCTCTTCTTTTGTCCAAATGCTATTTACTGATGTTTGTATTCACTTCTTAGGTGCTGTATCTTTTTCTTGTTTACTTTTTCCTCCCAGATGCCATATAAAAGAGATGGGATTGCATTTGCTCCCCCAAAGGATGGGAGGTAAATGCAGTTATAAAACCATGAGGTTTTGACCATCTGAAGTAGTGTGAGATTTTTGACACAGTAGTACAGTCTTGAGTTGTTATCTCTTGGAAAAGTATAAAAATATAATTTAGCTGGGAAGTGTCAGTATACCCCAGTACCTATTTCTTCACTGAAATGTAGACTAAAGCATGAATAATTTTTCTTCAGCTTAGTTCACACTGTTATTTAGGGGAGCAGAGCATTTCCAGTATCCACCCCGTGTTTCAAACCTGGTGGCTTTTGTTTTCAGTGACACTGAAGGTCCCCTTTGAATTTCACTGCATCAATCAGGTGCAGTAGACAGAGTGTTTAGGAGGTCTTTGCTTTCAGGTAAGGATTTCAACTGAGATGGCAAAAGAGGCAGTAAGTTCTGTGGCCCATCTTGAGTCTGAGTGTTCTTTCCCTCAGGGACTGAAGCTGTGGTCAATGCTTTCTACCCCTTGAGCTGCAGTTTGCCTGATGTCCATGGGTTTCACTTCCTTCCCCAGTGTGATGACATACTCAGAATGGCAATTCTATCCTTGGGACATTCATTTTCCAGTTGGTTTTTGGGTTGTCTCTAGCTGTTTTCCCTCTCTCTATCCAAAAACTCTCTCCCTTCAGGGATCTTGGCTTATATCTGCGTGCTAGCTTAGTCCAAAGAATTTAGGCTTATTTCTGCATTAAATGTCCCAATTGCCTTTGTTTTTTAAATCCTTGTCACCTTCAGTTGGAGCCCAGAAACCTGCTCAGTCAGGTCACTGGTGCACGCTCTCCTTCATTCATTCCTTTTGTTATTTTCCGGGTTTTGAGACACTGTCTAAATTTCCCATCACCTTTGAGAATCTCTTTTCCTGTCTGAGTCCTCTCACCCTGGACTATGTAGATTCCCCATTTTTTTGGCCTTCCTCAGTCCTTTCTCAGGCAATTTCTAATAACATTATTAATGTTATTGTAATGTCCACTGTTAGATGCTTTCTCTGATAAATGCATGTAACAACGATTACAAGGGTATTTTGGTTCTAAAGTGTCTTTACTCAAGATATCTGTGTAGACAGAAGTATAGATACAGAAGTATATATACAGATATTATCTAGATATCTATAGATATGTATTTATCCATAAATATGTAGATAGATGCATAGATACAAATATTTATTTATAGATATGTATGAAATCATAAATGAATAGATGTAGAGGTACAGGTCTTTATATAGAGATATGAATCTGCACATTGATACTTTGAGAAATACATAGAATATATAAATATATAAAACATTTAAAATATATAGAGAGAATATATAATATATAAAACACAGAAAAACACCAGAATACACCCAAATACTCTGTAATCATGTGTTACATGGATTTATCAGCAGAAGTATCCTAACAGTGGCTATGAGAGTTGTACTCAGAGAGCTATAAATAAAAATTTCCACACGTCTGCAGCAACTTTTTATTCCTCTCCATTTGCTTAATTTCACCTTATTTTCAGGCCGGGATTTTTGTCCTGGAGTGTCCCATTGCGTTATGTTCTGTCTGTTTGCTCTTCCAGGTAATCTTTCAGACTCTAAAGACTCACCCCACAAAGAAACAAGTAAATCCCAGCCGGGCTCCCCCGAAGCAGCCGCGGTGACGCCCCCAACACCCCCCACCTTCGGGAAGGCTGTGCAGACCCAGCAGCCCTGCTCTGTCAAAGCCTCTCTGTCCTCTGACATCTGCTCCGGCCTGGGCCCCGACGGAGCCGACGCCAACGCAAGCTCTGGCCAAGGTGATTTTTCTTGCCGGCTGTTTCGCGTCTCTTTCCAGCACATGCTAAAATTAGTTCCCTTCCCTTAGGCTTGAACTTTTTAGGAGTGATAGAGGAGCGTTGGAACCTTTGAGAATCCAAATTACTGGCTTGTCTTTAAAAAGATCATTGCGGTGTTGTCAGAAGAGCAAAATTAAAGTATCTTTCCGAGTGTTACCGACGCTCGAGAAGGCGTGCCCAAGACGTTCTTGATTTTTAGGAAGGAAATACCTTTCAGTGGCTTTATACTGACCCCTTCTCTGGAGTCTGCCTTATGGATTCCTGAGAAAAAAAAATTAAAAGGAAAACAAAAAAGATACAGAAGGATAGGAGACTTGTCTCCTTTGGTTCATTCTTTTTAGCCCCTTGATTCTGGTAGACCCCAAGTTCCTAATTATAAACTACTAAACTGTCTTGGGTGCAAGGGAAAATAAAAACAAAATTAAAAGAAAACCAAAGCCACGGGGACCAAATTATGTTTCCTTTCTCTAAGGGGTTCACTTTGTGCATGATTTTGGAGTCCCAGCTGCAGGGCTGTAGATTGGCTGTGCTCCCCAGCCCCCACCTCTGAGACCTCCGTGTATTGCCCCCGTCGTAGGCTCTGACTGGTCTTGTTGCCATGCATATGGGAAGTTCTAATGATGATTAAAATACCTTCCTCTCATTGCACATCCTGCCAAACTAATCTACAAAATATCTATCTGTCCTCTTCTGCTGTTATTGCATCCTTTGTGTATGGTCAGTGAACTTGCTCCTCTTTGGCAAAGTTAAGGGGGAGATGTGGAGGTTTAACTAACAAAGCTGATTTGACTGATGGTTTAGGACATCTGATCACAGCTACTTGTACTTTATAAGTGTCTTTGTTTTCTTCCCTTTATATTCATTTGCAGGCTGGACGGTTTTCCACCAAACGTCTGAGAGAGTGACCTATAAATCTAGTAGCAAACCTCGTACCAGATTCCTCAGTGGACCTGTGTCTTTGTCCATCTGTTTGTATTTGTTCTTTTGTATTTTATCACAGTCCTTTTTTCTTTTACCCCCTTTTTCCAATTCCATGGTTTATATCTCTAATATGTTTGGCAGGATGCCCCTTTTTTCTGAAACATCTTTTCGTTCTTTTTCTCTTTCTTTTAAGTAATCATCATGAACACACCTTATTTATATTAATTTTTCATATGAAAGCTTTTTTTGCACTGCTTTTGGCTCATGCCTGGGCACCAAAAGCATGTGTGGAAGATCTCATCATTTATTATATATAGCCCGATGGTAAATTTTACCCTGGACTTACCAAAGCTTTTGTACTTTATGTGATTTCTGTTGAAGTAATTTTATTTGCAATGTGGCAAATATACATGTCTGCTGTCCCGGTTCCAGCGACAACAAAACGAAATCCATCCTTCTGTAGACGAATGGTCTCTTTCACACATGTTTGGACTCTGAAGACATGCATGTAGCAAGCTGATACAGTTCTAGAAGGTCACTGGAGGGTATAACTTCCATACAAGGGCTGTATTAACACAATATACAGTACTGTTTATATCCACTCTATTTTCTTTAATTTTTTTCCCCCCCGCTCTTTGCATGTGGAAATGCTGAGACAACAGTGCTCCAGCTAGTTCTTTCCAAATCTGTGTCCTAGGTGGGCTTTTCCCCATGTCACTTTAATTACTTTAAGTGAGCAGTTTTTGATGTACTCGTAGCAGCAGGAAGATCTGGTTACTCCAAGGGGGAGTCCCATCACCTTTTTGTGTAAGCTGATCTGGCTGAAGCACTTGACTCAGTTTATTTTCTTATGACCTTATGTGACCTCAGAGATGAAGTCAATTAGCAGTTCATCAAAGCATAAATAAGTAAAAAGCAATATCAGATTTTTAGATGATACTTGGAAATGGATTGTTAGGATCCAGGAGTTCTGTCTCAAATAACTGTGCACCTTCTATTTGTATCCTATTCGTCTGATTTCTTAAGTAATTGGCAATTCCACCAAATGCTATCAAGCTACTTAATTAAAAAAAATTAAGACTTTTTTACCCAATTGTGGATGCTGCTTTTTAGGCAAACGGATTTTGCTTGTACAATAAAGATATGTTGTGCTGAACAGGTACTATAGGCCACTTACATATAACCTTAAAAAGGCTGATAAGGTTTTTGAGGAAGTGTTTGGTTTAATAACTGTGGGTTTGCATTAATATTGGAGTTCTGCATCGCTCATCACTCTCCAAGTGGTTCAGATCAAAGCCACAAGACCACTCAAATACACTCCTCCTAACTTTACGAGTAAACAGTATTCTAAACAAATAATCTTGATTTTTTTGTTGTTGTTGTTGTTTGAGCTCCCTGAAAGCCCAAGCACTCAGGTTCTTGAAAACTGACGTTTACTGAATTTATTATCATGTAAGTTTTTAACAACTCGTGAAGTCGTGAGACAATTTTGCATTCCGGGATTTTTTTTTTCTGAGAACCTGAGGAGAATTCTCAGCTCTTGAATGTTCCCATTTGGTGTTACAACAGCCACAGTAATTTCTTCCTCTGCACATGCAATTGCCAGAAGTCGTTTCATGAATCTTCCAGGGCATTACGATTCAGTAGGATCCAAAAAGACCGGGAGATGGCAATTAAAAACTAGTGCATTAAAAAATGTTTGGGTGCATGGCTATTGTGAATGAAACCAAGGGAATATGCAAATCCTTCAAGTGGTGAAGTTTTCCTGAGGCTTAAATAACTCAGCATGACTAATTGCTTTCTGTTCTCAGCCCATCTGCTCGCTCGGGTTCTTCTGGGCGTCGTGCTCGGGAGGAGGTTTGCACTCCCCCACTCCTGAGTCACACCAGGAGATGGACCACGTTTCAGGCATCTAACCCTGACACATCGATCCAGAGTCACCACTGAGCAGATTCAAACCCTGAGGGCACAGCCCGTGGTTTCCAGTGCTGCCTCTCACTCGGGGTGCCAGACAGGTCCCTTAGGGCTGAGCTGTGGGCAGGTTCTGGTGGGGCAGGAGGTTATTCCAGCTGTTTTCCCAGGGAACCCAGCAGGCTGGTGATGTGTGTGTGTGTGTGTGTGTGCAGGGGTGGGGATGGGGCTGGAAGGACGTACAGCTTGTGGTTCTGCTGAGCTGACATCCAGAGCAGCCATGACCAGGGGGCTCAGGAAAATTTAGTGCTTGAGGAAGGCCAGGTTGGAAGGGGCTTGGAGCAGCCTGGGCTAGTGGATGGTGTCTCTGCCCATGTCAGGGTTGGAATGAGATGGGCCTTTAAAGGTCCCTTCCAACCCAAACCATCCTTTGATTCTATTATTTGAAGATGATAATGATGGGAATGCCAGTGGCTCGTGTTTCTCTAGAAGGGATGTAAGTTGACCCAGAAATCAGGCAAAGCCAAGCATTTGGACCAGGCACTAATCCATGCCCTGTCCCTGGAAGTGTCCAAGGCCAGGTTGGATGGGGCTTGGAGCAGCCTGGGCTGGTGGAAGGTGTCCCTGCCCGTTAAATGAAGTCTGGAATGGGATGATCTTTAAGGTCCCTTCCAACCCAACCCATTCTAGGTAGGGTTCCATGATCTGGGTGAGTGTGTGCCAGGGGTGCAGGGCTGAGATGTGGCCATCCAGTGCCAGCAGCTCAGGGACATGTCCAGGCACTCCTGGGCCTGTTCACAAATCAAGGTTTCCCTGGGAATTTTTTGTTTGAGAGCTGTTGGGAAAGATTGTGCTGGATTTTCAGAAATGCTCTGAATCTGTATGTTTGAATGAGGAAAACCAGCCCTTTGGGGAGGTGAGATATTCCAGCAGGAGTCCTCTTGCTGCATTAGCAGAGAAGTCAGCAGCAACTTGAACAATAAATGATCAGATGCATTAAAGGCAGTGTCACAAAGTGTCTTGCTCTGGTTACAAGATCCATCAAACTTGAGCAGTTTCACAGTGTTCTCCAGGACCTTTTGGTCTGTTCCCCCTGTCAAATATTGATTTCTCCTTCATACATTTCATGAAATAAAATATTTTTTATGGGCTCCAATGATAATTTTAGCCTGAGTTCCTTTCCTGGGTTAAATTGCAAGGGTGTCCTAGGGAAGAGTTTCTGCTGATTGTGAGAGGAATTTTCAAAGCTCCATTTGGCTCAGGCTTGGAACCTTGTGTAAAGCAGTTTTTGTCAGGTCTGTAGCAATTCATATATTGTATGTGCATATGCAATTATGGAAATGGCCTAGCAGTTTATTACCATTTCCATTTTTTTGGTAGCCTTCCAGCTCTTTGGCAGCTGTTAGAGTGCAAATATGGGACAGTGGATTTTTTCTGTCCCGTATGATATAATAGCTATTTAATTCCTCAGATAAGAATCTGGAACTGGAGGTAAACACTCTGCTGAACTTTCACAGCCTTACATTAAGTATTAATTATGATTCATCTCCTTAACTTTACAGTCCTTAAACCCCTTGATTTTAGCAGTAATACAATTAATCTGGTGAATCAGATCTACAAAGTAAATTTTTGATGGAGTTGTGTGAATTTAAAACCTGCTGTAGCCGATGACTGTCAGTCCCTGCTTCAGGCAGTGCCACCACTAAGGGAAGGTTTCCCATCTCCCCAGCCCCACGCTGGAGTGATGCTGCTTGAAAAGAGCAGCTCTCATTTTGGTGACTGACTCTCCTGTGATATTTTCCTTAAAGCCAACTCTCCTCACACGGTGTTTTGTGAGTCTGTGGAGTGTCGCCGCTCTCCGTCACTTCCCCACACGCCCGGGGGCCCTGGGGCAGATTTGGCACCTGAGGTGCAGGGAATCCTGTGCCTGGGTGTGCAGGAAGTGGAGGGGCTGGTGATTAAAACGGTTTTTTTACATGCATTTGAGCACATACTGCAGTCAGCTGCCTGCTTTTGTTTCTCGCAGGCAGTTGCTTTCCATTTGCTTTCGTATTGTGTAAGTAGTGCCTTTGCTGCAGGAAATGGCCTCCTAGGATTGCTGCCACGGCCAGTTCCATCATGGGAGTGCTTTCCAATAATGGGAGTTGGTAGCTAACTTTGGGATAGGCAAGGTAAGGTACATGAGAGGGAAAAGAGGGGAAAAGATTTAAGAATACAACACAGATGGTTGAGTTGTGAATGTGACTGTGTTTGTTACCTGGGCTTTGAGATGAGAACTAAACTTGGTCATGCTTGCATTGCTGTAGTCTTGTCCTTCTGATTTGCCCAGGATAGAAACCTATATGAACTATATGCAATAATAAGAAATTCTTTCAAAGCAGTCCTCTGTTCCTCCTCATGCCACCCATATCCAAGCACAAACATGTCTTCTCCCTTACTTCCTCCTTCGTTTTTTTACTTTCTCTTCCTCAGTCTCTGACTGACATCTCTTCTTTCTCCTCTGAGGACTCATTCAGGGCCTGTGTCAGCCTGGACCTGCAATCTCTGAGTTTAAAGCTTCATTTCTGGCACTGTAACATCAAATACCTCCACTGTTTACTCTAGAGAAAAAGCACATCCATCCTTTACCTTACTTTTTTGCCCCACTCTGATTTTGCTCATGTTCTCAAGTGCTCCTTCCCAATGAACTCGCCATAGCCCATGTCAGACACTCATCTCCTCCCATACCATAACAATATTTTTCTTACCAAGTCCAAAATACCTTTCAGGAAATTTGGCACCCAAATAGCGACGGTGCCGATGTCTGGCAAGATCTGACAGTCGAGTCGGGGTCTCGGCACACTTTGGCACTCTGCTATCTGTCAACAGACCATGTGAAATCATGATGAAGGATGGAACGAGATAATAATGAAAAAAACTACGTGGTTAAGATGAATTAAAACTCAGCTACTCTGCTGGATTTACTTTTCTGCACTTGGACAAGGCATAAGGGAAACTCATTCACAGTTCCGTTCAATTGAAGTTCAGAATCTCACATTTAGACACAAATCCTACCAAATAAAATATTTGGAAACAATTGGCCTCAGACCTGCAGAACAATGTATCTTTTTGGACTTGTAAAACAGGAGCTTTAGGGTTGTTTTATGGTTTGTCTTTGCAGCCAGACTAGCTTGACTTGTTCCTGAAAGCATTTTTGGCCTCCAATCACAAACTGAATTGACATCATTTCCTGCATTAATAGCTAACGAATCAAAACCTCCTATTAGGAAGCCAAGGCGATTTGGGGAAAATAAAAAAAAAAAAAAAAAAAGGAAAAGAAAAAAAAAACAAACAACCAAAACACACAAAAAAAAGAACCAAAACCCAAACAAATGCATCTTTAAGTCACGAGCCCTTGCTTTTGGCATGCTGTGGTACTTTCCAAAGCTTCTGAATGGCTGCACATTAAGAAAGGTTTGAGCTGTCCAGTTATTTAGGCTTCCTTTACTCACCTGAACTGCTGACTTTGTCTGTCCTTTCTTGCATAATAACTACTTTTTGATTGCTTAAAAGTACAGAAGCTTGTCCGTCCGATTCGTTGTGTTTAGTCTTACCTAATTCTGTGTGTCTTGTATTGTTTTACCTTGTAGGGTCCACCTTGAAACGACTATGTCTAGGCAAAGATCACAGTAGTAGTAACTATCCCATTTTTGTTTCTCAGTATTTCCTTCATGGCATGGGATGTTATTTGCTTTTTTTTATTATTTTTTTATTATTAATATTTTTTTTTTACTAAAAGCTAGTTGTTTAATTACTAGAGCTGATGCACTTATACGAGATACATAAATTGTGGTACTTTTGAGACTAATGCATGTGCTGTGATGTCTTGGGAACCTCGCATGCTGCAAGGGAGTTGTGGTGTTTCTGTGTGTGTGTGAGACGTGCACGCATGCGGCCAGGAAACTGGGTTCAGTGTCTGTCTCTGAAATACACACCTTTATATGACTGCAGTTCTCTGCTGGAGGAATTGAGAGCTTAAAACCGGCCCCCTAGAGCTGCATGAAATGAGAAAAACACCAATTGAAGAGCTTTCCCTCTCAAAAGCCTTATTTTTCTCACTTTCCCCCAAGTAAAGGAAAAGGGATTGAGCGGTGCTCACTCAGAAGTGACGTTGCAGGTTGAATGCATGATCATTTAAAGGTCATTAACGTATTTTATATAATCGTAGGACTAATTAGTGGACTCGGTTTCATTGGCTGGTAACTGATTAACAGAGAAAAGAAGACTAAATGTTCATGTTTGCTTATGTTATAATTTTACTACAGTTCTATGAACTTTTTGCTTGGAGAGATGGTCTTTATTTCCAATCTTAACTATCTATCTATCTCAAATATGTTAGCTGAAAAGCTACTTTCCATTTCCTGCTTAGGTCAGATTCAGGCTCCCTCAGTTGCAGTCTCTGATGAGCTTTGCTGTGCTAGACTTGTAGTTACCAACACAGAAAAAGCACAGAAAATTTTCTTTCCTAGTGAACATATAAAATTAAACTTCTGTCAATACTCTTCCTGACTGTTTTTATCTATACCAAAAGTTCCTTATCTTTGTCTCAAAAATTCACACCCCCCTTACTAAGTCCTCTCTCCTTTGTCTTCTATACATTCACGGTGCTAATGGGGTTTTTTCGCCAAAAATACACAAGTGGCCAAATAAATTGTCCTGGCATCATCGAGAGAGGTGGTGGGTTCCCCAAGCCTTTGAGGCACTGGAGCCAGTCCTGCCTGTAACCTCTGCCACAATTACATTTCTCCAGGAGGACAGTAAACTTATGCAAGCAAAATAAAGGGTAAATCAATTTTATAGTTTTAGCAGTACATCCCACCTCCCACTTTCTCATGGTGGTCTCTGGTGAGGTGTTGTCTGCCTCAGGATGGCAGCCTTACTGGGCTGCATTCCTGGCTTCTCTCCCCAGCCCTAATTTCCCCAGAGAGAAGTTAGGGGCCAAAGTAACATGATAGAAAATACAAACCCATTGGACTTGGACCATTTCTTTAAGCAAAGGAGTTCTGTAGCCAGGAGAGGGGGAGGGTTACAAGTCTGAGAAGCCACCAGTGGAGTGGCAGTAGATGAGAAGGTGTTTGAGCTGCAGAGCTGAGGCAGAGACGTCACTGTCAGTTCTCTCTGTGTGGTTTTCCAGGATCCTCGACCAACAGCCTGGTGACGTGTCCTGAGCCCCTCCCGCAGTCGACGCTGCAGGTTCAGGCCAACAACAGTAACAACAAGAAAGGGACGTTCACAGATGACCTGCACAAGCTGGTGGACCAGTGGACGAGCAAAACTGTTGGAGCTGCACAGACAAAACCTTCTTTAAACCAACTGAAGCAGAACCAAAAAAGGCAAGACATGGAGCCAAAGGCTAACCCCATGCAAACGCAGAATGAGACATGTGGAGTAAGTGGCCCTCCTTGAAGGACATACCTTTTGCTATGTGTCTGACAGCCTTTGCAGAACTCAGATGTGGAGGAGGACATAGACTAAAATTACTCCAGATAGATGCTTCCTATAAATGTCCAGCTCTTTTCATTCAGTACTAAACCGATTTTTTTTTTTTTAATCGTCTTTTGGAATAATCTTAAGGGATATATGGGCTGCAATATATATATATATATATATATATAAAAATATATATATATATAAAAATATATATTTTTAAATTCCAAACTGCTTATTAACAGCGATACACAGCAATACTCATATCATTACCACTTGCTGCTCAACTTCAGTTTCAACTTACTAAGGTTTTCTTCTTTTTGGTGTTTAATATTAACCTTCCTTGAACAGAACAGTGGCTGGTGGCTTGGGGGTCGTGAGCCGTTGTTTGAGTGGAATTGGAGTGAGTACTGGGCTGAGAGAGGGGACAGCTGGACGTGGGTGCTGACTCTTGCTTGTTGGACTGGGCATCTTGGCAATACCATCCTCAGAAATGCTGTGAAAGTATCCTACAGCAAAAACAGGCCCCTGTCCCTCCCCTCCCATTTTCAGCAGCAGGACAAAGCCATTGCAATGTGTCTGTGTGTTCAGTGCTGGTTTTCATAGCTGAGGGGTGATACAGAGGGAGGCAAAAAAAAGGAATGAGTGCATACCTAGAACCCCAGTTGACCATTGTGTCCCACCCTGGCCTGGGTTTCCAAATCTCTTCCTTCTCCTCACAGCTGGAGATTGTTTGACTAATAATTTTTGCCGGCTTCATTTTTTTTTGGAAAAACGAGAATTGAGCCAAAGTAGGCCTCAATTCCCTTAAAAGCAGGAGAACTAGATCTGGATAATAAACCATTGCCTTTTTTGCCATGTAGAAGGAGAAAACAATAGCTGTGTAGCTCTGTAGTTGTTGGTGAGGTGAGATGTGCCGAGGAGGAACTGTTCCAGTGCCTCTGCCTTGGGACCTGCAGGTTCCTGAGTCGACTGGGTCACTGACTGCCCAGGGAGAAGCATTTGTGCAAATTTATTAAGCAATTTTAATTTCAATTTTTAGTTGCCAAAGTGGGCGAAAAGTAAATAATCCTTCTACTTAGTAATGGTTTAACCAGCTCCAGAGTGACATGTACTTGAAGATTTATATAGAGTGATGGTGAGGGCACAGATTTTGCCCTGTGAAGTCACTTCTTACCTTCTTTTGATGTGCTTTTTGTGGTGTTTTGGTGTCTTTCCCCTGAGACTCCTGCAGAAGTTTGAAGTATTCGATGTGGGTGTTTCACCCATTTGTAACTGTGGAAAAGTGAGTTGTTATTTTTCCTATTTAGGTCACCCATTAATGTCCATTTAGAGTTAATTTTACCTCCTGCAGTCGTGATGTCTCTGTCTCAAAGCCTGTGGGGAAGGCAGTGTCAGTGTGAGAGCAGCTCTCAGGACACCGCTCTTAGAGGGTTTGTCTTTCTCAACCATGGAATTTGTCCCAGGGAATCAGCAGGGCTGATTGAAGTCTTTTGGAGGTGATTTGCCAAGAGCACGGAGAGGTTGGGATTCCCTGCTCTTCATTTCACATCATCCCTTGTTGCTTGGAGGAGTGGCATCAGTCGGAGCCCTGGTGTGGGTGAGACCTGGGGTGGTTTGGGGCATGAAGTCCTCGTAAGGACCACGGTGGCTGCAGCAGAGATGCCAAGGGCAGATGGCAAACGTTCCTGGTGTGGGTTTTGTTGGGTGTTTTGGCCATGAAGATGGCACAGAATGCTGTGGGTGACAGAAAACGGAGGCTGCAGGATGATATAAAGGACTTCGACAAGAGTTGGTCTGGGAGTTGAGCATCGTTCTGCTATTTGAATTCCAACCTAAAGGGGAAACTGAAGTTGAGGGAGGAGAGGGAACTTGGGAAATAACATAAAGGATGTTAAAAAATAGCTTTCCAAGAGGGAGAAAGTGAAGCTCGGGCTGTACTTCTTCAGTCCATCTGGTAACACACTGTCTATTGTCGCCTCTTCTGATCAAAAATGCCTTTGCAACAAAAGAATAAGGAGCACTTAGCAGATTTCCAGCCCATCAGAAAAGGTTATCATAAGGTTTTATGTTGGAAATAAAGGCTGGATAAATAGGAAACACGGGGATTCTTATGCCTTTTGTGTTTGGTTTTTTTTTTTTCAGCTGGAATAATCAGCAGGAAGCTGTTAGGGCAGGTTGTCTCGTCTCCTCGTGTGGGGGATTGGTTTTGGGAAAAGCTGTCGCTGGTCCCGTGTGATGGTCAGAACTGAGGGGCTGGGAGGGCAGCAGTATTTGTACCTTTGCTTCTCCACTGTCTCTGGGGGTTATTGGACTGAGAGATGGCTCCTTGAAGGGTTTTCATAAGGGTAGGAGTGAAGTGAGTTGTACCATGATGCAAAATACATTAAAAAAAATTACGCATTTAAAATATTAACTATACATTTAAATAGAAAAACGTATTTTTCAATTTATTATTGTCTTTTACTCCCCACCCACTGTGATTAATATGCAGGGCAGTTGTGTGGCTGACTTCAAGTCTCTTTTCCATGGAACCAGAGGACTCTCCTTCCTGAGTTATCTCTAATTTACTTGAGATGCTTCTACCACAAGCAGCAAATTGTTTGCTGTGAATGCAGTATTTTAGATGATTTTTTAACAAAGTGAAGGTTATTCTTTAAGGCTCAGAAGAGAAATTGATGGTGTGCTTAATAAGAGTGAGTGGTTTTATTTTTTGGCATCAGAGGTGTAGACAGCAATGAAATAATTGGGATGCAAAGCAAAACTTTATATTCTGCTTTGTTTCTGTGGAAGTTTGGCTGCAAATCCTGGTTAGAAGTTTGCAGGGCAGGAGGGAAACTTCAGTCATCCAGTTGTGTCACAGGAGCACTGAAATGTTCCTTCCCAGATGTTTTAAGGAAGGATGGAAATGCAGGTAGATTCTCATCAGGAGTAGTTGGAATTGTAATAGGAGATGTTAGAAAGAACTGAAGTCAAACTGCCTGATAATGGTGATTTCTCTCTTTGTCATCTGTGTGAAGATATGATGATATAATCATTTTTTACAGATAATTCTGGTTGGCACTGGTCAAGGAATATGCTTAGGAATGTGAGCTGCCTTCTGTGCAGCTTTTGGGTACTTATAAGCACTATTTGAAGATACCTGGGAATGAAGGGCTTGCCAAAAATGTTTTCTGTTCTCTATGCTGTTCTGGAGCTCCATGGGTTTTAAAAGGCAAAAAAATTACTCCCCAAAATAAGGTGTAAACATGTTCCCAGTGCCTGGTGAGGCTGTTTCTGTGAACACACAGGGTTCTGTGTCAGTGGGTGACGTGTGCTGGGGGCTTGGACACCGTCGGTCACATCTGCTGGCATTCCCTAACTCTGGGCTCCATGGGCTGACTGCCAGGGGGCTGGAGGTGGGCACGGATGCCAAATCCAAGCAGGAGGGCTAGTGCCACCTTTACTGTGTCCTCTGTCTGTTGGGTTGGAACAACAGTAAAAAGTGAATCTGTGTTTGAAGCTGCTTGGTCTGAATGTCAGAATGACTTTCCAGGAACTCGGAAAAGCATAAACACAAGTACTCAGGAACACCTAATAGCTTCAGGTTTTCAGCAAACTGGGCAAAAGTGATAAAAGAGGTGGATTGGCATCCTTGCCTGCTCATGTTGGCAGCCAGCTGTGACCCTGCCCTGTCAGTGGTAGCTGGTCCATACAAAAGTAAAACACTTAACACCAATGGAGTAGCCAGTAAAAGAAAAATATCCTAAATCCTGCCTTTTTAGGTGGGTGGTGATAGTTGCAGTCAGCTTTCACAGCAGAATTGCCTGATTTCCTCAGTTCCAGTATAAACCCAGAAGTATTTATGGTGCTGGTAAGTCATACCCAACTCTTGGATGTGTGTTGAACAGTACAGGAGCTGTGAGTATCACTGGGGTGGCACTTTGGAGCTTGCCTGGTAAAGCACAGGAACAAGACAGAGAACTAAAACAAGTCCAAAGAACAGATATGGAGTTTTTGAATTACTTGAGTCTTTGTCCTGTGGGGTTTGCTTCATCTTTACCAGTGTTTTCCTGAATGTTCTCCTCTGTGTGTGTATTATTCTTGTTTTCTAAGTGAGTCTGTGGGATTGTTTTGGGGGAAGGGGAATAAACAGCTGCAAAGGGAAGACTGGCAGGAGTTGGGAGGCAGGAGGGAGAGGTGGCTGGTACCTGCAGGGATGTGTAGAGGGCAGGAGTTTGCTAGTGCAGGGAGAGCTGGGGAAGGGCAGGTGGAGAGGTGGCCTGAGCAGAGGGGAGAGGGCAGTGGGCAAAGGTGCCCCTGTTGGGTGTTGGTTCAGTAAGTTTGTTGGTTCTACAGAGGAGGGTAATGGAGATGGAGAGAGCAGGGGAGGAACTTCCCTTCCTACCTGTGTCATACAGGGTACTCTGCCCCCCTGAGATCCCCCCAAGAGCTCCATGCAGGGCTGGGGGCCTCAGCACAAGAAGGACTTAGAGCAAGTCCAGAAGAGGCCATGGAGATGCTCCCAGGGCTGGAACCCCCCTGCTCTGGAGCCAGGCTGGGACAGCTGGGGGGGTTCACCTGGAGGAGAGAAGGCTCCAGGGAGAACTTAGAACCCTTCCCAGGGCCCTAAGGGGGCTCCAGGAGAGCTGGAGAGGGACTGGGGACCAGGGATGGAGGGACGGGACAAGGGGGAATGGCTTCCCCCTGCCAAGAGGACAGGGTTAGATGGGATATTGGGAAGAAATTCTTGATTGTGGGGGTGGTGAGGCCCTGGCACAGGTTTCCCAGAGAAGCTGTGGCTGCCCCATCCCTGGAAGTGTCCAAGGCCAGGCTGGACAGGGCTTGGAGCAACCTGGGCTGGTGGGAGGTGTCCCTGCCCATGGCAGGAGGTCTGGAATGAGATGAGCTGTAAGGTCTCTTCCAACCCAAACCACTCATGGATTGATTCTATGATTAAAGGACATCAACCCAGTCTTCCTTCAAAAAAAGAGAAAGTAGAAAAATCCCTATTAAATATCTCTGGCAGACAGACTTTTTACATGGTGATGTGAATTTTGCAGTGCAATTGTTAAATGTGTTAGTTTTGGGACTGTTTGCCTTATCAGCCTCCTTAAGGCCAGGGCAGCTGGCTCTGCTAGGCCTCAACAGGCAGCAGAACAAACAGGAGGACATGAACATTGTAATGAGAAATGAAGTGGTGCCATCCATGGTTGGTTAAGCCATGGAATCCTTATCATCCCTCATTGCTGGTGTCACAGAGTCTAAAGTTGAATCAGAAAGGGAGAAGGCCAGTTCTGCTTTCCACTCCTGCAGGAGGGTGGTTTTACTCTAAATAACCCCCAAAGAAGTGTCCTGTGTGACTGTGGATACAGCTCCAGGGGTCTTTGTGTGTCAGGGTCTCTCAACATGGGTTGCATGAGCTGGATGCTGTGCTCTGATGTTGTGCTGCTGGTTTTCAGTTGCCAAGGTAAGTTCAGAAACCATCCACAGCCATGGCTTCAGGCTGTGGGGAGGATGCCAAAGCCCAGCAGCCACACTGGAAGGTGAGGCCTTGGCTCCCTGGGATACAGTGGGTGTACATTGTAGGATCAACAACCTGTGCCAGAACTGGCTCCTGTCACAGAACCACAGAGTCACTGAGGCTGGAAAAGCCCTCTGAGAACACTGAGTCTGAGCATTCCCCAGCACCGCCAAGGCCACCACTAACCCACGATCCAAGTGCCACATCCACACATCTGTTAAATCCCTACGGGGGCAGTGACTCCACCAGGCAAACTTGCAGAGCTGACAAGGCAGTGGCCAAGAGGAGAGGTGCCTTGGGCCAGCAGGGAGCCAAGGATACCAGGTGTGTCCTTTCAGCTCAGAACTGGCCAGCTCATGAGAGGTGGGAGAACCCACAGACTCTCCACCCCAGGCAGCTGTTGGGTTGGTGCTCAGGTGACCACCCTGACCATTGACACTGGCGTTCCTGGAGCAGGGAAATCCACAGCTCCTTGTGCTGCTTTGGGGACTCTTCTGGCACATGTTGATTTTGATGTTTCAATCAGCATCTCCATGCAGGACTCAATGGGTTGTGTGGGCCTCAATCAGTGTTATCAGAGCTGGTTAAAAGGTGATGGTTAAATAGAGGCCATGACCAAGAGACTCCTACCCAGGGGAAGACACAAGAGCCAGGTGTTGTGCCTCTGAAAGTGTGTGTTTAGCTCCCTTGAAGCATGGGATGAAGGTGGAGGAAGAAAACAAGTCATTAATATGCATTTGTCACGACATTGTGAAGTTTATTGAATATGTTTAAGGGTGGGTTTGGAGCAGGACACAATTTTATTCCCAGTAGCACAGCCTTAAATCCAGCTGCTGCTTTGCTGAGGAATTCAGCTGAGAATGAGAAAGTTCAGGAGCATGAATTGGGGTGAGTCAGATTTCTCAGTACTTCAAAAGAGCAGAAAAATGAGCCTTTTTGAGGTTAATTTTTAAATAGGGCCACTGAAAATGTCACCTCACATTTTCAGTGCCGCTGAATAGATCATCTGTTGCTGGTGTAAGAAATGCTGACATAGAAGCATAGAATGTCCTGAGTTGGAAGGGGCCCTCAAAGATCATCAACAATCCACCACGTGCCTGAGAGTGTTGTCCAAAATGCTATATTTTGGTTAGGTTCATCACTCATGGGTGTTTAGCTTGGTGGAAACCATGATTTTGAGGATGTTAAAACAAGGGTTTAATAACAGCTTAAAGAAATCTGCTGGTCTTAAAAATATGTCCCTGGTTCCTCTGTCTCTTGTTCTTTGGTGTCTGTTGTTAATTTTGGTGGGGTTTTACACATTAATGACGTTAAATTCATTATACTGAGGCATCTCTTTCAGTTTGACATTCACCATCAGGTTCAGGTTTCAGATGAGAATGGGAGGCAGGGAAGTGAAGAAGGGTGTCAGATACTTCTGTATTTTTCTAAAATTGCCCTTGGAGCAGAGGTTAATGCCCCAAAGCAGGAAATCCCAGGGGGACATTGCTATTTTTGTTGTTAATTGGGAAGAGAAATTAAAATCAGAAGCATGGAGTAAGTGTTCCACACAGCCTTATACAATTATTCATTTTTTCTCTTGAAATTTCACCTTCATACCAATTTTATCAATTGAGTGTAAAATATCACCTTGGTGGGAGATTCCCAGAATTAAATAGCACCCTATTTTCCTACGCCACAAATAGGTGCTGGCATGCTGGGAACCCCACAGGGAGCTGTAGATTCTGTCACATTAAAAACATAATGAAACGCGAAAGTTTGGGATAAGGGCAGTTCCCGTGGTATTGTGCAGGATGGGGTGTGTCATCTGGAAAGCTCTGCCATCCCATGTTGAGGGAGGAGAGCTCTTTCTCTGCCCCTTGCATGCAAAAGCTGAATAATTGAAGTGGGTGTTAGTGGAATTCCAGAAAACCGTCTGGAATTGGTTGTGGCAGCGCCTGAGGCAGAGCAGGCTCGCTGGTGTTGCCGCCCTGGCAGGTCTCCTTCCTTTCCTCAGTTCTCTGGGGCCAGATGAAACAATTTTGTACAGAAATATGGGCTAGAATTTTTAAGCCTCTTCTGAGGAGTGAGAAAGCCTCTTCTGAGGCTTATCTCATGTAAGACTGTGAGATTTAGGTGAATTCTGCACTCAGTGAGATAAAAGATACTTGAGTTCCTTTGGACATGCGAGGTTGTTTGTGACTTTTTATGGTGTTTATTCTCACTTGTTTAGTGATGCTTCCTGCCTTCTTGAAGAGCGAGGTTATAATCAGATAACTTTCCCCTCTGCCCCGTATCAATCTTTCCTAATAATTTCCAAATTTTATGTCTTTTAAAAAGAAAAAAAGAAAGCCAAAAGCAAACCCAACGTCAAAAACATAAAAGGAAAAAAAGGAACGAACCCAAAATGAAGGCCCGAGGACAGTGTGACAGCCCTGTGCCTGTGCCCCCAGCTGGCAGCCCCTGCCGTGCCGTGGGGAGTGGTGCCACCAGGGGCACGCGCGTCTGAGCTCGGTGCCGCTGCCTGTGGTAGGGGGGGAAAGAGGAGCTCTGTAGCGACGCTTCTTGTATTTCTCTTTTTGTAGGTAAATTCGGTAAGGACAGGATTGGGGAGCAAGTGCCCTGTTCCGGTGGCTTGCCCCGTGCCCACAGGATTAGCTCCTGGAGCTCCACCGTCCCTGCCGGTGCCCGTGCCGGGGCCCGCCCTCGCTGGCGCGGTGACACCGTACGTGATGCCTCTCTGTCAGTACGGAGGAGTTTTCCCCAGCCCCGTGTACGGGGTGCCGTGGCCGGGGCCGGTGGCGCAGCCCGGGCTGGTCGGGGGTCCCGGCATCGTGCAGTTCTCGCCCCTCAGCAGGAGCTGCCTGCGGATGTACCCGGTGCCGCTGCAGTGCCCGCCCGCCCGCGCGCCCGGCCCGCGCCTGCGCATGACCTAGGGGGGATCCTGGCCTTGGGGACCCTGCCAGGGGGGATCCTGGCCTTGGGGACCCTGCCAGGGGTGGCCTGGCCATGGGGACCCTGCCAGGGGGGGCCTGGCCATGGGGACCCTGCCAGGGGGAAACCTGGCCCTGGGGATCCCGCCACGGGTAACCCTGCAAAGGGCGACCTGGCCATGGGGACCCTGTCATGGGTAACCCTGTCCCCTGCCGGTGGGTGACCTCGCCACGGGCGACCCTGCCGTGGGCCCTGGTGACTTTGACGCTGTCCCGTGGAGTGTTTGCTCTGTAGATGATCCGATCCGTGTGGGACGGGGCGGGGCCCGCGAGCGCACAGCCGTACACCGCATCAGCAATCACTGTGAGGCGGCGTCACAACAGATCGTTTGTCCTTATGGCAATATCTGCTTCTGTTCCATTGCTGAAGACACTTTATTATTCCTTGTGTTCTGTTTCACACTTGCGATCCTTAACGTTGATGTACTTGAATTGATGACTAGCAAATTGTACTAACCCTGCAGGAGTTCAGTGCCTTGAATCTCAGCTTTCCAGTCCCAGCTGGAAAGAGATGTACAATTATTTGAAAGGTGTATTTTATTTACTGCTTGCCAGTTGAAGTTCTTTTTTATTTGCAAAGATATTGCAGGTTTACAGTTGACGTTCCTCATCAGCTTCATTTCGCTGTAAATGCTTTCGTTTTTATTCACGGGTTGAATTTTCATTTCTGGAGCTTTTAAAAAAAAAAAAACAACAAAAAGAATTGTGAGGTGAGGTTTGTTTGACACGTTTGTTTGATGCACTGATCATAAAACTGTTTGTGTTTGTACAAGGAGTAGTGAAGTGCACATTGTAATGTAGGAGTATTTACAGAGTGATCCAAGGAAAGTGCATACAAGGACAGGGAATAGCTTCAGGCAGTGCAATCCATTCTCCTCCCCAGCCTGTGGTAAAGTCGTTGTAAACGGCGGCTTACTGAAGTAACAGGCAGCAAAAACGCTGTTCTCCTCTGGATCGGCAGCACATCGGATATTTAATTCCTTTCCCTATCTGGGCTTTTGTAATTCAGTTAAATTACAAGTTCGTGCATGTTCCATAAGTGAAGGAAACTAATGGAACTCTTGATCGTAGGAGAACGTATCTCCAGGGGACTGTAAGACCCGTGTAAGTACAGCCCTCGCACGCGCTCTGGCTCCGGTCCGGCCGCCAAGGCTCGGGGTGGTGTCTGGCCACTGACAGCGCTCGTGCTGAAACGGAACAAAAATGTGAAGCTGTTCTTTCTCATATCTGACACTTCAGGTTTGGAGTCTCACCGCCTTTCGTATGGAAGCTTTTTTTCTTTTCTTTTTTTTTCTTTTCTTTTTTTTTTTTTTTTTAATTTATTTATTAATTTTTTATTTTTTACCAAAGTTTGCGCTCCAGGTGGCACGGACACCTCTCTCCCGTTTGAAAGTTGCTTTTTGCCCGTTTTACTGTGCGTAGAGTCTCCACCTGCACCTCAGTCTAAAGGCACAAGGTAACCACTAGGCCTGGTTTGCCGATGGTAAGTCTCCTTCCCTCCGAGAGCGCTGCGGGAGCGTTACAGGCACAGGACCCGGAGCGGTGGCTGCACCCAAAGGTGCCGCTGCTCCCCTGCCGTGACGTTTTATACCATCTGCTGAAGGGCAGAGATGTCCTGTGCTGCCAAGCTGTGAATTGTATAGTTCTATTGTACTTGGAGCATTATTATATACCTGTCTAAATTATTTTGTTTGTACCCTTTGAATATATTATTCCATCAATTCAGTTAGAATTGAATTTTATAGACAATTATGCAGAGTCTTCTGCCTGGGCAAAATACTTACTGTAGTAAGAGATTTCTGTTCTCTGTACCATGTATCTTTAATTTGTTTGGGTTTTTTAGATTCATGTATGTATGCTTCATGAGCAAACATGGAAAATATGTTCTCACACCGGGTTCCCTTCGGCTCGCACTGAATCCTACAGATTATGTCGCTATTGCCTGTATAGTCCATCCCTTGTATACTGACAAAGTCAGTGGCACTAAAAGCCCCGAGAAATTGTATAGATTAAAAAGAAAAATAAACATTTTGTGCTTGAAAATGGTGTGAAAAACCCGGTGTTTTTCTAAAGTGTAGAAGAACTGTGTCGATTCCCGGCTGTTCCGGGTAACTCTGCGTTTGTTTTCCAGACTCGTTCTTGTCCCTTGGTTGTGTAGCAGGAGCAGATTGTGATGCCTCCGCCGGTTCTTGGGTTCTCCCCGTAGCCAACACCCCCAGCAGCTGTAGGAAGGCAGCGGTGCCCCGGGAGGTGCGTGGTGCCACCTCGCAGGGCACGGTGCCCCCGGTCCCTGCCTGTGGAGGTGTTCCTGGTGTTGGGGCTGTTGCAGAGCGGAGCAGGCCGAGTTCCTCTGGGCAGATGGTGCCCTCAGCACTGCTGGTGGTGCACGTGAGGGTGCTGAGTTTGGTAGATGGGAGAGAAGCCCCCAAACTGTGTCTCCCCTGTGCTGCAAAGCACTGGGGAAGCCCCCCTAAAGGATCCTTGGCGTTGTTTAAGGGTGAGGAAGCTCAGCCCCGTTGCCAGCGCCCTCTTGGCAGTCACCATCACCGGGTTAGGCTGAAGGAGAAAGGAGGGAAGGGCGTGCAGGTGACACTCCTGCTTCTGTCTCTCTGTGCACCCACCCCACGTGGCTTTGCTGTGTGTGCTCCGTGTGTCGGGGGCTCCGTGCCTGTCCCCGCCGTGGCTGCGTTGCATGCGCTGTGCTCCCGAGGGGCTGCCTCTTGCACCTTTATCCAGCACTGGGGCCAAGCAGCAGCTCAGAAGGTGATGCTGGCATTGTGGTACTCGTGGTGTTTAATTTCCTGAGGGCCCTCTTGGCTGCAGCTCTTTTGGCTGTCGCTTCAAGCCGTGGGTTTGGGTTTTTTTGCCCTCAGTTGTGACGATTGTGTCATGGTGTGCTTTGACCCTCAGCGGCAATTAAACAAATGGCATGAGATTCAGTAAATGAGGCAACTCCTTGAGCAAAAGGTGAGCCAAGGAGCGAGAGGGACCTGAGGGATCTGTACCCAAAAAGGTCCCCTGCAGATCCCAGAACTGAACTCATTTTATTCCTGGCTCTGAACATTGCTTCGATGGGCAGCAAACAGGTCAAACCCGCTGGTATAATTCCTTGCCTCCCCAGTTCCTGACCTGCTGCCATATCCTGTAGCTGTGCCATCACCCACATTCCCAGCCCTGTGCTGATACATGGGAAGTCAGCACAGGTGCTTTAAATACCAAGTTTCATGAGGGAGCTCACAGATCTCCCAGTTTTCAATCTTTCAGTTACAGAAACTTAATACAGATCTCGAAGGTGTTTTAACCTCCCCGAGTCACGCACCCAGTAGTGGAGGAAAGTTTTTGAAACTCTGGTGGGAAAGTTTCAAAGTTTTCACAGTTTGGGAAGCTGGGAAAGTAGTTGAAGTTTGCCTGTATGCCATTCATTTGGCTTCCTGATTGCCTCGTGCCATGATGGAGTATCTCAATGCATAATCACCTTCTGCTTTCCCACCCCATCCCCAGCTTGCTTGGAGTGGGACTGGGTGTCTTGAGAAGGAGCTTCTAATCTGCCACAGGGATGCAAAGCTGGGTGCTGGAGATGGCAGGGAGAAACACTGAAGTGCTTTAAGGCTCTTCTGCAAATCCAGATTCAACCTCCCTGGCATAGATTTCTCCCGAAAGAATGATGTAACACTGGCCCTCGCAGTTTGTCCGTGTATTTAACTCTGGTCTCCATTTCACAACTTTAAAGAGGAAATATTTTTTAAATTCCATTAGAAAAGGAAAAAAAAAATTCTTTAAAAAGCTGCTTTAAAGAGGAAATGTTTGCCCAGAGAAGCTGTGGCTGCCCCATCCCTGGAATTGTCCAAGGGAAAGGTTGGACAGGGTTTGGAGCAACCTGGGATAGTAAAAGGTGTCCCTGCCCATGGCAGGGGGTGGAATGAGATGGTCTTTAAGGTCCCTTCCAACCTAAACCATCCTGGGACTCTGTGATTACTTAACCATCACTTCACACCTGTCTCCAAAGTGCTCTCCCTTGCTCTCTGCTGTGTAACTTCTTTACTTTTCTCTGAAATACTTGACATTGGCTGAGATCAAAGGCAAGACGAGGGTGAGACGTGGCTGTTGCTGTGCTCAGACAGAGATACTCGTGCTGGGGAGCAGGGGCTTGGTGCTCAGGGGCAGTAATTCCTGCAGTGACCTTCTTCATCCAGCGGCAGGTTTTGCTGTTTGGTGTTTGTGGAAGGAAATCACTAATACTTTGAATCATTAGTTTGACTCGGCTTTGCCAGTGGTATTTCTTCAAGCATTTTTCATGACCCCAGTGCATCAATGTCAAGTCTGGGAACATTCAGAATATTTCCAGACAAGCCTCGTGGACACTTTGTAGGTCCATGTTGGATTTGTTCAGTTTGCACATGTTTGGGCAGGAAAAACATCTGTCCTCACACATTCCTTGGAAGCTGGCTTTGGAGGGTTGTAACCAGAAGTCTCCCTTCTGAAATTATGTGACCTCAGCATTGCTTTCCCTGTCACCCCCACCCCCACAATGAAGCAAAGAGTTCAAGGCTTTTTGGGTGAGATTGATGTTACTCATCAGATATTGGTTATTAATGCAAAAAACCCGCCTTGTTTTCTGCCTTGCTGCCCGTGAGTTCCCCCCAAGCTTTTCATGGATGCTGTTGAAGGTGTCGGATCAGAGACAGGAGTCACTCATGAAATAGTTCCTGATTGTGTGCAGTGTCCCATTGACGTTTCCTTGCCTCCTCCTGTTCCTCATGTGCCCTTCTCTGCCCTGATTGGTGCTGCCTGTGGGAAGTGTGGGCATGGCCTGTGCAGGGAACTCACACACTGTCGTCACGGGTAGATGGGTGTCTGATATGGGAGTGAATTCATAAAACAGCAAAGCCATAATCTCGTGTTATTTCTGGCTACAGTTATTTATTATGGATTGAGTCCTTGAGGACAGTTATTTATTATGGATTGAGTCCATCTCAGTGATCTGTGGGGTCGGGCTGTCCTGATCGGCGCTTGTGCAGACTGAGCTTCGGTGGAGTTGTCTGATGTGCTGATCCCTGTTGTTATTTTACCCCTGACAATCATTTTCCTGTCTGTGTACCCAGAAGTGAGCTGTTGATCAGATGGGGGCTGTGTGGTGACTCACACGTGCGGTTGGTGCCCTTTGGTTGGGGGCAGCAGGTCTGGCTGTGGAGCCGCCCCTGCAGAGGCAGCAGGACAGGGGGGCTCCAGCCCTGACCGTGCTGCTGCTTTTATTAATGCAGCCAAGCTCCAGAAGGGCAGCATAATGAGATGGATTTTTAGGAGCTGGCGGGTTACAAATTCTGCTTTATGAAGGAATTTGTTGCTCAGAGGGGTTTGGATGTGCTGCAGTGCTGACGTTGGCTGTGTCAGCACAGAGATCACTTACACCTGATCGATTTGGAAGTCAGAGTTGGAGCAGGAGGTGGCTGCTGCTGTGAGTGATGTGGTGCTCTCTGCTCCCTTCCCAGGGATAGCTGTGGTGTGCTGTCAAGGCTGGTGCTGCATACTCTTGGATCTGTATTTGATTATAGAACGTCTCCCTCGAAATAAGTTTTTCATGAAGAGTTTAAGGGCTGCGTGGTTCGAGCCTTCAGTCTGACATGCAAAGCCTTGGGAAGCTTTAGGGCTGAGTTGATCACTGTGGAGGGGCTGTTCATACACAACAACCTACTACTCGATGAAGAATCTGTTACAACAGTGAAATTCTGGTGATAAGCTCTTGGTTTTTCCAAGTCTGGTCGAGTAAGGGGCGCTTGGATGAATTTCTTTGGATGTGGTGCGACAGGATGGATGCACGATGAATATTTGGCACGTTGCTGTAGCTGTGAGGCAGAGGGAGAAGTTGGAATTATTTTTTCCCCTCAGAAAGGAGCAGATCCCCCCTCTTTGTCTTTCATTATTGAGGTGCCAATGAGTGCTAGCTGTGGCAGTGTGGCTCTCGAGGAGCTTCAGGTGACAGGGTGAGCATGGTGAGAGCCTCTCCAGCCACTCTTCTGGGGTCTTTTTTGTGCCTGTTGCAGTTTTTGTGGGGTATTCAGGACTCTGACAACTTGTAAAACATTAGATTTAAGAAGATAACCAGCTGCCAGTCATTCTCAAATGGGGGTTCTTCAGGTCTGACATAAAATGGCCCCAAAAAGTATTTACTCTTCTATTGTTTGGGGTTTTTTTCAATTACTTTGCAAGCAGGGTAAAAACTTCCTCAGCGCTCAGGGTTTGTTTATCAGACCAGACAGACTGCATCCAGGGTCTTTGTCACCATTAGGCAGCAGCTACAGGACGTACCATCACTGCCTTTTTCCCACCACCGAGCAAACGTTGGGTATAACCTCATTCCCCGATCTCTCCGGCGCTGTTGCCTCCTCAGCCTGTGAGAGCTCAGACTTTGGAGTAAGAAGCGAGGAGTTTGTCTGTGGGCTGAGCACCTGGGAGGGTTTGTTTGAGGAGCCAGGTGACTGTGGAGCTGGCTCTGCTCAGGGTGTTGTGTCTGGCCCACTGCTGGCGTACCTTTGTTTTCCTGGTTACCTGGAGATAGTTCATTTTATCCTGTTTGCCTGGATGAAACTGCCTGCCAAATGCTGGTTATCCGTAGCGAGCAGGTGTTGGGATGGATCCACTTGGATCTTCAGAGCCAGCATTGGGCACAAGGTCGGGGAGGAATTACCAAGACATGATTTCCCTTCCCTTAAAAGCCATTCTCCCAATGAACAGGCAGAGCAAGGAATATGGGAAAGTTGGGGCTGCATTTAACAAAAGCAGAGCCCAGACCACAGAGGTCCAGCAGGAGCTGTGCCAGACCCTGATGGCACCTGCACCTCATGCTGTGCCCCCCAAACCCCGCCTTCCCTGCCGCTCCAGGGACCCCTGCATGTGTCCTGAGGGCATCCCAAAGCCGCCCGCTCCGCCAGGCCCGTCCCTGGCTGCCATCCCACCGTGTGCATGTGTGTCTGTGGGGCAAGGGGCTGGCTGCATGTCCCTGGGAGCATGTCCCCAGCACAGCCAGTGCGTGGTGGTGGGCATGTGCTGCAGGGTCGGGGTGGCACCTCGTGCTGCTGCTGCTTCAGCCACGTGCTGTGCCCTCGCTGCCTCTTATCCTGGTCCTGTCCTTGCAAGCCCTTGGCATTGCTGTGCCCTCCCACCATCTTGCCCCGTGGTCTGCCTCCTGTGGAAGGCTGATGGATCCCATCCCCACCTGGGTGTGGGGCATGGCATCCCTGCAGCCCAGGTGGAAGGAGGTCTCTTCCAACCCGAGCCATTCCATGATCTGCGGTCCGAGGCTTGGCTCTGTTTCTGTTGGACGAGGGAGCCAAGCCCACATGTGTGGGGGAGCTGGTGCCACGACGTGCCCTGGCAATCCCACCGTCCCTTTGGCACCTCCACACGGCATCACCTCCCTCTCCCCTCCCTCCTCTGTGACAGGGTCTCACAAACTGAGCCCAGCGCTGGGCATCTCTGCTGGCTCTTTCCATCTCCCCCTCCTGGGAGCTTGGCTCTGCTCAGGGTGTTGTGGCTCACCCACTGCTGCCATACGTTTTTTTTCCTGGTTACCTGGAGATACTTGATTTTTTTTTTTTTTTTTTCCTGATTCCAGCAGGAATCAGAGCTCTGGTCTGAGGGACCCTGCGAGGTGCTGAGGTTCTGCCACCAAAACAAACGTGCTGACTCATCTGAGCTCCCTCAGCGCGAAAGATCTTGGTCCCTGTTTCCCAAACGCCTTGAGCGCGCTGTGGCAGCGGCACCTCCGCACTCCTGGGGGCCCGTGAGCTCACGTGGCCCCCTTTTGTTTTTTTTTTGGGTTTGGTTTGGGTTTTCCTAGATGTGAAATCCATGTATGGATTTTTTTCTTTTAGATTCTGAAAATGAGACCGTCGGCGACTGACGCGTGGCCCCCGCAGCTGCAGTGCCAAGCGCGAGGCCCCGCCGCGGCTAAGGAGGAGGAAGAGGATGATGGGAAGTGATTTATCATGTGTGAGGAATTCTGTGCTGTTCTGGTCCACTCGACGCAATTTTGTAACTTCTTTCTAATCATTTTTTTATTTATAGTTGGAAATACAAAAAAAAAAAATGTTATGCAAAAAAAAAAAAAAAAAAAAAAAAGAAAAAATAATAAAGGAGAAATTATTTTGGGGGAAAAGGATTTTTGTTCCAAATTGTTCCCTTCTGTTGTGAGCCAGGTTTCCATGAGCAGCAGATGGAGAGGAGGGAGGAGGAGGAAGAGGAGGAGGCACTCCTTCAAATGCTTTTTGTTTCACACAATTAATTGTCATTTAAGCAATTTTCCAAGCAATAAGCCAGGCACGCATACAAGGAAGACGAGTTCCAGTTCCATTTAAATGTCTCACCATTCTTTTGTAAGGATGAGACTGTTTTAAATCCACTTAAATCGAGTAAAAAACCTCCGGATCTTGCACCGGAGAGTCAATCTGTGCTCGTCACTTCCCTTTTTACCTCTTTGTTTTTTCTCACAGACTGGCCACTCTTTCTTGCCAGGCTTAAATACAGTTTCGAGTCACTGCTGATTTTAAATGTAAGACTAAAATCCTTCCACGGACTAGGGGGTAATTGGAGCCATTTTTAAGACTCTGAAGTGCCTTCAATGAGCTAAACCGATGCAGTGGGGGTTTCTTTCTCTGGGTTCACTGGTGGTGGGTTTCACTGACTTCTGGGTCGAGGGGGTGGACGGAGTAGTTTGAAGCAATAATCTCACAGGTGATCATTTATCTAAGGACTACTCACCTCTTTTTAAGAAAGCTAGGTTAGCACTGTCCCAAGGAGTGGGAAAGTGCTGCTCCTGCAGTTACATCTGGGCCCCAAACTCTATGCACCCACAGGCCTCCCTTGCTGCCCCTGCAGCCCCAGCCCAGGCTGTTCTCACCCTCTGACTCCTGGTTTTGATCCCAGAGCCATCGGAACTTCCACCTGCCCGTCAGCCCCTCGGAACCCCCTTCCTCGCAGCTGGAGCCTGGCGTTCTGTTTCGGTGTTATCTGCCATGTCTGTCTCTTCCAAATCTCGGTTCTAAGTAATAAATCTTATTTTGATGCCGTTGTTCCCTATTTCCTTTCCACCTCGGCCCCTTCTGCCCGCCAGTGGGAGGGAGGAGAGCGCAGGTGGAGGTACGTGTGTTGGTGAAGCTCCAGGATCACTCAAACACTTGGTTAATTCGGAGTTTTGAAGCCCCAGGGCCAAAATGTATGTATTTAAGTTTTTGCTTCTCTGGGGTGCCTCCTGCCCTATCCTTGTCTGAGGAAATGGGATGGATCACCTGCACAGGAGCCGGGACTGGGTAAGTGGTAAAGGCTAAATTGTTGCAGGCCTTGGGCTTCTCTGCTCGAAGTGGAGTCCAGCTAAGTGCTGTACCTTTCTTTTTTGGGTTTTTGGTTGTTTTCCTCTTACACACCTCCTAGCCAGTCGGTCCCACACCCAACACGCTGGGTACGGGGACAGGGTTGTCACTTCTCCAGGGATGAGCCACTATTCCACTGATCATGAAAACAAAGCACTGTGCCCTCACCTGAGACTTTTATTCCCAAGTTCAAAAGGTGGTTTTCTCCAGGGAAATCCCTTGCAGGGTCTCCTGAGGTCTAGGTGGGCCTCCTTCATCAGTTGTTCCAACCCGCTTTGCTGCTCCTGCAGAGCCTCGGGCTCCTCCACAGCTGCAGGGAGCCAAAGGGCCTCTGACTCCAGATAAGCATTTTATAAATATTCTATTAATATTCAGGTTAAATATAAGGATTAGTACCAGGATTAAAGCTCAGGAAGCTGGGGCCAGCCCTGGCTGGTGGCTGCTCCCCACGTCTGCCCAGCCCACCTGGTTTTGGATGATCTCTCCCATGAAGACAGTTTGGAGCTGCCAAGGGTCCCTGAGCTCCTCTGGGATGAACCACTGAATGGGATCCTCTAATTCATCCTATGATTCTGTGAGGGGGAATGGCCTTAAACTAAAAGAGAGGACAGATTTAGATTGGTTATGAGGAAGAAATCCTTCCCTGTGAGGGTGGGCAGGCTCTGGCACAGGTTGCCCAGAGAAGCTGTGGCTGCTCCATCCCTGGAAATGTCCAAGGCCAGGTTGGACGGGGCTTGGAGCAACCTGGGCTGGTCAGTTGGTTATTCTGAAATTACTTGGAATATAAAACAAATGCTGAAGGGAAAAAACGAACAGCTCTTTGTAATCAAAGAGTAGTAGAATCATAGAATGGATTGGGTTGGAGGGGGCCTTTCAAAGGTCATCTAGTTCCCACCCCCTGCAGCAAACTGGCAGCATGGTTACAAGGCTCAGAGCTAATTTGGAGACTGACTCCTATAAGTGGTTCTTCCATTTCCAAGATTTAGATGGGAAGGAACTGAATTCTTGGGATAATTGTCAATAAAGATTTTCTGGGTGGTTGTTCTCGGGCACCTTCATACCTCCAAACTGTCCTTGGGGATGTCCTCGAGGTCGGGCCTCAGCTTCAGGATTTTCTGTGATCTATTAGTCAGTGTGTAGTCCTCCAGAAAAAAATAATTTGGATTATCATCAATCCCTCCAGCTTCTACTGAAGCCAGAGGAAAAGGTCATTAGTAATGGCTGGTAAAGCCACAGTAAGCCTGCTGGATGGGCTCGGTTGTAACTGCCTGGGACAGGATGCTTTCCTGGCTCTTAGCTGAGACAAAATTATGGATTTGGGGGCTCCTGAAGCCTCCAATAGCCCAGCTTTGGGGGCTCACAAAGCCCTGACAGCCCAGCTTTGGGGGCTGAATGACTGGAAAACCGAGGCTTCCCCAGGACTAGCCAAGTGTGGGTAACAACCTCTGTGCTCTGCCAAAGGAATCCAAACTAATGATGAGGCTGATCTGTCAGATCCTTCCCAGATCCTCTCCTACAATGCAGAACAAGTTCTCAGTGTCCCCTGGATGCAGTATTTTGGGGATAGAGCACTTGGGCTTGAACACACTGAGCACAGCCCCAGTGCCAGCACCGACTGGGTTCGGAGCAAGGTGAGATTTTAGTCTGTGTGCCATCAAATCCTGATCCACTCTATGGATTCTCAATCACTCTGTAAGGTGTTATTCCAGAGGCAGGTGAGGCTGGATGCAGAGGCACATGGCTACACCCAGATCTGGGGTGTGGTTGGTGGTGTGCCTGGTGCACAGGGGGCTGCTGGAATGGTGATGTTGCTCTTCACAGCCTGGGCACTGTTCTAGAACCATTCATGGGAGTTTAGGAACCAGGCTGAAGTTTCCTGAACTCATTTCTGTGCTCCCAGGCTGCTGTTGTTTGTCAGAATGTCTGCTCTGCGAGCACAACCCCCCAGCCCCCTGCCAAGAAGGGATGTCTGGGATGTGCTTAGGAAAATTTGGACTTTTAAGAGCTGAAGGAAGGATTAGGGCAACTCCTGATGTGTGGAAGGAGGAAGTGGCTCCTGCCAGGCTGAGCCCCTGTGCATGGACAGCTGTGCTCCCTCTGGGAGCTTTCCTCTGGGAGGAAATCCCTCCAAAATGTTGGAAGCACAGCTTAGTGCCCTGTGAGAGGGGCTGAAGCAGTGACGTGTTTAGGTGGCTGCTGATTTTGGAGGGGGAAAGACTGGAAAGGTTCCCAATCCCCTCTGGATTTCTGCAGTTTCTGTAAGACTATGGAGGAGGTTTAAATGGATTATTCTCTGTGCAGGTTCTTAGTGTTTTAGTGCTCTGAGCACTAGAATTTTTGGAAAGTAAAAGGAGGAATAAATTTGGTGAGAGGCTGATTGGACGCTTGGGGGTATGGTTGAGATGTTTGAGGCTGTTGGATGTTTAATGAGGATTCCAGGGGCTGGTAACACAGTCATGGAAACGGGGAGTCAGTTAAAAATGTCAAACATAACAAAATGAATCTCAGCATTTGCTGATGGCACATGAGCTGCTGTGGGTGCTTTGGGAGAGGGGTGGTATGGGGATTGCACAGGGCTTTGCAGCCCTAAACCTTTCATTCTGGGGGGACTTTGGAAGGTAACCCATGTTTGTTATCCTTGTTAAATCTGAGCATTCATTGTTTTATTTATAAAAAAACCCCCATAAATTGGCATTGGTGGAGCTCAGCATTGCTGTGCTGCCTATTGGTGGCAGAATGAACCTTCTGTTCATGCCCAGCATGGGCTGGTGACGCAGGGGGAGTGGGGATGGGAGAAGATGTCTGGAAAAAGTCACCCCCCCTCCCGACACGGTCTCTGTGGATTTGCTCTCACACGTGTGAAGTGGTGAACACCCTGAAAATCCCTGGCAGTGTCCCATTTGTTCTTGCAGTAGGATTCTAGGAGCATATTTCTGTATTTATTTTATATCTATTGCATGTTGAGAGATGGTATTTCCAGAAGCTGGCAATTAGCAATGCAGAAATAAAAACATTTCTGTTTCCTGATGAGCAGAGAGAAGTAAAGGGACACACGTCCTGTAGAGTTCAGCACTTGGAGACTTTTATTTGTCGTTTTCCTTCCATTTCCTTCTACCTACAGGAAGGTGTCCCTGCCCATGGCAGCGAGTTGGAACGAGAGCTTTAAAGTCCCTTTCAATACAGATCATTCTATGGTTCTATGATTATTCTTTGCTGTTTTCTACTGCCTTTTATTATGAACAGAGACAAGGAAAATTTTTGAGATCACCTGCCTGGCTGGTTCCTCCATGGGAAAATGCACTTGCTGGAAAGCAAATCCAAATGCTCCATTTCAGCTGGAACCGACACTATGAGCAGGTTTCCTGTGTCCAGCTCCAGCTGAATTAGAAGTGCCTGGAGTGAGGCCATGCCTCCACCCCGGAGATGTGGGACCCTCTTGAAGCCAGGCTTGGCTCTCCATCATTTTTTAATAAGCTCTGAGAGAGTTTTAGTTACTCCTGTACCTGGGTTTATCTGCGTTCGCAGGTGTGAGGAGTTGCTCCTGTTGGGAAAATGCCTCAATTCCGTGTCTTTCCCACAGCACTGTGTATTTCTTCATTTACTCTCTCCAGGTAAACTTTTTGCTGTGCTCAGCATCAGGAATTCAGGCCCTGGTGACAAATGAAATGTCCCCAGGAATGATGGCCCCTGTGCAGTGCAGGGCAGGTGGAGGCTGCGCTGGCCATGGAGGGGGTGAGGGGTCTCAGCTGGGCCAGGGGGGTCTCTGCTGGTCCATAGCCTGGGGACAGCCTGAGATGATGTTTTCCAGATGAATTAGCAAAGCCCCTCCCTTTTCTTTCCCTCTTCAGAGCATCCCAAGGGAGCTCTGGGAGCTGGGGCTGCACTGTGGGGGCACCAGGGCAGAAAAGAGGGTGCTCTGGAGTGGTGGGTGCACATCTGCACACCCTGAGAGAGGGTCATCCCTGTGGCTGCCAACTCCTTGCTGGGTCTGTCTCTTACCAGGGAGCAAACCAGAGGGAAGGGCTGGGAGCAAACATGGAATTTTTTCATTGTCGTTTTTGATCAGATCGATGACAAAATCCTCAGGGCGAGGGCTGGAGCCTGGAGCATCCCCCTGTGCCAGGGGGCAGGCAGGGGCACAGGCAGGGACAGCCCTGGCCTGTAACTATTCAAATCTCTATTTTTTAAGAAATCCCTGCGTTACATCCTGGCTTTGCGAGATATTGCTGTGCCCAACAGTTAATGAAACGACGTGGGTGTGTGTGAGCTGCCCCCCAAATACTGATTTTCACAGAGGGCTAAAACCAGAGCTTTAAGTACAGCAGCGGTTGCAGGGTGGGTTTCTCAGAGCGGGTTTTTCAGGCTGTTTTTTTCAGGGTGGGTTTTTCCACACACACCAAATTCCTGATGGGCTGGAGTTGGCTTTGCCCTGGCAGCAGCCCTCTCGGCTCTTTGTCATGGTGATCAGCAGTGCTTCTCTGTTGTCATGGCTGCGGGGTTACTACTGAAGCCAAAGCACTGCACAGCCCCTTTATTCATAGTTTCAGTGTATAAACTAATTAAGTCAACTGAAAGCAGCAGTCTGTTCCCTGTGTCTTGTTTTTCTAATACTCAGATCACAGACCTGATTCCTGCCATCCTCCAAAACATCCAACCTGACTGCGATGGGTTTTGTATCTCGAGACCCAGCAAATTATTCACTGATTATTTAATTGCCCAGAAACCTCCATGCAAAATTGAAAAGGTCTCTGGAAAATGTCTTTTGAGCTGCTAAGATGAGGCCGGGAGCCGATTGTTGCAGCCATGCTGGATTCCTTACTGCTGCTTTACTCCGAGCAGGAACTCTGTCACTGTGTTTGGTTTCTGAGTTTATGCATTGGGTTAAAAAAAAAAAAAATAAAAAATAAAATGGTGGCAAAATGCTTGGGGGAGGATTTCTGCAGTGTTCCTCAGTCCTGCCCCCACCACGGGAGGATGGAGAAGGACAGGCCCCAGCTGCAGCCAGTGGACAGAGTGTTTCCTCTGGCCAGGAGAAGGTCAGCTGCACATTGACACACAGGCTCATTTTTTATTAAAACTTAATATAAGCAGAGGCTCTGTGTGAGCCCTGGGAGCCATGAAAGGAACCTCATCGTGTCTGCCTGAGGTGGGAGCGGCGGCGCCAGCATCGACCTCTGTTGGGAAAGGATTTGGGGAGATTTGGTGTCCCCACTTGGTGTCCTGCTCACTGCTCAGCCCAAAGTAAAACCAGACAGAGACCCTAAAAATCCTCTTACAGTTAAGTGCCTTTGAGCGTTCCTGTGGTGTCTCCCCAGGAGGATACACCCACTCTGGCACCCCGTCCTGGGAGCACAGGGATGTGTGGGGCAGCCCTTCGCCCTCCTTCTGTGGGATTGGCTTCCCTCCCCTCCCTTATCCCAGCCTGGGGATGCAGGGCTCTCCTCGGGGTACAAAGGGAGCTGCAGTTTGCACCCTTGCCCCATGTGGAGCTGTTGGCTGTGGCCACCACAGTGTCCCCACGGGGGGGCAGTGGGAGGGTGCTCAGGGTGTCGGATGTCTGTCCACTGCCCCCATCCCCTCAGACCTCAGAGTCCAGCAGCTGAAGGGGCTCTGCTGCTCTGGGGGAGTGCTGGGACCCTGGGAACACCCCAGTGAGATGAGCAGACCGAGGGGCCTCCTGGAGACCACGGAACTTCTCTTTTCCACACAAGGTGAAAACTCCCCAGTTTTCAAACTGGACCAGCAAAGACATTTCCCTCTGTTCCCAGTGGTGCATCCCTTTCCTTCACCTTCTCTGGGGTGTGAGAGCAGCAGGACCCAGTTGGGATGCTCAGGGTTCAGAGGCAGCGTGCTGTGCCACCGCTCCAACTGAGGTATCCCAGCCTTTTGCACCCTTACATATTCCTCTGGTAGGGTTTGATTTTTTTTTTTATTATTATTTTGAATTACTGTTCACATATGAAAGAAAACTTCCAGAGGTTGATGGAGGGAACTCCCACGACCACAACCCCTCTGCCACTGCCAGCACATCCAGCTGCACCACGGTGTGCCCTGCTTCCTGCCCTGGCCCTCTCTGGCTGAGGTGGATGCAGGTGGCCCCAACCAGAGGGGGCACAAGGTCCCCAAAGCCTCTGCTGGGAGACACAATGTGGCTGTGACCACCAGCACAGTCTGTGCTCTGGCCCTGGAGTGGCTGCTGCCAGGGGGATGTCAGGATGGTGCTGTTGGGAGGGCCGATATGTGGCCATGGGAACAGCTGGAGCTGCTGGTGCCCGTCACACTGCCATGGGCTGCGGGACCATCAGGATGCCCAGGGAAGCGCCGTGGCCTCTGCTGTGGCTGGGAGGGGGGTCCACATTGTGGTGCCAGGGCAGCTTTCCTGACGGCCAAGGCTGGCAGCTGGAGCAGCACAGCTGGATTGAGCTGGGCTGAGCTTGGAGATCACACCCAGATCACCAGGTCTGACCCAGAGCAGGGTGTATGTGCCTGTGCCACCACCGGCTGCCTCAGTCACTGCCTTCGACAGCTCTCTAATTAGACAGCTCTTAATGAAGTGCTCTTCAAAAGAGGCTGTATTAGGTAAATGTTAAGAGAAACCACCCTGTTTTCCACTTTAATTTAGGAAAGCAGCTTTGAGAGCCTGCAGCACCCCTCACACCTGGGAAGTGCCACCTCGTTCCACAGATGCTGCCTTCTCCTGTTTATCAAGAGAAGTGGATTCCCCCTCTCACATCAGGAACAGCAGCCACAGCTGTGAATTCATGGGATCGCTGCTTTGTCCATTGGACACTCTGGGCTGGGACATGCTCACCTAAAAAAGGGTCATCAGGACTCAGAGCTGACTCCTGGCTGTTCATGGTCATGAAAATAGAAAATACTTTGTGTCTCAGGTGTGAAATTTCCAGTGCTGTCTTCTGCTTTGAAAATTAATTTAACTAAGCAGCATATTACTGCCTTTAATTTTACTTAACTAAGATCCAGGGTAACCTCAGCCACCTAACGTCAGTTTTTCCAAGTTTAGCATGGAGCACTTTAAATTTACTAAATTCCTGTCTTAACAAGAGTAAAGGGACTCTCTTTCTCTAAGGGATGGCTAGAAATATTTTTTTAATTCTAACAGTTCCTCCAGTGTGGTGATCTAAAAAGCAATTCTGTAATACAGAAAGGGAATTTGAAGATATGCCGAGTTTCTGAATGATTTTGTCAAAAGGTTTCCCTAAGTTCAGTTACTGATTGCTTTTGGAGGAGTCTGTTTATGTGAAATTTTGCAATTTTGCATGTTTAGAAGGAAAGTGACTTGGTGGGCATTCCTTCTGAAATGTGACCTTCAGCTTTCCAGGACCATTTTTAACCCCACCATTTGTTGTCAGTGCAGGTCACCCAGTCCAAGCCCAGTCCCAGGGCTGTGGGAGTGACTCCTGGTGCTCCACAAACGGTGGAGCAATGCAGCAATAATTGCTTTGGTTGCTTTCTTAGCGAGTATTTTTACTGTTAATCTCATTTTGACAGAATATTTGTGGAGAGTAAACACAGTGGAGGCCCAAATATAACAAACCTATAGGTGGGAGATGATCTTCTCCAGCTCCAGCCCTGGCCTGGGGCTGGATGCACCAGCTGGAGCTCCTGCCTCCCCAGATGTCACAGTTTCACTGCTGGCATTGTCCTGGTACGGTACCTGAGTGAGATTTGGGAGGCAGCAGAGCAGGGACAGTGCAAACAGCCACCAGCAACCGCCACAGGGAATCCAACCAAAACTCAGGGAAGTGCTCCCAAAGGCTCTGCTGTTTGCTGGGCAAATTCTGCCAGGATAAACCTTTGTTTAAAAAGGAATCGTTCTGTAGGAAAGTGGCAGAGACAGTTTGCAGAGGGAGGTGGCAGTGAGTCCTTGCTGCTGAGGGACACTGGCACAGTGCACACCGAACGCTCAGGGTGGGTCGAGCCCACCTTGTGAACGTGGGACTTTCCAAATCCACTGAGTGACTGGGACTTGTACCCTGGTACCTGATAACCTTTAGCTGCAAACAAAAAATAAGCAACTTTTACATGAGGATAGTGTGTTTTAGCAAGCTGCAGACCTGTTTTGGGCTACCAGGAAAACATTTCCTTCCTGTCAGGAAGGACTTCTGTGACCAACATCAGTTTACCTTTTTCAGCCCCACCAATAAGCATGAAAGAAGACAACTACTGATCAATAATATCCTTAGGGATGAATATCAGGCTGGAAGGACTGTGTGAGTTAAAGGTTAACATTAGCCTGTTAACGGGGATCAATTAGTCATGAGTCAATGCAGGTTGGAAATTAGAAGACAGTTAATAGCAATGGGAGGATGAAAATTCTGGAGCCCCCTGTGACTGCAGAGGTGGTTTGAGAAGCCCGTGGAAGGATTGCACAAGTGAGCAAAAATTCCTGAGGAGAGAAAATGGCTTTTTGTTGTGAGTCCTGAGGGATTTGGTGGGCTGCTGTAGTTGGAAAGAAAGGGATTGCTGGTTTTTCCCCTGCTACAGTTATCTGTGGGAGTAAGAAAAAATTCCTGTTGGTAGATCATCTAACCTGTGAGGCTTAGGTTGTTATTTTTTCCATGGAGAACAGCTTTGTAAATGGTGATTTTTCTAACCTGTGGCTGAAGGAGGTGCTGGGACATGTGCTCAGTAGCTGGTGATACCACTGTTGTCCTGCTCACTGCCCCAGCATACAGGGATTCACACCTGCCAAGGGATGACTAAACACACTGGGAACGATGAGTGGACACCTAGAAGAGCCCAAAAAATGACATATTCACCTTCTTTCTGCAACACAGAAGATAAAATCACAGGTTGGTGTTTCATTCGTTGAAGAACGTGTATTTGCCTAATCAACAAAATTCCATGTGGCACTACAGAGGAGACAAGACATCATAAACTTTCCAGCTCTCCCATTTGTTTATGCCTTGGTCCCCTGACAGCAACCTCAGGGCTGGTTAAATGGCTACTTCTGCCCATTCTATCACAGCCATAGCACTTTTGTGGCCTCTCCCTGTACTCTCCAGGTCCTCGTCCTTACTTGCTGTTACACAGTACAGGCCCAGAAGAGTTAAAGCATGTTTTGTACGACACCAGGATGCTCTAGAAAGAGCCTCTTCACCCATTTTAAAGTAGTTATGAAGGACAAGTTTCACTCAGTCCCAAAATAGCCTGGCATCAAATTCTCAGCTGAAATAAACTGCTGCCTGGTCATTGCCTTGGGCACAAACCGACCAGGACAGAGCAGCAGCACGTCTGATCCCAAGTGTGAGCTGTGAGAATGTGGCAGAGGAGCTTGGCCATAAAACTGGTGGTGACTTTGACAAATTTATTTTATTTTATTTCATTTCATTTCATTTCATTTCATTCTATGTTATTTCATCTTATTTTACTGTTTTATTTTACTTTAGAAACAGCTGAGATAAGTGGGGCCTCTCAGAATATCCAGGTCAAGGTAGTTAATTATTTAAACCAAAGACAGAGCTTTCTTCCAAGTCCTTTTGCTACCCTGTAGGTCAGTGGTGAAAAATAACCTCTAGCTGAAGGCTGGGAAAGCAGGAGATGAAGATACATGATTTAGTGCTGTGATGTCCTGGACAAGAATGACCTGTTCCTTTTGTGCCTGCACAGTACCGGGCACCAGGACCCCCATATGAGGAAATGTGAGTAAACATTATTAGCAAAACCAGAGCATTCCTTGTAATGAAACACTGTGATTTTATGGTTCTGACCATGACAGATCTCACAAGGCCACTGCTTGATTTTTGCAAAGCCCCAGCCTGTTGCCTGCACTGTACCCCCCAGAGAAAGCTCTTTTATATTTGTCCTTCGTGTGAAAATTAAACTCTTCACCCTCGACCTTGGAGGCTTCCTATAGACCTGTTTTTCTCAAATTCTGCTTTTTTCTTTCTCTCATGCAATTTTCATCAGTAATAATAAGCCTTTTGGATCAATTGAACTGCTCAGTTTTTCTAGCAAAGGGATTCTTTCCTGTTTTCTTTGGTGTCTCTCCCTTTATTTCAGTGGAAATGATATAAATTGACCAAATCAGGGATGGCATTCCCCACTCCTCTTTCCTCCAATGGATTTTTCAGAGTTGGGGATAAAAAGTAGTGTTAGTTCACAAACAATTTGACCTGCCTATGGAGTTGTGTGTTTTGGCTTTCAGTTCTTCCTTCTTTCAGTGACCCTTTTTATGGGGGAAAACCTCCACCTATGTACATTAGGTGAATATTGTGGGAGTTCAGCTTCCAGGATAAAAAACCCTTCTGGTTATTGAGTTAAGCCCTCTCTTTGAGGCACCACTGGTATGTCAGCGTGTTCATCAGCAGGGTAACTGGGCTGTGGGGCATGGCTTTGCAGCAGGCATAGGAATAGGCAGGAATCATAGAATCACAGGATGGTTTGGGTTGGAAGGGACTTCAAAGCTCAGCCAGTTCCACCTCCTGTGGTGGGCAGGGACACCTTCCACTAGCCCAGGCTGCTCCAAGCCCCGTCCAACCTGGCCTTGGACACTTCCAGGGATGGGGCAGCCACAACTTCTCTGGAAAACCTCTGCCAGGGCTTCCCACCCACTGAGTAAGGAGAGGGTAATAAGGACTTGGAAAATGCAAGCACTGGGTTGTAAACATCCCTAGGACTGCAACTATCATGTTCTCTATGGCATGAAGGGACAAACAAAGGGAAGGGAAACACTCCCCACTTCCCACTTCTTGGTACATGAAGAGATCAAGGGGGTTCTGGAGAAAAGGCTCCCAAATTATCACAACTCTGGTGATGGCTAACGATGTTCCAGTGTGTCCTGGGTTGCTAATCAGCTGCATCACCTAATTGCTCCTCTAATTTTGAGGAGCCCTAGTGGTTCAAGGAGAAGGGAGTGCTGGGACAAGGGGCTTTGCAGAGAAAACTGTGGGATTAAAGGATGGAGATGAAACGTGTCCAGGTAAGTAATTACCATTAATAGTTAAAAATGTTATCAGTTGGTGACAGAGCAAGAAGGTGGGCACAGGTAGTAGCTGGGTCTCCTGCTGTTTTTGAAGGACTAGACAGGGGTGAGGATGAAGATCCTGCAAAAGGAAGGGAGCCTCCATGAAAAAGTGCCAGGAAGCAGTGTCAGCAAGGGCAACTGCAGCTGGTGGGCAAGGAGAGGCAGAGGGGGACTGCCTCTTTTACCTTCTCAAAGCAAATTCAAGAGTTTACATCTTTCATTCAGCCCCAAGAATTTTTCCTGGATAATAGTTCCCCAACTTTCTAAATGTTTTTGCAATTTTAATGACATTTTTAAGGTAAAACCAAGCAACAAGTGAACAGCATCAGGCTCCTTGAAGTCAAGCACACGAATGCTGTAAATGGCAAAGCTAAGTGGAAGACTAAGAGAATGACAGAGGATGACTACGACAACAAGTTGAAATGTCAGGATTACCACACGTGATGGTACAACACAAAGTGGGGTTTCTATTCATTTAGTTAAAGCCAACTGTTTTTTTCACATATTCTCTGAAAATCTTTTGTCTGCTCACAGTGCTGCTCTCAAGCTGACCCCTGTTGACTAAGGTATCTTTTACTGAATGGGTTTGTACCCCAAAAAGCCCACTCCTTTTCCTCCAGTGAAGAAAATAGCATGGATCATGTTTTTCCAAGTTTAATTTTTTTTTATTTTATTTCTATAGGCAGGAAGAGAGTGCTTCTCACTACTATTACAGTTGTCTAAAATAAACTACTGGCTACTCAGCAGGTCAAATGGTGCCTGTGAGTAGCATTCAATCAAATGAGGGGATGCAGGCCTAAATATCACCCATGTCATGAAATAATGAAGGTGTTTCCTAGCACAAAAAATCCTTCTCAGTGCCACGAGAGGTAACAGAAAAGTGCATCTGACACTGAAGATTCATTCCCAAGTCCTGAGATCCGCATGTGGCTGTAGCAAAACCTCATCTCCTGAATTCCTAATAAAGCAAAGCTTTTTCCAGAAAGAAAAAAAAAAAAAGAAAAAAAAAAAAAAGAATGAAGAATGATAAAGCTGATAGAAAAACTGATGATAGAAGAATGATAATTTGAACTCCTCAGATTTAAAGGCTGTGCCAAGATCTTGCATTAGAGATCCATATGATATGGATTTAGATGACAGTGTCTGTGCTGTGAACTGGAGGCAAGGCCAGACATCCCTGGTATTGACAGGAGTGCCTGTGCTCATGGCTGGACTTGGATCATCCACAGCAGGTAACAGGCAGTCTGCAAAACTGAGAGTGGCAAATGTATTGCCACTATTGGAACAGGAGGAATAAGAAGCTGGGAAATACCTTTACTTACTTTGCAAGCCTGAATTTGGAGCGAACTGTCACTGGAATCATGGAGTAAATCAGGCTATCCTGATCTGGGTTTGATCTAACATGGTTTTATATCAGCAAACATGTTGGTACTATGGGAATGATGTCCCATGTCCACTGGTGTTTCAGTGTTTCAGAGCAGGCTCCAGTGCCCCATCCTCTGAGAGACAGGTATCTATTTGTGGCTGCCACCAACACCCAAAGCAGGTGCACAGAGGAAAGCACTAAAATTCCCAGGAGAAGAACCACCAGGGAAAGAAAATCTCATTTTCTGATTTCTATTTACAGCCTGAAATAGGCTGTCTGCTGGGAGCAGCAGTTCTTTGGGAAAACAGTGATTATGAGGACTATGGTTGTGTTTACTTCCCGACAGTGTTGCAGCAAACTACGTGTACTCGGGGTATTTTTAGTTGCAGATTCTGCCTGGCAGAAACTCACTGGAATTAATCACACATAGCAAATTAAACAAAAGCAAAAAAGCTGGTGGGCTTAGGGGGACCTGCAGCAGCCATCCACAGACAGTTCAAGCAGTCCTGAATCTAACGTGGATTTGCAGCATGGGAGGAAAGGTGTAAAGGGCAGGTGGTTTGGGCACAGCTGAGATGGATGCAGATACCCTCACCCCATATCTTTGTGGGCTGGTGAAATGGCTCCTGAACATCACCTTCTGCAGCACATCCTTCTGGTTTTGAAGAGGTTCCTAGAGCATTCTTACAGAAATACACCTTGTTTCCATTGTTGCCTTTGGTGGACATGGAAGTGTATCAGTCCCAGTAACTTTCTCTCCAAAACCTCAGAAATAGTAAAATTAATCTCTAGTCAATGATCAGTGTTAAGTTATAAGGAGTTAACTCAGCTCAGCCCAGAACTAAGCCCAGAACTTGCAATAGAATTATGGCAATTAGCATTTGTGGGAAGGAACACATCCCTGCTTTAAATGAAAACTATTCTGCCATTAGCTCAAAGTAGCTTGTAAAAGCTTTCACTATGACTAAGATCTGCAGTAATGTTGGAGATCATTCACCCAAAGATTGCGCTGTAATGCCTATTTATGGCTTTAGCATTTTAAGGTTTTTGTGAAGCAAAGAAGCAGGGATGAAGTGGACTCCCTCGCATCTGCTATGCCTTGGGAAGACAGCATGTGCCTGCTCAGGAATTAAACTAGGAATTGCATATTGAACCAAGAATACACGTGTAATCAGTGAGGAGATCTGAATGCTGAACTCCCATCCACCGCTCCACAGGCATAAACAGAGCATGCTACACTCACTCTCTGTCTTGAGCAGAAGACAACACTGCTGGCGTCCCACTGCAGCATTCCAGGGCGGCTGCCTACACCCCAGGAGTGGGGAAGGAGAGACAAAAGGTGGTCTTAGGTGAGAGATGTCCAAAATGTGGTTTGTATTCTTCCAAGAGGGAAGGAAATCAGGGATTGTTTTATTAGTGTGGACTGAAAGGTGGGCTGGTGGAGGTGCAGCTTACACAAGGCTCCACAACCCAAAGATGCACCGAGTTCAGACCCAGGTGTCTTTTCTGGGAAGATGCAAAAAGGATTACGATGGTAATATCCTTCCTCAGGCAGGTTTTGGTTTTTTGGTTTTTGTCTTTTGTTTTTTTTTCTGGCAAGAGAGATCTTTTCTCATAAATAACTGCTCTTTCTTATGAGCCAGCCATTGTCAGTGTCCAGAGAGGACACAAAATAGATCCTATCTGCCCAAAACAGCTCACAGACATCAACTATCATTTTGTTTTCTTTACTGGGTAAAAGGAGGAAAATGGCTTTGAAATTAGATGTTGAACCCCTTCCAGAACTGCAATATAAGATATCAAATCAATCATTCTTCACACAGATACCTCCTACTCTACAAGCTCCTACTACCACAAGAGTTGGTTGTTGCCAACTGAGCTGAGTGAATAATTTGCAGTTTCATATTTGTTAGAGGAATTTTTCCTTTTCCTCTTTTCATTATTTGTCCACAAGCAGATTGATTTCCTTTTAACATTTCTTTTCCAGACACACGTGTTGTAATCACTCCGCAAGTAACTCCTGCTGTAAATCATTTGTGAGCAATTTGTTGGGAGAAGTCTTCAAACATTTGTCCCAGTTCCATTCCCTGTATATATGAACTTGCATCACATGTCTGTTTCTGTGGACAAAACATCAAAAGAGACGGTTTTGAGTATTTTCCCTGAGAACAATCCTGCTTCTCAACACAGAAAATGCGTACAGAAATCACATTTCACTGAACATTGTTTAAGTCTTGGGGACACACACTCACAGAGATGCCTGCAGTTCACATGCATCTGTAAATTTCCATTCTAACTAGAAGATCAGCTTTTCCAACCCTACAGAGAACATTATTTGTTACCACTTCACAACTCAAGTCTGCTCCTCGCCAGAGCTTTTGTCTCATCCCGTCATTACAATTTCTGCCTCATAAAACATCCCTTGTGAGAGATGAGGCTTTCAATGGCAGATAAAGTGGTTGGGTTCCAAATTATGACTGAAATGATGCACAATTTCACCATTTAAAAATTACCTCATTCCCAGAAATATTGGCAGGATTCTCCTGGTTATTGTTAGACTTGAATGAAAAACAAGGGTGTATCAAAACCCAAGCTGAAGAGCCCGACCTGGGCCATGCTGGAGTCAGTGCAAAGCTCTCATTTCTCCATTTTTTTAGATGGAGGAAACTGCTCTTCTCAGGCTGTAAAAGACTGTCTTTTAAGCTGAAAGTTTAAAAGAATGATTGCACTGTTCAGCAGGATCTGGGATTGTTACCACGTGCCCTCCAACAAAGAAAAGCATTAGAGTGACTCTGACAACTTAGAAAAGGAGGTAAAAGCATCTCAGGCACCAAGTGCTGTCGTACTCCAGAGTTTGAATTTCAAACCCAAGTCTCATAGCTGAAATGTTTGCTTTGAAGGCATTTGTAAAATACAGGCCTTGCCTCTGGGTGGTGTGCAGGAGAAATGCTCTGCTGGTATTTCAGCTACTGTAAATGGCTGCTGCAGCTGCCAGCCCAGAACTCTGTGATGGTTGTAGGAAAATGGAAGTGAAAAAGTCACGAAATTCATGGATGATGATGTTTGTGGCCATAACTGGGGCACGGATAGGCATCTCTTCCATTATCTCTTGCTGTCCACTATGAAAACAGGAAAACCTTGAAAAACAAAAAAAAGAAATCCACATAGAAATACTGAGGACTGCCAGTTAGAACCCAACTAACATTTGTTAAAATACGAATTTTGCAAAAGGAAGTTTTATTTTGCTCTCTAACTTCTTCTGAAATGATTTTTAGACCTGTCAGTGCAGAAAAGACTTTAGTGAACCATGTTCACGTCCTTAACCAGCCCCCTCTGAGCCGAACCGAAATGTTAACCCTCAGTGCTCACAAACAACTCCTCCGATAACGTGGTTTGTGTGAGAAACAAGTTGTTGATGTTAAGCATCAAAGTTCCCTGAACCCAACTTTCAAACAAGCACTTGGAGGCTTGTTCCCCAGCCTGGATGCTGGACCCAGCCCAGCCACAGGAGCTCCAGCAGGAGTCACAGCTGCCTTCCCAGCATCCAGGGAACCCAGACGAGCCGTGAGAGCACTGGCTGGAGCGCAGAGCAAAATCACTGTGAGACATTCAAATGAGATAATTATATCGTGTTAATTTGCATCTCATTTTGGTGATGTAGTCGCACGATGCCAACGCAGTAACTGGAAACGAACGCAGCGCAGCTCGTGCCCTGTCATGTCACACTGCTGGCCTTTCAGAGCCAGGAGTTCTTAACACTGTGCTCATAAATCAACGCCTTCGAGACAAGAAAATTATTATGAAGCTGAGCAACAATAATTCACGCTTAGAAAAGCTCCTTTCTTTTTCTTCCACCTGGAGCAGAACAGGGAGCCCTTAGATGGTTTCCTTGTGTGCTGAAGTGAAATTTTACTCTCCGGCAACAGCAAATAAATCCATGTTTCTGTTGAGTTACTTGAGCAGTGTGGTGGTGTGTCCATGCTCTGGAAAGGCCTGTGTAAATGGCTGCTGCTCCAGGAATATCTACACTCTAGGAAGGCCTGTGCATGCTCCTCGGAGCAGGCAATAATGCAGTGTGTGAGTTTAAAGGCTGATGCCCTGTTTTGGAGCAGTGGCACAGCAATTCCTACACCAAGTGATGTGTACAGTGTTCCCCCTCCTGCTAGATATAGATCTCAAACATAACAGAACCTTTTAGTTAGTTTTACTTACAGTTTATGCTGAATCACATAAAATGTGACCAACTCAGAGGCACAGCAAATTTCTTTGCACTTTTCATCATTTGCTGGTATTTTTTTCCAAGTGCCTACATGATGGGACTTCACATTTGGTACAGTGATACCAGTGGGGTTTTAGGGCATGTGCTGGCATAAAACAAATCTAAAAAATTAGGTATTTGTTAGAAGATTGATAGATTCTTGCCATGCATTTCCTGTAATTACTATAGAAACCTGCAGTACTATACATGAGAAAGGAAGGTTGCTATACCAAAAAAACCCCAAACTCTAGCCTGCCTGTTTTCAAATCTGCATATTCAAGTCCACTGACATCACTGAAAGGGCAGCATTCCAAAATATAAATCACTTGAGCTCCAGAAGCCAGGTTGCCACCCCGAGCAGCCCGAAACCGCGAGGCAGGTTTGAATAGCAGCGCTCTGTGCAGATCCACAGCCGGCCACCTACAGCAGAATGAAATATTTGTTCAACTCCACCACGCTGTGCTCCGCTCCACTGGTGAGAAATGGCACAAAATGAGGTACACCATGTACTCTTATTCTAGAGAGCAGGTATAATCTCTGTAATTACACCGCAACTGCACGGAAAATGCCGTGTAAATACAGAGCGGCGGCGTGTTCCTACAGCTTACTTGTTAATTATGCTGCGCCACTAACGAGTTCAAAGATAAATTATCATAGCACTTGCAGGATTTAGGTGCTTGCTAAGCTGGGCCATAATGGAATTCACACTGTTAAAGGCTTGCTTCTGTTGATTTTCCAGTGGGATGGGGAATGGGAACGACTCACCCCTCATGCCCAAAGGCTTAAGTGCATATTTTGTCCTGGTACAGCAGAGGCAGGTACCACACAAAGTAACATGGCACAATTAGGAAATCTGGGGGAATAAACCAAAAAAAATAATTTCTGTTCCATTTAGTAGTCCTCCTAAGCAAAAGTTGTGTTTAAAATCACTGCTATTGCATGCAATAGAACTGATACGGGTTTCCTGGCCCAATATTTAATCTTGCACAAGCTAAAAACATTTATCATTCCACCAGTGTCACCAGCAAAACTGTTGATTGCAGTGAGGGCAGGGCTCCACCCAGGCAGCTTGCCTGGAAATGGGCTCTTGAAATAGCTTATTTTATATATCAGAAATAGATCACTATGTCAGGCCAGTTCAAAGCCCGTGCTAGCTCTCCTCTGAGCTGCACTGCAGAATTTTGGACCACAACTTGTAATTTTTAATAGGTATTTTAATAGTATTCAATAAAATTAAATTAGCCTCTCTATAAACATTGCTCTTCCCCAAAGTCAAGCTTCTCTTTAAGTTATGACTCTGCAGTGGTTGTTTGGTTGGCCATTTATTCTGACTTTTACCACCTGTGTTGAATAACCTTGGGCTTTATTTAAATTTTTTTTTTTTCAATTTCATTATTTTCATATTGATTTTCTACCTGAAAGGTGATGTTGATGTTTCTGACCTTTTTTTTTTTTTTTTTTTTTTTTGTACTGAAGTTGTTGAGCTATTTCTCCTGAAAAAATACCCAGTGTCTATTGCAAGGAAGGTGTTGGTCTTCAGGGATTGCAGAATCAGTCCAAGCAGAGACAAACCAGCCAACTATTATTTTCTGTAGCTTATAGAAAGCTGAAGTACGGACTAAAAACCCACTGAAATTGGCTGTGCATAAATGTGGATGAAAAGAGCAACCCCAGGGCAGGGCAGTGACAGATGGGGACAAACCAGACAGACAGACAGGCGGGAGGAGGTGAAAGCAAAGAGCCCGTGGGGTTGGTGGTGCTCACGGTCACACCCTATCTGTGCACGGGACAGGAAAACAAGGATACACTCACAGGAGATTCAGGAGTGAGCTGTGTGGGTGAAATGACTTCTTGGCTACAGAGGAAATTTTGGAATTATTGCCCCTGGGAGGGGCAAGCAATTTCCTAGTGAAAGAGTTGGGTAGGGCAGGCAGGTCAAGGAGGGCACTGGGAAAGCAAAGGGCAGTATGTATCTGAAGTGACAGAAAAGCAGGAAACAAAAGGAGGTGGAAGAAACTACTAAGGATAAAAGCCATAAACTAAATAAAATTATTTGACTTTATCATCCTAACAGCATTCTTCGAGCCCAGAAAGCAGGAATGTTATGGATGTGAGCCATAAGATCATCAGAGCCTGGTTCAAAGCTTCAGTTCTCAGGACAGAAAAGGACATATCTGAAACATGCCATTTCTGAGATGGAGAAATATGTAGCTGTGTGTGACATGCTGGAGTATTTTATTATTCAGTGTGCTCTTAACTGCAAGGGTAACTGGCAACAATTCCTAAACTGAAGATCCTTGGATCTTTAGTGGGAAAGTAACTTCAGACACTTGAGATACTTGAGAAAGTAACTTCAGATACAGAATGATGGTTGGTTTTAATGGGTTTATGTTTGTGTAACATACACTGACTTTCAAGAAAAGGGAGCTGTACATTTCCAGCACTGGGAACCAGGCAGTCCAATAGAGGCTCCTTAGCCCAGCTGCAGCAGCTGATGGGATCCTCTGAAGATAGAGTCCTGGTTCACATGGAACCACCTCATTTTCTTTCACTCATTTCACTCCCTCCTCAATCTACCCTGGATCCTGAAGAACTGTTTGTAAGTACTCCTAGAAAACAGACACCTGCCAAAGTGAATGCAAATTCTTCACTCCCAGGGTCTGATCTCATTCTTCCTGAAATCTGCAGTGATTCCTGCTGTCTTTGGTGGTACCAGGCCTGGCTCAACCAGCCCACATGTAAGCTGGAAATTCCCCTAATGAAAAAGGCCTAAGTGTACTGAATGGGGGAGATACTCATTAATAACTATTTAGGAAAACATGGTTCCCTTGAAAGGCTAATTATCTTGAGAGCTACCCATTCAAAAAAAAGTCTAATCAATGGGAGAACAAATTAAAAATGAAGAATCTCTCATAAAACCAGACAGTGGGAATACTGCATTCAAGAGGACATTCACCAATTAAAAGAAATGTCAACAACTCAAGTGGCAGGAACTTCAAAAAGGAATTTTTTTCCCCTCATTTTCATATGCATTCTTCATGAGCAACATCAAGAAGTGTAACATGCTAATAGCTAATAACACTCAGGATAAGATTCACTAATTTACTAAACTGAATAACTTAATGCATATCAAAGGAATGATTTTCTCATTTCATTCTTTTTTTAGATCTAACACGAAGCGGGGTATTATCAAGTAGATAAAACTGCACAGATTACAAGTCATCACTGAAACAGTCATTTTAGAATTAAGATTGCTTTCTTCCATTGGATGTCTCCTTTGGATTTAAGGAATCACATACCTCTTACCCTCATTATAACTCAGATTTTAAAAAAAGAAATCAGGAAGGTATCTTTGTGGAAATGTGATGTTTTTCTAAAAACAAAGTGTTTTGCAGAGACACACTTGTTATGAAATCCAAAAATGTCCCAGGTAAGCCAGTTCCACCGTGGCTGGGAGGTGACCTGAGGTTCAGGAGACAGGGTCCAGAGCTGAAGCAGGGATGGGATGTGGATGACTGGTGTGCCCTGGCTGTCCTGGCGTGGGGGACTCTCCCTCCTGTTCCTGTGAATATGAGAAGTTGGTGTGATGTCAAGGAAGAACACAAGACAAAAATGTTCAATTTTTTTTTTTTTTTTTAATTATGAAAGAACTTCTGTATACTCCAAAACGATGGACAAATAGAACCAGTTCTTGTTTAATGTGATTCTTAAAAGCCCATTCACAGAATTCTACCAAATTTAAACAGTGTTTTGCCCTTGCTGCTATTGCAAGCCATGTAAGCCCACAACCCTCTGCTCAAACCCTTTAAGAACAGGTCAGCAGCTAAGGTACCAAACACAACTAAACTAACAGTTCTCACATTAGTAAACAGGAAGGAAACACCTCCTCAGCTGGCTTGTTTTCTCACAGCAAACTCCTTGCCAACAGGGCACGCCACTGCAGTGTGATCCACACTCCTCTCACTTCCCTCTCCTCACAGCCCAACCACAAACATGATGTGTCGTGATGCCCCTTTAACGGGGAAGGCCAGGCTGTTGGAACCAATGGCTTTGTGGCAGATGGAGCAACATGTGCAATTGGGAAAAAAACAATCTCATGCTGTCAAAATATTAATAAGGGGCTTTCTCGGAAATATTCTGCCACTGTCACTGTTAACGTTTGAATTTGCCATGTAAATATGACTTCTTCCAAGGAGAAAGGCTTTGGTTCAGCAGGCTTTCTGAGGACAGGGACCTCTCTGCACCTTTTTTTTTCTCTCCTGCCAATCTGTTTGCTTCCAGTCACAAATGTTCAGTGCTGCAGCACCATGTGGGTGCTACTTGAGGTGCCTCTGATGAGAGACAGGAGCGAGCAGGACTGGTTTGGACAGGCTGGGCCACGATCCCCACTCACCTGAGGTGAAATCTATAGTGAAATCCAACAGGGAATGGTTTCTTTGGGCTTCTTTGGTGGTTTTTGCACAATGTATCTCCCTCTGTGATTGCCTATGTTCCTTACACAGTGAGAAAAACAATGAGAATTTCCTCTTCTTCTTTCAGACCACCAGTATTTTCCATAGCCTTATAAATGCATTTTATTAATTTTCTTTTAAAAACAAACACTCATAATCCTTTCAAATTCTGCATCTATACAACATCAGAGCATTTCAGTGGATTTTTCAGTCCATTTATATGCCAGCTGCCTGGCAGTCATCAGTGTGGTGGTGGTACTGCAAGCAGTAAAGATGTCCCACATCTCTGCAGTTCTCCTTGTGGTAATTACTGATTCCTGGGGAAACTCAGCCTCTAACACCAAAAAAACTTTCTGTGATGTCCCACTGTTTTGCAGAGGGCACTGAGACCAGTGTGCTTTTAGTTTAAAGAGACAGCCGTTGTCCCTCCACTGAGGAGGAGCTTAGACTTATTTTTGACTTCACACTTTTCTCTAAATTGTGATAAAAAGCTGAATAATTCTATTTTCCTTTAGGATATTACAAGAGAAAGAACTGGTCTGATACATTTCATATTAGAGATTAATCCCTGAGAACAGAACCTGTTGCCTTGTGGTACCACACCAGAAATAATCTTCTTTCCCCAATACTGTCAGCACTGGAATTAAGAAATTGTGAAGGAAATCTGCATCATAGGGATATTATAATGCCTGTTCTGAAATGGAGAAATATCACACATCTGTGTTTGCATTCTCCAGCCCGAGACATACCTTTAGGAAGTCAGTTTCTGATGACATGTTTGGGCAAACGATGCCTTATCTGCATGCTTTCTTCATGTATCGTCCTGATCTGGGAACCTGGATGCCATAACCAGAAAGCTATGTTAATTGTACAGGTTTTTAAGTCAGTGTAGCCCAAAACATGTTCCTCAAGACTATCAGCCTGAAGAAGTCTGCTCAAGAAGCAGGAGATGTTCTGCATCTGTTGGAGGAATCACATAAAATGTCTGTAATAAGAACCTCCAACAAAGATCATCTTGGCCTTACGGGTTATTATGTACTTCTGTTTCCTAAAAAAAAACCCACCAAGTGTATGAACTGGTACTGTAAACACAAGCACAAGTAAAAGAGTTCTACTGTTGCTGGACTCCTCCTCCCCCTCGATTTGGGCAGTCAGCAAAAACACTTTTTCAGTATCAAGTTACAGTAAAGAATTGTTGACCCTGGTGTAACTGAGAGTAAAGACAAAGTCAAGTCAATGGGGTTTGCTTCAGCTTGTGACACTTCAAATAAAGCTTCTAAATTTGTTTGGATCATTAAAGTGAAAGCATAAAGAAAACATGTGTTACAAAAATACAAGCTTCAACCTAAAGTAATTTTTATGGAAATGCTCACAGTTAGTTAGTGTTATTTGCTTCTAATCTGGGCTTCATTCTCCATACTCTACGTTAACAAACTTAGACCACTTAATGCCAAGTGCCTTACACATTTCAATTAAATTTCTCCAAAGAATCACATTACATGAGCATTTGCCAGTACAAAAAGCACACTCAGAGATTCTGGGTAAAATCCAGGCTCTCTGGCAGTAACCAGTAAAATTCTCATTGAGGACTGGGTTCTACCCTACAGATCTTTGGGTAATAAAAAATGATCTTGTCACTTATGCTCCAAGTTCTTCAGTAGGCTGTTCTAAGAAGTGAACTCCACACTAGCACTTACCACTTCCCTTACTAGATGAAAACAAGGTTACTCCAGAGTCAAACAATGTCTGGTTTCAGGTGTGTTTGTAATTGTTGGAATATGCAGCAGATGCCAGTTTAGACAAGCTTCCAGCCTGTGGATGGAGGTAGGCTCTCAGTCTAACAATCTGCAGTTTTACTAGAGTTTGAGCACAGGATTGCCTGCACTGGGCTCTGGGAGAGATGGGAACTATTAGGGCTTAACTGCTCAGTAATAAATTATAGGTGAATAGAACATGACAGTGGCATGAAAATTAAGATTTTAAACAATCTTTATGATAGAAGACCAGGTGTAACAATTTACCTGTATTTAATTCTGAGCTATTTTTCATCTGTGTGAGATGTTGAAGTGGGCTAGTTCTGCCATTCTTCCTCTGACACAGGTTTTTTGCACCATTTTCTCTTCCATAACTGAGCCATGCAGAGCTCTGGGGTTTGATGTTTGAGAAAAAAAAATAAATCAGGGCTGCTCTAGGCTGGCACTGGTCAGCAAGGGCAAGAGGAGGGTTTGAGCTGGTGCCCCTTCCTGTCACAGCTCTGCAGGACATCACTGTCCTGCAGCTGAGGAAGGGCAGAGGTTGGCTCAGGGCTCACCTTCAGTGCAAAGTTACTTTCCTAATGGGTATTTTTTTTTTTGCAGCCACTAAGATGTTACCTAGTTACCAGCAAATCACAGCCTGGTAACTGCTCAGGTAATCTGGGGTTTATTTATGACAAAGTTAGTGACCCTGGATAAGCCAGGCTGGGGACACTTGGGCTGCCCAACAACAGGGTGAGACTCACACAAAATTTATTTGAAGTGTTAAGAGGAAAAATGTAGCATGAAATTAATTACGATTAGTCTTGACAACACTAATTCTATTTAAAATGTGTTGAACTGGTTTAAAATTAAACTTCAGGTTCCCTCCAGCTGAAACCCAGCCTGAAGCTGCTGAAGCCTGCGTCGTCCATCCCGTGCCGGATTTTCTCATTTGGGAGGAAGATTGCTATTAATAGACCAGAAGTGGGATATTAAAAAAAAAAAAAAAAAAAAAAAAGGAAAAAGTGAGATTACCCAATTCTGCAAATGTTTGTTTATTCCCTTGCTTCAGTTTTGTCCCAAGTTTAGTTTCCTGACGGGGCTTAATCCTCCCCTTTTGTGGCTCTGGACCATCCATCCCTCCTGTCTCCCCCAGTGCTGGCTAAGAGGGGTTGCTAAGCGACATGTTCTTCTCTCCTGCACTGTAGCAGAGAGGAACAGATCAAAGACACCCACAGTCCTGAATTATTTTATAAATGAATTTAAAGAGACATTCTCCTGTGCAGTATTATGTGGGGGGAGAACAAAAGTTACTGGCTACACTGAGAGTATATGGAGAATTAATCTGATGTCTTCTGGAAAATGAGAATGCTCTCATAAATGAGAGCTGTGTAGTATTTACCTTTTTTTTTTTTTTTTTCAGAGCTAGACTAGAAATTTTTTATGCTAATTAATGTTTCTAGTTTTCTAGTTTCATGGCAGTCAAGACATTGAACACAGGCCAGGCTGCATGTGTGTACAACTTTCAGAAGTCAGAGTTTCTGTCGTTGAGTGACAAGCTTGCAGGGTTTTAAATCTTTTCGTCTCTTGCAAAAGAGTTACCATTATGGAAAAATACTTAATTCTTTAATTTTTTAAATATTTTCCTGATTGATGCCAGGCAAGAAAGTCACAGGGTGAAGTTCAAGTGATATATATCTTTGAAAGAATAAATGAAGATGAGGAAGTAATCTGTGCAGATCAGGCAGGAAACATACGACACCAACATCTCAGACCTTGCTGAAAGAACGAAAACCAAATGAATAACCTGTAATTACAAAACCTGGGAATACACAAGTTTAAACGTTACCTCTTGGGAGACAAGCACTTTTCTGGCATGAGTTCAGCTCTGCTGCTCTGTGCAGGCTGGGAGGTTTGTAGGAGCATGCTGGCAGCCGAGGCAGGCGTTCGCTGGAACAGAAAAGGGCGGAATTATCTGCCCTCAGATCCACTCGGTTTCGAACACCGTCAGTGTCCTAAAGGGAAAAAAACAGCACTTGGTAACAAAGAGCAAGAATTTTTCAGGACTTTCATTTCCAAAGATGCCACGGCTGGCACAGCCTTCAGAAAAAGGAGAGGCACACAAAAACCACGCTTGAAGCATTACCCAGGCAAGCAGGACAGAGCGTTTATGTAGAAAGCAAAACTCCCAGGTGAGATGGCTGCAAAAAAACTGAATGCAAAACTCTTCCCACGTGCAAATCTCGTTGTTCTGTACCAGCCACCTGAGAAGCACAAACAAATCACAGAATCACAGAATAGGCTGGGTTGGAAGGAACCCACAAGGATCATCCAGTCCAACCCCTGGCCCTGCACACACATCCCAACAATCCCACCCTGTCCCTGAGAGTGCTGTCCTAACCCTCCTGGAGCTCTGGCAGCCTTGGGGCTGTGCCCACTGCCCTGGGGAGCCTGTTCAGTGCCAACCACCCTCTGGGGGAAGAACCTTTCCCTGAGATCCACCCTGAGCCTGCCCTGACACAGCTCCAGCCATTCCCTTGTGAGGAGGGGAAGAGGAGGGGCAGGCATTGATCTTTTCTCTGTGGGGACCAGTGACAGCATCCAAGGGAATGGAAGGTGGGAGGTGTATGGAGAGGATCTCACTCTCTTCCCCATCTGTCTGGTCACAGGGAGGACTGATCTCCTCACTCTCGCCCAAGGCCAGTGACCTCACATCAAATTGAGGGTAGATTAGTGAAACCTAATTCGCTCTAGGACTATAAAGAGATTACTCGCACCTAAATCTTCACCAAAAAAAAAATAAAAATCAGCGTTAGTATTTATTTACATGCATCTTATTTTCCAGTGAGAAAACAAACCTCCCTTTTTTTCCTGCATCAGTAAAAGTCTCTTCAAAATTCTGATTGCTTAGATTTGGCATGTAAAATCCACTGTACTACAGGTAACCTACATTCTTGTAAAAGCACGTATTTTAGAACAGGGCTCAGCCAGCTTTTCCATTTGTAGATATCAATTACACAGGCAGTATATGTGCTTTACTCTCACTGACAAGAGTGTTTTATGTATAAACATCTTGACCAGCGCTGTGTTGTCAGTGGATAGCAGATTTGGTGTGTTTTGGCTGAATTTCTGAAGGGGGAAACTGTGACTTGCACTCTAAATATTTTTTCTGGAGAATGGATTCCTCAGCACACTATGAGCATCTTGTACAGAATACAAGTAAACATTTGGGAAGGAATTTCATGCTTATGGCAGGTACTGACTTGCCAGCCTTGAAACTGAGCTCCCTGGGACCCAGGGCACGAGCACAGCTCTGGCTCTGTGAGCTCCACAGGCCAGCTGAGTTCCCATCACTCCTGCTGCACCAGTGAGGGAAGAACCATCGAATCCCAGAATGGATTGGTTTGGAAGGGACCTTAAAAATCAGCTAGTACCATCCCTCTACCATGGGCAGGGACACCTTCCACTAGCCCAGGTTGCTCCAAGCCCCGTCCAACCTGGCCTTGGACACTTCTAGGGCTGGGGCAACCACAGCTTCTCTGTGCAATCTGTGCCAGGGCCTCCCCACCCTCACAGCCAAGAATTTCTTCCTAATACCTAACCTAATCCTGCTCTCTGTCAATCTGAAGCCATTCCCCTTGTCCTGTCACCCCAGGCCCTTATAAACAGTCTCTCTCCATCTTTCTTGTTGGCTCCCTTCAGGTACTGGAAGGCTACAGGCTGAAGCTCTCTGTTCTGCAGGCTGAACAATCCCAGTTCTCTCATCCCTCTCATCATCTTGGTGGCCTCCTCCAGACTGGCTCCAACAGCTCCATGTCCTTCCTGTGCAGGGCACACAGCAGGACCTGCATTTCTGGCAGGTTTATTCAAACATCCTGAGCGTGCTGTGTTTGGGAGCACAGATTGATCATGCTGGTACTTTACCTCAAAGGTAAAATGTTCTGAGGTGGTGGTGGTGTAAAAATTGTAGTTGATTTGTATTAATATTGGTAGAATTTTGGTTAATGCACGTAAGTAATTTGGAATTGCTGCTCCTCTTTCCTTATTTCCAGAATGCTGCAAGAGCCTCTGCTGCAGCTGGACAGCTGGATCCCAGATGTGAGCAGCCAGGTCAGGGTTTGGGTCCAGGAATAGGAGATGATGCTTTTGACATGTGGGAGGGCAGGGAAGGCCTTTGAGAACATTAATAACATTACTTCACATTTCTACAGTGCTTTGCCTGCGCCTGCTTAAAGCTCAACATAGACTATGAGTAATTAGTGATCTGGATGTCTCTAAAATGATCAGCAGCAGCATTTAAATCATCATTAAAATACAATTAGCAGCCCTTTGAACGGAACGCTGTCGTTCCGAGCAGCCTAATTGGTGGCTCGTGGGCCAGTTCTGGACAACAGGAGGATTGTCTGCTTCTCCTCTCCTCCAACTGCACCAGCTCAAGGAGCGCCCTGTCCCAGGAGGGGCAGCCTTGCCCATGGGATGGACATGGAGAGCCACACTATGTGACAGGAAAGGCACAAAGTATCCCTTGTGTCCAGCCCACTGCTTTGAGAAGTCTGGGTTTTGTGGACCTCATTTTATCCTGTGTGCTGATTCAAGCAGGCACAGGCCCACAACTTTATACTTTGCAATTCAAATCCCTTTTTTTTTTTTTATCCTTGGATTTTAGACTGTGCAGCAAGAGCCATAAGGATGAAACAAGGGCAGTTCATGACAAGACAAATAACTGAGTGATCCACATCTCTGGGTGATGTGCTGGCAGACCAGACTGGAGTGTGATTGGGCAAGAGAAAGAATTCAGTTGCTGTAACAGACTGATAGCGAAGGTCTGGCTTGCATGGTGTTCCCAAACCTGGCATCCCTACTGCACATTTAGGTAGCTAAATCTGTCACTTCCATGCCAGAGATGCTTGTGTTAATTGCATAAATGCCAACAAAAATGACATGTTTTTAAAGTGTTGGAAGTGTAAATAGCTGCTCTTCTGAAATGGCCCCAGTTTATGTATTTTAGCTCAGACGTGCCCTCATGATACCACTTGCAAATGCATCTTATCTGTTATAGTAACTAGCTGTAGTATTCTATTAGTATCTCTGTTATAGTAACTAACTGTAGTATTCTATTAGTATCTGTTTGTAATACTACTGATGCTCCTGCAAAAAAGCACTGTAGAATGTACTTTAAATACTGGCTTTTTGTACATCTCACACAACCATTCATCCCTCCAGGGGAACAGCACGCTACTGTTCCAAGTTTTCGAAGAACCAGCGCTGCTGCTCCCCACCAGCTCCCCTTGCCTGCTTCATAATGCCCTTATTATTTATGCTTTTTTCTCTTGAAAATTCAAGTTTAGAGCCGAAAATTTTCACGCTTTTGTTCCTTGCAGCGAATCAAAGGCAGCGAGTGGCCCTGATGTAATCTGTGTGGTGTGTGCCGCGGCCGAGCATCCACCGCTGTGAAAGCGCTGCTTGTTCTCTGAAAGGAGGAATTCTTTCAGCCGTCGTCGTCACGGCCCCCTCCTCCGCCCGCCTGCTTTTCCCAGGCACTCCGAGAGGACTCGCTCCCGGCCTTTTTCTTGCCCTAAAAATGTGCAGGAGCAACACAGTCATTTACCCCACACTTGCCCAAGGCTGAACTCCTGATGGCTTGGCCTCTGCGGGTGATCAAAAGTTCCAAGTCTGAGAGTAGCAGGGGCTCTACTGAGGTGTGACAGCTTTTTAATCATCTTTTCTTTGGATTGGTAGTCCAATAGTAGCCCAACTCATCTCCACATGGGCACCACAGCAGGCTATCAGAGAAGTTTTTTTCTCTTCCTCTGCTGTTCCTGCAGTAAGCAACGTGCTTTCACATACGTCCTGTCTGCAAAAGTTGTCAGTGTTGGCCTGGCATGTTTTACTATTATTTGAGTGGCCTAAAGAAACTACTTGGAAAGCAGCAGTTGCCTTCAGAAAAGAGGAAAAGAGGAAAAAAAAAATAGACTCAAAGAGGATAAGAGGAGAAAAAGGAGGCTCAGGGGAGACCTTATTGCTCTCTACAGTTATCTGAAAGGAGGTGGGTGTTGGGCTCTTCTTCCAGGTAACATGCAATAGGTCAAGGGGAAATGGCCTCAAGTTGGATGTGAGGAAAAATTTTATCACCAAAAGAGTGGTTAAGCCTTGGAACAGGTTCTCCAGGGAAGTGGTAGAGTCACCATCCCTGGAAGTGTTTTAAAAAAAACAACGCAGATGTGGCACTTGGCGTGTGATTTAGTGGCCTTGGTGGGATTTGGCTGAAAGCTGGGCTTATTGATCTTGAAGGTCTTTTCCAACTGCAGTGATTCTATGATATTAATAAGTCAACTGGCCCAAGGAAATAGAAGTGCAACTCAGTGATGGTTGCCAACAAGCCGTCCTGTAAAACCCACACAGGAAGATGATGCAGCTCCTTATGATCCTGCTCCTGGGGAGTTCCATCTTCTCTCCCTCTCTCTGCACTCCCCATTCCATATAAGAAATGTGCATTGCTGCCCAGTTCATTCAAATACAAGGCTCCCTAAATCAGCTTTTTTCAAGCACATAAAATACGTATTGTCTCAGGAGGAACAAGAGACCAGACAGTCAAAAATGGTGCTCCAGGGGAGTTGATCACCAGCGTTTCACACAGGTAATTGTTAACAACACCCAGACAACTGCCTGTGGGATAACAGGCAACACACCAAACCCAGGCTATGAGCCACAACAGGAGAAAGGATTACAAGATGCTCACAGTCGAATTAAGATGCCAAAAGAAAGTCCCAGATAATATGAAGACACTGAAAAAAGAGTCTTTGTTCCAGCACTGGTGCCTCTGCTGGGTTCCTGCTGCCATGCTGGCCATTTGGATCAACCTCCCTTAAGTGTACAGAAAACACATGGAATATGTGACAACTCAGGAGGATTTAGCAATTTTGGGAAAGTGTACAGTTCTTAAATATCTCACTGCAATTAACCAAGGGCCAGAAATGTGAGAATATCTCTGAAGAATTAATCAGAAATCAACAGCAGTTTGTCTTGACAGCAAAGGCGGACGGATGAAATCAAACAGCTCCCCCCAAAATGTCTGCTGAGTAAGAGTGAAAAACATAACGAGGAAGAGCACGCTCTGGATAAATCTACATTTTGTTGAGGAAAATAAAAAAGCAAATGCCAGTAGGAAGGGGAAAAAAATAGAAAATAGCCTGTTTCCTGTGTGGTCACACATTTGCCTGCAAGGGCAGGGAGAGCAGAGTTCCCAGGTGCTAGGACAGCAGCCCTGGCTCAGAGGGGAAAGGAAGGAGTGGGATTGACTCGACTCTCACCAGACACTTAAGGTCCCTTAGGCCAGCTGGTACAAGAGAATGAAACAACAAAACCTCAGTGGACTCCTAGACTGTGTCCAGAGAAGAGCAATGGAGTTGGAGAAGGGTCTGAAGCACCAGGAGTGGCTGAGGGAGCTGGGGGGGCTCAGCCTGGAGAAAAGGAGGCTCGGGGGGACCTTCCTGCTCTCCCCAGCTCTCTGACAGGAGAGGAAGGATTGACTTTCATTAACAGAGGAACCAACTGATAACATTCAACTCTGCTCTTGCCCTGACACGGTTATTCGGTTATTCGTTAGTTCTTCCTAATGACTGTTCAGTTCCTTCCTTCTCAGGAGCCACTCCTAATTCTCTTCTGTTCATGTTGGATAATGAGTCACTGACTTTAATACGAATCACTGTTAACCCTTCCTTTACACAACCAACATCTGGGAAAAGTGAAATATGTTGTGTCTCAGTGCTGAAGGAGAAGATTAATGATTCCTGCAGGCTTTCTGCTGCTAGTTGATGAAAAAACACCTTGTTTGCCTTGTGCCTTTGATTAATTGCTCTCTAAGTCTGGCGTAGTCTACCTGCTTCCCAAAGTAATTTTGTTTTCCATAAATTTCACTTCTTTTCCATTGTCATTATTCTGGCCAAAGTTTTAGTTTGTGTCAAACAACTTCTGGAAGCACCTTGTTCACCATTGTGCTTTTCCTCTCTCTTTTCTCTGGGGAGGGAGGGTCATGTTTGTGGCTGGGCAGTTCCACTGAGCCTTCCTGACTCCATGTAACAGCCAGGCTCCTGGTGGCACATGTTCTGGGCTAATTTCCTTCTTAAACAACAACAAAACACAAAAAATCCCACAAGTAAATTTATCATCTTCTATTTATAGATGATGTGCCATTCCTAAGACTACTGAGCCTAAAGACCCTTTGAGACTGTTAACAACAGATATTGAATTCTTCTTGACTCAGCTACTGCTCACTTACAGCTTAGGGAATGGCCTGTTTGTGATCAGACACTGTTAGAGCATTGAATACATGTAGGCCTGTCAGATCACCTGCTTTTTAGGCACCTAATGTATGGCAATACTTGCTGTTTTGACCAAATTCTGGTGATTTTGGGGATATTTGGATTTCTAAAGTTCCTTTTTCTTAATCCGCTTTCCTTCTATTAGCACTGCTGACCTATTATCATGCTTAGTGTGTCCTTCAAAGTGTTCTCCAGTGTTTTATTATTTAGATGTTATCAAAACACGCCTATTCTGACAGGAGTATCTAAGAGTTCTAAGGCAACAGTAGTCTGGAAAGAGATCAGACTATTTCCATAGGAAACCACACTCTCAGATTACTGCAAAACCAGATTTTTAAGAAGAAACGTGCACTTCTCATGATTACTTCCACAGCTTTTTCAGTGTTCTTTATTCCACCATCCTGCTGCTGCACCAGTCGGCCTCGGATGCGCATCCCCGGCGCCCGCGAGCGAGCCAGCCCACTCCTGCTGCACCAGCTATTCCCTGCTGGGAATATTTACTGTGGGTGCCAATCCAGCCTGACTGAAACCTCATTAACAATACGCTTTTTCCTGATTAATAAAACATTAATGTGAACATACAGCATCAGCAGCTTGACATTTTCTGTAGTTTTCCAACACCTGCACAGCACAGAACTGCTCGGGTGCTGTGATGTTACTGCAGTGACAAACTTGCAGGCAACTTCTGATGCTTGGGGACAGTCCTCATCTTGGACTTCTAAAAAATAATTTAATCTAGTAAAACTGAAGACAGAAAACTCCTCACTGCCTGTGCAGCAAACAGTAGGTTTCTTGCCCAATAATCAATATTTATGCTCATTTATGGGTTTCTTCCCCCACAATTAATACTTATGCTCATTTACCAGTCGTGGCAGCAGTGCAAGCAGTCACTTTAAACCTGTCCAAGGTGGAAAGGCAATCAAAATCATTCAGGGAGGTGATTGTCTCTCTCTACTCTGCACTGGTGTGGCCCCACCTTGAGTCTTGTGCACAGTTTTAGGTGCCAAAATACAAGAAGGATCTAAAGCTATTAGAGAGCATCCAAAGGAGGGCAACAAAGATGGTGAAAGGTCTGGAGGGGCCATAGGAGGAGCATCTGAAGGCACTTGGTGTGTTCAGTCTGGAGGAAACAGGTCACACCTCACTGGGGTCTGCAGTTTCCTTACAAGGGGCAGAAGGAGGGGCAGCTCCGATCTCTGCTCTGTGTGACAGGGAGAGCACCCAGGGAATGGCTGGAGCTGTGTCAGGGCAGGTTTAGGCTATCAGGGAAAGGTTCTTCCCCCAGAGGGTGGTTGGCGCTGAACAGGCTCCCCAGGGCAGTGGGCACAATCCCAAGGCTGACAGAGCTCCAGGAGGGTTTGGACAACGCTCTCAGGGACAGGGTGGGATTGCTGGCGTGTCCTGTGCAGCGCCAGGGGTTGGACTGGATGATGCCCGTGGGTCCCTTCCAGCTCAGGATATTCTACGAACTGGAAGCTTTCCCAGCAGCAGCGATCGCTCGGTGGGTGAGGCGGGCCAGGCCGGCCCATTCTCCGGTCCCTGCCGGCTCTGTGCGCAGGGGAAGGCGCTGTGCCCAGGCCGGCCGCGGCCCCGGACCCGACCCGATGCGGGGGCGCTTCTGCCGCCCCGTCACGGCCGGGGGTCTCCGAGCAACAGGTGCCCCGGGGCGCCGCTCCCCCGGGCCGGGCCCGCCGCAGGGCTGAGGGGCCGGCGGTCCCCGGGAAGGCCCGGCAGCTCTCCGGGGTCCCCGCCGGTGCTGCCGCCGCTCCCGCCCCCGGCCCCCTCCCCTTCCCCGCCACTCGCTTCCGCCGCGCTCCCGCGCATGCCCGGGTTATGCAACGGCCGCGGCGGGCGGGCCGGGCCGGGCAGAGCCGCAGGGCAGGGCAGGGGGGCCGTGAGGGGCTGCGGGCACCGGGCACGGGCGGCGGCGCCGAGGCCGCTCCGTTTCCCCGCGCCGCGCTCCCGCCGCGGCCCCGCGCGGTGTGTGAGTGGCAGCGGCGCGGCCGCCAAGTCCCGCCCGTTCCGCTCTCGCTGCCGCAGGCGGCGGCAGCGGCGGGTTGGCTTCCTGCGCGCCCGGCCGCTCCCCCGCCCCCCGGCAGTCGGAGCCGCAGCCGCCCGGATCCCCGAGCCATGGCTCTGTGAGCGCAGCACATGGCGGCCGCGGCAGCCATGAGCCCCCCACTAATCCATACAACTCCCCCCTGATCGGCCACCGACGGCAGCCAGCGCTCCCACCCGGCTCCACCGCTCCCACCGCCCGCCCGCCGCCGCCGCGCCGCCCGGCCCGAGCCCAGACCCCGCTGCCGCCGCCGCCACCGCCGGGCCCCCGCTCGCCTGCCCGCCGCCGCCGCCCGGTCCTCACCATGGGAGTGCAGGGATTCCAGGACTACATCGAGAAGCACTGCCCCAGCGCTGTGGTGCCCGTCGAGCTGCAGAAGCTGGCGCGGGGCAGCCTCGTGGGTGGGGGCCGCCAGCGGCCCCCCCAGACCCCGCTGCGCCTCCTCATCGACGCCGACAACTGCCTGCACCGGCTCTACGGCGGCTTCTACACGGACTGGGTGAGCGGTGGGCAGTGGAACCACATGCTGGGCTACCTGGCGGCCCTGGCCAAGGCCTGCTTCAACGGGAACATCGAGCTCTTCGTCTTCTTCAACGGCGCCCTGGAGAAGGCCCGGCTGCACGAGTGGGTGAAGCGCCAGGGCAACGAGCGCCAGACGGCGCAGCAGATCGTCAGCCACGTCCAGAACAAGGGCACCCCGCCGCCCAAGGTCTGGTTCCTGCCGCCCGTCTGCATGGCGCACTGCATCCGCCTGGCCCTCATCCGCTTCCACATCAAGGTGAGGAGGAGCCCGGGGGTCCCGGCGCCCCCTCCCCGCCGCTCCCCCCGGCCGCTCCAAGATGGCAGCGGGGGCTGCCCGCGGGGGAGCGGGGGGGCACCGTCCGCCGCTCCCCTCAGCGCCTCAAAATGTCGCCCGGACCCGCAGGGGCGGCACAACTTTCGGCGGCCTCAATCCCCGGGGGATTCCGGCCGATTTCCAGGGCGCTGCCCGCCGCCCCGCCGAGGCCGGAGGCCGGGAGGCCTCGGCGGGGCGAGCGGCAGCGCCCATGGCCCGGCCCGGCCCGGCAGCAGGGCGGCTTCTGCCTCCATGTTCTTTCGCTCCCTTGACTCAAAATGTCCCTTCTTGCCTTGTGGGCTGTGGTACCGCAGGGGAGAGCGGGTGGGCGAAAAGCATCTCTGTAGTTAATTACTGAGAGTGGAGGGGGGAAAAAAATAATTAATCAGTTTAGTTCTCGCGCAGGGTGGATCTGCAACAAGTTCCCGTCCGAGGCGAGGTGTTTAAACTTGGGCTGGAGGGGAAATGGCTCGCTGCGAAAAGCACAGAGGTGCAGTTTCGGCTTTATGGAGGTTTTTGTGCTTTGCTCGCTGTTTTCCCGGTATCAACAAGCGTTTCAAATCAGGCGTAGAATAACTCTCACCTCACTCCATAGCAGCAACACTTCCAGTCAGTGCGATCAGCAGCGCCGAGCTGACAGTCCTTCATTTAAACTTCTTATTTTAAGAGGCAGCCCCAGTTTTCCGGCCCCATAAACAGCTCTTCGTGCCGGATCTGGGCTCCATGGCCATCTTGCACTGGAAGGCCACGATTTCAAAGGTTGCAGGATGTGACCACGTTGCATCTCTCTGCACGGCGTTCCTGATTTACGATGGTTTCTGTTCAGCCGAGCGATTGTGTATATTGAAACACAAGACGCTGGAAAAACAAGCCCGGGGATGAAGCTGCAGTTTTAGGAGTTGCCTGCTCGCCTTCCCGCTGGGGAGGGAAGAGCAGTGGGAGGGAAGCACATACTTGTAGGCTTTATTATCCTAAATTACTTTAGTGTGTAGAAAAATATTATGTAACCTTCGGAGTTGCACGCTCGATCACTAGCAGCAGCTTAATGTTATTTGGCCTTCTGCCGGATTAGAAACGCTCTGGCCGGGCTGCAGCCCTGGGGTACAGATGCCTCTCTCCGAGCAGCTCACCCCAGAGGTGACTTTGGGTGAAGTTTCTCCTACTTCTGCCAACGGGGCGGGAGCTGCTGTTGCTCCCTCGTAGTTCCCTGCTCGCGGGGCCAGGCCCGTCCATGGAGGAGCTCGGGGCTGGAGTGCAGCCACCCCGTGCTGGCAGCGGGTGCTGGGCAGTGGAAGTCCCACCCTGTTGCCGGGATTGGGTCACCGGGCCGGGGCCACGGCGCGTGTGGAACGAACTGGAAGCGGAGGCGAAGCTCGTTCTTGCAGGGCCCGTCGAGCTGTGCCGAGGGCCTGGCCTTGGTTAAAGTGAGGGGGTTATGGCCGTGTCTGCTGCACTCGTGTGTTTCCCTGGCCAGCCTAGGAGCGGGATTGTGTTACGGTGTTTTGGATGGTGGGAATTTGCACGACAGCGGAAACATCCTCTCATTTGAACTTTTAGTGATTTTTTTTTTTTTTTTTTTTGTGGCTAGGAAATACTTTTGTTCTTCGAGCAAAAAGTTTTAGGCCCCATGTGGTGAAGGTCTTTGCCTTGATCTGTTGGTGCTTTATAAATCTGCATTATAAATCTTCCTTTATTTGTTATTGAGACTTAGAGATGATTAGTAAAAGCAATGAATGGGGTGAAATAAGGATGTTGTTTTCTTTTAATGTATTAAAGTGGAGACTTTGTTTAATGCTGTACTGAAATGCATAGTACCTGACAGGAAGGCAGCTGGTTTGGTATCAGTGGGAATGTGGTGTTTGTAGTAGTTTTGTAGCATGTTGAACTGGCAGTTTGTTTGTTAAACACTTTCTGTCTCAGACCTGGCTGAGGTGTCTTACATCCAAACCAAACTGCCACATTTGACAGTGGTGTCACCTGTAGCACTTTGTTTACTTTCAAGCTTAGCTGCAGCATTAGCTCCTTTATGGTTTCTTGGTAACAGGCCTTATTCCTAATCTCTGGAAGCAGCCATAGGAGTACTCATCATACCGAGTCCCTTTTCTGTCATTAGAAAAATTCCCCAAATCCCCATAAACACAACATCTTCCCAGTTTTGATGGGGAAGGTTTGTGGGGTGAGTATTTGTGTCAGGTTGTTGGCAGCTCATTATTACCAGGTACTGGGGGCGAGGGGGGAGAGTTTGTTGCTGTTCACACCCCTGAGCCACCACTGTGTGGGCTCTCCCCACTGCTCAGCTGTCCTGGGGATGGGAAGGGTATCAACAATTCCAGTCTGATGCCTCATTTTTTCAGTTGTTGAGAAACTCTGTGGATAAATCTGGTTTTAATGGATTCGTTTTCAGGTTAGGAAGGATATTGCATGGTTATAGTGGTCACATGCATAATACACATCAAAGATACTGCTGAGCTTAAATCATGTTCCTTCTCTGCTTTTCTTCTCCTCTGACATGATTTATTATCTTCCTAAATCTGCTTTATTGCATATATCTTTCTTTCTCTAAACCTTCCTCCAGTTTTATTCTTGCTCTCACTTTGACATGGCCCTCCTGATGGGCAAAGAGCAGATGCATCTTGAAGGTGTGATTTTTTTATTTGCATGTATGGGTGATTTTAAAAATTTGCATCTGCATAAGACAGTTGTTAAATTGCAGTGTTTTCTTGCTTTGTTTTGAGAAGTTGAGTTTGAGAATACTGATTGACTTTAAATATGAACCTAATTTTCATATTTTTAGGAAGCATTTGAGTCTTGAGTAGAAGGTTTCTGTGTGAAGCTAGGAACTGGCTATGAATTTAATCTATTTTGGTAATTAGAGGGGAGAAAAAGAGTAATGTCTTCCATCCAGAGCAATTATAAATCACTCACAGATGGTTTCAGCAGGATGTAAAAATAACAGGTTCCTCCAGGTTATAACAAATATCCTGCGGGTTCTTAGCTTCGTCGTGACCTGGTATTTTTCAGTTTGGGGGGAATAACTCTTTCAAGAAAACTTTTATGTGAAGTAGGTTTGCTAACATTTAAATATTTATGCAGTGGAGATCTTAACATTAATGCTTTGGGGAGACTGTTTTGTTCTCGGTACCTAAAGGTGCTTATGCCCGTTTACTCAGGCAGGATTCTCTCCTGAGCCAGCACTGTTAATGTTTACTCAAGATTTAGACTTGAAAATGATTCCAAACTCCTGGCTGTGATTTCCCCCGTGTCCCCCCTCCCCGGGTTGGTTTTGAACCCAGGCACATTGCCTGGGTATGTCTGTGTTTGTGAGAGCCACCAGATATTTCTGATTCTTGTCTTGGTAGAGTTTTACGTTGTGGGTTAACTGCACTTTGGTAAATACAGCTCCTTTCCCTGTGCTGGATCAGTTATTTGAACGTGGATTCTGGTATTCCCTGAACAGCCAGCAGCTTCCAGCTCAGTGGCACAGGGAGGGACCTGAGGCTCTGGAGGTAGAGGAAGTAGCTCAGAGGAGATCAGAGTGGGCACACCGAGCTTCCTCTTGTGTTATCTGCACCTGTGTCACACCTAGTGCTGCAGAGGGAGTTCTCACTTGTTTTTTTATAGTTCATGGGTGCTTGTTGTGCATGCAGAGAGGTTGGGGTTTGATATATTAATAAAATTGAAATCTATCTACCCTTAATGAAAAGAACATCGGAGGGGTTTTTCTAATTTAAAACCTGTGAAGACTGGGGCCTGCAGGTGGGGTGAAGCCTAAGTTGCCCTCCTTTAGTGAGGAACTATGTAAATCTGATGTCTTTAAATTCTTCCGAAGATGTTTATCGTTTCTCCCACGCCTTGTGCTGGGGAAAGCATCGTTAGAAAATAAATACCTGTGTTTTTCTCATGAACAAAGTGAATTTCAAAAACACTCCATCAAGGAAGTTTCTGAAGAAGTAACGTTTTCTGAAGACTACAGGGTGGTAGGATTAGGAGGAGGGAGAGCTTGGTGAGCTGATGTCTGATCAGGAATATCACAGGCAAGGTGCTGTCTGTTCTGCTTCTCAGGATTTAGCTTGGAAGGGAACATCTCATGAAGGTGCATGAGAGAAGCAGAATTTTACATACCTCCCTGGAATACCATAATTCAGCATCAGGTTCAAGTGCAAGGCATGAGTAGAAGAGTAAGGGTGTCTTTAAACTTGCTGTGGATGACTGAAGAGCTGCTGGGTAGGGCTGTGGAGTTTGGGACCCTCTCTCCTGTTGTGCAGAGGATATAAATGGCCTGGCTGGCACTAAGGCTGTAGTTATTCATGCGTGCTGTGGAGACTGAGGCTAATAGTTTTGTACTGGTCTATTTTGGGATAGCTTGCTTATCTACAGTGTTGTTCAAATGGAATACTCAGTGAGGGGAGGTTATACCAACACCCAGCTTGCAAGGGGGTTTCCAAATCACTGAGTGTGTGTTATGTGTGGGGATGGTGGAAGCATTAGGGATCCAAAAGCCCTCAGCTGGCTGGAGTTGTGTGTGTGCTCCCTGGAGTTGTAGCAGTTCCTGATGGTGTGTAGGAATGCAGCACACCACGGACTGACATGTCCTCATGGGGTTTTTGGTTTCAATATAAGCTTCTTTATAAGAAAGGGTTGCTTTTGTATTTCCAACATCAGGAATTGGCCCATGTCTTCCTGCACAACATGTCTGTTCGAGTCATCTGATTGCCATAGCCTAAAATATGTGCTTTGCTAGGCAACAGGAATGGAGAGGTGAAGTTTGGGCTATAAACTCAAAGCAGTTTGCCCCATCAGACACAGCTGTGTGTGAAGGGATAGGCTGAAAGTGGAAAAAACCTGGCTTAACACAGCAAGATGGGCATTTGAAAGGTCGAGAAAGTTACCTCTCTTCATCTGGGGTTGTGTTTGGCTGTTTTAAAAGAGGACCAAAAACTTTAAAAGGAATCATGGGTTTGCTTGATCCCTGGGGGACACCTTGATGTGCTGAGCTGCTGGAGTACCCCCAGCCTCAAGGCTTTCCCCATGAGTGGGACAGACATGGTACAGTAATACCTTTAGAGTGTGAGTGTTTCTGTCATAAACAGTTCCTTCAGATGAGTTCAGCAGTACAGAATCCACAGGAGTGTGTGCTGGGCTTCCGAGCACTCCCTGTGTCCTGTCCACGTGTGCTGCGTCACTGGATTGGTTTAATTACTTCAAATTTATCTCGGGTGTTTTAAATGCTCATGTGTAGTCTCAGAAAGACCCACTATATCGTGATAGTTGTGATAAATCAGTGCTGCCGTTTACACTGGAGCTAATTGCTCTGTCTTCCACTATAGGTTGCACAGAGCATTGAGGATCATCATCAAGAAGTAATTGCTTTCTGCAGAGAAAAAGGTTTCCATGGTTTGGTTGCATATGACTCCGATTATGCATTGTGCAACATCCCTTACTATTTCAGTGCCCATGCCCTAAAACTGAGCCGGAATGGGAAAAGCCTCACAACAAGCCAATACCTAATGCATGAAGTTGCCAAGCAACTGGACCTGAATCCAAATCGCTTTCCTATTTTTGCTGCTCTTTTAGGTAAGTGAAGATGCTGCTAGTCAGCCTTACGATTTCGGTGTCTGTTAACTGCATTAAAATAACGTGTGTGTAAATTTGACAGAGCACCTGGGGAAAGGCATCCCTTTGTTCCAGACATTCCTGCCGTGGACTGGATGTGTGTTTATGAGGTCAGACATGCCCAATTTGCAGAGACCTGCGAGCGATGCAAATTGTGGCTGTCTAGAAAGAAGAGTTGAAAGTGGAGGTTTGGCAGAGCTCTGCCTGGCCAAAATGTTCTCCGTGGGTGGGGGGAAATCGGGACAGTTGCGGTTCTACTTGTTTGGGTCCTTTTCTAGACCCCCATTGAAACTAGACCCTTTTCAGGTCTAGTTTCAATGTTACACTTTCCAGACTGGAACTATGCTTCTGTCCTGAATTCTGCCTAAAAATATCACCTATGGAGTGAAGGTGTTGGGGTTGCAGGGCCTCTTTTTTTCCCCTTTGAAATGAGTATTGGACAAATATGGCACCACATCAGCTGCACCAACAATATTTTGTACTGTATAATTGAGTGAAACTCCACATTTCTGAGAGCACAGGTGACTGGCATTGTACCAGTCCTTTGGTTTTGTGTGGCTACTTTCTTAGCCCTCCTGCTTCTCATGCTCAGTGGTAAGGAGCATAGGTGGGAATGTGTCCAGTTTCACATTTCTGCTTAAGTGGAACAGTTTTAACACACTCTATTTCCATAGCAGTGGTAGAGAATAACTGTTGTACTCTCTCAGATGGAAGAGTGACTTAATTACTGACAAAGTTGACTCCAATGAGTACGATTTATTTTAAACAGCATTCTAACTGCTTTTTGGGAGCAGCCATGTTCTTGTCATGCTGTGCAAGCAAATTAAGAAAACTGGATTTTCTTTTTATTTTCTTGCTGACTTTGTGTTTCAGTGTTGGTACATGATAGAGGAATAAAACTTCTCCTTCGAAGGCTGTGAATGAGAGAGGCTACGTGTTACTGCTTTAAAATACTACTATTTTAGTAGTCTTTAATATTGTTTCCAGTCCAGACAGGCATCTTCCATACTAATGGATGTGGCAGTAGAAAGCCACAAGTATTTGCCTGGTTGGAGTTGCTTTCTGTCAGTGTGTGCTTTTCCTGCCTGCACAGGTGTAGGGAGGGCAGGCAGAGGGTTGGCTGAGCTGCCATTGCAGGAGTTGCATGACAGAACTGCTATTGCTTGGCTTTGTTCTGCAGTCTATAAATAAGTTGGTGCATGCCAGTTCAGTGAGTAAGAATTACTGCTGGAAAAGCAGTTTCCCAGTTGCAGATATGTTTTTTTGGAGTTCCTAGGAAGTACACAGGAATGGTATGGCTTGAGTTCATCACACAGCCCCAGCTGCATGGCCTGCTGAGGCTTTGCCTGGTCGTATCAAACAATGGGTGAGAAAAGTTCTGGTAAAGTTTCTGAAGGGTTTGCAGTTTTATGCAAGAAGCTCTTGAATGTTTTTCTCTCTTGCTGTCTTCCATGACCAAATATTTTGGAACTTGCTCTTAGGAGAAAGAAATTTGAGGTCATTTCACGTGATAACTGGAGAGAGATTTGGGAACTTTTTCCACTCCCCCCTCACCAAATTGGTACAAAGGTTAAAAAAAACCCAGATCAGCTACGAGTTTAGTTCTGGGTATTCCTTTGCATTTCTTGTGTGTGTGTGTGTGTGTGTTCAGTATGAGTAAGCAGAATAAAGTTCATGGAAGTCAGGGTTAGAACAGAAAGCTACTCCAGAGATCTTCCTGCACTTGGGGCTTTTGTGTTATTTTTATGTGAGTGAACTTTAGGAACCCTAGGTATTTGGAATAGGAAGTGATTATATAAGCTGACAACAAACAGATACAGTTTGACTTAAAGTACTTGCAACATGTTTTCACTTTTGCAATCTTGGTAATATAGTAACTTTTTTTAAAAAATAAAATACTAACTGTATATGTGCACAGAGTTGTTTAAGGTGTTTAAATTAGGGTAGCTCGTTCAGATTTAATTTTTTATATTTTCATGGAATATCTAAAGGCTTGTCTGGCTTCACAGGTTATTCTGCCTTTGCTCCTGTGGCTTCTTTGGGCCTTTTTAGTCCTGATAAGTAGAATAAAGAAGTGGGAAGGAGTGAGTGAGAGTTTATGATGTGAAAAGGCACATGAATTTTTTTTGCTGAGTACAGCAATGTAACTCCCCATGCCAGTACTTCATGTAGGAATAAAACAATGTACTCTGAAATAACGACAGTTAAGATGCTGCTTTAATGTTCACAATTCCAGAAAGCCGGAACTATCACAATAGCTGTGATATCCATATTCAACCTCAGGGCTTCTGTTTCCCTGTATCCAGAAAACTCGAATTTCTCTGTAGTCAGATACTTTCTTGTCATTAACTCCAAGGGTCGGGTGGGGGATGCTGAAAGAGGGAAAGCATCCTGAAAGTTTCAGCCTCACATCGAGCAGGTGGAGAAGCCTGAGGAGTGACAACGACCTGGGCAGTTATAAAAGTGTTGTCAGTGGCAAATGATTTGGGATTGAGCTTTTCAGGGCTAAAGTGTCTTACTGAAGTATTGCAGCAAAATATTTTTCTGACTGTACCAGCTAGACAAACTTCTAAAGCTTGCTTTCTGAGCAGTTCTGTGTACACTGTGCATGGATCATTTGGTTTATAGTTTTTTCCTTCTTCCAGCTTTTCATGCAAAGGGGTTTGTAGCTGTAGCTTTATAATATAAGGAGTATCCTTGGCATGGGAATTTAACATGAGGTCTGGATACTGCATCCTCGGAGAGTGTGCTCTTAAAAAGTTCTGTTCTAACTGCTGCTGGTGAAACCAGGGAGCTGATTTGGGTTCTTTTGTAAATTTTGACTCAAATACTTCAGAATAATTTAAAAAAAGAAAAGCAACCCAAGCTTCAGCAGCAGAAAAACAAACTCAGTGTGAGGTATAGGGCTGTAATTCAGTGAAGTCTTTAGAAAGGGCATTGGCTTCAATTAGTATCTAATTGCTTTTAAAAAAACTAAGGCATTAATAAGCCATTAAAATGGGAAAAATCAATATATGTTGAGGTTGTTCAGCCAGGTCAAGAAATAGAGGTTGCTTATGTAACGCTGATCTCTTTCCCACTGTGACAGCACTTTGTAACGTGTTTAGTTATGGAATCTCGTTCTGTTCCTCAGTAAAATTTTAGAGCTGCATGAGGTAAGTAGAGGCATTCCTTCTTATTTGGCCCACAAAAGACACTGCTGCACTTGAGCACCCTAAATCCCACCCTTCAGTACGGGGTGAGAGCTGATCAAACGGCGACGCTGCCTTATGTGTGTGCAGGGGGATGGAATTAACTGCCATGACAGATGGAGACCAAACAAAATTGAGGTTTTGGTGGAAGGGAGAGAAGCGATTGCAGCATCTGTAGGAGTTTTTTATCTGTTATCACAGAGTGCTGCGGTGCTCTGGCTGCAATAGATATTGTCAGACCAGTATTATAAAGAATGCTTAATCTTAATCTTACCTTGACTAGATTAGTGAGGGTGTGGCTGTTTTATGCAAACTTGTTGAATCTTTATGATGTAAGTTTAAAGTTTAGCCCCTAATGAATAAAAATGATAATATCTTCTTGCTGGAGATCTCAGTAGTGGGTAAAGTATTGATTGGACACAAAGACTTTTCTCTCCAAGAGGCATCGCCAAGCAGGGGGCAGCTTTCCTGGCTTTCCCATGTTAAAGACCACTAAGAGCAAACTAGACGTTTACAAGCAAAAAATATTAAGAAAATAAACAATTGTTGTAATGTTCAAAGAATCTTCTCGTATTCTTTGTGAACAATGCATTCACTACTAAGTTGCTGCTTTGTAAAACCAGATATAGAAAGTATCCTGAAGCTTTCTCCCAGAATTTTAAGAATACATCCTGTTTAGCTCTTTATAAAGTTTGGATCCACAGCCACTGAACTTAAACAGTGGTTGATTAGTTGCATCTTTGATTAATTCAAATGTTTGAAATGTTTCTTAGAATTTTTTAGGTTTGTTGACTTGGGGTTTTTTGTTTGTTTGTTGAGTGTGGTGTGCTTTAGAAAAAAAAAACACAATGTGGGTGATCTTCCATTGAACAGAGTAGTAAATACAGTCTCTGTCCATGGAAACAACAAAATGATCTCCCAGTTCCTTTGCTGCTGCCAGCCCAGGGTCCCATCTGACCTGGTCAGGTCAGCAAAAGAAACTTCAGGAATTGGGCACCTGCTCAGTGTTGGATAAAGCTGTGTTGAGCTTGTGTTGAGGGTTGGATAAACCTGCCTGGTGCCTTGCTGCCTGACCCATGCTGCACAGGGGGCAGAGCACAGATTCCAGAGGCAGCTCCCGTGGGGATCAGTAACGGCCCACGCTGGGATGCAGGAAGTCAGGGAGCTGTAGGGTGTGTTCTTACACTGTTGCACCTGCACCCTGAAATCCTGTTGAGGATTCCCTGACAGGACACACCCGGTGAGGTGGATCCCGCGTTGTCCCTGGCTCTGCTGCTGCTGCTTCGAGTGAGCTGCTTTCATGGAAGAGTGCTCCTCACACACAGGGAAGTGGCTCTTGCTGCAGCAGCAGAATGCTAATTAGGTATTTCTGGAGTAGCAAAAAGCTATCTGCAAGTTTAATCTGTTAATCCTCTTGATGGGGAGTTGAGGGCTGATTTGTTTGCTGTACGTAGAAACTGTGTGTAACATTTTGTGGTGTACTTAAATGAGTTCTGCATTATGTTCCAGGTAATCATATTCTACCTGATGAAGATTTGGCTTCCTTTCATTGGAGTTTACTTGGTCCAGAACATCCACTAGCTTCACTTAAGGTACAATTTTAATATAACCAGGAGCAATTAAGCTAAAATCAATGCTACACACCAGAGCAGCGTGATGGGTTAGTTGAGAGCAGCTCTGCGAGGCCCCTGTGCTCAGTCACCCTCAGGTGTCCCAGTCCTGGCTTCAGAGGATACCTGGGGTCAGGAGCCTTACAAGGCTAAATTTAGCCTGTGTGATCCCCCTCAGTGCCCTTCAGCTGCACGAGCCACAGCTCCAGTGTGGTTTGGCTTGGAGAATGCAGCTTCTTGCTCTCCTCTTTCTTTAAGAGGAGAGTTGTTTTGTTTAGTCATGTTCTTCAGCTGTGAAAAATAATGAGCTGTATATCTTCCTCCCATCTTGTTTTATTGTCTGCTGCTCTGAATTTGTGTGTAATAGTCAGGTTTTGGTACTTAAAGTGTAAATACCCTGGAGAATATGTTGCACAAGAAAGCTGAAGTGGCTTCAGTAGTTTTCAGGGGGGTGGTTTGAGACAAGTAACTTGTCTGATGCTCTTAGTTTACAGTATGTGTGTTCTGCTGCTTCATCACAATTGCCTTGTGCATCTGCCAAGTAAATGGCTATAAAAGGGAAACTGGACACATCAGAGAATGGGATCATAGTGACCTTTCTCTCTCTCTGCCATAACAGATGTATTTGTTTCCCTTTCTCCAAAGGTGGACCACGCAGCAAATAATCCACTTTTTGTAAATGCTGCCTGAACGTTTTGTTATCTCTAAAACAAAAGTTTACTAAGCCTTGAGAAGTTGTAACTTGTTTGGCCAAATGTAGAATTTAAAACCAGATTTTCAGCAGAATTTTTAGGGCTTGCATGTGTATTGCCTAATGACCAGCTGTGACATCTGATGTTACGCTCATCCCCTATTTTGCTGCCACTCCTGTGTTTAGGAAGGTAAGTGTCAGCACATTGCAGTGGCAAAACAAAACCTGCATGCATGTTTGCTGCTTCCTTGTAAAACCTGAGGTGAAAAAATGAAAGTGTGTGCCTGTGTTTTTCATTTTTACTGAAAAGGTTAAAATGTAGGACTTCTCAACAAGTGGTTGATTAACTTTCTGATGATGCTTTTCTAGGCTGAGTGGACTTATTTGACAGAATATAACTTCAGACACTTAGACCTTCTGGAAAGCCCTCTAAATTTATACTGAATTACTTGAACGAAAATTGGGTATATGTCATTTTTGCTTCTCGATGTTAATTTTCAGTGGAAACCCCACCCGGGCTCTGTAGCTGGCACATCCCAAGGAAATGCAGTGTGTTCCCACAGAGCATCCCTGGGCCTCCTCAGGCAGTTTTTCCCTGATGTATTTCATCTGTTGGACAGTGTAGTCAGATATGAAAGCAGTTTCCATTTGGCTGTTGGAGATTCCATGACAACTGCTACAGTGTTATCAGTGCAAAGCCCCAAATAAATGCCCTGACTGAGGGAAAGGCTTGCACAACACAGGATTTGTTGAATTTCAGGGCAGCTTTGCTGCCGGTGCACAGCCCCAAGCTGGCCTCAGCACCTCTGCCTGGTGATGGTGTCACATGGAAGGGCATGTCTGCAGCAACCCAATCTTCATTAGTTACTGGTCATGGAACAACTGCAGCTTGTTTCTTTAGGTTCACGGTGCTCATGGTTTGAAATGATAACTTCTTTCGGGAGCTCAGTAATTGAGTGTAATTTCACTTGACTCACTAGTATGTCAGTGATGTCATCACAGTTCTCTGTAGGGGTCTCTTCACTTTAGATGTGCACAGAGCAATATTTCTTGTAAATTTTATGAATGCTTAAAAAAACCTCTAAGACATTTGTATTAGCCACAAGGCTGATAGCAGAGAGTAGTTTCAGAACAGTGCAAGCCTTCATGAAAACTGGGAATGGGGGGAAGTTGTTGTGTTTCCCCAGGATGTCCTTCCTGGGCTGTGCTTACAAACTTTGCTTTGCTGTGTCTATTTAGAGTTACAACGGGGTGTTCTCCCTGCTTGGGAACCAAGTGCTCAGATCCCACACCTCATTCAACTCAGGATTTAGAAAGCTTTTTCTCATTCAGTACAGATTTTAATCTTTTGTCTCTAGGACAGTATGATCTTGAGAATCAAAGCTGACAGGTTCCATTCCAGTGGCTGAATTTGTTGCTTTTCAGGGAGAGCTGTGACAGTTAATAATATACAATTTATTTCCTGCATTCTCTCTCAGTCTTTTATTATGCTTTACCAAAATGTTACTTTTCCTTTGAGTGAAGCTTTGCCAGTTCACCAGTGAAAAAGTGTAACTTAGAAAAGAAAGAACCAGCTTTGCTGATAGAAATTGCTGTGTCTGCTCAGGTGTCACCATGGGGAGGGGAGAAAATGCAAACCTGAGGAGCCCCTGTCTCTGTTTTAAAGAGGGACACGAGGTGGGGGTTGTTCATCCAGGAACAGCTGAGTAGAAGTGGGAAAAAGGAAGGGAAGTAGAAACCTGACTGAAGAATCCATACTTCACATCTGGAAGGAAATGAACCAATCTCTGTGTGCTGCATGAAAAGCCTTTCAGGAGACACCGACAATTATCATCAGCTCAGCAGAACTGTGAAGGTTCCACGGCCAGATTTAAATGAAGAGATATGAATTGCTGTTGCTGCAAAAGGGAGGAGGAATCAAACACATCCCTGTGAGCTGTTCTGAGTCAGGCTCTCATCTGTCCAAATGTCCCTGTGGAAACAGATAATGCATCTCATAAATGTGCAGACCTGGGCTCGTGTCCTGTCACCTGCCTGAGAGCAGAGTTCACTGAAATGACCACCCCAGTCAGGGGTTTGAAACAAGGAAGGAGTTGATTGACTTCCTGAGAGATCAACTGACCTTGTTTGGAAGCCAGCATTATCCTGCTTTTTGTCTGTGTGCTTTGGGATTTATCTTTTAAGACAAAGACGGTTTGGTTCTTATTCTGGGAAAGCTGGTTACAGTATGGAGCTTCAAGATCAATGAGCAGTACTGTCAGAATGAGATTGGGAGGGCAGTTTCTTACCTCTGGAATGAATTAGTGCCTGTTTGGGAGTACAGACCACTGAAGAAGTGCTGACTCTTCATTCACAAGGTAACCTTAGAAACAAGGCTTAATGCAGTCTCCCTTTGTGAGTAAGGAGAGTATGCAGGGAAACTCCATCTCCTTGGTTGTTCCATCTCAGTGGAGAGGGAAGGAGAGATGCTTCCAGAAAGCAATCCAAAATACGCAGATTGGGCTCCTTCTCTGAATCGATGTAGGAAATTCCTGTCTTACTCAGGTTGTTGACTTCAGAGGGTGTCTGCCAGAGGGACTAAGGTGTGAAGTAGATGCTTAGGTAATTTGCTGCTGCTCAGATAACAAAGGTGGTACTATTAAGATACACTTCAAGTAAGTGCCTTGTTGTTTGTGGGGTTTTTTTGATGCTAAGGGTCATCATAATGCAGGTCAGAAAGGACCTCAGGAAGTTACCTGGTCCAACCTCCTGTGAAAACTGTGGTCAGCTTGAGGTCAGAGCAGATTGCTCAGGGCATTGCCTAGGCTAGTCTTGGAAATCTCTGAGGTTGGAAGCTGCACGACCTGTCTGGGCAGCCTGCCCTGTGGTTTGACAGTCCCGACGTGAAGATGCTTTGCCTGGTGTTTAGTCTGAGCCCATCTTGTTTCAGGCTATGTCTGGTGCCTCTTGCTCTTAACACAACGCACTGCTGTGAAGAGCTGGCTCCGTGTGCTCAGTCACCTTTCCGTGGGGACTGGAAGGCTGAATCTTCAAAGCCTTGTCTTTGCCAGGCTGAACGAGCCCCGTTCCCTCAGCCCCTTCTTGCAGAGCAACTGCTCCCCGACTCCCTGACAATCTGGAGGCTTTCTGCAGAACCAGCTCAGCTGTTCTGACACCTGGCTGGAGCCCCAGCTGGGATGCAGTGCTCTGGAGGTGACCTGAGAGCAGGATCCCTGGCTCTGCCACCGTGTTCCTGCTGCACAGCTCAGGGTGCACCTTGCTGGCTCCTGCTCCAGCTGCTGCCGCCTTCCAGGAGCCCCAGGTTCCTCTGGCACAGCTCCAGCCTGTGGAGCAGCCAGGTTTATTCCTGCTCAGGTGCAAGGCTTCGTTTTTGTGGCTGTAGCATTTCTGAGGGCTCTGTTGGTCCCTCCCTCTGGCTTGTCAGGGCGTCTTGGCTGGCAGCCCAGCCCTCGGGGTCGCGTGGCGTGCAGGGCTGTCACACAGGGCTCGGTGAAGTCTGGCTGTATCACATCCTTGGCTTGTGCTCCTGCTCTCCCCTTTGCTTTCTGACATAATTCTTGTTCCCTGTTCAGGTTTGGTTTTCTCCTTGTCCTGTGTGTACAAATTGTTAGCAAACAATGCCCGTGCCCTGTGAATTATTGTTACCATGCAGAAAGAGCTCAGTTTCTCAACCAGGATGGAGGGAGGAGGAGAGAGAATTTTTAATTGAATAACCCAATCTTCAGGGAAAAGATGAGCTTTGTGGATCTGAGAGGATTTTAAGTCATCCAGGGAACTTCTTGCCTCTTCAGAAAACTTATCATTAGATCAGATGCACTCCAAGCTCCTAAGATGAAGTATTTTTAACATTCAAAGGCTGATACGAGATCCAAACAGTTTGGTTGCCATCTCTGATAGAAACTACAAGGCAGAAATACCAAAACCCAGGCAACTTGCTGTAGTATCCTTCGTATCTTCAGCCAGCGGAAAAAAGTGTTTCCTATGGGTTGCCTCTGAACGTTTGAGGTGTCTTTTTTTCATGGTTTGAAAATAAAATTGATCCAATTATCTGTTTCCAGCAGGCACAGCAGTAAGTGTGGTGCTAATTAGCTTCTAAAGGCTATGCTTCCTGAAGACAGCGGGCAACTGGGGTGTTCCCGGAGCCAGGGAGCTTTTCCCAACTCTAGCTTAAGTACCTTCTACACTACCCTACTCATCCCTTGGAGTTGTGCTTATGTGAGCCTGTTCTCTTCCAAAAAAGGGGGTTTGCAAGTTTATGTTGTCAAAGTCAAGACATTTTTATCTTGCAGCTTCAGGGTTTGTAGTGTTACTGTCTGCCTCTCGTTTTGACAAATACTTCTGTAGAATTCATGGCCTTCCCCCACTTAATCTTCAGAGTGCTCAAATAGGTCCCTTGTGATTTTTGTCAGTGCTCTGTCACAAACTGAAGGAGTCCTTTTACAGCTAGCAAAGAAACCAGGCCCTTTCCAGGCATCAGCTCTCCAACCCAATCACCTCCCAGTGTGGGATCCACCCCCCATATTTGCCTTACAAAACTGATTTTCCATGTTGTTCCTTGTCTGAAACTTTTCTGTAGAGCATAAGGGAAAAAATAACTTCTAGGAAGAAATCTCTTCTAATGAGAAACTGGTAAAACATGCTGCTGCTTTTGCTCTGAAACACTTTGTGCCACACTAAAATTAAGTTTAAACGATGAACATGTGCTCTGTAACTTCTGCTGCAAGTCTGAATTTTCCCCATCCCTAATGCATAGTAAGACTTAGCCTGTATTTTAATGCACGCAGGATTAGAAACATTCTTTAGGATTCAGTATAAAATCTACAGTTTTGGATTTCTGGAAAGTTCTAAAATGGATAGAAATATTTTCCTCTTTAATATCAGGAAAGTACACTTTATTTCACCACTTCCATTTTTGGCTTCCGTGTAGCGTAGGTCATGACACTCTTAGTTTTGAGGGTGTTCTCTTATCTTTGAAACAGAAGAAAAGAAAATCCAAATACCTGAAGTGTCTCTAGGTCTGGAAAACATACTTTGAGAAGGTCTCACTTCAGGAATTAGGAATATTCTTCAGTGAGGTCTTGAGGCTGTTTAGAGGCAGCTAAATGGGAGTAATATGTGAGGTGAGTCCTTGGTAGGTCACACTTGAGCTCCATATTCCCTGGGCCCCAGCTGAGTGTTAGTGCCAGACTGATGGGATGTCTTCTCTGGGTGCCAGCTTTATATGGTTTATTCAATATTGCCATCTTGGAGATGACATAAATTAAGGGGAGATTGCTTACTCCTGTCATCCACTGTGTTCCCAAGCAGAGATTGCAGGAACACTCAGGGAGCAGCTCGGGGTTTCTGCAAGGGCTCTGCAGAGAGCACATCCAGCATGACACAGCCATGGGATGATTCAGCTGCTTTAGGGGTGGGTAATTGTTACACATACAAGGAAAATGGGAGGTGTTCAGCAGCAGACTTGGATTACCAGGGAGAAGAAAATCTATTCCTTGTCCTTCCAAGATGGGGACAAAGTGTTATCATCATTATTTGTCACTCGTAAGTTTACATGTGAGTGTGATGTGTATTTAGTATTGTTGTGTATATTCAGAGTGCACACTAGTGAAAATTTGGATTTTAGTATCTGAAATGGAAATAATTGCCCTGCCACTGACTACACTAAACAACTGTTCTTAACTGTTCACTTTTCACAAGGGCATGGAGTGACAGGACAGGGAGGAATGGCCTTAACCTGAAGGAGGGCAGGTTTGAATTAGGTATTGGGAAGAAATCCTTCCCTATGAGGGTGGAGAGGCCCTGGCACAGATTGCACAGAGAAGCTGTGGCTGCCCCATCCCTGGAAGTGTCCAAGGTCAGGTTGGACGGGGCTTGGAGCAACCTGGGCTGGTGGAAGGTGTCCCTGTCCATGGCAGGGGTGAACTGGATGATCCTTCAGGTCCCTTCCAACCCAAACCAGTCTGTTTCTATGTTTAATTTAGGCTTATAAAATAATGTAGTTCATCTCTAGTAGAGAGTGAGCAGGTATAGGATGAACATCCTGAGATTTGTAAAAAGTAGACATTAGGAGAAGGAAATTAATAAAAATGGGAATATGGCAAAAATTCCATAATTTGAATATGAAGAAGGCAATCTGAGAAATTACAATCATAAGTGGATCAAATAAGGGCAGGAAAGAAAATAATCACAAAAAGTGGACTCCATATAGAATGAAAAGGGGTTGTGGTACGGGTTTTAAACTTGCAAAGATAAAAGTAATGAAGAATTTTGCATAAACATTTCTGACAAGGCTGAATTGCAGTATTTTCTAGTAAAGTATGATCCCTCTGTGTCGAATGCAGTAAGAATGTATAAAGATTTTTCTTTTTTTTTTTTTTTTTTGGTACCTTAAAAATAGAACTGTTAAATCGTAATAACGATCTCTCGAGCCTCGAATCGCTGAATTTTGCAAATACACAGATTAAAAGATGTTAACAGCAAAAACCTAGCTGCCCCTGTAGGCACAGGCAGAGCGCTCCAGAACTGTGCAGAGGTTCCAGACAGAATTTTTAGAAAATCCTCCGGCTCCCTCTGAAATGTAGGACACGGATTTGGAGACCTCTTTTCTGCCCCTGTGAGAGGGAACGGGAGCAGGAGCAGAGCTGCTGGTGGTTGAGGAGCTTTTCAGCCCCAGCTGGCAGCACCACTCCCTGCCTGGAATTCTGCAGTAGTGCCAGGATGGTTCCGTGACCTGAAGTTGCTGTACCTGCTGTGGGATCACAGGGAGCATGTCAGAGCAGTGATTCCCATAATCACAGGCTGGATAATCTCTAGTTTATGTTCAGGAGGAATCAATTGAGTGTGGAGGTGGAAGTCAGGTGTTTCCAGGACTATCCAGTTGCCCTCCTTTCTCCATGTGGGCACAAGAAGGGATCAGGCCAAAGAATGAGTCTAGAACTCCCTGGAATGGCACATCCACCTGGCTGCTGAGCTGCTATTCCTGTTCATAGGGCTTTGGATGTTGTCCCACAAAGTTTTTCCAGTTCTTTCTTCTTGCTACAAAGTCCTAAGTGATTCTCACCTTTTCAATCCCATGGCCTGAGTGAGTGACCAGTGAATTGATGGGAATTCAGCATTTTCCCAACACCTTGGGAAGGCTGGACCCTGGGTTGTGATTTGTAGATTTGTCTGTGGTCTCTGGGCCCAGGTCATAAACACTCAAGGGGAATTTTTAATTTGCATTAAAGCACACATTTCCCATCCACTTAAAATCGTTGGTGATTGTGGGAGGCCAGACACATCTGGAATTGGATGGTGAAATATTAATGCTGGATATTGAAATTATTTTGTCAATGGAATTATCTTCAGAATTTCGTCTGTGTCTGCAAAATAATAATCAGCCCTGTAACCATGTTGATATTGCCATCATAGCAACAAGAGAAACCCAGACATCCTTCTTGGCTGATGTATAATATAAAAGAAAAATCATTTCTTTCCTGAGATGTTACACATGCTGTGAAGCTGTGTCAGTGTATTCTGCTACAGATAATGAAATGCACAAAATCTGAAAACACTAATTATTAAACTATGCAATCTTCTAATAATTTTTAGGCTCATTTCTGTAGAACCTTGAAAATAAGTTTCTTTAAATGCTCTTTTTTTTTTTTTCATTCTATTTGATTTTCATATCTTCCCTTCTCTGTGCACACAGAGATCTTCCTGTTCCTAATGGGTCTTTCTCATCAATTCTGATATCACTTTACACTCAGAATATAATTCTGTCAAAATATTTTCTGGCATATATATGTGGATGTGTGATGAAGATTATGGTGTATGATGAATGACACGCAGCCTTTTGCACTAGAGGAAGTGTCCAACTGGAAAGCAGTAAAAGAATCAGCATTGTTGAACCTTGTCTGTGGTTGGAGCTGGTGTTTAACCAGCAGGTATTTACACAGAGCTGAAGTTTCACACATATATAAATATACTGTACTTGTGTGAGTCAGCACTTAAGGTGAAGCCTTAAAACCAGATACTAAATCTGGCGACAGGGAATTTGTGGAATATATTGCCAGCAGGTAAGAGCTGAGCTGTGGGCTGTGTGCTGGTGGCCCTGGTGCTCATGCTGGTGTGTTTGTTTGTGCAGGTACGTGCTCACCAGTTAGTTTTACCACCGTGTGACGTAGTGATCAAAGCCGTAGCCGACTACGTCCGTAACATTCAGGACACCACTGATTTGGATGCCATAGCAAAAGATGTTTTTCAGCATTCACAGGTAAAGTGTCAAGCCAAATATGGGTTTGTTTGGGTTTTCTAACTGATTGCTCTCCACATTTGTGTTGGAGAGTTGCATTTGATGAAAACAGGGGTTTGATCAGTTAATAACAGGAATGTGTTGTGCGATGGTTTAGCTGCCCTAATTTCACGTTCCAACTTTCTGAGGGTAAAAATACTGCATTTACCGTTCTCAGTGCTTTAAATTCTTGATAATCAGAGGGGTTTGTGGCCTGTGCACTGCCTTTGGGAATCAGCAGTACGTGAAGACTGTATGTTCAAGCCCCACGTGGATTGACATAACATGTCTTGTGCTGGAGCAGTGCTGCAGTCCTGGAGGGACCAAAGGCATTAATCCTGTGATATGGTGCATGTTACCTACTGTACAGACCTCCAGGTGACAAACCTGGATGTGCTCCTGACAGATATTTTTTTTTTCTCTTATTTTAGTCTAGAACAGATGACAAAGTTACTCGGTTTAAGAGAGCGGTTGCTTATTACTCAGCAACTAATAAACCTATGCCATTTCATCCACCACATTACCTGGGTAAGTAGTGACAGCAACCAGGCTTTTTGTTTTAACTAAAACCTGAGATAACCCTAAATCAGAAATAGCACTATTAGCAGGACCTTACAGAAATGTTTATATCCTCTGGCAATTCTCATTGACCCTCGAAGATGAGGTTTCAGAAGGTTTCCACAGGATATGTGCTGAAGTTGTGTTCTTGCCCCAAAAAGAGGAGAACAACCTGGACTGCTTTTTCTCTTGGGAATTGCACATCCATTCTGGCATTGGGACACTTGAGAGAAGGATGCTGTGAACAGCTATGTCTGCTGTCCAGTCCCATTCATGAGGACAGTTCCCATTTCTGGTTATTAAAACATATTTCCTGTTTCTCACTGGACTTGCTGACATGTTTTAGAAATCTCTTTACAGTCTTTGATTTTTTTGATGTCATAACATACCTACTCAAATTGCAGCCACGCTTGCTTGCCAGTTCTGGCATTGCAGATTGTTCTCAAGGCTTAAAAATTAACTGTGTGGTCACAGGGTTTCCTGACCCTGTTCTTAACACTAAAGTGTCACTTTAGGTGAGATTTCCTAAAGCTCTTCAGTTACCATACTGGTACACTAATACAGATTTTTCCTGCTCGTATTCTTGGGTGGGATGTCTTTATTTGCATCCACATTAAAGGATGTTAAGGCTACTCCAGGTCAAATGTTCAAATGGCAGAAAGCGCCAGCATTTTGTATCTGTGTGACGTTGGTTTTGGCAGCATTTTTGTTACGACATCTCTTGGGCTTTTTTTTCTTTTAAGCTGCCTTTGATTCCCAGATAGAATAGGAATGTGTAGCAGTGAGAGATACAAAGACCTGAGAGGAGGTGAGACAAGTAAAATACACTTCACAAGCTACAGAGTATTTTTACTGAGTGGCAAAAATGAATAAAAGTGACTTAAAGGCATATGAGAAAACAGTAATGCTAACAGAACAAGAATAAATAAACCATAGAAGCAAAAGGACAAACAGGGTAACTTTTGTATCAAATATTGAGTGTTTTCATGAGTGCTTGGTTTTTTTCCTTTTTTTTTTTTTTTCCCCTTTTCCCCTCCTCCCCTGCAATACAGCAGCCAGACCGAATCAGTTTGGTATGCCTGGGATAGTGCCACCATATGTTCCTTCTCAGATGCTTAACATTCCACAGACCTCACTACAAGCAAAACCTGTGGTAAGTTCAGTCTCTGCCCTGCTCCCTGGGAGAGGCCTGCTGTGCTCAGCAAACTGAAATCCAGGTGGGAAAGGTGTAGCCAGCTTTTTTAGCCTGGGCTGTCACTGACTGAATGCTAAGTGGAACTAAAGTGATGCTACAAGCTCAGATAGAACAATTTTTGTGGGTATTCAGGCTGGCTGAGTTTTAATGTGTACATTTGGAAAAGGCCACTCGGTTAAAGAATGTATTTAGTTTTAAAAGCAAAGCCTTTTTGTTGCCTTCTCTCAAGAGGTCCCTTTATTTTAGGCCCAGCAGATGTCCAATCAGGGTGGGGCCCAAGGCCAGGGTCCATACCCATACAGCCTCTCTGAGCCAGCCATCACCTTGGAAACAGGTGGAAAAAGTCTTTCTGAGCAGAACAACTACAGTAACATTCCTCACGAAGGAAAACACACACCATTATACGAACGGTCTTCTCCAATAAATCCAGCTCAGAGTGGGAGCCCCAATCATGTGGATTCAACCTATTTTCCTGCCTCTTCTACATCTTCGTCCTCCGACAATGATGAAGGCAATGGGGGTGCAGTGAAGTAAGTTTCCCATGAGGATGTTTTTTTTTTTTTTTACTCAGCTTCTCTTAAAATAAATTTCCTTTCAAAATCATTTACCAGTATCCAGAAAGTAAGAATCACAGAATCAATCCCTGAGCTGGAAGGGACCCACAAGGATCATTTTAGTCCAACTCCTGGCCCTGCAGAAATCTGCGAATCAGTGAAATGATAGACCTTAAAAAGATAGTTTGGGGTCACTGTGACCGCAGACAAATGTGTGGTTCAGTCTCGTTGCCTTGTTCCTTAAGCAGGAATTCAAAGCCAAATAACGTTGGATGTTTTTCCACTCCTGCCCTTATGGTTTATTGAGAGAGCAAGGTTTTGGTAAATGTCATAAAGCCTTCCAGTTCTTTACTTTGTATAAAAGAAATATTCCTACCTCACAGTATAATTCATTAAAATTTCAGTAGCTAAAAACTATGGAACTTCACTGAACTCGCAGTGTTTACACTTCTTAAATTTGGGGATAATGTGGCTTTGCAAAGAAACCTGATGTGAATGTCAGAACTTTACCATTTTGGACAGTGAATAAGAGCCCTCGTGGAGCAAAGCAGGAGTGAAGCTGGGTTTGCTCTGTTCTGCTTTATTGCACAAATATTTCTGACTGGAGCCAGGTGGGGGTCGGGCTCTGCTCCCAGGGAACGAGTGACAGGACAAGAGGAAACGGCCTCAACCTCAGGGAGAGGTTCAGATTTGGGTATCAGGGAAAGTTTCTTCACTGAAAGGGCTGTCCAGCCCTGGCACAGGCTGCTTAGGGAGGTGGTGGAGCCACCATCCCTGGAGGTGTTCTGAAAACGTGTGGATGTGGCCCTTGAGGACGTGGTTTAATGGTGAAGATGGTGGTGCTGGGTTGATGGTTGGGCTTGCTGATCTTAGAGGGCTTTTCCAGCCTTAATGATTCTATGATTCCACAGAGTATTATATTCTGGATATTCAGAGATGCATGATTGCTTGGACTTTGATTTCTGATGCATTCTATCAACTTTAAATATTATCCTGTGTTTTGCTTAGTAAATCAAGTAGGTTTGCATAGCTTCCATGCAGTGCAGAACTGGAAATGTTCCTGTGTTAGAAAAAAACAAGGTATTTTTCAGCATTTTTTGCAATGTTCCTTATGCATTTTATGCAATAAATTCAGACACTGAAATCTAGACAGTGTCACTTATATCATGGTTTGAAGAAAGTCTTCTAATTGAGAGAATTCCTTGCCATAGTGACAAATATTTAAAGTTCAATCAAGAATGCTTCTTGTGTGAACATTATCTGGTCATCATAATATGCAGCTTTTAAATACAATCCAAATGTTGACATAGTGTAAATGAATACATATTGGTGTTCAAGTCTCTTCGAGACTCCTACAAAAGGACATTTCTAATAGAAAACATCCCTTAAAATCCAAATAGTTCCAGACACCAAGGATTTATCTTACTGTCTCTTAAACTGGACTTTAATATGACGTTTTTCCTTCTGTTGTCCTTCAGCCATGTCAGTGGGAACAAAATAGGCTGGGAAAAACCGGGAACCCAGTCAGAAAGTCAAACGCGTGGAGAGCTGGGAGACCAAACAAAGGTATTTCCTGAAGTTCCAAACATCACAATTCATTGTTTTGTGTTAAAGCTTTACAGCAAACTTCGAGGAGGATTTTCAGTATTGATCCATAGGATTTAGTGCAAACTTTTACACTTTTTTTGTGAATTACAAAACAACAGCTTCGAAGTCCATGAAGAAGGACATTGTAGCATATACATGAAAATGAACCTTAAATAGGATGTGTTAGAAAATACTGGATATAAACCAGAAACAAATCAATAACCTTGTTTGGCCCTTAGCCAACAATCTCACCCTCAGTGCTGCTCTCCATGGTTGCAGTGGTGCATTAGTTTGATTTTTCAGGAAGGAGTGTAACAGTCTGAGTGTCCATGGGGTCAGAGTCCATGTCCTGTAACCCACAGTGCAGTAAGCACAGCTCACACCCACATCAGTGTCAGCCACAGGCCAGTGGAGGTGCCTTAAAGCTCAGCTGAGGAGACAAAAGTCCTTTGTGGTTGGAATTTCAGGCAGTACCTGTTAAAGGAGCTCCGTGGGACCAGTTACAGTGTATTGATGCTTACCTGGACGAGGATGGGCTAGATAAACCCTTGATAAAGACTTAACATTATTACATTTCTTCAAGATTTCAAACCACTGTCAAAAGGAGAATACAATGCTCTATATTCCCAGTGTGATCCATGTTTGGAAGGAGCATTCAGAGCATTTCATAGAATAATAGGAATTCCAGTAAACTTGGGCTTTGTGCTTAAAATCTCAGGCGGATGATTTCATCCCTCAGCAGACCCTACAATAAGTGTATCTGCCTGGGGTTTAGTCACCGTATGCAAATGCTAATCTGACCTATTACATCCCTTTGTTCTCTGCCCTGGGCCATGTGTGCAGCCCTGTGGGCCCCTGCCAGAGCCCAGGTGTGTCCCAGGAGGAGCAGCGGCTGGGTAGGACCCACTGCACAGCTCTGGCTGCATGTCCTGGTAGACCCAGAATTAGAGCTGTACAGGCAGTGATTAAACTTCCCAATAGATGTTTGCACACAGGCTGACTTGAGTGCATCCACTTTAATGTATAAATGCTCCTGAGCTTTACTTGCCAGTGTTTTTATTATCAAACCAGTTCTTCAGCCGTCAGTAGCAGGAGAAGACAGTTGAATCTGTTGAGCAGGGCAGGAAGAATTTGTGAGTACATTTTATGGATGAACTCATCTCCTAGAGAGGTGAATATTAATGATTGAAAAAAGTAGCAGTACTTCCTGAAGAAGTTGCCCAGAGAAGCTGTGGCTGCCCCATCCTGGAAGTGTCCAAGGCCAGGTTGGATGGGGCTTGGAGCAACCTGGGCTAGTGGGAGGTGTCCCTGCCCATGGCAGGGGGTGGAATGAGATGGGCTTGGAATTCCCTTCCAGTCTGTGATTCTATGAAGATTTCAACTGAATGAGCTGTGTGATTTTCTGAGGAAAAGTGCTGAAAATTCAGCAGAGATCAGGCAAGTAGCAGCAATCTTGACACTCCTTTCACTTGACTTAAATTCCTTACAGTTGCCTCACAGCCTGATTCCACATGACAAAGGTAAGCCCATCTCATTTGGCTGGATGCATATTACTAAAGAAAAAACCCACCTTTTAACTGAGGTGGTTCCTCAGGTTGGGTGTTGGAATATCTCTGGAGCAGATCCAGAAGAAACTGGGTAGTGCAGATGTCATGTAGGGGTTTTTTGTCTTCTTCCCTGCATGCTCCCAATATTTGATAGTTCTGTAAACTTGTCACGTGCTCTAGTATTGCTGACTTATAGTTGTTCAGGTTGTAGAAGATGGGCAAAAATCTCTAACTTGATAAAGGAATATTTGATACTATATCACAGATTTAATAGAGCTATTGTGATTACAAAACCAGCTGGTATTAGCATGTTGTGTTGGAAGTATTGTGGTTTACAGGTTTTAACCATTTTGTCATATATTTTCATTTTTATAACTCAAATGAAGTCTAGATTACCAACTAAAATGCAGTCTTTTGGTAATATCCTCTTTGATTGTGTGCTTAAAATGTCATCTGAAAATAATGTTGCCCTTTGTATTTTGCTAGAGCCAGTTTTTACTACAGTACACATTTATGTAGAAGATTTTCGAAATCTGTATGGGATTTTTTTGATGTTTGCATGCAGGTTTTTTATTTTACATGGACCTGAAGTGAATAAACTGAACTTGTTTGGGCCTATTTTTTATGTTACATATTCTGGGGGATTGAATGCTTTGGCCATTTTTCTTTCAGCTTTGCTTTTCTAGTCTTAGGAGGCATGTGAACTTGTTTACACATATTGTGAAAATACGGATGACATATCAAGTGGTCAAATTTCAGTCCCAAAAGTTTTTACTATTGCTGTAATAATTTATGGGCAAAGAGCTAAAACAAGCTTTCAGTTTTGAAGGCACAAATTTTTAGGAATGAACTCTTCTTTTTTTTGGTTGTATCAGTGAGAAATCAACATAGATCCTTAAAAAGGCTCGTTCACTGGGAAGTGTATTTTTATACATCAGATTTTTTTTCCCATAAGTTTGTGAATTGTATTTCTAGAACAAGAATAAAATGCCACTTAAATCTTGTGGTCAGAAAACATTGCCATTTTCTCTTACAGTCTTGTGAGACAAAAGAGTTTTGTGTTTAAAAACTAAATAGAACCCAACAAAACCTTTACAAAGCTTTTGAGTTTGGACACTATGTGTTCTTAATGTTATCAAATGGAACTGTGTCCTTTTCCCTGCTCCATCTGGAATTGTGAGCTGAGAAGGGATGTGTTCATGGAAGTCTGGATAAATTACAACTTTGAGACTGTCAGTTCACACACTCAGTTGGGAGTATCTTGGGAATACTGAGTTAAGAGGCCATTCACATGTCATTAAAAGGCCGTCAGTCCCCTTCTGTATTGTGCAGTTAAAAATTAAAGAAAATAGTAATTACTGTTGCTGTTAATAAGTTAAAGCTTTACCATAATATTTATTTTCTTAGTAATTTGCTGCTGCTAGCAAACACTGGCTGAAGGTTTCTATTTTCTGAAAACCTTGCAGCCAGCTTTGGATAATGATTCTACACAGTGCGACAGCACGATGTGAAGATTTACTGCTTTCATTGGGGGCGAGGGAGGAAATTTGCTGTTCCTCTTGGCTGATCTCCTGCTATGATTCTGCACACATCCAAAGCACTTTATTTTGTATGTTCTGTTACAGGCAGAAGGTTCCTCTAGTGCTTCTCCAGGAAGTCAGGCAGCTGATGTCAAAGGGAATCAAACCAGTAATCCACAAATCCCATGCCTGTTGTCCATGCCCACCAGAAACCACATGGATATTACTACCCCTCCATTACCTCCAGTAGCACCTGAAGTATTACGAGTGGCAGAGCACAGGCACAAGAAGGGGTTAATGTATCCCTACATCTTTCATGTCCTAACCAAGGTATGACATTTAAAAATGAACTTCTGTGAGGTAATGATTCTGTGAAGATAATTGCCCTGGTGTTCCTGGCTAAAGAGTATCAGATTTTTACGTCCTTTTTAATGCTTTGAGTTCTGGTCCCTTTTTAGTCCTTTTGTTGTTCCAATAAGTATGAGATTACTATAATTAGAAGCGTTTCCTTACAAAATAATTCTTTTCTGACTATATGTAGGTATTTTTATATCTATAAGCATGTGTGTATATGTCTGTGTGTGTGTGTGTTTATGAGTCCATTTCCATCTAAAAATTCCTCCGTATGTGCTTTGGTGTGTGTGCCAAGCTTTTTCTATTTTCAGCATTCAGATGTACTGAGATTGTTTTCCTTTCCAATCTGATCCCTCCCATCGCTGATAGCTGGCCCTGAGAGAAAGAGCAGCTCTAAGAAATCCTTTTTTACCAGCAGCAGCAGAATGGCACTGTCCCCCACTCCTGTTAACCTTTATTCACCTTAAAAATCCACTTCAGGACAATAAGGACCACAGGCAGACCTGAAGTCCATCAAACCAAAAGTTGCTGTATCAAGGCTGAGGCTTGGATTTCCTATTTCCCATGTGTTTGTTTTGGACCACAGCTCATGTTGCTGCCATGTTCTGACACTTCTTTGTCAAAGAAAAGTGGAGAAGAGTCAAAAGTGATCTGTGAAGACCATCAGTGCCAGTTCTGCTTCACACTTTGCATAGCCCAATATTCTTGGCACGTTTAAATACTACTTGGCTGTTTGGCTGTTTAATCACAGAATCACAGAGTCATTTAGGTTAGAAAAGGCCTTTAAGACCAAGTCCAGCTGTTTACCCAGCACTGCCAAGGCCACCACTGGCCCATGTCCCTAAGTGCCACATCTACATGTCTTCGAAATCCCTCCAGGGATGGTGATTCCACCACTGCCCTGAGCATCCTGTGTCAGGGCTGGACAACCCTTTAGGTGAAGAAATTTTTCCTAATATCTAAACATCCCCTGAGGCTGTTTCCTCTCTTCCTCTCCCTTGTTCCCTGGGAGCAGAGCCTGATCCCCCTCAGCTTCACCCTCCTGTCAGGGAATTGCAGAGAGTGAGAAGGTTCTCCCTGAGCCTCCTTTTTCTCCAGGCTGAGCCCCCCCAGCTCCCTCAGCTGCTCCTCATCAGACTTGTGCTCCAGACCCTTCCCCAGCTCCGTTCCCTTCTCTGGACACACTCCAGCCCCTCAAGGTCCTTATTGTCATGAAGGGCCCCAAAACTGCCCCCAGGATTTGAGGTGTGACCCCACCAGTGCCCAGCACTGGGACAGTCACTGCCTTGGGCCTGTGGCTGGTACAGCCCAGGTGCCCTTGGCCTTCCTGCCCACCTGGGCACACCTGGGGTCACGTTCAGCTGCTGTCACCCCCTGGGCCTTTTCTGCTGGGACACTTTCCAACCGCTCTTCCCCATGCCTGGAGCTGCAGGGGGTTGTTGTGACCCGAGCCCAGGACAGCTGAACCTTGTGGTGCAGTTATGGGGGTTCTTCAGAAATGGGCACGTAGAGGTGTTCCATGCAGAGACACCTTTCAGACATGCCTTATACCTGGGGTAGTGTTGTCTGAGCTAAACCTGGCAGTGTCCTGATGTAATTGCTCTGAGATGTCACCTTCAGGATTCCTTACTCGGGTCGGTTAAATGGATTTTTTTAAGAGAAAGTAGCACAATGGAGTGTTTTCTTGTCAGTGTTGAAAATAAAGGTTAATATTTGGGGGCAGTGCAGTGAAGTCAGTCATTTTCCAAGGATATCTTAACATGGTTGGATGTGCAAGTCACAGAAAACATTTTTTGCATTTGAGAGAAAATGTGGGACAGTTCTTTCAAACTTTTTTTCTGAAAACATATAAAATGCTAACATTTTATTTATGTGTATTCAAGCCCAGCCTTACTTAACTGGTAATTCCCAGTTAGGGTTTTTTTGGCCAGGTATTCTCACAGCGTTGTTTGTTACTGTAAGTCCTCGGTAATGTTTCAAATCCTGCACCAAAAATTCAGACTAGTGTTTTTGGACAGCATGAATATTTTTTAAAATAACTTCCCGAAATCTATATCAGCTTTAAATGTGCTTTGGCTGTCTAAAAGCATATTACTCTATTTCCATGTGGGCTGTTTTTCTCTTCTATATTTGCAGATCAATATTTAGTTAATCCTCACGTGCAGATAGTCCAGAGAAACAAATACGTTTGTAATGGAGAAAAGAAAGAGGAAAGCAACAGGAATGATCAGTCAGGGCTGGGAGGAGACGAAGCAGGCTGGTGTTACCTCCCCCGAGCTGAGATCCACCTTACCGCTGGATCACATCTGTCATGACCAGCTGAGGATGGATCTGAGAGCTGGATTGGGCTCCCATGATAACTGAATGCTTTTTATTCACTGTAACATGTCATATTTCTCTGCTTTCTTTCATGCCAAAGGGTGAAATCAAAATCGCCGTTTCTATAGAAGATGAAGCCAACAAAGACCTGCCTCCTGCTGCTCTCCTGTATAGGCCAGTGCGTCAGTATGTTTACGGAGTCCTGTTTAGTTTGGCAGAAAGCAGAAAGAAAACTGAAAGGCTTGCTTTTAGAAAGAACAGACTTCCACCAGAATGTACGTACTGCAGAATCCATGCTCTTTTATTCCCCTTGCCTTTGCTGTGGTTTCCCAGCCACTCGTGCCATGATCTGAATGGGAATTGTTGCTGACATTTCATCAGTGTGTAGCTAAGGCCAGAGGAGGGATTTCTGGCTTATTGGATCCCATGGATAAGAGAAAAAGATGTTGCCAATTTGAAATTTTATTTGCTGTCATAGTTTGAAAACTAAATATTGCCATTTCTAAGCAAGCTCTGGGGTTTGGTTTTGAACGTGTCTGCTCAAGCTGCTGCCAGAGCTGCAGTGAGGAACATCAGTTTGTGATGTCATTTCCAAGTGTATGGCTGGGCTGGATTTAGGAAACTTCTGTTCTCTGCACACATGTACACATCTGCCTGCTTGTTTCAAAAGTGAGAGGTACACAGGTTAAGTTGTCGTGCCTTCCCAAATGTGTTGTTAAAGGTACCCCAGGGAAATCTGTAAGTCTCTCATGTCTTTCAGGTATTGGCATATAAAAACCTGATTGAAGCCCCACAGAAATCAGGTGTAATGCAAGCAAAGGTAGACCTGGGTGAGGACAGGCACCTTGCAAAGAGCCTGGTCAAATATCCTTTGGATTGTTCAGAGGGGGTTGGATGTTAATCATCTCAATAGTCTGGAAGTTGTCTTTTTAAGTCTTCAGCTTCCAGGAATTACTGTCATTCCAGAAAACTCAACCTCCTTGTTCTAGAGTGTTTTTCTTATGATGATGCATGCAGGGAAATGGCTGAACTTTGCAGTAGCATTCAGTGCACAGCAGCAGCGCAAGTATTTCTATGTAGGAGTCTGCTGTCACTAGGCTAAATTTAAGAATCAGGTATTCAGAATGTATGAAATCATCATTCACAGGCTTCATGTGCAAAAGGATAAAAATAGGTATCAGTTGTAAACTTAATATCCATTCCCTGTGCTCTTTCCATTTGTAATTGTGGAATGCCTTTGTATGTTTGTAGTGAAGATGATAATCTCCCAGTGATGTTTGAAAAGCTGTTTATCTTTGCCAGTTATTATGTGGGAATCAGTATTTACCCTGCTTGAATAATACCTCAGTACACATACTCACAGACTGCTACATTCTTTAAACTCACACAGCGTAGTAGTATTTTGGGTTACGGGGTTATTTCAGGATTTCAAATAGTGACGTTATTTGCATTCTTCATTTGTCCTCATGAGACTCCTGTCCTTAAAAGTGTGCTACAGCGTTTTTGTGGTGAACTGGCTGAGTGCTGGAGGTCTGCTTCAGATTTTGTCTTGTAAACCTAGAATATCCCTGGTAGGCTAGTGGGGAAACCTAAATAATCTCTGTTTTCTCTTCATGGATCCTGCTTTTCAGCATTTATGCCCGGTTTAGGCTCAGCACTCTGCTGCTGACTTGGTTTAGTTACGGCAGCTCCGGCAAATCTTGCTGCAGGATGCATTCAGCTACTGACCTACTTCTAGCTTAGGACTGACCAAGCTCTTAAAAAAGCAAAAAAAAAAATTTGAATGTGTGCCCAAATGTTCCTTGCTTCACTGCAAGGCTGGCAGTGGCAGGAAAGATGGATTTGGGCCACGATGCCGGTGTGGGGTGTGAAAGGGCTCTGGTGCAGGGCCGTGTCTATTTTGGTCACCTCTTTTAGAAAGCATCGAGACTTGAGCAGGCTGTGCAGCATGCAAGGAGAGGACGGTGTCTCAAACAGCAAGAGCAGATCGATTAGCCCTCTCTTAAGTTGTCTGAGGATCCAGGCTGTAATGAACTGGTGATGCTCATTCTGGTTCAGCGTCTAAATTATTTTGCTGCACTCAGAAATGAGTAAGTGCTGAAACACAATAATGAAGACAATTAAGAGAAAATCTAGGAATTGAGAGATGTTAAGAGAATTAAGAAATCAGTTTCTAAAGAAGTGTAAATTGTCCTTAAGGTTTATGTAGAGAGGTAATGAATATTAATATCTAAAATCCTGTCATCTTTGTTGTACAAACCATAGCACTGGCAGCTTAATAATAGTGCCTGAATAATTGGCAAGTCTATTGCATGTGAGGGTTATGTGAGGCTGTGAAAAATGCATAATGAACTGACACGTTGGGATTATTACTAAATATATAGACGGCAAAATAATGGATCTCCCATGAAACGGATCACTTCCCGTCTTCTAAACCGTTATTTTTTGTACAAAGTTGAAAAGGCAACAAGAAACAACAGAAGCAGCAGTCAGTGGGGTTCTTCAGAGATCAGTGTCTGCTAAGTGATGGCTTTGCTGTGCACAGCCTCATCTCTGCTCCCAGAGGACAGGAGGGGCTGGGTCACAGAGTGCCTGGTTGTGTTTGGCTGCCAAGGGCATGGCACTGACTGTGCTGCCCTTCCTGAGGAGGAGCTGGAAATTCAGGGTCTCCCTTGCTCTGCTTGACAAGCCCTGGGCCAGGTTATCTCCACGTTCTGATAAATTCATGTGTGTAGTGAAACCATCTGCCCTTTCTGCTCGGTGGCAAAACGCACAAGCTGTCAGAGCTCCTGGTTGGATCCCGGGGTTTGTTATTTAAAGCCTAGCCACCCTGTGTTGTGCTGTTCCCCATCACGGATGTACTCAGCCAGCGCTGGTGCTGCCAAGAGGAAAGCCGTGGCTCTTGGGCAGTGGCCCTTGTGCACAGTCAGGCGTGCTGAGCTCAAGCTGTGCTGTCAGTAAGGATTGCAAGGTTAAAAATGAGGCTTGATAACTCTGCGTTTGCCAGCTCGGCTGCTGGTGGCACCGGGCACCTCACGGCACGGAAATTGAGCAAAGGCCAGAACCACCCAAGCTGTGCTTGGCAGGCAGAGCTCTCACGGGGTGCTGTGGTGCCTTCAGAGCCTGTGACAGCACTCGAGTGTTCCTCAGACAGGTTGCTGTCCTGCAGGTTCACGCTGATGCTCGTTGCTTGGATTGGCCTTAGCGTGTCGTGAGGGCACTGTTCAAAGCAGAGTCCAGAGATGGTGTGGTGACCTGGGACTCTGTGAGTATTCAGACATGGTTTGGCGTGAAAAACAGTATGATCAGCACGGTGATGGGGCTGAACGCACTGGTTTTGGTTGTAGCTGATGAAGTCTTGAGGACAGGCATTGCTCATGTCCCGGTGGAAGTCACGGGAGGAAGCACCACACATCCCTCTGAGGACAGAGATTCGGGCAGCTGAGGTTGCAGTGAGTTTGGCAGCAGTCCCGGTACAGATTTGTCAAAGGTTTAAGAAATGCCCTGGAGAAGTAAGTAGATATGGACAAGTCCTGGATTAATCTCTTAGGTTAAATGCTAAATTTGGGTGAAGAGTACTACAGTTGCTTGTGGATGGATAGAGTTGCAATTCCTCATCCCCATCACTCAGAGTTTGCCAGACCCCTTGACTGACCTCCATGTTTAACCATCCCACAAAAGCATGGTTACCTCTGTCCAGCTCTGCGGTCCCTAGCACAGGGAGGGCATGGACCTGCTGGAGCAAGTCCTGAGGAGGCCATGAAGGTGCTCTGAGGGCTGGAGCACCTCTGCTATGGAAACAATCTGGGAGAGCTGTTCAGCCTGGAGAAGGAAAGGCTCCAAGGAGTTCTTAGAGCCCCTTTCAGTGCATAAAGGGGCTCCAGGAGAGCTGGAGAGGGACTTTGAGCAGAGGCCTGGAGGGACAGGACAAGAGAGAGTGGCTTCCCACTGCCAGAGGGCAGAGCTAGATGGGATGTTGGGAAGAAATTCTTCCCTGGGAGGGTGGGCAGGCCCTGGCACAGGTTGCCCAGAGAAGCTGTGGCTGCCCCATGCCTGGAAGTGTCTAAGGCCAGGAGCAACCTGGGCTAATGGAAGGTGTAGCTGCCCATGGCAGGGAGTTGGAATGAGATTATCTTTAAGATGGCCTCAAACTATTCTAGAATTCTTGGATATTATTATCATTGTTTAGCAAAACATAGAAGCCAGTGTGGATCTCTAGCATGACCTCTGGAGGCAGCATGTGACTGGGAGCAAGCTGAGGTACTCCTTCTGTGGCCTTAACCTCACAGGCCTTGGAAGTTCTCATCCCCAGATTAAAAGCTTAGAACCAGATTTGATTGTTAAAACATAGGATAGAAAACTTGGACATAAAACATTGCCTTCTTCTAAGCTTGAGGTGTGTATGTGTTATGTATGAGTAAAAGAAACAGCAGTGGAACACTGGTGGTGGGTACAGTTTTGCTTTTGGGATCTAAAACAATTGCAAGAGGGTTTGAAAGCCTACATAAAATACATGCTTTTATTTGCTTGTATTTGCTCTTCCAGGCCTAAGCAAGCAGAGAAACCCAGTGATGAGCTGTACCCCAGTGACGGGGTAGCTCTGCTGCCTGTTAGGGCCCATCTTCAGAGTGTGTATAAAACCTGGGAGCAACCAAAATAGAACGTGATTTCGTAGTGAGGCTACCAACTAAATATATCAGAATGTTTGTTTGCATTGCTGCATGTGATCTTTGTAAAACTGCCCTGAGCTCTGTCAAGGGTAGCTACAGTACTAAGCTGGGTTTATTCCCGATGAGCATGAGAGAGCTTTGGGATGTTTTGGAGGTCCTTCCTTTAATCCTGACTGTCACCTCTGCCCCTTGCTGTAGAGTCCCCTGTAAGGCTGCAGCCTGATTGCTGAAGGGGGCTTTGTAGCCGTCAGACCTGTGTTGGCAGCAGCAGGACAATGCTCCTCGGTCTGTGCCCAGCGGATTTCCAGCAGAAAGAGCCGGTCTGTGCTCCTGCAGGGAATCTCCCCAGGCTGTAACCTGAGCCTGCGCTAACAAGCTCCTTGAATCTTTCCACACCACATAGCTGGGCTGGGAGTTAGAAGGGTGCAGACACATTGGGAGCTGTGTCAGGCTCGGGGTCGCTCCAAGGCCAAAGGTATCGGATCTCAGCCTTGACTTGAGCTTGTGTTCTTTTCTAGTTGCCTTCTAGTGGAAAAAGGGAGATGATTTAGCAGCCGTGTAGAGTGAACTGCAGTGCAATGAATGGGAAGACTTCAGTAAAGTTACATTTTATAAAATGTTCAGGCAAAAAAACCCCAACCCACCCATATTTGAGATCTCCTTCCATTGCAGTAGTTGAACAACTACAGACAGATATAATGTCAGGATTAAATCTGATTCAAGTAAAATCACTAGGACCATATTGCTCTTAAAAGAGCACACGTGGAATGTATTCATATTTATGTACTATTTTTATCACTTTAGGCTTTTGATCCATAACACAGGTATTTTAGGGGAAAATTGCATTTTCAAGTTAGAATCACAGAATGGTTTAGGTTGGAGGGGACCTTAAAGACCATCCAGTGCCAGCCCCCTGCCATGTGCAGGGAGTCACCTTCACTAGACCAGGTTGCTTCAAGCCCTGTCCAGCACTTCCAGGGATGGGAAATTCTGCTGTTTACTTTAGAAAAATATATATAATTCCTTTATGTTGTATATTCATTTGAAAAATATTAGCATAACATTCCTAGTGAACACCTGTCTGTATACACTGAATTTGTAAGTGATCACAGTTAAAAGGTGGTTCATGCAGGGTTTGAATTACCATTTTGGCAGTATAATCCAGCACACTGGTACCTATTGCAGTCTCAGAGTGATGCTTTTCAGATCCAAATCTCCTGCATATGAAGTTTGAAATAAGTGCTGAACTATGAAATATTAACTCAGCCCCGTTTCCTTCTGCTGTTTCTGCAGTTTCACCAGTGATAATTAAGGAATGGGCTGCTTACAAAGGCAAATCTCCTCAGACCCCTGAGCTGGTGGAAGCCCTGGCCTTCAGGGAGTGGACCTGTCCCAACCTGAAGAAGCTGTGGCTGGGCAAAGCCGTGGAAGACAAGAACCGACGGATGAGGGCGTTTCTGGCCTGTATGCGATCGGACACACCAGCAATGCTCAACCCAACTAACGTGCCCACTCATCTTATGGTGCTCTGCTGTGTGCTAAGGTCAGTGGGACCTCCAGGGAAACCAGAGCCAAGGAAAGTTTTGCTGTGGAATCTCTGGAGAAGTTGTTAATTCCTGTTTGCAGCATCACTAGGAATGGGGGGTTTGGTTTGGTTGTAGAAAAGCGTGTTGTGTAGTCACTGGTTCTGTTCAGTCTCTTGAGGATTGAAGGGAAGAGGAAAAAGATCTTGTATTGCAAAGAGGCTGATGTAGCATTTGAATTAGTTTTCCCTTGCTATACCTGAGGCTTCAGCTTACTGAAAAATATTATTTGGGGCCTCAGAGGCCGTCGGTGTGGGTGAAGTTGCACAGCAAAAGAGGGAGTTCTTCAGAGAACAGCTGCATAGCAGCTTATCAGGATGTGGAGCTCATGTGATGATGCTTTTCTGCCTGCTGTGTGTGAGGCTCCCTGGGTTACAATTGCTCATCCAGCTGAGGTGATGATAAGCAATGTAGAAGTGTTAGTTCTGTATTTGAGCCTTCCAAAGAGAAAGCCACAAGGTCCAAAACCCCGATGTGCTTAATTTTCAGATTGAAAACTGAGGAATTGGGAGGTGCTTACCTTTGGGGTAATTATTCTGCACAACTAGCTCATAATTCTGGCAGAATGCAAGGGCAGCATGTTGCACATGAAAAAATATAAACTATTTCTGAGAGTGATAAATGTAAATTTTATCTTTGGTCCCACTGAACTTCGTTTTGCGTTTTGAGCATGGAAACTCCTTTGTTTCTCCTAGAGTAGTTAGTATGCAGAAAAAGCAGTCCAAGTGGTAAAGCTCCTCATTTCATTGGGACAGCATGTTTCTCTCCTGTCACATGTTCTGTGTATACACTGGTGATTTCTGATCACATAAAATCCCTCTTGTTTACCCAGTGAGAGGCTGCTGAGTCAGGTTGTCCTTCCCTGCAGGTACATGGTGCAGTGGCCGGGGGTTCGCATTCTGCGCCGCCAGGAACTGGATGCTTTCCTTGCCCAAGCATTGTCTCCAAAGCTCTATGAACCTGACCAGCTTCAGGAACTCAAGGTAGAATTCTTAACTTTGTAACTTCCACGATTTCAGAAATTTATTCCCAGCTGCTCTGAGAATTAACTGCAGTGGCTGATGTGTGTACGTGCCTGTCTCACTGAAAGTCTTGCACAATCACCTGTACTTTTCAAAATGTTAATCTGAGTGGTTTACAGTGTGGTGGTGGAGATTGATAATCTCTTCTGTTTCACTGAGTGCATAGGTAACTGCAGAACCTCTTCTCACAATTTCTAAAGTTTGTGTCTTGGAAACAAATGTGCTTCCACTGAAAAGATACAGAAAAAGAAAGGCTTCTTCCCCGTGTGGCTGTTTTTAAATACTAACCTGGGAATTTTCTCATGATTCAGCACTCAAAAGATTTTTGCAGCTATACACAGGAATGGAGAGAGACTTTTACATAATCTTGAGTGAAAAAATGCAGGGGAAAGAAGTAAAACACTTTACGAATACTCACAGAATTGTAAAAATCATTATTTTGAGGATTTTAAAGGTTAAAATCTCAAAGGTTTATTTTTTTTTTTCTAATATATTGGCCTTCCATGAGGTAAATACTGCTGACTAACTCACAGTTAGTGTGGTGTCCTTGTTGTAAATACAGAAGGTAAAGCAGCAAGGAGGAGGTGGCACTTGTTTCCCAAGTGGACACGAGCAGCAATTCTATCACCCCTCTTCTCAGGAGAAACAGCAATGAAGTTCACACATATTCCAGCTATTAGGCTTTTCCAAGGTATATTTTGTCACTGATACCAGGTCTGCAAGAGGTTTCCTCAAAACCAGCAAGTGAATATTTCTCCTCTGTGGGTGACAAGTGGAATCTGAGTTGGGTTCCTGCCTGCAGCACCCTGGCAAGGACTTCTCAGCCTCAATCCGTAAACCAAATCAATCTGCTTATGGAAACTCAGCACTTAAATGTAAAAGTATTAGTCAGTGCAAGGGGATGAAAACCAAATTCACTACAAAACTTGTTTAAACTTGTCACAGAGCAAGGAGAGAATTCACGTGTTAGCAAGGGTAGTGGCAGAGTTAGGAGAAAGCAAAAACCCTCTTCCCTTATACCAAAGGACGAATGTCAACAGAAGAATAATAAATCAGTACAATCTATCAGGAAGACATTTATTTGTCCTGTCCCTCATTGCTGAGAAAAATGTGAAGCACAGTGGATACCCCATGAGTTTGTGCACAGCCACTTGTTTGCTGCAGCCATGGTCAGGGACACCTTCCATTGTCTAAGGTTGCTCCAAGCCCTGTCCAACCTGGCCTTGGACACTTCCAGGGATGATGAGCCCACAACCTAAAGGACATCTCGGGGTAGAGATTTTGGCAGAGGTATCTAATTATAGAGTCATCAAAGTCTCACCTCTCTTTAAGATCTGATGCAAAGAGGAGGAAACTCACTGTGAAAATTGCTGATCTTAGAGACCTAAGAAAGGAATTCACAGAGAAAATATTCTTTCCATCCCAACACAAAACAAATGACTAATGATAGACAGCAGACCATATTTTGGTTTAATAGACGTTGTTTTATTTTTCAATCACAAAGTAATGCAGGTAACTTCTATAAGATATGTTGGTTAGCTGGAAGATGCAATATTTCCTCAGGGTTGTTAACTGTCTTCACATGAAGCTGCTTGTGAATACAGACAGAAAGAACAGCTGAGTTTTGAACCCAGCTGTCAGCAAAATGAGCTTGATAGTCTTGGGGGCCTTAAAGGTTGCTTATGCATAAGGGAAGTAATGGAGTTTAATTTTAAAGTTTAATACCAAGGTCTTGAAAATGTTCCCAAGAAAGGGCTGATATTTTGAGAAGTATTTCAGAGAACACCAGTAGTGATATTTTCTTATGCCAGAGCTAAAAATACACTTGCTGCAAGCCAGTCCTTTTTATTCTTCTACCATCAGCTATTATTCACCATTTAATTTTACCTTTGTGTCTCTATCCTGCATCCTAAATAAAACTGTTGTATGCATAAACACTGCCTTGTTATTAAGAGTTGTGTTCTTACAGCAAAATCTTGAATCAAGCTAATAGAAAATCCATTATAAAGGAGTTGGAAAGGAAATGTGTTACATGGGAAGAAAAATGGAATGCTGGCATTGAGCTCATTCCTGAAACATTCTACAGCACGTCTCAGAAGCACATAATTAATTTGGAATAAAATTTTTAATGAAGTTTTCTACTGCTGATTTCCTATAAGTGTCTGTAGAAATAGTTTCTTGCACTTTGTTGAGAAAATAGAGGGGTTTGGGTTTATCTCTGGCCTCCAGAGTGGATGGATGGAACCACAGGCTTCCTGAGGAATGCAGCTCTGCATGCACAGGCAAGAGGTTCTGGTGCACTCTTCTACTCCAGCGTGTGAAAAGCCTGGATGACCTTTTAAGATCCCTCTGTTTGCAAGAGTTTTGCAAAGAATGTAACTGTTGGAATAGCTTTGAATCACATTTCACGACGATCTTACTGACTTTCCCGTGTTTTCCAACAGATTGAGAATCTGGACCCCCGTGGAATCCAGCTGTCCGCTCTGTTTATGAGCGGGGTGGACATGGCTCTTTTTGCCAACGACGCTTGCGGGCAGCCGATTCCGTGGGAGCACTGCTGTCCCTGGATGTATTTTGATGGGAAATTATTCCAGACCAAGCTCATCAAAGCAAGCCGGGAGAAAGTTCCGCTCATCGACCTCTGTGATGGTCAGGTGTGTAGTTCAGCAGGGTGAGGGAGTGCTCCTTGTGCCCAGAAGGGTTGGGTGGGGTGGGTTATTCTCGTTTACGTCATGTCTCATGTCTCTGCTTTTAAAGGAAAATACAAAGTGAATGGCTATTGGGTGATTTTTTGCTTTTAATCCCTTATCTCTCGATGATTGGGATGGCATTTTGGCAGATTTGGAAGAAGAGGCATCAACTTAAAATTCATTTTTTTTCTCTCTGGAAACTGAAACTTAAATGCCACGGTGAGTGGCCGAGTTGGAAACTCTCTGCTCATTTGTTCAAGTCCTGCCTTTTTGGGTCAGGCTGTCCCAGAGGACTAAGCTGCACTGGGTTTACAGTGCAATAAAACTGATGGTTTCTAACTGATTTTACAGACTGTGAAGTAATTCTTGAGGTCCTTTAGCTTTTCACATTTCTTACAATCTTAAAATACAGATGTAGGAGTTTTTTGTTATATCTAAATCATACAAAATTATTATCTAACTGTAAAATCAAAAAACTGATACAAATCAACAGTTTACTGTATGACCAAAACTTTTTTTTTTTTTACTTTTAATTTTTTGGGAGGTATGAAATCGTATCCCTCCTTATTTCTGACTTGAGGGAAGCTGATCTTAGCTTGGCTACTGATAGTGGCTGTGGTCCCTCTCAGGCTTGTAACCTTCCAGGTGCGTTTCAGCCTGTCTGCACAGACTCTGGTTTGCAGTCCAGGTTTAGGATGATGATTCTGTCTCTGTTCTTCTATGATTTTGCTTTCTTCTTTGAATTTGTTGTGTAAATGCAGTTTTATGCAATCGAAACAAGAATTTTAATATCCCTCTGTGACCTTCTCTTTATTCCTAGGCTGAGCAGGCAGCCAAGGTTGAAAAGATGCGTCAGAGCATCCTAGAAGGATTAAATTTCTCCAGGCAGAACCATCCTCTCCCTTTCCCACCTCCACCTGCCATGCCTTTCTATCCAGCTTCTATGTATCCTCGACACTTTGGGCCAGTCCCACCACCTCAGGGCAGGGGGAGAGGCTTTGCTGGTAAGTGATGGGACAACGGTGCCACACACGTTACCTTACCTTGCACACTCCCAGAACTACAAACCCTGTTCAGTTTCACAGAGAAAACACGTAAAAGCTTGTGTTGGCAGGTGCCAAGGACTGTATTTTGGCGTTGCTTTTATCAGCCATAGCCCAGTGATACGGAATGTGCGTGTTTCCATCAGGATTTCAGTAACTGTGCCAGATCAAAATATTTTTACTGCTATTGTAGAACTAGAAAAAAGAGGAATGGATGGACGCTGGGTGTTATGAAAAGGCTCTGACTTGCACAGTGCATTGCCTCAAAATGTTTATAAATTAATGGACACGGTTTAACTGTCAGGGTTGGACAGCCTTTCACCCTCCCCACCCCTCCGTGTTTTGCTACAGTCATTTAACCATTGGCACCCTCGAGTGTAAATACTGACACAACCATTCCAGGCTGTTCCTAGCATTGCTCCCTTCCTCAGAGTCTCTCTGTCCCAAGGCCCATAGGTGTATGGATATGGACACAGGCATTCCTGGGGTGCCACGACTGTAGCCACCAGAGCTCACTGCCAACAAATCGCCCCAAACCTTCACAACGCCACAGAAATTGGGATCCCGTTGCAAGCCCAGGGTCAAGGCGTGCTCTTTGGACAAGGGACACCGTGCTGGCTGAGGCAGCAGGACAGCTTTGGCCAGGGCTCCCTCGGTGTGGTGGCGCAGCATCACCCACAGGAGCCCGCGGGAGCGCCGCCCTCCTGGCTGGCTCCGGACGGGTGGAAGGAGGCAGCAACCTCTCTGCTGGGGCCTTCCCGGATGCCTGGCCCCCTCACAGCTTTTCCCCTGTCTTTCTTTACCCTGGGTCTAACAGGAGTCTATGGCTTCGGAGGCCCTTATGGGGAAACAGTAGCCACAGGCGCTTACCGGGCCTTCCGGGTGGCGGCAGCGGCAGGACACTCCGGAGCCTTCTCTGGCAATGACAGCAACAGGACTAGCAAGTTTCAGGGCGGTAATTATACCCCAAACCCTTTTCTTAGAGCTTCTGGCAACGGCTTCCCTCCACTTGTACGGTTTGGTCTGAGGCTTTCCTTCTGACTCCCTGTCTCCCTAACTGTCTCAGCTTCCCTCTCCAGAGCCTGCTGTCCGCTCTGCTCTACGTCCCTGCCGCCAGCCTCCCCTCACGCCTACAAACCCTGCTCCGAGTCAGGAGAGCCCAAAAACTCAACGGGGCGGGCTGGCTCCTGTGCCCAAAAGGCGAGGGGGGATCTGTAACCCGCTGGATTCTGCCTCATCCTATTAACAGGCATTTTCCAAAATCTGAGGCAGTTGAGCTTTTTGCAAAAACCCAGTGTAGACATGACTGACTTCACTGTTACTGCTGATCCCTTCCCTGCTGGCATCAGTGGGATTTAGTTCCCCTACCAGTGTGCCCATTGCTTAGCTCCCATGTGAGGTGGGGTGATGGAAACCTGTTGATTCCAATCCCCAGTTCAGGGTAATTTTTTCCTATTTATTTAGCTGTTCTTTCTGGCCTCTGAGCTTTTATCCTAAGAGCAAACATACCTCTAATGCTTCATGTGTGAATAACTCTGCCCCTGCAAACCATCTGCATTTCGAGCTGAAGGACTTGCACAGGGAAGTAGGAACCTTCTGGATGTAATCAGTAGTGTAGTTCCCAGCCTATTAACGTTTGGAGACTAATTGTGACTGCATAAATGCTGTGGTTTGTAACCCTTTTGGTGCTGATGGTCTTACCAGTAACATCTGGCTCAGTCCCACTTACACGGATTTCTTAAAATACATGTTATGCCCCAGAGTTGAATTTTAAGGGCAAAACACCGGTATTAAGACATAAGCAACTTGAACAGCAGCTACAGTTGCATTTTAGACAATTGCAGTTTTAGCTGCTTTCTTGGAAGGAGAAGGATAAACCCACCTTCTACACCCAGATCAATTTAAATGCTACGTTTTTATAACAACTTAGTACAGCTAATCCTGCCTAATAAGTTCTTTACTGCAAATATAATCTGTGTGGTTTATGCTGATACTTGGTGTTGACTAAAAAGTGCCTTGAACCTGCAAGAATTACTTCTTCATTAGGAGTGCAGGAAAGAAAACAATCTTCAGCCAGCTTGTAAAGTTCCCCTTGTTTCTTGAGGCTTATCTCAAGTATATTTGTAATCACTGAAACTGAAGCACTCATATCAGTTAATTTTTCTTTTCAGAATTCATATCTGTTTTTAAAAAAATGGTGGGGGGGAAGCAGGTTCTTGGAGTTCTAACACTTCTGAAATACCACAAAATGAGCAGCAGTCTCACAGTATCCGTAGAGGAAATGGGATATGTGGTGAAATCTGAGCAAAGCAGCTTTCCATTCATTTGGAACTTTTACTGTGATGATTGTGAAGATCAAGGTTTGGTTTTGCTTTTATGTGCAGGAGTCCAACCTATTCCTTCTCAGGGAGGGAAACTTGAAATTGCCGGCACTGTAGTCGGCCATTGGGCTGGAAGCAGACGTGGACGAGGGGGGAGAGGGCCATTTCCTCTGCAGGTGGTGTCCGTGGGAGGACCAGCCAGAGGGTAAGTGCCAGCCTGGCAACGTGCTTCTCATGTGGGATTTAATGACTGGGGAAAACAAGGCAAACGGGGAAAAGTAGAGACTGCATATGGCACATTTTAGGACACCTGAGGTTGATTATACCCGCTGAATATTCAAGAAAAGCATTGACATACCTTTTAAATTTTTTTAATCAGTTATTCAGGTAGGTATTAATGTCTCTGTGCAAATAAAATTCATACTCAGTCTGAGATAGATATATACACACACGGAGGTTTGTTTTGCATGAGGAAATGAGTGAGGGGCTTTCTCTTCCCTGAAATCAATAAACCCATTACATTCAATTCCCTTCTGTTTCATGGCAGGACATTTTCTAAGAAGCATGATAACATTTTTAATAACTACATTATGTAATTCTTCTGTGAAGCAGAAAACACCTGAAGGACACTTCTATGGTTAATAGTTCTCTGTTACAGTCATGGTGGGAGTTGTGCTTAAAAGAATATTAATTTCTTCAGCTCTACCACTTCACTGAACTACAGCTGAAGTTACAGGGGCACAGCGTGTCTGAGAAACAAGTACTTTATTACAAAAATATGTAGTCCGTTACTTTTAAGATTATATGTTTTCCATAGGTTTGCTGGTTCTGTGCCTTACAGAACTCTTAGCTTTTAATTAAGGTTCTGTCTATTGCAGAAGGCAATTCCAAAGTAATGCGATTCGTATATTATGTCTGTCTCCATTAGGAATGGAGTGAAGTTGATGTGTTTGAGCCACCCTGAGCTAGGGAACTGCAGTCTGAAGGATTAAATCTGCACTGCATGAATTCCTCTCTCTGTTAATGTTCTCAAACGTGCACTGTAAAGCTTCGTGCTGGAGTCAGCCAGAGCTGTTGGAATGCTTGTCTTGTTGGGCTGAGTGAGGAGATGGTTGATGTGAAGCCGTGGGAGAATGGAGCTGCTGTGGGGATGGGGAGAGGCAGGAGCAGCAGAAATGAAGAGGAGCAGGTTCATCAACAGCACACAGCATTGATGTGAGAGCAGGGCTGACCTCTGAGGACACTTAATTCTCTAGAATGAGATTTAGTTGCCAAAACAGAAGCACTGAGTGTTGTTTTAGTTGTTTCAGACAACTGACAGGTACCTGTGTGGGCTTCATGGGGCTCCTGAGCTGCTCCAGAGCAGCAGCTGGAGACAGTGGGAATGAGCAAAGGTGAGGAGGCACGAGGCTCTTGGGTATCAGTGGACAAAACTACCTTTTTCACTGGTGAAATGGGGTTATTGGGAGGTCATCAGTTCTATTTTTCATGAGGATGCAGGAGTGGCCTCCTGCAGAGCTGGTTGCTTCTTCTCTCAGTGACCTGCACTGTGTGGGAGAGACCTCTTGTCTGCCAGAGCACCCCTAGGGGGGTCTGGGGCACCCTCAGGCTCAGAGCTGCCTTACATTGACACACACATGCAGGATGGAAATTCCTCCATCTCCTGAAGAGGGCTGTGCCCACTGCCCTGGGGAGCCTGTTCAGTGCCCAACCACCCTCTGTGGGAAGAACCTTTCCCTGAGATCCAACCTAATCTTCCAGGCACTTCAACCACTGGAGTCCTTGTTGGCAGAGGTTGTTTCCTACCAAAGATCAGGACTAGGAAACAGCACAGCAGGTTGTCTCAGTTGATTGCCCAGTCCTGCACACTTGTATTCCATTTTTATCTGTTCCAGCAGAGGGATCGAGTCAGGCTTGTTCACCCCATTGTCTCACGTCTCTGCAACACTGAGCTCAGATGTTCTTATTGTGTAAAATTACACCAGCTGTTTAGTATTGGCTTGGACCCAGCAATGTATTCTCTGTGATTTCCTGAGGGGGAAAAGTCTTGCTCAGCTCCTTAAAGGGCACACTTTCACCTTGTACAAAGAAGAGCCAGTGGGCAGGGTGAGGAAGGAAGGCAGTGAGGGTGATTCACATGCAAACCACAGCTTTTCCCTCTTTGTTCTCTGCTCTTGCAGAATTTAGTTTCTTAGTGCCCAGTGTGGGCATTCACGGCATGTGTGAAGAGACTGGGGGGGGGGGGACAGGCCAGTGTCACGTGGGGACCTGCTGGAATCAGGCAGCAGATCCAGAGGAAACACAGGGCAATGCCACACTTCTAGAGCAATCCAATATTTCTAGTAAAGAAAACAACAGGCATTTTTAGGGGAGTGGTATCCTTGGCATAATGATAGGGAAGTTGAGTTGCTACAATTGATGGGACTAAAACAGTTTTAGCTGAATCATGGAATCTTGAAGGTTGGAAAAGACCTCTGGGATTGTCACATCCAGCCACCAACCCAACACCACCAGCATGTTCACCACTGAACCGTGTCCCCAAGTGCCACAGACACACGTTTTTGAACACTTCTAGTGGTGACTCCAGCACTGCTCTGGGCAGCCTGTGCTAGGGCTTCACAACCCTTTCCATCAAGAAATTGTTCCTGATGTGTAATCTAAACCTTCCCTGGCCCAACTTGAGGCCAAAGGGGAGAAAGTTTGTTTTGATCTGATCTAATCTGTACTGAATCACACCAAAAATCACCACCCAGTATGTCCAAGTTGAGAGCCTCCACAGGAAAGCACCCCAGTTTATCAATTGCCACACGCCAGATAGGGGTGAAACTCCTTTATTCCCTCAGTTTCTTAGATAATTTTGTATTCTCTCATCAAAACCAAAGCAGTTCTGTGTTTTGCCTCACTTTCTTTTATCAAATCCTGTCTGTCTCATGCGTTTATATGGGAGAAGTGTTACTAAATGGGGAAAATGGCCTTGTAAGTGGTTCAAATTGCTATTTTTGTAAGGTGAAAGTATTTTGAGCTCTGGTTTTAAAGTGCTGTGAGGATAATTTGACACTTGGATAATGTTTCTGTAGAGATTGAAAGTATCATTCTTTGTTTTTCTGGAAAGGAAATATAGAAAAAGGCATTTTATCATTCCCAAACCCAGAAGGTTTGTTGGGTTTGATACACTTGGGAGCAGTAGAACCCTGTGATTCAGAATTAATCATCTTGCTTCTCTAAGGACATGTGGTTAAGGAAGTAAAGACAGTAAAGCTAGGGAAAAAAATATTCCAGCAAAATGAGACGTAAAAGAAGAGTTGTAAACAGAGCTCTGATGTGTGATTGTTTTGTCCTCTCTCCCCCACCCCTGCAGGCGTCCCAGAGGAGTTATCTCCACTCCGGTGATAAGAACTTTCGGAAGAGGCGGAAGGTACTATGGGCGAGGTTATAAAAGCCAGGGAGCAATTCAGGTAATGAAGCCAAGTGCCTGACTTGGCTCTGTGGGACAGGCTGGGCTGGGCTGGACTCCAGACCAGCTCAAAGTGGCTGTGAGCTGTACCAGGACAAGCTGGTGTCACATCTCACTTAAGGCAAACTTTGCTTCTAAAGACACACGTGGAAGAATGTGCTTTGACATGAATCCTGTGCCTGCACTGCTCGAACCAGTCGTGGGAGTAGAAGAAAATTTAGGAAAGTGGGAGAAATACAAAGCTGAAACAAATTAGCAGTTCTATTCCTGCCCCCACTCTTCCCCAGTTCCTTTTCTGGGACCGTGGTCCAACCTCATGAAGGAAAGTTTGTAGCAGTGAAGGATCTTTGCTGCTGGAGGGCTCCAGATAAAAGAGCTGGCTCTAAACCTCTTGGGAATAGCAGAGCAGCCTTTGCCCCATGAGCACACAGGTTCCTTTCTGGTGACAACCTGAGAGGCGTCCATGGATCACGACCTTGGTCTTTTCCATGGATCCTTCAAGTACAGCTGACCGAGCTGCTGATCTCTCTGATCTCTGCCTGTTGCTTCACAGTTCTGTTTCCTTCCCTTTTCCATCGTTCTGGCTGCTCTGCAGTTTGGACTGTGACGGAGGAATGAGTAGGAAATAGCTGGAAGAACTTTCACAATAAATATGTCGTATGGACATGCCATTTGTCAGGGACACCTGAGAGTAGGGGGGTGTTTGCAGGTGTCAGACAGTAAGAGAGAGAATGTTCTCCAGTAGATAATGAAGCAACTCAACTTCCAGTAAAACTTATGGTTTTTTAGGTGTAGAAATTCAGATGCTTCACTTCCTAGTTAAATTTCTGTGTACACAGACTCTATATAATTTACAAATGTACCTATGAATCTGAAACTTTACATCTTTAAATAGAAGAGAAACCACTGTGTTAGTGATAGAGTATCTAATTTCTGAGTACTTTAACCTTTGAAATAAAGAAAAGCCTGAAAAGTTCCTCCCAAATATTCCAGGCTTACTGTAGGTGTACATATGGAAGTGTAGTTCAGGTAGTACCTGCAGGTGTGTTGGCAAGTGCCATCAAGGTTGGATATTCGCATTTTTATTAATGATGTGTAATTTGGATGGTAAATACTTGTGATCACAAGGACCTGTGTGCAAAATTATGCCTGGAGAAGAAAGATAAATGGCATTTTCTGTGGACTGGTCCTGAGCTCTCTGCAGTTCGTGGTCATCAAGTCCCTCTAGTACGTTCCTTGTACAGGAAGAGGACAAAAGGTGATTTGAAATGCCCGTGGCAGGGACAACTTAGGAAACTTCATGTGTAGTGAGTAGACTGTGATGCCCAGTTGAGGCTGAGTGGTGCTGGTGTACCCTGAGCTCACAGCCCCCGGGATGAGGAGGGGTGTCCGTGCAGGGCCAGGCTCACCCCGAGTCACCCCCTCCCCAAGGGCTGGGAATGTGACCAAAACGAGCTGCTTGTATTTACCCAACACATCAGACTGGCCTTTTTTTGTGCCTGCACGAGACCTTTCACTCTTGCTCTGTAAAGAAACAAAAGCATGTCTTGAGGGCTGGACACAGTAACCCCTCTAAAAGGCCCACGGACACGGGTGATCAGTGTCCCTTGTCCTCAGGGGCCAGTCCCGTACCTGTGCAGTGGGACTGAGAGTTGTTGGTGATTATCTGGGTAATGAGAATGCTGGAGAACAGCAGTGCTGGCTCACCTGCAAAAACCTTCTGTAGAATCCTTCAGCAGCTCAGTGCAGCTCTAACACGCTGTTCTGGCAGGTAACAGGGGAGGGGTTTGCTGCTGTTTGAGGTGTATCAGGTGTCCCTGTTTTAAGCCATTTCTTAGCACTTGACTTTGTGAACAGTGTGACAGACCAGTGCGCTGCTTCCTAGCAGCCCAGCCTGCTTATTTGGGTTTGTTGAAAGCCTATTATGTTTCTGGAATGCTAAGATTAATTATAGATACTTTATAACTTAATTGTATGCTGCATCAGTCTGGGTTTTATGGCTCTACTCAGTCTTGTAAGATTTTACTATATGCTTTTTGTATGAAACCCCTCTGCTAACGCTGGAAGCATATAGCCTGGTGCAGAGAACACTGCATGGTGCCTCTGCAATCCTTTAAACGCTGTCTGAAAACAGTGGGGCTTGAATTTGAGCTACGTGTAACCCTGCCATTAAATCACAGCACACATGAACCAAGAAGCAGAGTTCAGCTGTACCTCGATTCTCAGTTTTGGTGTTTCCAGACATTTACGTACCTCTGATGTTGTGAAATAAGTTAAACATCGTGGTTGGAACTAAGGCATTTGCCCCAGGAGCATAGGGAGGCTCTGGGGAACACTGAAAATCCTCTCCTCAGTGTATTTTTTTTTGGCCACTTCTTTCAGCAAATGCCTGATATTTCATGTTCACTCACAATCCTGTGCCCTGCATGCTGCCTGTTGTGGCGTCCTTGTATCAGACTGTACAGTTATAGATTTATATACATTTATAGCACTGGTTCTTCAGTAATTTTCTTTTTTTTTAACAACTAGGGCAAACCTCCTTACGCTGCTTCAGCAGAAGAAGTAGCCAAAGAACTTAAGTCAAAATCCGAGGAATCTAAATCCTCACTTGTGTCTTCAGATGGATCCCTGGCTGAAAATGGAGTTGTGACTGAGGAAAAACCAGCTTCCCAGATGAATGGGAATACAGGAGACATCAGGGCTTCCAATCAGTCTGAAAGTGCCTTGAGTAATGACTCTAAAATGTGCAATACGAATCCTCACTTAAATGCACTAAATGCAGACAGTGTTTGCCATAAAGATGATGCTCTTGAGGCCACTGTCTTAAAAAAAGAAGAGTAAACTTATTTTTTATAGAGGGTGAAGGATGTTGGGAAGGGTCAGGATTAGGAATATCTGGAAAGAAAGAGAGCCTACAGTTACGTACATTTTTTCCTTTCCGTAAGAGAAAAATGAGGACTTTGGAAATTCGGATCCCTCTTTGATGTCAGAGATTTAAACAACACATTTTTTTAGTTTTAACCAGTTGTAGTCAAAATGCTACAATAAAACAAAAACAAAAAAAAAAAAAGAGAATGAAGAGCATTTGACTCCCGCACTTAAAATGAAGTATACATAAAGTTTAAACTGGTTATGACAAAAGCTTGTAGTTTTGTTTTTTGAAATATAAAGAAAACAAATTTTGGCAGTCTTTAAGTATATATAGCTTAAAACTATAATTTTTAGTACTTGGCACCATATGTATGCCATTATATTTGATTTTGCATTACTGTGTCACAATAAAGCTTTCTTTAAGGCTTTGATTTCATGATTATGGGGGGAAAAAGGCACAACCACAGTTTTTTCTTTCTGAAATCTCATCACCGTTGCCGTGGTTCTTTTGTGTTTAAAAAATGTGCAAAACTCTCGAAACTACCAATTCTCAGTAACACTTGCAGTTCTGCTGAGTTCAATAGACATCATACATATACGTTACGAGCGAGTTAAACGGAGATATAAACTTGAAATCATAGAAGATGCAAACGACCTTTCAAAACAAACACAATGTGTTGGGAAACTTTTTGTGACTAATACCATGCATCCGTGATCAATGAACTATGTGGTTTTGAATCAGACGTAGACCATTAGTACTACTATTTGAGCTAAACTTCTGCATGGTTCATGATTTTTAAAGTGTGTAGTTAATATTATGCATGTTATTGTCCTCTTTCTTCCATTCTTACAAGTACTGTGCCCATTTGCAAAACAAAAAAAGCTAATAATCAGTAATAGTCCTATAAAAGATGTTAACTATGTTTAGTCATTGACTGATCTTGCTCTAACCTTAAAATTTTGTGATTATTGACCTCTGTTGCATTTATTCTAAAACTTTAAAAAAAAAAATTATCTAGCCGTTTTGAATATCAACGTTACCCTGGTGTACTCATTGCTGTATGCATTATTGTTCTCTGTTGCTGTTTTATGCCTTCATATTAGCAAATATGAAATTCTGTGAAAAACAAAAAAAAAAAACGCTTTGATCTTCAAAAAAAAAAAAAAGTACCCCCCTTCTGTAGCAGGAAACAAATGGCTTGTTCTTGAGAACTTTCCCATCAAGAATTTAGTATAAGCAAATATACCTGTATCATTTTGATGTTTTTGTTAGTGTTTCCAAACTTAATGTACTTCAAAATCAGAATCATTTCTTTATATTCGTTTTCATATAATTCTCCTGATGCTCTTCATCACACATTAGTGATCAGAAATGAGGTGTAATTCCCCATTCCCTGCCCGCCAGAGCTAAGTAGGTATCTTAATGTAAGTTGAAGGGAGTTCTGCCCCAACTCATGGATTGTGCAAGAATGAACTACTGTTGGGTTTGGCTGGTTGTAGATGGATTGTGGTGTGGTGTCTTTGAAGGCTATTGAATGCAACTTACAGTGCTTAATAAAAATCTTTATTCTTTTAGTATAAAATACTGTATGCCTTTTTTGTCAAGTATTTTTTTAATTAACATGTAAATAAAAGTTTTTCCTACGCCCAAGTCAAGTGGTTGAGTTGGCAGGCTCCGTGGTGCCCTCCCAGAAGGCGGAGGAGGGAAGCACGGCCTTTGGTGTCTTCCCTGGAAGTGTCCAAGGCCAGGTTGGATGGGGATTGGAGCATCCTGGGATAGTGGAAGGTGTCCCTGCCCATGGCAGGGGGTGGGACTGGATGATCTTAAAGCCTTCCAGCCCCAATAATTCTGTGATTTCCCTGCTGCTGGGGGACTCTGCACTGGTCGGAGTCGAGTTCTGGCCTTGCTGGTGTGTGCAGCTCCTTCAGGTGTCCCCTTTAAATGTCAGGAGGTCGATGAGTTGCAAATAAGACAGAAATAATGGAGGCAGTTGTTGAAAGAAGAGGAAGATCAGCCCCAGGTGCTTCGAGAGCTTGATACACAAGGTGGTGGGCAGTGCCTGTGCCAGCTCTGCAGAGCTGGGAACTCTGGTACAGGGATTTGTTCTGCATCACGGATCCACCTGACAGAACGTGAGGAGCAGCACATTTACACCTTGGTGCATGTTGAAATAACCATCAACAAACCCAAGGGTGCATGGGAAGGTCCCTGGTGTGCCTGTGCCAGTCCCCTCAGTGTCACCGTGCCAGCAGCGTTTCCCATGGGTAGCCGAGGTGTGACGAGCTGTCCACCACAGTATGACCAGGATTAGGGTGTGAGGGTCCAGCAGATGAACAAGTTCATGGCCCCAGGGCCAGGGGCTGCATTTGCATTTTCCAGAAATCCTGCTGAGGAAGTTTGGCACGTGTGGCCGGGTTTTCTGTGTGCCCCATTTAAAGCCCTGCCATTGCCCTGGAGGGACTGAGGCCACACTGGGGTGGGAGGAGGAGCCTTCGGCTGTCGGGAGGTGCTGGTGGAAGCAGCAGCGGGAGGATCCCTCAGGTACCTGTTTCCTGGCTGGGAGCATCGTGATCAGACCCAGGATCAGCACCAGATGTGTTTTTGCTGCCTGCAGTGGGTCAGCACTGGGGGATTGGGGTGGTGTGGTGGGTGCACAGGGACTGAGCAGGGATGGATGGGCTGGGAGAGCCCAGTGATCCTCTGTGAATCTGCCCCCTCGGGGACAAGGACAGGGCTGCCTGCCTGCTGTCCTGAGCTGCTTCCTGAAGGAGAGAGGCGTTCTGCGTTCATTGAGTCCTCTCCCAAAGAGTTAAACTGACCCTGCGATCAACGATCCTGTGGAATGATCAGGGAATGCTGCCTGGGCTTGCTCCTGAAGAACACATTTTACACCTGAGTTTATGAATAGGACAGAAAAGAAGAGAATTAAGATAGGATAGAAAAGAAGAGAATTAGGATAGGATAGGATAGGAGACAGGATAGGGTAGGGTAGGATAGGATAGGATAGGATAGGATAGGATAGGATAGGGGATAGGATAGGGGATAGGATGGGATAGGATATTTTAGTTGGAAAGGTCCCACAAGGATCATTAGGTCCAACTGCTGGACCCCTTCAGGGCACACCAAAAATTAAAGCACATCATTAAGGGCATTGTTCAAATGCCCCTTGAACGCTGACAGTTTGGGGCACCGACCACCCCTCCAGGAAGCCTGTTCCAGGCTCTGACCGCCCTAGCGGGACGGAGCGCTCCCTGTGTGACCAATATCTCCTTATGCAGCTCCCAGACAAGAGTTAAACCGGCAGAATCCGCCGTTTGGGCGGGACCTGTGGCCGCTGCCCGTGCCGTGCCAGCGGCGGCAGCATCCGGGCTCTCGCTGGCTGCGCTCGCTAATTGTTTGTGTTAACGAGCGGCGACCATCGGCGTATGCCGCGCCGAGCCCCGGCCGTGCCCGGAGCACTGGCGGCCCTGCCGGGCACCGGGCAGGGGCTGAGCCCGGGACAGTGGAAGGGCGATCGCAGCGGAGGCGATTCGGGGCTCGGGGGGGGCGCAGAGCCGGCGGCCCAGCCCGGGTGTTGTTCCCAGCTCTCCCGTGTGAGGGGCAGCGCCGTGTCACTGGCGGAGGGGGCGGAGGGTGAAGGGCTCCCCCATGTCATTTCCCTTCCCTCCTGCCGGGCAGGGCCGTGACGGGGCCGCGATGGGGCCGCGATGGGGCCGCGCTGTGGCTGCATCGCTGCGTCACGGGCAGGGCCCTCGGCCCGGCAGAGCCGCGGGGTGTTCCCGATCCCTGCCAAAACCCTCGGAGCGGTGAGTCCCCCGGGGGCTGTGGGAAGCCCTGCAAGAGGCAGGGCCGCCGGGGCCCGTTCTCACAGCGTCGCTTCACAGCTCTGGTGACAGCCAGGGATGGAGCCCCAGCGCCTGGTCCCTGCGAGGAGGGGGGACGGGACCGCCCGGCCATCGCTCCTGCGCTGTCGCTCCTGTGCCGTGAGATGAGTGAGGCCGGGACGCGTCTTTCAGTGCTGTCGGGCCCCAAAGCACCGCTATCCACCCCTACAATTCCCCAGCCCCGCAGTTCCCCAGCCCCAGGGCAGGTGGCAGCTCCCTCGGTGGTGACAGTCCGTGTAATCCTTTGGAATGCACCCAAAGCCTGCAAAGTGAACCGAGTCCGGTCGCACTGACCCGCCAGGTACGGCCACACCGGGGGGCAGGGGCGGCTCCCACCCCATGGGATGAAGAGGGGTGTGGAGTGGGACAGTGCAGAATCCCAGAGGATAAGGGGCTAATGTGTGTGCCTCAAACACTGATAGCTGTGGAGCCAACCAAGGACTGTTGGGAATAACCAAGGATTGTTGGTCCTAATACACCACGGGAAAGAACAAGATGTGGCTGGAGAAGGGGCCATGCGGAGGTAGGGCAGCACTTTTCGTGGCCAAACATCCTTGTTCTAGTTCCTGGAGATAAGCACAGCACAGCACAGCGCGAGCACAGGAGTGAGGCCGAGAGGTGGGCATGGACTGCAGGGGATCAAAGTCACCCGAGACCCTCAAAGCCCTCCCACCCATTTCCAGAAAGGCCTGAAAGAACGGACTGCGAGGGATGGGATGGGATGGGATGGGATGGGATGGGATGGGATGGGATGGGATGGGATGGGATGGGATGGGATGGGATGGGATGGGAGCAGAGGGCTGGCTGGCAGGATTCTGACTTGTGAAGGAGGGTGACATTGGAACCAGGTGTCTCCTGGGGGTGCCAGCCCAGAGGCACAGCACTCACAGGTGCCTGGAGCTTTCCAGAATGGTCAAGGGCAGACACTTTGCTGTGGGGCTGGAGGGGCCGATCACCCCAGGTTCCCAACTGCCTTTCCAGGTCCTGCATTGAGGTGGTGCCTCGGGGTGAAGCCTCAGTGGGTTCACCCTCAGCAGTGGGTTCTGCTGTGCGTGTCAGACCGCACAGCACCTCCTGGGTAAAGTCCCCAGGAGTGTCCCCGGGTGCCACCCCTGGCAAAGCTCCTCCCTGCCCACGCCCCTTGGCTTCGGGGCTCTGTCAGAGCCGCGCTCACCTGTGTTCCTTTTCTCTGGTTTCTGATTCCTAAACAGCTCTCAGCAAATCAAAAGAGAAAAGTTCTAAACACCTGGAAGGTCTCTTTTACCTGGGAAACTCCTGGCTGCTTTGGTTTTGGGAAAAACGAACATCCGGAGCGAGGGACGCGCCCTGATCCCTCATGGAACTCCGTGGGGAGAGGTGGAACAAGTGGGGATCAGCCTGAGGCAGCAACGGGCTCATGTGGATCTCCCTCCTTCACGGAGTTTTGGAGCAGGGAACGTTCGTGGCCCAGCACAGGGACACCGTGTGAGGGGGTGACAGGGGCAGCTCCTGCCTGCAACCAGCTCGGGGTAAAAAATAAAACGTTGGATCCAACTGCAAGTGGAGCCACGGGTTCCCCCCGCCCCCCGAATGTGCCTTTTCCCCCCAGAATATGCCAGCCAAGTCCTGATTCCTGGAGATCCAAATGGAACCTCTTCCAATAGTTTTTCTACTTGCTGCATCTTGCCCTTGTACCCAGTGGCGACTCCTGGTCCCACGTTGGCAGCGGTGCAAGCCCAGCCGAGGAAAAACCGGGAGAGGCGGGATCAGTACAGCACATCCTGATAAATATGATCAGATTTCCCTGTCTTTCTGCCTTTGGATTCTTCTTGCCTGCAGCGCTGCCAGCAGGGTTGGCTCTGGGATTAACTTTTCATTGAGGTGGCTCTACTCAGGCCAGCAGTGCTGGGGGCTCAGGCGTGGTTTAGGTGGCTCAGGCATGGTTTAGGGGGCTCAGGTGTGGTTTAGGTGGCTCAGGCATAGTTTAGGGGGCTCAGGTGTGGTTTAGGTGGCTCAGGCATAGTTTAGGGGGCTCAGGTGTGGTTTAGGTGGCTCAGGCATGGTTTAGGGGGCTCAGGTGTGGTTTAGGGGGCTCAGGCATGGTTTAGGGGGCTCAGGTGTGGTTTAGGGGGCTCAGGTGTGGTTTAGGGGGCTCAGGCATGGTTTAGGGGGCTCATGTGTGGTTTAGGGGGCTCAGGCATGGTTTAGGGGGCTCAGGTGTGGTTTAGGGGGCTCATGTGTGGTTTAGGGGGCTCAGGTGTGGTTTAGGGGGCTCAGGCATGGTTTAGGGGGCTCAGGCATGGTTTAGGGGGCTCAGGCATGGTTCAGATGTGGCTGGGGAGGCTCAGGTGTGGTTGGAGGCTCAGCTGTCATGTGCAGCAGGACCAGGGCCGTCACTGCTGCTGCCCCTGGCAGGTGGGTGTGCGAGGGTCTCACCCTCTGCCTGGGGAACCCGCAGTTCCTCTGTGCTCAGCATCCCTGCTGTGCTGGGAGTATGATCCCTGCTGCTCTGGATCTCCAGCAGCCCAGGGGGTCCACAGGGCTCCCCCACCACAGCCCTGCCCAGTGCTGGCACTGTGGGTTGGACAGGGCTGTGAACAACCTGGTCTAGTGGAAAGTGTCTCTGCTCATGGCAGGGGGGTGGAATGGGATTGTCTGTGAGGTCCCTTCCAACCCAAAACATACTGTGATAAGATGATCCTGTGACCCACAGGTCACACTGGTGCCACTGACTCACTCATCACTGCCATGATGTGCACCAGGACAGGTCCCAGCCCAGCCACTCTGGGTGAGCAGCCCCCGGTGTGGTGGCCGTGGTGACCACAGTGGCCGTGTCCTGGGCAGGGCTGTGCCGGGCTGCTGGCTCCCAGCTCTGCCCCATCTCCCCCAGCCTGTCCTCTGCTCCCCGCTGCTCTCACCATCAGTGTGCTGACCCTCCCTCTCCTGCCTTGTTTTGCTCTTCCACGTGAGGATCCAGTCCCCTTTCACTCCTCTGAGTGCAGCAGGGAGGAGGGTGGAGGTTTTGCTTGTTCCCTGCCCCAGTCCAGGGGCACTGGGCACTCCTGTGCCTGTTTAAGTTTTATTTTATTTAAGTTATTCCCCTGAAGGCCATGTTCAATGAGAACTGCACACAGGACATGGACAATGTCACCGAGGCTGTCCTGCTGCTGGTGCTGCCACGGGCAGGCTCCTGCCCTCCCCTCCTGCCTCTGCCTGGGCCCCCAAGTAAATGAAATAAAAGCAAGGAAAATAAGTAAAATAAAGTCAACAACACAAAATAAAATAAATATCTGAAAAATTAAAATCTCATAAAAGAGACTGATAAGTTTTATTGACAGCTGACAGGAAGGTTCAAAGTTTGGATTTTTGCCAGCGTACCTTGTGCAGGTTCTAGTGACTGACAACAAACACACAACTTAGTGTCAGTGTGACACCAAAAGCCCAGTGCAGTGACTCATGGCTCACCCATGACTGCAGGGGGGACACTGGAATTCCAGGGGGTGCTTTGGAATACAGCTGTTTGCATGGACGTGCTCGTGGGACTGAGGAAAGGTGGGGAGGATTTAATTCTTCACAGCTCGTATGGGCTGGGTGAGCAAAACCCACGAACAACTGGGAGAGGGAGATGAGCACAGGACATGGCGTGGAGGAGCCACTGTGTTCACAAGCACTTCGGGGAATAGTTGTGGAATCATTTTGGTTGGAAAAGGCCTCCAAGATCATCGATCCAGCCGATGACTCCATAACATGAAAACACGGGTTTCAGGAAGGGAGGGCAGCCCTTCAGGCTGCAGTGCAGGTGTTTGGGGTGTGCAGAGGCACAGAGCCCAGAATCCTCGTGGCTGTCCTGTAGCCATCCCAGTCTCCAGGGGCTGATTTAAACCCTGAGCTGAGCGGTGCTGGGAGGTGTCCTTGGCACGAGGAGCAGCGTAAAGGTGTGTGCAGCTCTGGGGTGGCTCCTGAGCTGTTTCACTCCATCCCACCTTACTCCCAGGACATGCTCTTCTACTTTCTGGCTGAAGCTGTGAACCATTAAAGCCATGACAGATCGATTTAAGCATACAGTTTTACAGGTTTTTAGGGGCAGGTCCTTTTGTGGTGCATTGTGATGAAGGAAGCAGGTCCTTTGGTGCACCTGGAGACACTGAAACCCACCGAGTCACAATTTGGGACGTGGGCCTGTGGCCTCCCACTATGCCACTGCACTTGGGGATGTGTCAGAGGCCACCTGTGGTGGGGCTGTGTCACCCACACACAGCCGTGTGTGTGACAGTCCTTCCTGTGTGTATATACACACACAGCGAGCAAGGGGAACCATCCAGGCAGCCCTTTTTCAGCAGTGTTGTCTGTACCAACCCAAAGTGGGGTCTGTCTGTGCCAACAACAGCCACCTCACTGTAGAAAAACTCAAATTTGAATTTTTTTGGCTCCTTGAATTTCCCTTGTCCCCCACAGGTGATTCTGAGGATTTTTGCAGACTGATGAAAAAAGGCTGTGAAATATCAGTTTTCTTTTTTGCTCTAAGACAAATAGAAGTTTCCCCCTCACACTCCCAAATGTAAAGGATTCAAGATGCTGAATTCATCATAATGAAACTAAAATCCCACCTTAGCTGGGAGACGCATTGCGAGCACTCTGTAGGAAGTTCTCACTCCTCAGGGAAAGGTGTCAGTGTCTTTTGAACAATGTGGGGACACAGGTCCTCCCCAAAGCCCCACAGTCTGGTCATTTAACCTCTGCCAGAGCCTTGGAGTGGTGGAGCAGCCTCGGCTCAGACTCCACAGCTCCCCTTTCACCTTTGCTGTGGGAGGGGGCCGGTGGGGATGTGCAGGGTTGGGGTACACAGTCAGTCAGTGCCTCGGCATCCCCTCACAGCCCATACTCTGCTGGGATTCGGTTCTTGCTGGGGACAAGGTATTCATTACCACCCTTTTGGTGTCACGGCAGGGAAAGGGCTCTGCGAGCGGAGGTGGTGACTTTAAAAGGCAGAAATCACACAGTCACAGAATCACAGGGTGCTTTGGGCCGGAGGCGATCTTAAAGACCATCTCCTCCCGACCTCCAGTAAACTCCCCAGGTGGTTAAACCCCCACTAATTTGATTTCAGTGAATAGAAAGAAGCTCATTCTTTCGTGGTTTTTTTTTTTTTTTTTTTTTTTTTTTTTTTTTTTTTTAATGTGAACCATCCCGGGTGCATATTTGTGTGCCCCAACCCGCACACCCGCTCCGGGCGTTGCTCCTGCGGGTCGCACCGCACTTACTGCCACTTCCCCAAGGCTTCCTGGTGCTTGGGGCAGACCGGGAGCCCCCCGCTCCCCGCAGGCACCCCCCGAGCGCCCGCTGACACCCCCCGAGCGCCCCGAGCGGGGTCCCCCCGTCCCCGCACCCCCCGAGCGCCCCCGCCGAGGGTCCCCCCGCACCGCCCCGCAGGCCCCCGCGGCGGGGCGGGCGGGGGCGCTCGGGCTGGGCAGCTCCCTCCCGGCAGGCGGGGGTTAACACAAACACGCGCGTTCCGCCGAGCCCCCGCAGCGCCCCGGCCCCGACCGGGGAGCCCCCGCTCGGCTCCGCTCCGCCCGGCCCGGCCCCGCTCGGCCCCGCTCGGCCCCGCTCCCTCCGGGCTGACGCAAGGCCGGGCCCGCCGGGGAGGCCGCGCCGGGCTGTCACCAGGGGGCACCGCCGCGATCGCCGAGCACCGGGAATCACCATCCTGGAGGGACAACAACAACAACAACAACAGAGAGCCCCGGCCCGCGGCGCCGGCGGGCGGCGGGACCCGGCCATGGCCCCCGGCTCCGGGCAGCGCTTCCCCGTCCTCCGGCACCGCTCGCCTGCCCCTCTGGAGCCCTAAATCCACCACCGCGGGGTTTTTTTAGCGTTATTTTTTTATTATTATTTTTTTATTATTTCGGTTTTCCCCCTCTCTCCCCTCTCTCCCCCCCCCCCCCCGCGTCCCCCCCTCTCCCCCCGGCCCCGCCGTGCCCGCACTCGCCGCGCTCCGCTCGGCCGGGCGGGCGCCGTGAGCGGAGCGGATCGGCGCGAACATGGCGACGGTGCCCGTCTATTGCATCTGCCGGCTGCCCTACGACGTGACCCGCTTCATGATCGAGTGCGACGCCTGCAAGGACTGGTTCCACGGCAGGTAACGCACCGCGCCCGCACCCCGGCCCCCCGGCCCCGCCGCCCCCGGTGCTCCCGCCGCCGCCGCGCTCCCTCCCGCAGGCCTTCCCGGCGCGGGGGAAGGAGGAGCCGGCGCTGCCCCGGCGCCGCTCCAGCGCTGCCCGCGCGCTGGTTTTGTGTGTTTTGTGGGGTCCGGGGCCGCGTTCCCCGCACAAAGCTGCTCCCCCCGCGCTGACACCGAAGCCCCCCGGGGGCGGCGGGGGCCATTGTGCGCGCCCGGGGAAGGGGACGGGGCCGCCCCGCGTCCCTCCCGCAGCCGGGCCCGGGGCGGGGGGACGCGGGGCTCGGCCGCGCTGTCAGCGGGCTCGGCCCCGGCGCCTCGGCCTGCCGCCCGGGCAGGGCTCGGGCCCCCCGCGGGTGTTCCGCGGTGACAGGGCGGCCATGGCCGGGGCGGGCCGGGGGCTGCGGGAGCGCCCGCCCTGAAGCCGCTGGGTGCGGGGAGCGGCGCGGGGAGGCGGCCGGGGGAGACCCCGCTGGCTCAGCGCCCACCCCGCGCCCGGGCGGCTCCCCCGGGCAGCGCCCCCGGGGACCCCCGCGCTGGCCCGGCCCGGGGCTGGGCCTGCCCGGCGGGGCCACGGGCAGGGGAGCGGCGGGGGGGCCCGGGCGGGGCGGGGGACTCGGCTTTTCGGCTCGTCTCTCCCAAAGCGCCTCCCGGCGCGCAGACAATGGGCGGCCGCGGCGGAGTTGGGGCGGGCGGCGGAACTTCGGCGGTGCCTCGGTGCGATGGGGGTGGCGGGAGGCGGCGGCTCGGGGGGACCGAGAGAGCCGCAGCAGCCACCGGGTCGCCCGGGCGGCCGGTGCCGGGGAAGGAGGGCGGCAGGTGGAGGGGGTGGGCGCAGGGGCAGCTCCCCGGCAGGAGCCCTCGCTCCCTCCGGGTGTGACGGAGGAGGAGGATGGAGTGTCAGCGGCTTCGCGGCGATTCCCCGGGAGCGATAAAAGTGTAAAAAGTGCAGTTAAAAATCAGGTAAATCACCTGGACGAGCGCTTTGTACGCCATGGGTTCAGTCGGGTTAGGCTGCCTGCCTTCGGTCGGAACCAGCGCCCAGCGGCTCCTCCGAACCGCTGGCGGGGGAGGCGAGAGGCGCTGCCCGTGCGGCTCTGGGATGCTCGAGCGGGCCCTGGGGCACCCGCGCATCTTCCCCGCTCGGAAAAAAAACTGTTCGAAGAAACTTTGCCGTGGCATTAGGAATGATGATCTGCCATCTATTCAAAAGGCTGCGCAGAAACAGGAAGGAAAACACAGAAATAGCCAGTCCTAGTGCCAGTGCTGGCAGGAGGGTGCTCTGCACGTGTGGTGCGGGACAGGAGGCTTTGAAGGACGTGCGCTGGCCCGTGTCAGTGAGGACTCGGGCACCGATGACGAGGTGAGGCTGGAGAGAAGCCTCGAGCATGTGTACTTGAAACTTAGAAAGTTTAAGAACGTGAAAAAAACACGAGGTTTTCAAGCACAGGGATGACAGAGTGGATTCCTGAAGAGGTAAATGGCAAAAGGAGTTGAGCTGCCTGCACACAGTGGTGAATTTTGATTGAAACGGGTGGAAAGAGATTGGTTGTAACTGATCAAGCAAGTGATCTTTTTGTGGGCAGCTCAGGGTCAATGGCACAAGGAAAGGTGTTTCATTTTGTGGCATAAAGAGGCAGAATTGATTTGTAGCACCGTTGGGGGGGGCACGGGGGTTGCACCCCTTTTCCTTTGCTCACGGTAGCGTCCAGAGATTGATTTTAAAGAAAGGAAACTGAAGGGGAGTTCACTCCTCACCGTGTCAAAACCTGAGATAATTTTATTGAGAAATTCATGGAATATGTAGTAGCAAACAGTTTACCTATGGCCCTGTTTGTTTTTCTTGGTATTATGCAAACAAATAAATAGTCAACAAGGGAAATAAAAATATTTTAGTTTAGTTGTATAAAATTGCTTCTCTCCTGGACATTCAAAACACTCTTGGTGTTAATGTTTATGTGTAAATGCAACAACAACAAAAAAAAATGTTATATAGCACTGCAAGCAAAAATACAGTGTTATATAGGTGCTGCCACCAAAAATGAGCGAGTTGCCAAGCTGCGTAGTGTTCAGGAGGTTTGCCCAGGGTTTTAATCATTTAATCATATTTATGTCTCTTGTTAACATGATGTACAGTGTGCATTTCAGAAAAAGAGGGTGACAATTCTGGTTTTATAGAAGTGGGTCAGGTGTTTTCATGTTTCCCTTCTGATGGGAGTTCCCACATATTTAAAGAAATTTTTTTCGTGGGTTTAGCCCCACAGCAGTCAAAGTCTCCCTCATGTCTGAGGCTGGGTAACCTCTCTGTGGCCACTTTGGTGGTTCTGATGGCAAACTGATGTTTTCAAATTATCAGAAGTGTGTTAAGTTTATGTACTGCAGTTTAGAAGTTGGAGACAGGGCGGTGGAACCCTCACCATGTGTGGGACGAGCGCTCTCCAGACCACTGGGTACGTGGCAGTTTGCTGACAGGACACTGGCTAAAGTGTGGGAATCGCTGCTCCATGTCGTTTCCCAAAATCTGTGCCAGAGGGATGGATTCGGGCTTCTCTGGGGGTTTTAGGTATCACCAATGGTCTTTGCTGTCTTTTCCAGGAGTTTTTCTCTTGTGAATTGGTGTTAGATCTTTCTGCAGAAATCGCTGCTTAATCCTGAGGACTGTCAGGGTGGCCCCTCACCACTGGCTCCAGCCTCCTGTGTGACAGGGAGGGTGGCACCTTGGAGTGGTCACTGTGCTGGCCTGGGCACTGCCATCATTGAGCTGTTGGGCCTGCATGCAGTGACTGAATTGATACGGACACTGACAGGTTTTTTGTGATGGAAATTAGGTGTCTGTGTTGTTTTGTGTGTCAGCAGGTGTTGCTGATGTTTCAGTGAGTGCTGTGCCTTCCTCTGAAGGGTTTCAGGCCCCTCTGTTGTGAGTCTGACATCAGAGACCCTTGGACACCGTTGTGTGCTGAGCCATGGAGTGTTCCCAGGACACTGGGTGTGACTCCTCATGAGACTGAGGTCGGATCATTCCTGAGCTGCTCCAGACAAGTCGCTTCCAGCTGTCAGGAAAGGATGAAGGTGATCTTAGAGTCAAGTGACAATAAACACTCAAGTGGGCATGGGGCTGTTTGACTTCTCTTTTTGTGCAGATCACGTGTTGTTTTATGTGGCTGTTTGGGCTCAGCTGCCTCAGGGCTCTGCCCTGAACAGCCCATCCTCGGTGCTCCTGGTTTCCTGGCCACTCCAGCACCTGTGCAGGGTCCTCACCCTCTTGGATCCCATCCCAGGGAGGAGCCCTGGTGTGTTCCACCTGTTACCCAGCACCAGGCAGCAGTGACACCAGGCAGCAGTGACACCAGGCTGTGGGGAGTGCTTGGGGTGGGGCTCTTTGGACTTTGGAGAAGGCCAGGAAAGGAGGAGGAGGAGGAGGAGGGAGTGGCCTTGATGTATGAAGAAGCTGAGACTCAGCAGGTGCCCAGGGACACTCTGCCATCTCCAGGGTAGGCCTGGCTGGACAAAGGGCTTGGTGCTGGCCATGCCACGAGAGAGCCCCTGCGGGCACAGGTGATGTGGGACAAGGTGGTTCATCCCCTTGGTGGAACAGCCTGTACAGCTGTGTGGGGTGAGGTGAGCTCTGCCTTCTCCTCAGCTTCCAGGTGACACTGCTGGCTGGCTGTGACCAGTGGCACTGTGTGTGGGGTGGGAGCCCCCTCAGGGACATCCTCCATTCCCCACACCTTCCCAGCAGCAGGGAGTGGCAGGGGTGGGGCTGCTGACAAGTTGCCGAGGGCTGGAAGAAGTTGTTCACCTATGATGGAACATTACAGAACCTCACATCCAAGGAGATGCAAGTCCTTCTGTACGAGTTTGTTCCACTAGAAATCTGTACGGGGTTACTCGTTACAGCTGTAGGTGAGGGGAGGTAAATTATTAATTTTCTTGGCAGTGTTTTGTTACCCGCTCTTATAACACACACCTGGTGCTCTAGGCTGGGGTCGTGCTTGCTAAATGAAATAACAAGTATTTTTGTATTTTTTATGTTATCTCATGTGTATGTAAACTTTGAACCTTCTTGCCCCAGGCCTAGCAGAGGTCAATAACTTAGGAAAAGGTTTAGTTACCTGAAAGCAGCTCATGCAGTTGCCAGAGTAGCCTAAAATGATGATTTGGGTTACTCAGGATGCCCCAGTGCACAGAGTTAAGGAAAGCACAGTGTGCTACTCTGCAAAGTTAACCCTGTGGGGGGAGATTTTGTGTTCTTAATGGAATGTTCAGTGTTGTTCCTTTCAAAAACAGGTCTGGTTTTGCATGGCACCATCTAGTTCCTCTTTTTTATCCAATTTTACTGTTATCGCTAGTTGTGGGCAAATTTGGAAACTTGGGTAAAAACTGAAGATGAAGATAATCCTAAAACTACAGCGTTGTTTGCCTTGGTATTATCACAGCAGAGGGAGTCCCTGAGGTTAATTGTGCTGTGCACAGAATGATTTCCTTTTGTGTGCCGAGTTCAGACAGGACCAAGGTGTGTAGGTTTTTCAAATCACTGAAAATTTCAGATTATTTCAAGTTTTCCCGAAGGGTTAGTCAGCATGACAGCCTCAGTCACCCTGGGAACCTGACCACAGCAGCTATCATGAATAAGCCATGCTAATGCCTATAGCAGAATGATTTCTCTCATCCTCTGTTCCAGCAAAAAAAAAAAAAAAAAATCAAGCCAGGTTGTTTAGAAATTACTTTGCAGCATGGTAATTATTATGGATAAAGTATCTGCATGGACACTTTTGTGGGCGTTGGTTGCCTTAGAAAGAAAACAACCCAAACAAAGAAAAACACCTACTTTTGTGTTAAAAATCTGATATGTCAGTATGGAATGTGAAGAAGACTGGACCTTAAAACTGCTTAAATCCTTCTTGTTTTCAGGTTGAAATTGCTGTCACTTTGACTTTCCTTTCAGTACCACAGCGTTATTTATTCTGTTGGAAGCTGACCAGAGAACTTAAGAAGCTTTTTTTCATTTCAAATCCATTTCATACCTTTAGTTAAATTCTTTTTAAGTGTCCAGGGCTGCACAGAGGTAGGAACCCCTGGAAGTGTTCAGGGATGGGGCTTGGAGCAACTTGGTCTGGTGGGAAACTCGCCTATGGCCCATGGGGTTGGGAATAAATGATTTTTAAGGTCTCTTCCAACCCAAACCATGCTGGGATTCTGTAATCACACAGTGATGACTGACACCACCTTCCAGAGCACCACAAGTCTGGCTGGATGGTGCAGCGAGTCGGTTTTGTGTGTTGCCATGTTGTCAGTGCTGTGTTCTTGGCCCTTTGGCGTGGCTGAATAAACTTCTTGTCTTACCATTTCCCCTCCATTTGTGCTCTGAGGAAGAGCCTGGGTTTCGGGATGGAAAATAAGGCAGAGTTTTTAACGTGCCACTGAAGCTTTCAGCTGACCTCAGAGAACCTCTCGGGTTGTTGCCGTATCAGTCAGAGCTGCAGAAATAATTTGAAAGTATTTGTTAGAAGTAGAGCCTCCTCAATTTGTGTATCAGGTTTCCAAATACAAAGTTTTATCATAGAACCATGGAATCACAGGATGGTTTGGTTTTGAAGGGTCCTTAAAACTCACCTTGTTCCATCCCCAGCCATGGACAAGGGCACCTTCCACTAGACCAGGTTGATCCAAGCCTGGTCCAACCTAGCCTTGAGTTTATTTGTGGTTTTACCTTGCAGAGAAAATACACTGGGACGCTGAAAACCTGCTTTTGGTGTGAATTAAAAGGTTGAATTATTACTCAAAAAACCAAGTTTGCACAGAAACTGGTGTTCACCCTTAACATTCCCATGGTGGTATTGTAATTCTGAACAGTAGGAAAGGCTCCCTGTTTAACCTCTCATGCAAGAAGTGCATTAACTTCCCATTTCTGAGCCTTCTGCACCACTGCCTGGGTAGTGGGTGGGTTTCAGTGAGTGCCTGGGCAACATCTTGGCCTACAGAGCTGGCTCTGAAGGAGAGCAGGTGCCTCTCCTTCGATCTGTTCTTTGCCATGGAACTGAGCATCACCATTAGACACCTCCAGGCTCACAGTGCCTGAGTTTCTTGGGTTTAATCTTGATTATTAGAAGAGCCTGAGTCTTCAGTTTGACAAAGCAGTCAACTGCCATGGAGTCTAGTTGTGAGAAGAACTGATGAGTGCAGTGTATGCAAAGAGGAATTTAGGGACCGTGAGTGCTTAACTGGCCTGGCCATTGAGGTTTTGGTGTCAGCTCAGAAGTCATGGCATTATTCTGCTAATTAAAGGATGCTTTAGAAAATCCAAGTCTAAGTAATACCAAGGGTGGACAGTAATGTGGGAAACTGTGGCCTACATGACCATTGTCTGGTCCTCTGGTACCTGAGAGCAAGTAGAGATCACAAAAAATTCTTGTATATAACAATTCTTTTAATTTCAGAGGGTTTTACCCAGATTTCACCTCTGAAAATGTTATGGATGTTAAGCACAATTCATATTTCTTTTTAAAAAAAAAGAAAAAAGAAAAAGGGTGTGGATTAATGAGTGCTCTGAGCCTTTGTCTTCACTGTGTTGAGTCCTGTGGGCACCTGGGTCCCTGCTGAGTTGAGCAGTAGCAGGATGGCAGCAGCCTGACCAGGTACTGCCTCTTAATCAGAAAAGTTGAAGCCATGTCACAACAAAGAAATGAGTTCTGCAAGCAGAGGGGGACTTTTTCCTTAGTGCTGAATAGCTCCATAGTCAAGGAAATGGGTTAAGATGTCTTGAAAAAAAGTTATCAAAGCAGTGTAATTACATATGGGGAGAAAGTGGGGGAGAGAAGAAGTGTTACAGAATCGCTTTGAGGCTTTCTAAAACTCTAACCTCACCATCTTTAATATTACCTTAATATATTTTCTTCTTTCTGACCAATATACATTTTATATATAAATTTTAAAATGTATATAAATAATATATATAATAAATATATATAATAATAATATATATAATAATATATATATATAAAAATATATATATATAAAATAAAATATATATAAATTTTAAAATGTACCTACACCAAAAACTGAATGTGTTTTCCCAGCCCAGACCGCTCTCTCCTGTATGGCAGCCTGTAGGTTTATAGTTCTCAAAGCACTGGATTAAAACATGGTTTGTGGCATAAAAAATATCTTCTAAAGGTGCTCTGTAGTGGTGCTGGAGGCTTTTTTGGTGGTACAGGTGAGCTAATGCTAGGAGATCACCTGGGTTTTTCAGTGACCACGTTATGTATCTTATCAGTGGCTGATAACACTGTAACGTGGGTGTACATTAGCAAATCTTACACTGGCTGACTGATATGAATAGTAATTTCTTTTTGGAGTTTTATCTGAAAACAATGAGCCTGTGCACAGTCTATTTTAGGGCTCTCTGCACATCTATTTTTGGATGTTACCTGGCTGTTTGTTGCATCCAAATACCTCCTGTGTACAGTATATTGGCAATAACAAGGTGTTTAGCAATTCTCAGCAGGTCTCTCATGTGGATGTTTTCCTGGGGGGGTTTGTCCTCCACTCCACATGATGACTGAGTAGCTCAAACCTCTCAGAAGAGCATTTTCTGAGGGGCAGTGGCATCCCAGGGGCCGTGGTCTCTGGTAGTGGGGTGTGATCAGGCTGCAACATCTTGAGGCAAATGGCCTCAAGTTGTGCCAGGGGAGGTTTAGATTGGATATTAAGGAAAATATCTTCACCAAAAGGCCTGTCCAGCACTGGCACAGCTGCCCAGGGCAGAGGTGGAGTCCACATCCCTGGTGGGATTTAAAAGACGTGTAGATGTGGCACCTGGGGACATGGGTCAGTGGGGGGCTTGGCAGTGGTGGGGAATGGTTGGACTTGATGCTTTTAAGAGTCTTTTCCAACCTGAAGGATTCCATGATTCTGTGATCTCCTGCTTTGCTCTGGTGCTTGGTGTTCTCCAGCGCTGGGATCCCAGCCTGGGGTGCATCCAGGGTGCTGAGGGATGATTTTCTTCTGGTCTTGGAGAGTGCAAACCCCTCCTTGTTGCAGGGAGCTGTCAGAAGAGGCCGACAGTGAGTGCAGGGTCCCTGACCAGCAGCCCATGGAGGAGTTCCCCTCTTCTCTTCCTCCCAGGCACATCCCCAAAAATAGCAGGTGCTGCTTCTCCAGCTGAGGGCAGGGCTTAGTCCTGAACTTTCCAGGCAGGGCAGGTGTGAGGACAGTGAGCTTCACTGCATGTGCTTACAGATCCCCGGCTAACCAGCTATCCCTCTAATGGGATACCCAGCAATTTTTAGTGTTTTATCCATTAGTTTTAGCAAGCAGTGGAGACAAGCAGAAAGTTGAGCAATAGTGTATTTTGACAGGAAAAAATAAACCAGAACTGCAGAAACAAAGATATTTTTACATTTCCTGTTTGCAGTTGTTAACCTGGTGATCTGGAACTACGTGAGAGCCGCTGGAGTTACGGTGCCTGGTTGTTTTCATGGAATTGCTCATGGATTTCGTTGCATTTTCCTCTTTTAGCAAAATATATGGTACATTTGCTCTCAGAAACACCATTTCTCCTGGAAGTTTTCATCTGGCAGATTGGAAGGATGTCACAAGTGAAAAGAAGACTCTGCTGGGAGTCAGTACTTGTGACTTTTTTGTTAAACCTCCATTTTTTCTCTTGACATCTCAATGGAAGGGGATGGAAATGTGAAAATTGGCTGGAATGCTGTTCCTGTGCCATTATGTGCCGTGTCCCACGTGTCAGGAGCACATGGAACAGCCAGGGATCATTGTTCAGGAGCACAGTCCCCATAGCCAGGTTCTAAGTGACATTTAGTCCCCTTATTGAGCATCTCAGCAAAGGCTCTGGGTCAGGGCAGGAGGGGAGGGGAAAGGGCTCAGAGTGCTGCTGCTGCTTTGTGTTTGAACAGGGAGAGCATCTCCTGGGTCACTCTGCTCTCCATTTGGGATTTCCTCTCTATTCCTGATCCTAAATCTCTTTAAATATAATTGCAGCAGTTGCTAAGGAATGTAAAATTTGAGCGTATCTAGCATGCTGTTAATTTCTTTAGCTAAACTGAGCAGTTTATTGGCTGGAATTAGCTGGGAGCAGGAGCACTGGAACTCCTGGCTCTTTTCAGGCTGCCTTCCTCTCCCAGAGATATTTCTTGGGGAATTACAGAATGCTATCGTGGTGAGGAGTCCTGCTGGACACCTGGATGAAGGGTCATTGAGCAAAGAACGGCAAACATGTCATGCTGCTAAGTCTTTTTTTTTCCATGGTCACTTCAGAAATCCAAGTCCCAGAAGTGTCATCAGAAGGCACGAGACCTCCAGGGTTCCCAAAGTGGGAAACAATTATGTGTGTTTCCCATCCAAGAGTTGTTTTGGTTTTTTTTTATTTTTTATTTTCAGTTTCCAGATGCTGTATTATTGCATTAGTGAAGAGCCTTTTTCTCAGTCAGGTGTTGCCATCAATGCTTTGATGTATTTCTGCTCATCAAGTCATCTTCTTTAGTCATGAGATGGTAAAATTGTTCATCTGAGTTAGGCTGAGAAAGTAACTGAACATTTCTTCTACAGACCAAGAAATATTCTTCATTTTCTCATTCCATACAGAGACCTTTTAATTTTTGACCATGTTTCAGTGAATGTCTTTCACATCTCTTCCACTCCACATTCATGTTTCCCATTTGCTCTGTCTATATTTGCAGTACCTTATCAGGCTGGTTATCTGCATTAAACTTGTAAAGGAGCCAGTTTAAAATAACTTTACTAGTTATTTTTTAAGCAGCTTGGTTCTGAAATTGGGTTTCTACCTTTTGAATTGGGCCATGAATAAGAACAGAAGTCCTCAGCCTTGCTTGGAGCTTGAGCAAGGAGAGAAATCTCACCAGTACGATGAACTGGCACTGATAAGTCAAAGTGGGAGTGTTTAGGAGAAGTGAAATCACTTGATGGGGTGGGCATGTGTTGGATTTAGTCACAACTAGCAGAGCTACAACACTGTTGGCTGTGGGAACAATCCATCCTCAGTCCTGCAGGAGAGCTTGGTGTTCCTCAGTGGGGCAGAGTAGGAATCACCACTCCAAAGCCAACTCCTTTTCCAGGAGTAAATATTGGGGTGGTTGGGGAGAATCACCCTGGTTCTCTGGTCGTTCTGTTGTGATGTTGAAGAGAGGGTAAAACTTGATGATAAAACTGGAAAATCCAGCAGGGATTACGGGCACTGTGGGAGAATCGACCTGCAGAGCCCCGCAGGGCCCCGGGAATGTGGGGGTGGGACATCCCCGAAACACGGGCTCAGTTTGTAACAGACCTGTGCAACTCTGTCCCTGGCCAAAGAATGAAGGGAAATAATGTATCCAACTCCCTGAGAGCCCTTTCCATCCGTTCAGGGCAGAGTGTCCTGGCATTCAGAGCACTTTCTCCTCCAGCTTTAAAAGCAGTATCAGAAATAGTAACAGTTTTTCACCCACAGCTGCCTTTTACCCTGGCATACAGCTCACAGTCCCCTGCAGTTTTAACTCCCACATCTTCCAGCAACCTTTGATCCCTGGGGACATTGCTACATCCATTGAAACACACCCATTCCTTCCACAGCAAATGGTTGGTAGAACTCTGGAGAGTAAAGACCCTCTGGATTTAAAGTTCCTGTGTAAATTGTTCAAGTCGCAATTCTGTGTTAAATACTCAACATTTATATATAATTATAGTGAAGGGGCTCCAAGAGAACTGGAGGGGGATTTTGTCAAGGGCATGGAGTGACAGGGTAAGGGGCAGTGGTTTTAAACTGCCAGAGGGCAGGGTTAGATGGGATATTAGGAAGAAATTCTTCCCTGTGAGGGTGGGCAGGCCCTGGCACAGGTTGCCCAGAGAAGCTGTGGCTGCCCCTGGATCCCTGGAAGTGTCCAAGGCCAGGCTTGGATGGAGTTTGGAGCAACCTGGGCTAGTGGAAGGTGTCCCTTCCCATGGCAGGGGCTTGGAATGAGATGAGCTTTTAAGGTTCCTTTCAACCCAAACCATTTCATAATTCTACATTTTCAGACATACCAGTTAAAAATACAGAGGTTCAGGCAGAGGACAGGGTGATGGGATGACAAGGTTCCATTACTGGCTTTGCTCCTCCTCTCCTTTGAAGCTTTTGTCAAATTAGTTGAATATGTTAATATTGTAGATGTAATAACCTGATGAAGAAAATTAGTAGTTTATCTCTGGAAAAGGAAGAGGAATGAAAGCTGTTCTGGAAGGCCGAGTCAGAAGAGGACTGGAAGGGCTGGCAGCAGTGTCATGGTCTGAGCTTGCTGGCCATTGATGGCTGGCTGTCCACTGGAGCTGCCTCTAGAATCCCAAAATTCCAGCCTCCAAAGGGGCATTTGCTCTTACAGGTACCCTCTTGGCTCCCCTTGTGCCAGGCACTGGCTGACATTGTGTGCCACGTGTGCAGCAGCAGCCTGGGCAGTGTCTGTTCCAGAGAAGCCCAGCAAACCTGTCAGGGTGTGGAGTCGGCCTCAGCCACCTGGAATCTTCAAAAATGATTTCTTTAAGGCAGAATGTGTGTCTGGAACACACAGCTCTCCTCGAGAGCCTGCCAGGTGTCTGGCAGGGCAGAGGGGTGACAATCCACTGTGGTTTTGTGAGTGTGTGTCACCACATGTAGCTCTCATTGTATCTGCTATTGGAATCATAGATCTGTGTACATGTTGTGGTTTCTGGAAATCCAGGAAATGCCATGTGCTTGCTCTTCTGGAGGTTTGTTGGATTCCATTCTGGGTTTCATTTTTTCTCAGCAAAATTCACCTGATTTTACATCCTGGGTAACTCAGCTGTGTGTTCCTCCTGCACATTCACTGCTCGCTGTGACTGCTTCACAGGGAGTGTGGTGATAGATATCCCTTTGGTTTGCAGGCTGGACACAGCCCACTGCCCCTGGTGGGTGCTGGGGGTGTTGCTGAAAGTGGGTGTTCGTGTTTCAGATGAATTCCTGATGTTTGCAAGCTGTGTCAGTGGGAGCAGGTGAGGAAAGGGGTGTCCATGGAGCGACTGTGGTTGAGATCCAGAGATGCCATGAGTTAAAATACCAGTGAGGAGATGGTGAGAAGTGCAGTCCTGCACCAAGTGTGTCACTGGGCACAGTGATCTGCTCCCAGTTACAGACTGGGGCTGCCCTTAACTGTACACCAGCAAAGGGTTGCCCAAGCACTGGGCTTTACTGGAGGTGCCCTGGAGTGGCCCAGGGAGTGGGCCCACCATGGGCACTGCCCCTGTTAGAGAGGGCAGGAGGGGCAGTGTGACAGAGCACACAGCTCAGAGAGAGGGGTAAAGCTGCTGCACTCCCTGTGTAACTCAGCTGGGAGGTACCCACCAGGCTGCTCACCAGCTCACCAGCTACTCAAGTCACAGATACCCTCGATGTCCCTTCTTACAATTCTGCTGGATTTTTCCTTTTTAAAATTGCTGAAGTCATGGCTGAAATTCAATTACAGTCCTATTTGAAAAATACCCAAAGGGCTGGAACAAGCAGGAGTTGGGGTTGTTCCCTGATGCTTCCAAAGCAGAGGGCAGTAGGAAATGATCAATTCAACGTGTCGGTTGCAATCAAAATTGCTGTTGCCCGTTGTGTTCAATGACAAGCCAGGCCTTGATGTTTTGAAGTCCTTAAGCCTAAGCTTTTTTCCCTGGAGGCTTTCTGCTGGGAGGGTGGGCAGGTCTTTTTGGTTAGTTGGGGATTATTGTTTGCTTGGGGCTCTTTTTTTTTTTTTTTTTTTTTTTTTTTTTTTTTTAGAACAAGCAGAGCTGTTGTTTTGTGCGTTGGTACAAGGGAGTTTTTCAGATCCCAAGCACTTGCCACAAATGCTCTTCAGAATCGTTTTTTTTTTTTGCTTTTTCATGGTGTGAGAATGGTTTGAGGAAGGAAAGTGTGTGTCAAGGGGGTGTTTCTGAAGAGCACTTACCTGGAATCTCGCAGTGAGTGGGAGCACAGAGCCTGCCTGGCTGCCTGTGGTCACAGCCTGAACCTGCTGGCCACTGTTGCCTTTTCATCGTTCATTCTGAATTTTGTGTTTCTTTGTGTTCTTGGAACTCCAAAATCCACACCCCCCCCCCCCCTTGCAGAATTGATTGTTTAGCTGCAAACCATGCTGATGGGGAGGCTCAGCAGCATCAGGCATCCCAGGTCCTGCTCGTGCCCCAGGGCCTCAAGGGGACAGAAATGTCACAGAAAATGTCACAATCATTTTTTGAGGAAGGATGGAGTGTCTTGGGGAGCACAATCCGCATGTGCTGGAAGGGTTCACTCCTCAGGTGAGGCTTTTCCCTTTGAGGAGAGCAAGTATGAGCTCTGATTTGGAAAACAATATTAACACTTTATGCCATGTTTGTAAAAAGGCATGAAAAGTGTCTGGAGAAAAAGAGGAAGTTTCTGATTTGCCTATAGAATCCCAGAATTGTTTGGGTTGGAAGCTCATTTTGTTTCAGCCTCCTGCCAGGGTGGGTTGATGTGCAGACATCTAAATCAGCTGGAGCAAAGAGCACTTTACATCAGCATGAACTCCACTGTAACAATGTGCAATCTCCGCTGCTCACTCACTGCTAGTGGCACTGGGTGTTGCTGGGTATTTTGTTTGGGTCTGTTACTGCTCCTCCACAGTTCAGAGATCATGTGTCGTTAAGACATATTTAGGGGGTTCCATGGCAGTTTGGACCAAATTAGCTGCAAAAATGTGAAGTTAGTGGTTCCTAACGCATGTGGAGTAACTTGAGAATAGGCTCAAAATTAGACGAGACTTTGACATGTTTAGGCTGGTTATCAGGAAAAGGTTCTTCCTCAGAGGGTGGTTGGCACTGAACAGGCTCCCCAGGGCAGTGGGCACAGCCCCAAGGCTGCCAGAGCTGCAGGAGGGTTTGGATGACGCTCTCAGGGACAGGGTGGGACTGCTGGGGTGTCTGTGCAGGGCCAGGAGCTGGACTCAATAATACTTGTGGATCCTTTCCAACTCAGGATATTCCATTCCGTTCCATTCCATTCCATTCTCCAGTATTTCCTGCTGGCACCAAATTCATGTCTGCATTATTATTCGCCGGCAACGACATCATCTGAAACCCAAGGAAATCAGTTTTGGACAAGTTACTTTGTTACTGCTTCCATTTGATTTCAAATTTACTTTTTAAACTTTTAAATGTGTTGTGCTTTGAAATGGCACAAACCCACATAAAAGCCTTGATAAGGAGGGGGAAGAAAAACCTCATCTCAAAGGCGCCGCGTTTGCCAGAATAAGACCATAGGAGTAAACTGTCCCCCTGGGGACTGAGAAGTGGGAAGTTCTTTTTCAAGAGCACTTAGAGCTTCACTGAGATACTATTTCGTTTGTCCTCCTCAGCTGGATTAAAGTTTGTGGGCTTGGTTGTTGTATTTTTAAACAGGGGTATGTTAAAGGTGTAAGCAGGGAAGTGCTGGTGGCTCCTGGCACTGGGACCGTTGGTCTTGGCTGCTGCTGCCATCCCAGGCAGGGTGCCACGTGTTTCCCAGAAAAGAAGCTGGGAGTTTGGTTCCATTTAAAATGTCTGGTTACATCAAATTCTGATACTTGCTGAGCTTACGAACTCTTCCTTCCACATGCTCAGAGGAGGTTTGAGTCCCTCAGGTGCCTTGCTCAGAACCTTGAAGACCCCCTGTGTGCTTCCTGCTGTTCTTTGCTTTAGTTCACATTCCAGTTTGGGCAGATTTACCTTATGGAACGCTGGTGTGCTGCACTGGAAGGCTGTTCACACTTCAACCATGTAACTCTAAGGTGTTTGGTACTGCCCTGCTTCCATTCCAGCAGCTGGCAGGCCAGAGATTCCTTCTGGCTGTTGGTCAGATCGTGGTACCCTGAACAGTTCTGTAAATCCCACCACATTTCCCTAGGTTAGAATGAGCATGAGCCTCCCTTCCCTCCTCGGAAATTCCCAGTGCTGGGACCCCATCCAGTCATGCAGTGTTTCTCACAGGAGTAAGCTCCAGTTCACCTCCGTGTCGTGAGACTGATGCTGTGTGTTCACTGAGCCAGGCTCATCCCAAAATAGGGCTTAAAAGAACAGTTTTGTAAAACATAATGTTAATTTGGAGTGAATTCATTTTCTAGGAACGGCCCATGACGTTCCCCAGAGCTCGTGCTGCTGCAGCACCTGATGGGCTGCCAGTTATTGCAAGGCTTTGCAGATGTCTGTGGTGTCCTTGAGGAGATGCTGTTGTGAAAGCTGTAAGGAACAACCTCCCATGGCAGGTGTTGCTGTGGTGTGTAGGTTTGTGCTCTGTAATTGCTGATGGAACAGTGAGAAACCCCAAACCACACAGTCCACAGCAGGAATCTGCTCAGCAGCAGAGCCCTGGGACCTGATTCAGTAAACAGAGGTTCTGTTGGAGGCAAGAGGGAGAAAAGGGGCCCCAGCATCAAACCACGCTGACCTATCCATCATTGTCAACCTGTGAGGGAGACCAGTGGTACCAGGTAGCTGATAAAGTGTGTCCAGTCAGGGTGGAATTAGCAGGTGGAGCAAGTCATTATGAGTCCGTGGACATAAAGGACACCATTTCCCACCAGTCCAGTGCCTGTTCTCCTGGGACACCCGTGTGGTTTATGCCTATTGCTGCCATGGTTTTCTAAACACGCGGGTTTGCTTTGTTCCCCTGTGTCAGGTATGTTATCCATCATTCCCAGACACACCTGCCACGTGCTGTGTCAAAGGTGGAGATGAAACATCTCCACAGTGCTTGTTTTCATCAGTGGGACAGTGCTGAGCACTCCGTGGGCAGGAGGAGCCTGTACTGCCACATGGATGGCTTATCCTGGAGGTGAGAGCTGGCTGGAGAATGGCATGGCAAGGACATGCAGAGTGCAGCATGGATGTAGATGGAGATATGTAAAGCCAATTTACATCTTGAAAGAGGAATAAAATGTGATAAAGCTGTAATTGGGTCATTTGAAATTTGATGTTAATCTTTTGAAAAGTGTATTTGAAGTGCTAAAATGAAATAAAGATACAAGAGCAGGTCATGCAGCTCAACAACAGAAACAATCGAGAATGGTTCGGGGTTCTGTTAATAATTTGTCATTCTTTAATTGTGTTGTTGTTGGGTTTAATATAGTAAGTTCTTTGTAAACATGACACTGAAAGTCATTCCCATTCCTTCTTCCCTCCTTGTGATACCGTCAGCTCATTTTGGAGCTTCCCTTGTGAATGTTGCTGTTGGCTCAGAATGTTTGCCATGCAAAGCAGAGCATGAAAAGGTAACATCAGGGTACTATCAGGATTTCTGTGTGTTTATAAATTTATATATATATAAATATATATATGTAAAGAACACATGCAAGTGGCACTGTGACTGAAAATGAGAGCCAACCATTGATCAGTATTTTTAGGGAGATCTGAGCATGCTCATGCAAATTAGTGATAAGTTACCTCAGATTTAAAAAGAAAGTTATATAAATGGTTATATAAATGGATGGCGCAATTAAAGCGAGTCAAACACATGCAGTAGTCAGAGTTGTATTTATGTGTATAAATACCTACATGGATGTATAAATACACACATGTACAAGTGACTATTGCTGTACAAATTTACTGATGTTGCCTGGGCAGAGCAGCTCTGACAGCCATCAGCTGGTTTGGTTTAAAGTATTTATGCAGGCTCAGTAACTGAAACACTAAAACTTGGACTTGTGGGACCTCCCATGTAGATGTTTAACCCCAGGGGGTTGTGTACATTAAATCACTGCCATTGCTGGGTTTAAGTGAGCCCTCATTTTGCAAACCCACCTTTGCCAGTGTCACTGCAGATGTGCCTATCCAGCTTGAAATCCAAACCCCTCCTGTTCCCTGTGCACAGGAAAAGCAACTTCTTTAGCAGTGGAGAAAGCTCTGTTGCTTCTCCAGTTCTTGATTCAAACATCACAGGGTCTGGAGGTTCACTCCAGATCTATCCACAGAAACTGGAAATTATCCCTCAGAAGGAAACAGGAGTGAGAAAGATCGGCCTGAGGTGCAGCTTTACACTGCTGAAAGTGCTGTGTGAGATCCCAGACCAGCACGGCAGTCCCTCATACAGCAAGATTCCTTGGACAGTTTTAGATGCGCCCAGGGAGTACCTGCAGACACTTTTAGCCCCTTGGGAAGGTTCTTCTCCTTCCTCTGCCTTCCTCTTGCACATCCACAGCTTGCATTCTGGAAGCAGGCATATTCAGGGTGTGGTGATTGATGGAAATTTGGTGAGGGTGCTGTCTGTAGGCAGCTGCAGGTTGGGTTATGGCAGCCTCTGAGGTGCTGCCAGGAGCATCTCCCTGCTGAGGCTGGACACTGCTGTCCTGCCACACCCTCTGCAGCCAGGGCCAGGTCCTGGAAGGGTCTTTGTACACAGCAGGGAAGGGAAAATGTAGGGACCCAGGTTTAATGGATGGGGATTGGTACAGCCAACTGCAGTGCAGTGGGACCAGTGGACAGCAGCTGAAGGTGGGATCCCGGTGTCTTTGAAAGGAAACAAGTGTTCAGAGAAGAGAGAACAGAAAGTAGCCCTGTACTAATGACTGTGAAGAAAATGAACTGTATCCCAAGTGAACCCAGCACAGCTGTCCCCAGTGTGTGTGACATCCCTGCTGTCCTCATCCCACTGTGGTCGCTGTGCGAGGGAGCGGAGCTGCTCCGAGTCCTGTGGCTTTTGGAGGACGAGTTACAAGATTAAAAATTCCTGAGGGAGACTGTTGGTTGCAGGGGGGAGTTTGTAGCAGACCACTGTTACAGGTAGTTCGGCAAGTTGTGGGTCTTGAACAGGCGGTGTTACTGTAGGAGTGTTTGCAGTAACGCTCCTGTTGGAAAGAGAAATGGAATGGCAGGGTTGTGGTGAGGCTGCAGTCAGTTTGTAGGGGTTTTACATAATGGCTGATTCCTTCATATGTTCGTGCTTATTTTTGAAAGTTAATTCCTAGAGTTTCAGAGGGCAGGACATAAGGGATGTGTTTCACCAAGCAGAAGTGACATTGGTGTGTGTTACAGCACTGCATTACAGGGGAAATGAACCAGCGTGGCTTCTGCTCCTCAGATCTTGGGTTTAGCACAGCTTTTGGTGTCCCTTCTCCTTGGAGTCTCTCCTGGGAAGTTGGCCTGTCTGCTCAGCCACTGGTGGGGTGGCATTCCTTTTAGAGATGCCTTTCCTCTTCGAATCCTTGGGACAGCAAAGAAAGGCTGGGGTGAAGTGAAGCTCCCAGCACACACTAGTTCTCAGTAGGCCACGTAACAGTGTGATGCTGGCAAAGACCAGGGTTGTGCAGTAGCTGCAGGTTGCTGTGATCTAGAAACTTAATTTATTTTTGTTTGATTGATTTCCTTTTTTCCAAGATGGGTGATATTTCGTTTACACAACGACACCAGGTTGTTTTTTTGCTGAGGAACAAAAGCCACATGCTAATAGCAGACACTTCCCTAAAGCAGTTTGACCTGTGATGGGCAGAAGGTATCCTACGAGTGAAAACACATGCAGGCTGGATCACAGCCCTTTTCTGTGGAGGAAAGTTTATGCTGGGTTTGTACAAGGCTGTTCTGACAGTGGCTTTTCCACAGTCTGCATCCTGGAGCTCTTTATGGAGCAGTGGTCAACTGCTGAGGTGACACGTTGAGTGAGAAAGAAGTGCTGAGGCACTAATGTCACAGAATTTTGTTGATTATACAATAATGCAAGGGTTATTTTCCTTGAGACAATTCTCCTTCCTGCTCCCTTCTGCACTGGGCAGAAGGTAGCCCAGTATTTTCCAAAATGCATGTGAAAATGAGTCCATTCCTGGGATGTCTTTGTTTACTGTGGCGTGTGAGAGAATGCACTCCATCACTCCATCCCTCGGTTGTGTGCAGCAGATAAATCAGGATTTATTTTGATCAACTCAGCACTAATTCCGTAGAGAAGTTTTGCAGTGTGTGTGGTGATAGAGATGGTTTGTAGGGATCTGGAGAGTTGCTTGTGCAGCCTGGTGTGAGCTGGGAGCCCGAGGGAGGAAGGGTAAAGGGCAGTTTTATGCGTGAATCCACTTTGTGGTGCATGGCCACTAACCCAGCACAGCGTTTACATCCAGGCAAGCCCCAGGACCAGGACTCAGCTTGCAAGTGCCCTTTACTCTGTAGAGCTCTCGGTGACCTCAGGGGGAAAACATTAGTGTCCACCCAGTTGTTTTTCAGATCTCAGCCATCAGGAAGCTTAGGAGGAGTTGTTCTGCTGACAGAGGCTTTTGTTAGGAGTGCCCTGTGAGGAGACAGGGCTGAGGGCATCGAGCCTGTAAGGTGAGTGTCAGGCTGGTCCACGAGTGCACCGGCAACACCCCCCAAAGCCACGTGCTCCTGGGTGTGGAGCTGCTGCTTTCCTTGGGACAGGGCAGAAAGGGTTTGGGTCTGGAGGAGGATGTGCTTTAAGGTTCCTTCCAACCCAAACTGTGCTGTGATTGCATTCTGTGACTGTCTGTGGAAACAGCTGCCCCTTACATTAAATGACCTGTCCTCAGTGAGGCCTGGGCTGCCCTTCCCTACTCACAACAGAAACGCTCTTCAGATTCCAGGGCAAAATGCTCTGCTTCAAGCATATCCACTCTCACAAGAATATTTTCTTGAGTGTCTTCCCATGCTGCCACTCTGCCTTGGGAAACGAGTTGTTTCTGCTCAAGCCCCACGTGTGCAGCAGGATGGAGTTCAAAGTCTTGCACTGCAAAGGTCTGAGCTCTCTGCTGACTGTAGGTCACAATGAGTGCTCTGAAAATGTGAAACACGAGAAAACTGAAAACTGAAACATGAGAGGAGCTCTATGAGTCCCTACAAATATCCACAGTATTTACTTGTAGCAGTCTTGCATCTAGTCTTCAGCTGGGGTTAGGGTCTATTGTGTTAAGAGCTGTTGGAGAATGGAAGTCTCTCCTCAGCAGTGCTCATCATCTGTAAGACAGAACCAAACCAGAAGGTTTTAATGTCATTTTATGACAATGATTAGGCATGTTAATGCAGATCTCCTGAGCACCTCGATGTTTTATTGAAGACAAGACCATTTTTCTCTTCCGTAGTGTTCTTTTTCTTCTTTTTGCTTACTTAGAAGATACTTTTTTCCTTACTGGTTCCTGTCATGTTGCTGTTACTGAAGTTATTATATCTGTCTCTTGACTACTAGAAGGGTCTGGAGCACAAGCCTGATGGGGAACCTCTGAGGGAGCTGGGGGTGCTCAGCCTGGGGAAAAGGAGGCTCAGGGGGGACCTTCTCACTCTCTACAACTTCCATGACAGGAGGGTGAAGCTGGGGGGAGTTGGGCTCTGCTCCCAGGGCACAACAGAGAGGATAGAGGAAATAGTCTCAAGTTGTGGCAGGGGAGGTTTAGGTTGGATATTGGGAAAATCCCTTCATGGAAAGAGTTGTCCAGCCCTGGCAGAGCTGCCCAGGGCAGTGGTGGAGTCACAATCCCTGGAGGGATTTAAAAGATGTGTAGATGTGGCACCTGGGGACGTGGATTAGTGGTGGCCTCGGCAGTGCTGGGGAACTCGGTGATCTTCAGAGTCATTTCCAACCTAAATTATTCTGTGATTCTGCTGGGCCCAGAGTCCTGTGTGGGTCACTCGGTGGAGGGGATGCTGTGTTGGTCACAGAGTGCCACCAGGATGAGCTGTGGGGAAGGGGCCTTGCCCTGCAGCCGGGTATGGCTGTGCAAGGGGAGCCTGGAGATGTGCTCTGCTCGTGATGGCTTGTGCCTGAATTCCTCTGCAGAGAGCAAAAGGTGTCTGTTCAGGTGTATCTACCTCGGGCTGGGTAGCAGAAGAGCAGAGGTGCTGGGTGTCAAGGCTGGTGTGTTTGGCGGTTGTTGGTGGCACCTGCACATCAGTTGAAGATGAAACAGAAACTGCTCGTAAAGAACAGAAGGTGACCAGCGAGAGGAGCAGAGGAGAGGAAGAAAGCAAGAGGGACAAAACACGTGCAGAGCAGTTTGCTTTTCACACCTGCAGGCTGTTGGATTGCCCTGAGAGCGGGAGCTCTGTCGTCCTGGCAGTGTCCTGGGCTGGGATGCAGTGGGTGCTGGGCAAGGCCTGCACAATGGTGTGGTCTGCTTTGTCACCTTCCCCTGCTCCCAGGCTGGGATGAGCCCTTCTTGGCTCCCTGCAGCAGCAGGGTGGCCACCCAGCCTGGAAAAAGTTTTTGCATGTGGCCGGATTCTTTTGAGGACCAGTGCTGCTTCTTTCAGTGGGATCACACAAGGAATGAACTAAAACTAAGAGAATGATTTTGAGAGGAGGGTTATTTCTGTGGTATTTGTTTAATGGACTTCTTGACCTTTGGGGTTTAATTCAAACTTTGGCAATTCTCTTCTTGAATTTGGTTTTGTTCCTGCTTTTTACTACTGCCTCTTTCTCTGGTTCCCTCTCCCTCTTGGCAAATTTCCCATCTGCTTTTGGGAAACCCAGTCATGAGGAGGGCAAGAAGCTGGAGTGTTGAGGCTGGAGAAGAGAAGGCTTCAAGGAGACCTTAAAGCCCCTTCCAGTGCCTAAAGAGGCTCCAAGAGAGCTGGAGACGGACTTTGGAAAAGATAGAGTGACAGGACAAGGGGAATGGCTTCCCACTGACAGAGGGAAGGGTTAGATGAGATATTAGGAAGGAATTCTTCCCTGTGAGGGTGGGCAGGCCCTGGCACAGGTTGCCCAGAGAAGCTGTGGCTGCCCCTGGATCCCTGGAAGTGTCCAAGGCCAGGTTGGACGGGGCTTGGAGCAACCTGGGCTGGTGAAAGATGTCCCTGCCCATGGCAGGGGGTGGGACTGGATGGGCTTTAAGGTCCCTTCCCCAAACCAATATGGGAGCCTGGTGTGGCTGGGGGCAGGATCTGGCTCTGATTACCCAGGCGTCACGGGAAGGTGATGAGGCTTGGGTCCAAATGGGAATATGTTACTGTGCAATAAATGGCATGAGCCATTCTCCCCACGGTGTCAGTCTTCAAGGTGTTCCTTCTGATGTCATCCAGATGACAGGCATTGCAGAATTGTGTGACTGAGCATTGGGGTCAGTCTGTAAGTCTTTAATTATTTAAAATTATATGACAGCGAGATTGAGTAGGATTTTGAGTTGACATAAAATAATTAGGGGGGAAAAAGACACTTTTCACCCACCCCTTGTTCTTGTGAGAATGCCATCTGTCAGCAGTAGGGATTGGGAGAGCTGACCTTCACTTCTGAGGCAAGGTGTATTTCCTTGCTCTGTACATTCCCTCAGTGAGAAGAGGTTGTTGGAAAATATAATTCCCTTCAAACTAAGCAGTAATTCTCCTTCGAATTATATCTTAATAAAAAAGAGAACATCTTGGGCAGTCTCTGATTTAGACACACTGCCTTTTAAATCTGTCCTAATTATAGTGCTCATCGCTTAACATTCATTTAATGAAGATCCTCATTTATATGGACAAGGTTGGCAAATAGGAATTAATGCCATTAAAACCCATGAGTCTCCCAAAGGAAACAAATCAAAAGCTCTGTGAAGGAAATGAAACCTTATTATTTATAACAAGGCAAAGCAGAGAATCACCAGCCATACCTTTGTGTAGCTGGCACAGGGGCCTGCAGCAGATCTGGTTTGGGAAGGAGCAGTGCAGGGACCTGCCCTCGGGTCCTTTGAGGAGCTTCCACTCCAAGGGTCCAGTCTTGTAGGTGGACCTTGGCTTTTTTTTTTTTTTTTTTTGGTCTTGGTTTCTGGATCAAGACCAGACCTCCTCTTATCAGCCCCAGAAATAACCACAGTGGTTCATCAAGGCCCAGGAAGACATCACAGCTGTCTCGGTGGATCTGCAAAAGTGGGGTTGATGCACATCTCTGCTTCTGTCGGTTCACTGTGTACTGATATGGAGCTGCTTGGTTTTAGGAAACACTGTCAGATTGTTTCCATAGGTGTTGATTTCAACAGACATGGGAGGTGGATGGTTCTCTGGCTCCTTAAAAACCTTGGTCATGCTGAGCAGTGTTTCACTGGTGTTACAGGAATTCAAGTGATGGCAGCAAGGGTGAGGTACAAGCCTAAGAGCCCTGAGGGACCCCTGAGACCCTCACAAATATCCCCTCACAGGAGGCTCCAGGTCTCTGGTGACCCAAGAACCCCAGGGAATGGCTGGAGCTGTGTCAGGGCAGGCTCAGGGTGGATCTCAGGGAAAGGTTCTTCCCCCAGAGGGTGGTTGGCACTGAACAGGCTCCCCAGGGCAGTGGGCACAGCCCCAAGGCTGCCAGAGCTCCGGGAGGGTTTGGACAACGCTCTGAGGGACAGGGTGGGACTGTTGGGATGTGTGTGCAGGGCCAGGGGTTGGACTGGATGATCCTTGTGGGTCCTTCCAACTCAGGCTGTTCTGTGACTGCATGTCCTGTCAGCAGCTCAGCCAGTCCCTGAGGGGTGAGTGTGAACAGTCCTGTCCCGAGATGGCTCACAGTGCTCAGTGTCTGTCAGCACATGTGTGATCTAATCTCGGACTCGGGGCTTCCTCTCAGCCTCTGAGCATCTCCCAGATAAAATCAATAATAATTCCCTGATGGATACACGGAGTCTATTCACGGTCAGGAGCGTGGTGATGTGAAAATGTTCTTTGTGTCTGACTCTGTAGGTTTATGCATAGGGGGATGTATCTGTGTCTCCAGTGGGGAAGAAACAGTGATTTTACTTTGTATTTTGTTTTAAAATTCTGAGACAATAGGGGATAAATTTGACAAGTTCCACTATTCATGTCAAGTTTGTAGAGTTTTATTCTGGAAACTAAAGTGTCTTCTAGCAAACTTAAAATAAAATAATAAAAATTAAATATAGAATAAAATAATTAAATACAATAAAATACAGTGCAGTAATTAAAATAAAATTTTAATTTATTTTAAAATGCAATGCAATAGAATAAAATAAAGTGATACAGAAGCTAAACGTAAAGAAAAAGTTCATTTGAATATTGCAGTAGGAAAAGGGACTGTAGATAGAACTTCCCCTGAAACCCAGTGAAAAGTGTGAGAAGAGGTGTGAGAAGGTGTGAGAAGACATGGGATAGATCTGTGTGCCTTTGAAAAACAGCCTTGGGATTCCTGACATTCATTCATCTTGGCTCAAAATTGGTGGTTTTCCCCTTTTATATTTCCTTTTCCTTATTTAGGTTTCTTCCTATTAATAGGGCATAAGCAGATCCAAATTCAGCTCCCACATGCGTGGCAGAGGATGGGCTGCAAGAGCAGAAATTGGCTCAGATGATTACAATTCCTGTGTGAATTTACCTTCTGGTGAGGCATTGGAAGTTCCCACGGTTTTGGTCCCTGCAATGTGCTGATCCTGGGATAGTGAGGCACTGCTGCAGCCTCTTGTAGACAGTGCACCACAGGAAAGGCACATCTCACATTCTTCCTACAGATCCCTGCCTCTGTTCCTGCTTCAGGAAAGGGGCAGTGAGGATGTTTCAGAGTTTATTTATGTTAATACTTTGCCTTCTACATGGCGTGCTGTCTCTTTGGGGCTATTTTCATCTTGTAAATTAACATGTTTTGCTTAAAGCAGGGTGAGAGCCAGATCACATCTCTCTCTGCTCCTCGCCTGACCTACTTATGGTGTCTTCAGAAGGCAGAATTGGGTCTCCCTGCCTCTTTGCTCCCTCATGGAGGGCAGAGCCAAGGACCTGCTTGGGCATCCAGCAGCAGGGGATGGAGCTGAGACTGTGCCCCAGTTCACTGTCACCCGCTCCTCATAGCAAAGCCAGGGGCATTGGAGAAGTGACCTGAATCCAGATGGAGCTGGGGCTTCAGAGTCACAGAACCACAGTCCTGTGTTTGGAGAAGACCTCTGAGGGTTTGGAAAAGACCTCTAAGTCAGCAGGGGTTGCGGAGGGAAATGATTCATCGGCAAAGGCCACCCCTGTTCCCTCGGCGAATTTCTTACCTTTTGTGAGGGGATATACTGAAAACTAAAGCATGTTGAAGTGAGCATGGACACCCATGTGACAGGACATCAAGCTTTTCATGATAATATCATCATAAAGAGTGTTGTTTCCCTGGATTGGCATCCCCAGTGTTTATGTATTGCTGCCTGCAGTGGAGGGAACAGCCACCTTCCAGCAACTTGTTTTCATGATGAAATAGAAACCCAGAATCACCACGTGGTTTGGGTTAGGAGAGACCTGCAAGACCAGGTTGCTCCAAGTTGCATCCGACCTGGCCTTGGACCCTTCCAGGGATGGGGCAACCACAACCTGTGCCAGGGCCTTGCGTTCTTGGGTGCTATAGGGAAGGAACTGGGTTTAGGCTTTGGAAATCTGGAAACTTACCTCAGTCCCATGGGCACAGGCTTTTCTGAGCATGGTCCTTCAGGAGTGGTTGTACTGAAGCCAGATATGCCCACCAGCAGCAGTTTTTGGTTGGTCAGCTGGAGGAGCCCTGGTGTCACCACTGCCCACTACTCAGGGTTCCAGGTTGGTTTGGTACCCACTTGTGATGGAGTTGTACTCTCCATTATTGTCAGGGCTGCAAAAGCTGGATTTAGCCTTTGCAGTGGATACCCAGTGGTTCTTTGAGCTCCTTATTTCCCAGAGAAACTTCTGGGACTGGTGGACTTTGAAGAGTTACATCGAATGTGTTCAACATTCAAAGTTAAATGTATCCCGATGGGTTTGGTCAAACTGTGAGAGATGAGACGTAGATCTGCATTGATTTATTAATAATCACTCTTAAAACTTGTATGAACAAGTGAGAAGTTACTTGGCTACCAGATTTTTTTACCAGCTGTCCTGATGTCCCTTCAGAATCCCTGGACACCTGACACATCCCAGTATGCCCTTGGAAAACAAGAGGCAGGATGTTTGCTCAAAGGATCCATCTTTCCTCTCGGGCCATGTGTTGCCATCTGAGGGCTTAGGGATCAAAAGCACTTTAAACCCACTGAAGCACTTTCTTAGGAGCAGGGTGGTGGTGGCTTTCAAGTGACACAGGGAGAAATCTTCTTGGGAAGGAACAGGTTTGTGTTAAATAGAGTGTCCAAAGGAGGCCAACAAAGGTAGGGAAGGGCCTTGATTTGGAGCCGTGTGAGGACACTGAGGGCACTTGGTGTGTTCAGCTGGAGCAGAGGAGACTGAGGGGAGACCTCCCTGCAGTTCCAACTGCCTGGGCAGGGGCAGAGGAGGGGCAGGACTGAGCTCTGCTCTGGGGGGAGCAGGGACAGCCCCCAGGGAATGGCTGGAGCTGTGTCAGGGCAGGCTCAGGGTGGATCTCAGGACAAGGTTCTTCCCCCAGAGGGTGGTTGGCACTGAACAGGCTCCCCAGGGCAGTGGGCACAGCCCCAAGGCTGCCAGAGCTGCAGGAGGGTTTGGATGATCCTCTGGGGCACGGGGGGGGACTCTTGGAGATGGGCCTGTGCAGGGCTGAGGGTTGGACTGGATGATCCTTGTGGATCCCTTCCAGCTCAGCATATTCTGGGATTCTGTGGTTCTGTGACAAAGGTAGAAAACTTCTTGGGGACTACTCTAGTGCAGGAGCAGCTAGGATGTGTGGTCTGTTTGGAGGGAGGATTGTATTAAATAAACAGTCCTTGCTCTCAGGATGTGATTTGGCCACTGCTCACCATTTGTCACTGCTCCTTGGGGGAGCAGAATCCCAGTTCTGGGCTTGCCCCAGGCCAGCAGAGCTGGTTCTGGCTCCCAGGGCAGCCCCAGGGCTGGGCTCCTGTGCTCTCAAGATCCTGCCTTGTGCTGCAACTGCAGAAGCTCCAGGTGCAGCTTTACCAAAGAGATCTGCTGTGGTTTCCCCCCTCCTCCCACCCGTGCTCTGCGGTGCAGCATCAGCCACCTGGCTGTTCCCCCTCCCCAGGAGCCCAGACCTGAGGGCAGGTTCACCCCTGGATGTGACACCAGCATGGGGGGTCTGGTGGAGGGGGTTGTGTGGCCCGGGCAGTTTGTTCTGTAACAAACAGGAACAAGGTTCATGGCACACCTGGACAGACCCCAGAGAGTCATTTGGGTCCAGCCTCTGCAGAGAAGCATTAGCTGAAGGTCTTGTCTTGACATCCAGTGTCTGCAGAGGTCAGGAGGACCTGCAGAGGACTTCAGCTCCAGCATGGAGATGCTCTGCAGGTCATAAAGTGTGTGTATATCATGATTGCACGAGTCAAACTCCAAGGTAGAGGCAAATGTCTTATGGGTAGATGTCCTTTAAAGGTCCCATCCAACCCAAGCTATTCTGTGGTTCTTTAATTCAGATTGTGTTTAGAAGATAAAAATGCCTTTTCTGGGGATGGTCTCAAACATAAATCTAGAATCTGTGTTTTCTGTGAGTTTCCCCTGACACTAAACACCTTGTGTAAAGATTTGTGGTTCCTAAGCATGGTGGGGGTTTAAATGCAGAATCAGGAAAACAGAATTCTTTCACAAGCTGCTGTTTGTAAAATGCTCTCTCGGCTCTTTCCGGTGGTTCTCTTGATACCTGGGTGAGAGAGGTGATGTTGGCTCTTGCAACAAGGAAGAACTTGGCATGAAAAGGAGAGACTGTGGATGTCATCTATGGATGACATCAAGAAAATATAAAGGAATCCAAAGAGCAGCAAAGGTTGGGAAAATACTTTTAAGTTATTACAGGGTGATTTGGGTTGGAAGGGTCCTTAAAGCCCATCCAGTCCCACCTCCTGCCTTGGCAGGGACACCTTCCACCAGCTCAGGTTGCTCCAACCTCCTTCCAACCTGGCCTTGGACACTTCTAGAGATGGGGCAGCCACAGCTTCTCTGGGCAACCTGTGCCAGGGCCTCACCAAATTTATAGTAAATAATTTTTTCGTAACAACTAATCTAAACATACTCTCTGTCAGTGTGAAGCCATTCCCCCTTGTCCTATCACTCCAGGCCCTTGTAAATAGTGTCTCTCTGTCTTTCTTGTAGGCTCTGGAAAGTACTGGAAGGCCACAATTAGGTCATCCTGAAGCCTTGAACAATCCCAATTCTCTCACCTTTCCTCCCAGCAGAGCTGCTCCATCCCTCTGATCATCCTGGTTGCCTCCAAGGTGGGGCACCAAGGCAGCTCTGCAGGGGGCAGAGGGGCAGAATCCCCTCCCTGCCCTCTGCCCACGCTGTGGGATCAGCCCAGCACATGGGGGGTTTCTGGGTGCTGGGTCATGTCCAGCCTCTCACCCACCAGCACCCCCGAGTCCTTCTTGGAAGAGCTTTCCATCTGTTCATCCCCCACCTGGAATGATAGCAGGGCTTGCCCTGACCCAGGTGCAGCACTTGCACTTGGTTTGGTGAACTCCATGGCATTCCCAGGGCCACTGGTCGAGCTTGTCCAGGTCCTTCTGGATGGCACGATGTAAAAAGCAAGTTACTCTTTGCTTTGCTTTGTAATATGTTGAGATGGCAGAAATCACTGAGAACAGAAGGGAGGGGGTCAGGTCTAATGCCTCCAAAAACCGGGGAGCCTTTTCCACCCCAATTGACCCTCTCACAAAAAGCAGGGGAGGAGGATCATTCCTAGTGCTCAGTGTAATAGGAACAAAACTATTACACCTGAGGGAAATGGATCCTGTGATAATGGCTCCAGTTGCTAAATATGATTTGTTTCTGGTGTTTTTAAACTTGTTGTATGACTCAGGCACGAAGAATCCGGCTGTTGTTGATGACACAAATCTGTAGTTCTCTGAATGCAGTTTCAATTCCCAATGGCTGCATTTTGTTTCTCTGCTCAGTTTTGCTTTAGATTTCCTTGCAGTTTGGGATGCTCCTGCTGAAAAGTGTCCAGCCTATGTTTCTAAACCTCTGCCTGTGAGTTTTGCCCTCTGGCGAGCTCAGAGCAGGCTGCCACTTTGAACAGGAGCAGCAAGCCTGTGTCCCAAGCAGCCGATCATTTCCCTGAGTGGGGAATTCTCGCTGTGGTTTGGGATTTCTGTTGAGCCCTTGGCAGATGTGGGTCTGTGGTAAACAGGGAGGTGGTCCATACACCTGAGTGCCCGTGCACTGCAGAGATGGGGCTTCACACCAGCAACAGGGCAACTTATTCTCCTCAACACAGAGGGGCCAAGCACCTGCACTGGACAGCAACACCCCTGAAGTCCCTCGGACGTTTGCAGTTAAAAAGATATCATCCAGCTGGCTTAGCTGGCTGTAGTGGTTGTTTTCCAGTGAGGTCCCGAGTTCACTCACTTTTACAAATAGTTTTATAGAGGTCAAGTAATTCCTGTTTTCTCCCAAAGGGGAATGCTCTGCTGCATACCACAAGTTTGGGAAAAAAAAAAAAAAATCACAAAATACGGTTCAGCCAAGCAGAGAGCTGAGTTTGTCCAAGACAGCAGCTCGTACAACAGGCTGAAGCACTGGGATGAAAAGGCAGGGAGAGCAAAAATCTCCAAAATCTCTGTTTTGTGAAAACATGTTACTGATCAGATGAGACAAATCCTTCTGGTTAGGAAAAGGCTTGTCTATTTGCTCTGGAGACACTGGAGAGCACGCAGGGGAGAGCCCTGTTCAGAGTTCACCCTGTAACAGCCACCAGGAAAACATCCCCGGGAGAAGTGAACCCAGGGAACAGCTCAATTCCTTGCTCTCTTTCTTTCTTTCCCTTTTTCTGTCTTCTCTTGACATCTCCTGTGCCAACGGTGTTTGGCTGCTGCGTTTTTGGGTGCCAGGGAGTGGACACAATCTGCTGCCACTTAATGTTGGCTTGGCATCAAAAAGTGAAGCGTGAGCCTCTCCACTGCTGGGAAGTCCCATTTTTCATGCAGTACCTACAGCTTTGTTCAGGAGGTGGAGGCTTCTGGAACTGGACAGGTGTCCAACGACACCTTGTTGTTAAGGAAGAGCCTTATTGTGCAAGACACGATCAGTGACACACCAAGGAATGATACCAGTTGTTAAGGGGTAAGAATGAGATCAGGTTAATCCCTAGTTATGACCTTTCTTACCTCTAAAAATGTTGTGATTTCTTCTGTGCTGGAGAAAGAGGGGAGGGGAGGGGAGGGGAGGGGAGGGGAGGGGAGGGGAGGGGAGGGGAGGGGAGGGGAGGGGAGGGGAGGGGAGGGGAGGGGAGGGGAGGGGAGAGGAGAGGAGAGGAGAGGAGAGGAGAGGAGAGGAGAGGAGAGGAGAGGAGAGGAGAGGAGAGGAGAGGAGAGGAGAGGAGAGGAGAGGAGAGGAGAGGAGAGGAGAGGAGAGGAGAGGAGAGGAGAGGAGAGGAGAGGAGAGGAGAGGAGAGGAGAGGAGAGGAGAGGAGAGGAGAGGAGAGGAGAGGAGAGGAGAGGAGAGGAGAGGAGAGGAGAGGAGAGGAGAGGAGAGGAGAGGAGAGGAGAGGAGAGGAGAGGAGAGGAGAGGAGAGGAGAGGAGAGGAGAGGAGAGGAGAGGAGAGGAGAGGAGAGGAGAGGAGAGGAGAGGAGAGGAGAGGAGAGGAGAGGAGAGGAGAGGAGAGGAGAGGGAGAAATGCATCATCACTTTCCAAGGACTTAATGCAATGCTGGTATACCAGTTTGTTTCTGGGACTACAAGTGATTTGCAATTGGACTTGTTGAAGGAGAGGGGACATGTGGTAGTGTGTAATAAGAGTTGACGTGTCAATTTTAGTGGTGAGAAAATGTCCTGAGCTTTCAAAATGCTTCTGGTAAAGGGGTAAAAGTTGAAGGATTCAAGTTTAATACATTGTCTGGTTGGACACCCTGTGTTTCACCTGTTTGGAATGGTCCTCAGGAGTGGAAAAAGCGTGTGGCTTTGGTTGGTTTTAGGAGTTGGGATCGCAGCTTATTTTTCCTTCTGCTCTATTTCTGTATCCATAGATTTGATTTTCTTTCCTATCAAAGAGCCTTTTGCTTGTTTATTTTATTTTTTCATGTTTTTCTATACCTGTCTTCTGGTTGATAATGGAGATGACATGGTTTTGACAGAACAATTATTTAATTTTTCTCCTAAAACTACTTAAAATGTCACCTCCCTGCAGATGGCAAATCAAGGGCCCCAGGAACATTCATGCCATAAAACCAGTTTAATTCATGCACCTTTTATTATTGTTGCCTGCATAAGAAAAATCATGGTTAACTTTGTCAGAATACTGAAGCTTGAACATCTCTTCACTGCGAACACAGAAGCAATTTCATTTTAAAGTGGCAAAGGGCAGAGTTTCTAATAAAAATGTAATTTGTAGCCTCTGACTGCAAAAGCTTCTAATATGCTAATTCTCCTTTAAGTCCCTGTAACAGGGGTGAGATATCAGCTTAAACAGCTGCAATATCAAAGCCTTTACGTGTCATTATTATTATTTTTTTTTCCTACAACAGTGTCTGTAAAATTCAAAAACATCGGTAATAATGTTTCCCTTTTATCTCATTATCAAATTAGTTTTGTACTGCCTCAACCTGAGTTAAATCACTTAACAACCATTTAAAAAATCCAGCATTAGGTTGGTTTAAATTGTTCCAAGAAGGCATTCCTGGATGCTGCATAATTAATCTCTTAGGCCATCTTTGCTGGGTTTGGACAGAAGGGTTTCTTGAGCTGTGAGTGGTGGTAGTGGCTGCTGCTCCTGCATCCCACATCCCACATCCCTGCCCTCCACACCAGTTTCATCCCCAGTTCCCAGCTGGCACTGCACGGTGTGAATACTGATGGGACAATGAGCGTGGGGCTTTGCAGGATGTCTGGGAAGGGTTTTCTAGGGAAAATTTCCCCACAGAATTGTTGCACAGCCCTGGCATAGGCTGTTTAGGGCACTGGTGGAGTCTCCATCCCTGGAGGGATTTAAAAGCCATGCAGATGTGGCACTGGGGGACATGGGTGAGTGGTGGCCTTGGCAGCGCTGGGGAGTGATGGGACTCCGTGATCTCTGAGGGCTTTCCCAACCTTAAGAATTCCATGACTCTGTGATTCAGTCCTTCACCAAGGAAAAATGTTCTCCTTCTAATTCACTTTGGGAACGTGGTGCTTTCCCCAGGGACATGTTTGGTCCTGCCAGACACCTTCAGTGTCACACGGTGAGAAAGCAGCAGCAGCAGATAATGCAGGGTCAGAGACACCCAGCCCTGAGTGCGTTGCTGGGGGACAGCTGGGTTATTCTCACGCCCCTCTGAGCATGGAATGGTGCCCGTGCTCTGCAAACAGCAGGATGAGTTTCCCCATCTCCTTCACAGACTGCCAGGTGTAAGTGTAGCTGTCCTCAGTCTGGGAGTTCCTGCAGCAGAGCAGGGTCCTGCCAGGGTGTCAGCACACAGCTTTGGGATGTCTGTGCTATTGGAAATGGATTCTTGGACTCTTGAAGCAGATCAGCCTGCTCTTGTTCCTGCTCCTGCTCCATGTCCCCCACTCCCTGCCTGTCCCTGGCCAGCTCTGCCTCAATGTTCCTTTGCTGACCCTTGTACCTCCGGCTTCATCTCACTGGCGGATCTGAATAATCAGCCAGCATTGCTATGGGGAGCTTTTCCCAGTGCTTCCCGGACAAAGGTAACACACCCAGGACTCACACTGATGCTGTTGTGGGGCCACTGTGGGATCCTGGTCCCGAGCAGGCTGCTGTTGGACCCCAAGCACACCACCTGGATCCCACGCTGGCTGTGATCCCGTGCCAGCCTCGTCTGGACTCGTCTGATCGTTGCAGGGAGTCAAGCGCTTGGTTCGGGTCTTTTGGATGTTTGTGTTTCTCTCGGGCAAATGGGACTGAGAAAAAAAGCTGGAGGGACCGAAGCGGAGTGTTCTCATGGAAAAAAGCAATAGATGCAAACCACAGAGCGCCATTTGTGCTGGAATTCGGGGGCTGAGGGGGAGGACACCACTGTTCAGTCGCTGTAGATGACTTGTGTTTTTTTTTTCAGCTGGAGAAATGCTTTGATTCTATTCTATTGGTAATTAACCACCCTGAGAAAAAACACACTGGTAAATTGAGAAGGAGACGCTTCAGAAACTGGACATGGGTTCTACCAAGGCTGGCAGTCCCCTTCTGTTTCTTATTCCCAGGTGGAAATGCTCAGACCAACCCAAGGGTCAGTCACGGCCCCCTGACACCCAAATCTTGCCACATAAACCCGATACAGATGGTGGGAATGGTCTTGAGGGGCTGTCTGGCAGTCTGGCTTTAACTATGGAAATTCAGTTTTCTATGCCTATCCCCATGTGAAAGCCACCAACAGCCCTGCTGGTGGCAGTACCTGGTGAGCCAAGCTCTGCTGGGTGAGAAGAGGGGCACAGACTGGAATGGGATGATATTTTGCCTGCAGATCCCTCAGGCAGATCAGTCAGGGGATCCCTTGGACAGTTCACACTCCTAGTTTCCTGCACACTGAGGGCAGCAGCTTCTGCCTGCAAACAGCTGTAAGTGGCCAAACCTTATTCCAAAGCTGTGCCGGGGCTGGAAAAGTTGACTGTGTGTTCTTGGGGCCCGCTGGAGTTTGAGGTCAGTTATTTTTACTCCTCTGCCTTGTTCTCGTTAGATGTTTGACTCACTCTCAGAACAATGGCTCTCACCACACTGCAGCCATCGCCCTGTGCCATGGCTGGTCAAACCTCCTCCCATCCAGTGCCCAAGGGTCTCATCTCCTTGCTTTAGCTAAATATAGGCTTTTCAAGCCCTTGGAGAGAGCCTAATCCATACCTTTACTGAGCTTAGCGAGATGAATCCAGTGGCATAAGCAGCTGACACAGCTCTGTGGGTAGAGGAATCCTCTACATTCTTTTACTCTGGCTCTAATCTGCCAGGGTTTGTTTAAATTTTCTAATGATAAATCCGGTATTTTTCTGCTAGTTTTTCTGGTATTTTCTACTAGTCTGATATTTTTCTCTCTGTACGAACTGCACTCTGAGGACTGGGCTGTTGTGATGATGATTTTTCCTGTCTGCAAATTTCAGTTTTCCGTTCTGTCTGCCCAGGGACACACAATGATTTTGTATTTTTCAGCTAACTGTTTAATGAAAAATATCAGCCAAATCTGCAGATGCTTTGACACATTTCTGAAATAATGACTCCTGTTCCCAGGCTGGGCTTACAATGATGAGAGAGTCTCTGGCTTTGGTTGCAGAGCTTCTCTCAGCCTGGACTTTGTTTTGGAGGGAGTTGGCTCCCACACTGGCAGCTGCAACAAGGGGACCATACCCACCAAGGTTTCTGGCAGGATCTTATTTTGACAGAAGGCTTACAATGGTAATAAAAACGCTGTGCTTCTGTATCTTAACTGGTTTGGCCTTTCCCAGCTTGGTTGCAGCTTTGACTTTGTTGATGCTTTTCTGTAGCAGCAGGTGTGTCTGTGGCTTGTGATGGGGACCTCACACATCCCTGTGTGCTTTGGGGTCAGCAGGGGTTTGGGACTGAGGGGTCTCAGTGCTTTTTAACAGCTGCCCCCCTGCCCCAGGGGTTCACATGTTGGTTCATGTACACCTGCACACCCTGCCAAGGGCACCAGAGAGCCCTGAGCTCCACAGAGCCAGGCAGGGGGGTCACAGGGACTTTGTGAAAGAGGTGGGAGCATGGCCATGGATCATCCCTCCTTTACCACTGCACCCAGAAGGTCTCAGCCTCCCTGCATCTGGACCATCGCCAGGTGCTGCTGGTGTGTCCATGCAATATGAATTTCTCCAGTTGTTGAACTCATTTTTGGACACGTTGGTGTTGTCCTGCAGAGCTTGCACATGCTGAGAGTGATTTGAGAGGTTCTGTGAAGTGTGTGATAGAACCAACCCATCCTGCTGCCTGGCCTGGGGGAGAGGAGCAACCATCCCCTGCTCTGTCTCCTACAGGGCAGAAACAGCAGCTGAACACTGTGAATTTCTGCACTCGTCGCCTCTTGGCACTGCTGGTGGATTGCCAGAGGGCAGAACATGGCCTTACGCATGGAGATGGCATTGCATGACCCCTGCCCAAGCCCTTTCCCTGGCAGAAGTTCTCTGCCAGCTGAGGAGCACTGAGAGGTGCTCTGTGCTCACTGCAGAGCCCCAGAGGAGCCGTTTCAGGTGGTGATGTGTTTCAACAGTTTGCTGTTTGGTTCTGTTCCTCTCCAGCACTGTGTTCCCCACTGGATTGTGTCCCTGCCCCGTGCCCACAGGCTGTGGGTGATGCTGCCTGTGCCAAGCCACCCACAGTGATCCCAGTGGGGTCCTCACACAGCCCATCCCCTTGGCAGCCACAAGTGCTGAGCTCTGCGTCTTTTTTCCCTCCTCATCTTCCTGTATGGGAACAGAGGTGGAACCTATGGAAGTTGTGCAAATGGGATCTCTTGCCAAGATCACTCCAGTACCTTGCAGCTGCCCACACATCCTTGGTGAAGAGATGTGTTTGTGTTTTGGTTTTGTTTTGGAAAACTCTGTGTGGGTACAAAATGATCTCTCTGGCAAAAAAAAAAACAACACTCTTTGGGACTCTCTGTCATATTTTTATGCAGGTCCACAGTGGACTGGTGATGGGCTTCTGGCTGGCAGCTTTTATAGCACCACATCAGGAGTGTAGGCTGCAAAAACCCTGTCAGTACCAGTGTACAATCCACCCGAACCTGGTTTCGGTGGAGCCCTTGGCAGTTGTAAATGCTCAGGGTTTTCATTATTAATTGTGTGCTTGGAGATGGACTTGAGCTAATGTCACATTTACCTTCTTCTGTTCCAGCTGTGTCGGCGTGGAAGAGGAAGAGGCACCAGACATCGACATCTATCATTGCCCGAATTGTGAGAAAACCCACGGAAAGTCGACCTGTGAGTACCCAGGCCCTGCTGTGTGTTTGGACAAAAGAGCCTTTTATTTTTGTCATTTCAAAAGGCCCTAAGTATCACGTGCCATAACTACTGGAATTCAAACCAGGAGGTGAAAATGATGTTATTGGGAGGACACCATGGGTTGGATCTCGGAGCTTTGGCTGCAGCTTCTGCGTGGCCTCAGGCGTGTTGTGTGAGCTCAGGCAAGGCACCCACCTGGAGAGCTGCAGTCCCCGGTCCCACGAGAGAAATGAGCATCCTTCCATGCGTGAATTGTGCCCACACTGAGCAATGTGGGCTAGAAAATCCCTGTGGAGGCAGCTAGTGCTAAGACAGGGAGTTTTGGAAGCTGCACGGTGTTTTCCGTCTGTGGATGAGAAGAGTCAGAAACAGTTTGTTGTGCTTGGCCTGGATATAGAACTGCAGCGATTTCCGTGGCAGTCAAACTTGTAGGATGCACTGAGGGTGCCAATTCTTGCAGTTCTTTCACAGAAGGTTCTCCTGAGTAAAAGTGACAGTTGATCTCAGTGGGAGTTTTGTCTGGGAAAGAACCGTGGGATGTGTTTGCTTTGGTCAGATTAATTGACAATTTCTTTCTATTATACAATGGGTGAAAAAAAAAAAAAAAAAGAAAATAAACCAATCCCTGTGAAAGATGAAATGCTTCACTTGAAAACCAGTTATTGTAAATAAGCAACAGTGATGGGGAGGATCTTGCTGCTCTGCAACCTCAGGACATCCTGCAGAGGAAGAGCTGGGTGCTCATCTGCAGGATCCAAAGTAATCCTAACAGTCCTTTTTTCAGTGTGAAATAAGGGATGGCTGGAAAGTGACTCCTTTTGTGTTAAAATTCAGCATTTTTAACCCAAGAAATTATTTGTGCATTGCCTTACTTGTTAAAGTTTTAAAACTTTCTAGAGGGAGAGGGGAGGAGCCTGAAATGTTTGTTTTGTGGGCAAAAATGGGAATTGTTTTTCCACTATGATTTTTTTAAAAGTCAAGTGTGAACTGGAAACCTGAATGACCTGCAGCTGTTCCTGTCTCCCAGAGGGTGTGCCAACAACTGGGGCCTGAACATGGAACCCACAAACCGGGAAGCTGGCAAAATGCCCCTTGAGAGGCTGGTTCTGAAAGACTTAACTAAATCAATATGTCCCTACAAAAATGTTCTGGTTTAGAAGAATCAGCCTTTCTAGTGTTTTGTTGGAAGATTTCTGGAAATTGGTCACACAAATAACCACAAATCGTATTGAAGTGAGTAATTTGGGATTGGAAAGGGTTGTGCCGAAAAGAGGGGGGTGATTGCAGACACTCCCAGACTGTTCCTGACCTGGGACAGAAGCAGCAGCACAGGATCTCCATCCTCTGTGAGTTCTGTATAACATTGAGACGAGTCTGATACTTTGATTGCCTTCACATCATGTTGAATTATGAAGGATGAAAGGCACTTTTCAGTGTGAGGGAAAAAACCCAGACAGAAGCAGCAAAAGCCTGTAATCAGGAATTGAATATCAATTCCATAAAACTGGGGTGTGTCATCCTAGAATGCAAGAAATGGCAGTTGTGATAAAAAGATTTCAAGTTTAATATATCAGTTAAGATGACGTGAGTTGAATGGACAACAATATTCTGATGCTTTTAAGAAGGTTTCTGTCTATCCAGTTCTTTTTATCCAAATAAAAATCCACTGGTACATCCCTGAGCCTGCCTCACACAGCCCAGCAGAAATTGCTGCTGGAGCACAGTTCGACCCCCTTCCATCCCAGGGACACCTTCCACTAGCCAGGTTGCTCCAAACCCAGTCCAGCCTGGCCTTGGACACTTCCAGGGATCCAGAGGCATCCACAGCTTCTCTGGGCAACCTGTGCCAGGGCCTCCCCACCCTCACAGGGAAGAATTTCTTCCCAACATCCCATCAAACCCTGCCCTCTGGCAGTGGGAAGCCATTCCCCCTTGTCCTGTCTCTCCAGGCCTTTGTTGAAAGTCCCTCTCCAGCTCTCCTGGAGCCCCTTTAGGCCCTGCAAGGGGCTCTCAGGTCTCCCTGGAGTCTTCTCTTCTCCAGGTGAACCCCCCCAGCTCTCCCAGCCTGGCTCCAGAGCCGAGGGATCCAGCCCTGGAGCATCTCCGTGGCTTCCTCTGGACTGGCTCCAGCAGCTCCAGGTCCTTGTGATGTCAGACCCCAGAGCTGGAGGCAGCACTGAAGGTGGGGACCCACCAGGTCTCCCTTGACCTGCTGCCCATGCTGCTGGGGATGCAGTGTGGTGGGAACACAGACCAACATCCCGTCCTGCAGGACAGCAGTGCCACTTTGTTTTCTCCCTTCAGATACAACCCAGGCAGCTTAACCATGTGTGAGACCAATCACCGAAGTAGTGGAGCGCACAAATTCCATTTAAACATGAATTATTGCTACCCTTACCTTGAGTCCTGCTGACAAGGTCACAAGCTGCATAGCACTTCCCTCACTAACCTGTAGGATCTTGTGGAGAAAGGAGGCTGTTACCCTGTAGCCCCTCCTCGCAGGGTACAGCAGGCCAGGGAAGTTAAAAGACGGATGAAGTGAAGGCAGGACCAGCTTGGCTCAGTGCATTCCATCTGCTGGGAATTTGCATGCCAGGCGCTGCCGGGACGTCTGCGGGGGGAATCGCTTCCATTTGCTGATGAACTGCCCCAGTCTGTGTTTAAACTCGTTATCCAGCACTATCAGCTTTGTAATAAACGGGGAAGAGTCATTCCAGCACCAGGAGTTCAGCGGTAGGATTTAATTATTGCGAGATTAGCAAAGGGGGAAACGCAGACACCGATTGTCTGTTATGCAACTCGTCTGGATTTAAAAATATACGTGTATTTCTGGAGCCCGCCTTCCGCCAGATATGTTTTCCAGATGTCAAATTTAAAAATCATTTTCCTCTCCTTACATTTTTCCCCGTTGCCGCTGCGGTGAGGGGCTGCTCTCAGAAGATTGCTTCCCGTCACATGGCGTTCCGAGCCATTCCCTTTTAATGAAATGTGTAGGGACTTCTCTTTGGGAAAAACCATCCATATTCATACAACATTTTCTGACATCACTGCGATAAAACGTGAGGGCTTCGTTTGGGCAGGCTTGGCTCATTTTCATAGCACAATTGGAAATGCTGGGTTTGGTTGCTGCCTTATTTGCAGCAGTGAAAATCAGGATAAATCCTTTGGAATCGGTGAAGTTACAGAGCTGCAAGTGAGCCAAAGTCAGGCTTAGGAGCGTTTTAAGTAGTTACAAACTTTAATGTAGATCCAGTAGAAAACTCACAGTGTGCTTCTGGATATCCCTGCTCTGGTGGAAGCACCCTGGTCTGCTGGGAAGTTCATAGAATCCTTTAGGTTGGAAAAAACTTCAAGATCATCGAGCCCAACCTTTGACCAATCACCACTTTGTCAACTAGACCAGAGCACTGAGTGTCACATCCAGCCTTTCCTTCAACATTTCCAGGGATGGTGACTCCGTCACCTCCCTGGGCAACCCATTCCAACGCTTGACCACCCTTTCAGTGAAGAAATGCTTCCTGAGCATTCAATTTGATGATCCCTTCTACACAAATACATTTGAAATAATATACTTATAGATTTTTCATTTTGAGATACAGTTTTCATAAAAATATATTCCCTTTTTTTTTCAGCTGTTGGACTTTCCAAAGGTCTAATTTGGACCAGAAAGTTCTGCAGAAAGAGAACTCTGTGATCATTTCTGAAAAAAGCAGCTTTTCTGGCCAAAGCTGGAATCTGTTGCACATGGGAATGGGCCTTTAGTCCTTACTGGGGTGTTCATGGTAAAGAAAGAATGGCTGAAAATGGGCCAGAGGTAGAGTGTTTGATGTAGTCTAATGGACTGCAGCTGTCTGGGACACAGCCCCTCCTGGGGAATGTTCATCCAAGGTGCCTCTGAGGGAGAGGGGAATGGAGAGGTGGGTGGGAGGGGGGGGATACAAGAGGTGGATGGGGGAGATGGATACAAGAGGTGGATGGCATAGGTGGATACAAGAGGTGGGTGGGAGAGATGGGTGAGAGAGGTGCATGGGAGAGGTGGATGCCTGCCAGCACTCAGTGCTGAGGGAAATAACTTCCTGGAGGTTTTGGAAGAGTTGCAGTGAATCTCTTAATTCAGCCCTGATTTGTCGCTTTTTTTTCCCGACACTCCGTGCTATCTGAAGTGCAATAAAAACCATGCTTGTAGGATAAGCTCCTTAATTTTCCTTGTGACAAGTGACACCTCTTTCCCTGGGACTTGCACTCGGAGTGCAAGTGCAATCAGCACTCTCCTGGTGTCGATTCCTATGTGCTGAGAGGGGGAGGAGGCGGTGGTTGGAAAGGGAGGGAGAGGAGGAAGGTTTGGCATTCAAGCCAGGCTTGTTTCCTTTGTTACCAGGAGCATTGAATTAATACACTAAGCCTGAGAGTCATTAAGATAAAGAACTAGCAGCTTTAATGAATATCTCCAGCTAGGCTGGAGCCTGCATGGAACTAATAAACCCAACATGCTTTGTGCAAAACCTGGGATGGACTCCCTGGGAGATATCTTTCCTGGAGTTATTCCTGGATTGTGGTCGGGAAAGCAAAGTTAGCTCTTTCCAAATCTCTTGTTTTATGGCTGTGGCCTCCAGATTCCTTTCCTAATGGAAAAGTGTGTGGATCTCTGTGTGTGTGCAAAGAGTGAGGAGCAGGTGCCATCTGTGAGGATTCTGCTGCCTTCCCTCTTGTTTTGATAAGAGGTCTGGACTTGGGGTAAAATACTGAGTTTCATGATGTAAAGCAAGGATGTAAAACAAAAGTATGTTGTGACGTGAAAATTGTATTAGCAGAGGCTTTAAATTATATGAATATGGAAAAAACCAATTTCCTACCAAAATGAGTGGGAACAGCTGAGGGAGATAGTGCTGACTCAGGGAAAAAGTGGGGCCAGTTTTTCCTGCTCTGTGTTATCCAGCTGTCAGAGGCAGGGCAGAACCACACTGACACTTGACTGCCTCACATGTGCTTATTCCTGCTGGCCCTTTATCCATGATGGACTTGCCTGTGCATCCATCCCCCACTGGGAGCACAGTGGAGGGGCCTCAGTCTGTCATTGCTGCAGGCCTGAGACATAATAACTTCCCTTTAAATCCTGGGAATAAGAGTTCTAACAATTGCAGTTGTGGTTTTTCTTTTCTTTTCTTTTCTTTTCTTTTCTTTTCTTTTCTTTTCTTTTCTTTTCTTTTCTTTTCTTTTCTTTTCTTTTCTTTTCTTTTCTTTTCTTTTCTTTTCTTTTCTTTTCTTTTCTTTCCTTTCCTTTCCTTTCCTTTCCTTTTTTTCCTTCTTTTCTCTCTCCTCTCCTCTCCTCTCCTCTCCTCTCCTCTCCTCTCCTCTCCTCTCCTCTCCTCTCCTCTCCTCTCCTCTCCTCTCCTCTCCTCTCCTCTCCTCTCCTCTCCTCTCCTCTCCTCTCCTCTCCTCTCCTCTCCTCTCCTCTCCTCTCCTCTCCTCTCCTCTCCTCTCCTCTCCTCTCCCTCTCCTCTCCATCTCCACTTCCTCTCCTCTCTTCTTCCTTCTTTTTCCTTTCATTTCCTTTTCTCCTTCTCCTCCTCCTCCCTTTCCCCATCCATGCTGTGTCCAGGGCACAGCTCAACACCCATCAAACCTGATGTCAAATCTGCCACAGCTGAACAGATCTTTAGTCTAAGGTAATTCCTGACAAATATGCTGACAAAGATCTATTCTGCATGTGGAGGAAAGGGGCTTTCTGGGAGTTTTCTGAGGAGGATTGATTGTCTGATTGAGAGCAATGTTGGAATATGCAGTGCAGTGTTTGGGGGGGTTCCCTCCGCTCTGCTCACGTGAGAAATTAAACCAAGATTTGTCCTTCCTGCCAGTGTCTTAATAATTATCTTCTACTTAACACAACTGTCCAATTCCTTCTTTTTCAGTGAAAAAGAAAAGAAATTGGCATAAGCATGACACTGGCCAGACAACAGAGGTGAAGCCTGTGCAGAACGGGAGCCAGGTCTTTATAAAAGAGCTCCGAAGTCGGACGTTCCCCAGGTGGGTTGTTCAGCTGGAATGGGCTGGGGGGGCAATGCCTGTACAAGCACTGTCCTGGGAGGCTGGTGATGTGCCTGGCTGAAAGCATGGAATAACCATGTCTAAACAAGTGCTACTTGACTGCAGATGTCCCAGGCTCTTCCCTTTTTTATATTTGTGCAGCTGTATTCAGGTCTCCTCTTGCTTGAGCCCAGGTCCTGGGGATTTCCATCTTTCCATCCATGCCTGGATTTGTGAAGGCAAAAATCATAGAATCACAGAAAGGCTTGGGTGGGAAGGGACCTTAAAGCTCATCTCATTCCATCCCCTGCCGTGGGCAGGGACACCTTCCACCAGCCCAGGTTGCTCCAAGCCCCGTCCAACCTGGCCTTGGACACTTCCAGGGATCCAGGGGCAGCCACAGCTTCTCTGGGCAACCTGTGCCAGGCCCCACCACCTCACAAGGATGAGTTTCTTCCTAACATCTAATCTAACCCTGCCCTCTTTTAGTTTACAGCTGTTCCCCTTTGTCCTTTCACTCACTATCTGCCCCTGTAAAAAGTCACCCTCCCTCTCTTTTATAAACCCCCTTTAGCCACTTGGAAGGGTCTCTAAGATTTCCCCACAGCCTTCTCTCCTCCAGGCTGAACCAGAGCATGTCTGACCCCTAGAACATCCACTTGCACAAGAAACTGACCCACTTATTGCATTGAATTATCCAGTTCTCAAAAATCCTAATGACTTTGCTGAGTTCTGTCTCCATCTTGGAAAGAACAAGGACATGCTCAGTTTCTGGGTGACAAAGGCTCTCTCGCTGGGCTAATGAATAGTGCTAATTGTTGGGTGACATGTCCCACACGTTATTAGGCTGCTCCACAGTCATTTGCAAGAGTGATCATTTTCTTCTGGCTCTTTAATGTAGACCATAGCCAAATAAATCCTTAATTATTAATAGCTAATTATTTTAGAAGAATCCTTGGAGACTGGCAAAGTGTACTTGGTAAACACAAAACTTCTTCTTTTTTTAATGGAGAATTTAATTCCACATTTAATTTGAGATACTGGTCTTGGGCTAGTTAAGGAAAAAACTGAAAATAAACCAGAATTGTTTTGCAGCTCTTACCAGATGTTTCTTGCTGAGCTCAGGATCCAGTATTTTTACTTTCTTGGCCATTTTTACTGGGACCTGCAAGATTTTTGTCTTAACTATTTGTCTTTTTTTTTTTTTTTATTTTTAATTTGACAGGTTGCAAAGCTCATTTAGTAAAAGATTTAAGGCCCAGGCAGACTGAGTTCAGTAACCTCAGGTGGCCTCTGAGACTGCACATCTCACACGAGATGTGAACTGGAGTGCAGGACTGCTGCAGCAGAGAGCACTCAGGCATTGGCCTCACCTGCCTGGGCAGGAAGGGCTTTTTGGGGAGAACCTTCAAAGTCTGACTGCTCCCAGCTGGCACACAGCACATGGTGACAGGACGCTTTTGGGACTGGTGGTCCTTCAGATACAGTCACTTTTCACACCTTAAAAAAATCAAGAAACCAGACCTGAATTTCCCTTGGGGGCTCTCAGTGCCAATAGCTGGTGGGCCAATGGAGCTGCCCTTTCCTCATTCCCCTCAGAGCCCTCCCAGCCACTTCAAAAATGATCTGCAGAATATTTCCCAAGCGATTTATTCAACTTCTTTAAAATGATTTGCAAAGTATTTCCGGCGCCATTTATTTGAGATTAGGTAATGTTTTTAATCTTACCTTCTTTAGAGTGGAACACTTAACACTAATTCCTTTAACATTGATCACCAGTAGCTCAACAGATCCTACAGCTGAGGAAAACAGCTTTTTGCCACAAGCTGTTATTTTAGGAGCTCCCAGTAGCTGGAGCACGAGGCTCAAGAGATTGATTCCGGATGATTTTGTTGTGCCCTTCGTGCTCTGCAGTAAATGGCTAATTTGTATGTAATTCCTTACCTACAGTGCCTCCCTTTCAGTAGTGACACACAGATTATCCCAAGCCCCTCACCGTTGCCTCTGTTTGGTTTTCCAGCGCCGAAGACATCGTGGTGAAGGTCCCAGGCAGCCAACTAACACCGGAGTACTTGGAAGAGAACGGCTTTGCAGAGCCCATCCTGGTGCCCAAGAAGGACGGGCTGGGCCTGGCTGTGCCCGCGCCCACCTTCTACGTCAGCGACGTCGAAAACTACGTCGGTGGGTACCTGGGAGGGCAGGTGGCAATCGGGAAATATATTGTAAAATACTGTCTGTGCCCTGGCCGTGCTGGCTGCGGGGTTTTTATGCAGTGGGAGCCTGTAGTTAGCAGTGAGCTCACTGCTGTTTAGTGTACCAGCTTGGCAGGGGGGCTGAGCCAGGCTGCACTGCTCTCCATAGCCCTGCACTGAAAGCAGCAGGATCAAGAAATGGTTTCTGGAGGCCAGGACTTCATTGATTACTGCCAGCTTGCTCTGTGTTGAAAGAACAGCTACACTGCAGCTCCCTCTGCCCAGGCAGCACATTTTTTAGCAGTGGTGCCAGTGAGAGCTGTTTTCAGTGCTGCTGGTCATTTGGATTCTCTTGGCATTCTCCTGTCTCTGCCCTGAGCAGGGTGTTGTGCTGCATCTTCTCACAAGCCATCACCTCATCCCACCTGGGGAAGCAGACCCTGGCCAGAAGCCATGGAAGGGCTCTGGAATCACTTGTCTCCACATCCTTCTTCCTTCAGCATGTGTGTCTTGTCTCTTGTCCTCTCTTGCTCTGTCCTTCCTCCGTGTTCCTCTCCTACCAGTCTCATGGCAAGGCAGCGTCTCTTTGGAGCCATGCCTGGAGCTCCAGTGGATCCATCTGTGTTTCATGGTTCCTTCATCTCCTTCCACAGTCTGCTAACCACCCCTCCTGCACTCCCTCACCCAAACATTGACCCCTTCCCCAGACTGGAGGGTGCCATGACCAGCCACTGCCGCTCTTGACCTGTTGGTCATTCCAATGCCTGGAATACAAGACCCCTGATGTTATTGCTACCTCTGTTCCCTTGCTTCTACAGGAAACACATGTTCTGTGCCCACCTGCCACTCTCAGCAGATGTTCTCGGATGCCTGAGGTGCTCCTTGGGCATCTGCTGGAGTTCTCTCAGCCTCCAGCTGAAATCATCCCCCCAACCAGCAGGATTGTCAGTCCAAAGCTGGAGGGAACAACGTGGGTTGTTTAATCTGAGCTGGCACCAGATTTGAGTGAAGGGCACAAATCTGTGCTGGTCCAACCTCTTTGGGGTCTGTTCACTGAAGTGGGATTTCCCAAGCAGGGATTTATCTTGCTGGTTTGTACTTAATTAGCTAAGACCTGGAATGTCTTTTAGAAACAACCTGAAGGAGCAGAGGACAAACCACCAAAAATGAGACTGCCAAAGACATTGATATATTCTGGCATTTAATGAAAAATAAATGTGGGTGGGTTTTTTTCCCTTCCTAATGTGGAAAAAGCTCTGAATGTCTTTATAAAGCTCTGCTTTCTCTGTGAGTTCTCTTCTTGCCCAGAGTATAATCCACTGATTGACTGATGCTGTTAGTATTAACACCAGAGATTTGTATCCCACAAGGTCTGTCAGAGGAAATGTGTAAGGGCTAGCAGATCATCCCTGTACTCTGATACAGGGGGGATGGATTTTTGATGTGTCATTTTGGGTAAAATAACAAAAGGTCAGTTTTTTTTGGTGGCGTGCCTGAAATACCGTGGTAAAAAATGGGAACTCTTCATTGATTTTTAGGTTTTGTAAGGAAAATTTTAAAATAGAGCTTAAAAGAACTTGGAATTCTGTCAAATCAGTTGGAGAGGATATTGCACTTGTACAGTATTGTGATAGTAATATTTGTAGTAGTACAGTGTTACAACCTGTCTGCAGTCACAGGACCTTTATAATGTGGTGGGTAGGGCTTGCTCCAAGGATACACAGGTATTTGCACTTAATTTTCACTCAGCAAATAAAATCCATAATGAAAATTAATAGATCCAAAATAATGTTAATCCTTTAAAGAGAAAAGCCACAGAAATAATTATGTCAGGGACATGATCACAAACGTTTTATGGCTATTTCACGTATATACATGTCTTTCATGCACGTATGTCTGTGTGGGTGCATACATAAACAACAGGGAGGGTACAAGGGCTGAAAAGATCAGAAAATCAGGAGACTCAGATGTTTTTGGACTATTAAATCACCCCCCTCAGCATAGAAAATGGGGCAAGGCAGGCTGCCCATCAGTGTCTCTCATTGCATTCTGTGCAGGCCCAGAGCGGAGTGTTGATGTCACTGATGTCACCAAGCAGAAGGACTGCAAGATGAAGCTCAAGGAATTTGTGGATTACTATTACAGCACAAACAGGAAAAGGGTCCTTAATGTCACCAACCTGGAGTTCTCTGACACCAGGTAAGGGTTCAGTCTGCCTATAATTACTAGAGATTTATTTATAATTTATATTCCATTTTTTAAAAGAGATATATATTATGTCTATTTTTATATAACATTTTTATATAATAATATGGTTATATATATTATTTTTGTCTTTATTTTATAATTATTTTTGTATTACTTATAAGTAACTATATTACTTATATAGAATTACAATTTCTAATTTAAAATTCCTGAATCCCACGCTGTGCCCGGGATACATGGCCGGGTTCAGCGAGGGAAGTTTGATCAGTGGCCCCAGTGCTTCCCTCTTTAGGAAGTGCTCTTTAACCTTGGGACAGAAGCTTCTGGTTGCTCCACCTCTCCCCTACATCATCCATACACGGCCAGGGGAGGCACAGCAGGGAATGAAGGTGCTCTTTGCTCTGTGAGGAGAAGGGTGCAGGGCCCCAGTGATGGCAGCTCAGCCCTGTGTCACCAGCATTCATGTGTCATCAACAGCCACGTGTCACAGCAGGACATTTGGGCACCTTCCAGCTTTATTTCAGCTCCAGTAGTGCAGGCACAGCTCATCCAGTGCAGCTGTTTGCTCAGACATAACTTGATGCTCCAGGAGGGAATTCTCTGCCTTGTCCAGGTGGGACAGGATAATGTCCTCTGTTCCAAACATGATCTTAGGTGTGATAATGCTCTCTGTGGGAGAACACGGACACAAGAGGCCTTAATTTTTAATATTCTACGTTGTTTTTCTGGTGAGATGGGAACCCTGATGGATGTAAGGCAACACCTTCTCCCAGCTTAAGGTGATCTTGATCTCCTTGGCATGTTCTTTTTTCAAATGTGCTGTACAGCAGTGAGCATCCCCTCTTGGTGTGAGTGCATCATGCATTGCTTACTAAAATCTTCAGTGCAGAGTAGCAGAGAGGGGGGAAGTACATAAAGTGTGGCTTTAGGTGCAGTGCTACGTCACTTTGAAATTTTGTTGTATTTTTGTAATCCTACAGCGTGGGTTACGGTTCTGTTTTCAGTGCTTTTGCCAGATGATAACCTGTGATCTGTCTGGCAGCAGCTCAGAGTCAGGGTGGTGTTGACTTCCCGAGGGCAGGTTGGGGGTCACGGTGCAGATCAGCTAGATCAGATATTGGGAAGAAATTCCTCCCTCTGAGGGTGGGGAGGCCCTTCCAGAAGGGAAGCACCAGAGAAGGAGAAGATCCCTTTACACGCAAACACACCACACAGATGATGATGAATGTCAGCAGAAAGATGAAGAATGGTTGTTTTGGGGAGCAGTCTGCTTCAGTGAGAAGACTTGAAAAAGAAGGCTGGTGGATAATGACAAGCTCATTTTTCCCAGCTATTCCCCTGAGCCGTGGAGTTGGGATTTAGTGGTGCACACCCAGTGCTGCAGAGAGCAGCTCTGCTCATTACAGGCTTCAGAGATCACCAGGATCTTCAGCAGAGATTTTTGCAGCTTTCTGCCGTTATCCTCGAATAACAGGATGTCTTTTGTCCTGAAGGACTGCTGGAGCTGTCGCTCATACACTGCTAATTTAGACATTAATAGCAAATATTTTATTACTTAGCATAGACAGTGACAGTTTAATTGAATGCACTGCTCCATCTACCCTGCCATGGAAATGGAGCTGTTGTCATCAGGGTTTGACACTGAGCACAAATGACATGTGGGAGCATTTAGTCTGGGTTTGAAGTGGAAATACTCTTACTGACATGGTCCAGCAGTGAATCTTCCCCTTCCACAAGTATGAGCCCAAATTTTGGACTATTTAAATCTAAAATTTAGCACATTCTGGGATGAAACACTTAATACCTGGTTCTCATGCCACTGCATTGTCTTAGCTGTGATTATAGTGTATGATATTTGTCACATAATATATTAATTATATAATTAAATAAATACAATATGAACATATGTTCAATGTAAATTAAGATAGTAATTTGTATAAATTTTAGATACATATATAATATGAGTGTATGCTTAATGTAAATAAATAGATTAATTTGTATAAATTATAGAAAATATAGAAACATATATATATGTTGTCTTTTAAATATATTCACATTATCAACCCAAATTAGATGTTTTCCTTCTAATGAGTTTTCCTTTCTGAGCTTTTAATGTAATTTAGTCAATCTAAATAAGATCACTGATTTTCAGCATCAGAACAAGACTTATTTATCCATAAGCATTAATATTGTTGTTATTTGGGTTATTAATATTAAGCTTAACTTGCAAGTTTTTAAGGTTTACCAGATGATTTATGTCGAAGTGCACACATTTCACTTTCTCTTCAGAAGGGGGCTGGGAAGGTGACTGTGATAACAGATCTGGTGACACCTGAGCCTGCATAGCAAGAGGCAGGGGCTGGAAAAATGCGAAGAGCATGTATTTGATCAGAGATGATGCTGCTGAAAGAAGGCAAAGGATTGTTGCTAACTCATCATACTTAAAAAAACCTTAAATCTCTGTCTGTAAACAGTTTTCCCAAATTTTCTGAATGAAGAGCAGTTCCACTGCCACGAGAGGAGCTGCTTCAGTTTGCCATGCAAGTATTGTCACACGCTCGCCTCTCGTCGCACCGGGCTCCTTGTGCTCTGTTTTAAAAAGCTGCCTGTCTGTTCTCCGTTCTCTCTGTAAGGATGTCCAGTTTTGTAGAGCCTCCTGACATCGTTAAGAAGCTGTCCTGGGTGGAAAACTATTGGCCTGATGATGCTCTGCTGGCTAAACCCAAAGTGACCAAGTACTGCCTGATCTGTGTGAAGGACAGCTACACCGACTTCCACATAGACTCCGGCGGAGCCTCTGCCTGGTACCACGTGCTCAAGGTGAGGGCTCCCGGCTTTCAGGTGTATCTTGTAACAAACTTAAGTTTTGCACTCAAAGAACCATCATAAAGCCTCTTGAAATTCAGCTCTCAGGTTTATTTTTCCATGGCTCCATTGTATCTGAGCCTTGTCTGCTGGAAGTGCTCCCAGCAGTGCTGGGTCTCCCGAGTGAGGAAGCACTTGGAGCGTGGAAATTCAAATCTTCTGTGTATTTTCACTCTATTAGAACTTTAATATTTGTTTAGTGCCTTCTGCATGTACATCAATCAAGGCCTTAAAGGTACCATGTCCTGCTTTTGCACGTTGGTGGAACCTGGTGCTGTAAACATCACTCCCACAGATCTGAGAAGATGTGGTCAGCTGATGCTTTAATTATTTCAGCCCCTCTGTACAAAGCTCACTAGCTCAATTTTATTTAAATACTGCTAAAATACACAATGTTGCATGTATATCTAGATAAATTTTGCTCTATGTGTGTGTCTGCCTGTGCCAGTGCAGTGTTGTTTGGTTTGGCTGCTCGTTGCTGATTTTCTATTTTCTAATTCAGGGTGAAAAGATATTTTATCTCATCAAACCAGCCCCTGCAAATATTTCTCTGTATGAACGCTGGCAGTCAGCAGCAAACCACAGTGAGATGTTTTTTGCAGACCAAGTGGATAAGTGTTACAAATGCACCGTTAAACAAGGCCAGACACTCTTCATCCCATCAGGTGAGCAGGCTGGGGCAGGGGGGCTTCCCTCCTCTGTTCAGAGGAACACGTCCAAAATGCCACAGGGGTGGGATTTGACAACTTTCTCTGACAAAGTCTGAAGTCTAATTCTCAAAGGAAGTTTGATTTCATGTGCTTACAAGAAAAACAAGCAGAAATACTCCAAAACCCAGACCTTTTACTGCTTCCTATTAAAATTTCAGCAGCCTTTTTTAAATACCACTAGTAGGCAGAGTGTTCCACCCGTGGTCTAGCTGGGTTGCAGTAACTCCTGAATTCTCCTTCTGTATCCACCATGACATTGGTGCTTTCTGCCATCTAACAGAGAATTTATATTGAATGAATTTATATTCTGACCATGACACCCCCCATAATCATTGTCACAGACATTAAACCCCTGAGACACTCAGGAAATGCAGGTACCTGCATGAGTGTGAGCGTGCACTTATGGCTGCACACTAGGCCAAAGACCTTGGTGTCACAGATTTTTATGGGTTATTTGATAGACTCAGGCTTTCTTTGGCTATAAGGAATAGTGGATTTCGTTTTTCTTGGTTCCTGGGAGGATCTCTGTAAGGACAGGGAGTTGATCAGAAAATAGTGCAGGGTTTGAAGCAATCTCAGTTCTGTTCCAGCCCTTCTCCCTTGCCTTTCTCTCACTGTGAACAATAACTTCCTTATTTGCATTGCTGTTTCCAGCCCTCCCTGTTACCTGTTGAAACTGTAATCTCTTTGGGACAGGGATCTTCTCTCCCTCTACGTGTATTTAAATGATGCAGAGCCCCCTCGAGCCGTAGTCTGAGTGCAGGCAGTGGCAGGAACTGGTACCAGTGCTCAGGAGGCAGCAGCCAGTAGTGACATTTTTCTGTGTGTGAGTATATTCTTGCAGAGAATGTTTACACACTTGAATTTTACCTCGAGTGTAAGAAGTAGAAAGTAGGTGTTTCTCTCATCACCATCTGTAGAGCAGATGGTGGAGCAAACACAGAGCAATTTATAGAGATTCTTTAATCTTGAGTAGATTGTTGTATGAAAATACATGTTTGGAAAACACCTGGTTCTGACACTGTGATAAAATACATGTCAGGAGCTGTCACGGGTTTTCATGGAGACGGGAAAGCAGCTGCCACCATGCAGCAAAACAAACAGGGGGCCACTTGTTCAAAGTGTGTGTGGTTCTGAAGAGCTGTACTGGTACCTAGGGAGGAAGCTGCTCAGTAAATTGTAAACATCATGTTGTGATTAAAGTCTGTGCTACTGCCGTTCCAGTTTTTATCCTGAGGACTCCTGTCTCTCTCTTTTAGGTTGGATTTATGCAACTCTAACACCTGTAGACTGCCTGGCCTTCGCAGGACATTTCCTACACAGTCTAAGCGTTGAAATGCAGATGAGGTAATCTGGCATGAAAATCTGAAGTTGTGTAGAGGCTCAGTTTTTAATCATTGAGTAATAATAAATCCCTGGCAGTAAGGCTGGTGTAGCTGTGCTGGGCAGTTTTGGGTGGTGTACCCACCTCTGTGCCCTCTGACCACCTTCTCTCACGCTGAGTTGTTCTCAGCTGCCCTTACACCTGTTGCACAATGCACAGGAGGATATGTGAGGTGCCTGGGTTGGTTGTGGCCACGTCCTGAAGGAAGAACTGTTACAAACTGCCAGGAGTTTTACCCTGGCACCTGCCATTCAGTGCTGGATAAGCCCCCACCTACTCAGCTGGACTCTTTGCTCAGTGTAAGACAATACAAGTGGTTCCTTATTGATTCTGGGCAAATAATGCAATAAAACTATCATGCATCTGTATCACCAGTGTTTTTCATTGGTGCTGTTGTTATGTTCTGCTTTTGGCCTGATGCCAGGCTACGTGGCAGCAGCACAAAGAGGCTGCAAAGTGACCCTGGGGCTTTTGGGACACACTCATGCCCTGTGATGCTCCAAGTTCTTGTGGCTTTGTCTTGCAGGGCGTATGAGGTAGAAAGACGATTGAAAATCGTCAGTCTGACCCAGTTTCCAAACTTTGAAACAGCGTGTTGGTACATGGGGAAGCATCTACTAGAGAAATTCAAAGGTAAAACTGCATTTCCTTGCCTGCCTCGGTGGCTCAGCATTGGGGTCTGAGAACAGTTACCCTTAATTTATGGTGATGTCCATATAAAGGATGAACAGGTGGCCAAAACTGGTCTTGTTAATGTTGGAAAACTACTTTGAACATACCAGCAGAACGTCCTGCTCTGGTCCAGCTCACCCCTGAACATCCTACCATGGGCTCTGGGAAGGACCTGAGTTGTCCCTCTTACCTGTGCTTGTGGGAAGGTTTATTCTGCTTTATGAAATAATTCTGTAATTTTATTTTGAGTTGCCTGTGAGTTTGCATTCATTCCCTGTTTTAACTGATGAGCTACGGGCTCTGTGAGCCCTCCTTTCTCCCTTCATCCTGCTGATCCCAGTTGAAGATGTGGGCAGGTCTCAAGGACACAGGGCCACAGGAGCACTGGGAGTTAAAGCCAAGTTTTCTGTGAAGTTCCAACTCTTCCAAATCAGATTCCTGCAGAGTTGGTCCAAACATCCATGTGTAAATGTTCTTTACAGATTTGCTTCCCTCTTTGCTTCTATTTCTCCTACTACAGGATGTGCCCAGAGATATCCATCAGATCCTTCTGTAAAGAGGAAAATTTGTCTAATTAGTCCTCAGGGTGCTTTTCAGAATTCAGTCAGAATCAAAAAGCCACTGATGGTACCTTTTTATTCCCACAGCCTGGATGAGTGCCCACAGAAGTTAGGGATGGATATGGGGCTGAGAAAGGAGCCAAAGGATTGCAAGTGCAGACAGAGCTGACAGGAGCACAGTGTAGGAAGGCTGAGTTGGATCTGTGACACAGTAAATATACTTCTTATTACCATCAAGTTACAGTAGGGATTCATTTGTGGGGACCAACTCTCCAGGAGTTAACTTTAACTTTTCCAGTTAAACCTTTCCAAATTAAAGACTTCCTGTAAACTGTCAGTGGTTGAATGACATTGGGTTTTTCCCCTACTCAGGTTTGCATAAAGCTGGACAACAACCTCCTGCTCATCTACTCCAAGGAGCAAAGATTCTCAACGGTGCTTTCAGGTCATGGACTAAAAAACAGGTAGGAGAAGCAGCCTGGGTTAATACTGGGTGTTTGTTAGTTGCTGGAGCAGAATAAAAATGCTAGAACAAGTAACATCTCCAGAGCAAAACATCCAATTCTGAGGTGCCAAAGAGAAGAGAATGGGAAGGCAGGCGGTCACGAGGAGCAAGCAGGAAAAATGGTACCACCAGAGTTTTAAAAAAGTTGCCAAAAGGACAGTGGATGGATGTTCTCCTTGATTCCAAGCATCTCCATGTGCCACAGCAGCTCAGCAGAGGGTTTGTGCAGCGAGGGCTGGAACAACACCTGCTTTTCTGTGGGCACGAGGTGCCCAGCTCCTGCAAACCCAACACCTTAATCCAGCCAAGAAATACACACTGCTTGGAGACGAGGCTTAAAGGGATTTGAAGCCTCAGTTTCCTGCTGCAGCTATTTCAGAAGTGTTATTCTTGTTTGCATGGCTCCTAAACTTTTGGGGGACTCGGGTGCAGCAGACAGAGGCCCCAGAACTCTCTGCTGACAGAGTACCTGCCTGTACTCACTGAGGACACCAGCCTGAGAAGTGTGTCTTGGTAAATGCAGCAAAGGAATTTCCCTCAGAATCTCATGTCCGGGGGTGAGCAGAATGATGTTGCAGTTGTGAAAGTGCAGTAATATCTGAAAAAAGTTGATTGACTTTGTTGTTCTCTCAGGACAACTTGTTACAATAACATGAAGAAGCGGGGAAAAAAGTATATTTTTTCCTTATTTGAATGTCTAATGCAGTCAAGATTGATTTCAGCACATAGGAAAAATTTGGTCCAGTCACTTCAAGAGGGTTTTTTCTCTATTTTTGAAAAAAAAAAAAAAACATGCACAGAAACAGCAGTCTGGCTTTGTTGTGTTTCAGGCTTTAGCAGAGCATGAAGATGAACTACCAGAAAACTTCAAACCAGCACAACTCATCAAGGACCTTGCCAAAGAAATAAGATTAAGTGAGGTTTGTGCTGTTTTCATAATATTAACTATATTGGGGGTCTAGGCTGAAAAATGGATGTATTTAAATAAATAAAGGAGGTTGCATGCATAAGGGCATCATCTACTGAGTGTGGTACCTTATCCCACAAGGTGACAGTAGCTGGTTCAGCTCCTTTTAGAAGACTTTGTGTTACATTCCATCCCCTTTCTAATGACACCCAGAGACCTCAAAACTGAAATCTGTCTTGTCCTTTGATCTTCTTTGATGTAGTATTTAAGTTTTCTGATTGTCAGAACGGCAAGTTAAGCAGAAAATAATTTCTTTTTAATTAGTCAGTGTTAATTTTAATTGGGCAGCTATTTTACTGCTAATTTTTCCCCGGGGGGGCATGAAATGTGATTCTGCTACGTTTATCACATCAGAATTAAGTGGGGAGGGTTTGTGCTCAAGCTGATCAGCATTTTAAGCAGAAGAGTCTCCATTTCATCCATCTGTTTGTGTGGACATCCATCTAACAGTCCCACCTGATGGTCAACCCAGTGAGAGCTGCATTCCCTACCAAGCCTCTGGAGTTTTTCCAGGCCAGACTTGTGCTTGAGGGACACAGGGGTGGGAATTGGTGAGCAGAGCCTTACTGTGGCCTCTGGTGGGATGTAGATCACCCTCCAGCCAATCTCTGGGGACCTTTGGGGTTTGTTTCCCCGTGGCAGGGAGGGTGCAGGTGAACACCAACCATGAGACAGGTGGGTGTGAGCACCTTCTGCTTTGTGCCAAACCGCAGAACGCTTCGAAAGCCAGCAAAGCAGACACGAGTGCCAACACCACCACCAAGGAGACCTGTCCTGTGGAGAAGGAGGAGGCGCCTTCACCCGTCCAAGTGACGCCTCCGCCCCCTCCCACAGAAAAGCTCCCTAAAAAAAAGACTCCCAAAACTGTGAAAACCCCCAAACAACTCAAGCCATCCAAACCCCCCAAACCTCCCAAGCCCCCCAAGCCCCCCAAGCCTCCCAAAACACCGAAAGTGAAGGGAGAAGGCAAGAAGAAAGGAAAGAAGGCAAAGGAGAGCCCCCCACCAGCCATCCCCAACCTCGACTTGCTGGAGGCGCACACCAAGGAGGCTCTGACCAAGATCGAGACGCCAAAGAAGGGGAAGGTTTGTAACTGCTGGTTCATTGTCCTTCTTTTACCCAACTGTTGGATTTGATTTGACTGTTTGCTTGGTTATTCTTTGATATGGAGCCTCCCAGAAACCCACTGATATCAGAAGGTATTGGTGATGAGGGAACTTGTTTCTAAAGCATCAAATTTGCTTGAGATTTCGCTCTAGAAGGAGTGACTGAAGTTAGAATAATAAGCTTTCTTCCACTTTTGGCCATGTAAGACAGGTTTCTTTGTGATGTCCTTGAATTCTGAATCCTTTTAATTCAGCCTGAATTTTGCTGCTGCCTTCAGGAGGGGCCAGGATCCACTGAGGCACTGACAGGGGAATGTCAGAGTTGCTGTTTGTGAAGAAATACCTGTAAAGCACTTCTGAACTTTTAGCAGTTTGTGTGCAGTTTGTGACACCTGTCATGGAGCAGCAGGCAGGGAGATGAGTGAGTTGGTGTATCAAAGAGAAGAGCAGCTTGTCTTCTGCTGCAGATTCTGAAGCAGCAATATTTGACTGAACCTCAGTTTTGGGTTCCGAAAGAATAAATAGGAGTTTTCAAAAATATATCGTGTTATATTCCAGATAAAGCCTGTGTTTCTGACATGCCAGCACTCCATCCTCGTTAAGAGGACTTCTTCCTGACTTTTTTTTTTTTTTTGCCTCAGGCTGCGAAGAATGTTTTAAGTGTTCCCAATAAGGAATCTGCAAGCAAGCAGAATGAGGTGGAGAAATTTGAAGTCCGAGAGCAAAATAAAAGCAAAACAGAAGCCAAATGGAAATATAAGGTAAGGCCTCCTGCTAAATTCTGCTGCTGGTTCTGCCACATAGTGACAAGCTGAGGGTGGAGGATTGTTCACCTCTCTTCCTAAGCAGAGGACAAGCCACCAATTTTGAGTTCTCAAAATAAAAAATTAAGCAGAAAAATAATCAGTCACTGATTAAGGAAGGGGATGTCTGTGGATGAATTCTTGAATAGCATGTGCTGAATTGTCCATCTTATCCATGGTGACACCAGACTGTTAACAGAGAGATGCTCAGTGCTGATGATCCCTTTTGTGATCCTTGCTGGAACATAGTCCTACTGCTTTAAGTCTGGAGGAGTTGCAGAGAAATCAATAACCAATCAATAGTTAACTAATAATTTATACTGAGTAACTAATTCCAATGGCATGAAATTAAAATTAATGAAATCTGAATTATGCCGCATGGATTAAAAGCTTACCTTCCTGGAGGGCTAATGGAGGGTCAGTAAAATTCACTCCTAGAACAGCACATTTTGTCTGCAGGTGCTGTTAAATAAGGTGACCTCAGGATCTCTTGATGAAACACTTACTTGTTGTGAAATTCTAATGACAAAAGTGCAAACAAATTCCCCTGTTACAAAACCCTCTGTTACTCACCACCATTTGGGGGAACCTTTTTGGACATTGGGAAGAAAACCTTCCCTGGGAGGCTGGGGAGGCCCTGGCACAGGTTGTGCTGTGCAGCAGGATGGCTGCTCCATCCCTGGAAGTATCCAAGGCCAGCTTGGATGGGGCTGGGAGCAACCTGGGCTAGTGGAAGGTGTCCCTGCCCACGGCAGGGGATGGAATGAGATGAGCTTTAAGGTCCCTTCCCACCCAAACCAGCCTGTGATTCTATGATTTTACAGTTCTCTTTCAATCTGTCTGTAGATGAATATATTCTCTGAAGATACCTGGGAATCTGAAACATAAATGACGTGACATTTAATTGGTTTAATTCTTTTGTTTTGCCTTGTTTGGCTTTCAGAACAGTAAACCTGATTCACTTCTGAAAATGGAAGAGGAACACAAATCTGACAAGACGCCTTTATCAGGAAATAAGGACAACAAATTCACATTCTCTTTCTCTAATAAGAAGTTGCTTGGGTAAGTAAAAAATATGACAACACACATCAACTAAAAAACCAGGCTGAAAAGTCGTTATTTATTTTATTTTACAAGAAGGTGAAAATCTGCCTTTCTGGTCAGTGTAGAAAATACACTATCACAAAAAGTTCTAGTGCTCTAGTCATCATCCTGTTTTGAGATAAAAATTGTAAGTTCAGAAATGTGTTTGTAAAATTATTCTAATTGCTTTGGCACCCCTGAAAGCATCAAGTTGACTGAGATTTCTGCATAGAGATACTCATTGTCTTCTACTCAGTGTTGTTACTGATTTGTAATTTTTCTTTTCATTTCAGTTCAAAGGGAGTCAAAACCCAGCTGAATACCAGTGTGTTTGGGTCACTGCAGAATTTTAAGGAAGACAAAGCCAAACCTATACGGGATGAATATGAATATGTGTCAGATGATGGTGAACTAAAAATTGATGAGTTTCCAATCAGAAGGAAGAAAAACACTGCAAAAAGAGAACTGCCCTGTAAGAATATTTCCTGGTTTGCCTTTATCTGCTTAACAAAGTCTTAGGTGGTGATTGTCCAGAACAATCAGCATGTGATTTGTAGTAAAGAAAGCCACGTTTTACCTATCAGTCAAATGTAAGGGAAGAGGAGGGCTGGTTTTTGGAGGGAAAAGAACCATGACTCTGTGTTTCTTTTTATTCATTCAGTTTTATCAGATAAAAAAGACACCCTGCAGCACACTCCTGTTAAGAAGCCAAAGGTGGAGTCGGTACCATACAAGGTATGATGAAATTGTTCCTTCACAACGACCCACTTGAACGAGAGGATCTTTAAGGTCCCTTCCAGCCCAAACCCTTCTGTGATTCTGTACCTGTGGTGCAGCAATTAAAGTGTTTGTTTGCTGTGGTTAGTATGAGTTCATATTATAATACCTGAATAAGTCAGAAAAAGAAAAGAGTTTGTTAAGAGAGAACTGGAAATGACTGGAGCAGGGGCTGGGAAAGCAAAGCAGCACTTGGAAACACCACTGTTAGAGTGGTCTGATCCCATGAGCAGGATCAGATCTCAGAGCTTTGGAGGGGAAAGAAAAACCCACCATGCCTACAGACTGCAAGGATTTTTGCCGTGCACCTGGTTTTGTTCTTTTTATCTTTAATGAAAGTAAATCCCAAAGGTTAGCCCTGTGTCCTTGGAGGAGCAGCAGGCTGCAGGAATCACTGTGCTGTTCTTGTTGAGTAACTCAGTGAGTTTCCACCTTTTTTGAGCCTTTCCCTTGTTTTTGCAGAGCGAGGACTCGTCAGATGAAGATTTGCTGCACATTGACACCGAGGCAAAGCCGGGCCGTAATTCCAAAGTAAAGAAAGAGAGTGGAAGTTCAGCAGGAATTCTTGATCTTTTGCAGGCAAGCAAGGAAGTTGGGGGTTTAGAGTATAACACCAACAGGTACGCACCAAGGGAGGCTTTTCCCTCTTACCTGGGAACAAAAACTGCTCTTTTGTGGCTGTGTGTGAGTGAGAATGAATTGTGCAGCTTGGCAACTGCTTTTTCTCCAGTAAGCAAATCACTCCTTTGTCCTATGATGTAGAGGTGGGAAAGATTTTGGGGGTGTAATTTAAACAAATAGAGGATTTCACATCACTTTTAGCAATAATACTGTAACAGATGAATCATTCAAAAGGAGGAGAGAGAGCTCAGTGACTGCAGCTTGAGGGCATGAATTATGGTTTTTAATGTAGTGAGATTGTGAAGTGCAAGAAGGAAATAGGAAACTGTCTACACTCCCTCCTGTCCCTGTCATCATTCTTCTCCCCACCAAAAAATATGGCTTGGGGAAAAAAGTAAGCTCTTTCATGGATGCTTCTATTTCTGAAATGGAAATGTTTGCCTGGGCTTAGCTGTGTCTTATGTGGGACCTACTTATGTAGGTGAATGTGGGAACTGAGGTTGGATGTTTTGGGATATGGTCAATAAGGTACGGCACTAGATCTTTCAGTAATCCAGACAGTGAGGGGTGAAAAGAAATGGAAAACAAGGCTAGGCTAGGCTCAAATCCTGCATTCAGGGCTGTCTGGAGCAAGGGGTCTGTCTGGGACCACCTCAAATCAGCTGTGTGGGGTCATTGCCTCCCCCCTTCACAGCCCAGCCCTGATCTCAAACCATCAACAGATAGCTGGGTTACAGAACACATGTGTTGTTTGGGGAGAAGTTAGTGGGACTGTTCACATATTGAAGTATCTTGCTTAACTCAAACCTCAGGAACAAATCCAGAAGGAGGGGGGTTTGGGAACATCAGCTGAGCTGTGGCTTCCATGCACAGAACTGCTCCTCAGGCAGGAGCTGCTGCGCCGTGTGCCCGGTGCTCCCTCCTCATCTGCTCATAAGGAGGCCTTTGCTGCTGCAGCCTGAAGGGATTGGTTTGTCCTCCAGCTGTGGAAAAGCAGAGGTTTTCATCCAAGCACTTCCCACTGCTCCCTGGGAGCCACAGCCTTGGTACTTCTGGAAGCTGTGGGCTGCTGGCAGAAGTTTCAGGATTCTAAATATGTGCAAACTGAGGAATAATCATCTGAAGGGTGAGACTAACAAGTCTGATGTGGGAAATGATGTGAGACATGTGGAAGGTTATTCTTGATTGGCTTTTTAATAAGCCAGTTCCACCTTCACTTTGAAAACCCCCTTTCCCAGGCAGGCAGAACGTGTTGGGTTTCCATGCTGACTGCTGGAACCAACAGCATCATTTTCCTGCCTCCTTTCTCTAGGTCTGCCATGGTTATACAAAGCCACAGAAGCTGTGCAGGAGGTAGAAGTAGTTGTAGGAATGGCCTGAGAGTTGAGAACAGCCTGGACAGAGAGCCTGGAGCTGTCCTTTGCCCTTGCTGGGTGTTGGGGGGGCTGTGACCCAGGAAAGGTGCAGCCTGCACATTGAAAAGGACCTGTCAAAGTGGAATGAGCAGGTCCCTCCAGAGAGGAAGATATTATCTAAGCCTGGGAAAGTTTAAAGTCATAACTGAGAATTCCAAAAGCTGTGCCTCGTGGTCAAAGGGGAACATGTGGAATAAGTTACCAAGGGAAAGTTACAATATAAGAAAATATTATCAGGGTTTTGAAAAAAAAAAATCACTTTTTTGATGTTGAGAGAGGAGATGGAATTTGTTAAGGTTGCAGTGTGATGACAAAGCTGCAAAGCAATCTGAAGCAGGAAGCATTGCTGAACTAGAACCATCCTCTGGTTCAACCTTCTCAGCTTACTAGAAAATTGTGTCCTCAGATGGTTGCAAGAGGTTAAAAAATATGATATGGCCTGGCTTCATGCAGGGTGCAGAACCAGGCAGCTCTGCAGAGACACTCTGGCCTTTGGGCACCACCATTCAGGGTTCCTTACTGAGGGATCCCCATCCCTGTGCTGAGCAGAGGTGGGACACAGAGTCTTCTCTGGTTTCTCCTTCCAGTGGGGGTGAAAAAGGCTTGATTTTAAAATGAAGTCACACAGTCACTTCATCTCCTCAGAAGGCTATTCTTGACAAGGCTGCCATTTCTAGGGATGAGGTCTGATCTCTCTTTAGTCCTGGTTTTCCTGTGTTGCTGCCCTTTCCATAGCAAGGAGGGGCTGACCAGACATCTCTCATGGAGGGTGTGGGGAGAGGTGTCCATGTGTCTCCAGCTCCCAGGAAATCCAGTATTTTTTGTTGTCTTAGCTCAGCTGGGTCAGTGGTTCTGGATTTTCCCGACCTCTTCAGATTTGGCCCCAACTCTGCTCCTGCACTTCAAAAGAAATAATCACATTAACACTTGTGTGTTTGACTGTTCCTGTGAATTCCTTTTCCATTCTGTCCTGTGGTTCATAATCAGATGAGTGTTTACATCGAATTTACAGTTACATTTTGGCAGGTCATTAAGCATGTTGACAAGCAGCTAGGTGTGTCTAACTCTGTGAATAAAGTTGCCAGGCTAATAAGACTCCCATGCTGGAAGTCTGGTATAAAAAAAAAAAGAAAATTTATCAACTATTACAAGAATTCAAAGACATCTTCCTTGACCACATGCACGCTACCAACCATTTACTGCCTGCTGATGAAATGGTCCTCCAAGATTCTCTGCCTTGCTTGGGGTGTGTTTTGCTGCTTGCAAGGGGTTAAACTGCCAGAACAGAGCAGGACTCAGGCCTTTGCTTGCCCCCCTACCCAGCCTGGACGATGTACCCAGGGTATTTGCAGACTTTGTGGTTTCTGAAATCAAAGTCTCCCAGGCACAGTCACGTCAATGGACTCGGCTGAGTTCCTGCACCGTGTGGGGTGGCTCAGTGGGAATGTGTCATATCAATGCTGGCTCTGGGACAAACACTGGGCTTTGGCAGTTTGTGCTGCATCTTGATTGAAAAAAGCCCCTGATAAATGCAATTACTGTGTTTCATTTCATAATTAGGCTCGGCTTTTTAAATGGCCATAATGTGCTTTTCGAAAATAAAATGGAAGAAACATGATATGCAAACGGACTGAGTCGCAACATGATGCCAGTGTGGTCATGTCTGACTCAGGAGCAATTCCCATCTTTCTCTGCTTGTAAGGCAGATGAAGGGTAGGGATATGTATGTATTTATGGATATACATAAATATATATGTATATTGTGGATGCACCACGTAGTAGTCATGCAAGCGGGCCACTGTGGAGTCTCCTCTCACACACCAAGCAGTCTGTGCATGGATCTCTGTCAGACCAGTGCTGGAGCTGCTGCATCCCAGCACTAACTTGGGAAGCAGCTCAGGGCTTTTTCTGATAATGGCCTTATCTGAATTGTGGGAAATTTTGTTCTGTAAACTGCCGGGCTGTCATTTGCAGCTGCCCACCCCAAATGCCCTGATGGCACTGCCTCAATTGCTCTAGAGAGCTGCAGCTGAACTCCACGTGTCCATGGGGAGAGGGAGTGGCAGAGCTCCTGCAGAAGGGCTGCTGTGAGTGTGGCAACAGGCTGGGAGAACTGAAACGGAATATGGCAAAAGCTTGGAGGGCTGGTCGTCACCTGATCTTGAAATGAGAAAAATTACTTGTTGTGTCCAGGTCTGATTCAAAAATGGAAGGAAACACCCTGGGATTGTGCTTGGCATTATTGGAGTTCCATAGTTTTACACAGCCGTGACTTCTCCAGAGCCACCCCTCAGTCAGTAATATTCTGCTGGAATGTTGTAAATTCAGTTTCCAAGTATGAGGATACGGGCGGAAGGCTCAGTAATTGCTGATGAAAGGAAGGAGATGATCTGCCTAGAGAGACTGAACCCTCGGAGGGAGGTTGACAGTGGTTGTGAAGAGTGAGGCACTGAGTCCCTCCATGACCCAGGGTGTTGGGATCATTCCTGTGCCCAGCCTCACTGAGAAGGCAAAGCCTGAGTGCTGACTTGGTGTATTCCTGTCCCCATCACCTGCTCTGTCACCTGCTGTCAGGGACAGGATGCTCCTGTCAAACCTGGCTTATTACCACGGACCCCTCTGAGCCTCCTTTTCTCCAGGCTGAGCCCCCCCAGCTCCCTCAGCTGCTCCTCATCAAACTTGTGCTCCAGACCCTTCCCCAGCTCCGTTCCCTTCTCTGGACACTCTCCAGCCCCTCAAGGTCCTTATTGTCATGAAGGGTCCCAAAACTGCCCCCAGGATTTGAGGTGTGGCCTCAGCAGTACCCAGCACAGGGGGACAGTCACTGCCCTGGGCCTGCTGGCCATACCAGTGCTGGTACAAGCCAGATAAAGGTACAAACAGCTGCCAGTCAGTTTGTTAGAGTGTCCTTTTCTCTGTGCATCCTCAAGAGCATTTGTCAGCCTGAGGACAGGAACACAAGGCTGCTGGGACTGAGACAGGTCGGAGCTATTGCCCAGTGCCACCTGGCTGTGTGTTTGGATGTGGCTGCAGGGGCAGAAACACTCTGGCTGCTTTGGTCCTGCTCCCATGCTCTTTTAAAGTGTTTTTGTTTTTTTTTTTTTAGCTGTAATTGTAACTCACTGATAATATAAGCTCACAAATGTGGGGTTTTTTAAATCTTTGCTGAAGCTACAGAAAGGGGATACAGCTCTTCCAGAGCTTCAAAATAGCTTCCTGTGTCTTCTTGAAAATTTTTCTTGGCTTAGAAAGCTGAAATACCCCTGATGGAAGCACACCAGGCACATGCCCTAATGAGAAACACTCTGCCCCACGTGCAGCTCCATCTCTGAGATGTTTCACCCATTTCAGGTTGGAGTTTGACTCTCAGAACCACTGGTTTTGATCACATCCCACCATTCATTTGTTGAAGTTTATGTTGCTTAAGGCAGTTCCTTTCTGATTTGCCAGTTTAGTGGTCAGTGTTTGATGGTCTGTTTGCAGTGTTTTGAGAGCCCGGTGTTTGGAAAAACAATTCAGGGAAAAAGAGTGGAGGAAAATATGTTAATTCCTTATAGATGGTGCAAAATATGCCTTTACCAGAGAGAAGGCAAAAGAGAAGGCATGATATTGGAGAGATTTAAATGGCTCTTTCCTAAATAGGTTTTTCAGTGTTCTTCTAGTCGCTGACTTGTCAGCTAACACCAGTCTTAACTCATTTTCAGGATTATTTATAAATGCCCTTAATGCCCAGAAACTTCCATTATGTCTTGTATGTCACTCTCTCCTGAGCCCAAATTAAGCTCAAGCAGCAGAAAGCGATGTGGTGCTGCTGATTCTCTTGGGAAGGGCTGTGTGTTCATGGCTTCTGTTTCATAGCTGTAACAAACACCTTTGCCACAGCAAGGTTCTTTTGCATTTCACTACTTGCCCGACCTCCAGAGTTCTGGAAATAGTGGATGATGTGTTCTGCCTGTCACAGAATTAATGTCTGGCGTTCTCTTGTGTGATTATCTGTGTTCATCTCGTTAAGTGTCAGTGCCAGTCAGAATTTACACCTCGTTTGACCTCAGCCTACTCTAGGAATGCAGTAGATGTGCTGTGTCTGCTGACAATGGGCAATTAAATCTCTCCAGTATCTCCCGTAATCGACCACATCAGAAAACCCTCCCAATGCACTGCACAAGCCTCTCAAATTACTTGTGCCCCACCGTGTTGCTCTTAAGATCCTGGAGGGGTGACAGCCCCTGTTGAGAACAGGGGCCTGTGACCACGAACTTCCTTCTAGTTGTTCATGTTCTTGCTCTAATTGCTTGTATGGAGCAGAGCCCCCCACGACATCCCACATCAGTGCTGGTGCATAAGCTCTCCTTTTGTAGGAGTTGGTGGTATAGATTAGAAATAATATTATTAAAATATAGTAATGAGGAGGAGGATTTGGTAGTATAGATAAATAGCATTATTAAATATATATAGGTAGAGAAATAATATTATTAAAAGATAAAGATGATGATGATGGTGGTGATGATGATGATAGTTGGTAGTAGAGGCACTGTGCTGTTGGGAATACAATATGGGCTTTGGAAAGTTCCCTGAGCCCTGTCCAGAGCAATGGCAGCCCCCAGGGACCTGCCCACCTCTGCCCAGCCATGTGGTGCTTCTGGGGTGTCACCCTCACATCCGAGGTGCTGTCTGGGACACTGCTGCTCCATAAAATTACCTGCTGTCCCTGGTGGTGTGTCCAGCTACTCAAAGGAAGCGGGGAATCTCTTCTAGCACAAGTGTGCTGTGAGAGGAGCGAGCTGTCTGTGAGGGCTCGGTGTTTCTGGAATCGCTGATGGCTCCTGTGTTTTTCCCCGTGTCCCCTCAGCCAGCCACCTGCTTCCCCCAGCACCCAGGAAGCCATCCAGGGCATGCTCTCCATGGCAAACCTCCAGGCCTCGGAGTCCTGCCTTCAGACGTCGTGGGGCACCAACCAGGCAAAGAACAACTCCATCTCCACGCAGAACTCCAAAAAAACGGGCGGAGGCGGCAACAAAAACGCGGGGAAGCGGTTACTGAAGAAAAGCACAAAGAACAGCATCGACATCGAGGATTACGACGAGGATCAGGACCACTTGGACGCCTGCTTTAAGGACTCGGATTACGGTGAGTGGGAAGGCAGCGGGGCGTGCCTGGGGCTGCATGGCCACACGTGTGCATGTCTGCAGTACCCCATCGCTCATGGCCACTTCCTCCCGCTCTGCCGCGCCGGCGTCGGACGGGGTTTGGTGAGGAGGAGCGTTGGTAACGCGGGGTCTGCGCCCCAAAACCAGCAAAGACCCTGTGATACCAGACTGGCTGCAGAGCCCCTGGTGACACAGCCATCCAGGCAGGCTGGAGTTGAGGACTGGCACGATGAGAAGCTCTCGAGAAATATGGAAAGCCCCTGAAACTGTAGCAGTCAGCCCAAAAACAGGAGACTGTCTCAGAAAAGTGGGTCAGGCACTTGTGACAGAAATGTCCTTGTCTGCACAATGACAATGAAGCATCTGGCTGAGAGGAATGAGAAGCTGAATTTGTACATAGAAAAGGGACCCAATGCTATTTTGAGTGTTGGCAGAGAAGGCCAAGCATCTGCAGCAGAAATGGGCACAGAGCCAGTTTGCACCAGTTACATCAGTTCTGTCATAGACATCATGGAATCATGGAATGGTCTGGGTTGGAAGGGACCTTAAAGCTCATTCCATTCCAACCCCCTGCCATGGGCAGGGACACCTTCCACTATCCCAGGTTGCTCCAAGCCCTGTCCAGCCTTGGACACTTCTAAGGATGGGGCAGCCACAGCTTCTCTGGGCAACCTGTGGCAGTTCCTCCCCAGCTTCACAGGGAAGAATTTTTTCCCAATATCCCATCTAACCCTGCTCTCTGGCAGTGGGAAGCCATTCCCCCTTGTTTTGTCACTTCAGGCTCCTCTCAAAAGTCCCTCTCCAGCTCTTCTGGAGCCCTTTTAGGCACTGGAAGGGGCTCTAAGATCTCCCTGAAGCCTTCTCTTCTCCAGGCTGAAGAATAATATGCAGGAGCATTTTTGTGTATAAGTGAGGAAATCAAGTGAATAAAGTGAATGCTGAGGAGGACTGGGAGGCCTGAAGTGCCTAAGGGGGCAAGAAGTTGGTTTATGCTGCATAGCAGGAGAGTCTCTGCATGTGTTTCAGTCTCCCTGGCAAGTGTGACCATCAGAAATCACTTGCTACACTTAGGAAAGTGAAGTGAGTCTTTTCAGGTCATTAACAGAGCTGCCAAGGAGAAATGAGGCAGCTGTGACAGGTTGCAGGAGGCTGCCCAGTCACTGGAGTGCCCTGCACGCAGTGGGAGTCCTGGGCAGCACAGCACTGTGGTTGACAGCTGTCACACGTGCCCTCCTGAGGGACAGATTTGCTCCCTGTGCCTGTGCTGCCAGTGAATGGAGAGTGGTTGTGGGCAGGCTGGGTCTGCAGAGGCTCTGCCAGTGGGACGTGTGATCCGCAGACTTCAAGTGTCGATGGCCACGTGCCCCGGGAATGCCAACACCAGGGATGGAACAAATAGCAACTGGCAAGAAAATGAAATGAAACATTTCATTTCAAAAAACAACAGAAGCTTCTTAGAACAGGCTGGGAAAAAGTTTGGGCAGAAAAGCTGGTGTTTATCCCAGAGGGCTGTGAAGAGTCCATTTGTAGAAGGGCTCAGCTTCATCTAGAGAAGAGGAGCCTGAGGTCAGACCTCATCAGGATCTGCAGCTCCTCCAGAGGGGCAGCTCCGATCTCTGCTCTGTGTGATCAGTCACAGGACCCGAGGGAACGGCTGGAGCTGTGCCAGGGGGTGCTTAGGCTGGATATCAGGAAAAGGTTCTGCCCAGAGGGTGGTTGGCACTGAACAGGCTCCCCAGGGTGGTGGGCACAGCACCAAGGCTGCCAGAGCCCAAGGAGTGTTTGGACAACACTCTCAGGGATAGGGTGGGATTCTTGGGGTGTCCTGGGCAGGGCCAGGAGTTGAACTGATGATCCTTGTGAGTCCCTTCCAGCTCAGGAGATTCTGTGATTACAGAGTACCCTAAAAGTACCCAGTCACAGTTTAATGACAACATCTCCCAAGGGTAGTGTGTGGACGAGAGCAAAGTCCCCTTAGTGTCACAGCTGTCAGCCCTCAGTGGCACTTCTGGGGACCATCCAGCTGTGGTGCCTGTGGTCACTGCACCTGGACACAGCAATGTGCAGGGTAGAGCTGCTTCCTACACTGAAACTATTGCCTTTGTTTCCTGCTGTAGTTTACCCTTCTCTCGAATCAGATGAAGATAATCCAGTTTTCAAATCCCGATCAAAGAAAAGGAAAAGTTCAGATGATGCCCCTTACAGTCCGACGGGTAAGTCCACGTGGTCTGTGCTGCCCAGACTCAGGCTAAGACATGCAGGTCCCTAAAAACCAGCCATTTTTCCAGGAGTGTGGAAACTAACACCATAACTAGTGATTTCTTTATCATGTGAAGGATTAACTCTTTCCAGCACAGTGGGCGATTCATGCACTGTGATTCCTGCTGAGCAGTGTTAGCCTTCCTCCTTCAATCAGCTGGCAGGAAAAAATCATTCCTTGGTTGGTTTATTTCTCCTCACACCCTTGGTAATGGATCAATTGGTGGCACCTTAGCAGCGGGGTAACAGTCAATCCCCACATAGCTGAGTAGCCATGGATTTTAGGTGTTGACTGTGGGAATAGTGAGAGAGACTGGGAATAGTCTCCTCCAAGCTCAGCCAAAGCTGGGTGGGTTTGTTGGGGCTCACCAGAGGCAGTGACAGGCAAGAGGGTCCTTAGACCCCTTTGATGTGGCCCACGAGTGGGGGCCCCTCCACGGCGTGCTGTGTGTGTGACAAGCAGCCCATGTCTCATCTGCTTGTGGCACTGCATGTCCTCCCCCGAGGAGGGGTGAGCACCATCCATTTGGAAATGACGCTGGAGTCGCTCATATCCATAATGTGGGCACACACACCCACACAGCTTTGGCTTCAGGTGGCCGTGGAGCTGCTCAGCTGTGTGACATCTCTAGCAGCAGCTTCTCCCCACGCTGCTGTGCCCGGAGGGTGTTGGCACCTCTGCCTTCAGTCACACCCTGGGAAGGGAAGGGCAGAGGCTGCGCCGTCCCCATCTGTCCCTGCTGAGGAGGGCAGAGCCCCAGTGCCCTGTGCATGGCTGTGCTGCTGCCACAGGCACATCCCTCCCCCTCACCTGCCTCTGCTTGCCTTGCAGCACGAGTTGGCCCCTCAGTGCCTCGACAGGACAGGCCGGTGCGAGAGGGCACGAGAGTCGCCTCCATCGAAACCGGACTCGCCGCTGCCGCCGCCAAGTTGTCACAGCAGGTGAGAGACTGCTTGGGCAGTAGGAGCTGTCAGGGGAGGAGAGCTCTGTCCCCCAGCAGAGCTGTGCCCGAGTGCAGCGCAGTGCCAGCCCTCCACAGTGTTTGCTCGTGCCAGGGACATGAAGCACAGCAATCTCAGGGGAAATAAGTGGGATCAAAGCCCAGCAGCGTCACAACACACCTGAGCACGCCACAGGGTGACAAGGGACAGAGCAAAAGCGTGGGGAGGGGGGAGGGAGCGAGAATGGCTACCAGGGTAGGAGGAGATTGTGCCAAAGGAGTGTATTTGGTGTGTATTTGAGTCTGTCTGGTGTGATTGCCTGTCTGTGCAGATGAGCTGCTGGAAAGTGTCAGGATTTGCTTCCCAAGATTTGGTGAACCGTGGGTAGTTAGGGGCCAGTTTAGCAAAGGTACTGGGGCACTTTGGGTGTTGGCAGGTGTCCAGTCTCTGAAGGGCTCAGATAGGCCCCAGACAGGTGACAGGAGGAGGTGCCAAGGTCTGCCGGAGGAAGGTTGGTGAGGCACCTCGGCAGGTTGGTGGAGATGCAGGCTGTGGTAGCTTTGGGCTTCTGCAATGTGGACTGTTGAGTAGAAGAGCTTTGAGGATGGTGGCAGGGTGTCGTCAAGAAGAAACTGAAAGTAGGCAAGGGACTCAGGACGGTGACAGACGGCTGTCCTCACGGTGCACACGTCCAGGTGCAGTTACAGGTCAGGAGATGACGTGTGTGTCCTAGCGGGAAGCAGAGGCTGAATCGGTGGGATGTTTTGATACCCTCCATGCTGTTGTGAAAGGGTGTGAAGACCCCTGAAGATAGGAGGTGCCAGTTTTTGTGGAAGATGGAAAGCTTTGCTCATGCCGACCCCCGCTGCCGTGCCAGGGTGGTGTCGGTGCGGCCCTGGCTGGCTCCGCTCGCCGCAGTGGTAACGAACCAGGAGGCTCTGCCCGGGGCGTGGACGTAGAGGCACGAGAGGCAAACGTGTGTGTGCAGCTGTGAGCGAGACGGTGTCGGAACCGCCCCCCGAGCGCTTGCCCGTGGCCAACTCCGCGGGGTTTCGTTGTATCAGCAGCCTAAGCAACGCCGCTGGCCCTTGCCCTAGCTAAAGGTCTCCCGGGGATTAATCTGAGCTTCATCTTTGTCATTTTAAAGGAGGAACAGAAAGGCAAGAAGAAAAAAAATACCAAAAAGAAGCTGTCAGCCCCCAACGCAAGCAAAGCGGCTCAGGAAGGCAGCTCGCCCGAGCCGAAGCTGGAGTCACAGGCCAGCAGCCTCACAGATCACGAGTACACCGCAGGGGCCAGCACCTTTGGGGTCGCCCAGCCTAACAGGGGATCGCAGCCGATGGCACCCGGTGTTTTCCTCACACAGAGGAGACCCTCATCATCCTCGCAGAACAATGCCTCCGCCAAAGGTACCAGGAACCGCCGGGGGTTGTGGTGCAGGAGTGGGGAAGGGTGAAGCCAGCGTGTAACCCGTGCCTTTTGCAGGGCCTCCACACGCCTCGTGTGCCGTGGGGATGCAGAAGTGCAGCCCTTCGGGTGCAGGTCAGGTCCAGTCAGAGATAGGGCCCGTGGCCTCGGCTGTCCTGGCACTGGGGGGCCGAAGAGGTGTTTTGCTCCTGGGCTGTAGGTTGCAGGGAGTGAGGCATCCCATGGCAGGAGCACTGCTGAGCACGGCCTGAGCTCGTCAGGAACACCCACAGCATCACATCCCAGTCCAGCCTGTCTGGCAAAGCCTTGTCTGGGGAAAGATGCATCCATGGAGGCTGCACTGGGCAGCACTGTGGTGGTGGCAGGGCTTGTACACCACCCTGTGCTGCTGAGGACACTCCTCCCAGGCAGTGTGGGGCAGGGCACACTGCAGATCTCTCTGGAGCTCAAAGGAGCTGAGGAATAATAAATCTCGGGAGTAACACAAGTTACAGGAAGAGGTCGCTGGTTGTCTGCCATAGAAATTGTCCCTGAATCTGGGCTAGGACCTCCTGTTCTCTGCTTGAACTTGGATCAGGAGGTGTGGCTGAGGCAGGAGTGTGGGACAGGCACTGTGCAGTGTGAAGGCTGTGTGTGATCCCACTGGGAAAGACCCTGATGTGACAAGTGAGGCAATGTGGCAGATGTTTTCTGAATTCCCTGTATTTGAGTGGAGCAGATTAGAGGAAGTGCATGGTACCCTGGCAGCTTGGATGGTTCATAGAGGAGGATGAGTACAGCCTGTGGTAGGTGCTGGGCTCTTGCCAGGAGCTGGTAGTATCTGTGGCTTTCTGCAGAGCCAGAGCTCTGGAAGGAATGTGTTTGCCTGGAATTCTGCCTTTGTGTTGAAGTGGTGGCGTTAGGGAAACAGTTCCAAGGTAGTGGAAGATGTGGTGGGAAGATGATCCATCAGATCCAGATGGTGATGGAGCCAACCCCCAGTGTGGCTGGTGGGCTGGCCAGCACAGCAGGGTGTTGTGCAGGGAGCCTGGCCAGGCACGTGGATCCCACCCTGCCCTTGGGATCACTCAGTCCTCAAAGGAGGGAAGGGGTCATTGCCAAGAGAGGAGGGGCTGATGTGGCAGGGAGTGGAGCACCACCAGGTAGGTCATCCTGTGCAGGGTCTTAGGACAGCTGAAGGCTCTGAGGGGACTGCAAAGCATCTCTGCATGGAGCACAGGAGAGTCCTGAGTGTGGGGACCACCAGGTTGGGCATCACTGGGAATGAAGGCACTATGGAAGGAAATGGTGGGATGAAGCAGAACTAGGGAGTTCTAGGACATCCTCAGGGAAGGTCTCTCAGTCTTACAGAGTGATGTGAAAGGATGAGAAATGAGGAAACTTCCTGTGGGAAGTGTCACCCACACCATCACAGTCTTTAGGCAGCTGGGACCAGTGGAGAGGAGACGAATCCCTGCAGGCACTGCACTCGACTGACCCTCTGGCAGATCAGTGGGAAGGGGAGAGGCTGCCTGGGTTTGTGCCCAGCAGTGTGGGGCCGTTCCTGGCTGTAAGGTGGTAGCTGGGGAGCAGCTGAGGAGTGGCCCCAGCTCCAGGACCAGCACCCAGGGAGCACAGAGCTCACCAAACCACACTGCTGGGGCTCCTGGTGGTGGTGGTGTCCTTCTCATCGGGATGAGGACAGGGAGTGATGTCCACTTGGGGTGTGTTGGAGTGCCTTGGTGCTAGTCTGGATCTGCAGGAAGGAAGCATGTCTGTGTGTGTGTCTGTGTGTGTGTGTGTGTTTCCAGCATCCTCCTGGTGAGGCTGGATGCAGGTGGTGTCTCTGGCACTGCGGGAAGAGAGGGCAAGGAGAGATGTTGGGGGCATTTGGGTTGGTCTCAGCGTGGTGGGTGAGGGACCAGGCCTCCTCAGGGCAGTGCTTGTCCCAGGAGCTGTGGTGGCATGTGAGCTCAGGATCCCTGTGCCATGTTTCCCACAGAGGAAGTCAGAAGGGAGCCCAGAGATCCCTGAGGAGCCAGCAGGTGCAGGGAGCTCTGTGTGTGTGTGTATATCTCTGTGTGTATATCTCTGTGTGTATATCTCTGTGTGTGTGTCTGTGTGTGTTTGTGCAGCCTCTCCCTGAGGAGCAGGGTGGCACTGGTGTGGCAGGGTTTGACTGTCACCCTGTGGGCAAACAGGTGACCATGAGCAGCGAGCCAGGGCAGTGAGGGCAGTGAGGGCAGTGAGGGGCTGGCACTGCAGAGGCCGGAGGGTCCCCAGCAGGGAGGGGTCCCTGGGGGTGGGTGGGCAGTGTGGCTGTGCTGTGGCAGGGCTGTGTTCCTCACTGTCTGATGGCCCCCCACGCCTGGGGGATCCTGTGGGTGTCCGTAAGGCCCTAGGCAGGGCTGTCAGCGGGGCCACGGGGGCAGGAGGCAGCCGGAAGGTTGGTGCCTGTGGGGTGGTGTGGGGCAGGTGTGGGCCCTCACCCCAACCCCGCTGTCCTTCCAGGGAAGCGCACGAAGAAGGGGATGGCCACGGCCAAGCAGCGGCTCGGCAAGATCCTGAAGATCCACCGGAACGGGAAGCTGCTGCTCTAGTGGCTCTGGGGACACTGCCACCCAGCTCTGGGCCCCCACCACAGTAACCCCTTTAACTTTCAGCGGTCGGACTGTACAGAATCCTGCTATAAATATTTTTTAATATAGATGTCCTTTCTCAGAGTGCTGAGAGCGACTAGCCGCAAAAAGTTAATACTAATCTCGGCCACCGAGGAGCGTGTCGGTCCCCCCCCGGCTCCGGCACTGGCACCGACGCGGCTCCGGGCCTTGGGCCCTCTTCCCGCCCGGCTCCGGGCCTTGGGCCCCCTTCCCGCCCGGCTCCGGGCCTTGGGCCCCCTTCCCGCCCGGCTCCGGGCCTTGGGCCCCCTTCCTGCCCGGCTCCGGGCCTTGGGCCCTCTTCCCGCCCGGCTCCGGGCCTTGGGCCCCCTTCCCGCCCGGCTCCGGGCCTTGGGCCCTCTTCCCGCCCGGCTCCGGGCCTTGGGCCCCCTTCCTGCCCGGCTCCGGGCCTTGGGCCCTCTTCCCGCCCGGCTCCGGGGCAGAGCGGGCAGGAGCCGGGAGAGCGGGAAGGGGCCACGAGGCCTCGTGGCGGGCAGGGATGGCAGGGCCGAGGCGTCGGGCTGGGAGGCGGCGGGCGCGTTTCTCAGGCACCCCCCCTGCCGCCCCGCCGCCTTCCCGGCCCCCCCCCCCCCCCCCTTCCTTTTCCTAGAATGTAGCTTGTACATAGCTTTTGGAATAACCACCGCCGGGTTTTTATACGGGGAGGGTCTCTCCGGGCGCCGCCCGCCGGTACCAGCTCTTTGCGTAACTTCTTGTACGAGGAGGGAGACAGTTATTTTACTAGCACCTTGTGGAGTGTTTCCGTGTTTTGTGACGATGTAATTTATTAATGTTTGTAGCTTTTTATATTTGTACATTTCTTATGGGCTTTGTTTATATACACAACATTATCGGGGCGCGGCGCCTGCGGGGAACCAGAGCCACCCGCTGCCGTGGCACAAGGGCCACCGAGGCCACCGCCAGGGCCACCGAGGCCACCGCCAGGGCCACCAGGGCCGCGCCGGCCTGGGCGTCGCGCCGGCTTTTTTTATTATGATTATGATTATTATTATTATTAGTATTATTATTTTTTCGCGACATGTACATTTCTAACAAAGTTTATCGTGGCTATCTATCTATGACGGTGTTTTATTTACCGGTTCATATCAAATGCTCTTGTATCGAACTTCACAAAAATCTTAAGTAAGCCTAGAGCAAAGTTTAAAAAAAGAAGGAAAAAAGTAAAAAAAAAAAAAAAGAAAGCAAAGTAAAACTATTTCAGGTTTTGTACACAATTGCCTGGGCCTGGCCTTTTTGTGGGGTCGGCGAAGGAGGGGCGGGGAGGCAGCCACGGGGTCCCTGAGGGTGGATTGGAGGAGCGAGCCAATTTCCAAGCACTCCTTAGTTGTCACAAAGAGACTGAACATGACACTTGCTGACATGTGCAACCTGCAGTTCTCTTTGCTGACAAAAGGCTGTTCCCATCTCCCACACCTGCTCCCTGCTCTTGGAGGCATTGTGCTGGCAGTGTTCCCCTCTGACCGTCCCAGCAACCCCAGTGCTGCAGGGCTCTCTGCCTCAAGGTAAGTGTGGTGTGGCCTCACACCCCAACCATGTTGTATTTGCTGACTGGATGGCAGTGACATGATGGGATAGAATCATACAATCATGGAATCACAGAGAGGGAGGGACCTTAAAGCCCATCCAGCTCCACCCCCTGCCATGGGCAGGGACACCTTCCACTATCCTAGTTTGCTCCAAGCCCCGTCCAGCCTGGCCTTGGACACTTCCAGGGATCCAGGGGCAGCCACAGCTTCTCTGGGCAACCTGTGCCAGGGCCTGCCACCCTCACAACCAAGAATTCCTTCCCAGTATCTCGTCTAGCCCTGCCCTCTGTCAGTTTGAAGCCATTCCCTGTTGTCCTGTCACTCCATGCCCTTGTCCAAGGCCCCCATCCAGCTCTCCTGGAGCTCCATCAGGGATAGTCAGTGGTCTATTTTGTAAGCTCTGATGTCTGCAGAAGAATGTGCAAGGGACCTGAAACGTGTGGCACCGGCCAGGGTTTGTGGCTGTGCCCTCCTGAAGCCAAAAGCTGTCTGAGTGTGTTGTTGGGTTGGCTCTTCCCGCATTCCCTTCCAGCATCCCACAGCGCTCAGACCCCATGAGAGGGACAAACCCCACGCAGCCTTGGCACTGTGGAGGCGTGCTGGCCGTGTGTCCTGCCGCAGATGGCAGGTGACCGTGGTGTCACCGCTCACCCGGTGCCTGCCCCAGGGCGTCCTGCGGGCACCCCTCGCCCAGACCCGCACACCCCCAGCCCGGGGCGCGGCGTGGTTGGTGGCAATATCGGGCCATCGCCAGCTGGGGGAGTTCACAGTTCAGAAACAACCGCGGCCGGGAAAACCGGACCCGTTCGAATGGAAACCTCCCGAGCACCTCTCGAGGCTCGGGGAATCGAGCAGCCCTTGCTCGCCGTAAAACATCCCGAGCTGGAAGGGACTCACAGCGGTCACCAGCGGTGAGTGCACAGTGTGCACCCATCCGGCACGCTCACTGCTGGGCTCTGGGTCAGCCCTCACACGTACAAGCAGAGCAAGGGCTGGCAAACCAGTACAGAGCTGCCACTCCCATCCAGGGACAAGAGGTGACAGTGGCTGTGCCAGCTGTCCTGTGCAGGAGCCTGGGGCTGGCATGGATGCCCACATCCCTGGGATGTCCCCTTGGGACACCTTTGAAAGCACAGTCAGGAGAACCCAAATGCATCACCCAAATGCCTCTGCCTGGCCTCCTTCACACCCACAGTGGGTTTTCCAGGGACACAGGGCTGTCCACAGGCAACATGGCCCTGGGGTGTTCCTGCCAAGGGAGGCTGCTCAGCCTGTCCTGCCTCCCAGCCCAGGGTGCCAGGCATGAAGCCAGACACAGCTTCAGCTGGTGGACAAAGTGGTTTCCAGCACATGCAACGTGGCCATGAGAAGTTTGAATAGTGTCATTACACTTTCCAAACCATTCCTCAGCCTTCCTTATCCACAGCCCGTGACAAGGTTTGAGGAAGGTGCTGTAGACACCCTTCACATGCTGTTTCTTGGGTATTTAGAATCGTCATAGAATAGTTTGAGTTGGAAGGGACCTTTAAAGGACATCAGAGGACCCTTTAAAGGTCATCTAGCCCACCCCCCCTGCAGTGAGCAGCCACTGGCCATTCTGGGCAACCATTTCCATGATGGTGTTCCAGCAGGGACTGCCTTGCTGGCTTCTTGGGGTGCTGGGGGCTGCATTAACATTTTATTCCTGGTGTATCTTGGTTTTCCAGCCTTCTCCCCAGGAAGAACACACAGGGGCTCAGAAGTCATTCCTCCATCTGTGATTCTGTCCAGCCACTTCAAATCTCTTGCCTGGTTCCTGGGTAGTTCCTGCTGCCTTTGCCTCCCTGTGGTTTTGCCCTTCCCCTGCGTTCCCACACAGTCCATGCCTCTCCCTTACACACTTCCTCAGCAGCTGATGGGGTGTGTATCTCGTTTCTTTTTTTTCTCTTGCAATGCCTCACACTGGAAATACGGCCTGTGCAGTCGCAGCCCTGGGCTGTGCCAGCCCCTCTGCCCTGCCCCTGAGAGCCTGGTGAATGCTGCCCCAAATCTCTGCTCCCAGATCAGCCGGGTGGAGATCCCGTCCTGAGCCGGCCACGCTCCACACAGAAATGCTTTGTGTCCCCCCCAGGCATCTGGAGAGACCACACAGTGTTCCAGAGTGGCTCCTCCTCAGTGGGCTGAGGACACCTAACACGCTCCCTGTGCTCCATGGGTGCTGAACTGGGCACTCTGGCAGGTGAAAATCTTAATTCTTCTGCTTTTGCCGGTGTGGAGCTGCCTGCAGGAGGGACAATCGGTTCCCCTTCAGCTTTACTTTTACAGTGACTGGCAACTGGAATTTCATAAATTGACTGCTGGATACACAAAGGATGCCCTGCCCAGGGAGGTGTTTTCTGTACACTCACATGTGGAGAGGCTGTTGGCTGCCCCCAGTAAACGATTACTCACAACATTTGGGTTTCTGCTGTTTCTGTCTTTAAACTAACAGGGATTACTCAAACCCAGACATTTGGCACAGCCACACGTTAATCTCACAGACCCCACGTTCATCTCTCATCCCTGCTCAGGGCAGACTCTCCTGCACTGTGACATCTAGCAGTGGCCCAATGCCATCCCGTGCTGCCAACACTGTTCTTTCCATTTCCATCTGCCATGGATCTGCAGTGCCCACCCCACAGGAGTCACAGCCTTTGTGTAAACTGTTCTGAAGTTGTTCTCTGTATATCACAAGAGAAAGCCTGCTTCTCCTCTTCTCTTGAAAGTGTAATAATTATAATTAATTAGATTTCCTTCTGTTTCCAGCCAGTTGGGAAGATGCACTTTGAGGCACATTTTTAGGTTGCTCTCCTGTCAAACTTCACGTACTTCTGTCCCCCAGCTCATTGTGTTTGCTAAACACTGAGCTCCATGGCACACTGCTCAGGGAAGGGCACGGATCAGCCTGGGGCTGTCCACCTGCTTGGCTCACTCAGCGTCTCCTGAATCCCTCCCTGGCTCACCCCATCACACACTGGGTGTTTGCAGACTGTGTGTGACCAGGAGTCCTCCTCTCACCTTCAACTCAATCAAATCAATAATTAGCAGTCACTTAGGAGTCAATTAGGTGACAAATCTTGACAGGCTTTGTGTTTACACTACTCCTTCATTTATGGTTTGAAGAGCTCTCTTTGGCAGCACAAGGGAAACCCTTTCTTCCTGAGGTCACCAGGGCATCCTCTGTTCATCTTTGGCCTTGTGACGGGAGCGTAGCAGTGTTCATCCCTCATTTCTCACTCATTAGCTGGGCAGTGGGCACTGGGGACCTCTGCTATGGCCACAGCTCTTGTTGCTTCATGGTCACACAAAAGCCCCTGTCCCTTCACGAAGGCCCTGCCCTCGTGCTGTCTGTGAGAACCCCGTGGGTGTGCAGGGCCCAGTAATGGTGATGGTTTGGTCAGGAAGGAAGAACAGACTCTATGTGTTGGACTTTAGCATGAGGCCATTTGTGTAGTCCCTCCCACACACCTTTGTTGTTCCACTTCACACTACAGGGACCAGCGCTCCCAGAGAGGGCTTATTTCCCCTGCATTTGTGGAGGGAAACAAATGGCCCATTTGCAGAGCTGGATCTCTCTTTACTCTGCTACTCACAGACCTACTGAGAAGTCCCTGACCCCAAAAATTCCTTCCCTTCCTTTCCTCTCTGCCCTTTCTTTAGTCCACCATTGATGCAGCTCCATGCCCAGACAGACCAGTGCCCCCCTCACTGGCACGATGAACAAACAAGATGCTGCTGCATAAGAACATCCTGCAAGTGAAGATGTTCCTACACATCTGTACAACATTTCCAAGGTGTTCCTGCACAGAACTCAAAGCAGAAAGCATGGCACTGCACAGCAGAAGGTGAGACCCTTCATCCAGGTGAGGGGCACCACTGGGCAAGTGAGGCAAGCACAGCTCCACACACAAGGGATTCTCTGCAGGGTCTGGGCTTCATCTTGGTGAGTGGACAATGATAATTTAACTGGTTTCCCCTGGGATCCTTTATAATACAGGTGTGCCAGGGACCATAACACGCAGGGATCTTGTCAGAATGCTGAAGAGGTCCCTAACACAGCAGTGCCAGAGCTGGGGTATCAATGTCACAGGAGCCATCAGACAGATTAGGTGCCTCTCCCTCCTTCTGTGCACAGCCAGGGAGGGCTTTCACTAAATTGCACCTGATAAGCTCACAGGGAAACCACTCAGCACTTTGTGGCATCGCTTTTCCTACTGTCCTCCAGTTCACAAGTCTGTGATCTGTAATTACTTTGCTCTCTTGGGCAAGCTGTATGCTGAGGAATTACAGCTGCCTGACAATAGCCTGGGGCAAAGAGGAGCAGACTCTGAATGGCTCAGCTTTGACACGGTGCTGCAGCCATGAGATAGCTCCAACAAACTTGGCCATCCCTCTCCTGCTCAGCCCCGGGGAGCAGCCAAAACACATCCCTTCAGCCAGCCTCCAGCCACTCAGGTGGGCTCTGAGATCAGACACAGGGTGGGCAAGTGCTGCTGTGCCCACTGGCTCACACACCATGGGTTTGCCCTGGTGGCAGGCTGCGAGCTGGGGACATTCCCAGCTTGGCCAGCGATTTGCTGTGGAACTTCAGAGGAATCTCTGCTGCTTGTTTTGCCTTTCATTTCTCATTCCCTGGGATAAAGAACCCTGAAGACGAGGCCTGTGATGAGTGCCACAGCTTCCTCCCTTCTCCCTGAAGGCTGAATGACCCACCAACCTGCTGCATTCAGACTCCTTGCACTTGCTGCCAGCAGAAACTCTCCCCCACTGCCCATTTTCCTCCCTTTCTTTGCTGAACTCAGCAGTTCCAGCCCACAGCCACTTCATTTTATTGCTGTCATAAAACGTATATGGTGGGTTTGGAAAACAACCCTTCTGCACAATATGGAATATCAGATGGCCCAGTCCAGAGGAGACAGAAATGGAAGAAGGGTGAATGTTTCCTAGCAGCACTTAGGTGTAAATTTATTGGAGCAGACCTTAAAATAGGACAGAGAACAAGTTACACGATTAGAAAGGTGCACTAATGCTGTAGGGTTTACACGACCCTTGCCCAGGTTAAAGTCTGCAGCAGCTCCTTTCCACATGCTTTCTTAATTCAAGCTCACCAACCTCAGTACTTTGCATCGAAATGTGCAAACCTTTAAGCTCTCCCGAGGGACAACTCGCTCTGAGAATGAAATATTAATTAGAGCGAGGAGCTCCTGTCCCTGTGTGGCCTCTCGGAAGCCTGGGGGAGCCAGACACGCTTCAGCCCCAAAGTGCTCCCTTTGTGCGGGGCTTTTGTTGCCCACATTCCACCCGTGGGGCCCTGTCCCGGTGGATGAGAGCTCCCCAGCCCACTGAAAGGAAGCTGTCAGGGCTGAGTGTGCGGCGGCCGCTGACAGGGAGTGTCACCATTAACCAGCTCGTTATCTCGAGCGGGGCTTACACAGATCGTTCCCTGCCTGGCTTTGGGCATAAGCAGCGATGACAACTCTTCGACAGATGCTGGTGAGGAGAGAATAAAGATGCTGTGGCTAAAGACCATCTGCAGGGATTAAACCTTCATCACGCTCAGTGACTTTTCTGCTCTCGAGACAAAGGGAACTTTTCTCTTTCCCCAGCCACACACCTTGGTCTCTCCAAGACGCTGTTTCCCTGCCAGACGCTTCTATCGCGGCTTGTCTGTCACCGAGACGTTTGAAAACCACCTTAAACTGACTTTCTGTCTCTCTAACCCCAGGCAGATTTAATCCATGATGCTTTCTAATGGTTTTCTAAGTCTCCAGCTACAACCCACCCCGACCCAGGGCTGCTTCAGGAAGGTGCCTCAGGCTCTTTGGGCCACCAGCTTCCAGAATTTGCCACAAAGGTCCAAAGGGAAAGTGATGTGTGACCCTAAGAGTCACGTCTTTCTTTCTAAATCACCAAGAATGCTGTGATTCTCTGTTTTCTGACCAATACAAATATGATTTGAGGAACAGAAAGAACCACAGAATCACAGAATATCCTGAGCTGGAAGGGACCCACTAGGAGTCCAGCTCATGGCCCTGCACAGGACACCCCAAGAATCCCACCACGTGCCTGACAGCACTGTCCAACACTTCTTGAATGAGTATTTGCTATTTTAAAAAAAGGAGAATATTAAGGCTAGAGTTTGCTTGTCCAGTGCTTAAAACTGAACAGGGAATTAAATAGGCAAAGCAGTTAACTGCAGTAAAGAAACTGCTGTTTGTTTTCAGTCTGTTTTTGCTGGGTGCAGTAGCATATGAAGAGCAAACAACATCAGAGGGGGACTGTTTATCTGCTGCAGTGACTCAGTCCCGCTGATGCTCCTCAAAGCACCAGTCTCGTTCCCTCGTTGCAATCCTGTTTCCATCAAGCTCCTGATGCTCCCTAAAGCTTTGCAGTGCTATTCCTTTCCAGAGCCCTGCTGGGTGTGTTCAGGTAGGACCCCTGGATTCCTACAAACCTCACACTGACCTAAGTCATCCTTGTCACAGAAAAGTTCCTATTGTCTTCTCTGTGAGGGTGGGCAGGCCCTGGCACAGGTTGCCCAGAGAAGCTGTGGCTTTCCCATGCCTGGAAGTGTCCAAGGCCAGGTTGGACGGGGCTTGGAGCAACCTGGGACAGTGGAAGGTGTCCCTGCCCATGGCAGAGCATTTGGAGCTGAATGATCTCAAATGCTTCCAATCCAATTTATCCCATCATCAGCAGATTCTGGGACTCTGTGATTCTGTGATTCTGTGACCCAGCTGACTGACCTTCCACCATGTGTAGGGAGATGGGAAAGCCACAAAGCAAGCACATGAAAGTCTCACATTGATAAATCTCACAGGTGCTACACGGTGTGCTCCCTGTTTTAATGCTCCATTTACCGAAACTCCACAAAAGATTTTCTTACCCCTCCATTAAGAAAAGCCCAATATGTTGAGAATGTCAGAGCAGACCTTTTAGTTGCAAATGAGCAACTCAACTGAAAATCCTCTTTAATGGCCAGAGTTAAAAACAGCAGATTCTTTTATTTCTAAAGATTTGGCTTTTACTTTCAAAAGAAACTCTCTGTGCAGTGCCATTGATGCTGTTATGCAGTGCATTGATGCTGTTCTGTGCAGCAAAACCTTCCACGAGTTTCTCAGCAACACATTCATAACTTTGAAAACCAGGTGACTGTTGACAAAGGCCACAGTTCATCTGCCCCACCTCCTCTGCTTTGGCAAGGCTGGATAACCTGCACCTCGCCAAACTCCATGGCAGAGCAGCTGTGCCAGCTCTGACCTCCATCAGCTATCATTTTAACTCAGCAGCGACACCAACTCCATCAGTCCCCAACAAGAGCCTCGTGAAATATTGCCCTGAGTTTTAACAACCTAAATGAGGAGCAAGGGGAGAAATAAATCTGCAAAACTTGGGCAGTAAGTGGTTTTTTGATTCATGCTCACCTTGCACTGGACGAAAAGGCCGGTGAGCCGCTGACGTGCCTCTTTCCGTGGCTGCAAACGGAGATCCTTGGGATTTGGAGGACTGACTGTGAGCCCAAGAGCATCTGCTTCCAGTTGTTCTTGGCAGGGTTTTTTTTCCAGCAGGGACAGGGCATGATGAGAGCTGCTGCTGGAGGGTGGCTCTGGCCCCATCACCCCCCCCCCCCCAAACAGCATCACAGTCCTGCTGCTGTGCCCCCCGAAAGGGCACCTAGGGTGGTTGTGCCCTATAGCCTGTGCCCCTTTGCAGAGGCATTTTCTGGTGACAGAGGGGAGAAGGGACAGGGTTCAGGTGCAGGATAATGTGCTCAGCTGGGAGGGGGTGCAGGGTAGGGCTCAGCAAGGAGGAAGGAGCCCACACGAAGTGTCTCCCCCTGGTAATTTCTGGTTGGTGACTGTTTAACCATCCAAAGGGCAGGGTATTCCCACAGCACCATGGAATGGTGTGAACCCAGCAGCACGAGGGAAAGGCCATGCAATGTGAAACCATTCCTGGTGGCTTGGCTGCCCCCAGCATGAAGGGTGGAACACAATAAATACTACCCAAAACAGGCAGGGAAAGAGCTGTGTGAGGAGCAGACCCTCAGCAGGAATACCAGGGCCTCACTGGTCAGTGCTGTCCAGGACATTCCCACTCAACCACCACCTTCCTCAGCACAAGAAGGACACAGATCTGTTGGAGCAAGTCCAGAGGAAGCCTCAGACATGGCTGCAGGGCTGGAGCCTCTCTGATCTGGAGCCAGGATGGGACAGCTGGGCGTGTTCAAGCTGGGAGAAGAGAAGGCTCCAGGGAGACCCTGAAGACCCTTCCAAGGGGTTCCAGGAGAGCTGGAGAGGGACTTTGGACTAGAGCCTGAAGTGACAAAACAAGGGGGAATGGCTTTCCACTGCCAAAGGGCAGAGTTAGATGGGATACTGGAGAGAAATTCTTCCCTGTGAGGGTGGTGAGGCCCTGGCACAGGTTGCCCAGAGAAACTGTGGCTGCCCCTGGATCCCTGGAAGTGTCCAAGGCCAGGTTGGACAGGGCTTGGAGCAACCTGGGACAGTGAAAGGTGTCCCTGCCCATGGCAGGGGTGTTACAACAACATGAACCTTAAGGTCCCTTCTAACCCAAGCCATTCTGGGACTTTGGTCCATCCATTCTCGTGCTCCAGGCCAGCCCATCCAGCAGCACTCACAGCTGTGTTCACCCTGAGGACAATGTCCCTGCCATGTGTGACACTTCAGAGAAGGAGGCAAGAGCTGTGTTTGGGATGTGATTAATGGATCTTGTAACTCATCACTTCTGCCCAATTCCAAGCATAGGAAATGCAGCAAATAAATAAAAACTACCCAACCCCAGCCTCACAAACCTCTGACATGTCTTCCCGTGTCACCAGGCCAACAAACTGATCCTGAAATTCTGCTTTTAAAAATATTGAATTTGCCAGCAGTGTGCTCTGTGCTTCATAACACATTGTCCTCATAACCCAACCTCCTTTTAGAACAGAATAACTGAGTTTGAAAGAAAACATGAGTGCAAAGATTAAGATGTGGGATCAGAAGTAAGCCACCTGTCAGACAGGATAAGAACCCAGGGATTTTTTTCTTTTGGATTTAACCAGTCATTTAAAATGTAATAGTCGTATGTTTTAGTCTTTTCTATATGGTCTAATTTTAGACCATTTGCTCAAAATGAAAGGTTGCCTCACATTTAGGAAGGAATTCTTCCCTGTGGGGGTGGGCAGGCCCTGGCACAGGCTGCCCAGAGAAGCTGTGGCTGCCATCCCTGGAAGTGTCCAAGGCCAGGTTGGATGGGGCTTGGAGCAACCTGGGATGGTGGAAGGTGTCCCTGCCCACGGCAGGGGTGGAATGAGATGAGCTTTGAGGTCCTTTCCCACCCAATTCCATGATATTCCATGATTTCAAGCTGTATTTTCAATTCTAATCTTCATTGTGTGTCAATAACGAAAAAGTGTCTGACTCTATTTGTTATACTGCCAGCAGTAATGTATTTTTATGCAGAAACCAAGGGACATCTCTCTCTGAAAGCCCTGTCCCCTCTGGTCCCAACTGGTCAGTGACTGCTGGGCCGGATGAGGAGCTTCCCACGCACCCGCCTGTCCCGGGGAGTCATCGCAGTCATGTGCTCAGCACAGATTAGCACAGGCGTAAATAAACAGACCATTCTGGGCCTGCAGCCCTCAAATCCAGGCGTCTTTCCCTAATTACACACTGTGCTGGATGAGATAAACCTTGGCCCGGGTCCCTTTCCCAAGGCAGACCCTGGCTCAGGCACTGGAGGTGAGCAGGGACAGGAAGAATGTGCTGTCCATGCAGCCATTCCAGCGGGGAGAAGTGTCATTGCCGCTGCTCGTGAAAGGTTTCTCTTCCTCAGAGCATTGTTCTTGCCAGCAGCCCATGAGCTGATTCCATGTACCAAAGGCAGGCTGGCAGGACACAATCCTCCTGGAGAAATGTGCTTGGCTTTCCTGCCAGTTTGCTTCTGACTGATGGATCCCTGGGTGACCGACTTGGCTGCAGCCCTTCTGCACAGCTCCTGAGCTTGGATCTACCTATGGATTCCCAGGACACATTACACTGCTTCCCAAACATTATTTTCCAGAATGACTCGGTTGAGAAACCTTGAGCACTTGGAGGGTTTATCTGGAAATACATCACTTTGCCCTTAGGCATATTTTATGATATACTGCTGTATTTTATATGTAGATATGTATTTATTTATGTGAAAAACAAGCTAACCTTAGACATAATAATAGCTAAAAGCCAAACTTCCAATTGTTACTCCCTGTTATTGCTATTGAAGGTCTGTTATTCATAACACAGCCCTACATACTTTGGATCTTAATCTCCTTTTGTGGTATAAAATGGGCCAAGCAGCTGCTAAATGGAACAAAAGTGTCATCCATCAGGATCAATTGGAATAAACATAAACATCCCATTTCCTTGCAGACAAACATGGTTGAGCAGCTTGCTTTGACTGTGAGAATGATGCTCCTGGAGCTCTGGCAGTGTGGAAAATCGGGGTGTTAACCTGAGCCTGGCACGTGGCACTCGGTTTTGGGGAGCTTGGGGGATGTGAAAGGCTGGAACACATCATGTCTGTGCTTTTTGTGGGGCTGAAAAAAACTTTCTATTCCCACCCACAGATATCTGCTGCTTACATCAGCCTCCCTGAGGCACTGCTCTGCCATCTCCTTCAGGTGTTCAGCTATGGATAGACACCTCCACTGGGCACTTCTCAGGAGATCAGGGATGCTGAGGTGACTCCAAGAACGAGAGCAAACATTCTGTCTCAGCAGGTGCCTGATGCTCCCAGACTGCCTGGGTGACTTGCACTGTGCCCTGAGTTCCAGATGAGATTGTAGATGGCACAGTGTCACCTCTGGAAAGTGCAGCAAGGTCATGGCTTGCACTGCCAGCTGTGCCTCCATATGAACAGATCACTGAGCCATCCAGAAGGAATCACCCAGTGCTCAGCAGGGCAAATATTATGGCTTTGAGTCTGGGACTGCATGGGAGTTCCTCTTTACTCAAACAGCCAGGCCTCTAAATCTTCCCTTGCAAAAGAAAATTATCAGCAATGGGGCTCTGTTATTAACAGTTTTAAACGTATTTCAAGAGTTTGTGTGCCCTGAGCTACCACCAGTCCAGACTCAGAGCTCCATTTGATCAGCTGGGAAGTAATTGGAAAAATATGGCAAAAAATGTGTGTGTACACATGCACATAAGTAAAGCAACTTTCATTAAACAGCTTTAAACAGAGAACCATGTGCCAGATTTAAATCACAAAAGTTTCCTCTGATTACTACAGCCAGCACTGGGTGTGTGGAGTGGTACCTTGCTTGGCTTGGTGGTGGCCAACACTGGTACCTCCAAGCAAACAGGTGAAGGCAAAAATGGGAGGTGGGCTGGAAATTTTGGGCACTGACAACTGAGCACTGTGGATGTTCAAGGGGAACATGAGACCTGTAAGAGTGAAGAACCTCCTCATCTGCTTGCAGCAGCTGCCAGTGCAAGGTCTGGTGAAGATATAAACTGAATTATATCTTCATGGTGAAGATATAAAGTAATTATACTGAGTGTCTTTTTTGTTTGTTTTGTTGTTGTGGTTTGTTTTGTTTTGTGATTTTTGTTTGGTTTTGGTTTTTTTTTGTTTTTGTTTTTGTTTTTTTAATAAAAGTGCACTCTCCAGATAAGCACTCTTTGGGCTTTCTCTCCATTTTCTGCCTGATGCTGATTGCTTGTATGTATGTCTGAACTCCAGCTGGTCTTAGAAAAGCACCTGGGAGGGAAGGAAAATGCTTGTGAAGCTCGGGAGAGCATCCTGGGCTGCCCACCCTGGTCAGACAGGGGTCCATTCCCTGTGCTCAGAACCCTGAGCTTGGAAAAGTCTGGGACTGTCCTGAGGGGAGTCACCTGCAGCTTTCCCCACCCCTTCTGCCACAGCACAGCTCCAGTCCAACATGCTCCACTGCACTCAGATCACGTCCAAGCATCCAGCAGACACAGTCCCCCAGCTCTTGTGGCTCACCCTCCCATGGGAAGGCCATGAGAGGGGTAGGGAGGCTAAATTATCAAACCTTTCTGTTCGGGAAGAAGAGCTTTGTTTTTTTTTCAAGGCCCTCTGTAACACAAACCCAAAGGTTCAACCTGTCCTTTGAATGTAGCCCATGACTACCCAAGGCTCAGGTGTGATGCTTGAAAGAGAGTTTGGAGTGACCACCAAAAAGGCAGTTAATGTGACAAAGGAGATTTTAATTAAAAAGTATTCATTTGTTATATTGCCCACAGACAAACAAAAGCAAAATAATAAATGCACTCATCTGAATGGCTTTGGTCTCATCCCATTTTGCCTTCACTCCTCCCCAAAGGAGACCTTTCCTGACTTGCTGAAGGTTTAGAGGTTCATGCCTTTTTTCCCTCTCCTCCCTTCCTCTCTTTCTCCTCCTCGTCCTCCTCTTTCTCCTTCCACTGCCACAAAAGAAAATCGTTTCCAACACACTCTGCCCCTTCCCAAGCAGTGCCCAGGACATGGGAAGTGGGGTCTCCCATGGAACACATCAAAGAAGGGGTCAGGCCTGAGGAGCAACTGAGGAGAGAAAGAGTGGAACACACAATCTTTGGAGGGGGCAAAATGCAGTCCCTGTAATGGCCCTACAATGTCTAATGTTTAGAAACGTGAACCCCAAAGAGCCAGTTGTTTGGTTTTTTTTTTTAATTGAGAGTGTAGAGTTTTATTATTTAAAAGGTTTTATAAAGGAGTTTTAAATAGACCATGGAATTGATGTAGCAGGTTGGGGTTTTTTCTCTTGGAAGTGACTCAGCCATTTGGTTTCTATTTTTGCACGAAGCACAAGCTTTTTGAACAATCATTTGATATGCTTGTTGATGCATCACAAAAAGGAGATATGCTTTGAATTCTCCTTAAAAACCCCATGTAAACACAAGGCTTATGGATAATTGCAACAAAATACCATCTCCTCATTGAGTGCTTTCACATGCAATTTCCTCTCTGACTACTGCACGTAAACACACTTATTGTATTTGGGAAACTCCCAAGTCTCAGGCACAATCAGGATCAATAGCTCAGCAAAGGCAAGTTACAGCTTAAAATGTCCCCATTTTGCAAGGAGATGCCTGGGTGGTGGCAGAGGAAGGTGGAAAGGGGTATTTTAACGCAGGGCCCTGGTTGGATAGCCCCAGTTTTCACTCCCTGGTGTCACAAGGTCACACTGCACACACCAGCAGCATCCTCCACACCCAGAGACTGCTGATCCACAATCTGTAGGAAAGACATCCAGGCACAGCAGTGTCATTTCACACAGACAGGGGCATTTGCCTCTCTGGCCCCTAAACTGTCCCCTAAATTTCTATCTTTCTGTAAAGAAAAGTTTCTCACCCATAGAGGTTGTGTTTTTCTTGCATTTGTGTTTCCCTGAGACTTTATACCAGAAAAGCCATAAAGAAATAAGCAACACCACCAAGATATTGCACAGATGAGGAGAAATAGCAACTAGTGTAAAATTCAGCATGGCAAAAAAATGCAAGGAAATTATTAAATACCACTGAAATAAGTGTGTTGTCTTGTTTCCCATTGTGCACAGAGCACACTGATGAGCAGAGGGTTGATCACTGTGTCTGTCCCTTCAGCTTCCTCCCCAGAAACCAGCCAGAATGCTGCACACATTTCCCATTTCTGGATCTTCAGTGTCCACATGGACACTTGCAAGGTCTTTCTAGTTTAGGACATAGGTCAGTGCCACCTTCTTCTCCATGGCTGGGCCTTCTGGACAAATCACTGACAGTCTAAATCCTACTAATTTGTAGATGAATAACCATGAAATTCTCTTAGGAAAGTTCTAAGTTACTATTTGTGCCCCTAAGGCCATTTAAGGTCATAATCACAGAATAATCACAGAATGGTTTGGGTTGGAAGGGATCTTACAGATCATCTTATTCCACCCCCTGCCATGGGCAGGGACACCTTCCACCAGCCCAGGTTGCTCCAAGCCCTGTCCAACTTGGCCTTGGACACTTGCAGGGATGGGGCAGCCACAGCTTCTCTGGGCAGCCTGTGCCAGTTCCATCCTGGTCATAGGGTTATAACCATCTTTATGATTATCATTTTCCTCTGCTGAAATTGATATTCAAATTTAAGCCAGATGTTGCTCCACCTGCACGTGAGGGCAACTCAAATCGGGTTTCTGCTTCTTCAGCTTCTCCCACACGGAACTGCATCGCTCTGGGGGGAGCACAGCAGGGTTTAGTGCAGCTTGGGTTCTGCCAGGGTTGCCACAGGGCACACAGCTTTACCCACATACAGGCAATCACGTCACTGGGGAGCACAACGTTGTCAAGCAAGAGATCTGTGAAATGTGAGTGACCTGTAAAAACGGCAAAGCTGCAACCTGAAATGGCTTTCCCCTCTGCTTTCTGTATATTTTTTTATTTTCAGATTCGTTTCTGCTATGCCCTGATTTATCAAAGCCCTAAAACACATGCTTGACTTTAAATGCCTCACTGCAGCTAAAACTAATTGCATATACTTAGGCTTTGATGGCTCAAGGTCATAAAGAAATCACTGGCTTTTCCAAACAAATACTCAATATGTTAATTGCTTGCAAACCACATCCCACAGCCCCTGCAGTGATGTGTGGTTTGTGTGCCTGACTACAGGGTTAATGTGTTCCTGCCTGGGGTTTCCCAGCCCAAATTTGGGCACTGCAGAGTCACTGAGGGCACAGAACATCCAGAGGGGTCAGACTACAGGTCTGTACCTGACAGGCAACAAAGCACTGGGAAGAACATGTGGCTGTCCTGATCCTACTGGCATGTGGCTGGGTTGGAGGTGCCTGATGTGCCACAGTTACCTGAACACATCTAGGAAGTCAAGTTTGACCTTCCTTTGTACCTTCTCAGTGCATTTGGGTTATATAGAAAAAAAAACAACCTTCCCAACACCTGGCATCATTTTCTCCTACCAAGAAAACTGAGGTCCAAACAATTAGAGAGATTTGCTCTTTGCAGTTTGAAAATCACTGGTCTAACTTGCATATTTGCATTATCTATCCAAAGTGGAAGATACCCGGAGAGCACACATACCACACACAATACTTTCCTTAAAATTAACTTCTTCAGGTCCTCCAGTGTCATCCCTGGAATAACAAGAAGGTATAACAACAAGGAAGGAGTACATTGAATGAAGTAAGGAAAGGAAAATATGGCAGAGGAAAAATAACTGACTGCAGCAACACTGGAATAAGGCAGCATGTTCCTTAAATGGTGAAAAAACTGAGAAGTCTTAGGACTTCTTGTCTTTAGAAGAATTATCAAGAATATATCAATATCCCCCTTGGGGATCTTATCAATGTGCACAAGTAACTGGAGGGAGGTGTCAGAGGCTGGACCAGGCTGTGCTCGGTGCTGCCCAGCAATAGGACAGGAGGAGATGGGCAAAAAGTGGTGCACAAGAAGTTCCATCTGAACATGAGGAAGAACAACTTTCTGTGCAGCAACCAAGCACTGGAACAGGTTGCACAGGAGTCTCCCTCACTGGAGATATTCACAGAATCAGAATCCCAGAATGTGCTGAGTTGGAAGGGACCCACAAGGATCATCCAGTCCAACCCCTGGCCCTGCACAGGAACATCCCCAAGAGTCACCCCCTGTGCCCCAGAGGATCATCCAAACCCTCCTGCAGCTCTGGCAGCCTTGGGACTGTGACCATTCTGTGGGAAGAACCTTTTTCTGAGATCCAACCCTAACCCTGCCCTGAGAAAACCTCAGGCCACATAAAAAATATGTAAGTATATAAACCTAAATATATACACACACAGAGCACACATGTAAATGCACACCATGTGTGTAAATATATACGTGTAAAAAACCCCTCATAGACATAAATATATAAATACATAACTCTGTAAATCTTTTATAAAATGTAAATATGCACATACATGAAAAAGTGAAAGCGGTACTGAGTGTGCAGAGTTCCCATGGACATTTGCTCTGACAGCCTGGGGATATTCACTCCCTCCTTTTACACTGGCTGCTTTCCCCTCCAAAATTCTTAGGAGAAAGATAATATTTTAACAGTTGCAGCTTTAAAAAGCTTGATTATGACCAATCATTTCTCCCAGGCAATTGTATATTTAGCAGAAGGGAAAAATTAAACTTCCCAGGAATGAGTTTATTTAGGGCATAAAATTCAAGGAAATAGGCATTTAGGTCGTTGTGGGCATGGTTTTTATTTTCCCTAATTTTCAGATTACTTTCGATTAGGGTCTGCTCAGAGTGGAAACTTCTTGATGTGAAATAGATACTATCTAAATCATTAGAGCTCATTCATTGCCATGTGCCACCTTTTAGAGCAATTAAACCTGACCTTGGGGTTACAGAGCCGAACACTCCCCGACCCAGGGCACTTCCTCTGAATATGAATAAGCTTGGAGCACAAATACAGTGGGGCTGGATCACTCCTGGCACAGATAATGCCTTTGTTAGACAGGGCAGGGCTCTGTGGGCTCTTAGACTATGGAGTCCATTGATTCAGAACATTCCTTGTTGGGATCAGGTCCTGGGATTTTTTTCCCTTTTTTTTTTTCCCCCTGACATCTGGACTCTATCTCTTTGCCAGCCTCTCAACCCTCCACTCAAAAAGAGAAAGTGAGGGAAACAAGATGGACAGGCTCACAAACAGATAGAATAAGCCCCCCCCCCAAAAAAAAAAAAAAGGTTTGACAAAAATTTTAAAAATTTACCAGGAGAAGGAGGAGAAGAAGGAGAAGAAGAAAGAAGAAAGAGAAGGAGAAGAAGAAGGAAGAAGGAGAAGGAGGAGAAGAAGAAGAAAAAAGAAAAGGAAAAAAAAGAAAAAGAAGAAAGAAAAAAGGAAAGGGAAAAGGAAAAAGAAGGAGGAGAAGGAGAATAATAATAATAAGAAGAAGTAGGAGAAGGAAAAAAAGAAAAAGAAGAAGGAGAAGAAGAAGAAAGTCTAAATTTTTAAGTCTTTTGGCCATTAATATTTTTGCCAAGTACTTGCCAGCTGAACTTGAGTTCACTCTCAGAAACCCACCTTTGATTCTCCCCAGACTGGTTCCTTCTCACTTTCCAACTTTAGGTAGTTCCTCCCATCACCACAAAGTCCCCAGCACCTGAGTGCCACATTTGGAGCTCTTTGATTACAAAATACTTATAGGGCAAGGATTGTCCAGTATTTCCCTCGAAACCTCTGACAGGTCTTGTTTCAAATGCCTTCTTCCCCTGGCAGAAAAAATGCAGAAGCTGCCTCTGCTGATACGGAACAGAAAAGGAGATGCTGGTAAACAGTTAAGTGGGGTCTTGTTTAGAGAACAGGCCTTTTCATACACTGCCAAGCTACATTAAACAATATCTGTCAGAATCTGTTAGAAGAGTGGAAAAATGGCATTGCTTGGTGCAGAACTAATTTTGCTGGGGGTTCGCTGTCAGACTGCGTGGCACGTTCAGTCCTGTTTGCCCCATGAACTCTCAACAGCCCAAGACAGCTCCAAATGCTTTTCTTTCAGCTTTCATAATGTGTTGGGGTAGAAAAGAAAAACCATCTGGCATTCCTTCACCTGGCAGGGCAACTCCTCATCAGGCTGCTGACCTAAAACAGGATCTCCACCGTGACCTACCGAGAAATGTGTGGGAGCCACCTGCAAAGGAAAAGCCCTTTTTTTGGGGTGTAATGCCACATTCCTGATGGCTGATGTGTTCAGAGTCACCTTTAGGAGGCTTTGCCAACCTGTATTTCGTTACCACAACGTGAAAAGGTGGGACACCGCAGGGGTCCTGCGCCTGGCAACTTCAGAGAGAATCCTTTTTTACCTTTGTTTTTCCCCTCAATTTTCTCTGTGTTTCCTACATATAATGTGCTGAGTTCTCTAGAATTCTCTAGGAGGTTTTCTCTTTTAGCTTTTTACTCAGGCTTATGGCTTGACCTACATGAAACTTCTGTGTCTATGCTGGCTGCTGATGGCATTCCACTGATGCTGGGATGAATCCACGCAGAGCAGAGGGAACTTCTGGACAGAGAAAGACATTTTTCTGTGAAAAAGACTAAATTTTTCTGTATTGTTATTTGACAGGGGATAAAGCATTTATTGCCTTTTTTAACATCCCTGCCCCCATGTATTCAGGCAATAGCCTTCCTGTGAGCACAGCCAAAGCCAGCTCCAGGGCTGGCTCTGCACACACCTGAGGATAAAACGAGGATAGAAACACAGAGCTGCTGCCCAAGGTATTCTTTGCAGCACAACAATTTGGGGACCAGATTGCACTGCAGTTATCCAAGCTGATGGCACCGGGGGGTATGGATGTGGCATGGGCTCCTCTTAATAGTTTGGATAGTAGGAAACCTGTTTAGATTGGCTATTAGGAAAAGGTTCTTCCCCCAGAGGGTGGTTGGCACTGAACAGGCTCCCCAGGGCAGTGGGCACAGCCCCAAGGCTGCCAGAGCTGCAGGAGGGTTTGGATGATCCTCTGGGGCACAGGGGGTGACTCTTGGGGCCAGTACAGGTCCAGGAGTTGGACTGGATGATCCTTGGGGGTCCCTTCCAACTCAGGTATTCCATAATTCCAATAAACACTGTTTTCCAAGCAAGTGATTCTGTTCATTTGCAGGTAGAAGTTAAAGACACTGAGGGAACTAAATGCTTCTCACTGACATAACCCAAGAGGACAAAACATGGAAAGATTCCGTGTTGTGCCACTTCTGAATTCCTTTCCACATCCTGTACATGAGGTGGGCAAAGTCACAGCACAGTGTGAAGAAGCAATGTCAGGACTTAAGGTTGGGAGAGTAACATTTATCCACTATAAAAGTCTAAAGAATTAGGAAATATCCACAGGCATGGCAGATTTAAGGATTCGGATTTTTTTTTTGCAGGTATAATTACCAAAAAAGGTGGTGGGGACTATTTTAAATCAGCTTTATCTGAAAATTTCAGCCAAAGTAAGGATGCAGCTGAACTCATTTGCTGTGAAAAAGGTTTTTAGATTAGATGTAGTGAGAGGATTCCTTTCCCTGGAGTAATGCACCATATGTCTCCCATATATACCTATATAAGTAAAAAAATTTTGTTTTTTCCAAGATGAAGAAGCAGATTTTGTATTAAACGTGACTTCATGATCTTAAATTGTCTATAAATAATTAAGAATCACATAATATGATATAAAAATAATTAAGTTTGGTAAATTACTCTACTCTAGTCCTCCACTTGTGTCTATGTGGATCCAGAGGTAGGACTGTTGCCTTTCACGATCCAACCCACATTAAAATAATTTGTTTGTTTGGGGAATGGCATTTCCAATAAGGAGATAAAGTGAAAGATGCTTTGGGAGGTAGAGCAATGAAAATAATTGCCCTTTTTCTCTTCTCAAACAAGGGCAAATTATCGTTGGGCCTCTTATAATAAAGACAAAATGATCACAATTCCAGATGGAAATTTTATCACCTAATCCCACTGGAATGTTGTGGGTTTTTTGTTGTTTTTTTTTTTTCCCAAATGCAGTGGCTGCTAATTCCTGGTGAACAGCGCAGTAATTTGGGGATTCTGCCTGAACTTATGAATGTACAAAGAAAAAAAATGTAGAAACCAAACTCATCCCGGCTTAGCCACAATTTGGAAGTTGTTCCATCACACAGTGTGGAATGTATTTTACTTCCACGTTTTCGTGGCAGTCTGGTGTTTCTCCTGCAGCTTTGGTAGCACAGCAGTTTGGGAATTCTGTGCTGCTTTGGTCGATGTACTCGGTGACAAAGGTCCTGCCTCCCCCTCTGGGTGACTTTAAAAGTGACTGTCCCCCCACCTGCAGTGGGCTCTGCTCTGTCACCCCAATGCCCCACTGAATCTGTCACATTTATTCATGGAATGGGATCAGAGTTACTGACGTGGAGGCTGACAGCATCACCCAGTCTCCCCAGATGACGTGTTCAGGAGTTGTTTCCCCCCAGGTTTCTGTTGAGGCATATTCCCCCCACATCCATGGCATGTATTTTAAACAGAACTCCTCATTTTTACTTCAGCTGCAGGGCAGCAAAGCTACCCAAGAGGGCTTGGGGCATAATTGTGTCTGTTGAGGTTTTCTATCCTTGTTTTTCAGCATTATGGAGGCAGATTGTTGCTTCCTAGTGACTGACAAGGCAGAACTTGGAGGAAACCAAGTTCCTGTGCTGGCTGAACAGCTCCAGGGTGAAAGCTCTGACTTCACGTACAAACACAGAATCAAACCAAGCACTATTAATTACCCACTCCCAAGTGCAGCACTTGAATTCAAGAAAACAACTCTCTTCTCCTCTTGAAAGTTTCTCTCATTCCCATCCCCGAGGGAACAACTGGTTCTCTGTGCTGGAATTTTAGAGAACTATAATGTTACTGGGCAATGAGTATAATGAAATGCCATCCATGCTGGGATGTCACATGGGGAAGGGGAGGCTGGAGATCCACACCACTGTCATCCTTCACAGAGAGCCAGCAGACGAGGATATGAATGGAACTGTCTGCTCACTTAAAATATTGATTATTTACTTGATTAGCTGTTTCTGTGAACACACACACACACACACACACAAATGTTAATTAACTGATTACAAAGTTGTAATTTTCATGTCAATATGTCAAAACAAAATTAGATAATAGTAATAAAAAAATATTTGGAAAAAACCTAGGTGAGTCCCACCTGCTTTGACCATGGGGCAGAAAAATGAAGCCATTATCAGAAAGCAGCTGCAGAAGGAGCCTGGCCAACTGTGCCCTGACAGCATCCAGAGTGTGGTTAGGGAATGTGCCTCAGTGGGTCATAAAATCACAGAATTATCTGGGCTGGAAGGGACCTTAAAGTGCATATGTTGACATGCCATGGGCAGGGACACCTTCCACTAGCCCAGGCTGCTCCAAGCCCCCTCCAACCTGGCCTTGGACACTGCCTGGGTCCCATTCCTGCACAGAGAGCAGCGGGGTTGGCATTCTCAGCTGGTGTCTGTTTGCTGCTGAAGGCAGGGTAAAAATGTACTCAAAATCTTAACTCTCATTAACTTGATAGTTCAGCCCCCAACCCACCAACACAAGTTAAGAGTGTTAAGCTGGGAGAAACAGCCAAGACAGCAGCTCACTGGTATTTCATGGGCACTCCTGGCATCCCTGTGTTTGTAGAGTTTTAGCATTCTTTTTTAAAACTAAATTACATTTTTTTCAAACTAGAAAGAGTCCTCCAAGTAGATCTCCACCATTCCAGGCACAGAAACACTGCTTTCACAGGAGGAATTAAGCAGAAATCCTGGTCAAAGCTTACCCGTTTCTTGCAGAATTTTAAATATCTCAGTTGTAACTCTGGCTCCTTTCTATCATAAGGTGAGAGCAGGGGCTGCAGAGGAGGGCTGGCTGTGAGCAGGGCGGGGCGGCGGCAGCAGGAGAGGCAGCATTTCCAGCTCCAGTCTGGCCATTAACAAGAGCAATTTGCCCACAAAACAATCTGGAAAGAGTTTTCTCAGGTTACAGTAAAAGTTAATGGAGTTGGAAATTCCTCTTCTTTCGGATTAGCTCAGCCTTTTTTACGCAACCCTTAAGTACGTGGTGAAGCGCAAGGGAGGTTTGGTAGCAGCAGAAGTAACCGAGGAGCATAAAACTAAAATGATCTGTGGTTTGGGGGCCTGATTCAGGATCTCCTCACTGCTCCCATTACTCCAGGTGGGAAAGCAAAGGACCTCCCTGCGCTGGTGCCTTTGCAAACTGAGAGGAAAATTAAAACACTCTTAGGCTGATTCTGCTCTAACTGGTTATTTAAGGGGGTGGGGAGAATTGAATTAAACAATGCAAATTTAGCAAGATTACAGCATCACCCCTGTGACATCAGATTTTGCTGACAGTCGGAGCATTGCAGAACCTCATGAGCACCGAGAAAGCTGTTGAGAGGACAAACAACAGATGTGCCAACAGAAAACATGCATCACAGATTAAGTAAAATTAACTAATGGTTTAAGTCAAAGCCCATCAGGTGACAGAGGTTAATCAAAGCATCAGAAACCAGCTCAATTATTCTGCACATCAGGAACTTTTTCCATGGACCTCTGATCGTGTAAGGGATTCTTCAACTCAGTCTTTCAAATGTACCTTTCCACCTTCTCAGATGTAAGAGCTCATATTACAGGGTCAAAGTAACCCATTGTAAAAAAAATTGTCATCCATTTACATCAGAAGGAAATCAAGCCCAAGTTGTGCTTACAGTTCATCCATCTTTACTATAAGATTTGATAAAAAAATAAAATTGGTAGAACTCTGTGTGGTCAGCAAAGAGTCTTACCCGTTAGAGGTCAGCAGGATTTACCCACACCTTTCACCTTTACCACCAGAGGAGAGCCAGCAGGGGATCAGTGGGCAGCTGCTGGAATCACCTCTACCTGTAGAAGAAATGAAAAAAATGCTGGTGTACTCTAGTAAAAAAAGGAAATCTCTTGCACTGCAGAGACTTGATGCAAACCCCACTGGAGCCATCGCTGCTACCTCAAGTGGGTTTGAGCTCTATCTGTACAACAGGCCATGTCTTCTTCTGTTAATCATTAAATTAGTGAAGATAGAGCAGTTGCTTCCAGGCTCGCTCTCTCTGAAGCCAAGTGATGCTCATCAGGGATGAACCCCCAGACACAGGTGACCCATTTCAGTCACAGGCTTGGTCATCCTCAGACGAGCATGGAAGAAGCTGGTGAGGGCACCTCCTCCCTCCTTTATCCCCACCTCCCCTGTTTTTTTCAGTGCCATTACGTGACTGAAAAAATACTTATAGTTAATCAGCGCTGCTTAATCTTGTTCACTTCCATCTGTGCCTCTTTGTAGCCTGACACCTCTCCTGTCCCGAGGCCATGGAAAGCAGAGGGTATTTAGTGCAGAGGCCTCCGGGGAGCAGCTGTCCCCAATCATCCTGTCCACTGGCCCTTTCATTCCCAGATTACATCTTGTACCAACAGTTTGTGTGTGGGAAGAATCAAAGATGTCAGGGGCTCCTCCCAGGACGTGCACTTTGCGTAAGGTGCCCAATCAGGGGGGCGCGGCTGTTTGACCTCTGTGCTCGCAGAGGATAATGAATTGGGGGCCAGTTTTCAGGCACTCGTCATCCTCATCCAGCCCCCTCCAGAGCTCAGCCTTAAGAGTAATCACTGACATGCCAGAGCAATGAAAGCAATCTGTTGTTAACAGGCTGAACCAGCTTGTCCCGAGATCCCAGACTTCCTCGTTTAGGCATATTACACAACGGTGATTTTCTCTTTAAAGGAGGAAAAAAAAAAAACCCAAACAAACCTCAACAAGTTAAAAGATGCCTCCTCCTAGCCTTCCTTCCCTGGTCCAGCTGTTCAAGAACAGTTGACAGAAAATCCAGGGATGAAATTTCAGAAACCGTAGACTGCAAGGAAAGTGGAATGCCTGAATAAATCCTAATGGACTAGAAAGATTTGATAGCAAAAAGAATTTCTTTGATATTAGTCCTTCACCCAAGCTCAGGGGGATGAATCTATTGAGATCCTCACATTCACTATCTTGGGAAGGGACTTTAGTCTTTAGTTACGGTGATCAGGGTGCTTCTGATGGATTGAAATGGAAACACTCATTACTGGGTTCAGCTTTGAATTCACAGCAAACAAAATGCCATGTTCTGGGTGTCAACACAGCTACAAAGCAGGCAGAGGGACTGAAAACCCACTGCCTGCTGGGTTTCATCCCATTAGCAGCAGCAGCAGCAGCACTGAGTCATCACACATCCTTGATGGGGCTCTTACCCTCTTCTGTTCTCCAGTGCTCACTTTTTACCAGTAGCTGCATATCTACCAACAGTAGCATTTTAGTTGTCTATTTAGCATTTAAATTAAGTGCTCAGTTAAACAGGACCAAACACCTGCACATGGCTGCACTGAGCCTGTATGGCACAGCCTGGCTTTTGGCTTCTGGTTATTTTTAGCTTCAAACATGATCCTTTCCACCAAACTATCTTCATAAAATTGTGAAAATGAAGTATTTAGAGATGTGTCAGTAAAGCACACGGCTCATGGCTGAGCTTGGAGGCCGATCCCACTGCTTGGCACCTGCATGGCACTCACTGGATGGTGAAGAGTAGCAGGTCCTTGGGCAACGCTGTGGAGGGGATGGATGAGCCAAAGCCCTGGTTCCAAACCCTGCTGGGATGCTGGTTGTTCCCAAGGACAGTGACCCCCTGCCCTCCAGGACCCTGTGCATGGCCTGGAGCACAGCCCTTTCCTTTGGTCTGCTGTTATTCCCAGCCAAGTCACAGCCTTGGGAATACCTGTTTGGCTCATGCAGCACGACCTGCACTCCCCAGCAAGACAGAGGATTTGGTAACTCAGTAGATGCCCAGATGTGGTTAAGAGTTCAGGTCAGGCAGCATGAGAGTATCACATGGAACTGCTGTTAGTGCTTTGAAAAATTCAATATCCACCCTCTTACCACGTGCTCTTTTTTCACTGCAGAAACACCATAGCTGAGGATATCAGTGGTATTACAGGATAAACTTGTCAAAGCTGGGTAATACTTTAAAGTAGGGTAATACTTTATGGGTGATTGAAACACTTTTTCCAGTGTCTTCTCTTCCAGCTCGGCCAGGGAAGTGCTGCTTAGTGCCTGGGTCACCTGAAAATGAGTGCTGTTATTTCGTGAACGGTGTGAGATGACACTTTCACTCCTTTTTCCACACTTCAACAGCTTCCTGTTGCTGACTTGTTAGCAGGTATTTCAGGGTTAAGTGATTTGATGTTATGGAGATGCTGGGCAGAGTTCAGCATGTCCAGACAGGTCTGACCTGACTGATGCTGTATCCCCCCTTCAGTGCCCAGAGAAGCAACCCCCATTTTTCAGGGCACAGGCCAGGAAATGTTGTCAGGCTTGCATAAACAGATATTTTGACAAGGAAATTTAAATTTTCCCTCCATTATTTTGTCTAATGCTTCTCGTGTTTTGTCTGTTGTATTGCAGATTGGTTCAAACAGGAGTGCAGCATGCAAAGTACAAGAAATGCAAATGTAGTGTCCACTCCACTTTCCTACTAGGCAATACTTGTGGGTTGAAAATATCTACTCCAATTAGGAAAATATTATTGTGTTTCCATACAAACTCTTAAAAAATGAAGTTTTACCACCAAACGTGCTTATTCCAGCCAAACCCTTGACACTGACCCTGCAGTCAGGCCCAACTGACACTTGCCTGGGAGAACCACCTCAGCCCAGTTTTATCTTCAGGATTTCATAGAACCAGAGAATCGTAGAATGGGGTTGGAATGAACCTTAAAGATCATCTGCCATGGGCAGGGACACTTCCCAGTAGACCAGGTAGCTCAAGGCCTTATCCGGTCTGGCCTTGAACACTTCCAGGGCTGAGACACCCACAACTTTCCCGGGCAACCTGTTCCAGGATCTCACCACCCTCAGTGTAAAACATTTCTTCCTGATATCTAACCTAAATTTCCCCTCTTTTAATTTGTACCTATTACTCCCTGTCCTGACACTACAGTTCCTGATGAACAGTCCCTCTCTGGCTTCTCTGTAGCCTCTTCAGATACTGGAGGGTGCTCTGAGGTCTCCACACAACCTTTTCTTCTCTAGGCTGAACAGCCCCAACTTTCTCAGCCTGTCCCACAGGTCAGGTACTCCAGTCCTCTTATCAACTTTGTGACCTCCTCTGGACCTGCTCCAACAGTTCCATGTCCCTCCTGTGTTGGGAACAGCAGAACTGTAGGCAGGACTCTACAAGGGTCAGTTAAATGCTATAAAAATGACCAATTACCCCATTCTGAAAGACAAGGCAACGTGCATCCTCCTGTTATCATGGAAAGACATGCCATGTGACACCAGGGTCTTCCTGCTCCTCCTCTCCACCACCCACCCACCTTAGGGAATTCCAGCACCGCCCTGAGTTTGTTCTGGTTACCTTCAGGGACACAAGACCCTGTATCTGTGCCCAGCATATAATTTACCTGTAATAATTCTGGTTGTCCTAATGTACCAAGGGCCATTCCAGATCTTGGACATCCCTTGGCAGAAGTCCATCAGTGGCTCACCGAGCATGAGGAGAGAAACAAAGAGCAGAAGGGGTCACTGATTTGGAACATGCAGTTGTGTCCTACCTCATTTTGCAGATTTTCAGTATTATTGTCATTTAGATGTGATCTCTGGAGGGGTGGCTGAAGCTCTCACTGCTGACACTACACTGCAGCCCACAGGTCCACACGATCCCTGGTATTTCTGCCCCACTCTGCCCGTCCTCCACCCATTACAGGGGTACAAAACACAAAACCTGTTTCTTAAACAACTTCAACCACAGTGGTACAGCACCAGTTGGGGCTGTCTCCCTCAGAACTGAAACAGTCTTGCAACGTGCCTTGAAAAAAGGAGGAAATTTGAGGGGGGGATGTGAAATCCTGGCTCTCTGCAGCTAAGTGGGAAAGCTCAGATTGTTTCAGCAGAGGTTGGCAGTCACACCAGCTCTTCTGGTCCAGGCAGCAAAGAGAAATAACGGGTATGGTGTGGGGCCCCTCTTCTGGAAGGGAAGGTGTTGGGTTTAGGGTCTCAACAGTGGTGGTATATCCACAAGCAAGTTCAGAGCTGATGTAGGTATCTCCAGTATGAGTTATGAAGTTGTTAATCCTCCACAGGTTTTAATAATCATTTAGCATTTAGTGAGTATGCTAGACTATAAATGTGTTATTAAACCTAAATTAAATGCAGATTTGGAACATAAATGTGCTAGAGAAATTTATGAGGGATCTTAGCAGTGAATAATTTTTTTAGACACTGCTGTGAAAGCTACGGAATATCAGTTTCTGAATGAGTATAAAATACTGTGTGTTACTTGTCCATTATGAGAGAATGTGTCTGTGGAGGTATGTCCTAAAACCCCCATGCAATCCCAAACCCTAATTAAGGCAGAAATTTCCAGGTCTGTAAAAAGCAAACGAACCATTTCCATGTCAGTTCAGTACTGTGCCACCTGGAATTGCTGTGGGCGGGTCCCACCTTCTCCAGACCTACCAAGCTCAGGATGTGCAGGAACCATGGAATTATAGGATGGCTTGTGTTGGAGGGGACCTTAAAGCCCATCTTGTTTCAGCCTCTGCCATGGGCAGGGACACCTTCCATCAGACCGGGCTGCTGCAAGCCCCATCCAACCTTGAATCCATTCCCAATAAATATCAAGTGCCTCCCACACCACAAGGTATCATCAGAGGACAGTATTGTGTGTGTTGACTTGCCCTGGTAGAATTTACAGCAACAATACTGAATTAATTTCAATTACGTTTTTTAAAGGAGAAAAGCAAACCTACAACAGTTTCAACCAGTTTACAAAGCTGTTGATGGCTGCAAAATCTGGAGTTCCCTCGCACTGCAGCCCTCTGGTCAGACTGGGGTTCGTGAGGATCCCATTTTCTGTGGGAGAACTGGTCATCTTGCAAAGTTTAACACCTTTAACTCAGCTGTTGGCTGAGAAATGAACATCATCAGTATCTTAGTCAGGGAACAGGATCTATCTAAAGCTCCTCAGTGGCCAGGAGTTTGGGACAAATTCTAGGAAACACAAAACAGCAGAGACTCTAATTGGTCTAATGGTTGTGCTTTATTTTAGAGTCACACCAGATTTACTTCATGGTCTGCACTAAAAATTAACACACAGCTGTCATGTCCACATGTGTATTTCCTAAAGGACCATCTCTGTTTCTAGTGATTCCAGATGCAATTGCAAACTTTACCTTAATCAGGCATGATGGAAATCTGCTCCCATTCTGACAGGGGAAGAAGCAGAGAAAGAAAGGGGAGGGCAAGGTCCTCCCAGCACTGGTTGAGCACTTTGGGTTGTTTCTGGAGGAACAAAAGAGACACTTCAGGCTGACTAAGTGCTTTCAGAGGAGCAAATCAGTGTTGATGACTTCCCATTACTTCTGAGACTCATGCATCCATGATTTCTACTTCCAGCCCTGCACTTGATTAAAGGACACTCCACATCCAGAGCAATGTTATTGAACAGAATGCCTGTGTTATCAAATAATAAACTATCTGTCACAAAACTGGCTCAAGGTTTGGGAATTTTCTAATGTAGGAAGATTAGGAAGATTGCACTCCAAATAAGTACCATTTTGGACTAATTGTTTGCAGATATGGCATAGAAGCAAGATGGCTTGTTTTGGGAAAGTAACATTGATTTTACCTTAAAGGATTCTAGCTGAAAAATAAATGTTCAGAGCCCAAACTTGCTTAAAGCTCTGCATTTGCATTTACTTGAAGGGAAGCTGCACTTGGAGAGCTGAAGAAATCTCTCAGCATGCTGGTCTCTCCCCTTTAAAACTGGAATAAAAAGCAGTTACCACACTAGATTCAATCACCTGGGCCTAGATTTTGTCATAACCACATAGGCAGCTCTACAGACAACAGACTTGACCTGTGAAGTCTTCCCTCTCCCTGTACCCTACCCATGCAGACACACAAAGAAATTCACTCTTCAAAACTCACAGAGCCTCCCACTCCTTTTTCTAACCCTTCCTATATGGCCTTTTCTATGTGGGAAGGGCCCAAATGGGCACAGGAGCTGCCCTGCAGCACGTCCAGCAAGGCAGGCACAAAGATCTTGGTTCTCCATTCCAGCTGAGTCAGAGGCTCGATATGTGACCTCCTGTCTCTGGGTCTCCTTATGTCAAAACCTAAATTGAGTTTAAATCTAGGAACACACTGAGAACCAGATGCTCCAGCTGAGCCAAACCTTCCTGGGTAAATACATTGCAAAGAGCACAAATCATCCCATTTCAAACTTTGGGAATCTGTATATATTTAAATGTATACAAAATTCTGCTGTTTCTCGACAATAGGTTCATGGTCTAGAAGAACAGAGATCCAGCAGGCTGAAATTAATAATGCATTAGAACAAACACCAGTGCATTGTTTCCCATTTAAGGAACTGTCTGGATATAAATAAATCCTTACTCATATTCTATGATTTAAATAACAATCATTCTTACTATTAGTAACAATTGCACCTTTCCGAAAAATAAGAGATAAAAACCAGTGTTGAGAAGGCATCTGGGGAAGGAGCCTTAAACTCTGATGCTTTTGCTGCCAGTGTACTGAATGTGACTCCGTTCAAACTACCTCTGAACGTCCCCATAATGTTTGGTGCTGTGGTTTAACCCCAGCCAAGCCCCTCACAGCCACTGCTCACTCCCCCACCGGGAGGATCAGGGAGAGAAATGAAGGGTAAAAGCTGGAAAACCTGTGGGTTGAGATAAAGACAGTTTAGGGAAAGCAAAAGCCATGCACACCAGCACCTTCTTCCTCTCCCTTTCTGTGCTGAGCGTGATGTCCTTTGGTCTGGGATACCCCCTGGGGCAGTTGGGGTCACCTGTCCTGGCTGTGTCTCCTCCCAGCCTCCCAAGCACCCCCAGCCCCTTCCCCAGCATGGCAATACGAGAGCAGAAAAGGCCTTGGCAAGGAGTGCATGGAAACATGGACACAAATATCTGCCCAAAACAATAACCAGGCTAAAAACTAATACACATGAACATCCATCAGCGATCATGGACCCTCACTGAGATAGTTCTCGTACAGAACCTGTGGACTGGCTATGGGCAGTGTCATGGCAGCAGTGAGAAGCTGTGTTGCTTTGCCTCTGGGGTTCCAGCCTGTAATAAGAGTCACTCATGACTATTGGAGGTCACTGGACAGCAGGCAGCTGAATTATTGCACATTTACACACCTCCAACAATACCTCCAAACAACACCAGAAAGAGCCCAGGCAACTGCTTTAAAAACGTAATTTTCAAAGTCTGAAACACAGAGAACAATTTCAATTCAATAACTGGTTGTATGGTTTCAAAAAAAATTTACTGTTCTTTACATTCCAACTCTTTTTGCTGTAATTCCACAGCAGAGAAAGTGGGTTGCAAGGTAGATTGTTAGCAACCTGATTTTTGTTTTCTTTATGACATGTATAAGCCCAGAGTGTTCTACTATAAAATTCACTGCAGCATTTGGAGTGAATAAGGAAAAAAACCCCAAATCATAAAGTATTTCCCTTTGCTTATACTATTGGTTTGTAAAAACAAGGGTCTGATGAACAAACTATTTTAAACAAACAGGGGTTATGAGTGCACAGTACAGCAAATTGTGGTTATTTCTCACATAACTTTGTTACCTGTCAACCATTGATTTCCTTTTTATGTAAATGAAAGGCTAGAAACCAATGCAATTACCCTCCACACATTAGTTTAAATGCTGGGGTGCTACAAACCCCATTTATCTCTCATACTTTCTGTTAGGCTGTGAGTCAGCTCTGAGGTTTAAATTTTGTTTAAAAGTTCTTGGCTAATTGATCACTTCAGAGATGCTTTAAACACAGGTAAAACACCGACAAAGATGTTAAAAGTAAGCTTTCTTAATGGATGAATTGCAACTATCCATCATCCTGCTGCTACTTCCCCACCACCCTCCCATTAAACCTAATAAGTTCTATTAACGCTGTTAACATGTGGCATCTGTTAATGGAAAGCGTACAATGCACAAGGCAGGAGGGGACCTGAGGGCTCAGAGAAGTAAAGTTTGGAACAGAAAAACAAATTGTGACTATTCCCAAAGTTAATGGAACGGCAGGTCAGTGTTCCAGGCCCTTCTCAGAGGAGATTCCCATTTCGAGCCCTGCCGGAGCGAAGGCAGCGAGGCCGCACTCCTGCAGCGCACGTTGCATTTCAAATGTAACAGCAGACAAAACAGAGAAGTTGAAGTTAAAAAAAAGGAAAAAAAAAAAAAAAAAGAAGAAACATATTTATTTTCGGCTTGAGAAAACAGTGTGACACATGACAAGCCTGGATCTCTCTCGGAGAGGCTGTGCTCTACATTACCGAGATTGAGTTTGATCGTTCCTGAAGGAACACAGAAATCCCCAGCCCTGGATGGCAAGGGCTGTAATAGTCGCCGTTAATGTCTGCTGTTAGCTGATTACTGACATCTTGAAAGCATTGCTGGGGCAGGGCTCCTCACAAGCTTCTGTCATGTGGATGCTCTGGCAGATGGAGAGCATGCACTGCGGGGAGAGGGTGGCTGGGAGCTTCAAGGACCGGCGCATAATCAAAGGCTTTGAACTGTTCCCTGCCTGTGAGACCCCTTTCCTTCTTACTAGGGGGACTATCAGAACATATTATAATGACCAAAGCCAGCCCATGTAGTAACAGCTGTGAGTGTAATCCAAAAATTAGCTCATTAATTCACAGGAAAGTATTTTCTACTCGTCTTTCATTACCAAAAACGTGTCTGCTTGTTAGCAAAACCTAGAGCTTTAACTGGAATCTTTAAAACATTAGCAATACACATGTGCTTTTCTATGCCTTAGTGGGAGATTTATTGAGTTTATTCTCTAATCTCTGTTTACAAGCAGAAATATGACGAACATAAATCATTTGAAATAAGATTTCAAGCTACAAATCCCGCTTGCTATTTTCCGACGTCGTCATGTTATTTCAAACCTGCAATTAATTCTTTTCTTTGCTGGCCTGTTTGTTTTTAAAAACAATTTCGCTCCACTTGACCTTTGTAGTTCTTGGAAAAATGTTCAAAGTTGGAAATAACTCTAGATGTTATCTGCTAGAGCTTATTTACCATGCACAGTGTGCTCAGCTTGAGCTGAAGCTTAGGAGCCCCAGATACAAGACATGAGGGGCGAATTCCTACCAGCAGGAATTAGGATCACATGGATGCTGTGATCATTATTGAGGACAGTCAGGCTGCTCTTCAAGTGGTGGCTCTTATAAAAACCTCAAATACTTAAAAGAGAAAGGGAAAAAAAAAATGACACAACGCCAACTCTTGCAGAAAACTGACTCTACTGTTGCTAAATCCTCATGTTTCCCATCATATGACCAAACAATGTAAGTGAGCAATGACATTGTGAATTAAATGCTTAAACAGCCTTGAAAGCCCTGATCCAATACACAGTGGTTATCTTGCAAAACATTAGTGTATCTAGTTCAGGCACTATGCAATGGATATCTTTTCATACCATGCTAAGCTAAAAAAAAAAAAAAAAAAAAAAAAAAAAAAAAAAAAAAAGTGTATTTGCACTTTGAACAGGAACAAAACAGTTCAATGGGCCTGTTCTGATGTTGCTCATGGAATGAATAATCACAGAAGTGTGAAAAAATCACCCAGGCATATCCCTTGGGTTATGGTCCCTCTCTCTTAGGTTTCCTCATTATCATTTGTCCAGAATCCCAGAGTATGTTGAGTTGGAAGGGACCCACAAGGATCATCCAGTCCAACTCCTGGCCCTGCACAGCCCCATCCCCAGAGTCCCCCCCTGTGCCCCAGAGGATCATCCAAACCCTCCTGCAGCTCTGGCAGCCTTGGGGCTGTGCCCACTGCCCTGGGGAGCCTGTTCAGTGCCAACCACCCTCTGGGGGAAGAACCTTTCCCTGAGATCCACCCTGAGCCTGCCCTGACACAGCTCCAGCCATTCCCTGGGGGCTGTCCCTGCTCCCCCCAGAGCAGAGCTCAGTCCTGCCCCTCCTCTGCCCCTGCCCAGGCAGTTGGAACTGCAGGGAGGTCTCCCCTCAGTCTCCTCCAGGCTCCCCCAGTCCTTTGTCACTGCCTTAAATGCATTTGCTGTCTGTTCCTGGGGGTGCTGTTGGTGCCAGGAGGGATGGGTCTGTGCAGGGCCAGGAGTTGGACTCGATGATCCTCTTGGGTCCTTTCCAACCCAGCATATTCTGTGATTCTGGAAGTGACCTGGCTCGGACCATTCACTCCCATGTTCTGAAGTCAGTGGGAAATGTGCTGTTTTGGCAATACCTGGCCAGCCTCCCCTCAAAGCCAGCTCGAGGTATCTCATTTCGGTCTGCAGTTCCAAAGTATCAGCCCTTAAACCAACCTTTCAGAATTAAAAGCCTTTGATTGTATAATTAACTTTTAACTGATCAATAAACACAAGTCCACTAGGTCATTAGCACAGCTTGCTCAGGACCATAAGCTCATCAGGCAGGAGAAATTGTAAATAATGCAATAGCCTGATGAAAAGCCAGATGACCATGCCCACAGAGCTGTTTAGATGGGTAACAGAAGGGGAGGCAGGTTATGTTACAGCTTCAGAGCCAAAAATGACCAAAAAAACCCCGAATATCCATAACCTTTAAACTAGGCAACTTTAAAAATTAAGTATTTCTGATCCTATAACCACAGCATTATGCTGGAAAATGGGACATGAATCCCTTTCCAGGGTTTGTGCATTTCTTCAGTGATTTTTTCAGCTCCTCCATAGTGGATCCATGATACCTGGACATGCTGCACATCTGTACAGCAGCAGTCTGGACCAGAGGCCAAAGTTATTTTATTTAGTTTACATTTTCCTGAGGAACAAGCTGATTGTCTGCCTTGGAGAGGGAAGAGGAAAGCTGGCCCAAAACACACAGCCCAGCAGAATCACAGACCCCATAGCCCAGGTGAAGGATTGGCACAGCTGGGGGAAAAAACTGGAATCAACAAACCCAAATGACATGAACAAATCGGGGAAGAGGAGACTGACCCAAGAAAGGCCAAGACAGCAAAGTACTGAACTGCTACGTGAACAACACAATTTGTTAAAAAAAAAGCCTCATTTTTGAAATTCAGATGTTTGGGGGAAGAATAAATATTTTAACTCCGCTCCAGAGCTCAGTCCTTCAAGGTGCTGGGCACAGTGGCCACAGCCTAAGCAAACACTTCAACAAAATTGCTCCATGGGCACAGGGACAGAATTGGGCCCTGAAACAGCAACTATTGCCATTATTGATAATTAGTTCCAATTATTGTCATTGAACAGGATGAAAAAGTTCACTCCTTAAGTGCATTACAGCCACTCAGTCCCTTTCACTAGAAGCACGGGATTGGAATGAATGAAAAAGTTCAACTCCTGGGACAAAAAAATACAATTCAAAGAAGAAATTTAACACAGAAAGCCAAAAATATTTATATTTAACAGACTGCAGCATCTTGGTTTTCAAAAGGCTGAGTCCAAGGCAATTACAAAGCTGGAAATGGTGATATTAGAGCTATTTTAGTGATTCTGCAAGAGTCAGTTTAATCTTCTGAGGAAGTTTTGCCTGTTTTCAGTGGGAAATGTGCAGCTTAAAAAGGGCTGTGCTGGTTTTGTGACTGCTGCCAGCTCAGGATGTGCTGAGACTTGTGTTTTCAGGAGTGCAGACCATCTATATTGAGGCAGCATCAGGGCAGCAGCATTAACTAAACTGTTACATCCACGCTATATAGTCCAGATACACAATCTCTGCTTTTTAATGTGAGATGGGGAGGGAAAAAAGTTCAACTCCCGCGACAAAAATGCAATTCAAAGCAAAAAATTCAATACAGAGAGCCGGCAATATTTACCTTTAACAGATTGGAGCAGTTTGCCTCTCAAAAGGCCGAGTCCAAGGCAATTAAAACTTTGGTGGCCTTTCGGTTTTTAAATTGCAAATAAAGGCTAACAAAGCGGAGAGAGGAGGCCCTTTCTGCAGCACATGTGGGGCTGTCAGGGTTTGACAGGTGTGTGCCTGGGCACTGCCGGCGCTGCTGCTGCTCCGAGCTCCTCGGGAAACCTGAGAGTGTTTGTAAACAGTCTGTACTTTCTCAAAAGTGCCCTCGAGATTTGTTACAGGAAGTCAAATTGCTCAAATCTACCTAATTTGGCACGATACGTTGAAAGCATGCTTGAGTGATCATAATTGCACTGGGACTGACTTCATTTAGCAATCTCTGGGCATACCTTTCCAATAACAACTGCAGGCGATATAAATTCAATCTCTTGTTTGTTTCTGAAAGTGATTAGCCTAAAAAATTTGGAATTTAAACACTCGTAATTGCAAAGTGTTATTTATATTCAATTTTGATTTATTAAAGAAAAAAGTCCTCCCACTTTTCCTTCTTTCTTTCTTTTTTTTTTTTTTTTTTTTTTTTTCCCCAGGAATGATTTGAGTTGCTTTGGAAAGTGAAAGGGATAGAAAATAGAAATGAAGAAGATATTTCTCGTTGGTGGTGAACGCTGCTCTTACAATAGGATTTTTTTCTCCTACAACATAGAATTTTGCAACAAAAGCATGAAGGATTCTCATGTTTGCTTCAAGCCTGGGCTATTTGCTGGGAAATATCAATGGCTCACTAGGATTAATATAATTTTCACATCTATGCAGATGTATGTGCAAAAACAAGCCAAATCAACTGTGCTGTACAACTAAAAGGATAGAAAGAGACCTTAAAGAGTCCCATTTACATTCTGAGTATGATAATCAGTATCATTGAATAACAGAAACAAGGCTGAAAGATATTTAATTTGTGCATCCATTCAGGTTTTTTAAACCAATTCATCAAAACATATTTGCATCCTTTTTATGGAGCCTCCAGAAACTGTTGGGGCAAACCCCATGATAGGCAAGTATTGTCCCAAAAGTTAATTTTTTGGAGAAGAGCTGCAGAAAGAAAACAGTGATTCATAAATACAGGCAAATACTCACAAAGCCTCTTCAGCAGGATGCCGGCTCAGCCAAGCAAAAGCACCCCCCAGAAAAGCCCATAACATGTATAAACCCCAAATGTCAGACTTCCAATTATGGAAAAATGCTGTGAACTCTCAAGAATTTCGCTCAGAATTTAAGAAATTAAATTCCCAACAGTTACGTTGCAAAGAGCAGCTTCAAAAACGCAGAGAGAAAAAAACCCACAAAATTCATCAGGAAGAACTGTTTCCTGAGAACATCTTGCTGGGCCCTAATCACGAACAGACCTGTGTGTAGCTCCCTTGCTCTAATTAAAAACAAGACATGAGAGATGAAGCAAAGCAGCAAAATCTCCGTGAGGGCTGACCCTGTGGCCTCAGCCTTACACTGTCAGGAAGGACAGGGCTTTCCTCACAAAAAACCAGCAGCTGAACAAGTCTCTCTGCCACATTGGTTTTTTCCATGTCTTCCTTATAACCATCCTCCTCCTCTTTTCCTAACCTGAGTTGTCATTGAACTTAACAAATTTGGTGCCCACAGATTGTGCTCAGAGCCAGAAATGTGGTATCATGAGACCAACTGACCTTGTATTTTCCTGAAAGCACGTTCAGGGAGACCAGCACTCCCCCAGCAGCAGCAGCAGGGAAGCCAAGGGTGTTGTGTTTCGTTGCACCCACCTCCATGAGCCCACCAAGAGACCCCTCTGGTCTGCACAAACACCAGGCAGGAGGGTAGGGCCAGGAGGGGTCGGGCTCTTCTCCCAGGTAACAAGTGATAGGACAAGAGGATACGATCTCAAGCTGTGCCAAGGGATGTTCAGGTGGGATACTGGGAAAAATATCTTCCCTGAAAGGGTGGTGAGGCATGGGAGCAGGGTCCCCGGGGCAGTGGTGGGGGCACCATCCCTGGAGGGGTTCAAAGGATGTGGCATTTGGGACACAGTTTAGAGGTGAACGTGGCAGTGACAGGTCAATTGCTGGACCTGAAGGTCTTAGAGGTCTTTTCCACCCTTAACAATTCTCTGATGGTTCCATGATCTCACCTGGCAGGCCATGACCTTCCTGGGTGCTGCTGCTGTGGGATCCCACAGCCCACACTGGACACCTGGGTGGGAAAGGACACTGAGGACACAGAGGCAAAGGTGCCTGTGCCTACTAAAACTAAAGCTGAATCTTCCAGGGAGTTCTGAATCCCTACAGGGCCCCATGGCAAGGTATGGGGTCCCAGTGTTAAACACCCATGGGAAGTGCCTGCTGTGTGATGCCAGCAGGTGTATCCAGGGGGGGAACAGGTCACTTAAGTGGTGCTGGAACAGAGAAGGAATTTCTCAGATCCATCAACCTTTACCTAAAGTTTACTTTGTTTTTAAAGCAACAAATTAACCAAATCATCCCTAAAATAAAGCCAAACCTCAGGGTGAATGATTTTAAAAGGGTCTGTGCACAGGCTGTCACAAATTAGGTGGGACCTTCACCTACTAAGCAAATAATTTAGTGCTACAATTATCCCATTTCCCTGTCAGCAATACTACTGCTTACCCAAAACATCTCCATTTAGTTTTAAACCAAACACATTATTTACTTGATGGAAGGGAAGAGAACAGAAAGAGTGGCACAACCTGAACATTCATCATTGTTGTTTGTGCTCCTTGAAGGACATTGTTGAATTATTGCTATAAACATTCCACATTTGGCCAAATGTTGTTGATATAAACAAGGATTTTTCCTCATTAAGGTAATTTGGTGCAGTCTGAGAAACTGATTTATCAAGAGAAATAATTAAAGGCAGATATGATTTGTGGCTCTTTGTACTTGTAGATGTTTCAGCATAAACATCCCATTAAAATTAAGTCACTGCTGGTCTGATCCTACTAACAATAGTTTTCAAATACTTTTCAATAGTTTTCAATTTCATACACATGTGCAGCCACATGTTCTTGTTCAAATTCGGAGCTGTGCAGCAGAGTCCCAAGCTCAGAGTTGTCCTGGAGCACAGAAGAGAGAAGAGCTTGACAGATGCCTTGTGTGACATTCAGTACCTTCACATGGAAGGTTTGCTGGTTTGGGGGGAGGGCAGAAGGAAATTCTTCTTCTTTTTATCAAAAACAGGAGTAAAAGTGACACAGTGGCCAATGATGTCCTGCTGGTTGGACTTCAGGACACACCCCAGTCACCCACGCCCTTGTAGTTCCCTCCAACACAGTGGAATCCCGGTACATCCCGGAGCTGGCACAGGGACACATCGACCAGGAGCCCTGTGCCCTTCTGGGGCAGCATCTGGACACCCAGCAAAAGTGAATGGCAATAAACAATTACGCTTCTGGACCCTGAATCACCATTCTGCAGGTTCCTCAGCCTTTCTTCCACATGAATCCACCAGAGAAAGGGTTCACAAGCACTACCCAAAGCTACTGAAGTGTTGCTTCTCCTCCCCTTTCCACTGGCCCTTGGAGCAGATCCACAAAGCAAAACCAAAGTGCAAATGTGGCCCAGGTTACTCGGCTGCTTTGGAAGGTGCATGAAATGGGCAGCAGCACCAGCTGTGCCAGGCTGCCCAAAAACCAGGTCTTTACTCAGGGAGGTACTGATTAAAATTCTGTTCCAATTTATTTTGTTTTCCGTGCTTGTCATGGGAATTAGCAAATAAATGTGGTGGGTTCCCCTGCTCCAAAGGGACCAGTATCTGCTCCTTAGTTCTTGGAAGTCAGGGGGCACAGAGCTGGACGTAGGCCACCCTGGTTCCTATGCTCTCACACACTGGTTCAAATTCCAGGGTAATCAAAGGTGATCACATCACACTGATTTTCTTACCTGCCAGCAATACAGAATGTAATTTGATAAAGAAAGTAAAGACTTCTAATCTCCTCACAGAAAGAAATGGGCATGAAAAGGAATGGGGAAGCAGATCAATCTTGCTTAGGTCATGGATATACCTCACGTCTTAACTAACAGCCTCTCAAGGGCTGAAGTACTTGCTGTTCAAAACACAGCTGAAAATGCCTGGATTTATCTGCAGTCAAAGGAAACAGGCATCTGGTGATTTAGGACAAGCCACCTTTCTGTTCCCAATCTTGGTGATCAATCCTGTAAAGATGTTGAACAACTTTAAGCCACTGTTAATTGAGCCTGCTAATTACATTTCTCAGCAACACACAAGCCATGGACATCACAGAGGCAGATAGAGCACATATTTACAGAGAGGGCCCTTGGGAATTCTAGATTAGTCCCAGGACAACTTGAAAGGAAAGATAAGGAAGCTTAAGGGGACTCTTCCTCTCCTGCAGCAGACGAATGAATTAGCAGAGAAGGCTCCAGCTCTGGTCAAAGGGGAGGGATAATGTGGTGATGAAGTAGGTCTTAAATCATTGTGATGTATTTAAGTGTCACTCTAAAGAAGATCTAGAGATGCAGGGAGAAAACAAAGTATCAGTCAAAATAATCAGGCACATTTGAGGACACCATGGGTCCGTTGGATAGGTAGCTTTTTCAGCACAGAATTTTTTTCACTTCAAAAGGTCTTTCACATGTCATTCATTTAAGTGGCAGAACTTTTGTTTAATCAATTTATTTATCCAATTTTATTATCTCATTTCTCTCCCAGGGCAGTGTCACAGGAAGAGTTTTATTTTCCACAGGCCAAGTGCCATGGGGGCAGGGAGGGCTCTGTGCTGCTGGACCGGGAAACCACAAACAGTTGTGGGGACTCTGGTGGCCCTACCAAGGGAAGCAAAGTCCTTCCCTGGTCACTGCCATCAGACAGGAGCCTGACATGTGGACTCCAGCACCAGAGCATGGTCCAGTTACAACAGTAACTCTGGAGTCAGTGTTTTGGTGGCACCTAAAGTGCCCAGGTGAGGTATGGTGAGAATTAAACACAGACACTGCATGTGAGATGCTTTTGGGCTGACCAGGCAGACCCTGAACCACTGAGGGGCAGAAGAGGAGTAGAGAAGCTCCTTTGAAGTCACCACAGTGCAGTGCAGAAACAAAAGCCTCATCTGGGATGTGGCAGGGAGCAAAACAGTCCCATGCCAGGGCTGACTCCTGTCTCCAGAACCCCTTTTGGGCCAGGGCTGACTCCTGTCTCCAAAATCCCTCTGAGGCCAGGGCTGACTCCTGTCTCCAGAACCCCTTTTGGGCCAGGGCTGACTCCTGTCTCCAAAATCCCTTTAGAGCCAGGCTCCATCTCTAGTCATTGAAATAAAGGCAACCAAGACAATACATCGTGCTCTTCTATTTGAGGTTTGACTTTCACAGCCTCTGACAAATCACAGACAGACAGGACTCAGAGGGACACAGGGTCAGAAAAACTTCTTTTTGCATATATTTTTTTGGGAGTGAATACTCCTCAGGATACACACAGGTAGTTGAGGTACTACTGTACAGAAAATAAACATAACATTTCACTTGTACCTAACTGGTAATTAACTAGTAATTCATTAATGTCTTTGGCCTTCATGGAAATATTTATTTCCAGGAAATAGATGATGCACATACATCATCTGGGAGGGGAGGGGGAGAATGAAGGACTTATCTCCTAGAACTTGAGGAGATTCAGGAGTCATGTCATTCCACACTCCTCATGATGGTTGGCTGTCAACAGCTGCATTAAGTGGGCTGCATCCATTATGGGGATGGAAGATGTCATCAAAATGAATTAGAGGCTTATTGGGCCGTAGTTGCATTTTATATTCTCCTGACAATTCACTTTGTGTCTGACACACTTGTGAAAAGTAGGCTGGGAAAAGAGGGCACTAGTGCATAGGAACACGAAGTATCTCAATTATTTTTCCTTTCCATAATGGAATCCTGTGGGGTTTTACAGCCACTTAAGCACATCTCTTTTTTTTTTTTTCTCCTTTTTTTCCCCCCCATATATCCCAGTGCTAAAGAGCAGTTGCCATCCTAAATCTTAACTGAAGATTATTTGGAAAGCATAATTAATGGTTATGAGATAACATCTCATCCACAGAGTTAGATTAATTAATGAGCAATAACTGATGTGACTGTAAACAAATACGTGTCCACATTAAACTGAAGAACAGACACAAATCCTAAGTCACCTACAACACCAATAATTGGGCACAGGAAAGCTCAAATATGAACCTGGTCCTTCACACAACAGTTCTGGAGGAAGAAAAACAGATAAATCAGTCAGATTTTAGTTTGCTCCCACCTCTCCAGCCCTCTCTGGAAAAATACCCATATCCCACAGTGCAGTAGGGAAACACTGTCAAGGGCCCTTCCACAGCACTCAAAAGCACAAGAAAACCTTGTTGCTCTTCCCAAGGGAATTGTGCAGCAGTGATGGCAAGTGCTGCTCTCACAGGGGCCTCCAGAGCAGGGGAAGGGCTGCCAGAGGTCCAGGTGTCCATCCCTCTCCCCACCACGGTTACACCTCGTGCTCCCTCAGCCTCCTTTGATCGACTGACACCAAGGAAACTGCCCAAAAGTTTTCCTCATTTACCAGAAAATTCTCTGCTGCCTCACACTGGGTTAAATCCAGCCTCTAAATGCCCAAATACATGGAAAGACCACAGGAAATGGGATTATTTAGAAGAAATTGTGTATTTTAATATTTTTAAAGCTTGAATAATGAGTGCTTTGTAATGCAGCTTTGCAATGAGGATGTATCCCTGTCTATTTTGGTTCCAAAATGCTGAGCATCACCGACTGTGTGAGTATAAAATACACAGTGCAGCACCCAGAACCAGCCTGTGAGCTGATGCAGGCTCAGGGGACAGGTCCTCACCTTCACAGCTCATTGGCAGAGTGCTCCAGGACTGTGATCCCACAAAGGCAGCACATTTCCTTCCTGGGAAGGTGCAAAGCCATTCATCATTGTCCTGAGAGCACAAAACACTCCCATACTTTCCTTAGTACAACAAGTTGTGTGTGGAAAATGAGAATTCCCTGTATGGGAAGTGGGACAAGTGGGGAAGTGGAGAAGTTCAACCATCCTGACCTCCTCTTCAGAGAGTTGAAGGCAAAACTCTACCAAGGCTTGAGTGGAAGTGTCTCATATGATGTCACAAAAATAAGCCAGCAATGCCCTGCTAATTTTTCTTGCCAAATCAGTCCATCTCTCAGCACCATTGAGCTGCTTATTCGGTAACTTGTGGCTGAGCTCACTGACACCACTACAGGGAAACAACACCCCAGAGGATGGAATTTTTCTCTGTCAGGCAAAGTCCTACAGCCCTTGCTTATCTATTATCCCTGAGTTTGTGTGCACAACGTGGTGACAAGAGCTCGGTGCTCTGCCCGTGCCACCTCATCTTTCACAGGGCTCAGGACACCTCTGCAGTACATTTTGGGAGCTGTGGAATGCTGCAGAAAGATGTTGAAGCATCACAACCACTGTTCTGCAGCCTCCAGACTGTGGTTCCTGGGGTTCCTGAAAGCAGCTGCAACTACAAAATTCATTTTGAACTTTGGGTTGCAAAGTGAATGCAACCTACTAGTCCTAACAAGTTACCATGATCTAAAAACAACATGATATGAAAACCAATAATTCAACAGAATGGTAAGATTCCCAGCCTAAGGAAATGGATAAATGTAATGATCCTATTTTTTTTTCACACTAATCAGCCCAGCAAACAATTAACAACAGGCTGTATACCTTCAGCACCTCTGGGCTCCTTCCATGCAATTCATCCACCCTCCAAAGGCAAAATCTCTATTAAAGAGATGAGGTGGATAACGCCAACCAAGTCCATAAATCACAAAGTCATCCTAAATTTGTTCCTTTGCATTTGTGGAGCAATAGCCTGACTCTCCTCCCTTCTGAATTAGCCCCAGATTCTGCTCTGTCACTGTCCTAGGGAGGCCCTGGCACAGGTTGCCCAGAGAAGCTGTGGCTGCCCCATCCCTAGAAGTGTCCTACATTGGGTGGGATGAGGCTTGGAGCAACCTGGCCTGGTGGAATGTGTCCCTGCCCATGTCAGGGGGTTGCAATGAGATGATCTGTAAGGTTCCTTCCAACCCAAACAATTCTATGATTCTATGAAATAATTTTGCCTCTGAGTTTCTTGATCCAGAAGTAACACCCTTTTTTATCCAGCCCTTTGTGATTGTGCTCGACCAGTCCAACTGCAAATCCAGCACGAGCTGCGCTATTTGGGCTTGGAGCCTCTCCCCCCAAATCGAAGACTCAGTAGCAAGAAAAAGGAGGAGTGGGGGTTTCAGGTCACCTCTCAATGCAGATGAGTTTACTGCAATCCCAGTGAAAAGCTCCTGTTGTGCAGCAGGCGATTTCCAAGTGTTAATCAAGGAGCCAGTTTTGCCAAGCAACTCCCCGGCTCCCCAGATCGTCATAAATACTTGAGCATCCTGCCAAATTGCAGTGTGAACAATAAAGCATTTTCTGCTATCAGGGCACAAAAAGCACTCTCAACTACTGTAACTTGCCCCTTAATTTTAATTCAAGGCACCCCCCAAAATCATTACCCCTGGAAGGCAGGGCTCAGTGGCAGCAGCCAAGCCTGGTCAGGAGAGCCAGAGGCCTGACATTAATAAGGTGCTCTATGCCTGAAAGACCATAAAGGGAAAACCTTAACTAGGTGTTATAACAAGGGGATATGAAGTGTCACAAAGTGTGTAAGTATCACGAGCTCTCTATGAGGCCTCTCTGTGAAAAATCTGCCTCATCTCAACTCCTCTGGGTAAACTATTTCCCTTCTGCTGCTGCTTTTTGTAAAGTATTTGGATACGTGTGAAGAGTGAAAATGGTAATTTCAAGGGGGTGTGTGCTGGCAGCTTTGTGGGGATGGCAGATCACAGCACTGAGGGGGAACAGGGAGCACGTAGCCCAGATAACAAAACCCAAACATGTATTGCCATTAAAAGCTGAGTGCTGCGAGTGTTTCAGAGACAACATAACCCCTGCTTCCTGCCACCAGCATTTACAGCCTCACATTAGGGGTGTTCTTAACTTTCTGCACTTGGTAAATCCACGGGATTGTTCCCATGGATTAATGCCTGTAGGGCTGGGGGGCTGTAAATCCAATCCAGCAAGTCTTGAACCCATCACCCCAGCAGAGCTAATCGCTGCACTAAACACTTCATTAGGCAGGTATGGTTGGAGAGAGCCCTGTGAGATCACAGGAGGAGCATCTCTGGAAAGACAGTGGCAGCCTTTTTAGGGGTTAGGTGGTTGTTTTGGTTGTGGGTTTTGGTGTTGGGTTTTTTTTTTGGGGGGGGGGGAGGTTTTGGTAATATGTTGGACAGATAATTTTGACTGTGAGATCATTAAACCACAGAATCTCCAGAGCTGGAAAGGACCCTCAAGGATAACCAAACCATACTCCTGACCCTGCACAGGACAGCCCCATGTGCCTGAGAGTGTTGTCCAAACACTTCTTGGGCTCTGTCTGGCTTGGTACCATGACCACTCCCTGGAGAGCCTGTTCCACTGCCCCAACACCCTGTGGATGAAGAACCTGTCTTCTGGGATAACGCATTAAAGATGATGTGATAGATCGTAGGCACGTAGAAGTTGGTTCTACCATTTTCTATGCACGGCCAAAGAATTAAAAAAAAAAAAAAATATAGCCATTACTCTACTAGGACCAAGTATTCCTTGGTAGTTCTTCGTTCTGCACTCGGCCAGGGCAGGTCCCACCACCCAGGTGGCAGCTGCAGTCCCACTGCTGGCAGCACCTTGCCCACGGTTCAGTGGTGCCTCAAACCCTCCCGTGTGCCCCATCCAGCCTTATCTGCGCTGCTGACAGCACCAGGGATGGCTTCCCTCCCCTCCTGTTAATGAGAAGAGTGCTGAAGTGCTGTGAGCACCTTCCCCTGACACCACCATGCCTGCCTGTGATGAATTAGGGCTGCGCTTGAACCTAAAGGCCAGCAAATTAACAGTTAATTAGGAGTTGATAAATAGCAGAGGCACACAGAGCCCCTGATTTAGCCTGTTTTCAGCTGCTGCCTTCCTCCAGTATCTTGAACCAGCAAGTGTTTATGTGCGTGTAACAAGTGCCTGAGTGGGCTGCGAGCCTGGCCTTCGTCAGGGCCGCTCCCTCCCACTCCGGCACCCACACGGCTCTGCTTCATCAACATTCATCCCCAGATAAAGACCTCTGACAGGGCTAGAGCATGTGGTGGGAGGGAGGGGAGCGTCCCAGTGCATCCCTCACTCCCGTGGAGGGGCTGCTGGGCCTGGAGTCTCCTCTCACCAGGAATGGTGTCTCATCCGACCATCTGAGACAAGCTCTTGGCTCTGGAGAGGGGTATTACACCCAACCGAGGGGGCTGCAAGTCATTCCTCCTCTTACAAGGGCTGTGTTCTCAATTCACTGGGAGAAACTCTCCATTCCAGTGGGAGCAGCTTTGCTCCGTCCACCTCGGGCAGAGAACAAACCCTTCGGTGATGGCCCTGTACAGCTGGAGCCCAATGGCCTTTTTCATATCTTGACAGTGCTGATGGTTGCAGGGTACCAGGGAAGGCACAGGCTGCCCAGAGAAGCTGTGGCTGCCCCATCCTTGGAAGTGTCCAAGGCCAGGCTGGATGGGGCTTGGAGCAACCTGGGCTGGTGGAAGGTGTCCCTGCCCATGGCAGGGGGTGGGACTGGATGAGCCTAAAGCTCCCTTCCAACTCAAACCATTCCATGATTCTATGACTAAATTAAATTAAAATATAAAATAGCTAAATTTGCATAGGACTGGAAGTGCTGGATATTGGCAGGACCAACATAAACCTCCAGTAACAATCCTATGTGTGGGGTGTAGGTGTGTGTGTTGGTGTCTCCAAGCACACTCAGCTATCTTTCCTCTGCTTCAGAGCAGCTGTAAGTGATAAGGCTGGAGAAACTCTTTGACCTACCTTGAAGCACACCTGGTTTGGGGCCAGGGGCATGACCAATATAGTTTCAAAATTTCGAATGCAATAAGGTTTAGGTTTTCTCCCTTATGAATAGGAAGATGAAGTAGATGTTCAGAGTAGAGTCACAGAATCATTTAGGTTGGAAAAGACCTCTGAGATCATGAAGTACAACTGCTGTCTTTAGACAACCAACTCATTGTGAAATATTCCCCTTTTTGATTGTGCATGTTTTTACCTAGCTGGTGGTTTTCTAGCCCTGCAGGCTATGGGGCCTCAAGCCGTTTACATATGCTCTATGACCTATTCCAGGAACTACTAGATTTGGCCAAAAACCAGGAGAATAGACCCAAAATACTATTAACGTGAAGGGGCTGTATATTCATGAAGCAGGATTTAAAAGAACCCCTGTTAATAAATACGTAAATCAACAAAATCCCTTAAGTGCCTTAAAGGTGATTAAACACACACTCAGATTAAATTAAATTCACTGTAGCTTTTACACATTTCTTTAAGTGACTCAAATAGGTTTGTTTTCCCTTGGAAATAAAAAGAACAACTGTGTGACATTCATATGAGAGCATTGCTTCTCTCAATAAAGGCACATTCAATCAAACCCAGAAACTAACATTTAAAGAACATTACAGCTGGGCTTAAACCAACAAGCAGAAAAAGCTGCAGTGAGGCAGTGATACCACCTTCCTCCCCAGTCCTAATTTATAAAAATAAGGGCTCCACTGTGAAAGAGAAGCAGTTTCCCACTTTTACTCCTGGAGTCTCTGTGACTTTGCATTGCTAACACTTTGCCCTGGGGGCCATGCAATGGTTTCTTGTATTCAACTGCCACGCTTGGAGACGTGAAACAAGGTGGAAACTTGTTTTGGAAGTTATTAAACAATTACCAGTCCCTGATGTGAATGATCATCTGCAAATATTAATATTCATTCTAATTAATGGCAGCAAGTGGTCATGGAATATCAGTTATCCCATTACCAGGCATCCTTACTCCCTGTTCAACTTGGCAGAGGAACTGGGCCAATTCAAATGAATGCCTCTATAGTTGGAGGTTTCTTTGACTATCAGAAATGTAAGATTTAAGGACCTGAAATGAAACCCAGGCTACTGAAGCAGTCAGTAGGAATTCCTTCTCTAAGAGGCAAATGGACTTTGGACCAGGACCTTAAGAATTCTTAGATGGTTTTCGTCTCTTCCCTGTTCAGCAACATCCTGTACTGCTTTTCCTCAGCTTTTATGATTCCCCACAGAGCATATTAATGAACCCTTATTCATTTTTTCAAGCAAGAAGTAGAATTCTTAGTATCAACAGCCAGAAAATAAAGATTGATCTGGCTGTATGTAACTGTTTAATCACGTTTCTATACCCCTGAGCACGCACACAACTTCAAGCAACAGTTTTAAACTTATATTTATCTGTCCTTAAGATTTCACACCATTCCTCTGATTGGTGTCTGATATTTTCCCCAGATGAATTCTGGAGGATTTGATCTTTCAAGGTTTGACCTCACAGTAGCAAACTTAATCTACAGTTATCTTATTAATTGTGTGTTCTCACAGGATTACACTATTCTACAGCACAGACCCCAAGTGTGTGGGGGAGCAACCGGTGGTTATATTTAACCACGTAATTTGGGCTCCCTGTTTAAGTAAAGGAAACAATAATGGTGGCCTTAATTGCAGAAATTACCAGTTACTCAGAGTTTGACATGTGCTTAATGACCAGGGGGTTGGAAACACTAAACCTAATGCCACTTGGCAGACAATTGGAATTGATAATCACCTCTCTAAAAGCTATTGATGGTAATCTGTTATGAGCAGATTTGGCTAATTCCAAGCAGAAGGGTGACTTAGCTTGAGAACACAGCCTCCAGTGGCAACAGTAATGGAGAGTATTCACCTACCCTTTAAAACAAACATTACTCTGTACATCGTATTCCATGTCCTCTTTGTGCTGCCACTCCCAGATGACACTTTTCCCAAAGTTGTGATGCAGAATGCTCACATGCTGTGCAGTATTAAAACCGGATTTCTCTTCCCCAGCAGGAAAAAACTCACTTTTAGTGGAAGAAAAACCCTCGAAGGGGTAATTGTAAGAGTGATACTGAACAGAGCAGTATCGGTGGGTATCCCAGGTGAATTTTCTCATGCAGGAGGGCTTGCCCAAATCTGTCTTGTTTCTTTGATTTCTGTCTCCCCAACAGCTTGGCCAGAACTTTTCCTTTTTTACTCTTAAAAAAGTATTTCAACAGAATTTGCAGCTATTTGATATATTATGTGATTTGTATCAGCAGCCCTGCTCCATCCCAACCAAAATATTAACTGGGTCCTCCACCAAACCTTCTTGTAACCTAAACAAAGCCAGAGCAGAATGTGATAGTTTTGAGGAAATGTGTAATCACTGGTATCACTTTCCCTTGTCAGTTCTCTGAAAGAGCTCTGATTTTCCCAAGCAAAGTAGCCTATCCAGTATTTTAACAGGTTCCAGCTTTACCTTGGGATTAGTTTTCCAGTTAAATAAAGAAACCAAAGGTAGAAAACCATTATGAGGCTTATGCATGGTCCTCTCCCAAACTTAACCAGGTCAGGGCCAGCAAACTCACAGGCTGCATTATTGTCCTTACACAAAGGAAAGGGTAAGAAAATCTTCTAAGTCTGTGGTTGGTACAGAAAATCAAACACTTTCCATTGAAGGGCAACAAGGTTCCTTAACATGAAAAAACAATTCCAACTGTTCTATTAACTACTGACAAATCTCCTGCATTTTTATGCTAAAATTCCAAATCTAAAATGCAAAAAAACCTCCTCATGCTTCTTACCCCTTCCACCTGAAGCTTTTGGGAAATATTTTGCCAGACAGCTCTGGAGTCTGTTCCAGGTTTGCTTCTTTGCTATTTTGCCACAGGAGGAAAATAAAAGATTCTGAGGCTTCATGCCAAACTTGTCTTGCAACAGCACAGCAAAAGGCAGATTGTTGCTGCTTCTGCTCATTCCTTGGCAATTTTAACCCTTTCAGAAGGAGCAGAAACCACCTCTTGGCTAAGCAGCTGTTGTGAGATATCACTCTTGTGAGATAACTCTCTCTCCCCATGGAAAATTTCCAGGAACAGCTAAATTATTTAGGTGATTTGGGGGTCTAGTCCAGGAAACCTGGGTTTACAAGTCACAGAACCAACCCAGCATATTCTGGGATTCTCTAAAACCTGTCAATTGTGGTATCCACATGAGGATCCAGGAGGGATGAGAGGAGAAGTCACCTTTTTAAGCAACACCAGCTTTAGCTCAGAAAAGCAGCAACACCAAATGCTGTCTGCTAAAGCACGCTGCTGAGGCCAACAATGGAAAGGACAAGCAGAAAATGCATGGAGCAGAAAAAAAATTAGAATTTTTAATATTTTAATTTTCTTTGTTGTCATTCTCCTAACTGGCTACAAAACTTTTGGCCGATTTCCCTGCACCGGTATAGCTTTAGAAATAAAAAGACTGATTAATAAGAAATATTTAGAGTCATATTTCTGCCCAGTCCAGTATACTTCACTCAGTACAACTAACTTTCCCTTATATATCATGAAAAATGAAGATTAAAAGCATGGCCAGAAGGGGGCCAGACAAAAATATGTATTTTCAGTCACAAATTAAGGATAGAAAGGAATGGTGGAATATAATATGAAAGAAATAAAAATTATAAAAGGCTCAGTACAATTAAATAAAATCAAATTTGTTTGGAGATTTTAATAGACTGAATATCTAATTAATCATGAAAAGAGGATATTTAACATTATTTTAAAGGCATTAAAGAAAGGCATACATTATATAAATCCATTGAACAGATAAAAAGCTTTAGGAAAAGCAAAATGCAATGATAAAGAAGAAAACAAGCAGCCCTATTCCTTCAACCTCTCCCAGAAACGTTCTGTATCATGAATAAACATGAAAATTTTAGTCCCAAAGGGTTGGAGAAAGATGAAGCATGAGAAAGTGGAAGATAATAATGAAAATCCAAATATAACCTTCCCTGAACTTCAGCCATTTGGCAAACAACAGTGATGTAGAATGATTCTGGAGATATCGGGAGAGCTGGTAATAGAATCTGAACATCAGGTTCTCAGTTTTAAAGAAGTAGTTTTTATAGCTAAAAATACTCTCCATGCAGGGAAAAACCAAGTCCTTACTTTATAATTTAGTGACATACCTCAGATGATATTTATTCCTCGTACAACAGATGCATGACCAACATCTCTTCTGGATAAGCAATGATATTTTTGTGACTGGCCCAAGAGGATGCCTCACTCATTAGAAATGCACTGAACTAGCAAGACTTGCTACTTATTATTTAATCTATATTTTAAAGCATATATAAATATATATTTAAAACACTGCAGGGCCAGGAGTTGGACTGGGTGATCCTTGTGGGTCCCTTCCAACTCAGCATATCCTGAGATTCTGTGAACTCATTTCACAGCCACCACAGAGTGAAAAGTCATTTGCCCCATGGCCACAGCAGAAAGGGAGTAGCTAGCACCTGACAGAGAGGGTTCTTTCTCTACCTCTTGACTCCATAAGTGTGTTGGAAAAATGAAACACATTTAAGTCAGCACTGAACACGGGCCTGTTCACTTGGTGCTGGGATTAAAGCTGAATGTGGAGAAGCAGCAATGCATGGGACAAGTGCTGCCCATCACTCTCCACAGGGTACCTGATGCCTCCATCTGGGCACCAGCCCAGGGACATCCCATCTCCACGGGTGATGGCTCCCTGGACTCTCAGCCCAAATGCTGAGGTGCAATGAGCAGTGCAGTAACAATATGGACAGTAGGCAGGGTACTCCAGTAGACTGGAGCCTAAACAGCCATGTGAATTCATCTAGGAAGATTTTCACTTACAAACACATTTCTTGTGTAGTTCTCCACTTTTTTAGTGGGTTTTTTAGGTGCTCTTAAGAATGAGCACTGTTTCTAATTGCATTTTTGACTGTGCTATAAGTAAGATAGAGCAGTTTGGAAGTTTGCTGTAAGTAGGAGTTGAGAATTTGTTATGAAACAGTAGGAGACAGCCCAATTATCAAGGCATTAGAAATCATTCCCTTTCCTCATTCCAGGCAGGAGCCACCTTGTGCCTAAGCCACAGGCAGTGAGACCCATTTTTGGGAGCAGCCCATGTGCTGGAGCCCTGTTGGTGACACAGCAGCCTCACTGAACAGGGCACTGGATAAATACACGAGCAAATTCCTTCTTTCCCTTCAAAGCACCCAATTCCAAATAATCTACCATGAAAAAAATGAAAAAAAGCAAGCAAGCAGCATTAGATATTATCTGCAAACGTCATCAGGAAACTCAACACAGCCCAGCTCCAGCTTTGATCTCTCTGACTTCTAGGAACTTAAACATTTTTACACACACGCTATTTCCCAAAGACTGAAAAAATCCACAAACTCTTTAGCTTTTATAACATGAAGATTTGTTTTGTTTCATTCCTCTACACAAGATTCAAGGCTAAACATTACTATGTGTCAGAGCTTCTCTGGACAGAACTACAGGACCATGAACTGGACTACAAATTGGTGCTCTAAACAGGACCTAACATTTCATCTGCTCCTTTCAACAAACAATATGAATCCAGAATACAATATTTTACTGTGTAACATCGAAGCTATGCATGAATTACACCCCAGCATAATTCAACAGTTCAGCCTTTGTGCTTGCTCCTTCTGTTAGGACAAGTTCTAACCCTGATGTCCAGGTGACAAGCCAAGCCCAACCCAGACAGCCCAAGCTAGAAATACAGTTTGTAGGTATGAGTTAATCACAAATATTGAACATGGTTTCATGATACACAGAGAAAAATTGCCCCTTCTGGTGATGCTACACGTCATCTAAATCAGGAAATGTATCTAGCCATTAATCACAGTAATTACTCATCTCTTGTTGAAGATCTCATTTCCATGGAATTTCTGAATTGCAGTCACAGAATTGCTGAGGCTGCATGCCACCTCTGGAGATCATCCTGCCCAAATCCTTGGCTAGATTGCTCAGGGATGTGTCCAGGTTTTGATTATCTCCAAGACTGGGGCCCCGTGGTCCCTCTGGGCAACCTGTTCCAGTGTCTGCCACCCTCACTGGAAATCCCCAGGATTTCCACCTCTGCCTGTTATCCTGAGCACCTCTGAGAAGAGTCTGGCTCCATCTTTTTTCACATTGTCCCTTCAGCTATTTGCACCCACTGCTAAGTTTCCCCCGAGCCCTCCCGTCTCAGGATTTATAATGTGGAAACTGAAATGACCGGTTTATTTTGTAAATAACGGATTTATTAATGCATGAGGTGGATCAGAGGTCTTACCTGTGGCTACCCCCCGGCTACCCAAAGCTTTCCTTGGCTCTGGGGGAGAGGCAAAGTCTCAAATGTGACACTTGCACTAAAGCCTGTCATTTACTGCAGAAATGGGACAATGTGACACCAGCACTGCCAGTATGAAGCAAACCCTGGATCACGACGACAGTTGATGTAATCAAACATGTAAAAACTCCAAAAACTTTTTGGAAGGGGTCTGGATCTTGTCAATACACTCCATTTGCTCTCATTAGAAAACAAATTACAAAATAGCAGAAAAGCCACGTGCTGCCAAGTGACTTCAAAGGCAGCCCCGTGTGTGCTGCTGCCTTTGATTTACAATATCACCAATTACTTAAGCTCAACACCAGTGCTTAAAATCCATGACTAAAATCCCAAAATAATGAAGCAGAACATTTTTGATGGGATTATTTTCCTTGCCTCCTGATTTATGATCCATAGGGCTTCCAATATTTAGGCAATCTCGCACGCATTGGGCCTGCAGTTTGTTTTGAAGTAAGAGATGATTCACAGAATTATTTGACTACAGAGTCTGGGTCATTAAGCAGAAGTGAAATATTAGGAAAATGATCATAAATTTTAAGTGTTAACCATCCTGCCACCCTACATATCAGAGCAAGGGTTTTTTTACTCCCCAACACGACATTCAAGGCTAAACGTTGTTGTCTGTCAGGGATTCTCTGGTCAGAACTAGAGGACAATGGGTTGGACAATAAAACTGGTACTGGAAAATGCAGCACTTTTAAATGGTAACAGCCCAATGGCTGCCAGGCTGAACTCAAATCAACCAGCCAGCACTATATCAAAAGCTCAGATAAATTCTGCACTGAGACAACTTTAAAAGACCTCCCTGTGACCAAACAGATCCAAACTGCACAACTTTTACATACATGCATATAATGTATTAAAGGCAAACCTGAAATTCATCTCCTTAGGAACATTATCCTTGCAAACAGCCATGGATAATGCTGGTGTGAGATGAGAGCATGAAAAAAAAATTCACGGATTACATTCTTCACCTTTTTATTATACACAGAATTCTAGTATCTATAATGTTTTAAAGTACTTATATACACTATAGTCTAATATGATTTATTTGGTTATTGCAATAACATTTTAGTGCCATTTTATCTGAGAGTTCATGGAATGTTTTAAAATCCAAGCCTAATGGAAGCCAATCAATCATCACATTTTCAAAGAACAAATTATTTAAGTTTTTGTACTACACGGAGCTAATCACTGCACAGAGATATCCGATTGTTTTGACTGATGTCATTCAGTTCTCTTTGGGCCGACCTGATTGATGGTCTAAGTGCTGAAGTTAACCAGACAAATGGATATGTACTTCTGGGCTATTTCCAGCCCAGCTGCCTTTTTAGCACTAAAAACTTCATATGCCTGATAGGAGCACGCAGCTGCTCCTGCTCATGCCATTGAAATTAAAGCCTGGAACTGCCCCTGACAGCCGGCACTTTTTCCTCTTACATTAAGGATTTTGTTCACGATGCCTCCAAGCAATCACCAGTTATAAATGAGCTGTATTAAACCCACATCTATATTTGAGTATGTGGTGGCCCTGCTTTCCAAGTTCCCACTTTCACATCTTCAAACACTTATTAATAGCATTGCTGAGACACCCAAGTACTATTGCATCCAACTTTGCCTCTCCTCTCTGAACTGGGATCCAGTGCTGTGTCACATTAAGGCTGTTGCTTTTGATAACTAGAAAAAAAGTCCTCTGTGTGCCAGAAACTAGCTAGACTTCGCCAGGGGAGCTGCCTAACTCAGATCTGTGGGATGATTACCTGATTAAGACAAGCAAAATTTGGCTTATCACATGTAAAATCTTCAGTAATAGCAGCACAAACTTCCCCAAATTCTGTGAGATCTAAAGCAGGGCCAGTCCCAGCCCAAAGCACTGACTAGATTCTTTTACCCTAATGTATTACATTACTGCTTTATTAGCTGACATGCACTATAAAAATTTTAGGAGAAGTTTGCATGAGGAATTCAAGGAAAAGCTTGCATACCCATAATTTTTCATTTATGCAGTCACTGGCCCAAATATATCCCTGGTTCCAAGGAGTCACATTCAAAGCCATCGAAGCACAGATATATTTGACCTTTATGCTATGACAGAAAACATAAGCAAGTTATACAAGTTTTGATTGCTTAATCTAAATCTACATTTTGAAGGCTCTCCCAGCCTTCACTGTGGAGAAAGTATCAGCATTGTTCTCTTTTTTTTTTCTGGCAATGGGAAGAGCTTTCAGACTCTAGAAAAGCAGAAGTGACTTTGCTGTTATTTTGATGTGGATTTTTATATTGCAAACACAAGCTGCACATAACTACACTTGGGATAAGAGGTTACAGCTGGAAATTAGAGAGTGGTTTAGCACCTGACAAAGTGCAAGCATCTCTCTGTGAAGAGATTTTTACACGAACACATGAAGTTCCTGAAATGTGTTTCGCACAGACGGGTTCTTTGAGCAAGTGTGCAAAGACATGTCTACATGTGTATTTATGTCTAGGATGATAAATAACACATTAAATCATGGGGGTTTTATATAATAGAATCACAGAATGGTTTGGGTTGGAAGGGACCTTAAAGCTCATGTCACCTCACCCCCTGCCATGGGCAGGGACACCTTCCACCAGCCCAGGGTGCTCCAAGCCCCGTCCAACCTGGCCTTGGACACTTCCAGGGATGGGGCAGCCACAGCTTCTCTGGGCACCCTGTGCCAGGGCCTGCCCACCCTCACAATAAAGAATTTCTTCCTAATATCTAATCTAAATATCTCCTCTTTTAGTTTAAAATTGTTCCCCTTGTCCTATTTACTATCTAAACTCTCATATTCTCTCCACGTGCTGACATATCTTTCTGAGCAAAGCTACTGTGCAGAAGTCTCCTGTTGCCTCCCAGAACCACGTTTACAGTGTAGGAATCGCTGATTCCACACAATATGGCTTTTGCAAATGGAATTTTAGCCGTGTGCCACCTGACAGGACTACTCATAAGAGGTTCAAACACTAATTATGTTATTCTAGTAAAGAAATCTGCCCTGTCAGCTGCGACTTAAAGGTCACTGCTGCTGTGCAGGAAAAGTAGCAGTAAAGCAAAAGGCAAGTAGAGAGGAAGCAATGGCAGATATCAGTCCCAGCAAAAATAACACAGATATAATAAACAACAATGCAGCACTTAATTTTACCAAAATCCAGAATTTAAAACCAACCAAACAAAAATCCTTCCATAAATCAGAATTCAATGAAATTTTGCTAGAAACCACCTCCACTGGAAGAAAGCACTCCCAGTTTCTGCAGTGCCTTCTGAGGGTTCAAACGGCTCATCAACCATAGAAACATCCTAAATATTGTAAACCAAAGCAACATGAAGACATTATCTTCAAACTGTGCTTGTTGAAAGGCCAGGTGTATTTGTACAGGTAAAATCCTGCTCCTTTTAAAAACAATCAGATATCTCACTGCTAAGCCCAGGGTTCTGAGGTCCCCAGAGCTAAATAAAAAAATAAATAGAAAAGAAATATTTTCACAGCCATTCTTGTAACTAAAAGCATCGTGCTGTGGTTGTATTAACTCACATTTTGCTAAAGCTGAGCTGTTACAAAACAAATCCTTTCAAGCAGCAGATACTTATCAACATGAAAAATGAATTCAGCCCCAAAATTGGGTTGATCCCATGAATATTCAGTTGACACTGCACATGCAACTACTGCAGGCTCCACACTGTCACATCATTATTTGGCAAAGTGGAAAATACTGGACTAAGATTCACATTTCATCCAGAATTTCAAAGAGAAGCACCTGTTCTTATTTAAAGGGAACAAAATAAAAAACCAAAGAAGACCCAAACAACAAGAACAACAATAAAAACCCCACACTGGAGTCTTTTACAATATGAACTGTGTTACAAATATTAGCTATGTGTGTATACAGTTAATAAAAAGCCATATTTAAGAATTACATTGAGAAAAGCACTGTTGGCAAGAACAAAACCCCCGTGTCCCCAGCTATGGGGAGCTGAATGAAAATTGAATATATTTCCTGCTGTGTGACCACCCCACTCCCTTCCACATTTTATTCTTTTTCATAGTCTGGTTCTGAGATACCTCTAGACCTTGCAAAAATGCCCAAATCTCAGCAAAAGTGACTTCTCAGAGGTCTTTTTGAGCAATCAAGAGTGAGAATTAGGCAGATTTCTTCCCCACATGGATGTTCTGTCCCCCCTATCTTTGTACAAGGGAAATTTACCCAAATTCTGTTATTCCACCCTCAGTGAAGCCAGCAGAGTTAAAATACAGACAGAAGTCAGACCATACAGTTTAATTCCTGTGTTTTTCTTGAAGAGTCTCAGCTAGGTGAGTGTATATATATTTATAAAATTATATTTTTTATACATATACATATATACATTGTTATATCAGCAGAGCTGGCTGCAGCATTTGCCAAAGAGCTGGACAGATTAGACAGAAATTGTGATTAAGGTACATCAAAATTATTAGGTTTGAAGTGCTCAGTGAGCTTTCACTTGATAAAGTACAGTTAGTAGTGATATTCTGGAATTTCATGGCAAAAATATTACGTCAAATGTCTGGAATTCGAAAGAGCAGCTGTGTAAAATATGTTGGAGCTTTGCTTAGTTCGGAGAATGAGTATTTTAAAAGCCATAAAAGCAAGAACCTTGAAAAAGCCCCACAGAATACAGAATCTCTCGATTCACTGCTTTTGTCACCACCTTGTCCTGTGTCCAGGTTGTCACCTTCACCCTGCCCACACTTATTTATTTGTGGCAAAGGACATTCTGCCACAGGAAGAAATTGCTTTTGTTTACTCTTTAAGCCTCAATTTTGTAAATGGCTCAAGGTACCCAGAGCTTTTGGGGAGTGTCTAATTCCACAGGCACTCATTTTTGCTCTGCCTTTCATAAGAAAAATCCTGATCAGATAACATTAACAAAAGCTAAACCAGAACACTTAATTTTACAAAAACAGGTGAGATTTTGATACCATAAAATTTCAGTTAAATAAAAGCTATTTTCTATTTTACATTGAAAGAAAAACTGTTAGGATTTTTTTTTTTTTCATGACTTGGAAAGGGCTCTGAGGAGGGAACAAAGACCTTTCAATGAATTAATTACTCTGAACCTTTAATACTCTAATTTTTAAGCTCAATCACACACTATACCTTCTTCCATTTCACTAAGAGATGTCCACATGAGCTGTTTGCACTGGTTTTATTTTTTTTAGGTTTTTTCCTTTGTTTTCATCTCTGTAGCACATACAGCAATCAGCCTGGGGACTTCTGTAAACTTATATATTTCTATACAACAAAGTCACACTGCTTTGAACACATTAAGTAACTAAATGTATTTCTTTTAGCATCCCTGAAACAAACTGCAAGAAGAAAACTAAACTTCAGCAGAGTCACAGGCAGTGAAACAAGAAGGACCACTGCAAAGATCTATTTTGACTTCCTTTTTATCTCTTAGATATAACTTACTACTCATGTAGAACTTCAACTAACATTTTCATCACCTGAACACAACCTTTGTTCACCCAAAACACATCTTTTAGAAAAACAAACAGTCTTTCTGCAAATTTCAGTTGAAGAGGTCACTGTACATATTGGGTATTTACAGTAGTCTCTTTGGAGAAGGGGACAAAGGGAAGAGAATGAGCCCCTTGCTCACACTCAATTCTCCTTTCTCTAAGACAACTTCCTGAGCAGTTTTTTCTCAGCCTATTCCGTTTTCATCTTCCTAATTATTTTTTTATTTTTCACACTGACTGGGTTAATATCGTTCCTCTTATAATTTCTCTGAACAAAAAGTATCATGCAATGGTCATGGCAAAAACAAAAAGTTAAAATTTTTCATTGCTGTATTTTCTTTCCTTTTTTCTTTTTTCACCTGCAAAACCAAACCAAAAAAATGTCCCCTGCACCGAAAATTGTGATGTGATATCAGCAGAAATTATCAGTTCACCTGGATGAGGAGAATTTATGCCCCATCCCTGAAAGTGTCCAAGGCCAGGCTGGAAGTGGAAGGTGTCTCTGCCCATGGCAGGGGGTGGAACGAGGTGAGCTTTGAGGTCTTTCCCAGCCCAAACCACTCTGTGGTTCTGTGACTCTGTCTGGTGTACATTTGAGAAAGAGATATCGGGTTTAATGTTGCAATAACCTAAAGCTGCACCACAGAATCACAGAATCTGCTGAGCTGGAAGGGACCCACGAGGGTCATCGAGTCCAACCTCAGCCCCTGCAGAGCAGAGCAGAGCATCTGTGCTGGGTTTGCAGCGCTGGAATCCCGGTGGGAACCTCCCTGAAGGGTCACCTGTGCCGGGGGTGAGGATCCAGGTTCACGGTCACACCCTGAGCAAGGTGTCACCCACGGAGAGCTCTTGTCCCGGACACACGGCAGGGAATTGCAGCCAGACCTCGCTCTGGCAAGAATCGACCCTTTGAGACGCAGCTTCCCCCTGCACCGGCCATCAGTAAACACACTGCGTGAATTATGACTCAGATAAGCTCGGGATCACGTATCTTAGGACAGACAGAGCAGATCGACCTTATCAGATCAGCTAAGTGCTGTTTACCCAGTAGCCCCGAGGAAATCTTCGGGAAAGGCTGCAGAGTTTTGTGCTTGTTTGCCACAACGGAGGGCATCAAAGTCTGCACCTCAGGATGTTGACACGGGTGTGATTTAACACCTTCGAGACTTCACCTAAACAGTTTAAAACCCTTTTGTTAAATAACTGTAGCCAGATCCTCCTTTTGTAGCATCTGCACTTCAGGCTCGAGTCGGGGTGAGGGGAAAGGGGGAGCTCACACCTATGACACGTAGGAAATGCAGCTCTGTAATTGATACTCCGTCTAACAGGGAACTAATGTAAATCTTTCAGCGAAGGGGAAATATGCTTTGAGTGTTTACTTTGAGTGATAAGGCCTCCTGATACATTTTGAACCTGCTCAGCTCCATAAGGAGCCCTGCCAGGAAAGCCTGCGAGCATTAGTGTAATGAGCGGTCAAAAAAAAAATCTGGGCTGCCATTCTCACTGGCAAACCTAAAAGACATAGCAGAGCAATGTGCTAAATGGAGTCTGTAACTTTGAGACTAATATTTCCTAATGTTTATTTAAGAGCCCACAGTGATGGGAATTGCTGAGTATAGGTATCATGTTATTCCTATTAACGGCAATGAAGAATAACACAAAAGAAGTTAAGCAATTGTTGAGTTTTCTCCAGCAGAATCTAATCCAATTTCCATTTTAGCAAGAAGAAATTGAGTTTTGTAACACTCCAGCAGATATATTGCTTTTTTAAAGAACTAAATCCAGGTTTCTTTATATTTTAAACTGCATCAAAATTATAAAATGGAAAGATTTAATTTTCAGTAATTTTCCTTAAAAGGTTATCTTAAATATTGCCGTTTGAGAATTTTTGTTCAGTATGAAAAGCATGTAACTTTGCTCAGTTATGGCTGAGAGGAGTATTGTTTAAATAAAATGCCTGAAACAAAATCTCTTGAGTCAATGGAAAGACTTGCACCAGCTCCCTGGGCATCTGATCAAGCTTTCATTCAGAAAACATTTTTCTCCACCAACATCCTTCAGCCGTTAAAATTAAAACGCAATCTGAGCAATTACATAAATAAGAGTGACAAATGTTTCTTTTCCTAAGTGCAAGCAGGTGCAGGGCACCAGCGAGGTTGCTCTCCAAGAGCTGGATCCTCACGTGCCTGAGAGGTGCTGACAGAGCACAAGGCACAAGCAACAAAAGCATCAGGAACCTCAAACAAGATTAGCCCAATTTACAACTCCTTGTGCAAACAGAGCTGCAACAACGTCCATCTGAACACCAACTGTTTACCACGGGCCACTGTCAACAAACACAAACCGGCTTTCAATGGCATGACCACAACACCCAGAAATATGGGACACAGAGATATTCAAATGACAAAGTTTTCATGCTTTGGGCTAGCATGATCAAGTATAACTAGGTATAATAAAGCAAGTAATTATATTTCAAAGAAATCAGAGCTCCCTGGTTTACTTTAAAGTTGGAAGTTTGCTACGTGCTATTACTGTAAGTAGTAACTTCACTGGAATCAAACTGATGTTTTCAGCAAAATTCTGATTCAGATACATAAGAAATTTGCAGAAAACAAAATGAAGCCTTTTTTAAATGACAGGTTCCTTAATATCCAAAATGCAGCCCAACCCTTAAATACTCAGATCTCTGCCTTTGCTGCTAACACACTCAAGGTGAACAGAAAATTATCTCAGTTCTTTATAACTTTTCTGAAAATGAACATTTAAAATCCTAAACCCTCAGCCACAACAGTCCAGCACCTAATATAAAATACCTGCACTTAAAACATACCAAAGTTAGAGACTCCTTTCCTTGATAATGACACCTTCTCCAGGACTGATCTCCAACTGTTATGTTTTTCTTCTCTTAGTCTCAAATGCTTAACCTTTATTCACTCTATCAGTACAAAGCCTGCAGAACATTAATTATAAAGGCTTTCTTCAGTTGTTATAAGGTTTTCTTCAGTTAACCAGACAGTAAAATCCTCAGCTGGTACAGACAGATGATGATTTACAGCTAAACAGTAGATCAGAGTTTGGTTTTGATGGCAGTAAAGCCTATTCTTGTGGTTTCTAGTGGTTTCTAATGGTTTCTATTGGAAACAACTTCTGTATTTTCACTGCCAGGATGTGGATTCTGTACAGACAGGTACAGTCTATTAATGAATTCTTCAAATCCTTTTGTTTATATTCTTTCCTTTGATTTTCTCCTGCTTAGTGATGAAATAAGACTGAATACAAGACCAAAAAGTCACCTAAAAATTTGTGTTGAGAAACAAAAATGCAAACTAAATTTGTTTTTTGCTTCTTGCACATTTATCTTAATAAGGTTATTACTACATTTTATTAGTTTAAAAAAAATTCTTTATGATGATTTTCCTTGAGATTCTTCTGCATACACACAACTCCCTATCAGAAATCACTACTCTAAAATTGCCCAATTTTGCTACTGGTTATACTGGCAAGGCTGTATTTTCTCCTACCTTCACCTCACATCAGCCTGCACCAAAATCCTGCTGGAGATACAGAAACCACTGCTGAGAGCAGAAGTGCTTGTGCTTCCTTCTCAAGTCACGAGGCACCCGATATCCTGATGGAAAGGCACAGCACAAAGAGCACTTCAGCACTGTAACTCTGCTGTGAGAAAACATTTAAATATATCCTTGGTGATTTTAGAACAGCTTTGGTAGCAGCTGAAAAGTAAGACAGTTGTGTGTGGCTCATTTATTCCCGTGTCAGAAATATTTCTGGACAACCCCTGTAGCAATTATTTTGCTGAGCTTAAGAAAAATTGCCATTTGGTGGCTTTTTCTTCCCATACATAACTATGTAAAAATTAACAATACCCAAATGCAGCTTTGTGGGAAATAGATTGGTATAATGGCTTTATAAAGTACTGAAGGATTTCATTACTGACCTTTGCTGAAGGAAATAATGGAGAGTTTTGGAAAAGCCTTTCCAGACTCCCATGTGATGTGCTCCACTTGCCTGATCTCCAATTAACAGCCACCCCCTCGGAGCTCTGCTCCAGCTGCTCTTCATTTAACTTCTCTTTATTGGGAGCTACGTAAATTTGAATCACAGGACCACAGAATGGTTTGGGTTGGAAGGGAAACTAAAAAGTTCATCTGGTTCCAACCCCCTGCCATGGGCAGGGACACCTTCCACTGTCCCAGGTTGCTCCAAGCCCTGTCCAACCTGGCCTTGGACACTTCCAGGCATGGGAAAGCCACAGCTTCTCTGGGCAACCTGTGCCAGGGCCTGCCCACCCTCACAATTAAGAATTTCTTCCTAATATCTAATCTAAATCTTTCCTCTTTTAGTTTAAAATTTTTCCCCTTGTCCTATTACTATCTGAGCTCCCAGAAGACAGAATTTTGGCCAAGAATTATGATCCAATTCTTTATAATCATTTACTGTCCTTGGAAGGAAACCATGCCAACACGCAAAGCTGGTACTAATTATTTCTCCCTCTCCACTGATTGAGCTGAGCAGGTTTCCACAACACAAGGAACAGCCAGTTGCTCGTACCTTGCCCTTTTTACCTTTTTACCACATGAATCTTTATGATCTCGATGATCTTTGTGGGTCTCTTCCAACTCAGAATATTCTGTGATTCTGATGCTATTAGGATGAAAAAGAAACATTTCAGCACATGAGAGCCAGTGCAATCAGCAGATCCTTGCTGATTGGTCCTCTCTAAAGAAGGTGATCCAAAATCCCACGGCTGGGGCAATGACCAGCATGAATTCTCTGATTCCCAGGGTCATTCCCTGCTGCTGGGGCACACGGGGACCTCACACCACTAGATGGCAATGCATAGTGGAAAAGGAATAATTCGGATTTACACACCAAACATGGGGTGGGTGAGTCTGTAACAGCACCAGAGTTTTCCTTGTGCAGAGCTCCAGGCGCTCCTCGAGAAGGAATGACAAATCCTGCTTCACAACAGAGTAAGGATTTACTGTAATTTGGGAACCGAATAAATTACTTAAGTGCAAGTACCCAGGGAGAAGGAGCAGTAAAACGCTCACAGCAGAATCTGCTGGTGATTTGGCAGCTTTTGTCTTCATGAAGCAGCTTAAAATAAATCATTCCTTGATTTCTGTGCAGTTCTGTTATTACTAGATGTCCCAGTATCATCCGAAACCCACAAGAACAGGACTTAGGTAGTGGAGCATATGTTTCACATTTATCAAAATTCCATTTTTTTTTTAAATTTTTTTTATCACTTCAGTTAGCACTATGAACAACTAATAATTTATATCCAGTTTTGCAACAAGTGGTACAAAGGAAAGACTAATAAAATGCTCACACTGGGTTATACAATTAGCCTTTAGAAGTTTTCTGTTTTACAGTTAGAACTAGTACTCAGGTTTTACCTATTCTTGTTTTTATTACTGAAGGAAATTTCCTTTGGATTACAGCTACACATGCAAATGAATCAAAAATAACATATTTTAAATTACACTCACATTTCAAAACCATTCAGGGAAATAAAGCAGCAAGTCCCATTCACTTTTCCCTCCAGGAGATTTTTTTTAGAATCAGCTCTATTTAAAATATCTTTTATTCTCTCTATTTTTTTTTTTTTCAGGTAGTGCCAGGAATCTCTTCCTAGGGGAGTTCTTCAGCAATGTAAAATACTGCTTCAGTAGTAAAATACTGTGTCTTACTTAAGATTTCTGAACAGTCTTGAAGCAACAACATTTGAAAAACATTTTTCTAAACACAATTTTGGAACTGCAGCAGTACTTTAGGATGAAATTAAGACCTGGATCTAAGGTACATCAATCTCAGCACAAAGAGTTACCAAGTCCAACAGCCTTTGAATACCCAGGAACAATAATCAGCTGCTCCCCTTAATTAATTAGCTCTTGTTTCAGCCCCCTGAAATGAAAGTATGATGCAGTGAATACACTGATTTTCTCTAAAAGAGTGGAAAATTGAAGCCTCGGGTGGAAAGGCTGAGAGTATTTGGACCTAAATACTGCACCTAAAGTTGTAGACTGAGGTGTAGCAGGATCTTTCAGAAATGCCTAAATATTTTCATCATATAAGTGAATCTCCTGAAATTTGGTCAAACACAGTCATTCCTAGGACACTGGGTAGTAATCTGCATCTTTAGACAGTTTGGATTTATCCCTTCACCCATCCAAAACCTGGGATTTCCTGATGCTTTCCAACCTCAGCAGCCTCTTCATTTCAGTGGCATCTTCACAGTCAGAGATCCTGTTTCTAGACTAGTTTGCTCCCAGCATTTGCTCATGACAACAACTTCCCTTCAAAACATTTAATAAATTGCAGAATATTTCTAGATCTCTAAAAATATTGGCAACAATAATCTATATTCTTGGAGTGTCGATTCGTGTAAGATAAACTTTCCATTTCTACACTGCTCTATAGTGGAATGTCCTGCTGCAGAATTCGGACACCTCTGTATATTTTTATAAAGAGCAAATGGCCATGAGGAGGCTGCAGTGAGTGGGCAGTATAAACCTCTCAGGACTTAAAATCTAGTATAATTTTTGGAGGAAAAGGACTCCCAGAGCCAGATGCCCAACTTAGCCATACTCTTTTAAAAGGTATGCAAATATTTCTTTTTGCCTTTTTTTTTTTTTTTTTTTTTTTTTTTTTTTTTTTTTTTTTTTTTTTCTGGGGGGTGTGAATGGTAATAAGATACTACTTTGTGTAACTATTTTGGGATCTGTTTCCTGCGAATGAACACTTTTCTTCACAATTAGCATAAATAAGTGAGTTTTGTACCAGGCAGTCCCAGCTCTAGTTCCTAAGAATTTTGTGCTTTTAAAAATTAATTGGTAGATATTCCAAGTGCTGACTAGGGATTTGCACAACATTCATCTCAAGATTAATGGGAAGCACATGGTGAAAACTCCACAAATCACCTGGAAAATGTATCCTATATACCTGCTGAGGGACAGATCCTCCTTGCCTTCACGTGGGGAAATCCACTGGTATTTAAGGGCATGGTTAATCCTGAGGAAGGATAATAAAATCCACTTCGTCTTCCATCAAGTGTGAGAACTTTGAGAACTTTCACAGCCATTTTTCATTCTCTGAATTTGTTCCCAACATATTATTAGAAGTCTGCAGAAACATTCAGTGCTGGCTAAGCCTTCCCAGTGTATTCAAAGCCATACTGGATGCACTATGAGAAGCGGTTTGGCCTTTTAAGAAAACCATCAGTTCAAAGTATTTTCAGCATAATCCAGGACACTAAATCACTAGTTAAATAGAAACATTTACTGACAGCCTGAGTACAAATGTTTTATTGTGAAGAGCAGTGAATATAATGACCAGAGCTGTAGCCTCTTGGTCTGGCTAAACAAGGTGGTGGCGCTGGTGGGGATATGTGATTAAAATGTCATTGCCAGGGCCAAGCTGGCAGCTAAAAAGAAAACAGGGAGAGTCCCCACCAGGCCTGGTAAAGCTTTAATAACCTCTGCCCATATGGGCCTAGCTAGAATAGACTTATTTACTCTTCAAAGAGCAAAGAGATCCATCAAAGTGGGTAATTCTGTTCTAAGGTTCCATCCACATCTGGACCATTCACTGAGGAATTGCACTCGAGGGGCCTGTTGGGTTCTTCCAGCCCAGAGTGTTCTAGGAAATCTGTGAGAGTCTAACAAGATGGAAGAGCTGCTCCCAAATCAGTAAACCCATCTCAAAGCCGGCCGAGCAAACCAGCCTCAACAGCAAAGGTTGCCACGTCCACGCTGAATCAACCTGTGCAACTGTTTGCTTTGATCCAGTACAGACCAGCTTTAATTTCCCTGGTTCCGGTGTTTGTGGTGGTGTCAGTGCAGCAGCACACACAGAGGTCACCAGGGACCCTCCTGGTTTGTATGGTCCCCTCCAGATCCCATGTTCTTGCAGTGCCTCTTGCCACCAAGTACCCAGGACATGGCAGTGGAGCCATAATTATTATTTTTATATGTTATTTATTATACATCATTATATTTATTATATATTATTATATATACCTATATATTCATATTATATATATTTTTATAGGCACAGATTTAGTTATTTATATAGTTATATAATAGTGATATAATAAACTACCTTCCTCAGAGCAGATACAAATCTCAGTTACTGTCCTGTTAATCAAAATGCAAATATTTTGATTAGTTAATGTTTTAGTATTAAAAAAAAATAAAAATAGAAAACTGTGTTCAATGTCTTTATTTTTTTTCTCTGCCCTGCTCTTTTCACACTTCAAGTTTCTGCTTGCTCATTGCTACCCTTCTACAATAATCTCATTAATGTTGGGCCTCATTTCAGAACTTCTTACCAAGGATCAAAGCTGACCAGGAAAAAAAAATGACCCAGGTTGTTTTTGCTAACAACCTGTTTTTATTATTTCAGCTCTTTATTTTCTCTCTAGCTTTCAAAATTATAAGAGTGATACTATACACATACTTAAAAGGAAGAAGTGGCCACTAGTGCATGTAAAATCCCACTGGTGTTCTCCTTCCTGCATCAACTTTTAATATTATTGGGACCAGTGTGAAATAGTGAATGTAGTATACTAGTCAGTAAAAAATGACAGAGTTGAGGAAAGAGGAAAGTAAATCAGCTCAGGCGGAAAAAAGGAATAAACTTCTATATGCACAGACCCTTTTGTAGTTATTTACCGAGTATTCAGAGATGCCAGTATTATATATTATTATTATATATTACTATTGCATCTTGGTTTGGAATGGTCCTATATACAGCACATCCCTACAGGATGCTTGCACTACCTCTTCAATATTGTTAAGCTGCATTTCATTTCACTGCCATTAACAATGAGCAGACACGCCCTGCTATAAAACACTTCCATTACCCAATTTTCCAGCAACCAGGGTTGAGAAAAAGTGCAAGAGGGTAGGGGCTATTTACCTCAATTCACAAGATTATCCACTGTGTGCTGTGTGATGAGGGAGTTGCCATGAGCAGTTCACTTTTTGTTGAGAAAAAACTAGATTAGCAAGCAAGAAAGTCTGCACTGAGCTGTCAGCTCGGACAGTGAGGCTGCCTCGGGGCAGCCTTGCCTCCCATGCTTCCCTCCAGGCCAGAATTCCTTTTTAATCCAAACAGTTGGGGCAGTGAAGGAAAGCCCATTTCTTCCTTAATTGATTCTATGATGTATTGTTAACCCCCCCCCAAAACAGCACCTTTAATGGTCCTTTAAATCTGGGGTTAAATTATGTTTAGGTAAATGCAATTTAGGCAAACGTGCCAAGCTGCAGGTTAAACTTCCAGGTTTTAACTACTGGGAGATTGCAAACCAAATCACCCCAGTGAGAATGGGCAAAGCTGGAAAGAAACCAGGGAAAACCCACCAGAAATGCTGTTTTCTCTCCCAGCTGAAGACTTGCTTTTTTAGTTTTTATCGGCTGCAAGTGTGACCAATGTAATTTATTCGGCTGAATAAAAGGGCCTGAGGAGTTAAAAAGGAAATGTGCTCCAGGATGAAATGTCTTAGAGATTTCAATATTCTTTACAAGTGATATAAGTGCTAAAGTGCCAAAACTAATGTCTCAGTTTCCAGATGGTGTGATGGCAACTGACTCTGCTTAGTGCAAGAGATGTACAGCTTTAAAGTAGGAAACAAAATTCAGAGACATCCCTTTAGGACACCACTGAAACAGCATGCCTCAGCACTTTATATTAGATTACTTTAATCAAAAGGGTGTTTTTATGCTTTTGACTCAGTTTGGATAGGTCGGATATCTGCCTACATATATTCCCCAAGGGGTAGTCTTGGTCTGCTGGAAGGTGTCCCACCCCATGGCAGTGGGTTGGAACTGGATGATCCTTAAGATCCCTTCCAACCTAAACTATCCTGTGATTCTGTCATTCTATGAAGTTTCAGAAGTATTTAGGTAAGATCCATTAACAGAAGATCCATTCTGAACCATCAGTACACTTGTGCTTCAGTTTGTAAGCACAGACATGCAAGCACTGATAGGCCAAGTTTCAGAACTGAAAGATAAACCCTTCTTGAAGTTCATAGGAGGGAAAACAAGTCATGTGAAAAAAGCCAAACTGAATATAAAGGACTGGAGGACTGGATTCTACAAGTATTGATTGCAAAGATGGTGCCTGGTGTAAGACTCATTTGCAAAGCCAAAAGCTGGCCATGAGCTGCCAGTGTATCTCTACTAACTCCAGATTACAACCCCATTCATTACTTAAAATAATTAAAGAAAAACACAGATATGGTAAATGTGCAGAAAACCAAACATCTCCAGCAATCACTGCTGGATCCCTGGTGCTGACAAGTTGCTCCTCCTGCCCATTCTCCTACCACCCCCCATGGATTCTCTCCCACCTCCCCTGCTTTAGCTACGTCACCACGTTCTCCATCTGCTGCAGGTGCCAGGGGGGGAACTTTGACTTAGTCTTCTTTCAGCACTTCTCTTTGGGCCTTTTTTCCAACCTGGAAACTTGCACATGCTTTAGTCTAGACATGAATAGCTGTCTGTTTTTGCTCCTCAGACAGCATCTTTTCACAGTAACTTCTCTCATTATAGCTGAAAGTGGAACCTCGATATTTACCAGCGGGGAAATGGAGGAAAAACACCACCACTTTGGCAGCCCCAAGCCTCTGCTTCCCTGGCCATCCATCCCTTCCCCAAACTGTGGTGGTGCCACTGAGGATGCCACCAAAGGGAAGAGGATGCTCTGCTGCTGCAGCACAGCCCCCTGTGATCCCTGACTGCCACCAGAACAGAGGAGGATGGAATGTTCTCTGAGGGACAGGCCTGTCCTGCTGCATTAGCACAGTGAAATCAGGAGTTTGAGGCAAACCTGGTGCCTTGGTACCACCTCCTCACCCTACCCACACACCCACCTCGGTCCTGAGGCTGCTGCAAGACAAGGTCATCTTATTCCTCCCCTTCTCCTCCGTGCCCTGGCTCGCCACCGAAGCAGAGCAGCTGCCAACCGAGGTCTTAGCGTACTGAAAGAAGTGAAAAACTATTACTAATGATGCTCCATTTTTTTTCCCCCTCTGGCTGATTTCTAGGATGTCAGGGTAAGTACATTCCATCCCAAATGTAGCGTCTCCGAAGGGCTGCTGAATTCCCCCTTCAAGCCTGGCTCTGTTCATCACTCAGTACCCAGCCTGTGCCTCCAGCCCAGGCCCCGTTACCGCTCACGGTTCATGAGCGCTAACACAGATTTTGTTTGAAAAGCCACACGTTAGCAAACCACAGTTATTTGCAAGCCTGGCCCAGGGCTAGTGTCAGACATCAACACATAGGCAGCACAGATATTTTATTTAATTAAGTCATGCCATCTGGGCCAACAATGAAGGCACTCATACACTTCGCCCTCACTGTCAGACTGTGCAGAGCTCTGATCCCCCCAAAAATTGTTCTAAAAGCCGAATCTCCTGGGAATTGAAAGAACACTTTCAGCTGTTACTTGCATTAGACTGAATTTCTGCTGCAACGTGCTCAGGATTTTTCCTATCCTAATAAAGCCCATCAGATTTATGTGCCTTAGCTTCGTCCGAACGCCGCGTCCACCGTGCAGGAAATTACTAATGAGCAACTAAAAGGCCTGTGCTAAATATAGCACGTGTGTGCACCACCACAGAGCCACCAACGTTACTCTGCCAAAGGTTATTTGCTATAAAAAACAAAGGTAGCACCAAATAGCCAAGCATGAGACATGGGGAGTTGCTACTCGTGCCCCGTAGGTTTTCCAGACCTGCGGCGTTACTAACCCTGTCTACAGACTCTCCCTACAAAAATGATCCTTTCTTCCAAATCAGAGGTTTCCTAATGCGGCCACAATGAAGAGAAACCCACTCAAAATATTTTGGGACAAATATGAGCTCAGGTCTTCAGAAAGGAGAAATGCTTAAAGGATGTTAAGTTTCCTGGCTTAGTTTGGGGGCTCAAATAAATTGTAGAATCATAGAATCACAGAATGGCCTTGGCTGGAAGGGACTTAAAAACTCAGCTTGTTCCAACCTCTAGGCCATGGGCAGGGACACCTCCCAGTAGAGCAGGTTGCTCCAAGCCCTGTCCAACAAGGTCTTGAACACTTCCAGGGATGGGGAGTCCACAACCTCTCTCAGCTGTGCCAGGGCCTCACCACCCTTATAGTCAAGAATTTATTCCTAATACCCAATCTAAACCTTTCCTCCTTCAGTGTGAGGCCATTAGCCCTTGTCCTATCACTACCTGTACACTCCAGCACCATTTGTGCCATGGTCTGAACCCAAACCCAGCCCCACACAAACCTCTCTCCTGTTAAATAGCGACAGGCAGACTGAGCTCTGGAACCCCAAAAACCTGCAAGCTTTGAGAACGCTCACAGCATCAAATGCACAATGCACAGGCAGAAACTGAGCATCTGCAGACTTTTCAAGTGATTCTTAATCGCCCTTTCTCCACACTGTGGCATTTCCACCCTGTTTATGGGGAATTTACTGGTCGCTCTCGGGGACGGGTGGTGTGGGTAACACCAGAGCACCACACTCACCCAGAGTTATGGCACGTGATTACAGTGTGACTCAGAAATGCTTAACATTAATTACACTGTTTCAATAACCTGACTGAAGTATTTTAGCAAAGTTTAATAACTTTAGCTGGCATGCAGAGTTGAGTGAGATGTAATTAAGTCATTATGCATCCCCCCTTTATTTGATAAAGGGGAGATTTTATCATGCAAATCAGGTTAAATAGGAACTGAAGTGTTTTGCTGAATTGAGGCCTAAGCACATGGAAATGTAATTTCTGCTCACTGTATTAAACAGCATAAGGTATTACTTAGCATATCTGTAATATTCAGCTTTTCAAAGTTCTCAAAAGACATGTTCACCGAATTTTTGTGAGGTAAGAAAGCAGAGAACACAAGCTATGATCAAAGTCCCATTATGTCACTCTCTAATTGCTGGATCTCTGGGAAGCAACCCAAGTCTTTGCACTTCCCAGTTACAATTTACATCTGACTCCATTAAACAATTGATTCTAACACACGTGTATTTCAGCACCACAAAGCCCCCCTCTCCGTGTTATCAAAAACAAAAAATCAACCCCTCTATCCTGGGAAATGGCATCACAGAACATTTTCAAGGGAACGAGTATTTTTACATCCCTGTTTTCCAAGTTTCTGTATTTAGCAGTGCCGGGCAGAAAGTCAAACATTTCCTTTTTGCTGCAGCAGATGCGAACTGCTGAAACTTCTCACGCTCCTGCTACCACCTTGCATTAAGGGAGCAAGAGTAAGTGCTCTAAGTACTGCAGAGACACCCACGTCAGAGACACGAAGAGCAGATGGGCTCTCCAGTCAAGCACTACTTAGTACCATCAGCAATAAGCACTCAAGGACACCTGCAAATTAATTTCTTTAGCATCAGGCATATCTGGGCTACCACGAGCTGCCTATTATTCCATTATTATGGCTCGTGGTATTTATGAGCAGTTTTAATGGATCCAAAAGAAGTGCAACAGCAGAGGTCACTATGAAGTATTCCACTGATGTACTTGATGCTCTTTCTCTGTGCTTCCAAAAATACAATCATGTTGTTTTAGCATAGCTGGTTTATGTAGTAATGAGAGTAGGAATATCAAGCAGTAATGAAGATGTTGTACAGAACAGCAAAACACGCTGGGGAAATTAAAGTATTGGAATGTGCTTCAGTGTGTCAGCTGATAAATCAAACAGAAGGGCCAGCATTGTTATTAGCAATTGGTTAAAAAAAGGAATAGAATCACTCAAGGCCAAGCATTCAGAAAGTGTTCAAAATAAGGCAGTTCAAGAATGGCATCTAAATATTTTAGAAAGTATTTATGAGGATATGATATTCTTATAAAGGATAAAAGTAATTTAAGTTTGTTAAGGAAGGAAAAATCAACTTCTGATTTATCTACTAAGATTTAAAGTATTATCCAATGAGTTCTATGTATAAGTTCAGTTTCTCAAAAAATAGAATTTGGACTGCTAAGTAAGCACAGGCTTGAAGGAAAAAAAATTCACGTTGGGAATATTAGGAAATAGCATATTTGGGTAAATAGGAACTCTCCATATTTACACATGGCCTGACTGGGAATGAAACCAAAGCAGTCCCTCTCTTACATGTGTCACAAAGAACTCATATATGTGATATATAAAGCCAGTATTGCACTTATTGTACGTGCAAGGCAATTCACAGCTGCGGCTCCCAAGTCGGAGAAACTTTTAGAAGACGGAGCACAAAGAACAAGTTTCATGGTAGTGAGACAGGAGGGGTTCAATTTTTCCAATTTTAAAAATAATTCTGAAGGCCTAAAATGTCCCCTGAAGGTGCTGGAGGTCTCTGGTTGTCCCAGGGAGCTCACCGAGGCAGAAGCCCTGTTTTGCCACGGTGCCAGGGCTCAGGATCTGGTCAGCTGGAAGATTCTCCACAATTGACACAGAAGATAAAGCAGACGAGGAGCAATGGCCAGGAACCAGAGGGAAATTTTCTGGCAACATTGTAGGAAAACATTTTGAGAAAGGACAACTGGACAGTGAACAGGCAGACAGGGAAAGGGCTGTTGTGGCAGCAACGGGCGGGTGAGGCACGGAAGTGTCCTTAGAGACACGGGAAAACATCAGCAAAGAAATCTTCCTAAGGGGGAATATGGGGTATTGTACATCTCTTGTGGGGTTTACACAACTGTGCTTTAGAGAGTGCAGCTGTGGTACGTAGGCCATTTAATTTTTGAAGTGAAGGGTGCAAGGACTGCCAGGATTTTGTTCAATTTATGAACAATTTGAAGAGCTGGAGGAATTACTGACGTGAGAATGGCAGTTTCTACATTCACACTCTGAGGGGTTGTGTTGGCCATCCAAAGCAGGGGATGTGTAAGCAGGTAGGAACTGAAAACACAGATCAGAGAATGCTGAGCTGAACACCAGCCTGGACACAAGCACATCCTGCAGTCCACCTTGTTTGAACTGAGCATCTTGAATTCAGTGGGACTTTAAGAGGTGTCACAGATGCTTTACTGATTGGGATTAAGATATTGTACAATGTAAAAGCTTCACAATGACAAGGGTGCACTCTTTCAGTCTTAAACTTTTTTTAGCACCTGGGACTGCTTTCTTTGGACTGTGACACGACATTTACACAGGAACTTGCCCTCATTCTTAGGTTTTATCCATTTCAGTAAGAGAACAGATATAGAGTATTAATTTACATGTCAGTTTGGAACATCAAGTCCTGTCCACAATCAACAAGATTTCAACCAAACATGTAAAAGAATAATTTTCTCACTGCTTATAAGGCCTTGCTAAGGATGCTTCAATTCCATGGCCCTTGTAAAGCAGCTCGTGCCAAAATCTGTAGTTTCTACATTTACTAAGGGCAATTTCTAGGCTTTTTCTCTTGGAAACAGAGGAGCAGTGAAAAGGAAGGGAACTCTGCAAAGAAAAAGTCACTCCATTCTACATCTTCAAGCAAAAAATTATCCAAAGAAGTTTGTCAATGCAAGTCAGGCTGAAAGCTCAACATCAGTTCTTCACCTTCCAGCTCCAATATTATAGGATGTCACTTCACCCCATTTCAAGACTCTGATAACTGATAGAGCTATTGAAGATCAACTTCTTTTTTCTTTTTTGGCCTCTAAATTCTCCAATGCTTAACAGTTGCTAAGATGAGGACCTTAAAAAAACTTTTATGAAGGATCAGTTGTAAACCTAATTTTGGGGTTCATATTTTTGTGGGTTGTGAAGTGGCATCAGCTGTTGGTTGAATTTTTAGTCTAATTGCTCTTAAATTTCAGGCAATTATTTAAAGACACTGAGAAACAGTGTTTGCATAGAACCATATATTCATGTCTCTCTGTGCATTTGTATGCTGTATCATGGTATCTAAGTATCTAAGAGCACACCAAAGTATCTGTGTGTACATGCACATGGATATTTTGGATACCTGTGAGCACTGAGCCTCCTCACTCCCTTGAAAACATAACAAAACCCTCACTGACATGAACTGATCAATATTTTCTGCCCAACAACTTTTAGGTCAGAGCTTCCAAACAGGTGTCAGGATGGCAGAAAGGCCCTGCACCGTTTTCTGACCCCAAACCAGAATACAGGGTTAAAAAATGTCAAAGGTCAAGAATCAGCATTTAATGCTATTTATTTCCAGCAAAATTACGTCCGCCTGCCTCTAAAATGGGCTTTTCCTAAATTTTCCTCCTGCTGTTTCACCTGATTGGATTAATCTGTTTTCCACTCAATGGAATGAACTAGTTGTGTGACCAAGTGGTGAAGAAATCCCAAACAGAATATAAAATTAAATATAAATTATTTGAAAGTATGTTACAGCAAAGGATAAAAATACATAATTCTATCAACGAAAAGAGTTGACTGTCAGAAATCCAACACACAAAGTATATATGAAATACACAATCTGGTTTTTTTCGTGTTTGAAAAATTACATTAATCCTTTTAGTGAATTTTTTTAACGTGTGGAGTACATTAGTCTGGATTAACGGATGGTGTTTATCATACTTTGTATTGTGGTTTCAGGAAATAGTCTGGCAATGCTGGGTTTCTACAAATGGATTTAAAATTAATCAACATCTATTTATGAGAAAGTTTAAACCATTATTAATACACTGTAAATACAGATCTCCTTAGAGCTGACCCCAAGTGTCTACCATCTGCTCAACTGTTGTAATCACATTTTTAAAGAGCATGGTCATACATAATGATTCTTCTCAGGAAAGAGCATCCCTAAGTACATCAGCAACATTTTAAATTCCACTTGTGCAATGCAATAATTTCCTACTGCCCTTTGTTAAGGAAAAAAGCAAATGGCAGTGACTAAAAGCCAGTCAAGCAACCCTTGACTTGTTTTCAGGGCTGCATGGGTGATGCTTTTGATTTATTTTTAGAAAAAAAACAACCAAGAAATGTAGCTCTCATAACATTTTTTTTAAATTAAATGTGAGTTTTCTCACTGGTTTAGTTAAAGAAGCCTTGATGTTAATACAGGCACAGATAGTAACTCCAAATACAAACGTTGTGGTGACTTTGGATATATTATATGCCTGAATTAAAGCACAGTTTTAGCAAAGGCAGCTGAACCAAACAATTTAATTTGGAGTAGTCCACAAAATCCTTTCTAATCCTCACGACATCGTTCCAAGTTAATAAACAAGATACGAGGCGTTGGTTTACAACTCATCTATTGGACACAGGGACAACACATCCCACACTCCCAGCATTTCCACACCCAGGGCATCCATGCTCTCCTTGTAGGACACTTAATGGCTTTTTATGGGATGAGTAGGACAGAGAGGGGAAGGAAGAATAAGCCCCACATCAACCTCCAGTTTCCATGGCCCTTGTAAACACAACTCCAAGTGGGAGAGGAGGCTCCTCCAGTCAAAGAGGAGCTGCTTTTACATGAAACCACCTTCAAGCCATTCCCCTCCTGCACCCACTTCCCAGCATTAAATCCCTCTTTGAGCTACTGGAAAAAAAAGAAACTCCACTTGTCTATGGACAAAGCAAAGACACATCATTCAAAGTTTTCTAAAACTTGGTACATACTTCGCCCCTACCATGCATTTTTTCAGCTAACTCATCAAGGCCAGGACTACACTGAGATAATTTAATAATTTTAATCATAAAATTGCGCATAAGTTGTGAAGCTGTTGTTGTGTGGACAAGTCACTTCAGCAAAGACCCCTCTGACTGTGCAACTCACCGATGAGCCCTAAGAATGATGGCTTTGAAATGAATTGGACACCTTGAACACATGGGAGGACACTGAGAAATGCACATTCATGGCAGTCACTCAGGTCTGTTACCACTTTGTCCTGTGGAGAAGTGGCTGGACATCTTAAATCCACGCTCTCTGCAGTGACAGGGCTCGTGTTACTGTTCTGTAGCTTAGCAGCATTCACTGGAATTCAGCAGGGAAAACAGATGGGAATGGACAAAAGTTGAGCAAAGCCCTCTGAAATGCTACCAGCAGGCTGTGATTATGCCATTACTGCAGCTGATGACTCCAGTAATGGCTGGAGCAGCCTTCACTTCCCAGGTTACTTCCAGAACAGTAATCAAGGACTCATTTTCAGCCATGAAGGAAATCCAAATGAATTACTCTTTCACAATGGGCACAAATTTACGTCTGTGGAATCTGCTGCATTTCCAAATGGGGGAATTATTAGTTACAGACATTCTCCTGTCTATCAGCATCAAACCAGTGGATGAAGAAAATGTTTTAGCAAGACTTTGAAAGCTCCTTTGCACATTGCTGCCCCACAAAGAAAGCCATAAGAGTGATTTGCTTGGCTGTCCTTTGCAAACGTAACAGGAACTTGCCCAGCAGTCAAATCCAGATGTCTCCCAGAACTGCTGCAAGGAAATACTTTAAAGGCAAACTTCTGGTTACCAAGAAAAACCACTGGGCTGGTACAGTAAAACTCATAGGAGAAAACCTGCAAGGCAATGTTGATTAAAAAAAAAGCCAAGACCAATGCAGGTTGATGCAGAGAGTGCATAATGCTGTTGTGTGATTTTACTTTGTGTCCTATAATTCTCTATTTATTAAAACAAAAATGCTTCTGTGCAATAGAAATTGCCTTTCTGCACAGTTATTTCTGAGGAAAAAAAAAATACACAGATTTTTTTTTTTTTTTTTCACTTGTCCCCCCTCAAAAGGTTTGCAATTCTTGTCTGACTTTGGCAGTGTCAGGTTTTGGGACTGGAATGACAATGTTTACGGTTTCTGTGCCACCTTAATCCCTACAGCCACATGCTACCTGACCAAGCTGTGAAAGCAGAAGATCCCAGCTGCTTTCCTCTTCACTGAAATATTTTGAGAACCTCTGGTTGCAAAGCTGATAGTTTTGCACAAGACGAGCCAAAAGTGCTCTGCAGAGGGTGACAAATGCTCTGACAACGGAAGGGCTCTCACATCAACTACCAACGTCCAGGAAAATTTCCATTCAATGGACACATTCAGCTCAAATTTGTGGCTACTGTATTCATGTATTCTATCAGTAAACATAACTAATTACACTAATACATTGATAATTATTGCCATTAAAAAATGGCAGACAGTGCTTTTACACACAGGTTTATTTGTGTCCTTCACTTCTTGGCAGGATTCACAAGGATTCCCGATTTAGTGCAGATAATAAACTACTCTAAACTGTCCAATTTCTTTTCATGCTCCTGGAATGAACTCAGTACAACGCTTATTTTTAATAAATTTTAGAATATAGGACTGTTAATCAAGGATTAGAATTTACATCCATTGAAATTTGAAGAGACACCTGCCCTCCTGAGCTCTTTCTAGGAAAAGATCACCAGCCTTTGCCCCCAAATAATTGGTTTTATTAGATTAGTTGCCAAACCCACAGTTACATTTCCCATGTGCAAGTTGAAACCACGCTGATCATATTCCCTGATTCTATGAATTTCATACTGAAATATATTAGAAATATCTCTACCTAATATAGTTTTTATTATATGCTATTATACTATATTTATTGTAGTGTTTATTATAATATTTATTAGAATATGATGTATAATATTTTCTAATTATCTGGCAGCAATTATCAGGTTATATTTTGCCAAGTTTGTTGGAAATATTTAGCCAAGTTTGCTATGTTCATCAAAAAATTCATGCTACAAAAATCACAACTGCCTAAGGGTTATTTTATTTGGGAACAATGTAGAGACATCTCATAGTTTTCTTTTTAAATAAGAACCTTAAGACATTAAACAAACCCATCTTTACTGTCTCTATTTGCTGTTGTTCAAAACCCAGTTAGTCCTGAAAAATATTCTGGAAAACTTCAGTCTGGATATACCATCCTGACAACATTTCTCTTTGCCAGTTACCCTCAGGAATTTCTCTGATTCTTCATTTTCAGGAGCCTGGGTAGAGAATCCATTTTTCAATGGAAATTTCTGGGCTCTCTGGCACTTAGCAGGGATTGGATGCTGCAGGCAGACCTCAGCGGGTCTTTTTTGAGCTAGTAGCAAATCTTTAAAATCCACAGCTTCAAGGAGAAAAAAAAATAATATTTCCAGCCATGTATTTTAGCTTTCTTTGTGTAGCTGCGCTCAGACAATTTTCACCACAAACCGCTTTGCAGTTGGATACCACAGAGCCAGCAATCCAAACAGCACCAGCCTAACGAATTCCTCAGCCATGCCACAGGACCCTTTTAGCATCAATACCGTGGGGAACTGCTCAGCACTCCCCAGGATGTCAGAGATGGACAACAAGCTGGCTCAGCAGGAGATCCTAAACCTCCCCTGACACAGCTTCAGGCCATTCCCTCGGGTTGTGATCAGTGATGGAACCCCAGGGAATGGCCTGGAGTTGTGTCAGGGAGATTTAGGGTTGGACAATAGAAAAAGGTTCTTCCCCCAGAGGGTGGTTGGCACTGAACAGGCTCCCCAGGGCAGTGGGCACAGCCCCAAGGCTGCCAGAGCTGCAGGAGGGTTTGGATGATCCTCTGGGGCACAGGGGGGGACTCTGGGGATGGGGCTGTGCAGGGCTGAGGGTTGGACTGGATGATCCTTGGGGGTCCCTTCCAGCTCAGTCCGTTCTGTGATTCTGGGATTCTGTGATTTTGTGGGTCTGTGAGAAGGGCTCTGCGTGGCAGAACAGAACGAGCTGAAGCACCAAGTGCCGTTTCTGGCTGGATGGTGCCCACACGCAGGACCAGAGGCCATGAGAAGGCTGGAGGGACATGATGGCAAGGGCAGAGAACAAACATGAGATTGACTGATGGGTAGAAGAAATTGAGAGCATAACTGAGAGCTGAAGAGACAGCTCTATTGTCAGGAGCTATTATTTTCTACCATATTTGATTTGAGAGTCAAGGAGGGCTCTCTGCTTCTGGTAACACCTTCATCTTACATCTACTATCTTCCCTTGCCTGCTTGATCCAAGCTAGGCACGAAATCACAAAGTCACAGAATATGCTGAGTTGGAAGGGACCCACAAGGATCATCCAGTCCAACCCTCAGCCCTGCATAGGACCATCCCCAGAGTCCCCCCCTGTGCCCCAGAGGATCATCCAAAGCCTCCTGCAGCTCTGGCAGCCTTGGGGCTGTGCCCACTGCCCTGGGGAGCCTGTTCAGTGCCAACCACCCTCTGGGGGAAGAACCTTTCCCTGAGATCCACCCTGAGCCTGCCCTGGCACAGCTCCAGCCATTCCCTGGGGGCTGTCCCTGCTCCCCCCAGAGCAGAGCTCAGTCCTGCCCCTCCTCTGCCCCTAAGAAGAAAGCTGCAGTTTTGTGTATCAAGGCAGAGAACAACCTGCCCCAGTCCCAGATGCACAGATATGTGGCTATACCTCAAAAGATAAAAAACCCCAACAATAAAACTGTCAGATTGCAACCACTGAACAAGAGCTCCTTCCAGGATGACTCTATTGCCCCATCAGAGGAGATGTAGATCTCACTTTAGTGTTGAGCCATGAAGTCCCCCAGGTAAAGGGAGCAGACACTACTTCCTCACACACTGTTTCAGGGAACAGGCAGGTCCTAGTTGATAAAAAGGTAATTCCTGCCTGTAATAAATACTGAGATCCATAACTCTCCTGCTGAACACGAATTCTTGCAACAGTAAGCATTTCAGAAATTCTAACTCTAGAATATCACTGTAGTTACATTATCTCAGGCAGCTCTGCGGTCTGATAACAGTTCAAATCAGCTGCTTAGGTAACACCACGTGAGCAAAGTAATTCAATTTGAAATACAGGTGCCAGCTTTTCAACTGACAGACAAACTTCTGGGATCATGAAAGTGTAAAATTAGATCCTTAGGAAACCTCTCCCTTACTCGACTTTATTTACTCAGGATTGCATTTAACAGTCATGGAAGAGTGAAAATCAATGATGCAGAAAGCACTTGGCAATTTATTTTGTAAAAATCTTCTGAACAGTTTTTGGGAGCCACAGTTGGATATCCAGCAGAAATTAAATTAAATTTGTACTTTGGAGATAGGAAGGACCAGCTTATAGAAAATAGGTGATGGTACCTTTAAAAATTTCTCCAATTGTCACGTGCTGATTCAAACTTATTTTTATGAAATGCTTTTAAGCATAATATTCAATATTTCACTATGAAATGTACTGTTTCTTTCTTAAAATAAGTCATTTATTTATCTATGATTTCTGCATTTATGTGCATGATTTATCATGCACTGCACAGATGAAAGAATTCCACACCCCTTTCCTGTACCAGACGGACTCAGTTCCAGTAATTGCTATTTCAGGCTGGTTACTTTTTTACCTTCATTTTGCTGCAGGATAAATGAAAACATAGAGTATGGTGGAAAATGGAATTGGGCCTGATGAATCAAATATTAATTTACTGAGCACAGTGCAGGAGGGGTGAACACACAAAAAGAAGCTTTGTTAGTGCATATCAAGAGGAAGAATTTTATATAACTTGAGAAGAGGTTTAAAATGGGAAATGAAGCCATCTGAGAAGCAAAATGAATACTAATTGATATGTCATTACTCTGGTGTTTATTCTAATTTTACAAAGGTGCTCACATAAAATATGACCTGGAACACCCCACTGCCAGATGGATGATATTTGTGTGTTTATGGTGACATCCCGCCACTGGCATTAAATCCAGCAGGGCTGAGGGGGTTAATATATTCCTTATTTCCTTCAGGAGGGAGGCCTGGGTTCAGATTCAGTTCAAGGCACAAGTGGAAATGCATTTGGTGGTCTCGAAGCAAAACACATTTGTTCGTGTGCTACAAAACCACGGCGTAATTTTGGCTGCTCCATTGGACGTTCCTGCTCCGGAGAGCCGGGCTGGGAGAGCTGGAATGCTGCAGGTCAGCTGTGCCAGGGGAAAACGTGGGAAAACATCAGCACCTATGGATCTCACAGGGCTTCCAGGCTCACCTCTGCTGCACCAGGAATCTCTGCCTTCCTAATTAGCCAGAAAATAAATCACCTTTTTCAGGTAAAATACAGAAGAGCTCGTGCTCTTTGCAGGATTCTGCTTCCTTTCTGACAATTTTGGAAAGGTTTTCCGGCTGAAACGCTCAGGTTTTTCAGGATGACTTTGAAAAGGCATTTTAAAAATGTGAAACCAAATAATCCAAAGGTGAAATTCCAACCGTGGTGTCTCACTTCAGCTTTTTCATTGTTTCCAGTGAGCTCAGGGTTTCGTTTTTTGTTCATTTTCAATTTTATTTTGCCACATGCAGGGTCTTGATCACTCCAAATTGATACAAGATATGACAAGCAAAGAGGAAAGCAGTAATTTTCCATTAAAAAGGGTTTCAAGAAACTGCTCTAAGTATGCATTAAAAATAAGAAGAATTGCAAGAAATATTATATTATTAAAAATAATTGCAATAATAATAATATATTGAATATTATATTGCAATTAATATATTTTATGCAGTTATGCAGAAAATATATTTCTTTAATAATCCTAATCCCCAATTTAAATACTAAGTAACAGGACAAGATTAAAAAAGCTTTCTTCCCTGTCACACACTAGTTACATCTGAATTATCAGACTAAAATTCAGGTGAAATTACCAGAAAGTAATTCCTTCTCTCGGAATTTAGAAAGATAGACATTATTAAAAGACAAAAAAAAGGGCCATACTGAATTCTTCTGAAATATTTCATTTTTGAAAATTCTGCTCTCAGACAAAGAGCTTGGAGGGATCAAGGGGCATTTCTGTGCCCTGAAGAACTAATGAAGGTAAGTTCTCCTGCACCTTCTGCAGGACATTTGCAGTGTGCATGAGCAAAAAGAACAAAATTCCTAAGGCTTTCTCCACCCTTCACAGCTCCTCATTATTTCCCCCCAAAGCCGGTTCAAAACTGGAGAAATAAGCCAGGCAATTAGAGTTTCCTGGGTGATTTTTTGGGTGACCAACACAACTGACGTGGGCAGTGCCCATCCAACCGGGTGCCTACCACTCCTTTATGAGCTGGTTGGCAACTCTCACCTGCCTCCTTCCCTCTTGAATACTTGCTTCTCCAAATATTTGGACAGAGAGCTCCCCAAAAGCCTGTGAGAAAGCGAGGCTTTCAGCTGGAATGTGTTTGAGGAGCTGCATCAGGAGCTGCTGTTTATTTATAGCGGAGGGGGAAACACCAGGCGTATTTTATGAACGTCAAACCAGCGCTGCCCTGGGCTGGACCACAGAGGCCTCAGCTCCCTCTGCCTCCTCCATCACCCAACAAGACTCTGCTGCCTCTGCCCAGTTTATGGGCTCTGGCTCCAGGGGAAGGTGAAAGGGCAGGATCTTGGAGCTCGTGCTTTAAAATCCGAGTGTAAACCGAGGAGAACAAGAAAGCTTTTGGGATCTTTCCCCATCCCAAAGCAATTAAGGAATTTTTCTATGGCGACTGAGGTTGAGTCTCGGTGGTTTGCAGCATTTAGGGTGGAAGCTTATATTTAAATATGCCAAAGTATGTAAATAATGAGTTTACTGCAAACAATGTAATGAAAATGAGAGAACCTGAGAGCCAATACTAAGTAAAATATCGCCTTTTGTTCCTGTTCTGATGTTTACATTTGCTAAACGAATTCTACGATGATTCTGTGTCAACTCTCTCTGGAGGTCTGTTTTAGTTGAGGGTGATGGAAAGGAAATAGATAAAAATACCAAATTGTTGATACTTGCTGCATTTTTTAGGGCTTGGCAAACAAGTTTATCCCAGATATTAACTGAAGAGTGTGTAAGGTTGCCTGCAAAGCCTAATGAGACTTTAAAGTATTCAGGAATATATAAAGCCATAAGAAAATCTCTGTCATTTCCCACTGAGAGACTTGGATGCTGTCTAGTTCTACATGCTATAATTTTGGGGAAAATATTTTTTTGCAAATGATGGGAAGTCAGTAGTTACAGTTACTGCTTACTGTTGACATTGGGTGACTGTTCGTATGCCCAGAATCCCACCTACCTCAGCTAAATGGTATCTTTATGAAATTAACAGAATGTGGTTACAACATGGCCATAAGAAAAAATATTAACATCAAATTTTGGATTATAATTGGAAAACTGACCTTTGGAAAATATGTTACCACTGCAGTCCTGTACTGTACTGTAAAATGACAACTTCAAGAACTGGAAGAATGGCTGTATTATGCAGTTTAGAAAAAGGCAGCAAAATACAAATAATTATACTCTTTATGCTTCGCTGGAATTCTAAATTAAAGCAACCTTGAGGCTTTCCTCTCATGAAACCATTCACATTATTTTCTGTCTTCCAACTTCTTGGAAGTGTCTGTCAAACACTTTAAAGCACTTTCAGCAAACTAGATTTGCTCGTCATTACACGGCCAATCTCCACAGGCAATTGTGACAGGTTGTGTAAATAAAGCTTTTCCTAGAAACACTGCGAGGTTATTTCAGACCATATGAACCTTTCTTTTGCTGCTGCTGAACAGCTCGATTTGACTGAAAACCCTGAAATCAAAAATCCCCAAATGCACCGCGGCAGAAAATTCGGAGAAGCTCCTACAAGATTCAGTTTGATGCCTCCTGGTTTGTCTTGGCCGGGTTACTCTTCAGACTCTCACCATTCTTTCACAGTTTAATCAGTGCTACATGCAATTCTGGATTAGAAAAATTAATAAATAGATTTCCACAGAAATAAGAACAGCTACATTGTAATTGTGCTTATGTAGCTAAATTACCACCTAATGGAGAATACAGAACTCAAGCATTTAGGCCAGTATTTATTTCTAAGACATTTGGTTTATTCTTATCATAGAAAAAAGGTAGAGAATTAGAAATCTTGCCTCTTCCCCAGTTTATCAGTGACTGACAATTGAAAATGAAATCTCAGAGGACTGAGAGAATCACATGAAGCAATAATGTTGGAAAAAGCAAATTAAATAATACCAGCACCAATATGGAATGTCTTCATGGTGGAATATCCTCTGGGTTGTTTCAGTGGAGCTGGCAAAACCCTTTCAAAACTCAAGCCAGACACAAGGATTACCAAACTCAAGCAAAAGTTTGTGCCAAAAATAAAACTGAAAGCCTCCAAAATTCTGAGAGGGGAAAAAAAATCATTCTTATTAAATACTATTTGGGTTTCAACATGAATGTCTAAAGACTAATCTTATTTAATTGAAAATTAAATATGAAACATCAAAAAATAATCACACTGTTTAAGTGTGTTAGTTTTTGAACTGAGCATTCTGAATTGGTTTGTTTCCAGATTTTTGGCTCGGTTTTTCACCCTGCTGGGAAAACAAAATAGGTTTCATTTCACAGTGACTCAAAGTGATGCAACTCAGCCCAAAATTTTTGGGCCTGGCCAGAGAAATAAAAGAATAAAGTATTCACACATCTGTATTTTAGATACTGATGGTGTAAGCTAAAGCTGAGTCAAGGCTCACTTGCAAAATGATGAGTGAGAATCTTGTGGACAATCCTACAGCATTTTTTTCCATCTTCTTTTTGACAACCACATAATGAAACATGGAAATTAGTGCTTCTTGATGCATGGCAACCACTCGTGGCCAAACCCTGTGGGGTTTGCTCTGTGTAATAAAGATGATCCGCTGAAAACACATCTCTCTTGTCCCAGAAGAAAATGATACAATGACAAAACAGGTTATTTGTCACTGTATAGTGTTCCATCCAGAATCCATCCATGTTCTGTCACCCACCCCATCCCCTCAGGGATGCATTTTGTTACAAAAAACCCTCCACTCTGGTCACCTGCAGAGCAATCTCCCCTCCATCCCCATTAGCAGAGCAGCTCTTTTTCTCTCTTTCTTTTAATTAAAATCTCCACGTCAGTAGCAAGTTCCATTACAAGCCCAACTTTCGAGAGTGAATTTTTTTAAGCAGCTCATATTTTGTCAAGCCTAATTGCTTTAGTTCTAGGCAATATTAGTTGCAGAACAGCCAGTAATAACCTTTAGTCCTGGCAAATTTTCTCTCTACCAGGACTCAATCACATAACATAAACAGCTATAAAAGGAGGCTTTTTAAAGCTTTATTCATAATGTGTAGCACATGCATGTGGCAGCACAGATCAGATCACAACACTGAATGAAATATGAGACCTAGCCATGATGTAAGTTATGCCAACATGTAGTAAGTCGAGAGCATTCATTTGAATTTAGCTACATTAGAAAATGGGACACACACACACACACATATGACATGGTGCTTTATCAGTGCAAGTTTTCCCAATTTGATATTAAAAAGCATGGATGTAGTTGCTCGTGGCACCACGTTTGATGATGCAACTCAGGGTAGAAGAAGTTGTGGACAGCAGAGGATCAGGGTGGTCCATATGAAGAAACAGATTCTCAGGATTTAAGGCGAGGAAGAGAGATTTTAGGGGTTTTTTTGTATGGTGGCAAATCTGAAAAATCAGAAGGAGAACTCAGGATGGCCCCCAGAGCAGCACATGCCCCTGGGCTGATGGAGCCCCAGCCTCAGACACATAGCTGGGAGCATTCCCGAGGTCCACAGGCAATGGAAAAGCCACATGCTGGCCATCCCAGGCTGGCTGGGCATCCCACAGCACAGTCTGGGTTCTTCTCAAAAGCCCATGTGTAATTTATGGGGGGTGTATTTACAAAACGTCTCTGGCTTAAGCCTCTGAATTTGTTAATCCCCAGAGGTGAGGATCCGGCCTTCAACATGGCAAACACACTGCAAGGATTTAATACCAACTTATTTGACACTTAATCTAGTATATTTGAAGCCAGTCTATTAGGGGAATATGCCTCGCAGACAGTTTTCAGCCTGGCTGGTGGTCAGTGAGGAAGACAGTCTCCTCAGCCCCTGCACCACACTGTCCTCTCCTGAAAGATGGCACAGGAACAGAGGGTGGATTTATTCCATTCTGTTATTTCACTGCTTTTGGGTTTATTCACAAAAAAGTAGAGAGCCAGAGTGGAATAATCTGAAATGTCGCAGTACACAAGGGTATTATTTTGAGAGCAGAAAGGTAAATATGAAGCAAGTCACCCAAATCTTTTAAACAGAGAAAAGGCTGATAATGAGGGGTTTTTTTTTGTAGTTCCAAACAGTCCAACTCACCTAAGAGCTATATATAATAAAGAATTTGAAGGGTGGTGATAGAACTTTCCTTGTGATTTATAAACTTCCCTAAATCAAAAATACACCATTAATTTCCCATTAAAAATACAAATCAAAGGTAGACCATTAATTCCTCTCTGCAGAGAGGCACCTAAAGTGAAAAACTACGTCACTAGTCTGAGTACAAAAAAGGCCAAGATTCTCAAGAAACAGAATCTTCTGTAGAACCTTTACTTATTTCACCAACAAGTTTGCACAGTTCAAGCCAAGTTTTTCTAAAAGGTAACACAATCCTTTTTCAAAGGACTCATTGCCAAGTGCAATTATTTGTGAGCATTTGAGAAGTTCATAGAAACATTATGCATACACATTGGACTGGGGCAGTTTTAGGAAGTCCAAATTCATTAGGGAAGGCTGATCACAACTGAAAAGCAATTTGTGACTGTGTCCAGCCCGTTTATGAGAGTTTTGCAAACCCTGAAGTGAAATGCTTCCTTTAGTAGTTACAAAAGCTGATCGGTACTTGGCGATTGTTTTTTTTCTATAAATACTGGACAATATTTACGTATAAGAAAAAAAACCATTATTACTTAACTGAAAAAAGTTAAAGACCCAGATTGTTTTCAAAATGAAACATGGGATTGTCATTCTTAATGTAAAAACCTTCTACTTGAAAAAAAAAAGATGTAGTACCTCAGTTTGTTCCCATCTTATGAAGATTTAGGAATTGGATGTATGAAGAAAGTACTTATTAAAAAAACCCTTAAACTACAGCATGCTAAAATCTTAAAAGTAAAAATTTCTATAGATTTTTTGCTACATAATGGAATTAACCTACTAATTGCAATAGCTTGTTCATAGGAATATTACTGAAGGAGTGGTAAAGACACAAACCAGCTACGGAACAGTGCTTTAAAAAATTTTTCTCTTCAAATAACCCTTTTCAGCATGCAGACAGTGTTCATATAGAACTGTGATATAAAGTACAGAGTGTAAAAAATAAGAAACATTTTCTTCCTGGAAATCTTCCTAAAGAAGTTGCCACAGAGAGGGAGATAATTAAATTTCGTATTTCTGTCAGGGACTTAATTTCTGTTTGCCAGCTGTTATTTTCATTTGTACTTATTTCTGTTTCAGAAAGCAACATTAAATGTCATTTAAAGATGAATATACAACTAAATATTAATGTAATTCTGTTAATAAATCCCAATATCCTCTTAAAGTATAGTTTTATATTACACAACTATACTAATTTCCTTAAGAAGAATGCCAGTAGATTTAGGAGTTGTCTGCATACCAGATAACAGGACCTAACAGAGTTCAAAACTACACCAAAAGAGGGGGCTTTATTTGTGTTATTTACTTTGCACACTGGCTGAACCTGTAATTACAGAAAAGTTTGCTTTAGCAGAGACCACAGTGAGCAGAAACCACACTGAGCCGTGCCAAGAAAGCTGCTGCCTGCTCCAGTTAATTACCAAAAGTGTTTCTCCAGCTCAATTTTATCTTTCAGACCAATTTTCACATTAACAACTTGGTCTTTCCCTGATACATCGACGGTGTGACCATCCAAGTACCTGCCCTATGTACCTCAGAGACCTGGGATGGGGCAATCCTGGCTGGATGGACAGAGTGGGAATGAGAGGCTGGAGAGCAGTGCTGGGAAAGGGCCCTGGGGGTGCTGGTGGATTCCAGTTGTCCCTGAGTCAGCAGTGCCCTGGCAGCCAGGAGGGACATCCCTGTCCTGGGGGCAGCAGGGAGGGGATTGTCCCGCTCTGCTCTGCCCTGGGGCGGCCTCACCTCAACATTGGGGCAGTTTGGGGGGACACAATGGAAGGAGAGATTGAGCCATTAGAGAGTGTCCAAAGGAGGGCAAAGAGATGGGAAGGGCCTTGATTTGGAGCCGTGTGAGGACACTGAGGGCACTTGGTGTGTTCAGCTGGAGCAGAGGAGACTGAGGGGAGACCTCCCTGCAGTTCCAACTGCCTGGGCAGGGGCAGAGGAGGGGCAGGACTGAGCTCTGCTCTGGGGGGAGCAGGGACAGCCCCCAGGGAATGGCTGGAGCTGTGTCAGGGCAGGCTCAGGGTGGATCTCAGGGAAAGGTTCTTCCCCCAGAGGGTGGTTGGCACTGAACAGGCTCCCCAGGGCAGTGGGCACAGCCCCAAGGCTGCCAGAGCTGCAGGAGGGTTTGGATGATCCTCTGGGGCACAGGGGGGGACTCTTGGAGATGTTCCTGTGCAGGGCCAGGAGATGGACTGGATGATCCTTGTGGGTCCCTTCCAACTCAGCATATTCTGTGACTTTGTGATTTCATGCCTAGCTTGAATCAAGCAGGCAAGGGAAGATGGTAGATGTAAGACAAAGGTGTTGCCAGAAGCAGAGACACAACCAAGGGAGGTGAAAGCAGAAGTCTTATAATTTCTGACTTTGCTAAACCAGCACTAGTGACTCCTTAGGTCCTTCCTCACAAAGACTTGTAAAGCCAAGTGGGTACCATGTAGAGAAGGAAAAGAAGGTTATTGCAGACCCAGTGCAGGTGTGATGCTTGGAGTGTGATACTGGCCTTGAGTTGGACATGATCACATGAATTTTTTAAGTATATTCTACATTTCTCTGTGAATTCTGAGGTGATATCCCCAGTTGTTGCTTCATTCTCTCCATTGACATTGGCTAAATTATTCTCAGCCTATTAGGGGTTTTAATAATTTCAAGGTTTACAGCAAAGAAAGGCCTGAAAGAAGAAACAGAAGGAGTTGCAAATACCTAAAGACAGATCTGGTAAAGGAGAAGAATATATTAGCAGACACTGAGGATGTTCTGATAGTGCCAAACTGCAGTTCAGATGTAGGCTTGGATGTTAGAAAGCCAGAATGTTGAAGTTCTTGATCTGGAATAGTTTTTTGACCCTGTTTTCTTATTTTCCTTTTAATAATGTATCAGAAAAGGCCAGATATTTTGTCCAACCACAAAAGATATTGTGAGCACAGCAAAGTGTCTAAGTGCATGTTTAAATCCCATTAACTGCTTACAGAATTTACAGTAATATCAGAGCCATTTGTTGCATTATGGCTAAGATTAGGCTTGATTGCTACAACCAAATCCTCTGTTATTCTATTTCTAAAACCAAGGTTTAATTCTGATTTCGTTTTCCAAAGGCTATTCCTAGGGACTAATGCACCAGCCTGCTTGCAATTCCAAATCTCAACCTGCAAACTCCAGCAGGCACAAGAGCCAGACTTCAAATGCACCTGGAGGCTGCTATGGAAATACAGAAATAAATAGCAGAAGCAGTGGGAAAACCTATCCTGATGGAAGAAAAATGTTACATCCAGAAGGGAATGCAGCTAGCAGATACAATTGCAATAACTACAAGTGAAATGGTTCTGTAAGTAGGTATCATGTGGAAAACAAATTAGCAGGGCTTGAAAAACATCTGGAATAGATATCAACAGAGAGCTCAACAATGCATTTGAAAAGCAAACAAGATTCCAGCAAAAATATCATGGAAATTAAAGACTGGAAGCAGTACTTAAGTATTGAATCACGGAGGACTTGATTCAGTTAATATAAAGGGGTTGTTATTTTTATTCCATTGTCATTATCAGTTTGCTGTCTATATTTTGTCTAATAAAGGACCACGTGAAATCAGTTGGCATGTTGGTACTGAAGCTTGAAAGACTGAGAAAAAGGAAGATCTTGATTAAACTAGTTTACTTTTACTGTATTTTGTCAATATTTTACCTGCTGTCTAAGTCCACACGTAATGTTAGCAATAATAAATTACTAAATAACATGTCAGGAAATAGGGTCAGTTCTTACAGGACCTGGTCCGAAGTCCATTTGCCTCCTATTTATAATAGAGAATAATAAATAGGGGGGAAAAAAAAACCCCAAACAATCCCCTTTCCAGCATGAACTGTACTTACTGGAAAGATATTCCGTTGAAATGCGAAAAACAGGCAGCATGTTAAGATACACAAAATGCAGAATATGGCATTGTTCTAGACCAGATGTTTTAAATATACAAGAAAATAGCCAGTTTGGGGTTAATTTAAATGTCTTCTTACATTGATTCATATTTTTCATAATGCATAATACAACATATTGTCTTAGTATATAAACATCCCCATATTTCTTCAGTTGGAACACGAGGATTTTAGGACCAATTGCATTACCAGGGCACTATTTTAAATCTATTAACCAGTTTGAAAAGCCAGAAAATCCCCTTACATCACTGCCACTTCCCAGACACATTTCTCAGTAACTTCTTTCCCTTTTCCTCCCAGTTGCCATTCCATACCCACTTCCCACCTCAAGGGGATGGGCTCTTTCCTTCTGAGTCTGAAGGATGTGAACTGGTCCCTCCTCACTGAGGACCAGGCACAGCCATTGTGCAGCCAGAACCTGCTCCTCATTTCCCTCCCTCTTTAATTTTGTTTTGGAAGCAAAATATTTAATTCATAGCCATAGCAATATTTATTTCAAGCACAGAGAAGTTGCTTCTTTCTCCCCCTACCATTCGACTACTTGAAAATACACTGCTTTTCTGCATGGGGATTGAAATGGAACTTTATAAAGAACAAGCTTATCTGGGGCAAGGCAGGGATCCCACTGACCTCTGTTGTGGGGGAGTAGGAAGATTAGACAAAACTTATTAGAAAAGCTCTCTTGTCGAGGTATGAGGTGCAGAAAGGACCCCCTTGCCTTCTAAACTAAGGAATTATAGAGCTGTGATTAGATCCCTTTACCCCACAGGCTTTAATGATGGTAAATCAGATATATTTATGTAAAATCAGTAATTTATTATGACAAATGAACAGGCTAATGACCTTAATCAGAATTATTTACTATACAGAGAAAAGCTAGAAATTACCAGTAGGGCATAATATAGCATAAAATGGTACAGTGCACTGTATTAAAGCAATTATATTAAAGCAGTTGTATCAAAGCTGGCAAAAGGGAAACAATCATTAAGCAGAGATTAATTAAGCACAAGAATTGTGAGCAGAGCTCTCTCTTCCTCTTAACCCCTTGGCAGTGCCCATGAAGAGCTGTCCCTGCTCCATGGGAGAAGCTCCACACACTCCAAGAAAGTCTGTGGAAGAATCTGCCATATGAAAGTTGGACTGAGCTTTTATAGTTAGAAAGTGATTGAGTGGTAATCACAGATTCACAGGTCAGGGAGCAGCTTATCTGTCCAATCCTGCTCCCCAACAGCAGGATGTGTGTTTGCAGTTGGTGAGCCAGGCTGGTTTTAGCAAAAATCAACACTAAAAGCAGTCCCCTGGTGCCAGCACAGACAGCTCGGGCTGTTTGGATTCTTTGAGTGGATTCCAGGCCAAAGAACATAACCCTTATCAGGGCAGAGCATCCTGCTACAACCTCAAAGAACAGCGTGAACTGAGGGGTTTGAAGAATGGGATCTTACAGTAACACCCTAAAGATTGTCCACCCTGCAGAGCAGGGGGAGACCACGAGGACAGGACTGCCCACCACAGTCACCTGCAGTTCCCAGGATGGATATTCCACCTGTAATCATCTCCCAGGAATCCTCCCTACTCTCCTATCGCTGATATTCTGAGCTTTACAAAAACTAACTCTGCAATGAAACAAAGTAGGTTCTATTTTAATTATTACAAATGACAGGGCTAATTATTTTCCTGTGGGAAACAGAGAATTTCTGCTGTATTTTCATCGAGACTGCACAGCCATCTTTTCATTCCATCCTAGTTTTTGTTGTGTGTTACATGTAGTCAAAGCAAACCATTTCACACAATCATGGAATGGTTTGGGTTGGGAGGGACCTTAAAGATCTCCTTCCAAGCCCCTGCCATGGGCAGGGACACCTTCCACTCTCCTAAATTGCTCCAAGCCCCATCCAGCCTGGCCTTGGACACTTCCAGGGATGGAGCAGCCAGAGCTTTTATAAATAAGTCATAAATATTAATTTATTGTACAGGTTGACTAATTTATTCTTTTTTTTTTTTCCTGGTAAAACAAGGATTTTTCACTCAAAATAAGTGCAATGACCACAGTCTGCTTCACTGCCACTTTTACAGTAAAACTGAATACAAGCTCTAAGGCAGTTGGTATTCAAGAAACACAAAGAAATGATGAAAAGCAGCTATGGAAAAGCGAAAAGATCCCAAAACAGCTTTAAAACTTCTTTTACTTTGTTGCCTTTTCAAATACCTGGGGTGTCTTTTGAAGTTTTTTGGTAATTTCTGCTCTACTGATGTTTGTGCTCCATTAAGTGACTTTCCATCCTGCAACAGTGAAGCTGCAGGAAAGTGGTTTGGACCCAAACTCCAGAATTTTCAGAGTAATTTGGCACTGCCTCAGATCTTTTCCGGTGTTTTATTTACAACAGCCTGTCAGCATTTTCACCAATTGTTTTCTCCACTGCTGCTGAATTGGTCCCACAATTTGAAATTAATCACTGGCTCTTTGGATTATGCCACAATTCCAAGTAAGTTAACATTAAATCAGAGCCTAATTATACCTTCCAGCCCTGTGAGACAGTCCAGGTGTTTGCAGCAGAGCACACAAGGAATCATCCATTCCATGGACTCAGATGCCACAGCAGGGAAATACCTTCAGGTGAGACACGGAAACTTTGGCCAAGTAGAAAGCAAGGCCACTCTTTATCTCTCAATATTTTCCTGACCCTAAATGAAGCTCATAAAACTCAGATTATGGCTCCACGCTGGGTTTTCAGTTGTTTCATTTTTTCAGTTGTTATTTTATAGCAATTGAAACTACAAAAATTGGCTCCAAATGGTCACTACTCTTTGTTTAAACTCCTGTTTATTCACCAGATATTTTCTGCAGGTACGATTGCGTCTGGCACAAAAAGCACCCAGCTGATGTTCTCCAGTGAGGCAAAACACATGCACTGCAGTCTGCTCTGACCACAAGAGTTTTCATTTAAGCTGTGTTTATTCCAGCTGTGTAACTTTTGGGGAGTGCAAAGGCTCAAAGCAGAGGATGTGCTGGACGAGGAGCTGAATGGCTGAGAGTAACCTTTGAATAGCTCATTGATAAAAATACCTGTGTATCAAACCTCTGGGCATCACAGTCTTTACCAAGAAAGAGAGATTTGAGAGAAAAGAATTATGGCTGAATAAGGATCAGTAAAAAATCAGCCCACTAATTGCACTTGGCCTCCCTGAGTTGGAGGTGCAAGAGAACAGAGTCCAATTTCTCTACAGAAAATCTTTTACTTCTGCTCCTGCTTTATTTTGGTTTCACATGACAGACACTACTAATTCAGTGAAGGAGTGACCCTTAGACCCTGTTTCTTCTCCCCAGGGGAGCTCCAATCAGTCAGATTTTTCTCTGCCTTCCTTGCTACCAATGTATTTCAACTGGTTTCCCTAATTTTTTTCTGCTAATTCCCATTTCCTTCATAATCACAGGCTTTTATGTGACTTGCTGGCCAAGCGATTTTCAGGGGAGCTGTAATTGCCACAGGTCTTAAACATTAACCCTGCCAGGTGTCAGTGCTGGGACTGCTTGTGCATTTGATTAATGATACCAGAGCAAAAAAATTGGTTTTTAATTGACTGCCGTGTTTTTCTTCTTGTTCAAGTGCTCCTGAAACAGTCAGATCATCTGGAACAAAGGTTCCTTGGGAAGAAAACACCTGAGATGGCATGGTGAAATGCAGGAAATACAAGCTAACTTAATGAAAAGTAGAAGGTCTCAGAAGCCTGAGATGTGTTGACCATTTTAAACACGCAGAAAACTCAGCAAGTCTGAAGAGTTTCCCGCTTTGGATGGATCTGACACCGCTGGGAGTGGAGACAGGACCGACAACTTTCACTATAATCCCTCTCTGCCATAAATTAACACGCACAAAAATGGAATATTAGAAACACAGAGCTGTAGAAGCATAGAATGGTTGGGATGGAAGGGACCTCTTGAGGGCCGTCTGGTCCAACTCCCCCTGCAACGAGCAGGGAGATCTTCAACCAGACCAGGCAACCTTGATATTACTCACAAAAGGTAACCTTGATTTATTCCTTACCAAGAAAGGTGTGGGTTTTTTTGGCTGGGGGAAGCCACAGCACAGGGCTCCTCATCACAGGAGGATTTCCCAACTTGTCTCCAAGGGCTCAGTTTCCATGCTGGGGGTGCAGCACACACAGGGCTCAGCTCACAAGTGGCAGAAGGATTTTTGGAACCAACAGACAGAAAGATCCACACACCTGTTGTTCTTCTTTAGCACTTAGGATCAGAAAGTTCAGTGTTTTTATGAGCTGTTCAAGATGAGGTTTTCCCCTCCTTGGAAAGCTGATGCATTCCAAGCATCCATCAGTTACAGGGAAGCTGCTTTAGGAACTCTCCCAAAGCCATCAATTGTAAATAAAACACAAGGTTGAAGCACACACATCTCCAGGAGCTACTGCTTGAATCACCTAACTTAACAAAAGCTGTTAGAGTTGGATTTAAGTGAATGTCTCAAGGCACTCTTCAGGCAAACCCAGAAAATTCACTCAGAAGAGCAGTGTTTTAAAATCTATTAATGGTTAGAATTCTGCTGAATATGTTTGCAGCTTCTTTTTCTTTGTTAGTTACGTATGATGGATGTTTCCACTAAATTCCACTGTCCTGAGTGAAACAGGAATGCAGGAAAATAAGTCCAGGGCATTGCCCATGGCCTTGCCCACCTCTTTTTGATGTGTCTCAACTCTGCTAAGTCAGATGAACAAGTCAAGTCAACAAACACAGGCTCAATTTAGCTCAACTATTCAAAAGTACAAGCTGAATTAAATCAGCTGAGGTGATGTTTCTTGAAGTGTCCCTTCTCAGCACAGCAGCCTTTTTATTTTTAAGTGCTTTAATGACATCTTGCAGTCCCTCTGACTTCAAAAAGCACTGGTCCAGCTCCCACTCCTGGCCTATCTTCAGTGCTGAAAATTCATGTTGCTCATGGGATTTTTTGCTGTAGATATAAAATTTAGTTTTGCTGCTGGGCTATAAACACTCAGGATAATTCTGTAACATATTTAAGGTTCTAATTTAGTTGCACTCACAAATACTTTGTTAACTTCCAGCTTTCAGAGACGCAATTTCTTCAAAATCCCTCTTACTGTAAAAATCACTCTCCAGGTGACAGAAAACACTCCAGGGGTATGAAAAAAAAAAACCCCACCAAAATAAAACACAACAGAAAAAAGAGGGGCTGGAATGGAAGCCAGGACTCTGTTTCTTAATGATAGCAAGCACTGCAAGTGATCATTACAATAAGCGTTTGTTTGAGATACAGTTATTATAGATTGCCTAAATATTTAAGTTATCCAAACTTCTGATCAACTGAAACAAAACTGGTGCAGGCCAAGAAGCTGGAGCTAAACTGTTTGGGGGGATGTGGAGCTGGCATTAGCACTGGAGCAGGAACAGAGGTAGTGGGAGGCACACAAAACCACAAAAAGTGATCTCATGTCTTTAAACTGTCCAAAGAATCATAATAATAAAGTCCTAGATGAGTGTTGAGGGGACACATGCCATTTCAATGAAAATAGGAATAATTTTAAATGACATTTTGAAACATTCCATGGAAATGTATTTGAAATGTAATATGGGGACTCCAATAAAGAATATGCTTTTAATACATTACAGATTATATGTGATCATCAGTTTAAGACTTCCCCTCAACAAGCAGGATAATTCAAGTAGACATCCAGCCTGTCTCTACAGTTTGTATTGCCATCCTTTCAAATGCAAACTCTGATGTTTCTCCATGGCTGGAGAAACACAGAGAAGGTATGGTTTTAATTTTTCAAACTCTTTTGCAAATAAGCTTAAACATTTTACAGTTAAAAGGACAGAATTTACATTTGCTGTGTCTGGTCAGTTTTAAAATGGTATCTGTTATGAATCATGTTCACTTTTAAAGTTCATTTAACTTGGCTTAAGGTTTACTTTAAAAAAAAAAAAAATGTTATGCATCATTTGGATCTGCACTCCCAGCCACTATTAGTAATAATAAAGGCGTGCAGGTTCCATCTGATGGCCCTTGTATAAACTTGGATTTCCATAGGAAAAAACAAACAGGATCCACACAGGCAGCAATAAATCCCCAGGATGGTGCCAGGAGTTTTAATCAAGGTACAGCCATTACAGCTCTTGTTGCCACCCTTAATGTCTGTGTGTGGATGGGACGAGGGACAAAAAACAAAGGGTCCCCTTAACTAGAAATGCAATATGATTTTTTGCTATTAATCCTAATGAAGATTAAAATGCTGAGATCAAGTCAGGGAATAATTTTAGTGGGACTTAGGGACTCTCTAGAACTGAGCTGTTGTCTCAGCTTTGCACCTCCCAAGCTGTTCACTCAGGTCACCTGAAATAGCTGGGAAAGAGGAGAACATCCAGAGAGAGAAGAAATGCAGAATTTATAAAATAATTTGCTTTCAAGGTGGATTAAGCTCCTTTAATCACCAGAGACATTCTCCCACTGTGGTGTCACCTCATAACTCCCACTTTTCTTCCTCTGGAAGTTGTCTCAGCTGCAAAGCTGCCCATCAGGCTGAATCCCTTGGGGTTTTTTTATACATATTTTTGAGGCCTCTCTGCTGCTCTGCTTAGACCATGCCAACATTACACTCCAAAAGTCTTCTCCACACCCTTTTTTTTTATTTTTTAATAGACAGCAATGCACAAGCCAGAGGACTTGCTGGCCATGCCACAGGAGCCAAAGAAGCCATGGCATTATCACCCCCAGTGCTCCAATGAACACAGGAGCCAAAGTCAGATGTAGGAGTCAAGGAACAGGGGGATCCAGAACTCAGACTGTCCACACACCTTCATCTTACAACTCCAATTAATGTTTTTCTCCCTCACCACTACATATTTCAAAGGGAGAAGGAAAAAAAACCCTGACACACATTTGTCCACAAGCCCTTGTAACGATACAAGCACTTGCCGTCCACTCAGGGGTGTTCACTGACAGTTTTGACACAAGAAAACCAGTTTTCTTGTAATTACATCTGTCTCATAAATACAATAAAATATCCTTTCAAGAAGCCACCACATGAAATCCAAACATGGATGTAATGAATAACAAAAATCACTTTTTAGCACTGCAGCTTGTAACCACAAAGAACAAGCTACATTTCCCTGATGCTTTCCTGATGCCCAATTTGATATGGTCTGCAGAGCAGCTCTTTCTGGCTACTATTATGTTCTTAGCCTGCCTTCTTCTATCTCCTTTTCCATCAAGGATGGATAAGGGACTTTTTCCTCGCAGCAAAACACAATAGTAAGAGTGCCCTGCACTTTCCAACCTCTTCCTGAGAAATTCTTCCCCTTCTTTAAAGCTCCTGACATGCACATTTGCCTGTGCTGTTTAATCCACTTAAATAATAAATAAATCCAAGGGTCCAGTACAAAGCTGACAAAATTAGGCAGAAAAAGAGATGGCAAAAAAAGATCACCTAAGAAATCGCATAAGAAATCACAGTGAGTAGCCAGGAAAGCCCTTGGTCTGGTTCCTGGAGCAGATGGTCTGTTAAGTCTCTTGAGGCTCCTCCAAGTCAGTATGACTGAACCTACAATCAACCAGGCCTGGAGCAGGATGAAAAGATACATCTCTGTGGTCCCATGAAGAGTGTCAGTACTGCTGAAGAATCACAAAAAGTATCTTAAAGTCTGTGACTTATTAAACTTAATGTATTTTATGTACCCCTAAACCACCCAGCTACAGGGGGACTCGATGGTCTGAGAGGTCTCGTCCAACAGGAAAGAACCTGTGGTTCTATATCTGCAGCAAAGGCCTGAATGTTAATCACCCAAAACCAACCTGGTGAGCTCCTGGTAGCTGCTGGCAAAGGAGACAGCCAGGGGACATGGAGCCCAGCTCTACTGTGGACACCTGCCCAGATGCTGAGTAGTTATTTGGACCAAAAACCCAAAAAAAGCCCCAAAACCTCACTAGGACTGTGTGTCTGGAGGATGCAGGTGTACTTATTTCGAGAGTTATCACTTAGCAAGTCTGTGGTCCGAAGCACAATCAACCCAAAAAAAGGAGAAAACCTCAAGTCCACAGATGGCCAGTGCTGAAGTGTGAAGTATTTCTCTTGTGCCACAATGGTATTTAATAGCAGCACAAATGTTTACCTCAATATTGCCTTTAAAACCAAAGGTATTTATACACTCTGGAAAACAAACTAGAGAACAGGCAGTGCAATTAACTCCATTTACTGAGTACAATGAGAAACCTTGCCAGGACTGCCTGAGAAATCCAGAGCTTTAATGGGAATTACCAGCAGTCACCTAATAGAACTAGGTAATGGCTAATGAATAATCTATTCCATGCGTTAAGTACTTCTTTCCATTTTAAAACTGTCTATGAATGTATTATTTACAGTACAGTTTTACTTTCTAGAGCAGTTTCCTGAAAGCTTTCACATGCAAAATACATTAGTCAGTCGTGCATAGTCCTTGGCATTATTTCTTGTACCATGCTAAAAACAATAAGCTCCAAATTTTCCCAGAAACAAAGAGGTTGAATTACTTTACTGAAGTTTCCCAGTTTGTTGAATGTTCACACCTCGTTGGCTGGGCAGAAAGCAAACAGAGCAGGCAGGTTCCCACAACAAAAACCTATTGAGCAAGTGTTGTTTACACATCTCCCCTCTGTCGCTCTGGAGACGACTCCAGTTCACTGTTTGGCCCATCTAGAAGTTGATTAACACACTCAATGAAGCCCTTTCACCTCTGTTCCCGGGGCCGGTGCCGCTGGAGCAGTTCGGGGACAGCATGAGAATAACCAGCCAGTGCTGCTGCCACCGACTCCGTGCCAAGAACATCGCCCTGAGGAGCCTCATCCCTGCAATGAGAGAGCCTTGCCTTGGAGCACAGGGGGGTGAGCTCACCCAGAAACACGGTGATGATGCCAGCAGTTGTGGTGAGTTGTTCCCAACCCTGATCCCAGAAGGAACAGGGCAATGACTGGAGTACGAGAGGGAGAGATGCAGGTGGGTACTGACCAAGTCTAAGTTCACTCTAAATAGCACCTTGGAGAAATAGAGAGCAATAGATAATCCCTGGAAGTGTTCAAGCCCAGGTTGGATAGGGCTTGGAGCAGCCTGGTCTAGTGGAAGTTGTCTCAGCTGACGGCAGAGAGTTGGAAGGAGATGGTATTTAAGGTCCCTTCGATCCTGTGATTTTATGATTCCACGATTCATGATATTGAAACACTGTCCCACATGGACAAGTATAATCCAAATATATTTGTAAAGCATGCTGAAAGTACAGCTGAGTTTGATATTTAGCATATCAAATATCGAGAGCAAAGATGCAAATGTTCCTTGCATGCACCTGACATACCATACAGCCTTCCCATATGCAAATGATACTCCAACCCCTTGTGTGTTTTAAACACACACATTCTGAACCGCAGCTCTTACCATTTCCAGTTCCCATGTTATGTCATTATAGCAGCAGAAGTAAAAGTAAGACTATAACTGAATCAAAAAAAAAGTTTCAAACTTGAAAGACCAAGAGATGCACACGCATAAACTATTGAATTGCAGAGTGTCTCACAGATGGGCTCCTGGGATTTGCAATCCATTACCAAAAGTGGGATCAAATAGATTCAGGTGATCAGCACAGGTCTTAAGACCTGTCAGCTTTTCCCACCCACTGCAACACCAACCCAATTCATAGAGGGGATAACCCAGATCACAAGACCACAACAGGTGCTTTCCCCATGAAGCGGTTAAGTTGTACTTCATCTTATAAATGTCCTTTGTTGTCCACAGAAGAGCTGCCATCAGGATTCAAAATTGCCTTCAGGAGCTCAATGAACACATGCAATTTGGGACAGGCAAGACACTCCTCTCCCTCCCTCTTCAGGTGCAAGGCAGCGTCACCAGACTCTCCTTTTGGTTCAAGAGCACGTTTGTGTTCCTCTCTGTCACACTGGGATGTGTCATTTAGCCCCGCTCAGCCCCAACCTCCCCGCCTATGAAATGACACCGATGTTTCCACATCACTCGCTTTTTCGGGGGCCTCCCCAACTGGCAGCGATGTGCACCATGGAATGTCTGCAATAACAAAGCCCTTGTGCAGTTGACTGCCCTGGTAGGAGCACAGATCAGGTGTTAAATGCTGTCTGAGGTGCATCCACCTCACTGAGCTGGAATCTGAGTAAGTGAAAACTTTCCCATGCCAGTTTAAATCGCCTCGTTACCTGCACACACACACAGACACACACACATTGAGCAACAAGGACGGCAGATTCCTGACAAGTTGTTACTGGAGCATTCACCGAACAATAAGAGTGAATTTAGAGGAAGATTTCAATCACAGAATCACAGAATGGTTGGGGCTGAAAGGGGCCTTGAAGATCATCCGGTTCCAACCCTTGGGCAGAGAATCAAATCACACACATCTGACAGTCTGTTTTCCAAAATAAAAGTTAAAGAGCACCAAGCACACTTACTGGATTTTTACACATTTTCTAAAAGATTTCAGGACTGACCTCAACAAAACTCACTTTCTTGGGAACTGTGCCTGTATCAGTACAGAAGAATAAACTCATTACTACTGAGATAAAACCACTGAATAAATTCATTGGTTATTCTCATATTTCTCTATAATAAAGGACTCCCATCCACACTGAGCAGTTCTAAAGGAAATAAGAGGTTGCTGCACAAACGCTGGAGGTAATGTCTGCAGACAAGCTCTTTCCTGTCTGGATTCTCTGGTGCTGACCAGGCAGTGCATTCACATGGTAGGACTTCTTTCAGTTGAGGTGCTTAATATAATTTCTCTCCTCTTTTCTAGCACTTGCTGAAGAGGAAAGGGACATATGAACAAAAACACATTTTGCTTCATGTGCAATGAGGTAAATACAATCTCTGCTGCATGATGCTGCTCAGGGATAACTTTTTCCCAAAGAATTATGCCAAATGCAACCCTGACAAAGATGCTGAAAGTGCATGACTGTGAATATTAATTTAGCATTGCTAATTAATTAAAATCGTGTTATTATTACTATGTTTGTTTAGAAATCACAGAATCATGTGGCAAGAGATTGTGTAGTCTTATTATCCTTCTAGTGTATCAATCCAGTTGTATGAATAAAATCAGCCCTCCTGCATCATTCTTGATGGATGCATGTTTGGCCTCCCATCAGATGCCTCTAATGGTGGAGATCCCCCACAATCCTTATGATTTCAACAACCACACTATTCAGGGAACATTAACCTTCTTCCCTGCAGCAACCCCAGACCACAGCAGCTCGTAATGTCTCTGAGAAATATGCAAAATGTATTTCTCTTCTTCCTTGCACCAGCCTCCTGCACGTTTCATGTTACAGTTTCCTTCAAATTATTTTATCCTTCAAGCAACATCTGCTCCCTCCTTGTCCTTCAGGTTTCTACATTTCTGATCACTTCCCCTGATGCCCTTTGGGCTCGACACTTTGAAGCTTCTGGTATCCAAAACTGGTCATTATATTCCAGTTAAGGTTCTTTGCCTTTCAACAGCCAAGTAATGTCTCACGTGTCTCACTGGCTGTAATTCCACCGATACATTTCACTGCAGTGTTTGTATTTTCACAGCAATACCTCGTTGCTAATTCACATTCTGTCAAAGCAAATTGCAAGTGTTGTTTTGTTGGTTTTTTTTTTTATTCAGGCTGGGGCTCAGCCCATGCATTGCCACGAGGCATTCAACAGCTTTTTGTCTGTTCAGTAGAGACAAAATAAATAACCCAAACCCATATGTGCAGTTTGTCGAGACAATTTCAGATTCTGAGTTTGTCCTCCGACTTATTTGCACATCTCCAGTAGGTTATTTTTTTTTCATATTTCTTTTATTTTCAAACAAACCAACTTTGCACGGCCCACCCAGCATCCTTCCCACTCTGACAGGGAATTTCCAAGAGCTGCTCTCTGAAACTGGGTTTGCAGAGACTTTGCACCCCTCCCAGAGTATTTTCAATACTACTACCATTTAATGTTTTATGAAGATAGCATATAAATTATCTCAAACACCTTACTGAAGTCCAGACACGTGACATCAGCTGTAAGGTGCAAAATATTTAGTTAAATTGCTCATCTCTGCACCAGGCACCGGCCAGGCAAGAACTGGAAGCTCCACAACAGAGCTGGCTGTGAAGCCAAACTCAGGAACAACTCTGAGCTTGGGGTTTGCTTCAGCCAGCTCAGATGTGAAGAGAAGTTGGTGCTCCCTGAAGCTTTCCCCCAAAAATAGAGAATTTCATTTGCTAAAAGGCACCATCCCAGCTCCTCTCCGTTTGGCATCAGAACAGGCTCCAGGACAAGACCCAGGACTCTTGAATCGTTCCCACTTTGACTGGATTGCATTTTCCCTTCTCAACAAGAGAGACTGTGGGGCTTTTATGACACTGGGATCCCACCTTGGATTATAACCCAACACTCCCAAGACATCTTAAACCTTACTTTCACCTCCGAGGGCACATTAGTGCATCATGGTTCATTCTCAGGTTCCAAAGACATGTAAAAATAGTCACTCACCTCTCCCTTCTAGTGCAAAACATCCCTTTGTAAGAAACCAACGTCACTTTACACCTTTCCAAACTGTTTACTAAACTCACTCATCATTAAACTGCTGCATAAAACAGAGACAGGAGTTAGTTTCAAACCCCATTATCTTTAAGGTCTTTTCCAATGCCATTCCATGATTCCATGTCAGCTGAAGTGTGTACAAGGTAAAGTGCTGCAGCTCTGCATTAAGGAGAGAAATCTTCAAGAAAATCCAAGAGAAGAAAGCTCCATTTTCTTAAAAGGCAGCATTTACAAAGCCGGATTACAAAACAAAGAAATCCATCACTCTGAATCAAATATAGGAAATAGAAACCCCACATTTTGCAAGGCTTCCTGCTCCAAACGACCAAAACAGTTTTTATTTGCAGTTTATTCACTTATCTGCTTGGCAGTCTAGCAAAGATTTAAACAGTCAAGTAAAAACCTCCACTAGAGGACACAACAAATTTAAGTCTGAGGATTAAATCATCTTTCAGAAGCTGATTAGTGAAAATTGTTTATGTGTACATATAGGTAAAAATCTTGAAATGTTTTCTTTAAAGCAACATTTTATTTCAGGGCTTCGAGAAATTTAATATCTCTTTAGAGGGAAACTCCCTCAAAACTTCCACTTTTGGAAGAAGCAGAAACATCTTGCTATGGTACAAACAGAACATATTGCTTCCTTATGTGTTTGCTGAAATGCATTGCTTTTGAGTTCATTAGCACAAGGATGCTGTACTTTGTGGTTGGGAAATCATATCTTTTCTCATCCACTTCTTGGCAATCAGCAACAGTCAGGAAAGAAAAATGACCAAGGAAAAAAAGTCATTTGCCCTTCAGATTTCCCACCAAAAGTTATGTATCTTCTTTTAGGCACTGTAAGAAACCCCAGTCATCTCCAAAGTTTCCATTACATTTACTCCTGTATTAAAGAGTACATAAGTGTTGTCAATAATATTTTATTAGGAATAGAAATCAAAGTATTTCTTCCTTCTCTAGTCCTCCGTGGTGTATGAATGAATTGTAGTTAAATGCAAATCCCCCAAATGCTGAATTATTGATGTGTTTTGTATTTGACAGAAAACAGGACCCAATGGAAGTTCCGAAAGTGTTGCCAAAGATCAACTTTTGAATTTATTCAGAGCCTCAGGGAGGGACCCCACAGAACCACCTTCCTCACAATTGTCCATGGATGCTACAGCCACTGGAAAAATGCTAACAGGGAAAAACCAGAGATATCATGACATGGAGAGGAGGTGAGAATAGGACTGATTTGTTTCAATAATGAATTTGGAGAGAATAATCTCAGACAGTCTGGAATAGGACAGGGCAAATTAGCAGGAAGGCCTTTGGGGTGGTAGTGGTTGAAACTCAATCCATGAGTTCTACGAGAAGTAAATAAGTACTGGAGAACTAAAGGGTTCATGAGAAATTCCTGTGAAGGAAGAGAACTCTGACCACACAGGTAGAACACTGACCAATACCCAGCTACAAAATAAGGTGGAATCAGAACACTGTGCTTTTAACACCTCCTGTGTTGCAGCCTCTCCTCTCCTCTCTTGGCTTCAGGGCCAGTTAGTCCAGTTTAAAATAAAATTAACTTCTCAATGCGAGGGACATCCTGTTACTCAGTCTGGTAGTGAAAGTTACTCAAACTACCCATGATTTGAAGAGTTCCACAGCTCCAGATTTCACAGATGCAGCAGCAAAAGAGTTTTATCCACAACTGGGACACCAGAACAAGGCAGTACTTCACCCACAGTCAGGCAGATATGCTCTGAAGAGATTTCCATGACCTCTACTACAGGCTTTTCACCTCCTGCCTCTTCTGTTTCACAAATTATTTGAAACCTCAGTGACCTGCAGAATCCATTTTTGTTGCTCAGTCTCCAGTGCTGACAGTCAGGTGTCTCTCCATAAGATGGGACAACTGGATTTCTGCTTCCAGAATGTCACAAGAGTGGAAAGGAGGATTCTGACCCTCGACTGCCTCTTCCAAATACTTTTTAATATCCATTAGACAACTGACATCTGAGAGTATTACACCTGCATCACCTGGGCAGCACCTCAGGAAGGCTGTGATCTCACCTCTGGGTGCACTAATTGACTGCACTGCTGACCAAAACCTAATTCCACTCATGTTTCCATATCTATTTAATTTTTTAGCATTAAGGTCTTCCCTAAGTAGACAGTCTCAGTCCCAGGCAGGGAAAAGAGCTGTCAGAGTACAGGTGTTTGCAGAGTACCTGTCAGTGTTCTGTGGATGGAGCTTATTTAAGGTGCATTAAATGGCTTTTCAGTTTATATGACAGCAAATGGGGCCTCAGGACTATATTTTTAATGAAAATTCATGATCTTGGAAATAAGTCTCAGTATACTCTTAAAAAATGCAAAGCAGATCCAGACTGGAGGCTGAGAGGTGTCGTGTGGATCGTGGTCTGATCACAAGATAAATAATGTTTATCTAGTTTTTTATTTAATAATCAGGCCATTATGTAATTTGAATGCCTGCAACAAGCAGCAAATGTAAAAGAGTTCTTTGTTTTCCTTGTCACTGAAATCTGGTGTTAATCAAATACATGGTTATATAGAAAATCCTTGGAATTAGAGAAGACTCAAATGGCTCATTCAGAATGGAAATTTTGAAACGTGGGGCAATAAATCTGAAAGAAGCAGCTTATCTCAAAACAAGGCAGAACCCTTAGAATAAGATTTGAGTAAATATTCATCTTGGGTTACATAGGGATAAAAAACTTAAGATTTTGGGATTTGTGATGAAATTAAAAAATACAATGAAATGCTAAACCCCGAAGTATTCACCCACCCACTTACCATACACATAAATGCATTTACACTTCTTTTAAATTTGTAGATATTTTATATTTACAGTGTTACTCCATCCTGAACTCAAGAACTGGACATTTTGCTCACACAGAACTTTCCACACTGCTCTGAAAACACAAAGTCAGTGTGGAACACCTGCCAACCTTACAGATGATCAAAGTCACCAAGTGCTGTATCAACACACAAATATTTCATTATATAGAAGTCACTATCGTTTGATCCAAACCCACTGAACTCCATGGAAGCTTTTTATTGATGACAATAATTCCTTTTATTAAAACAGAGGATTTGGACAAGAATTCAAATAAAACACAGTTGCATGCTGCTCAGCTCAGGGATCATCTAGAGACTCTTGATGGCCCCATGGCCCATTTTTATACAGGTCAGAAGGGAATTCACCAAGTCCTAAACATTTTGAAGTTTTAATGTTACGGGCCAGAATATTTTTATGACATGTCTAAGGCATAATATTCCTTTTAACTGGGTTCCAGAAAGAAAACCTGACTCCTTTAGATCTCACAGACATGTGAAAAATATGTGTTTCTTCAGCATGACCATAGAACAGTAGTAAGAAAAAGTATAGGGATAAGCAAAGAATAGTAATAACGAAAGAATAGTATTAAAAAATATTAAACAGTCTACAGCCATTAGGCTGCACTAGGACAAATTATACATAACTTGATAGAACTTCCTTCTCATCCAGAAAATAAGAACATTTTAGGAGTCTCTACCATGTGCTTCTATTATGTATTTTTATTACAGATTTATACTTCTATTGGAGCCTTTTCTGTCTGTTGGCTTCATCCTTTAATGAACCTGCTACTGCTGCTTAATTCAATGTATGTCACTGACTTCAGCAGAAAACCTATTGTCCATTCCAGAGCTGAAGATACTGTGGATTGCTGTTATACAAGATGTAATAAAATGGATAATGGTGTAAGAGGAGCAAATCAGTGAGAAACTGTGGTTCAGGCACAAAAATCTGGGTAATCAGGAGCGATGGGAAGCAAATTCAGAAAAGAAGAACATGGCAGTTAAACTGAGTTTGCTAAAATTGCTTGAATATGGCAGGAGCTTCTCTAAATTTACAGAAGTGTCACAGTTAGCTGCCTGTGAAACTCACTCTGGGTTTTTTTTTAGTCAGTCCTCAGTGTAAGCCAACAAGCTTTATAGTCCTTCTCTCTGCCCCTCATATCTTTTTAAGGACATATGATTTTATTGCATTTGCAAGCAAAATCTAAACAGTTACCAATAAAATAAAATAAAATCAAATCAAGCCAAAAGTAAAAGCTGGGAAGAAAACAAGCTGAGAATCATCAGCAAAAGCAAATGCAGCTGTGGGGATGTCCCAGACTCAGTGTCCCTTCCAGTTCTTTGCCCCCTCAGCAACTCTTATCCCCATCAAAGTCCAGACAGCATGGTTTGTTGGCTTTCTGGAGCCTTCCATGAATTCAAGACAGAAAGCTGAGCCTGCCTTCACACATTTGTAATTCCTGGTCAGCTCATTCAAGAGTTTGAAACAAATCCACTTTAATGATTCTTTGTTACTAAAAATCCCCCCAACAACCCAAAACAAAACCCAGGCCAAATCCCAACAGAGGTGTACAGCTTCTGCAAACACTGAAGTCCAATATTAGCCAAAATCTTGCTGATCAGAATATTTTTTAATTCAATATTTGCCAAGATGGAAGACACTGCATTTTGGAGAAAAGCTAAATAGATTTTTCAGTCTTTTGCTGGCTTTATTCACAAACAGGTCAATGCTGATTGCAGCTGCTCAGCATTTCCTTAATAAATTTTCTTTGCGTCATGGTTTATTGGTTTGAGTTTGGAGATTTTTTCCAATTTCATGTGACAACTCTGTGTTTTCAAATGATTAATAAATGGAAATTTTGGGTGAAGAATACAAACTGACGTTCTGCCTTAAAGAGGCAGATGTTAGATCAAATATAATATCAATTTACCAACACCTGTAGTTCCTGCTTTTAGAAAAAGAACATAAAGAACAACATGATACTGCCAAATAATACAGAAGAGGGGAGGCCAAAGCAAGCACATGGATATAGACAGAGAGAGCAAACCCCAAAAGTATCCAAAGACAATCCTGTCCAGTAATCATCCTGTTCCAAGAAGTTACACTTGCACTACCAGAAAAATGTTTGGGGTTGATCACAAGAATCATGGAATGGTTTGGGTTAGAAGGGACTCTTAAAGTCCATCCAGTTCCACCCCCTGCCATGAACAGGATCACCTTCCACCAGCCCAGGGTGCTCCAAGCCCCGTCCAACCTGGCCTTGGACACTTCCAGGGATGGGGCAGCCACAGCTTCTCTGGGCAACCTGTGCCAGGGCCTGCCCACCCTCACAGGGAAGGATTTCTTCTTCTAAGTGCTCTGATTAGAGATTTAGACTTGCTGATCTTAGAGGTCTTGTCCAACCTTAGTGATTCTGTGCTTTCCCTGGGCACATTTCAGATGGGAATTCAGCCCATCAGATGCTGCTGCAACCCGAGTGTCCTTTCCCCCCTGGAAAAATTATTGCATCCAGCTTGTGTTTAGTGTTTTCATGGAAGATGGAGTGTTCAGATTTGCAAAGTAATTAACAGCAAGACACGTGTCAGACCAAAAAAAAAAGAGCAGATTGCAGAAAAAGTTCAGCAAGCAGAGGTTTGTTCTGAAAGGATAAAATACCGTAATTCCTTTGTTTCTGTGAAAACAGGTAGAAAAGACATTCTGCCAGACTCAGAAAGATAAGCATAATGCAAATAAAGCAATCACAGATGTGCTCCTTAGATACCTGACCCTGTAATTCTCCCACTTCATTCTGTGCTCACAAATACATGAGCAAACACAGCATATTCAAATGCTTTCCTTACACTGCACCATTTTAGAAAAAAAGCAATTTTACTTCTGTTAAAAAGAAATATACAGCTGTTTTCAGTAACAATATCAAACTCATCCTCAGGCTGAAAAGAATTCAGAAGCAAGAGCAATGCAGACTGAAGCGTGTACAGGTGGAGAGAGCCAACCCCAAAAAATCTGAATTTCTTAATTTCATAAGAGCCCAGGCAACTGAGAATATGTTTTCCTTGGAATATTTCTTTTATTTCTTTGAAAAAGCAGCCTATTTGTTAAGAAAATCAAGTCTTTTTCTACTGTTCTTTCCTGACTTCCATCATGGTCTTGCCTCATTCAGTACAATGCAAACTGTGTGCAGTTCCCTCACCTTCCTAAAAACAACTGAAAAATTACACACTCACCCATTATTTATTTTACAAAACTTACTGACCTGATTTCATCTCTGGTTTCCTCTGTTTGCTGTGAAATGAGCCTGAAATAGCTTTTCTAAGTCTTTATTCCAGCCAACAACGGCAAAACATTGCCTTAACAGATCTTGACTGCAGAAAGAATGCACATTTATGACTCGAAGCCAGAGCAGCCATCCCTCTGACCTCTGGGCCTCCCTCTCCATCCTCTCCTGAATTCAGCAGCCTTTGGGCTACACATGGCAGGCCCTGATACAGCCATTTTTCCACTTCAAAAATCTGAGAAAAATCAAGATTTCGGGAAGTGGGATCAAATGCTGTTAAGCACTGGCCAAAACTTACATAAAAATTTACGTGTGCCGTGCAAAATCATCCAAAGCAGGATTACATGGAATTCAAACCCCTTCAGCCTTTATCCCATGGGGTACTGGATGTAGGTGTGACAAAGAAGAGGATACTGAGGTCAGACCTTGCCAGGGTCTGCAGGTTCCTCAGGAGGGGCAGCTCCAACCTCTGCTCTGTGACCAGGGACAGCCCCCAGGGAATGGCTGGAGCTGTGTCAGGGCAGGCTCAGGGTGGATCTCAGGACAAGGTTCTTCCCCCAGAGGGTGGTTGGCACTGAACAGGCTCCCCAGGGCAGTGGGCACAGCCCCAAGGCTGCCAGAGTTGCAGGAGGGTTTGGATGATCCTCTGGGGCACAGGGGGGGACTCTTGGGGATGTTCCTGTGCAGGGCTGAGGGTTGGACTGGATGATCCTTGGGGGTCCCTTTCAACTGAGCATATCCTGAGATTCTATGAAAAAAACTGAAGGGTGAAGCAAGTCTCATTTTTACATTAAAATTCATCAGATTCCCATTTCTGTCTTCCCTTTAACCTTCAGTATTTGCCTTACTTGAAGCACGTTGCTCAGTAATCACTAATCACACGATGATGGATGTCATCCACTGTAAATTTGTCAAAACCACGAGCCAGATTTTTTTGTAAGTCTTCAGTTTACCACTGGCTTTGGGGAAGATCAGTGAGTTTGGCATCAGCACAAGGTGAGGGTTCTTATAGGCACTGTGACCTTGATGTGAGCACAGGTGAACACACAGGCACAAAAAACCTGTCAAAGCAACAGTTCCTTAATGACAAGCTCCTTGACATGACATTTAAGCACCTAATTAAGACTCCTCATTTACAAAAGGGCTCGGCAGCCAGCAGTCTCTGAGTCGTCTCAAGTTCAACTTCACGGTCCTATTTTTAATCTGGATTCAATCTGCTTGTGCTGGTAAGTACAATAAATTGTTTTTAATGAGAGGGCTTGGAAGGATGCTGTAAATAATCACATGCCCTGTTGCAAGACATAGGTGTTCCTGTGAAGTCCCTGAAGCAGAGATGCCAGGGAACCCTGAGCTCCAGAACTTGCCTCACCTAAACATTATATATAAGTAAGCACAGGACCAGAATAACATGAGGAATTATCTGAAAGCTGCCTCACGACTGTGTAGAATTTATCTCAGATCTCACAGAATATGCTGAGTTGGAAGGGATATATTGAGGGATCATTGAGTCCAACTCAACCCTGCACACGACCATCTCCTTCCTAACTGGGATATGAATCCACGTTCTTTTTGAAAAGTCCTCCCCCAGCAGCATATAATTTTCCCCTTAAAAGATACAAACAAAACCCAAAGCAAACAAAACCCCACAATGTACTGTTCAACATCATGTGACAAGAGGAGTCTTAAGACCACAGGATCTCCTCCCTGTCAGGAATTTGTGGGCACTGTCTGCCCTGCTCAATTTTACTGAGCATTACACAATTCCAAACACTTTTTGGATCACTTAACGGATTAAAATCTGTCAGCCTACAGCCAAAAAAAATAAAAAAATACAAAAAAAAAAAAAAAAAAAAAAAAAAAGAGGAAGAAAAGAGAAATAAAAGAAGTGTCAAGTGACACATTAGAAGCACTATATTGTGGCTGAGTACTTACAGCAGGTTCACCTTGACAGTCTGTCACAACATAATGGGATGTTCTGTCACAGATGAATCACCTGACACCCTTCTTACAAAGGAGAAACACTGAATTCGAAGGAACATGACAAGCCATGATTTGCCTCAATCCTCCCAAACATGCTGAGGTGGAATGCAGAAGAGAAAGCCAAGAAGGAAGAGATGAAAGTTTAAGGCAACAACGTGGTTATTTCAAGACAGCACGTGTTTTTCTCTGCTGTGCTTGATGGACATGGCATGACTAAATGGCTAAATATGAGGTTAATTAAAAACAAACAGTTCCTTTTTAAAAAGTGTATTATTGACCAAAAATATTATTTTCTCAGGAGCTTGTTACTCGAGCATTATTGACTTGATTGAGCATTATTAGCATGTCAATCACTTCCAGGCTATTTTTATAACCTTGTGCATGTTGTTTTATTGCAACATATACAGATAGAAAAGTAGATACACACAGTAAAGAGGACTGGAATTCATAATCTCTACCAACAATATCTGTTTTGTAGTGTCTGGGGCCATGAGGAGGCTATAGAAGGCTTTTTCCACTGGAGCAAACACAGGAATTGGATAATCACCCCTTTTAGCGTTGTTGGTTTGCTCCCTCGACCTCCTGCAGCCAGGGTTGTTGAGTCCCCAAGACCAAAGATGAGCTCATTGCCACATCTGCACAGCCCTGTATTAACTTCACACAAATCACAGTGGCTGCACACTTTGGAGGAGGACAGAGAGGGAATGAAAACCAACTCCCCAGAGCGACAGAAATGCCAGCAGTGACCGAGCAAGTTTCTCCATTTAATTGACACTCCTTGGCTCTCCTTAATCACCAAGAGATAAAGGGGCTGATTGCTGCCAGGAACAGGCTGAAAGAGTTGGTATAAAGAAATATATGGACCCTAGATATTCCCATTACTTGTCTGGTCAGACACAAAGAGCAAACACGCCCCCAAATAGCCCTGTTTTCTGTGTTCAGTACAAGCGAATGCTGATAATGGTGACACCATACAAAATGTGTTTTTATTATTTATAATCTGGAAGACAAGAAGGTAACAAGTGTCTGCATTGCAGGATAAACCCTGGATCAGTTTCCAGGGCTGCCTGAACCTTTTTCCCATTCAAAAGACTTTATTCCGTTTTATTTTTACTGAAGGAAATGAACTGTATTTTGTGTTCTTTCCTTGAGGCAGTCAAAAAATCACTGTCAAAGTCAAAGTACTGTGAAAAGCTAAAACCCTGAAAAGCATAAGCCAACCAAAGACCTTTTTGTAAAGTGACACCCATCCATTAGAATGCCTGTTGGGCATTCACTGGCTCCAGCATAAAAAAGGGACATGGAAGCAACACGACTGTTTTCAATTTCAACATTTCTTTGTCTTTTGTCTGTCATGACAAGGAATAAACCACAGCAAGCTGACAGCTCCTTGAAACTCAGCATCGAGTGGGACAGTAAATAAAGAAATAAGACAAATTATTTCCTTTTATGAAAAGATGTAACCAAGAGATTTGTTAAGCCACCACCACGGTCACAAAGCTCTTGTTTCCTTTTGGCCCTGCATGAAGTTCAAACATCCTGGGCAGTTCCAGTATTTATTTGTGTCACAAAGCAAAACTTGAATATTCCTTTTATTTTAACTCTTTTTTTTTTTTTTTTTCAGAGCTTGGTTCTCAAAAACAAAGCTGAAGGAGAAATGTAAGAGGATCCTGAAAAAAAAAAAAACAACAACCTACAATGTAGGGCTCTATAAGAAAAAAAGAAAACAAAATTGCTATCTGAAACCTTTACTTCAACAGGTTTATATCAGTAAGTCCTCATAAAACCTCATAAAGTCCTCATAAGACCTCATAAAATGAATTGGCTGGATTAGTAAAAGTAGATTAATTAATCCAATTAAATCCTTTTTTTTTTTCCTGGGGCAGTAGATCACTGGAAGCTGCTTCCATCATGAACCCAGTAGGTCTCATGCTACAAACACGTCTGAACTACAGGATTTAAAGAAGAACAGCCTTCAGACAGAATTAAAAGGAGCTCCCAAGACTACAGAAACTGCAAAAACTGAGATTTAGGTATAATTTTTATAATAACACACCTTTATAATAAAGATGTAAGTCCCCCTCCTGCATCCTGCACGGCTTTACTTCATGCCATTTTACTTTAAAATGGCAATTTTAAAGGCAAAGGCTCCTCCTTCCCTTTGCCAGCCCAGGACAAGAAATCCTACAGTCCCCAGGGCAAGTGTCCTCACTCACACTCTGGTCTGTAATAAAGAGGAGGAGCAGGACAGGCCAGCACAGCAAATCAAAGAAAACCTTGGGCCCTCTGTGATCCCTCAGTGAACCAAAATTGCTCCAGTTGATGTTAATACTGGATTTCAGCATCAAAGATTAAACACGGGAAAGGGGAACAAAAATTCCCATGCCTTTTAAGAGTAAATACTTTTGAAAAGGCATTTGTAAAACCCATCAGGGTTTTGCACATAGGCAAAAAAAGACAAGAAATAGTATTCAGAGGAAATGCACTGGCATATATCCATTTGTGCATGTATTTTCCTGCTGGGTTTATACAATTGCTGTAAGTGAATGAAATCAATTTGAGGATCAAAACTCTGCCACGTTTTTAAAAAAATAACAATAATAAACTGCAGCTCATAGCTCTGCAGCCGTTTCTGAGGTATCACTTCATCATAAGCTTTTCAACAGCTGTGACTCATAAACCATAAACAGCCCCAAGAAATTCTAAATGACATATGATTTATGATGTGTTTGTATCATCTCTCTATATAAAAAACATTCTTTCTTTACATAGAGGCTCAATGTGTTGGACACAGCCAGCGTGAGTCTTATATAAAAGGAAATCAGTGATGCAACTGAGACACCTGGCCATGAACTTTAGCTGAACCAGCAGGTTCTCTTTGCTGTCCTAATTAATTTTTTTTTAATACTGAATTGGAATGATTTGAACTGCCTGTATTGTCTCGAGGACAAGGCCTTTGATTTGAACAGTACACACATTTTTGTTATACTGAGACCCAACATTCCAAGTTTGTGCCGTGGGTCTGATCACATTACATTCCAGAATATTTTCTTCTTGGAATATTTTTAAGCTAATGGACATATATTGGCTGTTGACAGTATTACACATTACCCCCAAAAAAGCGAAAAACAGAACAAAGCCATTTTAATGACTTGCATCCAAGTTCCTGGGATAACTTCACATTATTGTTTCCTGTCATCACTGCATGATAGGAATAAAGCCAGGGTTTCACAGGCTAGACTGGGATTTCCTGGTTAAAATAAAACCCCAAACCAAAAATGCTTCCCCACACCTGGAAGGAAGGTGTACAAACAGCATCATGTGCAACACCCACGATCCTGCAGACGTGCTTCAGGTAACCCCCAACAGTGGGAAAGAACACCCTTCCCAGGAACATCAAACCTGTATGACAGGACATCCAGAGCTTGTGAAGGAGTTAAACTTCTTTTCATTCTTTCCCCAAAAAGCTTAACTTCCCAAAAAGCTGTTAGTTTGGGCCATCTATGGTTTCCCTTCACTGTAATGCAAACAAGCACTAAATATAATGTGTATTTCACAGGCAAATGACCACGTGGCAGCACAAAATCTTTGCAAAAAAAGGCTTTGATGTATTGAATATTTTGCTGTAGCTGAAGCGTGCACAAGGAAATGGTGCAGCACAGAACATCATATGAAATTGAAAACTGTATTCTTTTGGGTAGTTAAATGTTGGCCTAAAACCCTTGCAAAAAAGTGCCTGTGAAAGTCCCCAGATTCCACCAGGCTACACTTTATTTGCAATAGAAAAATCTCAGCTTTGTTTTATGCAATTTGTTCCAGGCTCCAATATTTTTCTAAAATGCAAGGAAATTTTAAAAAGAAACCACTCAACAATTGGCTGCTGATATTTTTTGTTTCTTGAGTTAAAATAGGATAGTTCTTTTTCTTACTTCAAGTGTAAATCCAGCCAAAACAGGGGACATGATTAACCATGAAGACTTGGCATCCATTTAACAGTCAAGTGCACACTTAAACTGAAATAGCCATGCAATCTATAGGTAATATAAGACAATATATAATATAGACGATATAAGTTGATATAAGAACTTTCATTTAAAATATCCATAGAACCAATTAAGGCAGACACATGGTTTTCATGTTGCTCTCTAATAGTTGTTGCTCTGACAACAGAAACACTTCTCCAACACCACCTAATCGTAAGAATAAAGCCTCAAAATGAATCCTTGAATTCATCCTTCTGATTTAGAAGCCAGGAAGCCAGTTAATTTTATTTTGACTTTTTTTTTTTTATTTTTTTTTTAAAGGAAAATCATCACTAGATAATGGAATACGTAGCACAAGCTACATATATAAGCACAAAAATTGACACACTAAAGAGGGAAAAGGTAATTGGAAATACTAAGAATCCTGTATGATTATTACTCCAAACGGCTTTTTCAATTTCCAAAACCACAGTGGAAGCAGTTTCTAGTTTTGATTTGTGGCAGAGACAAGCGAATGAAATGGTAGAACCCAAAATCCTGGTGAATGTAATGGAAGTAGACAACATATGGACAAGGCAAGCCAGCTAAAGGTGTGGCCTGGATGCAGAGAAAGCTTGGAACATCTCACCACTCAGATGTTCTGGACTAGCAGGAACCTGCACCAGGATAAATAAAACCACACAGAGAGAAATCTTACGGAGAAACACTCGCTGTGAAACGGCGACTGCGAAGAAAATAAAGGGCACAGACAAATGAGTGGCCAAAGAATCCCACGACTTAAGGTGTCAGGAAACATAGGGAGGCAGTGGGAACTGCCAGAGGGGAGCATGAGCTGGCAAATGATGTTAAGACACCATTTGTTAAAAGAAGATGCAAAGCCACTTTGTAATGGGGAGAGGGCAAGAACTGCAGGCAGTCCTGGGGAAAGCACAGTGAGTACAGGCAAGTTTATCTGCTCTCACTCAGGATAAGGATGTTGAACATGAAGCATGAGGCTTCATGGAAAAGAGAACTCCATCAAACAGGGGAGAAGCCCCAGCAGCCTGAAAAAACTCTGAGGAGAACCAAACCACTCTCAGCCCAGACTGAAGGAACATCAGGTGTTTTTAAGTTGGTTCACTTGGGTTTTTTACACCAAACATAACGTCAGTTATTCAGTGAATAGCAATGTGTTACTGGCTTCAGCATATTCCCAATTTCCAAGTTATGAAAGTAAATAGAAAGCAGAATAAAAGGCAACATAAAGAAAAGCTGATCACGACAAAGGCTTGAGACAAAAGCACACAGCAGATCCCTGTGTTTTACAGTAACTGTAAGAAAGCTGCAAGAAAGGGGAGAGACTTGGCAAATTGTGACCCAGAGTAGTAAATCATTATTCCCTATTTCCTGTAATAGGAAAAAAATTGGAACATCATATGAAGTTAGGAAGAAACAGGCTCAAAAAACAGGTCTTTATGTATCAGGCTGCTCCTGTGATGCTGAGTGCCAGAAGTTTTCCTGGATTTGAAAATGACTGTTCAAATTCTTGAAGCAAAATATTCATCAAGGGCTATTAAGCAACAAGAAACCACCTCTGGCTCAGGAATTCTTTTCACTGCAGACTTCTGCAGACTTGGAGCATAATTCCATGCCTGACAAGTTCCTGTGCCTCCCTGAAGTATCAGCTATTGACCACTTAAAAAACCCCATAACACTGGGTTGAATGTATCATCCTGGTAGAGATGGACTGTACTCCAGAACAGCTTCCCTTGTAGCTGGTGGGGGAGGGAGATTGGAGGAATCATTATCAGTTCCTTTGCCCACAGAAATTACTGGCTCTGGTTTCCTCCAATTCACTTCCAGAGTATTTACATCCAAGGCAAAAGCTAAGGAGGAGAGTTGTAAGCTGTAGTGTGATAATGCAGAAGAATACAAGGATAGAAAATGGTGACAATGCATTTACTTTAAAATTTAGGAAAGTATTTCTGAAACCCTCAAGCAATGACTGGAATAAGCTTTCAGGAGAAAGAGTGGAACAAACAACTGCTTTTAAGATTGAGGCTGAACAGAAGTGGTCGTGTGTCATAGTATCCTGTGAAAGCAGCAGATTAGACAAAACAAGGTAAGGATCCTTTGAAGCTTTACACTCCTAATTTGGCTCATTTGTCTGGAGCAAATCTGTCACCTCCTTTGCTTTAGAAGGAGCACAAACATTACCTTGTTCTTTGTGGTGGTGCACAGGCCAAGGGCCAAGGAGAAGTAATTGCTATGGCCCAGAAATTAGACCAGAGACACTGGGCTGTTCCATTTTGAACACACTTGTTGTAAAATCCTTAGAAAAGGCACAACCATCCCACTTGTTTGGACTTTTGTATCCCTCTTGCATTTGGAACACAAATACAGCTGCACAAGTCTGACTCTAGCTTGCAAACAACCAATTGTATAGACTGGAGCATTAGTTATAAATAAGTATATCTTTCTCTGGTCCTAAACCCCAAATTCTTTCCAAGGGGAAGACTGTAATTAGTATGACATGGGGGCTTTTAGCAGATGTGAAACCGGATAGATCGAGCTCTCCTATGAATAGCCTGAAACGAGGGCTGCCTTGCATGGTTTGTCGTAATGGAGAGGAAATTGAGCATTAAATACAAATCAACAATCATTCATTTCACGGCGGCCGTGGGGCAGCCCAGCCAGTGAAGTCACTCTTTTCAGCACCTTGCATCCTGCTGGACTTTATTTACAGCTCCGGAGCTCCCATCTTTGGGAACGGCCACCTACGGGGTAACTCAAACAAAGAGTGATGGAGAGAGAGAGCAATTTAAGGTCCGCTTTTTATCCACAAACATCAGAGAAGTGACGGTTTCTTTGCTTGCAATTTATGATGGGCCTTTGGAGATATTCATTAAGCCATCGCTCTCCCAGCCTGCAGCGAGGTCAGCGTGGCACAGCACCACGAGCCAGGAGAACAGCAGATATTAGCTGGATGCTTGGACAGTAAGTGAAGTCAGAAGATTTATTAGTTTTCTAATCCACAGACTGACCTGACTCTCCATTTAAAAGTTGAATAGGAAGTTGAAAATCCCCCCTAATGTTTTTGAGAGGTGTGAGGAGACGAGGAAAGCACCTGCAATGCATCACTCTGTTTAGATTGCGGCATGAAACGCTGGATTTGTTGGCTGCAGTGGTCTCTCAGTAGAGGGAACAGACAACAACAATCAAGGAGTTCACTGCTCATTATGTGTGAAGAGAAAAATGGAATGTTCTCCCCTGAAACACCAGGACGCTCTCGAGGTCAGCAGCTCTAAAAAACTGCCAGGAAAAAAATAATAATCTGATTTAAGCTCTGAACAGTTCATGTTCATGCTAATGCTTGGATACAATTCTTTGTACAATGTAAAAAAAAAAAAATATTATTTGCATATTTATCTGGTATCTGTGATGTACAGAGAGGAACTGTAAGCGCCAGGAAAAAAAGCAGTGTCTTAATTGTATGCACTGAAATTACTCTGCACAGTGTTTTTGGGAGTGGTGAATTCCAAAATCAGATTAGTTTCTGGTCAGGAAATATCTCTGAATTCATACCTATCCACCAACTTTCCTCATGACACATTTTTATTTGATGCTTTAGTTCAGCTCTTAAAAGTGATACAACTCCAAGAGACTGAAAAGTACTGAGCAATGGCACCCCCACCAACAATTTTCCCTGGTCATTATGTTTCTAAGTCAGTTCTCTACTGATGTACAAGGAGTTTTGTCACCTCAGAGGCTCAGGCTCTGCTGTGGATGCTGAAGGAGATCAAAATAATCTCAACAAACAACTCTTAAAGAAACTAGCTGACAAGCACAGGGTCCACCACGAGGTAGGAAGTTCTCAGTGAGTAGAAATAAACAGGATAGGACACACTGAAACAGAATCCCAACTTCAGCTTTATTGGTTCTCTGGGTGCCTCAAAACTGAGACCAAATTCTGACAGATTGAGTAGATGGTTCATGACCTGGAGAAGTGGGATGGAGCAGGATTATTCATCTGTTCCCACAGAATAGTGAATTCTTCACACAAGAAACATTGGGGATCACACTTTTTGGCTAAAGAGGTGCTTTTTCATGTTTTAATTAACACTAATTTGTTGCTACAGAACAGCCTTCACCTTTCCCAAACAGTCCAGTAAGATCATGGTTGCTGTTTGGCATATAAGAGGGAAATCAAACACACACAAATATGCAGAGTCCACACAAGCTCCAAAAGGGACTGAAAATAACCAGTACATGAAACATTTCCTCATTATCATCCAGAAAGGATGTGGATCTATATCCAGTTACAGATGATGCACTGAAAAAAATCTATATCATCCCCTACAGTTAAGAAAGACTCTTCTATATTGTTTCAACACTATGGACATCCGAAATTCAGTCTTATCCCACATTTTTAAACCACTAAAAGACACATTCTTTAGTGGAAGAGGAAAATAAAAATCATGAAGAAACATGATTAATAGGTTTTAACTCAGAAATTCCCTGAGCTGTCACAAGTACAGCACGTCTACAAAGACCTTCCTCACCATCAAACACAAGGGCAATGATCCTGCTCTGCAAAAATATTACTTGGCAGCCAAGAATCACTGGCACTTCTCCGTTCTTGGGGCTGTTGAGTTCTGATGATAATTGAATAAATGACAGCTGGGTATTGCTGAGATCCCCCAGGCAGCCTTTGCCATGCACCCTCCCAGCGGCATGGAACGGGGCTGGGAGGGATAGCAGGGCTACTGGGGGGTGAAATGTGGTCAGGAGGATCCACATCACCTACAAGTCAGCAAAAGATCATATTGCAACAGGGGTAAAAGCCAAATGCTTCAGCCTTATTGCAGCTGTAACATCGCTGGAGGAACGCAGCAGTGAGGATTTCTACCAGGACAAAACACAACCATGAGCTGACTTCTTCCCCAACACACACACGTGTTCCTGATGCTGATGGCTTGGGAAATGCCACATAAATACTGACAGCACCCAAGGCAGGCTGAAACCAGCACTGCTAAAAGATGGCCAAAGCACACCCAGCTCCCCTGCCCTCCTGTTCACAGTGACAGCATTTCTGTCACACACCTTCGCAAAATAGCAGGAAGAGGAGCTCTCATCCTTTCAGACTTGAGCATAAGAACAAGCTGAACCAAAATTACAAATTTATGAAAGCTGTTGGGTGTTCAGGATGATAAAACTCTAATCTGAACAGTGTCATGCTGGAAATAAGCAGAGTTAATAAAACCAGGTGCTTTCAAGAAAAAACTGCGGTCAACTTTTCTAACATCTTTGCTGCCAAGTGCTCACGTTCTTGAAGTCCTGTTGTGTTTGTGCTATCACAGCACCAAGGAACTCACACACACAGAAGTACAGGTGTCTCTATCAGCATTAGTGTCAACACCAGCACCCACGGCCAACTTTCAGCAATAAAAAATTGAAGAAGGACGAATGTTTCTGACTTCTGTACAATGATCAAGACTATGCAGTTTCTTGCAATCATCAGGAGAAATTAAGGGGGAGAACCTCCCACTAGTTCTGCACACCATGATGTGATTGCACCTAACAACATACTGGGAGCAAGTGGATTATCAGACACATGAAAGGCAACAGGAACCACGTCTGCTTATGCTTGGACTGTCTTTAGTCCATTACATCACAAACTCTGCTGAGTTGGAAGGACCCACAAGGATCATCCAGTCCATCTCCTGACCCTGCACAGGCCCATCCCCAAGAGTCACCCCCTGTGCCCCAGAGGATCATCCAAACCCTCCTGCAGCTCTGGCAGCCTTGGGGCTGTGCCCACTGCCCTGGGGAGCCTGTTCAGTGCCAACCACCCTCTGGGGGAAGAACCTTTCCCTGAGATCCACCCTGAGCCTGCCCTGACACAGCTCCAGCCATTCCCTGGGGGCTGTCCCTGCTCCCCCCAGAGCAGAGCTCAGTCCTGCCCCTCCTCTGCCCCTGCCCAGGCAGTTGGGACTGCAGGGAGGTCTCCCCTCAGTCTCCTCTGCTCCAGCTGAACACACCAAGTGCCCTCAGTGTCCTCACACGGCTCCAAATCCAGGCCCTTCCCCATCTCTTTGCCCTCCTTTGGACACTCTCCAATGGCTCAATCTCTCCTTCCATTGTGTCCCCCCAAACTGCCCCAATGTTGAGGTGAGGCCGCCCCAGGGCAGAGCAGAGCGGGACAATCCCCTCCCTGCTGCCCCAGGACAGGGATGTCCCTCCTGGCTGCCAGGGCACTGCTGACTCAGGGCCAGCTGGCACCACCAGCACCCCCAGGGCCCTTTCCCAGCACTGCTCTCCAGCCTCTCATTCCCACTCTGTCCATCCAGCCAGGATTGCCCCATCCCAGAGGCAGAATCCAGCACTTCCCCTTGTTCAACTTCCTTCCTACAGTTGGTGATTCCCATCCCTCTGATGTGTCCAGGTCTCTCTGCAGGGCCTCTCTGCCTTCCAGGGACTCCACAGCTCCTCCCAGCTCCGTGTCCTCTGCAGACTCGCTCAGTGTCCCTTCCAGTGCTGCGCCCAACTCACGTGTTCCACTATGACCAAACAACAATCCCACTTATCCACTGGGAGCTGTCACCAGCAGAATGAACATCCCACCACCCTGGGATGGGTCAGACTCTTGACAGCATCGCTGTGGTTTCTTGGTTGAGCTGAACTGCTACGAACAACTGCCATAAAAGCAGAGCTGCCCATTTCTTTGTGTGACTTTTATGTCTGGCACACAAATGCTACCGGGGAAAAACATTCCTGATTCTTCTTTTCTAGACAGATTTAGGGAAAAAAAAAAAAAAAAAAAAAGCAGTACTCATTTTGGAATGTGAGTAATAAAGATCATTACCCTCAGCACTGACACCTTGTATAATTTGAAAAATGATGTGACTTTTGGGTAAACATGAACATGCCATAAAGAAGGTGTTCTTACATTAATTAAAAAAATCAAGTCTACAGGCTGGGTAATGAGCCAGAAAAAGGCCTGATTTTTAAAACACGCATTACAAGGCATGAATTATGTCCTCAGCTATTTGAAGGTATTTATGGCCTATATTTTTTTTAAGGCTATAGAATCAGAGACTATCTTTAGAAAGCAAGAAAACACGGAATAGATATATGTTACCATATATTTTAAAGCACCATTCACAAACCAGTAAATCAAACTAAACCACAAAAGAGCATTCAAAATGCCCCTTGTATAGACTGAATAACTGTGCTGATGAGCACGATGAGTCTCAGCAATCAGGGAAACTTTTCTGGGGGCTTTCATGAGCCACCAATCTGAGCAGAGTTGATGGGAGTTTTGCTGAGTAAGAATTCAGTGGAAACCTCAGGGCTTGTCCCTGATACAGGTGCACAGCACAGCTCACAAAGTTTGCAGTGGAGCCCTCAATGAAGGCCTCAGGAATTGGCCAAATAGACGGAAATAACATCAGTTAAAAAAATTCCCTAGAAATACCATGAAACTGGATACCACACATGACCATACTCCAAACGTTCAGAGCCTATTTGTTTAATTTGGATGAGTTTTCAAATAGCTCAGAACTAAAGTAATCGATGGTGGGCACAACAACATGAAGGAAATACTGAAGCTGGTCTGTCACCAGAGCTGAAACCTGTTGAAACAGGGCTCATAAAGGCATCCAAGGGGCCTGTGCCAGACATGCCAGGGCACATTTTCTTAGCAAATGATTTTCAAGGTTTGTGCAAAACGAAGAAAAATGGAAATGACAAATTAAAAAAAAAAAAAGTTCAGGCTCAAAATGAATTTATTTTATCATAAAGGGAGAAGACAAAAAAAAATGGAAAGGATATCATGAAGTGCAATTGTTATTTATTAATAACATACAACTATAGGCAAGTTTGAGGTCAAGTGTTGGACAGATTGACTACATGAAAAGAACCAATATCTTGACTTCAAGTCATCAATCACAGATTATTTATACTTTTCACAGTCATCACTTTGTAGTACAATTCTTAGCCCATAATACATCAAAAAGCTCCTCGGTACCTTTAGGTTTCATCAAAGTATTCTGCCCCACCAACATCAGTGAAGCAAAGACAATTTACCTCCTGTGAGGATCTGGATCAAGATGAAGGTAGGGCTGGATTGTCTTTCCCTGGCTATTGAAAACACACAAGCTGAACACTACAGACAGACTTGGCAAAAAGCCCTGGCACTCCCAGTTAGCAGAAGGAAGCCGGTGGGAATATGAGGTGGGGGAAAATGAGCAGCCCCAACTTCCAGGAACAGCCAGGTAGGGCAGCACTGCTGATCCAGCCACAGCAGATCAAGGTCACCTCCCTCTGACATGTCCTAAAACCCATCAGAGCACAGGTACTTCACCAGCATCAACAAGCTCTTCAACAAGGCTCTAGAGGCACTGGCTCCTCTGGCTGATTTTTATTTAGCTTCACTGGGAACATCTCAGTACAGGCAAGTAGGACTGTGACAGGAAGAGTTTCTGAAAGATCCACAAAACACTCAAGGTGCTCCCATATACAGGGAGTTTGACAGTCACTCTCACAGCACAAGTCACTTCCTTCACGATTAACACCATGCCTGTATCAATTTTTTAATTATACTTTTTGAAACAGTAACAGGACTATCTTTACTTACACTTTGTTCACTTCTTTTTTTTCCCTATAGGCTATAGCACCTTACTTATTTTTTAATTTAAATCCGCTGAATTCTGCACTTAAATCCATCCCCCTGTAATGGTATCTATTATCTTTCCCTCCTCTGGGTAACACCATCCAGCTCTGTGAGGTAGTTCTCTGTGAGCTTCTAACTGGTCAAGGAGCTCCATCAGAGTACAATACCGGGGACAAATCAAACTAGAAAGTGTTAGAATGACATACTCTTCTTTAGAGCCACCAATCAGGTACATATTGAGCACTGAGATGCACAAACATCTCAGAACAGATCCTGTACTCAGCTCCGGGCCCAGCAGGGAGCCCCTGCAACATCTGCTGCTCTGCAGTATCAGTGTGAGCCAGCAAAACCTCTCAGTACCCAAATCTCCTCACTGTCAGCTCTCCTCACCAAAATACAAGTGACTGGCATGTAAAACAGAGATACAACCAGCTGTAATGTTCCTAACTGGAGGTCCACAAGGTTAGTTCCTGAGTGAGAATGAACTTGGATGGAGCCCCTCAATGTGACAACCCCAAGAAGGAGGTGCCTGTGCATCCTTTCTTCCTCGTGTCCCCTGTTTGGGAGGGAACAGTCCTACAGCAAACCCACCTCAGGAACAGGGGTTCACACTGGCTTTCTTTCCTTCCCTCACAAAGAGCTGCTCTGCCCACACTCCAGAGCAGCCTAATTTCCGCCTAAATAATCTCAACTAATAGCTGGTGCAAGGCCTAAGCAGAAGAAAAGCACCAAAGCAAGGCCACCACGTTAAAGAAGAGCCACCTCACCCCATTCTCTGAGCGAGAGGTTCAGCTGAAACGCACGACCTGCAAGTTTTCCATTTCATCAAATCCTGCTAATAGAATTCTACAACCTGGTAGTTTAAGCTGCACGTTAGAAAAAGCCAGAGAAACATTTGCTTTGGCACTGACAGGTTCTCAGATTTTTCCAGTTGGAACAATGATAAATGACTTAACCCTGATCATTTTTCTGAAACCTGATTTTTTTTGTTTGACATTTATTTACAGTTTCTATAAACACTAACACCTATAAAACATGGTTTACTGTTTGATTGCCTGGCGGACAAGCAAGCCTTAAATACATAAATTATGAGCACCTAGTTAATGAGTGACATGACGGACATGAAGTTTTATTTACCATTGGCATGAGCCTTCATATAAAATTAGTGGCATAAGAAAGCCAGGTTTTGTGAATGCACATAGTCATACCTATTCATGGCCTGGCTCTTTTTTTTTTTTTTCTTTTTTTTTTCTTCTTCTTTTTCTTTTTTTCTTTTTTTTTTTTTTTTTTAAAGACTTGACATAAGACTGTGGCCTATGTGTAATTTCATTGCCTGGAGCAAGGTTAGGGGAAAGCCGCTCCATCTGGCAATTTCCCTTTGACTGGCACATAGTTAAACAATGATGCAGTTTGACAAATTTCAAACCCTGCTTATGAAAAAATAACATAAACACAATAGTCACTCTGAGTAGATTGTCCACCTGTGCAAGCGGGCATGAAGTGTTAAGTAAAGGCTGCTGGTAATGAATAAAGATGCAGTGCATAGTTGGATTAGGTCGTTCCAAATGTAAATCACTGTCAGATAAAGCACTTGTGTTTACATGTAGCATTAATATTTTGATCAGTATGTTTAAGAGAATTAGCTTCTTAATGCAGATGTTCTCATTTGGACCTTCACACCCGGAGCTTCAGCCAACTTCTTTACCATCAGTTATGTCAACATGTCATAAATCTTCGCTGCTTTAACTTCTATTTTAAACAAAGCTTTGTTGTAAAATTTGGAGGCGTGTTTCCTTCGGGCTTTATTTTTGGCAAATTTCTTGTTATTTTGTTGAAAATCTGACACATTAATGTCCAATTAACCATCTTTGAGTATTTTACTGACAGGGATCCCAGCAGCAATCAAATGCCTTTTTATTGTGAGGACCTCCCTGCCCCCCACCCAACCAGCTGTATCCATTATGTGAACAAGAAGTCTTTATATCTTGATGCACAAACAATAAAGGCATTACCCTCGGTGGAAACAGGACATATCTCTCAACAGCTACACAGTCTGTGCCCTTTTGGACTACTTATTGTAAAGGTAAATGCTCACTAAATGCTCACAAAATGGGATACAGTAAAGTTCCAACACAGAATTCAAGGGCAGTGGGTGTTTTCTTTGTCAAGCAAGGAAAATCTTTTAAACTCTCCAAGTTATTTTAACTTCCATGTCCTTCTTGTGAGGACATGTGGGACACGACACCTGTGATTAAAACACAGCCCATACAAGAAACTGCAAATTCTCTCTCAGGTCCTTATGACTGTCCCGATGGTGTCACTTTGTAAACTTCACAGGTTTTACCTTTCATGAGGTGAACATTGACCCTTTTTTAATTAGGGATTTTACATTCTCTCAAATGTAAGGGATTTTTTTTTTCCTTCCAGGTACTTCTAAATATTGAGAATGAAATGCTAATTTATTCTTAAATCAATTATTTTTTAAAGGAAAATTAATTAATTTTTGCTTTGGGTAGCAAACAAGATCTCACAAATTAAGATTTTTTTTTTTTTCAGAAATTCTAAATAAAATAATAAGAGAAAAATTTGCATTTTGTAGGGTCTGTGTTTCATATAAAACACTTGGCATCCCTCTGATTAACCATGGAGTTCTAACCTTCAATGAATTGTTACTATTACTACAGTTTTCTAACTACAGTTTGTAAACACTTGGCAATCTCCCACCTATCTTCCCATAAATCACAATCATTGTCAAGAATTAACACACACTTCTCCAGGAATGGGACTGTCTGGAAGCCCATTTTACCTTTCCAGAGCTTTTGTTGTTATTGCAAGCAAGAAACTGGGTGAAGCTTTTAAACAATTCCCTCTCTTTCATTCACTTATTGCAACACTTGCTGTGAGAGAGCTCACATTCACAGGAGCAAGACTCGGCAACAGGGGGATTTGGGTCATACACTGATCATCCTGATCTGAGAGCTGTGGGATACAGATCCATCCTAAGGAAAAAAACAAGCTGGAAAACTGTCAAAAGTTTTGGGGCTGGCACAGCCCTTTGGGTAAAACAAAAATCAAGTATCACATTAAAGGTGCCAGAAAGGAAATTGGTATGATGGGACAAAAGTGCCATTTGGCCTTTGATCCCAAGATGAACAGAATCACAGAATCCCAGACTGGTTTGGGTTGGAAGGGACCTTAAAGCTCATCCAGTTCTACCCCCTGCCATGGGCAGGGACACCTTCCACCAGCCCAGGGTGCTCCAAGCCCCGTCCAACCTGGCCTTGGACACTTCCAGGGATCCAGAGACAGCCACAGCTTCTCTGGGCACCCTGTGCCAGGGCCTGCCCACCCCCACAGGGAAGAATTCCTTCCTGATATCCCATCTAACCCTGCTCTCTGTCAGCCTGAAGCCATTCCCCCTTGTCCATTATAAACAGTCTCTCTCCTTCTTTCTTGTTGGCTCCCTTCAGGCACTGGAAGGCCATAGTTAGGTCACCCCAAAGCCTTATTTTTTCCAGGTTGAACAATCCCAGTTCTCTCAGCCTTTCCTCACACCAGAGCTGTTCCATCCCTCTCATTATTTTGGTGCCTCCTCTAGACTTGCTCCAACAGGTCAATGCCCTTCCTGCGCTGGGACCCCAGAGCTGGATCTGCTTCTTGAAAGGCACACACAGAAAACAATTTGGTGTCTCACTGATGTAACTGCTCTGATAAGTGTTTAATAATTAACACACCCAAAGCACTGCAGGAAAAGCTACCGTGGATTATTTCCCAGGGAAGAAGAGCTGACATATTTTATAGACAATATTTTTTTTTCCTCTGTCATAAAATGAAAATCCAGAAACAATAAAAAGTGAAAGGCTGAAAATATTAAGACTGGAGTCTCATCGTGGTTGCAAGCCAAGAACACATTATGCAGATACTTAACCAAATTCCTGAGCAATTCCACCATCCCCTCTGCACCAGGATTGCTGCTACTGCCCAGGAGATGCTGCTCTGAAGGCATTAAGGAATAGGACCAAGTAGGTGTAGCATCAATTATTAAATCAGGATTTATCCTCCCACTTAAACTTTGAATGTTTATTTGCCAGAACTTTTATTTGCCTGCATCTCCATGCCCCCAGATACCCTGGAGCTGTCTCAGGATGGGTGGCCTCTTTTTCTGAGTTTAGCAGCTATTTCCAATGAACTCATTTTAAATAAACCTGCAGGTGGAATGAGCATATTCTGTTAAAGACCTCAAGCTGAGGGAGAGACACCATCCTTGGCTGCTGAGCTGGACAAAATGCATTTCCCAAGTGACAAAACTGGAGGATGACAAGCCCTTTCTGGCTGCACCAATTTGCAAACACAGGGCTCTGTGCACAACTGCTACACCACAGTCTGTCAGCATCATATGTGGATTTAAATGCAAAACTGTAGAACCAGAGAAAATCCTGAGCTGGGAAATCCACAAGAATCCTCAAGTCCAACTCTTCACCCTGCACAGGACACCCCAACTTGGGCATCAACTTATCAATGCCACTGCCTGTTTAGAGAGTGAAGTTGGCAGACCCACCGAATTCTGAAGTGGTGTCATGGAAGATACACACAAGTCCAGAGTCTGGCCCTGATTTCCCCACGGAAACCCTCAGAGAAAGGAAAAGCAGAAGCATGTTTCAACGAGTGGAATGTTTTCATTTAACTTCAGAAAGCCATTCACTAAAAAAAAAATGAATGAAGAGCTGGCTGATCTACTTGGAGACCCTAACAATTAAGCCAGAACCAAAATTCAACTCCTGAAACATTCAGGGAAGAAAATCAAACCACAGAACCAGTGTGACTTGCCAAATATGGCAAACATTACTCCTCATTCTCTTACTTGAATTCCAAAGATTTAATAACAAAAAAAAAAAAATTATAAACATTAAAACCTGCCCATTGCTTTGTAATTGCACCCTGCAAGAATTACATGAAGCATCTTCACCTCAGAGAGGTGAGGTAATTTAGTAATGGTAAACTAATGAAAGCCCTTTCTTAAAAGCACCAGGATAAAATCTGTTAATAATGGCACAAAAAAACATTTACTGAAAAAAATCTCTGAAAACAGGCCTCAAGAACTCATACTCCAAAAGTTTCCAAATTAAAAATCCAGTTGACATAAACATAATAAATACATCCATATCCAGATAGTATTACAAAAAATATATTTGGAAGAAATAATGTCTTGTGCTGATTAAGGCTCAGAGTGCTGGTTCCTAAATATTCTTATTGCCTGGAATGAAATCAAGTCCTTCAGCACTTGTTGTTGGTTATGCTAATCCTTTAATATTACTATTTATTCCAGCTGAGAAAAAAAGGGCCAGGCCAGCTGTTCCAAACGTCAGCATTTTAATGTTCTCGGCGTGGGTGCAATATTTTATCACCTGTTCTTTATGTTCTGTGTCTCAATTCATACATTAAATTCTATGTCAGAGTTACTTACGGGGATAGAGATCAGTTTATACTGATTTAAGACTGCAATAAAAACTGCACAACAGTGTGAAAAGATATAAAATGCTGGTGACGTAGCTGTGCTCCCTTACACCTCTGCATGGGCCTAAGAAAAGCTGCAGAATCCAAGCCCCACACATTTCTGTGACCCAACCTGAGCCCAAACTGTGTCGGAGGAAAAGTTCTGCTTTACACAAAGTATCACTTGCCCATTTTAAAATTCTAAACTATAATTTTTCTATCACAATAAAGGATGTTACTGCTAAAAATGGCATGAGTGACTCTTCAGAGAAGGAAGCACGACTGAAAAAGGTTCTTTTTGTGGTCTTGACTTATTTGGGAAAAAAAAAAGGAAAAAAAAAATCAAAGCTTTTCTGTCACTGAGCTTTCAGTTTCTTCATTAACCACACAGCAGAGGTACAGGATACCTCAATTCACTCATTTTCTTGAAGTTCATTTTTACTCAAGTATGTCAAACCACAGATGAAAAATAATGGATGCACAGAGGGAAAAGAAGACCTCCAAAGAAAATGAAGGAGTGTGTAAGGAAATATATGATCCTGGATCAGTCCCTACTCCATACTATTTATTCTTACACAGAATATGTCAATGCCTTCTAATGACACTGCAGTGTTAAAGCTGTAGGAAATGTGATTTGTAAAGTCTGCCCTTGTTAGTAGAATTTTTAGGATTTTGAAGAAGTATTATGTGTCAGGGATGTGTTGGATTCCTTTTGCCTGACTGTCTAAGCACAGGGAGACAACACTAGTGAGTTTTGAAAATCTCCATCTATTACACAACCTGACAAGGCTGCAGAGAACCACAAACCCTGTTCTCCACCTTCTGCTCATGACCAGCAATTGCTGCCCATGTTTCTATTGATTTACAGCCAAAGGGTACTGCAGGCTCTAGTCCTGGTCAGTAAAGGCTCTACAAAGAGACAAGAAAAAAGATCAAATCAACAGGTTTCTTGCATTCCTCTTTTGTTCATCTCTAGTGAATTCTTGGGGAAATGCCCAAAGACTTCCCAAAGTCCTGGTGTACAAGCAGAACTATTGCTTCAAATGTCACTTCCCCAAACCTGCCAGAGCTCAGGGAATCCTGGGACAACGCTCTCAGAGACGTGGTGGGATTGCTGGGGTGTCCTGTGCAGGGTCAGGAGTTGGGCTGAAGATCCTTGTGGGTCCCTTCCAATGCAGGATGTTCTATGATTCAACTCAATTTCTTCTCACAGACAATTTTAACACCTCAGTTTCGGCTGCAGAGTCTTGCAAAGAGCCTTGCAAGGTTCTTTCTGATTGTGTCTTCTCTTCACTCCTCAGTTATTTACCCATTTGCAAATGCATTTGCACAGATATTTTAATGGCTGTGTTCACTTGATGCTGAGTGTAAATAAAGACATACCTTAGGCTACCCTGATCCAAATCAGGTTTTGTCACAGAAGTAAGCAAATTCTACTATTATTTTCATATTATCTAAACACAAAATGTAAGTCTGGATTATAAGTTTCTAATAATCAATATTAACAGGCTCCAGGCCAAATTAAAAAAAAAAAAAAATATCTGCAGTCCTAAGAGGAGCAAGTTGCCTGGAGAGGCTGTGGAAGCTCCTTCTCCAGAGATATTCAAAACCTGTCTGGACAGTGTCCTGTGCAATCTGCTCTAGCTGAGCCTGCTTTAGCTGTGGGGTTGGACTAGATGATCTCCAGAGGTCCCTTCCAGCCCCAAAAATTCCATGGTTCTGTGATTTCCTGCAACTGCAAAGTTATTAATAAGATCTGAAGATTTATCAGTACATAGTTCACAACCTTTGTAATTTATTTGGTGGCAATGAGCAATAAGGACATTTTGCTAAAACAGGGTCATTTACAAATGCTTTGATTCCTCCTTCAGAAAATACATCAGATACCTTCGTGAAATTTTAACTGTCTTCCAAAATACACAAAAGTCCTTTGTTTCCTGACTAAACTCGCCCATCAAAAGGTTTGCACAGCTGGAAAGTGCTGCTGTCTAAAGTCAGACCTGATCTTCTCCTGCTCCAGAGTAAAGGAGGGCAGCACCCTGCTCTACCTCACTGCAGCTGGTCAGCACAGACACAGTGTCCTCATCAGGAACTGACATGTAGATAATACCTCAGAGGAGTGTAGTGGTAAATTAAACACAGCTAATTACAATCCAGTGCTTTGGAAGGCAATTGTCTGTGGACAATGTGTCCAGTCTCCAACAAAGTCTTCATTCAAAGCTTTTGTAGAATAACCCCACAGCCTTGGTCTCTTTAAGTGCTCAGAATTAAGGGAAGTTGAATATGGAAAGCAATTGCTTAGTACAAAGCTGAATTCAACATGGGACTCAGGTGATCTGTCCTTGCACAGCAAAAGTTCTGAGTGAAGTCAAGAGAAGTTTTGACTAATGAAACCAGCATTTCAGTCAATCTATGCCTAAATGGAGGGCAGGGAAGAAATCCTCAGTAAGTCCAAATCATAGAATCATTAAAGTTGGAAAAGACCTCCAGGATCATCAGGTCCAATCTTCGATCAAATCCCACCATGGCCACGAAACCACATCAACAAGTGCCACAATAAATAAACTAAAGACAAGTCTGCTTTTCCAAACACTTCCCAAGACAAAGCTTCCTGCTAAGCCATATATTCTGCTCCACAATTACCTACAAAGGTTTGACAGTGATGGGAGGTAAAGCCTTCTGCATGAACAACATCTTTAAATTGTTTTACTACAATTAACTAATATAAAATATTTAGACACCCACAAATTTCTCATCCCAGTGCTGAGAACAGCACAACACTAAAGCTCTCAATCAACTTAAATATACTATAAATTTAAAATATAGTTCCTAACCTTCAGAGGGACAAGGCAAGGTCTTGCTTAAACAACAAGCTCAGGATCAGCCAGGAAAATAACAATATAATTAAATACTGTGATTTTCGTAATCCAAATTTTTCTTTCTGCTCAATACTGACAAGTGACAATTGTTCTGTACCTAAAACAACGTCAGTCAATTCTATGTTTGCTTTTCCTCTCTGAACCTTTTGATGATTAAGGACATCTAATAACACTGAAGGGCAGTACAAATGACTGATTATATCAGATAATTTGAACTTTCACAGGTTTCTCAGATGAAGTGTATGAAATACAGTATCAAGTGATCATTAGGCAGCACAGCTCTCTAGGCATGTGTAATTGTTTGCTGGATGCTTTGTGGGTTATGAGGACTTTCTAATGTAATGTTTAATTATTTATACTTAAAATTAAAACAAATATGTTGAGGCAGCAAAATGTTCCAGAGGCAGCACATTCCAACATTTAAGGATGACAATACTAAAGAGGGGTTAGAGATTCTGCCACTAATATTGAGTCATCCCTCTGTGCATCACACTGCTGTCTGCTCGTGCCAGTTTAATTATGAATTTCTCAGGGTGTGGGTTGTCTCTCCCTCGATGTCTGTTCAGTGTCCAGGGCTGTGGGGCTTGATCTCAGCTTGGACCTCGAGGCACTAATGCCACAGAAGTATTACTAACAACAGTAAAGCAGTTCTTTGAGCACATTAAATTTGGAGAATTTAGTGCAGCAATGGTTCAAAAATGAGTAGTGACCTGCCAGAACCTTATTTATCATCATGCAGCCACAGCCTGCCAAAGCAAGGCAAAGCATTAAATTCCTCTCTGCTGAAACACTACCTGTTTAAATGGGGTTACTGGAAGAGTGAATGAAGCATTCTGAGTATAAAGATGCTCAGGATTAATTTGTAAGCATAGAGAGAAAAAAAAAAAAAAAAGGAAAAAATTGCTCATTTATGTATAAATAAATAGTTAGCTCTTTAAATGTTTAACAATAAATTGACTGTACATGTAGAACATAGACTGGCTTTCTTCCAGCTCTGCAGAATCCTAATTAGTGGTGTTGGAACTGTGTATTTGTGTAAGTGATTAGACTGTTACAGTGATCCACACAGAGTTAAGAAACAGTGCAGATGATTACTGATTCTGGAAATGTTTACAGGATCTAAATGAAGTGACCCACAGAGTTCCCTGGTATCCTCTTACCCCAGGGCATTGCAAAATATCCCCACAGCAGCCACAGTCACCCCTCGGCTGCCCAGGGGAACCGCTGCTCTTTCCATCTGCTCCTAAAGCATTTCTAAAGTTTCTTTTGAGATCTTTTTTAGGCCTTGCTGTAATATCAAGTTTTCTAACAAGCATGTCTGCTCCTATAAACACGTTTTCCTGTTCCCTGAGCATTTTGCCTTGAACTTACACTTCAGGGATGAGCGAGGCAGAGGGTACTCGAGAGCAATGAGGGCTGTGGGTGGGCACAGAGATGCTGTGTGCCCTCCAGTTTGACCTCTCCTGCTTAAACCAGGACTGGGGACACATTCTCCATCTAATCCAGCACCCTCCCTACCTTTGTGGTTTGTCTTGAGGATGATCCATGGGATAAGCCTTACTTTTGAAAGCCTAGGTTAAATTTTCACAGCAGATGAACACAGCAGGTCAGGATCTTCCCAATTCTCTCCTGGCAGGAAGCTCTTCAGCTGCTCAGGTTCTTTGACAATCAGACCTACACCTTGTTTTGTGTTCTATAGAAAGCACACTGTGCTAGTTCCTACTGATTAGGACACCTTTTTTTTTTTTTTTTTTTTTTTTTGCAGACTTTCACAGAAGTCAAAAAAATGCTGAGAGCCCCAGCCTAGCTTAGAAGAGCTTGTTCACAGCCCTTGAGCAGCAACTGCCACATATTCTGTGACTGAATATTAAAAAAAATCCTAGACTGAAGAGGAATTCGGAGTCTGACTCAAACCACCATCTAAATGGAGCCTCCACCAAAGTTTTGGGTCAAGGGCTTTTCAGCTCCTGAGTTTTGGTTCTGGCCCATCTCCAGCAGGACCACAGATCTGGCAAAGATTTTGGGAATTAGGGTAGCCAGGAACCCACTTATTAGGCCTTCAAACTATCAACTAACACTCCCCCAACACCCAAACAAACTGCACGGGGAAAAAGTAAATAAATAAGAGCATCACTTACTGATATCCTTCAAAATTATGCTCACAACATATGACAAATACATATTCCTCTAAATAAAATAATATGCTTCAGATGGAGGTTTAACTGTAAAAATGAACACTACACTTCTTTTTCCCTTTCTGCCTTGGAAGGAAAGCGTACTTGATGGATGCAAACAGTTTATCCAGAAAGCAAATTAATTCAAATTTCACCAGAATATCTGCTTTTAGCAAGAAATTGAACTGCAAGCTGGTGCATCCTGGCTGTGGAAGGGAAGGGAGCCAACATCTCACAGCCACACAAACTCAGGTGATGAGCAGGGAACTCAGTGGAATCCCTTCCACCCCCTCCCGACAAGCTCCTGTTGCAAAATCACATCACTAGAAATTGTCTGTTTCACAGAGTGGTTAAAAAAATTGCAAGAACACCAGCATAACTTTTTAGGGCTCACTTAAGAAGCCTCAGAATGCTGAGGGCTTTCCCTCCGCCCTCCTCCAGTAATTGCTATTTAAAGATCATTTGAATGACCTTCTAGTACATCTTAGCCATCTTTTTATTTACTTGTCTGGTAAAACCCAATCCTTCATCGGGCCAAATAGTCAAAGAGATGGAAAATTTAAACCTTTCCAGCTCCTGAAGGAAAGTTTCTCCCAACAGCTGTCTTGCTTTATGAAAGCATGAAGTCAGAACGTCCAATCTCATGCCATCAATCACCACGGCTGACATTTCCTGCAAACTGTGTCCACAAGACAAACGGGGAAAGAGGACCTAAAAGGAACAACAAATTGCCAAAAAGCAGATGGAATTATGTGCTCTTGTTTATAGTTGGCTGTTCAAATGAGCCCGGTCTAAATGCCTTCCCCCTTCGGAATTACAGCGCTAAGCAGCCGTTTGCATCACTGCCGAAAACACCTGACACTCGTATTAAGAAATATTGGGTTTAATTGCAGTCCATTAAAATGTGGAAATGTCTTCAGTGTAGGATTAATGATTTAAGTGAACTGTCGGCTTTCAGAGTATTTTTAGGCCCTCCTCCTGAAGAGGCAAACATCCTCTCGCTCCCCTCCCGCCCTGAACTTTTGTGAAAAAGGTCTGCCACATGTTTCTCATCTCCAGGCTTTAGGTAAGTAGCATTTAAACCGACTCTGAACATCCAGCATCTATGATTTGTGACTTTCAGAAGAGTGTTTGTGTACACAAAAGGATGTTAAATTGTTGTTTTGACTTTAATCTAAATAATTTTCATTTCCTCTTGCGGTGAATATTTTCTCCACATACCAAAACAGGATTTTGGTTTTGTCAGCTCTTATATATGCACAAGAACGAAGTTATGGGCTGGATGGAACACACTGACCGCTGGTGCTCCCTTTCTGAATTCCCTTCCCATGCACACTTAACTTTTGTCCCAGACCAAACTTGCACTTGGATTTCAGTTGCATTTAGGTCTGCAGGGAGGACGAGGGGAAGAGCTGTTGGTGCTGACAATTTTAAAATCACAGGAAAAAAAAAAAAATATCATTCATTGCCTTGGATTCGGTGCATTGGATACTCTGAGCCCAAATATAAACGTTGTTATTATCTGGGGGAACAAAAAAAAAATCTGCTTCTTGGGCGAAATCACCAGGACTTAAACTGCTAAACAATTGTTTGACATCGTGGGATATTAAAAACAGAGCTGCCAGCATCCAAGGAGGGGGGGGGGGGGGGGGTAAAACTAACAGCATTTCAACTGAAAATCACTTCTAGGATTTACCCCAGCTAAAATCCCCAGCCCCACTAGTCCTCTGGAGTTGTCAGGTCCGTCCCAACACTGACCACTGAAGTCCTGCTGGATGCAGTGAAACCATGGAATAATGCCAGTCCCTTTCCCATCCCGGGATCATCAAACAAAGATCTGCAAGGCTCTGGCTCACAGCTCACCCACTCACTCCTGGTTTACCACAATGAACTGTGGAAGGTGAAGGCAGCCCAGCAATCCAAGGAGTCTGAAGATGGATACCCTCATGAACACATCGTCTGTCTGCCAGCCTGGAAAGCACCACTCACTGCCGTGCCCCTCTCAGTGGGTTCCCTGATCCTATATTTATTTATCATTGCCCTCTCTTTCCTTTCATAACCTAAGAATCAGGAAATTCAGAATCCTTCAGACATATAAATCTGGCTGGACCAGCTCTGGGGCTCCTGGATGTGAGTGTGGACGGTGTGTAAATACAGGTGCCATGTCAGCAGCCTTCCAGGTCAGTCAGTCAAAGCCAAACCAAAAAACACCCTAAAAGCTGAAATTATATTTACCATGGAAATGAAAGGAAAAGCAGACATGACGTTCAAGCACAGAAAAAAAAAAAAAAATTCAAACCCTTCTTTTTCACTATTCAGCAAATTGGTCACGATTCTCACGCGTGTGCCTCAAAGGGAAAATCCAAGAAAGACACACGATGTCTGCAGTGTCAAAGGCCAAAAAAGCACAAAAATTGTACATGGAGCTTGGGGTTTTGAGAGGTTAAAGCTCTGCCTTAAAAAAATAAAGATAATACCTGGTCGCTTATTATGTATTTGTCATTTAGCTCTTGCAGAAATCGGTACTTTACATTTTAAGAAAAGTATGAAAAATCTCTAATTACGGTCTCCTGCATATGTCAAAATCATCACAGAATGTCCCATCATTTCCAGAAGATGTATTTTCTTAGGTTCTTTTTCCCGCCATTCCCACAGAGAGACATTAAAGCTGCCTTAATTCTCACATATCTGTTATTTGAAAACAGGTCTGGAACACCGTCAGTCTGCACCTGTGCACATTATTTATGGCACGTGAGAGATCATCAGCATTCAATTACTAAAAACGCGGTTTCCAGACTAGGTTTGGCTACACTTGCAGCACATCCAGCTCCTCCTTTTCAGTACTGTTCTATCTACACAAAGTTCGGTAGGCTTTACAAACAACTTTTAAAACGTCGTACTTAAAACAGTTAAAATGTTTTTGTTTCAGCTTTTTGGCGCGGTTTGTTTATAAACAGCTCATGCCCGCAGAAAGGTGAGGTGCAATTAAGTTGAAAGCACAGCCATCCTTTTGGGAAACAAGTCCTTCAACACCCCTTTTAGTATCACTGAACCTTTTCTTTCAAGTAGGTGGAAGTATCACAATTTACCTCAATGCCGTTAAAAAACATGGAATTTTTGAAATCCATCTGACCGTGTTTTTCTCCCACACGTTTTTTTCCACGCTGCTCATGCTCAAGACCAAAGGGATAAAAGTCTAAGCAACCCTTTTAGTGTTACCGGGACATGACTGACAGGACTTTCAGGTTCCTAAAGCCAGAACAGAACCTGAAGATGGACTGTACCCCTCAGGCCCCAGCAGGATGTGACCTGGGTGTTGAGGATTTAATTTCCAGCTTTTCCACCTCTAATTTCCATGAGTAGGAACAATGCTCCACACAACACCACGTTCTGTGATACAACAGCTGGGGGTTCAATTGTTGCAATAGATGTATGATTTCCCAAAAGTCAGGTTATCAGAACAGGCAAAATTAAAACAAAATAATAGCTCGTTTTCTTTTTAAATTTTTAAACAGGCAGCCTACCCGCATTCTGTCCTACCCAAGAGTGTGGACCAAGCAAGAACCTCCAGAGAATACTAAGGATTTGTAAAGTAGGAAAATGGACAACCCCTCCTGGACAGCCAGCCAATACCTGGCTTTCCACAGGGATTATATTATTTTACAGACCCCTGCAGTCCTCTCTGACTCCTGTTATCCAGATAACATGGACAGAAAGAGGGCAGGGACCTCTACAAGGCACTTGTGAAGCAAGCAAGTGTCCACCTACCTCATCCTTGCTTCTGCTGTCCACGTTTCCAGCCAAAATCCAGGAGAGGATTAGATGCCTCCAGGTCGGCAGGTTTGGAACCAGACCTCAAAGGCTCCAGCACGTGGACATGTCCCTGAAATCCACGGGCAATCAGTGATTCCGTGCTGACCACTCAGTGCCCTGCAGCCCCGGGTCTCACGATCTGGGTCTCCATCTGCTGGTGAAGAGAACAACAACCCCAGAGCAAGGGGGGTGTCCCTCCCCCGTAAACAGACAGCACCTGTGTGCCTGTAATCACCCCACACCTCAAAGCACTTGTGTCTACCCTCAAAAACAGGGTGGAGGGTGGTTCCTACCCAACCAAGTCATTGCGTGACCCAGGACAGCCCGGAGAAAGGGTGGAACCACCAAAACAAAATCCAAGCTGCAGGAGGGAGAGACCTTTTTACCTACCCCTGTCAGAAAGTTATACATAGGATTAGGAAGTACTAATTATTAGGGAGATGTTTCCTGAGTGTGCTGCTCACCTCTGTTCTTCCTCCTGACTTGACCTGCCAGAAATGCACCTTCCTACAGGAGCCTTGTCCTTGAAGGATCTCCAGCAGGATGGAAAGGGTGTAAATCAGAGGAGTCAGAGGGGGCCATTAAACAGACAACAGGGTTTTTTTAGAACTGTTGATTAGATCCCTCCTGTCCAACTTTATGTCACCAAAAAAGAAAACATTGATTATTCGATATGCCTGAATAAAATTAATTTGTGGATCTTGGGTTTTAAGAGTTGATATGGAAAAATAACAGATGTGGGGTTTATGATATTTGTTAATGCTTTATGAAGCCAACACCTGATTGCTCTCAGCTGATGTCATCTCTTCTATCACACATGTACCCTCTAAAGCTGTGTCCTTACCCCAGCAGTCTTTCATCCTGCAGAAGAGCAGGAGGAATCAGAAAGCTGAAGGCTCACAGGTGAGAGACAACGATGCATGAGAAGGTGAACAAAATAAAAAATACAACATAAAGGCTGAAGCAACTTTTCCAAGTTAGTAGCTGTGGAAAAGAAGAAGCCACAGAGAAAGTTCAAAAAGTGGCTGTCACTGCCAGAGGAGCATCCAGGTACAGGGAAAGAGCAAAGAAAAGACAGAACCAGCACCAGTGAGTTAAGTCTTTCTGCTAACTACGAAAAACAGAGTGTAAGGTACTTAGAAAGGGAATATTTTTGACAGGAATATTGGGGCTAATTAATGACATACTGTAATTAAACACCTTTTACAATCTTTGGGCTTAAGTCAGCAAGACTGAGCTTCTCTGACCAAAACTATTTGTATAAAACTGATTTAAATTTTGTTAGTCTCTGAAGCCCACGGCTGCACACAGGCTGCACTCAGAGTACATTCTGGGAACAAAAAAAAAATCATGAAGGTAGAAATTTCGTCAAGAAATGACCATTCACAGCCCCTGCTGTGGACTTCTACCTATGGACAGGAAAAGTGTGCTCCTACCAGAAGAAAAAAAGGATATTCAAAAACCTTCCTTTCCAGGAAGCTCACTCCTGTCTCAATTGTCCAGGTTTTAATAAAGGCAGCTTTGACCCTTTTTTTAATAAATTATTTAAAAACCTACAGGCTAGGCAGTGCCACGAAGAATACAAGTCCTTCATGCAATAAAATATCTGCAACATGAAGCGTGCAGAGAGTGTTATTCATAAAACCAGACCTTACATAAAATGGGAAGCAATTTTTAAGGGGAAAAAAAAAATCATTTGGCAATTCTATTCGTAGCCTACTTGTCACAGGGAAGAATTGTTGTCCCTGTCACTGAGTCCTGAGCATTCCTTCCAGTTCCCACCACTGCTACGTGTAGATGGATTTGCAAGAAGCATCTACAGCTCAGCTCTGCAAGACTTCCATCACCTTTTTTCCTCGAGGGCTTCAAGGCAGAAATCAAAAGGAGGTGCCAAAAGCAAAAAAAATGTACAAAACCTCTCCAAATCAACTCCTACCAACTGCCTTCTCCGTGCTTATGACCACTTTTTTTTTTTTTTTTCCCCTGCTTAAAAGCAAAATTAACTCTGAATCCACTTTTTCTCCTTGATGTGCAAACACATTTCCACATTGACCCCACAAGAAATGTGCTCTGGGTTGTCCCCTCAGTATCTGAGTTCCACAGCTTTAACAGCCCCTGTGCTCTTTGTGGATTAACAAGCTACCAGAATTATTAGGCAGCAGCATTAAAGGGTAATTGCCTTCATTTTGCAGAGTACAATTCTTCAAGCAATTATGCAAGCATAGGAAGCAATTGCTGATAACTTATTTTTTCAGAAATAAGAGCCCAGGTTTTCTGAAACAGCTTCCAATGTAATTGATGTGAAACCTGAAGAGCAAAACCAGCCACTCTGTAAATACACAGATTTTACAATTTAAATAAATGGTTATTTTTTTCCTTATAAAATAAAGTGTTACCTGATGCCTGAAAGTTTCAGATGGCATGAAAATTAGGCTTCAATTGCACAGAGAAAGTAAGTACTTTGTACTGGTAATGGCTAAACACAGCAATGATTTGTAAATTAACTGTGCTGTAACTGCTGTACAGAGCTCTACAGAGGTGAGAGCATGGCAATATCAGGCTTATAAAGTCAGGTGACACGTATTGCACTGGGCTACTTCAGAAACTGCAGCTGCTATAAAATGATCTCCAATCAATTGCCCCTAATCTGCATCAGCAGAAAGAAATTCAGAAGCTGTGACCCAGGTTTCTGGCCATGACTTGGAGCTCTGTGGTGAGAGCTACTCCCACTCTTCTGTCCTACCTTCTCTTTCCTTGGACAGTAGGTGAGGTTCAATCTCCCTGGCAAGTCCCTCCATGGACAACCCTGAAGGCAGGTTGGAAAATTTTTGTCGTCTCGAGCTGCCCAACACGGTCACTGAGTCATAAAAAACCTTCTTGTGCCACCAACACATGAATCCCATGACTCTGTTGTGGCATTGTCAACTCCTTCTGGAAGCAACGATGTCAACACAGGGCAGAAGTCAGAGCTGACCAACACAGAGCAATCTCCCAGGCTCTGGGAGGCTGCCACTGCAGGATTTAGTGTGCTGAATCCACTGCTGCCTGGAAAAATTACACGTGCTGGAATAGCATCATCAAATAGAGATGAAATGGCTGAAGCAAACACGGGAAAAATCACCTTTTCTGTGGAAATACCTCTGAAAGTGCCCCAACTCTGCACAGCGTCCGTGTCATCCACCCCACTGGATCTCCAGTTCTGCTTTCCTGGGGTACAACGCTGAGTAAACCCTTCTGTTGGCAAGTTGCTGCCTCAGCTGGCTCTGTGTTCTGTTCATCTGAAGAGCAGTACCTCCTTCCTGGTCGTGCACAACCCAGTTCCAGCCTGCACCCCACCAGAAGCCCCACGGACCGCGTGTGTGGTTGTGTCAAAGCTCTGGTCCTCCTGGCCCACTCTTTGGCCTGTCCCTTGTGCTTGACCACCAGCATCTTCTGCTCCTTGGTTCTTTCTCGCTTGGGAATCCATCATTTATATATTCCTGGTCCATTTTATGCTCTCATTTCATGTCTCTCCTGAAGCAGCATGCCAGCACCACTTCATTCCACATTTTTACTGCGCTCATGTGCCAGCATTCCTAAACCATTCCTCTGAGAAGAACAGACACCATCTCCCACACCTTAATCTTCTGCTTCCAGTTCACAAACAGCAAGAGGGTGAAGGGACTGGTAGTTTTTCACACTCTTCAGGTGGCATCCTCAGTGCCTTCTCTGCATTTCTTTACTCAGCACCTCCAAAACCCAAACTCCCCATCCTTGCTATTGTTACCGACGTGCTGCCCCCGGAGCTGTGCAGCTTCCTCCTTCCCCTCCTCTCAGACTGCCACCTCCCCTCCTCAGCCAAGGATCAGTTTATAACTGTCTCCTTCCATCACTCCAGGCCTGCTCCTGTCCTTGCCTCTCAAATCCTACAGTTCTGGTTTGCCTTTGTCCTTTCTCCTGGTCGAGTTTATCACACACGCTTGTCCAGCATCTCCATCCATCTTCCCACACAAGCCCCTCACCTGGGCTTTTTGTTTTCTCTCAATTTTCACAGGCCTGTGCCTTCTACAATCATCCTCTTTGCCTGGATCATCTCTCCTCCTCTCTTTCTGTCTCCCTTGTTCCAATCCTGACATCACCAACACTGCAGAGCTGGGAACACCGGAAGGTTCTTACGAGTTTTTCTTTGCTCACACTCCCCCCATTTTTTTCATTTGCCCATTGTTTCCTTCTTGACTGTGTTAACTGCATGAAACTGAGAAAAGTTCTGAACAAAACCAAGCACTGGTATCAACAACACAGTAATGCTAATTACTGTGTAATTACTGTGTAATACTCATTTTTGCTTTGAGCATGCTGAATAACTGGAAGCAAAGAAGAAAAGGATATTAAAAATTAAATTATCAAAGAATTAGAAATGTTTAAAAAAAACCAGCTGTCTGAGAAATTATTTAGCTAGTGAGGGTCTAGAAAACACTGCTACTATTTTGCAAAATTACAGAGTCAGAAGATCTAATTTACTTAATGGAATATTTCTATTTAGCTTTACTTTATTAGAGTAAGAACCTTGTCTTTGCCTGGTTTTATTCATGAAGCCATTCCAGAGCTTATGTTTGGATTGTCTGGGCTAATCAATGATAAAGTCCATAATTAGATCAGAATGCTGTCATTCAAACATCCTTAATTTGGAATACATTATAGATTTAAAAGCGTAAACAATGACAAGGAAATAGCGAGCTTAATGCAGCAATTAGAGAGAGGGTTTCATTAAGGGTCACCCCAGCATGTGGATTCCATTTCACAGAAAATATCTGCCACAGCCAGGCAGAAGCCACAAGAGTTGTTGTGTTACTGTGGAACAGGAGAGCAGCTGATCTCCCAGTCCTCCAGGAGGAGCCTGTGGAAATACCTGCTCTCTGAAATCAATGGAAAGCTCTCCATGGGAGCCACTGCACAGGAACAGAGGCATCTCAGGAGGTGACATTATTCCAGGAGTGGCAGCTGATTCCTCCTGGATGAGGGAAGAAGTTTTGTGCATCCTCTGTTGCTCGGCTGAGCAGCAGGAGCACCAGGAGCTGGGGCATTTTTACCAGTTTAACCACATTTTTCCTTCACCTCCACTACTGGGGAAGAACAAGCACCATCCTTGAGCCACGTGCTGTGTGCGAGGGCAGAACGTTGGTTTGTGACCTCGTGATAGTTAGAAGGGACCTCATGCTGGTACCTACCTGTAATTCCACCAGATTAAACGTAAAAATCCATCAGGAAAATGAAAATTGGAGTCAGGTTACACCTGGCTGCAGTGGTCCCCTTGAACTTCAAAAAAAGATGTGAACCTGTGAATTTTCAAAATTCCCTTTTGGAAGGGTTTTCCACATGTCTGCAGGCACAACTTTTAGCTTTTTATTATTTAAATAAACCCCAGGAATATGGAAGCTATAAAATGTTGTAACACGCGTGGCTTCTTTATAAATCAACTCATACCTCTTTAAAAAAAGGATACAGACCCCCCCAAATCAACTTTTCTACACTGAAGCTATGACCCCTTCTAGACTTTAAAGCCACCACCTCTTCCAAATTTGCCTTACTATGGTTTACAAACCACTTTCTCCTGTTCTAATGCAGAAGAATCCATAAATATATTTTTTTTTAATGGCATCTCCATAAAAAGCAATTCTTAATCTGTTGCTTTATGCATTGTGAGAGTTCCAAGAGCCCTCCAAGATGAAACTTCCCACCCCAGAAGAGACCAACCCAGCCCTAGGCAGAGGTTGGAGGGGGCAAGCAGAGGGTGGCACTCATTGAGGAGACACAGACAAGCAAAACCTGACTTGACATTTGACATGTTATGATGTCTCTGTCTCTTTTTCTTGAAAAAGCAACTTTTTCCTCAAGATTCCTAGACCAAGGTTTAGCAATTCATTTGGGAAAAGGCTCTAGGGCCACTTCACACTAGACTGCAGCATCAGTTCTGTAGCTGGCCCTGCTCCTGACAAATGTTCCCTGTATCCTGCACCACCCCTGGTGCACACAGCAAACCAGGACTTTGTTCACTGCTCTGCTGAGCAGCTTCCAAAATCCTCCACACACCAATTCCCTGGGGCCTGGAGTCCCTCATTTCCCACACACAACTGCTGAATTCTCTCTCAAGAGTTTCTAATATCGGTTTGGAAGAGCCCTTGAAGTGCAGTGATACTGCTGCATTAAAGTCTGTGTTTCCAGGATGTTTTGGGATTAGTGGTAAAAAAAAAAAAAAAAATCTCAGAAACAAGCTGGAGCAACTGCTGTGTATTTAAGCAGGATGGAAAAAGTTATTCTATTGATGCCAGGTCTGTTAGTCCACTAGCTAAATGATTAATGTTGATAATTCCTCTCCAGCAGACTCATTAAACCTGAACTTATTTTTCTTACAGGCCTTTGACATTTCCTACTTTCTTAATATCAGAGGTAATGACAGTGGCGTGATTATATACTTATTCCTTTCCACCTTCAAGCAGTTTTCTTTGGCAGGAGTTACTTTTTCAGCAGAAAACCTGCACACGAGTATTCATTCTTTCCCAAAAACTGTTACAGCTCCATTAGCAACACTAAATGGCAGTGCCTTAGAGGAATGCACAACAACCCTTCTAAAAATTAAATAGTCAAGGTATTCAGAGCAGCACCACGAGAAAGATATTTTCTACAGAACTGCAATTTCTAATGGTGGGTGGGGGGGGTCCTGCACCCTCCCCCCCACCACATTTCTTTTAGATCCTGTTGTCAAAAAATGTCCAAGTTAAACAAAGAAGAAATTACAGAATGAATCTGGAGCTTAGCCTTGAAGAATTAGGTTTCACTCTAATTGAGATCATACGCTGCATGTGCAGTTTTGGCACATAAGCCATATTAATCAGAAAGTCTTTAATCGTGGATAATTTCTCCTGTGTGTGCCAGATTGGGCATTCTGCTGCTGGCCCAGCTTCTAAGTCTGTTTAAGAGTCCACCTTTGACTTCATAAACACCCGCTTACAAAATTGGGGTCAGCTTCCTCCTATGAAGGTACGTTACACTGGCGCTAAAAAAATGCCCTTAATGATTAAATTGCATCTCAGATGGAAATAAAACTGTGCAGATTCCAAAGCAGTGACTGTTTGGAGTGATTGCAATGTGTGTTGGAAGTAGCCCCCGCTCCAGCCAGGCTCTCTGTGCAGGGCACAAGGGATGGAAACCAGGGAGGATGATCCAACAGCCACAGCATGAAATCTGATGACTGACTGAGCATCATTTAATCTTCTGTTATTATACTACTGCCCAGATCCAAGTCGAGAAAGAGTAAATAGGACACAAAAACGTTTCCTGCATTCAGGGGAGGGTGAGTGAGTACTGACATGCCAGCACTGACTGGATTTTCATCCCTTTGCAGTGGGGATGGAGGTGGAACTACTCAGTCCCACAAACACGGAGGAAACCCTGGACCTGCCAAACTGGGGTATGAATTCTGAGCTCCCACGACTTCGGTGGAGTCCTCAACATCACACCAAAAGCTGGGCCGTGTTTGCAGGAGATCAAAATTAACAGCACTGCTCTTACTGAGAAGTGTTATCACTCCCATGGCTCGTGCCCTCTGTTAGATTATTCCTGTACTGAAAACTTTAATATCCATAGTGCACACACAGGTCTGTAAAACCCACCTTAGATTTGTCATAATGCACAGCCTCTTAGAATAAATGGATCTTTCTGCAAATTTCTGCACCTGTAGGCTCAAAATGAGCTTTTGTCCCCAGTGCTCCATTTGATATTTGAGCTAGTCAACAGCATGACACCCATGAAAGATAAAACTACTGCTGCAGAATTACCCTTGTTTGAGTTTTAAAATAACAAAGCAAAATCAGCTGCAGCATAATATATAATCCTCTAAAAAAAAAAAAAAAAAAAGAAAAGAAAAAATATTCCAAAGGGAACCCTCCTTTCTCCAGCATACCACTCCCATGAAACATCTTACACTCTGCACTCACATCCATAATTTATTTTAGCAGTGACTGCTGGACTTTCCATTATAAAATTTCCAGCTTCAGACATCCCTCCTCATTTCTGCAGCTTCTCATTAACCAGTCCAGCCTGCCCCACGCTCCGTGTCTCTCCCTACTTCTCCACTTCCCAAAAGCAAAATCTTGCCTCCTCTTTCTCTCTTTACACGTTATTATCCACTTTCCACGTGTCACGTGAGAAGGCTGTTCTAAATATTACCTCTCCACCTAATTAACTCAAGGAATTTTCTGAATCTGGCAAGGGTTAGACTTCCCTCCTTTGCCCATAGGTATTGCAGTGTGCCTCCTTTTATCCCCCTCAAAGTGGGTTCATTGCAGGTGGGTTCAGCTTCTGAAGGAGGACCTGAAGTTTTGCATATTGAGAAATCAGGAGCTGCAAGCTCAGGGCTCACCCCAGGGCAGAAGAACTGAGGAAACCAAGAGCTTGAGCTCCCATAAAGGCGCTTTGGATGCTTTTCAGGAAAGGGATGACTGACTCTCCTGAGGGTTTTTTTTATTTCCATTTATTAGGTATCCTTTTCAAGCATTTATCACAGGGGTAATACTCTCCTTGCCAGGTTTGCTGTGCCTTTCTACGGGACACCCAGACCAATGGTATGTTTATTATGAAAAACACGCTCTTTGCAGTAAACAGTCAAACTTTCAGTGTGACAGCTTAGGAATACTTGTAAATCCTGTGAAGAGCAGCTGAGGGAGCTGGGGGGGCTCAGCCTGGAGAAAAGGAGGCTCAGGGGGGACCTTCTGGCTCTGCAACTCCCTGACAGGAGGGGGGAGCTGGGGGAGGGTCGGGCTCTGCTCCCAGGGAACAGGGACAGGAGGAGAGGGAACAGCTCCAGCTGTGCCAGGGGAGGCTCAGGTGGGACATCAGGAGGAATTTCTCCATGAAAAGGGTGGTCAGGCACTGGAAGGGGCTGCTCAGGGAGGTGGTGGAGTCCCCAGCCCTGGATGTGTCCAAGGAAAGACTGGCCATGGCACTCAGTGCTCTGGGCTGGGGGACAAGGTGGGCATCAGTCACAGGTTGGACTCCGTGGTCTGGGAGGTCTTTTCCAACCTCAATGGTTCTGTGCAAATATTTCTATGAATTCCAAATAAGATGTATTTAATCTTAAAAGCATTTCTAGTGGTCACATCTCTCTTCCAACAATTCATATTCCACTGCTTTAAGAGAAAACGCAATAAATTTAAACCATGGTGAGCACAAGGAGGATTAGAAGAAGTCCTGCATATTAATGAGGTTATCATTAAATAAAATATATTATAAAAGAAAGAAAGACATTAAAGGGCTGTTAAACCTCTGAAGATATCACTGTCTGTCAGTGCAAGGCAGGTAATTGCTGCCTGGTAACACCATCACACAGAGCAGAGGTGAGTGGTTAACACAGATATTCAGTTACTCTTAAAAGCTAAGTCAGGACTTAAAATCAAAACTAAATTACCTGAGCTTGGTAAGCCATGGCTTGTAGGCTGAGTTAATGGTGTCTGTCTATACATATCCTCTTGGCTTGCAGAAAAAGTCAAGGAATACCACTAAATGAAAAATCAGAATTATGGAGTTTTCTCTGAATTACATCATGTTTTTATATGCAGACTGACAAATAAGGAAATCAATAAATAGTAATAAAACCAAAATAAATAAAGCCAAAGCAAAAATAGTAATAAACCCAAAATAATTGTGTTTTACTTTTCTTTGCTAAAGTCAGGAAATAATGAACCTCTTCACCTTTGACATATTGAATGAATAATTCTTATGAATGAACAAATTCAATGTTTAAGTCATGTCATGAATCAGGTAGGTCTTTAACCAGTACCATTGTAAAATAACCTCTAGCCCCTCAAATCAGTGCAACTCAATGCTTTAATGAAGTTCAGGCTTCATTAAAACACTTGGAAAGGGGGTAGGGAGATACCTGGATATGAAAGGATAACTCTTCTAACTTCTCAGAAGTCCTTTGTGGTACAGTCTGACTTTATGATTGTTGACATCTGCTTTGCATATTTACAAACTCAATGGTTCTGTGTTTTTTCTTCACTTACAACCTTTATACCTCATTTATTCCAAGAAATAGTTTTAGCATGACACTTCCTCTTATTAAAATCTGTGTAAAGCATATTTTATATTAAAATATTCAAAAGTAAATTTAAAATCAAATTAAAATATTAAAACTTTTTTTTCAAACTGTGTGAACAACGACAAAACTCAGTCTATAAATTATTTCTCCTCCAGGAAAAAGGTTCTTCTTGGATTGCTAATGAAAGAATAAGAATCTGCTGATTGATGGTTAAGAAAATGGATAAATATTTAAAAATAAAAAACAAACAGCCTTTTTAGTTTTGAATTGGAACCACAGAGGAGGAAATTAAGGGCCACCATCACCAGATACAACCCATGGAAAAATCCGCTCTTCACGTCTTCCTTCCAAACGAGCTTTTCCTTATCTGGGTGTCCAAGTCTAACAGGAAAAGCGTGTAACAGTGCTGATTTATGGCTAAATGGATGGGTGTCAGCCCGAGTTATCTCACTATTTCTTTTAGTAACACTCAGCAGAATGAGAATGTAAACTCCGGAGCGGAGCATGCAAAGGAGCTGCCCTCGGACCCCGCGGGCGGGTCTTGGGCTCAATCTTCTGATGCAGAGGGCAAATATCTGCAGACAGCTGAGCCCCCCAGGGATTTCATCCCCAGGGATTTCATCTCCAGGGAGATAACGGGGCAAGTCTCCCACTCACTGCAGTCAGTGGGAGCTTTGCCCCCAATCCCAGCGATTCCAGCAGGGCCGAGGTGTCGCTGCCGGAATTAGGGAAGCCTCTGTCAATAGATGGAGCAAAACCATCTCCTCTGAAAGAATGTTCACTTCCCAGCGAGATAATGGCACCATTCACCAGCAGGAGTGACATGTTTAATCTGATGGATTGAGCATCCTTTAATCCTTCCAGCTATCCATTAAACTGTTTATTCCCAACGTAAATTGTTCCAGCCATAAATTTACACCGGCTGAAGTGCCCATCATTCCGCTCCGTGCTCGGCCACAACCACAACCACAGTCTTTGTATTTTCTGACACACATCTACAGATTTTCAAGGCTTGTATTGTCTAAACTTAAGCTCCCAAGGCAGGCCAAGTCAAAGCTGCATTTTCCAATAAGAGTATTCCTACATTTAGGAAATACAATCTGTATATAAAAGGCACGTTTCTTAGATTGCAACCCAAATTTGTGTTCTATGGTCTCCACATTGGAGGAACTTAGCCAAAAAAATCTCTTTACAAATGTTTTGCATCACTCTGGGCCCCAACCAGTGTTTGCTAGAGTTAGTCTGATCCTTGCCCAAATTATCTGGAGAGGATTTGCAATGCAGTCACCTTAATACCAGCATCCATTATAAGGTGAGAGAAAAAGCAAATGTGTTTCCTTAGCACAAACCACTGGACAGTTTTCTGGACTGGGAATGGTTTTCTTGGCTTCCTCCATCCAACCCTCCTCAGGCCACAGTTAACCTTTTCATTTCTGGCGTACAGGGATTTTTGTAGGCCCTGCAAACACACACGTGGCCTGTGGGGTGTGGGGTGCAGGGCAAAGATGAGTCACACACAAACCTTCACAGCCCCCCAGTCTGGTGTAACTGCAGAGAAAGCAAAGAGCAGCTCCTGAGCCAGCCTTTCTGCTCCCAAATTTGGCACCACTGTAGTGAACAGAGTGGGAAACACTGACACTTTAATAACTCTTGGTAAAGCATTTGTATAGCATACCATTAGTGATTTGATTCCCCAATTAGGGGATATCAACTATATCCTAAATTATCAATTCTGATTCAAGTCCATCAGCCAAGGATATGAGTATTCACAAAGGTAGCACAAAGAAATTGAAACCTGTAAGAGTTAAAAAACACTAGTTTTTCTTTTTTCTCCTTAAATTCTGAGTAGTGATTCTCTTAAAAATAAGTAATTTGTTATAAAATTCTATGCAACAGGTTATCTAAAGGGAGGAGGTGGCAGTGAAGAGGCCACATTTGCTGTGGTCCTACAGATGTAGATGTTTCCAGGAGGTTTCCAGGAGCTGTAGTTGAATGCTAAATTCCCATGACAAGTTAGGCAGTGGAAAGTTTAAGTTTACTCATAAAGTAAATCCCTGAATCCTCAGGTGAACTAACAGTGTGGATTTGTACACAGCAAGGAAAAAAGAAGGTTAAAACAAAGGCATTGAGACACCAGTTCAGACCATCTTGGTTTTCTAAGAATCTCATTTGAGTATAAATCAGTCACTTATAAAAAGATATCACAGAATCGCAGAATCTGCTGAGTTGGAAAGGACACTCAAGGATCATCCAGTCCAACCCCTGGCCCTGCACAGACACCCCAACAATCCCACCCTGTCCCTCAGAGCGTTGTCCAAACCTTCCTGGAGCTCTGGCAGCCTTGGGGCTGTGCCCACTGCCCTGGGGAGCCTGTTCAGTGCCAACCACCCTCTGGGGGAAGAACCTTTCCCTGAGATCCACCCTGAGCCTGCCCTGACACAGCTCCAGCCATTCCCTGGGGGCTGTCCCCGCTCTTGGCCATCCTCACATCCCTCCTTTGGGTGCTCTCGAACAGCTTTAGATCCTTCTTGCCATTGTGGTGTCCAAAACCACGCACAGTCCTCGAGGTGAGACCACACCAGTGCAGAGCAGAGAGGGACAGTCACAAACATCACCTGTGTTTTGCTACAGTAAATACTGCAAGTATTTAAGTTTTGTGGAATGTGTTGAAGAGAAGTGCACTTATTTTAATTAAGAACTTAATTGTAGTGCCAGACCAAAGTCAGGTGTTTAAGTAATTTTATGAAACCTCTCCAGGCAAAAATTAAAGCACAAACCTTGCTCATGCAAGACTTGCAAATACAGAGGAAACACTCTTTCATGCACAGGTAAACCTGGCCTGGCAAACACCTTCCTGTTGGAGCTGAACAGCAAAGAGGATCTGAGTGAACCCATCACTTCCCTCACCAAATATCCACTACGCCTTTCAGTTCCCGTTGACAAAACCTGCAGTGGGTGTTAGGTCAGAAATCTATAGGGCTTGGAAAGAATACTTATTTACCAACGAGGAAAAGTTTCTAAAAATGCTTGATTTAAATAAACAGAGGGTGTTGTTGAGCACCAAGTAAAACTGCACAAAAACATAGAATGTTTTACCACCTGTTAATCCTACCAGACTGATACAAAAACTTGTCTCCTCTTGCTTTTTCTTGTGTTTTTTTTTTTTTTTTTCTTCAGTTTTGGGTTGAGTGTAATCTAGAACAATTCTTCTGCTGTCTTTGGCAATCTTTACTGAAATGTTTGTATTTATTCCCCCTGAGGAATCTGCTATCCCTACACTGTGGTTTATTGGGTGAACTTACATTTCATGCTTTGCTCTCTCTGAGTCCTGACTGCAGAAATGCAGCTGTTCTGTAGGTAGGGCATGTTCTCTGTAATCTCTGATGTTTGATTAGAACAGTCCTCTTTATTCTTAAAACAAGCCTGAATAATATTCATAATCACCTGGGAAGTTGCTCCCTTATCCCTGGAAAAAACTTCCTCCAGGATCTTAAAAATAAACATATCTCTCCCTCTTAAAATTTACATTCTTGACATTATTTTTAATAGACCCACAGATCAGGTACATGGTCCCAAAGGCAGCAGTGCCTCCCAGGCACCCTCCTGCCACAGACTCGGAGCTGCCTGGCTGGGATACAAGGGAATGAAGGGAATAAAAGACTCTGTGTATGTGTGGGGAACGTAAATGGGATATTAATTATTAATTTTGACAAGTCTGAATAACCTTAATAATGTATTATTTTAAGCTGCAGGCTTTTTAAAAAGCCATTGAGGCTGAAATGAGCTGACTTTGTGGCTTGGACTCTCACTCCTCAGCATATAGAAAAAGCACTGTGTCAACAAAATGTGCTGTGACAGGTTTTGGCCAGTGTGGTCTTGTTTTTGTGTATTAAAAAAGGGCTGATAAATACAATGTTTAAAGTGAAGGAGTTGGAATATATCAGCCAGAAAACACTTCATGTTAGCCAGCCTGTCAAGAGAGAAAAGAGGATTTAAATTTGTGCTTGCACAAACTGCCTCATAAACTGGTTCCCTCCTACTTTGGGACTCTCCAGTAGCATGATACAGGTGCAGTAACATCATTTCTGTAGTAAAAGCAGATTATTTGTGCAGCAAAATGCACCATGAAATTAATCCTATTCTATTCTGCAAATAATTTGAGGGGGGAATTTATCAGATTTGGGTTATGTATTTAAGAGTAACTTCCTGGGCTGTTTGCAATAGGAATTTCAGGAGTACTCAGGGAAGCTTCACTTTTGACACCATCCCCAACACCAATACCAAGCACAACTTTAAAACCCACTGGAGACATTTAAAGTGTTTCCTACGTATGAATCCCAGGGAATTTTACACCTGTTAATCAGAGAAAACCTCCCAGCATTCCCACAATTGTGTGTTACAACCTTTATGAAGCAGATTCCAGAACAGAAGGATTCGTGACCTTGAACGCAAAAGAACTCTCCAAAGCTGCCTCTTGGCACGGACAAGCTGTGGGCTTTACCTGAAAGTGGCAGGGATTTGTAAGCCAAAAATGAAATAAAGCACCAGAGTAGTGATGGACATATTTTTAACAGTGAAACTATGGGGTTTTTTTAATGTATAAATTTATGTATAAAGTTATGTATAAAATGAAGTTGAGGTTTTAAGTTTCTATCCCTCAATGGCACAGAGTGAGTTGTAGGAGCACTGAGAAGCTTTAAAAAACCCCAAACTTTAAAATCACAAGCAAAAGAAATTACAGTTCCATTAAGCTTTGTGATTCTTTTCGAGCCAGTTCAACGATACCCAGGAGTTTAACTCTTGATTTTGAGCTGGGATTGACAGTTTTACAACCAGTGGGAGATAAAAATCAGGTGTCTTATACCAAGTCTTGCTCTTCAGAAATTCAGTGCCTGACACATAAAGAGGTTTTATTGAACATGAGACTTGACTAGAAATGAAGAGACACATTTTGGGTTTGAGGAAACAGGAGGGCAAACAAATTGTCTTCCTTCTTAAATCTACCACACAGATATACCCCCACAAAACCCTTCAGGCTGGTCAACACTCTAATGAAACCCGGTTTTCTTATCTCATTTCCTCAGAAAGCAGCAATTTTCATGGCAACAAACAAGGATTTTGAAATAAATTTTGAATAACGTTTGAATTGCTCAGTGCCTGGTCCCAAGCCCAGGACTAAATAACAACCTCAAAGACAAGTGCCCTGTACTTTCACATCTTTCATTTTCTGGTTTTTTGAGTGGTGGCTCTTCAAACATTAGCAGCAACACAACACTTTATTAAGAAGACAAAGACTCATTACTTCTGCACTAGCAAAGAGCTTGAAAGAAAAGGTACAAGATTTCCAATATTTCAAAATATTTAATATTTACAATATTAAACCCCAATACTTTGTTTACAGGGAGCTGCACTCAACAGGTAACAACTTTTGCATTGAGAAGGCTTGAAATACAAAGGCCAAAAAAAAGTTTTACCAAGCAGTATCAGAAGATCCACATATTTAGGCACTCAAAATCCTATTTAAATTCCCAGATTTAGGCAGGAAATAGATTATAATTTTTAAATGTTGTAAATCATTCACCCTCCTCTACAACTTTGTCAACAGTTTGTTTCAAGGGAAAAATATGTGGAGTTCTCAGCCTGATTCCCAGAAGCTGCAGTCAGATGTCAAGGTGGTGCTAATACCAATCCACTACCCCCTGTGCACATGGATATCCAATATTTTTTAGTCCTACTCAACGAAAACAGTAGGAAATGAAAAGAACAGCTGAAACTCAAGCTGTTAAGACATGCAAATGCCATTTCTTATAGAAAATAAAAATCTCTTTCCCGGTAGTTACAATAAACATTAACTCTTGAATTATGTGGAACAATAAGAAAGGCATCCAGTTGGGTACAATTACCAGAATCTCCTGTTCTGGCATTTTTCATTAAGCCTAAGCCATACATATTACCCAACTGTTGTTTCATAAAGCCAGTCTGACTCTAAATGTCATCCCAAAGCCTGTAAAGGCAAAAAAAAAAGCTCAATCAGCTTCAACCAGCCACTGATGGCCCCAGTTCTGTAAAAACCACCCCTAAAACTCGCTGTGCCGAGCCCTTTAACACGTGCAAAATCCTTAGCCCTGCTGACATCCCAAAACTTGAGAGTGTGCTTTTAAAGTGGGATCTTTGCCAAAGTGAAGACTGAGATTTAACAGGAACAAAGCAACCTAAAATTTAAGCAGAACCCTAAAAATAGCTGTTTCTTTTGTGAGGAACAGTATTGTTGGCTTCTTCCTGTGTGTTCAATTAATCAACAAAATCCTTTTAAGCAAGGATTAAATTGCAGTTACTACCAAGAAACCCTAGCAATATACACTATTTGAATGGATTTTGGACTAAATAAACTCTTGCCTCATTTTTTTGCACAATTATGAACGCAAGGATGTATTTCCCAGACACATGTGAAAGATGCATTGTGAAATAAATGTGTGTTCAACTTCCCCTGTATGATACAGCATTCCTCTGATGATTTTAATCATGCTGGGGGAAACTGCTCACTTCAGTGTGCTGCTAAAAAGGACAGAGGTTTTTATCCTTTACATATACTACTGAAAAAAAAAAAAACCAAACACAAAAAAATCTAAATCACAAGAGCCTGTTGTAGATATTTAATGCCTCATGAATTAAATTATGCCCTGTACAAAGGCCGTTACCCCAAGTCACTTGTAGCTCTCAAAACCTAAAGTATTTGCTCAGGTGGCAAACCATTGTGTCATTTTATATACATTATTACAATATGCATACAAGACTAGGTATATATTTTATGCAGTGATGGCATAACCCCTGTGTCTTCCCTACTGAGCACTCAAGATGCCACCTGGCTGATTTCCACATCCTGCCATTCACCTGGATGGTGCTAAATCCCATCAGCCTGTTCCCTCTGACTCCCTGATCTCAGTGAGAATGGGAAGGAGGAGCAATATATTCAGAGGGGTTAGAGGCAGTGACCAGGGGAGGTTCAGATCACATATGGGAAAAAAAAATTCCTGAAAGAGTGGTCAGGCAATGGAACAAGTTGCCCAGGGAGGTGGTGGAGTCTCTGTCCCTGGAAGTATTCAAGAAGCATTGGATGTGGCCCCTGGGGATGTGGTTTAATGGTGGGTTGATAGTTGGACTGGATGACCCTGGTGGTCTGGAAGCAGCTCCTCACCAAACTCTTACACCATCTCATCTCTGATTTTCTACTGATGGCTTTTAAGTTTTGAAGAATCTTGTCGTTGACAAAGGTTAAACTTCACTGTGAAATTACTACCTCATCCTAAAGAAAACCCATTCTTTTTGCTGCCATTCCTGCTTCAAATACTTAAATATGGCCCCAGAAGCAGGAGGTGAATGTGTTAAAAATCCTTAAGTTAACCAAACTCCTGAAGTGTTGTCTGAAGTCAGATCACAATAATAAAATTCTTTTACCACTTTAAAGGTGGCACGTGCTAAGTAATAACCACACAAAAAGGAAAACTTAAGCCCATGATTTGATGGTGTCATTGGGAATAAGGTCCAGGTAAGGAATCACTACTTCTTCAACTGTGGAACAAGTCTGCTCTGTTTCTAGAGAATTTCCCTAGTGCAACTTTCTGAAACCAGCCTTAAAAGTGTCATTTCAGTTGGGCCAGAGAGGAGAGTAAAGATAATGTGGAGGAGACTGAGGGGAGACCTCCCTGCAGTTCCAACTGCCTGGGCAGGGGCAGAGGAGGGGCAGGACTGAGCTCTGCTCTGGGGGGAGCAGGGACAGCCCCCAGGGAATGGCTGGAGCTGTGTCAGGGCAGGCTCAGGGTGGATCTCAGGGAAAGGTTCTTCCCCCAGAGGGTGGTTGGCACTGAACAGGCTCCCCAGGGCAGTGGGCACAGCCCCGAGGCTGCCAGAGCTGCAGGAGGGTTTGGATGATCCTCTGGGGCACAGGGGGGGACTCTTGGGGATGGGCCTGTGCAGGGCTGAGGGATGGACTGGATGATCCTTGTGGGTCCTTCCAGCTCAGCAGATGCTGTGCCTCTGACTCTGTGACACCGGAATGACGCAGTGAAGAGCATTGGCCAAGACCCACGAGGAAGTTCGAGCCCCCACAGCCTTGATATCCCTGTTCTCCAGCCAAGCAGACAACTTTTCCCTCCAAGGCTGCAAATCCCATATTTTTCAGAAGCTCTGGATTCAATTAAAAAATAAAAATTTAACTATTAAAAGGCAGTTTCAGTTAAACACTCATGGCTTGCATCACCAGTCCTAAGAGCTCACTGTGGCTCCCGCTGCCAGAACTTCCAAATAAACTAAGCAAACTTGCTTATAATAGCAGGAAGTAGTCAGATCTTTCCAAGCACTGAGGCTCAGCCAAATGCATCCCAGAGTCCTGTGTTGCCATGAACCAGCCAAACACCATTTGAACTAAGGCTGGAGCTGGTTTCCACATTGCTTTGTTTATATTGACTGCATTTATGATGCCTCAGAAGTTGCCAGTAAAATATTTATTTAGCAGTTAAAACGTTCTGCAAATGATTTTGCTGTCCCAAAAGATAAATATTTCTCAGCATGCTGAAATGATACATTGATGTTTTCGTTAAGGAAATTGCATGTTGATAAAATTTCCTCAGATTACACTTTGTCGTTCCTTTGTATTTGAAGTGGCCACATTAATTTTTCGTGATATTTATTGTAATTGTAAATTGCACCAAGATTAGAAACATTAAACTTACCATAAAATGAAACACATTTCAAGTATTTCCGAGTCATCTATTTAAGGGCTTGAGGACACTTTTGATCCTTCAGGTGGACCAGAGTGCTCTAGGCTTACAGGACGAGAATCCAACACAAACCAGAATCCCGTTTTTTAAACTCTTGGGGCGCCTTTTTCTTCTTCTTTTTTTCCCCCCCTCTTTTTTCCTCTCTCTTACCTTCTTTTCTGGCACACTAGCATCCAGCACCACTTTGGGGTGTCCCCACATTGCAAAAATGTCACTCTGAACGTGAGGTCTGCAGCAGATTTGAAATTTATGCAGGCCATTAAATAAAAATAAGTGCAGCGCTGCCATCTTTACTTGTTCCTTCTGCTTCCTTTGACCTCCAAACAACACTCACACCCATGATTTGAGCTGAGCTTACCAGCTAAGACACTACATGGTTTTTTCTCTAGACGAGGCCAGACACCTCCTGTGGTGGCCTCCCTTGGCCCTGTCATACATTTCATCTTCCAGGTTGCTTTGTCCCATCAAAATTTCTCCCTGCAATCGTGGCATGTGTGGTGTCCACTCTACCCCTCACCACAAACCTCTGTGTAGTTCTCTTGCACAGGGTTAAAAGTCCTTCCACCCTGAGGTGACCCCAGACCGAAACCCCGGGGTGCAGCCCTGGGATCATTCCGGGTTTAGCGGCTGAGTTAATCAAGCTAACTTTGATTTTTGGCCACTCCTGTATCAGACATTAACAAAACACAATGTGGAGAGTAATTAAAAAAAACCCAAGATGTCTTTTCTCTTCCTGGTACAAAGGGAGCTGGCTCTGGTTCTTCCAAGGACCTGCATTTTATCGGGGTGTGTATGAGCGTCCTTGGAGGGTGTGGGGAAAATTGTAGGAAAATCATGCACAGTATAAATAGAAGGAATGTCAAACTGTCCTTATGTATTATTTCTTCACTTCTTTTTCCAAAGAATTTTGTTTATCTTCCTACTTTGAGAAGTATTTTTTTTGGATAAGATGTTTGTGTTCAGATCTGGGAGCTAAAATCTTAACGTCACTAAATCCCAGGACAAACCTAAAATTCACCTCAGGGACGCTACTGCACTGCCCGACCAACAAAAGAACTTTGAAAAAATCAATGGTATATGTCTTCAAGGGCTGTTTTTATTAAGGAATTTGGGTTTCATAAACAGGTATGACACCATCTTCACTTTACAAGCTCAAAAATTTGGGTAAAGCTACTATTATTCAGGGATTTTCTCTTTTCTTTTACGTGGATGGATTTTTGAGGGGAGGGTTTAGCTGTTTTGAAACATTCAGCTGTATCACCTGCAGTTTACTACATACACATATATATGTATTTGTGGAGAGCACAGGATACTGCCAGACCCTTTCCACTCAAAACTGTGCTGGACTTAACAGTCCACATGAAAAAAATCTACTTTGCTAAAATTTCCCATCTTTCTTTACCAGTCATATCACCTAGGTTTAAAATAAAATAAAATAAAGTAAAATAAAATAAAATAAAATAAAATAAAATAAAATAAAATAAAATAAACCCCACAATAAACACCCAAGATTTTTCAAACATTTGGAGGGAAAGTTTTTCACATTTACCTGTGCAAGAAACTTTTTTTCCAGATTTTTCTTCCTTTTGGTTGGCTTTCATAAGGTTTTTCGTGCCATTTGACTTTAGAGAACATCTCTGAATCCATTGGGTATCTTCAGGGACAGGATGAAACATCAGACATTAAGAGCTCCCATTTTTGCTGTTTTCAGTCCAGTTTTTTCAAACAGTCAACAAACCCTGTTCAATAAGGAAATGTGACCTCAATTAATGCCAACTCCTAACACGTACAGTTAATTAAAAGAGGTCAAACCCAGCTTTATAAACGAACTGCCTTGCAGCCACAACCTTTACCTCTGCACAGCACAGCTCCCCTGCCCAGTCAGCACATGAACCATAACCCTGGTGGGATAAAACATTCAGGGAATCCACAGGAATCAAAGGAAAAATTCCTCCGATGATCAGAAAGCCTGAGAGGGCTCTGAATCCACACCGGCCATTAGAGGGCAATCTCATTACAGGAGCTGGGGTTATTTTAGCACAACTCTGAAAAAGCTCTTGATAAATTGTATGGAAAAACACAAGAATGGTCCGTGCTGGGGGCTTTTTTTAGAAGCATTTCACGTGCCTACACGGAGTCAGAGAACCACAGAATACCCTGGGTTGGAAGGGACCTTAAAGATCACCTTATTCCAACCCCCTTGCCGTGGGCAGATAAGTCACTGATGCTCTTCAGTTGGAAATTAAACCCATCCCAGTGTAGAGCAGAGCGTGGTGAACCTCAGCACAGCCCAAGGAGATGCAGGGAAGGCAGGGAAACGTTGAGGGAAATGATGACAGAGCTCCGCAAACCAAAGATTTGCACGGGGAAGGAAGAAGAGAAGCCGTTATCTTTGTGACAACACCCTCCTACGGGCATCAAGGGAAATTATCAGGTGGCCAATTAGCAAAGGAATCAAGGGGAAGTAGCACTGCACAGACAGCAAAACTTGTTCCCAGACAATCTGGCACATACCAAGGACAGCTTGGCTGAAAATGACAAATAAAGGTAAGAAATGCCTGCTGGAGATCAATGTACATCTCCACATGTGCCTTGGAAAATCCAAGTACAACTGCAAGACAGAGGAGCAGCACTCTTTGCTTACCTCTCTTCATCCCTGTTTCTAGGCTGAGCTCTATGATATCTTACAGAGTGGCTAAAGCTGAACCAGTCCTTGTAATCTTAAGAAACTGAGCTTTCTGAGCATCACCCTCCTCTGTGAGTAAATGCTGGTCTCCACAGAGAAGTGCTGAGGGTGGAGGCACCAAAACTTGGTTGTTTCAGCACAGGCTGACATCATGAGGGACTGAAGTGCAGAAAGGAGAGTGTGACCCAGAATGTAAAATCTTTGTTCTTATCTCGTTATTCATCTCCTAATTGATGAAATGGTTCTTCATCACAGGCCAATTCTTCAGGGTTGTAGTGAAGCAGAAACTAGAGGGATCTGAATGTACTGAGTAAGACTGTGCCAGACCCAGCTCAAGAACTTGGGCAGTGCAAGGGAACATCATTCTGATTAGAAATGAACAGGATGAACATGCATTGATATCATTTTAGACCTATCGTTATCTCCAACCCTCTTGTCTCTTTATAAAATCAGTTCACAGAAGGATTCAGGATTAAACCTTCAGTTCATTCCTGGGAGGAGAACTTGCATCTCCCAGGTACAGCAGCTCCATTTATAAAATCTTCAACCCTGGAAATTAAGCTTTGCATTGAAGCTTTTCATCTGCATTGAAGGCAGGAACAGAATGTATATTGGGCAGAATTTGTGGACACTCTAAGACACACTGACCATGAATACTACTAATAAAAATATCATCAGGAAAAACACATCTGGAAAATGTGAGATGTGCGTAAACTTAAGGTCAAAGAAGAGAATTCTTGTAGAGTGCAAATATCCAAGCCTAAGAAAACACAGTGGGGTTTTTAATGTTAATAGGGCAGAAAACTCAAATATGTGCCACAGTCACTGACCCAGTTTTGGGTGTTGCCAGTTCTGGGCTCTCTGGTTATAAAGGCAGTATTTCCTTATCCAACCCAAACATAACTTTTCCAAATTCATACAGGGATAATATCATCCTTTTGGGAAGAGGAGTTGGGGAGTTTGTAGAGCAGACAACAGGTATAAGCTCCTGAGCACACAATTGCCACAGACATGCTCACCAACACTGTAACTTTTGGTGTTGGACATCGCTCTTTGGACACTTCACCTACAGCTCCTTTGGCCATCCAGCACCTCTGGGCACTCCAAAGCTGGGTGGAAGGACTCAAAACTACTCTACAATGCACATTCCTGTGTCTGTTGCCTCCTGGATCCCTCTGTTTGACTGTGGGCATGGTGGGAGCACAAAGCAATCCTGAAAGCGCAGAGCACAAGTTACAGCAGCGAGTCCTTTATTGAATTTTAAGCATTAGGAAGACAAGCAAGAGATCCTCCTAGAAATCTATGAGTGCTTTGCCATCCAGATATTTCCTGGTGCAATAAGGGCAGCAAAACTAACTGGAAGTGATGTGTATCCAGGCAGGTGACAGATGAGCACATTGCCCAACAGTGCTTGCCTTACCAAGCTTTCAAAACCTCAGCAAACTGCATCCCTTTGAACCCAAATATCCTGAGTCCTGATCACACTGAGCCCATTTTCACGCTGAAAACACAAAATTTGGCCAAAAGGACGTTTTCTGAAAACCACTACAAATTCCATGTCTTCCACCCAGAGAATGAGCTCTTTGGAACTGCAGGGAGAGATCTTGACTTGCAGGACTCATCCCTGAGCGGTGAATCCTGAGCACCACACTCCTCCTTCAACCTCTGTGCACTGCTGGTGCCACCTGCAAATGCCAGAGTTAAACTACACCCTACATACTTTCCCCCCAGACCACTAATGTGTGTGTTTATCTAAAACTCCTGATGTTTTCTGTGTTTTTTTGAAGGGGTTTGTTATAGGATTTTTTTTTTCAAACTAGGCTGTACTTTTCCTTTTAAATTAATAAAAGGTAAATCCAGTGGGCTTAGCTGCAAGTGTATACTGGCAAGTGTAAAGCACTGGCACCTACAAATCTTCTGCACTGCAGCTTGGCCAAAAATTTGCAAATATTCATTTAAATTCAGAAGCAGATTCAGCCATATTTACAGCTGCTTCACAGCTGCTTTCTGCAAATATTTGAACACTTGTACTTTGCTAGTACAAATACTAGTGAATAAGGAATTTTAATTTCAAATAATCACGGAGCTTAACATGTGTTCAGTTTTACACACGTGGTCTGTACACGAGCACTCACCTGGTGAGGCACAGCAGGAAACAAACAGCACTCTGTGGCTTCTAAAATTAGCAGCACAAAATCTGAATATGAAACATTTACACACTCATTAATGTGGAGATTTCACAGCACATCACAGAATTCAAAGAGCAAAGGGCCCTTTAAACCTTACCTGTGACAGCAATAAGCCTCCAAGAGGCAATGAGAGGAGGCTCTGAGCATCTGCAAGGGCTGGCACAAACATCCAGCATTTTGCACAGACTGAACAGGCCCTACGAGAATTTCTGTTTAATAAATGGGAATATTCAGCAACCCAGCTATCACTTATACAAAAAGGAGAAGAGGAAAACACACACCAGTTATCCTTTTCTTTAAACATCTATTAAAAGCTATTTTGATTGAGACAAGATGTTATTGACTTCCATATTTCAGAAAATTATACAATTAAGAGAGAATATAACTTAAAAATATTTGGGATTTATGTTATATTCTTAAATACTAGTGTTTAATCTTTAGGAAATACCTTAAAAAATGTTCCTAGCAACACTAACACTGTGGGATCTCTCTAAGACCTTGTCAAGCAGCAGAGAAGGAAAAAGGCTGTTAGCTCAAAGGGAACAGCCAACTTCTCCCTTGGAGACCTCACTGGGGTGAGAAAAAATTGCCTTTTGGGAGCACCTTCCTTGCCAGACCAAGCCAGATCTGGGATCTCCTGCCATGTGTAGGTTTTGCTCCGAACACTTCCCTGGCATGACATTCGTACTGTGCAAATTAAAAGCTTGAGGTTTGCAGAAGATAATTCCTAATAAACCCAATCTAATTCATCTGAAATGGCTGTCATTTCTGTGCAATGGCCCAGTGTGGTGTTGGAGGCTCTCTCCTCTCCTCGTTAGTGTAACCCTGTGCCTGCAGACAGCCGTCAGAGCTCCCAGGACAGGCAGTTTTGTGTGTGTGTGTGAACAACTCCTGCACATCTGCCTGTTCTCCTCTGGCCTCTGTTTACCCTTTGTTTGCTTTATCCTGGTGGAACATCGCAAGCAAGTTTTCAGCCTGGTTATGAAACACCAGGCTGGAAACAATTTCTGTAAATTAATGGGGGTTTGCATTATTTTTCAGTGCAAGTCATGCCTGAGTAACTCCCGAGTATGAATGAGCAAGGACATCCCACTTTAAACAGATCTGTGCTTGAACTCAGCAGGAGAGCTTTTCAACACTGGCTCCAGGGTTTCCTGCTCGATTTTAAATATAATTTACTAACTCCAGTGTCTTTTCGGAGAGTGAGTGTGCGCTGCCTAACACTCTTTGAATTAAATTCCCCTCTCTGAGGGAAAAATCATTTTGAAAAGTTGGAATCTTCTCATTCCAGGAGACACAAACCACTCTTTTATTCATTTGCCTTGTGTACTGTTTCAATTTCAGAAAGTTTCCACATTCCCATCCTGAAAAAAAAAAATAAAAAAAAAATTACATTTTAAAAACGCTTCCAGCTTATGTTGTGGTTTGTTAATATAGGTGCAATGTAAACAATGGATTTGAGGATCTTGCAGAGGAAGAGCCCATGTTAGACATAATCATGTTCTAATGGACTCTGTTTGTAAACGGATGAGCCCATGCACGACTGTGACTTTTTTTTCCATCAACACTGAGCTGCTTGGACAAGAGGATGTATTTTTAAAGTCTGCTGTGAAAACTGATGCAACAGTTTTTCATGGCAGTTTTCATCCCCAGGCTCGTCAGAGGTAACCATCCCTGTCCCCAAGCCTGGCTTCTGGCACACTTCCCACAGATTTCATGGCAAAGCTGAGCCAAGCCGAGACAGCAGCCTGGAGAGCCGTGCTGGTGTGGTGATGCAAACTTGCCCTGAACTCAATTTACACATTACTGGGCCAAATTTGAGGGAATAAGGCATTCAGCGTTTAGATTTTATCTGCCATACGAGTCAGCTGAAACAACCAAATGTAATGTCTGTGTAATGACCTCAATCCAACGTTTTGGGTGAAGGCAAATGTCTAGTAACAGGACTTTCACATGCTAGTTAATGAATTTTAGAGAGTCTGACTGAACTCAGGAGGTCATATTGATCCCTTCGTTATATTTTGGACCAAAATGGTGAGGAAACAGTCCCAGGTAGATGTTAATGGTTTTTTCCCAAGCCCAAGAAGATGTGACCCACCCCAGCTTCAGCTCAGCACACACACATGGTACAAGGTGGGGTGATATCAGTACTGGGGGGTGCAGGCTGCAGCTGCTGCAGGGTCCCCCTCCCTCCTTTCCATGCCCCATCAAAACTCCTGCACCCCCTCCCTCACAACCACACATCCCTCGATATTCCTGCCCCATTCACCCCACAGCCTCTCACACAGCCTTTTTTCATCCTCCCCCATTTCCCCCATCCGCTCAAACCCCCCATATCTCACCTCCCACTCCTCCATCCTCCCCACATCCCTCCATACCCCACACATAGCCCCCTGGATCCTCTCACATCCCCCTCCATGCCCCATCAGACCCTCCACACCCCTCCACACTCCCCCATCCACTGCACATCCCCCTTCACCACCCTCTGCAGTTTCCCACCCTCCAGAGGGGAAAGTGCAGCATCAAGACTGTGCTTTGGGTTTGGGTTTTTTGTGTTTTTTTTTTTTTTTTTTTTTTTTTTTTTGTTTTGTTTTTTTTTTTTTTTTTTTTTTTTTTGTTTTTTTTTTGGTTTTTTTTTGTTTTTTTTTTTTTTTGGTGGGAACTGCCCTCATAGCATTGCTCTGGGATCAATTTTTTCTTCCAGAAGAGCAGAGCAGATCTCCCCTTGCCTTGCAGGTGTGGAGCAGAGAATCAGGGCCAGGCCACTGCCCCCCATCAGCAGGACACCCCCTCACAACACCACCCCGGTGTCCTGTCCTGATGGAGCACCACCTCGTATAAACACCCATGTCATTAATCTTCAGATCCCCTGGCTCCACGGAGCTATATTTAAATTGACATTGATGAAAAAGCGGAACCTTTCTCAGGTTTCTTTGAGGTGCTTGACAAAAAGGGAATTTAGGGTGTTTGTACTGGAAACTCACCTAAAGGAGGTTTTGTTAAGAAAACCATCATAACGTTTGCTGATTACTTGTGACCTGGTTAGCCTTTAAACATGGGAAGGACCCACTTTTGCAGCCTGCAATCTATGCTGTTCTACTTCATTCACAGGGAAAACATGCACTGTTTTACCTACACTGTTAATTCAAATGGTGGAGCTCCCTAGCACGGATGCATTTCTGCCAGAATAAATGTGTTATGCCAATACAGATTATTTATACACAGAAAAGGGAATAAACATCGGGTGTATTAGCTGCAAATATACTTTGCTGGCCCTAGAATTATACAGCACTGGCAAAAGACCCTCAGTTGGGGGAGCATCTTTTCTGGCAGTTTTGGGGTGCTGCAGAGCAAAGTCATTCCCACAGGCAGAACAGGACTCTGAAGGGAAATTACAGCGCTGAGCAAAGTCATCCAGATCTTCCCCAAGGCTGCTTTGGACACCCCTGGGTGTCTGGGCTGACACAGCTCTGCTGCTGCAGTGTTGTGGACGTGGGTATCGCCAGTCACAGTCTGACAGCACCCACACGGGTTCATTACAGCTGTAAAAGGTAATTAGAATGTGAAACAATTATGCTGCACTAACCTAAATTATCCACCTGTGTGCAGGTGAGGCCCGGTGTAATTTCCTTGTGGTCGTTCACCAGCCAATAAAGTTTATTGATGCTGGTCGAGGAGAGCCACAAAATCCTGTTTTAAAATGCCGGGGGATATTTTCAAACACCTTTGGAAGGGCTGTCACTGACGGCTGGCGGTACTTGATTTGGCTTTTCAAACAGAACCATAGAATCACCGGATTATTTGGGCTGGAAGGGACATTAAAGATAACTTCATTCCACCCCCGCGGCCGTGGGCAGGGGCTACCCATCCATTCGCGTGTAACTCACTGGGACCGCCTGCTCCGAGCTGCTGTCACCGAGGTGTGACTGCCACACCAGCCAGCCCAGCACCTGGACAAGCTGCGGGAAACTATGGGAAGTTTAACTCCGACAGAAAACAATAAACGAAACCGTTAAAAGATAAAATAATCTAAATATGTAATTTTTGCAATGAAAAAAAAAGAAATCCAAACAACAACAACAACAACAAAAATAAACCAACCAATTAAAAAAAAATCCCATTAATCAGGTAAATTGTCAGATAAGTCTAACAGGCTTCTCCTGTGCCCGGGAGGACTCTGGGTTCCATTAGCGTCGGTGAGGGGGCGGGAGGGCTCCTCGGCGCGGCTCCCTCCGGCTCCGGTGATGGCAACACCATCACCAGGCTCCTTCCGAAGCGAAAAGTGGTCACTGAAGTCGTTTTCAAGACGCTCCTGGGCAAGCGGCTCCAGCGGGGAGCCAGTCAGTGGTGCTGGAGGTACAGTGTGTTCATTCACGGCGTGTTCACACACCCGCACACGGGCAGCGGGAGCCCCGGGCCAGCTGGGGGCTGTCCAGCCTGCTCTGTCCTGCTGGGAGGAATCGCCGAGTGGGAGATGGCAGAACAGCGCTGGAGAGCCCAGGAAGCTCGGGGTATGGAGTCAGCCCCACAAGGCACGGGGCTCTCGGGCATCTGCCAGCGGGCGAGAGAAAGGTTCCCCAGAGCGCCCTCGGAGCTTTTCCTGCCGTGAAACAAGAAGAAAAAAATGATGTCTGGATCCTGCGGGGAAGCGGCCGGTGCAGAAGCCGCGGAGAGGCCCCTGGGCGGGGGCCCAGCCTGCGCTGCCCCGGGGGACCCCCGGCAGGACCGGCCCCGCTGCTCGGCACCGGCTCTGCAGAAAACCACCTTACCAGAGCATCCCAAAACCCTCCTGCTCTTCTCTCTCACTGTCTACGAGAAAAAAAAAAAAAATTACAATAAAGTATTTTACCCTATTTAATGCCTCCGTGGTCTGCGGAAAATTAATCACTTTATGGTCTGCGAAATAATAATCACTTCGCCGCCGCTTACTCAAGTGTGAAAAGAAAACACTAACATTCTATCGCGAGCGCGATAGCACCGACTGAAGGGCGGCTATTCCAACCCTCTGTGTGACATCGGTGATGGACACACCTCGTCGTCCTGTTAATTTGGGTTAAAGCGCCAGTGAATCTCCCTTTTAATTAAAACCTGCTGCTGTTCTCTGAAGTTCATTGAACTCAACAGAAACAGTAGCCAGAAGTGACAGTGAAGTGACAAAGCCACACGCCCACCGTGCCCTGCCCGCGCCGAGGGAACCCGCAGATCCCCGGCCCTGCCAGCCCCGCCGCCGCCTTCCCGCTTCCCAGCGTTCATCCTCATCCCCAGGTTAAACACAGCGTTTCCAAGGGGGTGTTTGGTTAAATACATGAGTCATTTCGGTGTAAGAATATGAGGTTGTTTCCTGTCTACCAAGTATCCTCCATCGCTCATCCCGGGAGCTGATTTAACCTGGGATGTTGGAGGCCCCGGGCACCTCCCGAGCCGGGCAGGGGTAGGAAGGAGGTACCCCCGGCCCTCCGCGCACCCGCTGCAGCGGCGAAACGAGAAAAACTGGGAACGACCGGCATGAGCTCAGCGCTCCAGCAGCTCGGGGCTGTTCTGAGTTAAAGCCGATGTGGTCCGCTGTGCTCCTCTCCCGCCGGGCCCTTAGCACGGGCTGGAGCGCTCCCCGGAGCCGCCGCGGTGCGGGGTGGTCCCGCACGGCCGGCCGTAGGAGAGCCTCGAGGGCGGGCAGGGAGGCACCGACGGGCCCCGAGCCGCGGGAGCTAATTACCGCCGTTAATTGGGAGGCGACCCCTCAGCAGGGGCTCAGCCCGGGGCTCTCCTCTCTCGCCGTTCCCTGCGGTGCTGCTGGTTTTTAGCAGCACCGTGGTGCAATCGCGTTGCTCGGTAGATGCTCTGTAAGCTGACATCCCGATGGAAAACGTGGAGCAGGGACTCGGGGAAAACAAACGAACAAACAAACAACAAAAACAAAACAGAAACCACCACCAAAAAAAAAAAAAAAAAAACCACAAAAAAACAAAAAAAAAAAACCCAAACCAAAAAAACCCCGAACAACAAAGTGCCAAGATTTCATGCTATGTCGCACGAAGGCCATTTTTTAAAAGTACCAATTTAGGATGCGCGGCGTGGGAAATAATTAATCTCTTTGTCAGCAATTAAAGTATCTTTAAAATGCGAAAGCATCCGAATTTGACCAAAGACAGATTGAAGGTTCGGCCTCTCCCGTCCACGGGCAGCCGAGCTGTCGGAGAAAACGATGGGAGAATCTTCCTGGTACCACCGCGCGTTGCTCTCTCTGTGTAGATCTGCCTGGAACTTGGGTTTGAATCTCTAGCCTGCCTCCGCGGGGAAGAAAAAAAAAATAAATTTAAAAACATTAAACCCAAAGCATTACGTTACTCAGAGCAACAGTTCATAAAATATTTTATTGAAATAAAGTAAATATCTTCGCATTAATAAAACTGATCATAAAATGCAGTTTTCGAATAACTAGGGGCACCACAGGGTTTTAGACAGCGAGTAGATGTGGATCCAGTGTCCTCCTGGCCCCTCGGGCCGTCGCACAACACCGCGGCCGTGGCGCAGCGCTCCGCGGGCGCGGAGAGGGGCGGGGATGCGGCCGGTCAAAGCGTCCAAATCTGCCGAGTCCGAAGGCGGCCGCTGCCACTGTCCGAGCTGCCCTCCATCCCCTTCCCCCGGGTCCGGAGAGGTGCGGGGCCCCCGCGGGCAGCGCCCGGGGGGCGGCGGGGCGGGCGCTCGCCCCTCACTCCTCCTGGCTGACCTCGGCCGGCGAGCCCAGGCTCTCGGGCGGCTTCTCGGCGTCCCTGGCTCGCTCCTGCTCCGAGAGCTGCTCGCTGCTGGGGATCGAGTTCTTCTTGGGGCGGCCCTTCGGCTTGGTGGGGGACTCCAGGCCGCCCCCCTGCAACACCTGCGAGGCGGGGAGGGGGCAGAGGAGGGAGATACCCCGGTAAAACAATGCTGCCTTCAGCCTGGGGCGCAGGAACCCCTCTCTCCCCGTGCCCCGGAGCGAAACACGGCCCTCCGCCCCTGGGGGCCGAGCGGTACCGCGGGAGGGCTCGGACAGGACTGGGCGACAGACAGGGGTCTGCTTGGGGCCCAGGCGGTGATGGACTTAAAGACCAGGGGTATATTATTATTATTATTATTATTATTACCGCTATCATCATCATTATTAGCCCAGGGCAGCGCTCGGTACCCCGTCGAACGCGGACACCGCGCCGAAGGGGCGGACGATCAAGGGACACTTACTATTTTCTTCCATTTCATGCGCCTGTTCTGGTACCAGGTTTTCACCTGGAGCTGGCTGAGCCCCAGCGATTCGGCCAGGTCTATTCTGCGGGCGAGAGAGAGTGAGGCGGTCAGCCCGGCAGCTTTCCTCTCGGATGGCAGCTTCCCGACTTTTTTCAGGCAAAACGAGCCCCGTCCCGCGGTCCGAGGGTCGCCACCGCCTACCTGTCGGGCGTGGAGAGGTATTTCTGCTTCTCGAAGCGCTTCTCCAGCCCCATGAGCTGCAGCTCGGTGAAGACGGTGCGGCTTCGGCGCCCCTTCTTGGCCTTGCCCGGCTCGGGGGGGCCCGGCTCCAACTTGCCGCGGAGGTGCAGCTCGAGAGGGAGATGGGGCGAGGCGGAGCCGCCCTGCAGCCCCGAGCCGGCGGCCAGCAGCGCCGAGCCCAGCCCCGAGCAGCCCAGGGGAGCCAGCGGGAACTTGAACACGGCGGCCGGCTCCGCCTTCAGCACCGCTGCGGGAGAGAGGGGCCGTCAGCGCCGGGCAGCGCTCGGGGAGGCTGCAGGGTGCCTCGGCGTGCCGGGGACCAGACCCTGCAAGGACCCCTGGGCCCTACTCCTGCTTTCTCGGTACCTTCCCGGGGCCGGAGGGGTGCGGAACCCCCGGGTCGAGTCCCAGGTCCCCCCCGGTTCTGCCTCCTCCGCGGTACCGGGTCATGTTTTACCCTTCAACCGGTAGATGTTAATTATGGAATGACTTGGGGGGAGAGGGGGGTGTCGTTCAAGTAAAAATAATTAAAATCAACCCAAAAGCCTTCTCCTCAGTGTCACCTAACAGCTGCCGGGCCCGGCGGGCGGCGAGGGCCGGGATTCCCTTCCTGGAACTTTTCAGGATATTTTCAACGTGGTGACAATTTGTATCCCTCTCCGTGAACCTCAGCCCCGGGAGTTTCCTCTGAAGGAGCTCCCGAGGAGAGGACAGCGAGCCCATCCCCGAGGATGCTGCTCCCCGCGGGCTGTGGCCGCCGCTCGGCCGGCTCCGCTCAGTTTTACCCGGTCTGTCCGGGCTCTGCTCGGCTCGGTTCCCTTCCCCGACTCGGTCCAGCCCTGTTTGGTCCTTCCCGGCGCCCCCGCTCCGCTCCCCGCCTGGGCCCGCAGGGCCAGCGCTGGTCCCGGCCCGGCAAACCCGGGCAGGCCGGGGACTCCGTCCTGCTCGGCCCGTCCCCTCCCAGCGACACGGGAGCGACCTCGGCGGCCTCGGGGAAAGGACCTTTAGGGGAGTCTTTGCTGACTTTTCTCCTCGGCCCGAGCTGAAATCGCCTCCCTCCCTGCAGGGCCCGATCCTGCTCCCGCTGATCCCTGCGAAACCGAGCCGCGAGTGATGCAAAGAGCCTTTTATCTGATCCGCTATTCCAAATAGTTCTGAATAGTTAATCTAGAAAATATTACTGATTTCTAGATATTCTAACTCATGTTGCTCCCCTGCTCTGGGTCTTGACGCTTTGCTCCTTCTCTCTTAAACGCAGAAAAAGAAATTGGGATCCTCCTTTTCCGTTCAGTTCTATGAAAAGAACGTCTCTGAAGAGCGATGGCTCCTCAGATGAAGACGGCTTTGGAAGTGAAAGTTTCCGCCATCACACATTTAAATACTGGCTTTTGAAATATATTAAGTACTGGTCTTCAAACTATATTAAATACTGGCATTAAAAAAACTCCAGCCATGTCGTTAATAAACTATATTTGTCCTAAATACTATATTTCACTGGATAGAGCATACTGGCACCCGTTTTAAATATATATATATATATTATAATATAGACTAAAGTGTTATATCTTATATACTTTATGTTATTATATAAGTATAGTATATTTTATATACTATCTTACTATATATTCTATATTTATGTATAATATGTATTTATATATCTATGTATACACACATATATATATGTCGGGTTTCCAGTTAAATCTGTGACCGCAGGGCCCTGTGCCGCCCCTTGTAGCCACACACACACCGACGCCGCTGCTTAGCTCCAGCAATTCCCACCTCATCCAAAAACACGGGGAAAAAAACCCCAAAACCAACAAAACAAAACAAACAAAAAAACCAACAAACCCAAAAACTATCAACAACGACAGAAATTCAAAGGCCGATCTGTGAAAGCGGGGCTGGAGCCGTAGAGCCGCTTTCTTTCGTTTTTAGGCCCAAAATAGTGGGCTGCTCCGGGCTGGAGCGGCCGCGGCACAGCGGGAGCCGGCGGGATGCGCTCGGCCGGCAGAGCCCGGCAGCGATTTTTTTTCAGGCAGAACTCACAAGTTTTTCTTCCAGGAGCCCGGCTCCGAAAGGCACTGGAGATCATCAGCGGGCGATGCCTCTCCGCCTGCCGCCCCCGGCCCACCCCCCATCCCCCCGAGCCGCGGGGACCCCCGGGACGTACCGAGGTGGTTGTGGTAGGGCCGGGCGGACAGCAGCGCCTGCACCCCGAACTTGAGCAGCTCCCCGGCCGGCGCGGCCCCCTTGGCGTCCGGGGGGTCGGTGAGGATCTCCTCGATCATAAAGCTGCGGTAGCGGTGGGAGCGGTGATCGGGGAAGGCTTCGGCCGGGAAGTAGCGAGCGGCCCCCAACTCCAGCGGGTGCTGCATCCTCGCCGCCCCCGGGGCGCGGGGGGACTCCCGGCCGCCGGGGCCGCCCTAGCGCAGCCCCCCGGGCGGCAGCCGGACAGCGGGGGCTCTGCCCATCGCCCCGCCGCCCCCCTCCCCTGCCCTCCCCCTGCGCGGCCCCCCCGGCCCCGGAGCGCCCAGAGCAGCGCGGCGGCCGGAGCCGTGCCCGCCGCCTGCACACGGGGCGCGGCACCGGGCAGCGTCTCTCCGCCCCGGCACGGCGGCGGGGGCCTATTATACCGCCGGCCCGGCGGGGCCGTCAGCGCGGCGGGGGAGGGCGCGGGAGGGGCTGCGCAGGAAGGAAGGGGCCGGGGCGGGCGAGTACCTGAAGCGAGGGGTTACAGCCCAGTATTTGATCGCCCGCCATATAAAGCAAATTAGCCGTTCTGCTCGCTGCGGGAGAGCAAACACCCAAACAACCGCTGGCCCCTTCGAAGCGCGGCCTCGGCCCAGTCCCTGCGACCGTCCTGGTGCCCATCGTCATCCTCGTCAACAACCCCATCCCACAACCCCATCCCAATCTTCAGTTCCAATCCCCTTTCCCATTCCCGTCCCCGTCCCCATCCGCATCTCCTTATCCATCCCCTGACGGGGCGCCTCGACAGATGGGGAGAGACACGGAGCCAGAGGGACACACGGGGAGCCCCAGCCTCACGCCCCCTACCCCTCACGGCCCCTTCCCCGCAGAGCCGTCTGCGGTTCAGAGCTCTCGGGGTCCCCCCGGGGCCCTGACCGGGAGGTCCCGGGGCTTGGAGGAGTCGAAGCAGCCCAAGGTCAGGCGAGGACCGCGCTGACGGTCGGGGCTGCCCGTCGAGGGGCCCAGGCCCGACCCTTTCAGCCCCGGGCTCCCTCCCCGTCCCGGCCAAATCCCTGTAAACATCTAAAAGGAACTGGTCAGGCAACAAAACCCATCACGAAGCGGAGCCTTTCCCTGTATTTTCTGAGCCTTTACACGAATATTTTACCCGGTACAAAGGGGTTCGCTTAGTTCCCTTTAGCGGATACCCACGAGCCGGCTCTGCTCGTCACTGACGTGCTGCGAGCCAGGTTTGCGTGCAGGATCCCGAACGCTCGTAATTTCCCTGAAAATGTCGGCAATAAAGGGTTAGAAGAGGATCATTTCGGCAAAGCCCTGGCAAGGGTTGTGGCTGGGCTTGGCCCCTGCCCACGCGGGACGGCGCGTGGGTGGTTTTCAGGGGAGGTATCCCACGGGATCGGCCACGCGGGCCCACGAAGAGGGACGGAAGCCGGGGCCATCCCCGGGGGAAGGAAACTCAGCCTCCCTCTTTAGGATTTTTTACCAAAAAAGGGGCTTTCAGCCCTTTTTCTCGGCCGCTGAGGCTGCCGTGGGGTGTGCGGGGGATGCGCAGGGACGTGCGGAGCCCCCGCGGGATCCCGCCTGGCTCCGATCCGTAATCCGTGAGCAGGACGGGCCACGGGAGTCACCCGCGGGTTCCCTCGGTGAGCGAAGCCCACGAGGGGACGTGTCCCAGGGCTCGGCGGGGTCGGGGCCCGAGTGTCCGGCCAGTCCCCCCGGCCCCGGGTCCCCCTCGCCTCCGCTCTCCAGCGCTCCTCACGGGTCCCTGTCCCTCAACACGCGCGGGGGGACCAGCAACCAGCGCCCCGAAAAGCCAGGGAGCAGCCCCGGGGTGGCTTCGCAGCCGGCGGCAGATGCGAGGGCCCGGCTGCGGGGATCCCCGGGCCGGTAATTTGGATTAAATGGTGAGGAAGGGGTGGGTGGAGGAGTTCAGGGAACCATGGAGAACACGAGGCCGCTCTGCTGCTCCTGTCAGCGCTGCTTGAGTCCTGCTGCCGTCACCCCCGCATGCGACAACAACAAGGCATTAATTTACGCTCTGTGCTTCCACTGCCTTCCCACATAACCTGTTCCATATGGTTACCGCCACTTGCACGGAGCGGTTTCGCGAGGGTTTTTCTGTTTGCTCCACGTTTCTTCAGTTTAAAATTATGCCCCTCGCTCAGTGAAACACTGACGGGCTGAGCCCCCCCTTAGCGCCCCCGCTGCTCCCTCCTGTTCGGGGGTTGTCACCTATTCGGACATCACCTCGGTGTTTGGACCGCCAACGAGTCCTCGTCACACTCCAAAGCGGTGGCCGTGATCAGGAGCCAGCGGTGTCCTCCGGGTGGGGCAGCAGCGGGGACCGGCAGCGCCGAGCCCTCCCAGATACTGCGCGGCCCCGGGGCCGGGCACCTCCATCCCTCCATCCCTCCATCCCTCCATCCCTCCATCCCTCCATCCCTCCATCCCTTCATCCCTCCATCCCTCCATCCCTCCCCCAATCCCTCCAGGCAATCTCTGGGAAGCGATGTCCCTGCGCGCACCTGCGCTCCGGGGAGCCCCGACCGAGACCAGCGGGGCCCCGACAATAATCAGAAAATCCCAAATTGAAACCCTGCCCGGTTTTCCTGACGTGGCTTTTCGTCCTCCCAGCTTTTGTCCATCTGCTCCTCTTAGATCACAAGGTGTTTCCACGCCAAGGTGCTGATTTCTTAGGGCCGAGGCGAAAGGGGCCGTTGGAGCTATTATGATAGAATAATTATGAGTAAAGTGAGAAGAATTTTGGCCGCATTCAAGCGAGCAGACAAATCCACATCGGATTGTTTAAACTACCTCACCTCCGAGACCAGCGCACTCGTAAACAAACAGCATCCGTAAAAGAAATTACCCACACCCCCTTGAGTTTTTTGTTTCTTTGAAATAAAACAAAACTCGTGAATAATGATAAATACTAACACTCCTGTCCCCATCTCGGAGCGGGTTAGGATCAGTGCGGTGCAGACACGGTACCATTTCCCATCATATGGCATTATTTTTGGTAATTTAAATTTTTATATTCCTTGTGATCCATTTTCCCAGAGGCTGCTCATGCTCCGACAGACGGTCGGAGGATTCCACATTTCTGTGAACGCTCCTATTGAAATATTTTGATATTTTGATGATTCTCTGAAGAAAGAAAAGATGAACTTCACCATCTGGTCGCTCTCACAGTCAGTAATTTAAAATCGTTGCAAAACAAATCCTGTAGCAAAAAGGATTTATTATTATTATTATTATTATTATTATTATTATTACAGCTGCTGAAAATTGTGCAACTCTCCGTGCTCTTACAGAGCACCTAAACCCGCACTTTTATTTCACATCGATCTGGGCAGATTCACGTTTATAAACAGCAGCGTTTCAGTGTGGGAGTTCAGCAAAATCTGTGGGGCTTTAGGAGGCAACTGCATGAACGAGATGCAGGCCCCGAATTTTATGCACTTTCTATGCCCCTCCCCGATACTAGACACCTTTCTCTGCAAACCTGTTCCTCATTTACCGAGGGTTTTTTTGGGGGGTGGGTGGTTTTTTGTGTGTTTGGTTGGTTTTTTGTCTTTGTTTTGTTTTGTTGTTTTGGGGTTTCGTTGTTTGTTTGGTTTGGTTTGGGTTGTTTTGCTGAATTTTTTTTTTTTTTTTCGTGCACCAGGGACAGATTTTATATAACTGTTAGACAGACTATTTCTGGAGTTAGGTTTTTTAAAAAAATAATTTTATACAAACTTCCGTAACTAGATTCAGAAACTATCGATACTAGTTTCAGAGCTAGTTTCAGAAACTATCGATACGTAACTAATTTCAGAAACGAACTCCCGTTAGGAGACTGTTGTCATGGTCGTTTTGTATAAAAGTGGAATGCATTTTTTAAGGCTCCTTTCTCTTACTTTCACGCTTCAGATATCTTGATATCTCTGTTTTGGCTGGGCAACTCAGACAAGGGTGACAGTTCCACCAGTGAAAACTTTGCAATGAAGAAAGAAACAATTCGTCCATTGATTTAAAACTCTTCCCGGGGGTGGGAATACTTTTACTCCGCTGATTAATTCCCGATTTGACGGGAAGAAGAGTTTTCCTGAATTTCCCCGAATCACCGGCCCCTCCGTTAAATTCTCGCAGATCTCCCAACTCCCACAACCGTAACGCGGAAAACAGCGAAATTCAAACTCTTCGCCTCCTGGATCTCTCGGGAATTATCCCAGCCGGGGAAAAATATTTTTAATAGTAAGCTGCAGACCCCACCCAGGGATCCGGGACCGCCGGGGGCTCCCTGCGAGCTCCAGGCACGGCTTAATAAGGGCTCTGCCATCGAAGTCTCGGCTCTCCCCGGAGCAGAGGGGGCCGCGGTGCCCGCTCCCGTCCCCATCTGTCGAGGGGGGTCCGCTCCTCAGCGCTGCTTCGATTAACTGATAACTGGCGGGAGGGTTTCGTATCAAAGCTCTCGATGCATTTTAAACACAACCAATTCGTTGTTTTCTCCACATCACCCCCCCCACCACCACTCCTCGCACTCCTCCCGTCCCGGCCAAGCCCCGCGCAGGGGGACCCGGTGCCCGGAGCCCTCTGGGTGTCCCGGGGCGGGGGGCTCTGCCCGTCCCCGCTGCAGGACAGTGCGGGGGACCCTGATGCCATGCGGGAACATCCCCCGGCTCCTCAGCCCCTGCCCTTCCCACGGGTGTCCGAGCAAGGGAGCCAGTCCCAGCGACCTCCCCCTCCTCGCGGCACTTAATATTCAGGAAATCCACAAAGTGGTACGGAGAGAGTGGAAAACGTGACATCACGGGCTAATTGGGAAGGAGCGTTAGGGCTGAGCGAGGGAATAGCTCAGCCCCGAGTAACACTTTACGTTTAATGGCCGGGTAAAGCTCCAGCGGCAGCATTTAAACACGCGTCCCTCTAAAAATGGTTTTCTGCCAACACCTGTCTGACCGTGGAATTATCTTGGAAAGTCCCGTTCAGAGGATGCAGTTTGGTTTGAGCGAGGGCTGCAGCCCCTTCATTTCGCTGCCACACGGGGTCCATCGCCCGTCCTCCTCCCTGCTACACCCACCCCGAAGGCTCTCGCAGACTGCGTGTCCCCATCTCTTTACAAGCATAAGGAAATCATCCCCAAAGCTACCGTGTCTGAACGCATCTAATTCGTATCCATTAGAAAAGCCTCCGAAATGAGAAGTTCCTCGTAGGGGCCATCTCTGTCCCCAGCACAACCACCGGATGCAGCACACCTGAGTGTCACCGTCCAGTGCAAATGTGTGACCCAACCGTGGCACCTTTTCTCCCCCCACCACCTTTTTTTTTTTTTTTTTTCGTCTAGGATTTTAAAAATTTCATTTATTTATTTTTACTTTCAACTAGTTCACAGAAAAGGGATGCAACGCTTGGAAATACAAGCCAGCGACCAGCCACAAACGTGTTTAGGTTTCAGGCCAGGCAGTATTTTTTGTGAATTGATTCCTAGTCCTGTAGGTTCAGACCTTCTTCACCGGCACTGCCAGAAGCACGGTGGCTGCCCCTAAAAGCGAGGTCCCAGCTAACAGATGGGTGCAATTACACTTTCCCTCGTTGACAGCATGTACAACCATCTTTCTCCACCCTGAGCTGCTGTGGAACAGCGGTGTGATGGTGTGCCCAGGGCTTGGACTGCAGTCAGTGCTCAGCTCCAATCCCTCGAAAAAAACCCGACCTGGCCACAACCCCATGGCCGTGGAGCTGCACAGGTGGAACTGAAGGTGACATACGTTTTGCAAATGACAGTCAGGATAAGCATAAAAGGGCAAGTTAAACGTTGGTGCATTGGTTCAGCAAATAATTACACTCAATCGCATTCATTCCTAGGTGTTAACCGAGTTTTCAGGCAGAAAACAATGAATTGTCCTTGCCACTCTTGTATTGGCTGAAATCCAACCAACCCCTGCAGCTGTCCCGAAACTGAGGATGCCTTAACGATCCTGCATTAGCCCCGTGCTGTAAACACTCGGGGGTGTGCTGAGGTTATTCACTGTACTCACTGGAACGGGACTGTTTATGGTTCATAAAATTAAATTAATGACTACATCTGTGCAGAGCTGGGGCCTTCGGGGCTTAAAAGTGAAGAAACAGAACGAAATCCTCACACTCTTCAGTTTTATGGTTAGCCTCCAGTCAGTTTTGGTTCCCACTTCTGGAGTGCTTCGTGAGATCTGGATGATTTGGGTTTATAGATCAGCAGGGAGATGTTTAAATCATTAAACACAATAATGGCTAATCGAAACATTTTATTTAAAAAAAATAACAAGATGTTTTGTACATATTAAAAATCATATTAAAGCTGGCTTCCCAGTCCCTCACAAGCACCACTGCAGCTAGTTAAACCCCCGAAGTTAGAGAGCCAGTTACATAAAATAGCTCTCCTTAAAGGCCAAACAATATAAAACAATTATGTGATGAAGGCTTCCTTTCTGCTAATTTGTTCTTAAACAACCTTTTGATTCATATGTGTATCTCATTTTGAAATATGGGTACAAAAACATTAAAATGCCACTACAGCAGGGATTAGGACCAGAACCTCTCCTCATTTCTGCAGAAATGAATGGTCCTGGAACAGGAGAAATGGCTGCAGTTCGGCCTCACCAAAACAAAATCACACCAAACAAAAATACGGTCTAAAAGTGAATAACCCCAGACTGAAATCTCCTAAATGGCTTCTATTTTTAGAAGTTCCCCTTTGCACTGCAGCCTGCTGCAGATATTCTACCTGACAGGCCAGCTGACCTGCTGTGGCTGAGACCACGGCAGCACAGAATACACTTCTTTTCAATAAAATTGTGCCAGGCAGGTTAGGATTTCGAAATGCTTTTTCGAACCTGTTTTACCCTCCAGAGCTTGGCTGAGATTCAATGGATTTTTACAAACCTGTCACAAGACTCTTGGTCACAGATCAGCAGATGAGGTTAAAATATTTAGCAGAGGCTCCTGAGCTCGTGAGGGACACGGGGGACGGGGCAGGGCTTGCTCTCCTCACCTTCATCTGCGTGCAGAGCTCTGGCCCACGGAGAAGCCCAGGGGTTTGGGCTGCTGTGCTGCCTTTAATCAAACTGCAGAGCAGGTTTGGTCCTGAACCAGGTGACATTGGTGGCACTGGTGTGCTGGAGTGGGATCTGGGTTTAAGGGAACCTGATTTCCATGAGGGATGGCAGGAAGCCGGCGGTGCCAGCTCACAGGTTGTGCACACACTGGCTCATGGTGTTGATTCATCCCATTTGCTACTGCAGGCAGCTTCCTAACTTCCAGAAGCACCAATGTGCCAGCCAAAATCCCTCCTGTGCAGATCCTGCACATCCTCTGCACAAGTCCTCAGGCCAGGGCTCTGAAACCAACCCCAGCCACAGAGGACTGGAGGGCAAATAAGGATTGATTTTCTCACTGTTAACCTCGGGGTGGGGGGGCTGGGGCAGGTGGGGATTATGTGCTCACCCCCTGCCAGCTCTGCCCACTCCAGCTCAGGCCCTGCAGCCTGCAGGGACCGTCCCTGCTCACACTGCTGGCTGCTTTTTGGGCACCAGGAAACACATTACTATGGAAAATCTATCCCATAGATGCACTTGGGTAGGGATGGAAGAGGGAGAGGGTAAATTTTTCTACAGTTGCCAACTTCCTTCTCGTGTATCCCACTGCAGTTGGAATAAGCATGAGTTTTCTTACTACCCTTCACGGACCAGTCTAATTCAGGATGAAATAGGAAACCAAGAAGGTAATATTTTAATAAAAACCTTCAAAAGCAGCAATGTTAATTCCGAAATTTTAAATCCGTACACAGAAAATTCCCCTTGAAGGTGTGAGATTTTGAGAGATTATTCCTTCACTGTTCATAAAAATTCATACTTTGTCATTCACCTGTATGAAGAAATCAATTACTCTCAGGGCCATATACAGGCTTTGCTACCAACCTGAAATTTTTAATGAACCTACAACCTTGAGGGAACAGATTTTCTCTCCTTTCTAAGTGATGAGTAATGAGAGTTACAGGGCTCTCTGAAATTAGCTTTTTGAAAGACCACTTATAACACTAAAGAAAGTCTGATGGTTTGTGATAGGGCCACCAGGATGTTTAGAGGGCTGGAGCACCTCTCCTACGAGGAAAGGGTGAAAGAATTGGGGTTGTTCAGCCTGGAGAAGTTTCAGGCTGAAATAATAGTGGCCTTTCAGTGACTGAAGGAAGCTGACAAAAACGGTGGAGAGAGACTATTTTAAAGGGCCTGGAGTGACAAGACAAGGGGGATCGGCTTCAAAGTGACAGAGAGTGGGTTTTGGTTAGACATTAGAAAAAAATTCTTCCCTGTGAGGGTGGGCAGGCCCTGGCACAGGCTGCCCAGAGAAGCTGTGGCTGCCCCATCCCTGGAAGAGTCCAAGGTCAGGTTGGACGGGGCTTGGAGCACCCTGGGCTAGTGGAAGGTGTCCCTGCCCATGGCAGGGGGTGGGACTGGATGATTTTTAGGGTCCCTCCCAACCCAAACCATTCTGTGATTCTATGATATCCAGTCTGACCCTGCAGATCTTTCTCAGGCAGAACTCAGACTGTGCTTCAGGTCTTTTATTTTCCTTGCAGGAGCAAACTGGGATTCTCAGAAGGATTTAAGGCCCTTGATGCTGCAGCAGGTCTTTTTAATTCTGTGTGGGAAACCCTTGCTCACACTGAGGTCACCAGGAGGAGATCCGCCATCCACTTCAGGCGAAATGAGACCTGAGTTTCACATTGCCTATGCTGCAATTCCTACATCTGATATGGCAAATTTCTATTTACTGTGTCCAGAACCTCATTTCAAACCCATATATGGCCACAGCTGCTTAAGAAGTTTAAACAATTTCGCTTTCTGTACATATATTATGACACTTGCAACTTTTTGGACTCTAATATGCCATTCCGAGAAGCCACTGATAGGGATCTGCTGAGCTCCAGATGGATTGATTTAACACGGCTCTGTGCTCTTCCTGCCGGGCCTGGGGGCTCTTCCCATCCCATTGTCTTCTTTCTCTCTCTTTTGGGGTGATCCTGCACCCCCATCTCACACCCCCATCCCACACCTGAGATCCCACACCTGAGATCCCACACCCCATATCCTGCGTATCCATCCCTGGCTGCCACTCAGCACCACATCAACCCACACCCCATATCCCACTCCCCCATATCCCTCACGCCCATATCCCACCCCCTGGATTCTGCATCCCATGTCCCACTCCCCCATCCCACACTCGTATCCCACACTCCCATCCCTTATCCCCCATCCCGCCATCCCACCCTGCACCCCCAAATCCCACACCCCCATATCCCGCACCCCGAATCCAACACCCCCATATCCCACATCCGGGATCCCTCGCCCCCATATCCCTCACTCCCACATCCCACGCTCCCATCCCTCATTCCCACATCCCAAATCCCGGCTGTCCCCGCTTGGAAGCGGCTCCCGCTGCTCGAGCGCCCTCTGGCGGCAGCGGGACAGACCGCACGTGGTACCCTCTGACCCTCCCCAATTTTGGGGACACACCCCAGTGTCTCAGGGTGCGTTTTGGGGGGCCCCTGCTCCCATTAGTGGGGGCTAAGGGTGTGTTAGAGCCTCCCTGTTCCGGGTGCCATGCACTTGGGATGTGTTGTGGGGCTCCTGCTCCCAGTGCCACCGGCTCAGGGTCTGTTTTGGGGGATCCCCGTTCCCAGCACATCCTCACGCCAAGCAGCCAGCGGTTGGGGGCCAGCAGGGACTGGGAGATGGGTGGGCACCCCTTTGAGGTTTTCACGTTCAATACAAGTTGAGAGCAACTCCTGAGCTTGCCATGAAAACACCCAGAAAGGGGAACTGCAGAATTGAAAGAGTATTAGTGCAGAGAGCAAGAGGAAATGTTGAGGTGGAGTGTTGCCAGCAGGCAGAGGGAGGTGATCCTGCCCCTCTTCTCAGCCTTGGATGCTGGACCTGCAGTGCTGAGTCCTCTCCTTGGGACGGGAGAGACATATGGAGCTCCTGGAGTGAGTTCAGTGGAGGGCTGTGGAGATGATGAGGGTCCTGGAGGGTTTGTATGTAACTGGCAGCACCAACACATCTGCACAGCCAGCAGTTCCTCTCTCTGATGAACAGTGATAGGTCCTGAGCATGAAGGTGTGTCAGGGTGGGTTTAGGCTGGATTTAAGGACAAGGTTCTTCCCCCAGAGGGTGGTTGGGCACTAAACAAGCACTCCCCAAGGCTGCCAGAGCTCCAGGAGGGTTTGGATGCCTGCAGGGACAGGGTGGGATTGTTGGGGTGTCTGTGCAGGGCCAGGAGTTGGACTCACTGACCCTTGTGAGTCCCTCCCAGCCCAGGATATTCTGTGATTCTGTGGCACTGGCTCATGTGGCTCATGGAGAGCCTTTGCAGAGCAGTGTGGAGGTACCTGCACACCCTGCTCAGCACCAGGGCCCTGCTGTGCTCACAGACCTCGGGGTGCTCTGGGCCGAGAGCTGACATTGCAGCCATGCAGAGAACAGGACACAGAGAAGAACACGGGAGCATCTCCTCAAACCCACACCAGGCACTGCTCCTGCTCCTGTTGCTGACCCAAGACCCACACCTCACCTCACCACTGTGAAGCTCCAGACATCAACACAGCCTTCCCTTTCCAGTTCCATCGAGTGTGAGTAGCTTTGGTCCTCCTAACTCCTCATGAAACCTTCTGGCTCAGCAGGCTCCCAAGATCTTCGTCCAACAGGCATTCCCAGGGGGGCCCCATTTTTAACTGATGGCAGTTTTCAAAGAGCTTTGTTATTCTGGAGCTCCTACATAAATCTCCCTTCTCCCTAAATATATTTATACATTTATATATTGCTGATGTCTTATTTGATCAGAAGGGAGAAAGCTGGTCAGCCACTGCTGGGATTGTGCCCAACACTCTCCCACCTCATCCAGTGACTGAGCATTGCCTTCCAGAACACACTTGGAGCTGCAAATAAAGAGCAGAGACACACAGAAACGGCTTTTAAAGAGGTTAAGACAATGCCTTTTAGTGATTTCTTGTTTGCCACGCTGCCTATGGAAGAGCAACTGCAATAGGGAGGTTCCCTTTTCAACACCCTGCAGCAACAGCCCATGGCAGGAACACCAACAGCACCGTAGTGGGAGCTGCTTCTCAGGGAGCTCCTCAGCACAAAAAACCACCACAGTGATCAAGAACTGAATTATCCAGTGGCCCTTTTTGGATCTTTTAAACCATATCCAAATTTCCCTGGTGTCCCTTCAGCACTCCTGCTGCTGGTGCTCTGTGGAGGGATTCGACCAGGAACCCACGAGTGGGAACTCAGGATTAGCTTTTCTCTCTGGAGGACTCTTGAATGACAGGCTTTGAGTCTTCACTGATAGCAATCCTCTAAGAACTCATGGAAGAGCCTTTGAGTTTGACATTTCTGTAAACATCGACCTTTTTATCCTCAGTGTTTGCTGTTTGAGGAAATCCCTTCTAGTTCTTACGCATGTATAACATATAAAACAATTGAATTAATACCATATGGGGGTAGAGGGGTGAAAAATCACGTCTGCAGCCAAAATAGTTCGGCAAAAACTGTACAGCTGAGGTTTAAGACTGCCTCTAGTGACCTTGTATTTTGTTTAAACATTGGTGTTAATACTTCATATAGATAATGTGCAGCACAGATTACAACAGTATGTGCTGTGCATTGTATAATTTATGAACTATTACACTTAATTCTTATGTTTTGAGGTTGTGAGTTATAACTAAACAGAATCTAAACTGCCAGCAAATGAAGGTTTTTTAGATTTTTTTTTTTCTGGATTAAACTGTTTTGTGGGGCCGGGGGCAGACAGACCCAAAGCCAAATACTTGCACACTCACCCTCAGCACGCTGAGAGCTCAGGCTTTGTAAATTTAAATACCTTTTATGTTCTCCACATGTAGAAGCTCTGCTGGTGGAGTTCCAAAACACAGGTCATCTGGCTGATTTTGTGCTGTACATGAGAGGGGGACCCACTGAGGGCCAACGCTTCTGCTCCCGCTGAACTCCAGGGATGCCGGAGGAAGGGCTGATGGTTGTATGACACCGAGCAGTGTCAGTCCATAAAATCCACAGGAAGCACAGCAGCGCTGACTACAAGTCTGAACTGCCCTCAGAAATGGAGTTGAAGCTTCTTGACTGCTCCTGTTTTATCCTGCTCAATGAGACAGCACCATATTTGTGGGCAGCAAGGAGCCCAAGGCAGGCCCAGGACAGTGGTCATACTGTCCCTCTCCAGGATCTGCCACTGCTGCCGAACTGAGCTGCGAGGGCAAAGCCCCTTTGCTGTGTCTGTGTGTGAGCCAACACCAGCACAGGCAGCTGGGAAGAATGTAAAGCTAAAAGCTGTGCAAGTAATTGGGGGAGGGAAGAATCACAGAATCATTAAGGTTGGAAAAAGCACCTGTAAGATCATGCAGTCCAACCATTGCCCCAGCACTGCCGAGGCCACCACCAACCCATGTCCCCAAGTGCCACAGATACACATTTTCTTGGACACTTCCCCCACCACTGTCCTGGCCAGCCTGTTCCAATGCCTGACCACTCTTTCAGTGATGAAATTTTTCCTAATACCCAACCTGAACCTCCCCTGCTGCGACTTGAGGGCATTTTACTTTGTCCCAACCCTTGTTCCTTGGGAGAAGAGACTGACACCCACCTCAGCACAACCTCCTCTCAGGCAGTTGTGGAAAGTGATAAGGTCCCCCTGAGCCTCCTTCTCTTCAGACTTAACAATCCCAGCTCCCTCAGCTGCTCCACACCAGACTTGTGCTCCAAGGATCTCTTGAGAAACATTAACTTACCAATATCGTTTTCCTTGGTTCCTTAGGTAGCCAGTGGAGATTCTCACGTGCAACCTGTAACTCAGAATAAAGTGTCCTCCTATAACTTGAGTACAGTTTTTGTCAGTACTGGGCTCTCTCCCTTAGTGGCAACAGCCCGTCCTCGTCAGAGATGCTGTGGTACAACTGGGTTTAGAAACAGACTTTTCCCCTCACCTCAGTTCTATGTAAATACTACCTGATGCTACACTGCCCCAAAGCTTTGCAGGGCAACACTTTCACCTCTTTTAGTTTGTGGCCAGTACAAACCATTCTGTCAGTCACACTTCACATGGAGTGCCAGGAGCTGCTGGCACAGGGTCACTGAAGTGAAGAGGAACACTGAACACCACATGGTTTGGCTCTCAGGAACGAGTGATGTGTCTCACTCCCATGCTTGAAGTTTACACAGGAGCATTTAAGCAAACAGCTTTATGGGGGAGAAAGGAGGAATCCAAATAAAGAGTAAACCTGGAAGTCCTGAAGAGCTGACAGGTGAGACTACTGCCCTGTGTGTGTGTTGCAGCAGGCAGCTCCTGAGGTAGCCAGCCCCTACCCTTCCTCAGAGCTCTCATCCATCCTCAGGGCTCAGAAAAACCACCAAGCCTTGGCCAGCTCCCCGTATCCCTCATGGACACTCGGCATCTGGGGCTCTATCCAGCAGCTGAATCACCAGAAGGGCTTTTGCAAATTACCCTTCTCAATAAATCCGCCTTTCCTCCGACACGTTTTATTGTTTGCAAGGTTTACTTGGGAGATGAAACAAAAGTTAATTACACCAAGCAACGGGTCAGGAAAATGGATGGATCTGCTCTCCCTCCAGCTGGGCTCTCGTTGCATGGCAGCAGGACCACATCCTACGGGAAGGACGCAGGATATGTTAGGAAGGCACATTCGAGCCATCAGCCTGACACTTCTTTATTACAGTGTATTTATTTTTTATCATGTGCTTTGACAGGAGTCTCATAAAGTGTTATGCTCCTTCTGTAAGGTCGAAGTCTTGTGACCTTCCGTGATTTTAGAGAGAAGGAACATAATTTTCGAGGGCATGTTTATTATTTCTGTAAACAGTCTGTTTTTCATGCCAAGCGAACAGTTTTTCTGTTATGTACTTAGATGACAGCTCAATTTTACTGGCTCACTTTCCTGACCAAGCCTTGCCTGCCAAATGTTTTTGATCATACTCTGGAAAACAAAACAATATTCATAGGAGAGCTGAGCAAATAATCTCCAGAAAACTGCTGATTTTTTTTAAACCTCTTTATTGTTTCCATAATATCCCTGAATCAAATGCGGTTTCCTTGAGTTCAATTACAGTTTTAAAGGCCACTATTTTTTTTATTAAAAACAAAATTACTCTGTGGAATCAGAGAAGTCATTTCCAAAACAGTTAGTTGTGACTAAGCTGGTCCATCACATTGTGTTGCTCATGTCCCCAAAGAGCCAAATGTCCACACTGTTCCAGATGATTGCACAGTTCAACCTCTGGACAGACAGCTGCCACATCTGTTTTCACTGGCACAGATGTTCCTGGCTGGTAGACAAGACCACAGACAAACCAAATTTGTTTTAAAGTCTGAACGCTCCACTTTTGCCATATATACTGATTTCTGAAAAATCATCCAACCCCAGAACGGTTTGGGTGGGAAGGGACCTTAAAGCTCACCTCGTTCCAACCCCCTGCCATGGGCAGGGACACCTCCCACTAGCCCAGGTGCACTGAAGTAGCTTCCTTCCCCTTCCCATGGTGAAGATGTGTTCCAAACAGGTCTGTGCCCTGCATTCACACACAGTCTGATGCTCTGTGAGTGCTCCAAGGCTTTGTTCTCTGCTGGTCCATAAAAACTCTTGCCCTGCCCTGCAGATGCTGCGAGCTTGAAGCAACTGACCCCTCACCTAAAGGGTTTTTGTAGTAGCACCAAGCTCGTAAAATCCCTCCCCGTTCCCCACTGTTATGTCAAGGAAGGCAGAACTGTGGTATGTGCATCTGACTGCTGCTTGTAGAACCTTCTGGAAACCTTGTAGGTGAGCACACAGCAAGTGTTACGATAGCAGGGCAGTCCTGAGGGCGCTGAGCTACAACGTGCCGTGTTCTGCTCTGTTCCTGCACAACCAAGAGTGTGAGAGGGATGAAGGCTCTGGCTCACCATGCCCTCCACAAACACTCCACTTCCTCTCCTAGGGGTGAGTTTATTCAAGGGCTTGGATGGGACTTGATGAAAATCCCAAACAAACATATCACACAAATCTGCAGACAGCTGTACCTGGAACAACTCTGATTGAACAACTCGTTATCCACCTCTAAGGGTTGGACTTGATGACTCAGAGATCCTTTCCAACCTGGCTGATTCTAGGATTCCAGCAATATTTCCACAGGGACCAAGAGCTGTCCCTTCCCTCTGGGCACCCAGCTGCACGTGTCCCTGCATAAATAAATACCAGGAAATTCCTACAAAATTTCCCTTTGTCAAAGTGTAACTCACGCTGAGGTTCCTGTGGGGTTTGTTCAGTGCCTTAATGGTCAGAACCCCCAAACTTTCACTTCTGCAGCTCAGCCTCCCTGATGTTCTTCCTACAGCATTCCTGTGGCAGGTTGGGCTGTTTTGGCAGCCAGAGGATTAACAGTGCCTCACTCTGCTCCTTGGTCTTTCCAGATGTTTTGTTAAAAAGTAATTCATCTTTCTTTGTCCTTTGTTCTTTCTTTCCCAACAAGTAAATCCCCCCCAAAAAATAAAACTCACTTTAATCCCTCCTCTTTCAACATCTCCTTGAGGAAGGTGCCATTCCATTCTGCTGAACTGATGGAAAGAAAACTGTTATTTAGTTAGTAATTGTTTCTAATCTGAGATAGAGATGATACCCATTCTGGCAGCTTTAATGCACATCAGGGGCCTTAGCAGCTCTTAAGAACTTGAACACATTTTGTATAATATGATTCTAAATCTTCACTGAGCGTTATAGGGAACCTGGCATTTATTACCTCTAGGTCAGAAACACCAGTCCAATCTAATGCAGAAGTCACGGAAAAAAACCTTCAATTGATGAAAAAAAAAAAAAAGCTGTAGAATGAAAAGCTTAAACCACAAGAAAAATTACTATTAGAATGTCAACCAGAATAAACTGGCTCACTTAAGATATTTCCACTAATGCTCAAGGCTGACTGGTAAGAGTGTATGGTTTAAATTAGCTCCCTGCAAACTTACAGTTGCCATGTTATCCCAGTAAAATCTATTTTCCTCCACTGTGGCTCGTATTAGTTTGAAGTTGTAGAGCTGCAAGTAACTTCAGCCATCACAGGCCTTATAAGGTGGAAAATGTTTAAGCATTTGTTTTAGAAAGCAAGAACGTTGCACACAGGTGAGTGGTGAGAGCAGATTTCTGAAATAAATTATTTACACCTTCACCTACCACAACGTTATTGTATTGTTACCTTTCTGGAAGAACACACACCTCTCACAGGGTGGAGAAAAGAGTCTCAAAATTCCTGAATCCCCTCCTCTGGGAAAGAATTCACCCCAGCCAAAGCTGCTGACTTAGACTATTTAATTCCTTAATCATTATTTTAAAGTGGAGCCACTCAAAGCTGAAGACACTCAGATCTTTCCCCATTAGTTTACCTGTGCTGTTGTAAAATGGGGGGTGATTGTTAGCTCTTACTTATTAAAAATGCTTTAATGACAAGCATGGGGAAGGTGAACTACAGAAACATCTACCCTTTGAGTGACAACAAACCCACTTGGAACAACTTCTCACTTGCCTTAGCAGGCTATCAGACTTGTAAAGGCCAAAGCACAGTTTTAAGGTCTTGGCATTAAATGTGAAGCACATAAAAACCAGACAGGTGAGGAGGAAACTCAGCACAAAGGCCCATAAAAAAAAAGTGAATTAAAAAGAAAAATAATGAGAATAAGAAAATTCTAGAGAAGACCAGTAACAGGACAGGATATGAAATGGTCACTTGTCCTGCTCTGAAACTACACCCAGTGGGGCAGTGAGGGTTCCCATCCTCCTGCTGCTGTATCACCAACAGGCTAAACCTCTTAGAAACCTGTGGCAGCAGGCACCATTTATCTTTCCCAGGAAAAGGAGAGAGTTCCAGCAGAATACTCAGGATCTCGAAGATCCACCAGCTCCAGTGACTCTGCACACAAACCTGCTTGCACTCAGGATCCTCTCTCCACACTCCCAACAGCATTGCCCCGTTCCACTGAGGACGTGTCTTGCCCCAGGAGCAGCCTCTCCAGCTATTTTCTCTCACTGTTGGCATTGTTTCATTCCATCTGCTGATGATCCCTTGGAGTCTTTTGCTGCCTTCCCATCACGCTGATGTTCGTGGCAAACAAGAGAGATATTGTACAGGGCACGGCGTGCCTGCATCAACAGTGCAAATGAAAGGCTCCCAGTGAAAACCTGAATCATCCTTGTAAAGGCTGTGTTTATGCTGGAAGAGAACAGTGCTATCCCCAGGGAGCCAGTGGGGTGGCAGGAAACAAAAAGAGGAATAAAGCATTCAAATCACAGAATCACGGAGTCACAGAATGATTTGGGTTGGAAGGGATTTTAAAGATCATTTAACTCTCCCCCCTCCATGGGCAGGAACATCTTCCACTATCCCAGGTTGGTCCAACCTGGCCTTGGACACTTCCAGGGATGGGGCAGCCACAGCTTCTCTGGGGAACCTCAGAGAAGCCACTCCACCCTCACAGCCAAGAATTTCTTCCTAATATCTAATCTACACCTGCCCTCTCTCAGTTTAAAACCATTCCCCCTTGTGCTGTCACCATCTGCACACATAAAAAGTCCCTCTCCCCCTAAAGCCCCACAAAATCCAGTGCTTGTGCACGGGAGAGAAGGACCACGAGCAATCTGGATGCAAAAACGAAGGCAAAAGTATAAAAGTTTCGTACCTTACTTTACAGATTATCCCCATGCAGTTATTCTTCAGTTACCTGCTCGCTTGAAATGGGGAAATGCACTTTGTGCTGGCCCAACATCACCCTGCAAACCCCCACCATACTGCACGGGGGGGATTTCCAAGCTGCCAAGCACAGGAACAAAGGAGCTGAAACCCATCCTGTCCCTCTGCCCCCAGCAATCCAAGGGATATGGAAAGAGGACAGGACCTTAAAAGAAACAAGTGATTCAGAGTGGAGAAGGGAACAGCTGCATTGTGTGCCTTTGCCACACGGTGGCATGTGCTGATGGAAAATAAGATCCAGTCAGGAAAGGTCTGCAAGGCCTGAACAGGCCTGGGGGCAGCAGGTTCAGCTTCCCTGGAGTTACTGCTTTAGGTCAGGTTGTCCAAAACCTATGACACAGGTTCCAACTCGGCCCTACATCATTAGAGAGTCTCATCACCGAACCTGAACTCACACTTATTCCTGGGAGAGAAAAGAGTCTCCTTTCCACCCTTTACTGAGCTACTCTTACTAAGCAGGAGTCCTCTTCCTGGCTGTACCTGGGAGCTTGCACCTCATCATGAGCATGAGTTTTCTGCTGGTTCATCCCCTGAACTAAAAAACCCCATATAATGCAAAATATGGCATTTTTGAGCATTCCAGGAACGTGGCTTCCTCTGTGCCACAGTTCTGAGGGGTTGTCCGTGCTCAGCCTGCCGAGGCATGGGGAGAGAAGCAGCCACTCTGCACCACTGTACAGGCACAAGTGTTTGTGCAGCTGCACCACGAGCCACAGCAAGGACACACTGGGGTGAAAACATCATGTTTTCCCTATTTCAGGCAAGAAAGAGCAAAGCCAGCATTCATTTTCATGCCTCTGTGGTTGTATCTTTACAACACAACAAAGAAAGCTTTGTGCTTTCTCCCACGAATTTCATAAATTCTTTCTGAAGCATTCAAAAGATTGTTTATGTGTGTAATTACGTAACAATAAACACAAATTTTGGGAGCAGATCCCACGGCGTGATCACAGCCTGCGCTCGGCATTCCAGCCCTGAGCCAGCCAAACCCTGAACACACGAGAATGACAATGGATGGCAAGGAATCACAATCTGCAGGATGGGACACTTCGTGTGCGTCCTGGAGTTCATCTCAGAAATGCAACCGGTGAGTTTTAGTAACAGTTTCCGACAGGCAGACATGGGAAGGGCAGAAGGAAGAGTCACACAGCCATTATTTTTTTGGTTTAGAAATCAGTATTATTGTAGGAATGTGGTGTGCTAACGCTGCCAAAAACCAAGACATGTTTAAGCCACTTCAGTGCCACCGGGACTGACACGTTGTAAGAAGGAAGCCTTGCTTCCTTCAGCTCAGCAGAAAGGAGCAACAGTGTTCTTCTCACGGTTTCCAACAAGTTCCCAAATCTGCCTTTACTTCTAAAAAACGCAAGTTAAAAGCATGTAACCCCTGCTAGTGTTTATGCAGTGATATGATGTACTAGAGACACTGCTTCTAGGTGCTAATGTACTAATGTGGCCAATGAGACAGACACAGTGTACTGCCAAAAATCTGCGAGTACCTTGAAAACCACAGCGTAACTTCCCAAGCGTGTTACCAGGACTCTCACTCCAAAAACATCCCGATGACCCTCAGACAGATGTTTCAGGCCAGCACTGTAATGCACTGCAGAGGTTTATGGCTCTCACTTCTCCTTTAATCAGTGACTGTGTATTCAACTCCAGTGTTAAAATAAACCATTACGAACCCATTCTAGTCTGTGTCCAAGACCTAAATACCTTTTATGTCTGTCAAAAAACTCGAGCTAAGCCTCTCAAAGCCCTGGCTGGTGTCTGTCTGGCACCTCCTCAGCAGAACCCTTGGTAACACACCAACAGCACAGCAGGACGAAGTGAGACCTTCGGGGTTTCAGCGTGACAACACCCTCCACCTGCCGGCACCGTTTACCTGGAAAACATTTGGACATTTTCAATTGAATTCCCAACCTCTGACCACTAAGAAGAACGATTACCCTAAAAACATTAAGCCGTGTCAGTAAAAATATTCACACACAAACACAGGAACACACACATATAAACACAAAGACACACACACATAAAACTGCACATAAAGACACACACACACAAAAATGCACACAAAGATACAGACACACAAATGCACAGACACACAAAGACAAACAAAAACACACAGAGACAAAACCAAACACACACAGAGAGACAAACACAGACGCACACACACACAAAAATGCAAACACGTAAAGACACAGACACACAAATGCACAGACACACACACACACAGAGACAAACACAGAAACACACACAAACACACATCTGAACATAAACACAAATACACAGACACAGTCACACACACACACAAATACAGGAACATAAACACATACACAAATGCACATATAAACACAAACACACACCAACACACAGACACACACACACACACGAACACAAACATATAGATACAAACACACTCATGAACACAAACACACACACATGAACACAAACATACAGACACAAACACACACAAATACCCCAACACACAGATGAACACAAACACACAGACACACACAGACACACGAACTCTCCCGCTCCAGGCCCCTGAGGCCGCGGCCGCCGCGGGGGTCGCGGGCTCGGCGGTTCCAACCCCGGCCGATGCTCCCTCATCCCCCTCATGGGCCCGGGCGCGGCTCGCACCTCCCTCCGCCGCTCTCCTCCCCTCAGCCCAGCGCATGCTCTGTGCTCTGTGTCCGTGCTCTCAGCCCGTGCTCTGTGTCCGTGCTCTCAGCCCGTGCTCTGTGCCCGTGCTCTCAGCCCGAGCTCGCTGCCCGTGCCCGCCGTGGCGCTGCCGGCGGAGCGGCCCGGGCGGGCCCAGCTCGAGGTGGGTCCGCGCCCCCCGCCCCGCTCCGCCCCGCTCCGCGCCCCCCGCCCGGCCCTGCCCGGCCCTGCCCGGCCCTGCCCGGCCCTGCCCGGCCCTGCCCGGCCCTGCCCGGCCCTGCCCGGCCCCGCCATCCCGGCCCAACCCGCGCCCCCCGCGCTCCGCCGCCATTCGGGACTGACCCCGCTCTGCTCCCCCCGGAGCTCCCCCGGGCACAGCCCGGCACTTCCCGGGGGCGGCGCCGGGACCCGGCCCTGCTGCTGCGAGAGAATCACGGAATCAGACAATCACAGCATCCCACGGCGGTGTGGGTGGGGAGGGACCCGTCCAGTCCCACCTCTTGCCCTGGGCAGCGACACCGTCCACTATCCCGGGTTGCTCCAAGCCCCCTCCAACCTGGCCTTGGACACTTCCAGGGATCCAGGGGCAGCCACCGCCTGAATCACAACCTAAAAATGCTTTCAGTGTAATAAATAATCGGTGTGATTTCAGCTTCGCCAAGGCCAGCGGCCGTCAAGGAGCGAGAGGGCCGTGACTGACGGAGGGGCAGGCGCGGGGGGAAAGGATTTTCCCCGCTGTGTGCAGTGTTTTCGTGTTTTGTGGGGTTGTACCCAGCTCTGATCATCACTTAATCCCCAAAAACGCAGCTCAGTCAGTCCCCTTGGGAGGGGAGAAGGCAGACACACGTATGTCAGTCCAAAATGGAGAGTAACTTTTAGGTGTAGTGATTACTGCTTTTGGCAGCAGGCTGTCACTATACTCCTCAGTGGAGTAACAGATAAAAAATTACCTGATATATTAATAATATAGATTTCAGAGTTTTTCCTTTGCACAGCTCCATTTCTTTTGCTTTCCTTAGACAGGGGGGTGTTTTCGGGAGCCCTGCACTCCACATCCATGTAGTAATAATTCCCGAAACAGTGTGCACAAAATAGATGTGTTTGCAATTTTTTAGTGCTTGAAAGCATTTCCAGGCTGTCATTCAGGCGGTGGCTGCCCCTGGATCCCTGGAAGTGTCCAAGGCCAGGTTGGACAGGGTTTGGAGCAACCCGGGATAGTGGAAGGTGTCGCTGCCCAGGGCAAGAGGTGGGACTGGACCGGCTTTAAGGTCCCACCCAACACAAACCATCCAGTGATTCCGTGATTTTTCCACGCTTGTTTTCATCAGTAGCTCATATGAAACATGCACGGTAACTGCATGTGAAAGACAAGATGGAATAAGATATAATAGATAAGAATAATATAGGAAATAAGAAATAAGACAGTCTTCAGGGCCAGCTGCTGAGAGGGTATCACCTCAGAGATATAATTAGCAATTTAATCCTCTCTCATGCTGTGCTTGCTTGGGTGGATGCATAAACCGACCTGAATAGCATTTCTTCCACGTGTTTTGAGTAAATATTTTACTTCACTGAAAAATACAATGATACCATTATAAGTTTTTTTTTTCTTTTTATGTAATAGTAGTAAAATTATAAATGAGAGGAGCTGTCTAGAAACTGTTCAATCTGACATGGATGAAGGTAGTTGCTGGGTAAGAATGTGCTACAAGTAATAATAAAAAAAAATGGATTGCAAGCTCAGATAAGGTACAAGATTGCTTGTATCTTTTAGTTTCAGCTGGCAAATATATTCCCAGTTTCTGGCAACAGAATCATGGAATGGTTTGGGTTTGGGAGCTTAAAGATCACCTCATTCCAACCCATGGGCAGGGACACCTTCTGCTAGACCAGGTTTCCCAGACACATTTCCCAGGCACAGATTGTGTGTTTCTTTGTGAAACAAGGTTCAGACTCCAGAATTGCTTAATCAAGTATACAACAAAAGCCAAATTACTTGGTGGTTGTGTTTTTCAAGAAGATGGAGAAATTTGTAAACATTTTTTACTCCTGATCTTGGGTAGCTTGTTGTTGTTTGAAAATATGAAAACCACAGAAAAACATACCCATTTCCTCCGTTTTCTCTCCACTCTGGAGTTTTTGCTGGGCTTAATCCTATCTCAGGAATGTGAGGGAGACAGACACCTGCAGCTCTTCTTCTCTGGCCATTTCAATGAAATTCCTTGGAGCTCTTCAACTTCCCTGTGTTACAGAGCTTGACTGTTTTGTTCCTTAGAAAAACAACATGGTAAAATGCCTAAAAGGGTTGGCTACTTTAGACCTACTTAATTTCTTCCCATTTCCTTGTTTCCTTTGCCTGGTCTGTCCCTTCTGGACAGTTTTATTGTGCATAAACTCGACAGTGGTTGTGCATGCCCACAGCAGGTCCAGTGTTTCTTAGAAGGTATGTGTACATTAATCAGTGCTTTTTGCATCACTGTCTTCAACAGTTCTAAAAGGTGTGAAGGGGTTTCTTCCTAATTTCTGTTTTCTGGCAAACTGACATTTGCTGGCTGTTTCAAAAAGAGTTCCCAACCCAAACCATGGATGAGGGCTTTGCAGCTGCCTGGACACTGCTGGGTCATGGGTGTAGGAAATGAGCTGTCTCACAAATCAGAGCTTTCCTTTTTATAGCTAGATCCAGTTTAAGTGGTGATTTTTCTTGTCTTTTAAATCCTGTGGCTAAAAAGAGGTCCTACACTGTTTCCCTGGGTTTGTAGTCACCTTTTGCATTTCAAGTCTATTGAATGACCTGTGAGTAACACCTGATACAATTCTTCAGCTGTCTTAAGACTTGGAATTTTCATACTGCTCTGCTGCCTTTGCCTAACATTTCACTACATTTCCATCTTATCCTTTACTGGCAATTTTAGGCAATAGTGGAACAAACAGGAAAAGAGAGGCTGTTGGAAGTAGAGATGATGAAAGAGGACAGTGGGCTGCTGCTCTGGGTTCTCATTAAGCAGCTAAATGTGTGCAGTTCTCTCACAACTGTAACACTGCTGCTGTCTACCAAAGGTCTCCCAAAGGCTTTGACCCTGCTTGTATGGCTGTTTTGCAGTGGTAGTGCATCATGCTTAAGAGACAGGAAAATGTTATCTATATAAATATATATAATGTTTAAAAACAGGACTTACAAAAAGTCTTTAATAACATTTATACAGTTGTAAAGTTACACACAGCTAAAGAACTCCCTGCTGAAAAGAAAGCAACAGTGATGATTGATTTTTATGGTCCAAGCTATGAGAAGAGCAAAAAGCAAAAGGAGAGGCTGGAACTGTCCAAAGCCAGCTAGGAATCCAAACACACAGTTTGTACTCAATTAAAATGAACCTTATGCTTTAGTAAACTTTAAGTTCTGCATAATGTGATGTTTTGATTACATACCAATGAAAACAGTGCAGTCTTAAGTAGCGGTCAGACATTTTAATGAGACAATTCAGACAGTTTTGTACCTGCCTAATCTGATAAACTTGTGCCTGAGGTCACGGTAGGGGTGGATTTGCTAAGTCTGCTGTAAAGCAGCCATGAGGCAGCACGTGCAGTGCAAGAGGAATAAGCTGCCAGAAGCCCAGTGATCCTGTTCTACTTACCTAAAAAGCTCGTTAGTATCTTTATATGGCAACCATAGTTCAGCAGAATTTTCCAGGAACAGGAAAATGCCAGGCCTAGGGAGATGAAGATCACCAGTTTAGTCATTTAGGAGCCCACCTGCTCCGTATTCTTCCCTTGGAAATGGCCCTGGAAATTTTCAGCCTGTTGGTTAACTCCCCCAAAAAGTCATCCTCAGTTGGCACAAAGCCTTGCCTTGACTAAAATATAGTGACATAGCCTGTTTGAGCAAATGTTTGGCACTGATGCCTGGGACTGGCTAAACTCTGCAGAGCACTAGAGGAAATTAGTTCCTCAGCTGAATAAACTCAGTAATACTGAAGAGTACAAATGTAGGAACAAATAAACAGCTCTAGTTCTGACACCTGCAAATGGATACAGCAAAGCAGAGGGCTGTTGCACCAAGAATTAACCCCCCTCTGGAATCCAATAGGTAAATAGTGTTGTATCATCATGAAAATAAAACTTGAGTCTGTCGGTGACAGCTTCTCAAATGTGAGCGTTTAGAACTTGCCCCCAAGGGTCTGCTTGTTTTAAGAATTTAATTAATATTTATTAATTATCTGAAGCTGCTCTCTGTGCTTCAGTCAACTAAAATGTCAGCTCCCTCCCTCTCCTCCTACAAAGCGTTTCGCCAGATGCTCCATTTGTTCACACGTTTTTTGTGTGCTGACACTTGAAAAGTACATGTGTCCCTTTACTCATAATTCATAGGTTCAGATTGCCAGAGTCAGTGACTGAACAGTTTGTGATGGAACCAAGAAGTGACGCTGCTCTTGGGGGGGTGTTCCTTGTGCAGGGACCCTCACATAGGCTCCTCAGTCTGTCCAGGTTTTAAGTACCAGGGGTATCTAAGAGGGTTTTCCAAAACTGTGAGCAAATCTTCTGAAGCCCTATTTTTTTTATTTCATTTTTTCCCCCACAAACTTGGAATCCCAGAATCGTTTGGGTTGAAAGGGACCTTAAAGCCCATCCAGTCCCACCCCCTGCCATGGGCAGGGACACCTTCCACCAGCCCAGGTTGCTCCAACCTGGCCTTGGACACTTCCAGGGCTGGGGCAGCCACAGCTTCTCTGCCCAAACTCCATACATGTATGTAAAAATGATGTTTGCTGTTTATCTAAAATGATATTTGCTGTTTACTGAAATAGCTGGATACAGTTCAGTTCACACATGTGACTTTTTTTTTTTTTTGACCCTAAAAGATTAGTAAGAAACTAGATTTGTAATTTTAAGGACTACTTTGTTAAATTTGTCTCTGTTCTCAGTAAATTAAGTTTTCTATGGAAAAATAGTTGGATTCTTCTTCCTTCTGATTTTTATTAGCAAAAATCTGACTGCAAAATGATTTCTGAAAATTAACAAAAACTATTTAGTTCCATTATATGCTCTGTCTCTCTATAACCAAATTTAAGGCAGGTGTTGAGCTGGGATGATGGTTTTGGAGTTAATAAGGTTCTTTGCATCAACTTCCAGTTGTCCCCTGTACCTTGCTCTCCTGGCTTGTTTAAATAAGACACATTTCTTGTCCACAGAAGCTCACAAATATTTTGTTTCTAAACAATTGGGAGGCATTTTTAATTAATCCCAGTCTTCATTAGGGATTTTTTAACAAGACATGCAGGGTAGTGATGTAAATAGATGAAAGCCCTTTTTTTGGTCTGCTAATATTTAGTGTTTGAAATTGATTTAGTAAGATAGAATAGGATATTGTATCCTGGTTTATTTACAATTTTTATTTAGTGTTCAGTTAAATCAACAAAATCTTTGCTGTATTTTTAGGTTGATTACATCCTTTACATTCATATGAACTTATTTTCATTATGCTTTCGAGATACTACTTTTAATGCAGTCAATTTACGCTCTGAAAATACTTCAGTGACATTCTGTGCTTTAGTGGGTGAGAAAAATATTTTGTGTAGGGTGTAAGCCCAATAATAACAAACATTTATATTTCATTTTCTTTTCATGGCATTTCAAAATTAATTATCAGTTTGACTGTAATTAAGATGACTTCACAAAATCTCTGCAGGTATGTGTGTAGTTGCCTCGTGCATGGAGACGTGGTTGGTAACACAAAAATCAGGTGAACAGGAGAAAAAAAAAAAGGGATGGGCTGTTCTTTTATTAAAACATCAGGCTGGTGTGGCCTGTTTGCCTCAATCCCTTTAAAGCCCAGGCAGACACAGAAAGCAGTTTATGGGATGATTACCTGATAGTCCCTAAGGCACTCCTTGTACAGTCTTAAATTAAGAAAAAATAGTTGCTGGCTCCTCCCAGATTACCCTCCCGAATCCAATTAGCTACAGGAAACACCCTGGGAGTTCATTCAGCTTCTCTCCTCTAAAATCTGAACCCCCTACAAGGTGTTCCTCATGGCTGATGCTGCAACAATGAAGGGATCAGCACTCACTTATTCTTTTTCCCCGGTCACAGGTAAGGTGTTAAACTGAAATTATTCAAACTCTATTAAAACTCGTGTAAATTTACAGTGGCTTTGACTGTATCAGATTTAAAAAGAGTTCCTCTAACTTGCAGAGTTTGTTTTTAAATTGTTCCACTTCTGAGTGCTGTCAGAATGCGTTGCTGACAATAATTCATTGTTCTGTGTGTGTAGTCAGTCCTACAAGTCTCACAGCCTCTTAGTAAACATGATATTCACGATCAAGAGTCTCTGAGTCACCACTTTTGCTTGTAGAAGAGTTAATATATTCAATTTACGCCATCTCCTTTATAATTCTCTCTAGTAATTACTGCCTGCCAGCCTGTTCAAGGTAGTTTAAAATAACTTCTGTTAACTCTTGGGTTAACCCTACCACAGAAGGAGGTGATTTAAATAACATGAATCAAGTCAATTGAGAGACCTGTCCATCAGTTCACCTTGCAGTTTCTTGCTCTTTATGTCAAAACCTCCATGAATAGCAAACACTGAATCACCGGACCAACACCTACATAATCTTTTAATGAATTACATTCTTTTGTCTCTTTTGTACCTGAAGGCACTTACAGTCCTTTGTAAATATCAAACTTAATGATGAAATTACATTCACCTTTTGCTAAGACAGGTGGGGAATATTTTTTTTTTTTTTCCCAAAGAGGGAAAAACACATCTGGAAATAACAGATCCGTTCTGGTTGTGGTTCCAGTGAAATCCCTGGAGTTTTACAACAGCTGTAGCATCCTTCTGCTGTGTAAATAGCATGCAACTAAACTATATGATCATTTGTTTAAATTGTTTCCCAGTCTTCTCTCTGTCCTTCATCTGTCCATTTGCTTTTCCCAGTTTTTTGGTGTTTGCTTACAGGTAGTAAAGGTTTGAATTTCAAATAATTGGGCTTTTTAACACAGCTGGGGAATGGAGGTGTGTGCCTCCTGAAATATGTGTGCTCAATGCTAAAACTGCCTTCAAGATTATACTTAAATTGTAGCTTAAGTATTCATGAAATATCTGTTATCAGTGAGCTTTTTCACTGATAAGGACATTAGAACAGCAACCTTTGCATCCTGTTTAATTAATCATAATAATCTAATTTAACAAAACCCCCCAGTTATCTACATTTTTTACAAAACTTTAGAAATAAGTGCTTTGTTATTCCTGGCAATGTTAACATTGGATAGCCTGCTGTAATTTAAAACCCAATTTCATTTACCAGTGCTTCCTGTACAAGTGACTAACTTTGTCTCAGCCAGTTTAGAAGGTTTTTCTGTTAAGAACTCTCATCATCTGCCAGTCTTAAAACATAAGAGTCAAAGCCTGAATTTAGAGACAAAGTTATAATTTAGTAGCTCTTAACCACTTCATTAAATATAACCAGTCCTCCTTTCACTATCCTATTTTTGCTTAGTCTTAATCATCCAAGTTATCTTTAGTTGTCTGAAATATCTCCATTAGTGCAGTTTACAGGAATTTGCATTCTGGCAGTGAAACTTCATCCCATGTGATCTTATAATTAGACATTCTGTTGACTTCTGTGGGACTACTCACAAAAGTAAAGTTTTTCTCAAGTACTTGTAGAATTGGGCCACAGAGGGAATTTTAGAGGTGCTTAGGGACTAAAATGGCCCCTACCTGGTCTGCAGTTGATGATATTCCTTTAAAAATTTGGCTGCTAGGTGGTTACTTACACGTGACTGCAAATGAGGAGAGAGCAAATTCCCTTTAGAAGACAAGAAAACAGTAAAAATAACCTCAAAATTTCATGTGACAGGCCTAGGCAGCAGCATTTGCCTGTGTTGTATGAATATACTGGAGGTGTAAAATAGCTTTTGCCTTATACTGGTATTGTAAAACTGAAAGCTTAGCCACGATTTTTTCATGTTAATACAGAAAAATAATCCTTGGAGATGTGTGGGCTGCTGTGGGGTTCTCGTTTGCCAGAGCCACACGAATCTAGAGATTTGGGACCTCACTAGTAGTGGATAGTTCCACAGGGACTCCACAGTGGGGAGCTTTACAATGGGATTACTGTCCGTGCTGGCAGCTGAACTGCCCTAACTGGAATCCTTCCAGTTGGGAATGCAGCCTCCTCTCTCTGTTTGAAAATGTGTTCTGAAGGAAAAGATAGCAATTGCATCTCTTAAATAAACTATCCTAACTGCAGAGGTAGAGCGAGACCAGCATCTTCTTGTCTCCTCCCCTTTTGGCTGCTAAAATATTAGACATTGCTCCTTTGTCTGGTTTCATTCTGGGGCAAAAATTCAGCCCAGCAACTGGAATCCACTGATTTCCAGATCCTGAAATACTAAAAAGGAATTTCATTTTATTTTATTTTATTTTTTGTGACCAGGCAGAGTGGGTAATGTGCAAACCCCAGGGCTGGTTTGCTGAGTCCATCCTGCTCCTGTGGCCCAGGAGCTGCTCCCGTGGGGATTCCTAATCTCCCTTTGGCCTCCGTGGCACTTCACTGCTCAACCTGTGACCTTACAAAGTGAAGTGCTTTTATTCCAGAGGAAATGCACGTCGACAAGAGGCTGCTTCACTCCCCTGATAATAGAATCATGGAATATGCTGAGTTGGAAGGGACCCACCAGGACCTTCAAGCCCAACCCTCAGCCCTGCACAGGTCACCCCAATAATTTTTTTTATTTCTTTCCCTATGCATGAAAAACATGAAAGGTGAATGTGTCATCTTCTGGGTTGAATGTTCAGAAATATAAGAAATGTTATGTCTAGTTTATAGCAAAACTTTGGAGATCTTGGTTGTAAGTTGTAATGTGATTATACCACCTGGGGCCTTGTCTAAACTCAGAATTGCCTCATTTTAACTTAAGCTTTGACTTTAAAGTGAGTTTAGCTAAACTGGTTCAAAACCCTTTACTGGTATTTTCAATTTGATTCAACTTGTCTTGAGCCAGTATTTTGATCTTGATGCAAAATATTCTCTGGTCACTGCAAGTTCATTTTCAGTTGTGTGTGCCTTGTGGGGGTTTTGTTTATTTTGGTTTGCGGGGTTGTTTTGCAAATTTAAGTGACTACATTTGATCAAATCAATTACCCATGGAAAAAAAAAATCACAGACTATAGATGTCTGTTCAGAGTTGGGAATTGAGGTGAAGAAAGTGGAAGCTGAGTGATCTTTCCTACAGCACAATGTGCCTACACTGTTTCCCCTGCAAGAAAGGCACCTCTGCATGTTTGAAGCAGCGAGTGGGACTCGATGGTGTGTGATCAAATTGCAAGAAGTGAATCGAGTGCAACAGCAAGCAAAAAATCCTTTCTGTTTAAAACTGGTCTTCTCAAAAGTGGAAATAAAACCCCCAACCTCAAAATGGCACAGAGACATCACAGCAAGTATCGAATCCACACCTGGAGGGGACCTCCTGAAGTCCCCCCTTAGTGCTTGGTGTCACGATTCCAAGAGGTGATTCCAGTCTCTTCTCTGTGGTGACCAGTGCCAGGACCCCAGGGAATGGCTGGAGCTGTGTCAGGGCAGGCTCAGGGTGGATCTCAGGGAAAGGTTCTTCCCCCAGAGGGTGGTTGGCACTGAACAGGCTGCCCAGGGCAGTGGGCACAGCCCCAAGGGTGACAGAGCCCAGCAGGCCCCACCACTGCTGCGTGTGGTGTCCTTGTGGTGTGTGCACACACAGGAGTGACCCTGCTCCCTGTGCTAAAACACACAGATGGAACTCTGCCCTGGAGACTCCGTGTCTTCAGTTGGAAACAGGGATTAAGGAGCAGCCTCTTTGCTGTCATGGCAATGAAATGCATGTCAGAGATAAGGGAGCAGAGCTGATTAAGGCGATAGGGTGGTTGCCCAAGGTACGTGACTCCAATCCCTCCGGCACCTGATGAGGACCCTGACCTGGAATAACTCCAGGATTGTGCCTCCAGCTTCTGCCAAGTGTTCAGGGGATGAGCAAAATCCAGCGTTCGTGGGGTGAGCAAAATGCTGCAGAACATCTTTTAAAAACCAAGAATATCCAGCACAGGGATGAAGCAGGGGAGGAGCTGTTGCTTTTACTTGAACACTACTTTTAACACCCTTTTTATCAGTGCAGGAATGTAATTCCCCTATCCCGAATCACCACATTACAGTTGTTTGAGAGGGTGTCTTATAACTCTGTAAAGCCTTTGTCACAATCTTACCTTTTTTTCTTTCCCCCCATAAGTAAAAATGAGGGAGTTGCTCACCTTGATCACACTGAGCAATTTAAAACACCTGGCAGGGAAGTTTAGCAAACTGAAAGGCATGCAGACAAAATATTAATAATTATTTAAAATTATTACTAACTCATTAGCAATTATGAATTAAAAATATTAAAAATTAATAACGCTAAGGTAAAATATTTAATTCCAGCTCAGGAATTATGGATTTGGTGTATTGCTGAAATAAAATTTGTTATACAACAAATAAATGTAGTTTACCTTTGCCATTTAGAAGAATCATTCTAGTATTTTCTAATACTCTAGGTATATTCTCTTCTGCGTTTACCTCCATCTCTTGCCTTTTCAGTTAAGAGTCCTTGTCAGCCTGAATCCTGGTTAAAAAAAAAAAAAAAAGGATAATAGTTTTACATGATAGAAATATCACTGCTATTTAATCTTTTTTTTTTTTTTTTTTTTTTTTTTTTTTTTTTTTTAGCACTTGAGTACAAAGAAATAGGAAAACTAGACATAGTGGTGGTGATTCTGCTGCCCATAGGAAGAGACGTATCTTTTTCAAATGTTATCTGGACAAATTTTTAAGAGATTTTTCTGAGAAATAGAAACCAACAGTTTCTGTTAATTCAACTCTATTGAAATTCTGGGGATAAAATAAAATCATTTCTTTTGGTATGAAGTTTCCTCTGATAATAAAAGCCATCCCTTACTGATTTCAAAGTCCACTGAAAAAAAATAAAATAGAGGGTTTGGAGCTTCTCCAGACAGAGTGCAATTCTACACAAACATTCCTACCTGTTTACTGCAGGATTGACTCTTCAGGGTGAGGAGTCAGATGGTCAAGTAGCTGAGTAGCAAAATGCTCCAGATGCTCTTTAATCTTTATTAAGATTCTTCTCAATTCATATTAATGTACTGACATTGGAAATGCACTCCTGAGCATCGCTGACATCTCCAAAGGGTTTTTGGTGTTCACAGCCAGGTGGAATTCCCATCCCTGTGAGAGGACTGGCGCAGCAGTAGGAAAGGGTTCCTAATGTGTATTTGGCTTCTGTTCCCCCCTTTAAGCATCTTGGAAAGGACAGAGCTGCACTGGGTGACTTTGGGGATAAAGTCCATTAGCATTGCTGGGAGAATAATTTATTCCAGCTAAGTGGTAGAAAATATAATATCTGAATGAATGAAGTTCTATTTAAATATTTACTATAAAAACAGTCATGCAGAATTAGAGATAAAAGCTGGACAATAAAGAGCAAACAGCACAGGACTGTTGTATCACCTTATCCACACAATGCTCTTTTGTTTGGTTGGGTTTTTTTAGCAAATCTGTCTCTTAAAACTCTGTTTATGCTGCTGAATCCTAAGACTGGCTTTGCAGGATATGGGACATAAAGTTTGTCTATTTAGTAAAGTTTCTACAGTTAATGATGCAACAGAGATGTTTAGTTTGGTATAAAAACATGCACTTTTTTTGGTTATACTTGCAGCTATTTCCCTAAAGAAATAAGAGAAACAGAATGGAAATCTTACACTGGGTAAGAACTTTTACTCAAGAGCCCTGTAAAGGGGTTTATTTAAACATCACAGTGACTGATTAATGTGTTCAGATTTACAGCTTTCCTTCAGCTTTCCTTCTGTCAGAAGGGCTTTAGAGCAGAACCCACCTTGTATTAGAAATATTGTTAAAGTATGAGAAAAAAAATCTGTTTTCTGCTTAGAGAGACTCTCGTGTTGAGCTTTCTTGTTAGAAGAGAATCCTCATGGATGTGATTTCAAACATCTAGAGTGGAGGGAAGAGAGCAGAGAAGGTTGTAGACAGTCTGCCAGGTACAGTCCATGCCTGACTGCCCAAAGCTTAACCCTTAGACAACTCTCTAACCAGGTGCCAGGTTCAGGGCTTTACTTTGAATTTTTTGAGCTTCTGTTGTAGATTCTCAGTGAATATTTTCTGTGTCAACAGGTACTGCAATGGCTGCTGGAGTTTTGATGCAAAATGAGCTCCCATACTCTTCGTTGATAGAGAGCAGTCGGTACCTTGCAAATATGAGTTCAGGTAAGAATTTTTCTCTGATGTGCCATTCATAAGAAAATGCTTAGAGCAATCCTGAAAAAAAAAAAAAATCCACAGAAAATAAAATACCCCCCCCCCCGAAATATTATCCATGTTTATAAAATTAAAATGTCCATAACAAAACCACACTGCATTATTTCATCAGCACATTGTGGGGATAACGTGTTGATCTTTTCTGTAATTTTCATTTTGTTGGGTCTCTTAATGTGTGATTTTTTTGTGTTGAGAAACTGCCTAGCTCTCTGAAAATACAAATATGCCTTCAAAGTATTTAAACTCTTATAGGATCCAATTCTTCCTTACCGTTTTGGGTGAGTGTTTGCAAATCCTGAAAGATTCATTGGGAAACTAATGATGTGCAGCATTTTAGTTTGCTCACTTCTGGCTTCACTATCATTTGATACATACTGAAGGTAAGGTTCTGGGAAGAGAAAGAGGAAAAGAATTAAGTATAAGAAAGGAATATAATTATTGGAAAACACTGTCCACATTTCCTGGATACAGGTAGCACTTGAAATAGCCTTTTTCATCTCCTTTCGCTCCCACCTACCCCCTAAAAGAAATGTTTCCTCACCTGTTGATATCAGCTTTATCGATGGATTAAAGGAGTCAGAGCTTTGAGACAGCTCAGAGTCAGCTTTAACATCTTCCTTTTCTCGGATCACATCACTGCTGATGTTCCAGGCCTGGCACCCACAGCAAACCTTGTTGTGTCTTGGGAAGAGCTGGGGTGCAGCATTCACAATTCAGGCCCTCAATTCCTGGCCAGTACCAAGAAGAAATAGATTTTTGCCTGGTGAATTTTCCTCTGAAGGGAACAAATGTGCAAATCCCTCTGTACAAGTTACTGGTTTTTCAGCACAAAAAGGAACACAGACTGAAGATGCCAAGGGGATTAATTTGCTTATTGAACAAAGTTGAGGTGGGTTTTCTTGATTCCCCCAGCCTTCCTCTTTCAGTGCAGCCTAATGCACAGCCAGTGGGGTGACAAAGGCACTTTGGCATCACTGCAGTCTGTTCTCCACACAGTTTTTCAGCGTGTTGCAATCTTTCTGGCCACCTCATTCTCCTCCTTAGCACACTGGAAGCAAAGTGGGAGGCAATTTGCCACCTCATAGCTACCTTTGAAAGCCTGAGGCACTCAAGTGACACAACTTCTCCTCCACATTATCTGCCTTCTCTCAGGCTGCAGGACTAATCATAAAGAAGCTGTAGCCAGAAAAAAAAAAAAAAAAAAATCAGCCTTTTGTTTTGAATAACAACTTGTGTTTTGTTAGCAGATATGAATAGTCCAGGCCAACAGTCCACACAATTCATCAAGTGCCGAACCATTTCGGTAGGAACACACTAATCGCAGTCATTACCCAGCTAATGATGCATTTTGGAGCAGCAAAGTGGAGGAGGAGAGGTGGCTGTGGAATGTTAAACCGAGAGGTGGGGGAGTATAATGTACTTCCTTACAGATCTCGCAGGAGGCAGAGCCTCCAGCTACATTTCGATTGTTCTTTTGAATCGAGTATTTTGTGTCTTAGCGAGTTCTGAATGCCTGTTATTTAGAAGGAACTAAATACTCCCATTGTTCGTGGAAAGCGTTTCGCTCGTTCCCGGAGCGTTTCGAAAATTACCTCCTTGAAATGCGACTATTTCCATCGAGCCGAGCGGCGGAACAGTTTGTCCCGAGCAGACGCCATCCCCGCAATCCCTGTCGAGGGGAGCAGCCCCGCGGCTGCATCCTCCGTCGCCATGGCGACCGCTCAGCCCGCGGGGACCGGCGCGCACAGGGATGCTCGGCAGGGGGATGATGCTCGGCAGGGGGATGATGCTCGGCACGGGGATGATGCTCGGCACGGGGATGATGCTCGGCTCCCGCAACTCCAGCGCTGAGCAACTTCCCTCGCCCTCGGAGTGCCCGCGGCTCCCGGTGCCAGCGGGCCGGCCAGCCATGCAGGGCTCGCCGCGGCGCCGCTCGGCCGTCAGCATCTTTAGCCATTTTTTCCAGGGTCGGAGGCATTCCTCCTCCGACCCTCTCCTCCGCATGAGCCAGAGGCGCCGGAGCTCGGTGGTGGAGCTGCTCTCCTCGTCCACCCACCGCGTGATGGTGGCTCTGTCGTCCCTGAGCCCCGAGGAGCTGGATGCAACTTTTCCCGAGAAAAAAAGTAAAGTACTTTTCGTTAAGACTGTCGGCGGCTCTGGGTATCGTGTTGGTGTTACTGTGCTTCGGTTCTGTGAGCTGTGTTTTATGCGTGCGGATAAAATAGTGGTTTATTTCTTTTTTTCCCCCGTGTTTTATATTTTGCTTATTGATTCCTTATAAAGTACTATACATAATGTATATATATATGCTCTTTACTCCGACAGCTCAGTTATAAACAACAGGCAAACCAGAAGCACACATTCATGCATACGCCAAATATATGGTTAACTCTTTTGGATTTCAGGATGAAGAGGACTGTGCCCTTTTTTTTTTTTTTTTTTTTTTTTTCCAGTTGCAAGAGCTATCACACACCTTTAACTTTACTAGAAAAAAACCAGCTTCTTTCTTCTGAGCAATTTTTCCCCCTCACAATGCTTAATTGAAAAATGAGTCTGAAATATATATTTTAATATATTTTTATATATTCATAACTATATAGCCTAATTAATATCTACATAATTAATATTTATATATCTTTATAAATAGAAATAGTTATATATATTTCTGCTGATTGTAACTTTGTCAGTTTAAGGTTGAACTGGTGAGTCAGAAATATATATTTTTATATATTTCTATATAAGTATATAGTCTAATCAATATCTATGTCATATATAATGAATATAAATATATTTATAAATATGTATTTATATATTTTTGCTCCTTGTAACTTCATCAACTTAAGGTTGAACTGATGAGTCTGAAATATGTATTTAATATATTTATAAATATGTAGTCTAATCAATATATAATAATATTTTTTATATTTATTAAAATATATTTATAAGTATTTCTGCTGTTCTGTTAAACTTCATGAGTTAAAGCTTAAACTGACAAGTTCAAAATATATATTTTATGTAAGTACGTAGTCTAATAAAGATCTATAAAATATATAAATAATATTTATATATATTTATAGGTATACATTTTTATGTATTTCTGCTGTTTGCAACTTCATCAACTTAAGTTGAACTGATAAGTCTGAAATATATATTCAATATATTTCAATATATTTATAAGTATATAGTCTAGTCAATATCTATATAATATGCAATTATTATTTATATATATTTATAAATATATATATATTTAAATATATTTCTGCTGTTTGTCACTTCATCAGTTTAAGGTTGAACCGATGCATCTGAAATATATATTTATATATAAGTATATAATCTAATCGATATAAGTATTTATATATATATTTATTAATATATATTTATATCTTTCTGCTGTTTGTAATGTCATCAGTTTAAGGTTAAACTGATGGGTATGAAATATATATTTTATATAAGTATGTAGTCTAATATATATAATATAAATAAATATATAAATATATAAATATATAAATATATATATTTCTTCTGTTTGTAACTTCATCGGTTTAAAGTTGAACTGCTGAGTCTGAAAGGCATATTTTTATGTATTTCTTTATATGTACAAGGATCTAGTCTATTTAATATCTCTATAACATGGAACACATAATCAATATTCACATATATTTAGATCTCTGTTTCTAACGTTCCTCGGCCGAAGGTCGCAGCGAGGCTCTGAAGGGGGGCAGAATCCCTGGGGTCCCCTAACCCATAACCCGGCTGTTCGTGTGTTGCAGGAGGCTCCAGGCGCCCCACGGCCAAGTACACCAAGGTGGGGGAGCGCCTGCGCCACGTCATCCCCGGGCACATGCAGTGCTCCATGGCCTGCGGGGGACGGGCCTGCAAGTACGAGAACCCAGCCCGCTGGAGTGACCAGGAGCAAGCCATCAAAGGGCTCTACTCCTCCTGGTGAGAAGCAGCTTTTTGGTTTTGGTTTGTTTTTTTTTTTTTTTTTTTTTCCCCATCAGCTGCTGCTTGGTTGGGAATTAAGAGTCAGTGATCGCCGTCGTGCACAGCCCGGCAATGAGGAGAGATCTCTGCTGACCTACAGCAAGTCTGGTTCAGATCCAAAGGAATAAATACCCATCTGTCAGGAATTGTTAAAAAAAAACCTATGGGCTAAGGTGAAAAATTAATTAAACACGTTCATAACAGAGTTGAAAAGTAAAAGCACTGAGGGCAGATGAAATAAGTGGGTATGTGTTCAGAGGGGCATTCATATGCAGCAAGAGTCACGTGAAATGTGTCTTTGCACTCTTACTGGGTTTGGCTTTTTTTCAGACAGCAGATAATTAACGGGCATTTACAAACCTTAAAGGTCCAAACAGGGATCTGAGTCCAGATTTCTATTCAAAGGAATTTTTACTTGTGTCCTGGCCTTTTAAACAGTTCCAGTAATGGTCTTTTGGTAATGTTGTACCTGGATCAGCTTAGTAAGATATACCACTAATACTATGGGATAGTGGAATTTTTTAAAAAGTCATTTCTAATTATTCAGCAAGGTATTTCTGGTTTTCTTGATTATAAGAGCATTCTTATTTTGGTAGACTCATGCCCAGGAAATGATTCATAACCACATTATTATCTACTTCTCTAATTTCTCAGGATAACAGATAACATCTTGGCTATGGCTCGACCCTCAACAGAATTAATTGAAAAGTACAACATTATTGAGCAGTTTGAAAGGTAACAAATTCAGTCATTATTTATTTTACATATCACTGGTGTAATTCCTGATCCGTTTTCTCTTTCAACATAGATTTGGATTGTTGATAAAGATCCTTTCATTTTAACGCTCTGCAGGTAAAGATTCACTCTCCACTAAGAACAAATGTGTGTTTCAGAAAATAAGGGATAATGAGATTTTGGCTGCATGTAACACTTTGACTCATCTATTCCTCCCTTAAGATATGGCATAAAAACCGTAATTAACCTCCAGCGTCCTGGGGAGCATGCGAGCTGTGGGAATCCTCTGGAACAAGAGAGCGGCTTCACCTACCTTCCTGAAGCCTTCATGGAGGCTGGGAGTAAGTTCCCTCCTGCTGCTCTTCCTCATTAATTATTGACTTTGGCACTTAGAGGTATTTTTGCTCGAATCCCTGCGTGTTAAAAGCAGCTCTGTAAGAAACGTTGCACAGAATGGGATGTAAACTTGAGACTTGGCAAATATAATCAAGAGCAAATAACACGTTGTTGAAGATCATGTATTATGTGGAGAGAGATGGAGGGTTTATGTTCATCTGTTTAAAATAAAGAGAGGACAACAGTAGTTAAATTTTCCTTTTTCTTCTGTGTTCACAAATATATGAACCATTAAATGGTGTTTCAAATTCTGGTACAGCTCATGTTTTCTTATCTAGAGTATAAAAGGTTATTTCATGTGAGGACAAGAGAGAAAGTGCCCCTGTAAGAAGCAGCTGTTGACTGAAGAAGTGCTTTTGTTTCTAAAAAAGAAAAAATTACCCTCTCCCTATATATAGCTCAGCAATCCTCCACCATTCACTCAGTTTTGTTACAGCTTTTGCTTTCTGGCTGAACTTCAGTTTGACAATTCTTTGCTACCTTTGTGTATCTCTCAATACAGAAAGAGAAATGGGAAAATAATCCCTTGCAAACAAGATGCCGTCAGATTTATAAGATCCATTATGCAGTTTTTGTACTAAAATTTATTATTAGTCATCTCTGCACATAGTACTACACAGTTCACATTCAGCACAGCAGGAAATCACTGTCTCCTCTCCTTTTCTTTTAGTTTATTTTTATAATTTCGGATGGAAGGATTATGGAGTGGCGTCTCTCACTACTATACTTGACATGGTCAAAGTGATGACTTTTGCCCTGCAGGAGGGGAGGGTGGCTGTTCACTGCCATGCAGGACTTGGGAGGACAGGTATGTGCTCTACTGCAGGGTCAACACAAAAGGTTTTGTAAAAAAGTCTCTCTGGAAATCAATAATAATAAGTTTAGATTCTATATCATTGCTGGATGTACACCTATAAAATGGTTAAAAGTGCTAGCCTGCTTTGTCAAAATGTTCTCAATGGCTAGAGGAGATCAGTCTTAGTATATTAAAAACAGAAACCTCCAAGGTTAGAGAATTTTTTAATCTGTATCACGATTCCATTTCATTCAAATGCGACAGGTGCTTTTGGGTGGGAAAAATTCACCCGGTACACTTTCACTGTCCAGTATTTCTTTCACATTCACAAACCTGCCAGTCACTGTTTAGATCAGGGAGATTTGGTGGAGCAGCTAACATTCCATTTCCTATTTCCAAGTCCTTTTTGCCTGTGTCCTTCCCCTAGAAGCTCCCATTGCTCCTGTGTCCACAAATGATGGAACTTTTGCAGATGCTGTGGTGAGCAACTAGCTCCCACTGGAGGGGCAGTGAGGAGGGCTTTACTATCCTGTGGTTCATCAAATGCAACTACCATTAAATAACAGCACCATGTAATAGAGTGTCTTTACCTGTATTAACTTCTATCCTGTATTTCCACTGTTTTAGTCTGGCCATTCTTTACCTAATCTTGTCTCTGTGTTTTCCAGGTGTTCTAATAGCTTGCTACTTAGTTTTTGCCACAAGAATGAGTGCTGACCAAGCGATTCTTTTTGTCAGAGCCAAAAGGCCTAATTCCATCCAGACCAGGGGGCAGTTACTGTGCATCAGGGAATTCACTCAGTTCTTGGTTCCCCTGCGAAATGTGTTTGCCTGCTGTGAGCCCAGGGCTCACACAGTGACCCTGTCCCAGTACCTGACCCGGCAGAGGCATCTGCTCCACGGCTACGAGAGCAGGCACCTCAAGCACGTGCCAAAGCTGGTTTACCTGGTCTGCAAATTGCTGCTGGACTTGGCTGAGAACAGGCAGGTGGTGGAGGCGGAGCTGTTGCACATCCCAGACCTCTCAGCTGAGATCGAGAACACCGTTTCTCAGTTGGTGTCCACGCGGCTCGACCAAGACCTTGCCAGGCAGGACAGCGAGATGTCAGACTCATCCCACACCCACTCCTCTGCTTTTGAGACCCAGGATTCTCATTGCTCCCTGGGCCACGAGTGTGATTCTTTCTGTAAAAGAAGGAATGTCGAATGCCTTCAGCCTCTTACTCATCTGAGAAGGCGTCTGAGCTACAGTGAGTCAGATTTGAGGAGACCCGAGTTTCTTCTAGAACAAGACAACGCTCTCTGGACAGTGCCTGCTCAGATACTGCAGTGCAGCAAACTCAAGCACAACAGTGGTGAGGAATGTTCTGCCCCAGGCGAACCCAAGGCCCCGCTGGAACTGAACAAAGAGGCCTTAGTGCGCAGCACGTGCATGTTCTGGAGCCAGGGCAGGTTCAACCTGGACGGCCGGAGAGAGGGGCCCTCACTGTGCCACAGGAGGAGCTCCACCAGAGAAGTCCAACGCAGCAGAACCTTCTCTTCAGGCCTCGCCTCCATCCACAACGCCAGGGAAGCCGGAGTGCCTAGGCACAGCTTTGCCAAGGAGGTCGGGCCCAGGAAGCACCTCAAGACTAACATGTATGGCAGGACAGTCTTCGCCTCCGAGGACTCTGACTCTTCTTCTTCTTCTTCCAAAGCGAACTTTTCCATTGGGTACGAAAGCCAAGGTAGCAGAGATGTGTCAGAGACAATTCCACACATTGTTCTGCAGTCAGAATTAAGTCTGGAAGCCCGGAGAGTTTTGGCAGCAAAAGCACTGGCAGATATAAATGAATTTCTGGAAGAGGATGAAGTGAAGCAGAAGGTAGAAGTATGGCAGGTAATTTTTAACTCGATTCTCTGTTATGGGCTCTGCATATTTTACCTTGATTAATTCCTAGAATGGCAAAATCACCACGTGGAGCTTTGAAGTGGCACATTGGGACAGCAGTTTATGTGTGGTTCAGTAAATAATTGTAGTTGTCAGTTATGGCCCAGCTCTTTCTCAGGCTGGCAAAATGCACCTACAACTTCTGGTCTGTGGCAGGAGGGGGTACAGACCTCTTTTCAGGTTGTGTGCCTTCATTTTTCTACCTAGGGAAAATTGATGCCATTGTCTGTGGATGTAACTTGGCTGCTGGTAGCAAAAAATAGCACAGATTTTAAGGTAGACCTGTGTTGGTTTTCATCAGTGCTTTCTCAGAATTAATCAGAGGACTCTGTGAGCAAAAGAAAAAGAATTTAGTAGAAACTAAATTGCTTATCCTCAGAACCAAATCCTCCCAGCAACATTTGCTTTGAAGTTGGAATGCAAAGCTGGTTTGTGTATACCAGTAGAGTATTGAGAGGTGCTCAGCTGCACTGTTCATGCCATCCCTCTGTTTTAAAGAATCACTTGTATCGCTGCTGATTAACGCTGATACTTTGGGAAAAAAAAATACAAAATTTTTTGGTAACTTTTTAGTCTTTTCCTGTTGAAACACAAGCAGCCAAGTACTGCTACAATCAAAGGGGAAGTTGGGAGTGGTAAATAGATGATGCATTTCTAGTTTTGTTTCGCTTTCTTTTGCTTTAAGAAAGAACTGAATTCTCGAGATGGAGCTTGGGATAAAATCTGCACCGAGAGAGATCCTTTTATCCTCTGCAGCTTGATGTGGTCCTGGATAGAGCAGCTTAAAGAACCTGTTATTTCCAAAGATGATGTGGACATGCTGGCAAAAAATTGCACAGAATCACAGGAAGCACTCTACCTGCTGAGAAAGGTACCAGAAGGAATCTGTCAATTCATTCTTTCACTTGGGGCAAGGGAATTGCACTTTTCAAAAAGCCCTTTAAAAATCAGGATGAGAATTCATTCTGGGTGGAATGGTATGAGTTGTAATCAATGCTGTGGTGATGAATATTACAAGAAAAAATACCAGACATGATCCTTGAATGCCATCCGGTAGCAGCTCAACTTCAGCACTTTTCCCTGGAAGTTCTGCACCTCGAGAGCCAGAGGCAAAGATGAGAAACCTTTTTTCTACAGAAGTTAGAGCTGTGGCCACCTGTGTTGGGAAAGCCCTGTGAAAAATAGGTACTTGTGATCCAAACTGTTTAATTGTGCTTTCCCCGAAGGGAAAATAAATTTACAAGGTAAATTTACGAAGGTAAATTAAAAAATAAATAAAATTCTCCAGTCTTGATCTCTTAATTGCACCAATAATTTCCTAATTCGTTGGGAATTCTTTGTTTCTGAAGTATTTTTGAAGGAAATAGAGCCCCTTTTGCTTTTCCAGATACCAAAAAATACAGCTACTAATCAAGAGGTGGTCAAAACTTCATGTGCAGTTACCATCTTTATGACATGACATTCAGAGTTCCCAAGTTTGCCTAAAAACATCATGTTTCTTCCTCAGGAATTCTTCCACTCTGTCAGAGTTTTTAACTTTCTATTAAATAAAAACTGCTTGGCACCTGCTGTAAATGACTGGGAAAGGAGTAATAATTTTACCTTTCCTTACCTCATCCTGTATTATTTCATTGGCATGAACGTTACTGTTCGTGGAGGGGGGGGCTTGAAAAATAAGTCTGAGCTCCTGGAAATTCCCAGAGCAGTTTGTGGTAGTTGGGAGGAGTTTTTCCCACTGCAACTGAAATAATTATGCAGAGGCTCTTTGGGCTTGTGGGAATTCCCTCCCCAACTCCTGCACCTGAAGGTTTCGATACAGGAAGGCACAGCCTGATATCTAAAGAGCAGTTAACAAAACCTGAATGTTAAGATGTTTCTCTTGGAAATATTTCTTCTAACGAGCTGCTGTTCCTTTCGCCCACCAGGAGCAGTGTCAGACTATCCTTTGTATTTTACACTGTGTGGTGAACCTGCAGATGCTGCCAGATGATGTGGAGGAGGCCTTACTTGCTCGTGCTATTAAAGCTTTCACCAAGGCAAGTAACCTTAAATAAATGTCCATGGCATTGTATTTACTTGGTTTAAATCATGAAGGGCTCTGTGAGAAAAGTTGCAGTGATTCCTTCACACTTACTTAGTTCAGAGTTTACATTTTATAATAACCAGCCTACAGAAAGGGTAGCAAATGTTCTCAACAAAATAAAACTCTGTCACTACAGCCTTAATCCTTGAGTCTCCTTTTTCTGTTTCTGGACTACTGCCACTTCATGGGCATCCTCAAATTAGAGAAAAGATAACTTTCAAGTGGTGACACTAATCACTGGGAGTACCTTACCAAAGGCTTTGGTAGGTTCTATACTACCTGAAGTCTTTGCATCAGGTTAAACCATTTTCTGAAATTACACTGCAATCCAGTTGTGTTTCAGCCCTGTAATGCAGGATGTGGATAATAACTTCTGCTTGGGGATCATCCAGTAACAGTGACAGGTGTGGCTCAGCTCAGAGCTGCTTTCTTTGCAGATTCAGCCCATGAAATCTGAATTTGAACAGAATGTTCACCGTGCTGCTTCCTAATCTCTGGTGTCACCCGTTAAAACAGCCATGACGTTTCTCCTTCTACCAGTTTATTTCAATGTCCAGTCAGCATAAAACTGAAAACACTTAGCATGAAGCACTCCATCATCAAACACATACTTTCCTTGACAAATCTCAAAGCTACTTCTTTAAAATGTTGGGCATGTACTTTGGGTTTTGCTGTGTGACATCTGTTTAACCATTGAACTGAAATTTTTCTCTTTTATTAGACAAGCTTCGATTCTGAAAATGGACCATATGTTTACAATACCTTGAAAAGTGTATTTAAACAAACACTGGAAGAAAAAAGGAAAAGGATTAAGGAAGGAACAGAGAATCCTCCTTGATTTCTACAAGCTCTGCCGAAGCATCAGATAGGCCTACCAAATTATTTTGCATTTTCCAGCTACTGTATTTTGTGCTACCTGGCATGGTCTACCTAACTTTAGGCAATAGTAGTTATTAATGAATCATTTTATTTTTTTAGAGGGAGTTTAATGGCAATTGTTCAATCTACACAGTTTTAAAGAAGAGCTCCTGTGTGACCATACTCTGTAGCATTTGATTTTCAGGTACTGTGCTTTTATATTGTAAAGGGTTCTCCTGTTCTCAAATGTGTTTATTGATTTAGAAGCCTCTGTTATTGGCAAGAAACATTATTTTCAAGTTACACCATTGCCATAAGTTCAGTGCCATGATACACAAAGGTTTGACGAGTTGAGTTAATATTTCTGGATCACATATGTTTACATTAATGTTCTTTGATTTTACTTTGCAGAAAATAAATATTGGCTGAACCACTGAAAGTGCTTTTCCTTTTAGAAATTTTAAAATAAGGCCAAGAGGAATAATGGACAGATCTTGAGGTGTGCTATTGACAGCAGGCAATATTTTCCTTTAGATCTCTTAAATAATTGTAACTGATGTGTTTCTAAAAGGTGTTGCAGGAGAGAAACACATTGTGCTGAGTATTAGTTATCAAGCCCCTAATTCAGACTTTTTCTGGCTAAGAAAGCTTTAAACTGTTTTTAACAGAAAATTGAATGGGGCATTTTAAGTGCTTAGAATAAGAGTAAAAAAAGTAAAAAAGTTACCTTATTGGCTAAACTTTTATTGATCTTAAATGAAAAGCCGCTTCATTATGAAATCTTAATAAGGATATAATTCTGTCCGTGCTTATGTTCAGCAAAACCTTGCATAAATAAGTGTAACATAATAATACTAAAAATAATTAATCAACTTCTTGTTATCTGCAACACACTTTGTAGAGACCTTTTTACCTAACCAGACAGGAACATCATAATAACTGCAGTTTTGGATTACAGCCTTTGGATGTGGACTGGAATGCCAGTTTGCAGGATCAACAGTTTATCCAGTTTGATATATTTAAGTAGTTAAACAAGAATCTGTCCTTTTCCGAAATATTTTTATTCATTAATGTAAATGACTAATATTTAGAGATAAAAATAGAGCACTTTGAAATACATATAAATTATACATGCTTCAACTGTCGGATGCCTTTATATGAAATTCAGATCCATACAAGTACTTTGGCAGAACCATCCTAAAATAAGCACACTTGAAAGGAAAATATCACGTGTGAATCACATACACAAACCCAGCCTTGTAACGAGGGAAGGCAACACGACAAGCAGCTCCACATTACCATGCCTTAGCAGTCAGGCTTGGGAACACTAAAATGCATTTGCAAGTGTCTTGGTTTCCCAAGAAATTCTTGGAGTTTATTACAGTTAACGGCTCCAAGGAGCCAGCACCGATTCCTGATGCTATTTACTTTAGCTGTGTATTTTAGCTTTTTATTTCTACACCCCAATACACTCAGGGGGCAGAAACCAGGTCAGTTGTGTTTAAATCGGTGTAATGAACAAGGGCTCTCACATATCATTAGCTCCAGCTGGAATAACCTTTCTGAAGTTAATGTCAGGTGTTGGCATTTGAAAAATTACCTACACACAGCCCATGTAAATGGGTAGTGTAGAACTGGGCACTTCTTTATTTAGTACGTTTTTTGGTTTGCTGACAAGGGTGTTTACAGTTATGGCCAAACTGGCCACCACATCTGGTTGAACCTGTCATGGATAAAACCAAAAATAGCCCATCTGAATGAATACTCAAACCTACAAACTTTAGTAGCAGCCTCTTAATTAATTTGTGACCCAAGTGATGCAAATTGGGGTCCTAATGGTGGCCTTCCAGTGCCTGAAGGGAGCCTACAAAAAAGATGGAGAGAGACTGTTTATAAGGGCTTCAAACTGACAGAGAGTAGGTTTAGATTAGACATTAGGAAGAAATTCTTCACTGTGAGGGTGGGCAGGCCCTGGCACAGGCTGCCCAGAGCAGCTCTGGCTGCCCCTGGATCCCTGGAAGTGTCCAAGGCCAGGTTGGACAGGGCTTGGAGCAACCTTGGATAGTGGAAGGTGTCCCTGCCCATGGCAGGGGGTTGGAATGAGATGGTGTTTAAGGTCCCTTCCACCCCAAACCATTCTGTGACAATTCTATTAAATGTTTAAACAGCAAATACTCCTTGTAGCTTCCTCATACCCAGCTTTTTGGGACAGCCTTGCAGCTGTGGGTGCTGTGTGGGCAGATTTCTCCTCACACTCATCAGGAGCACTGCCTTGCATGCTGACACTCCAATCCTCACCAAATCCTGCTGCAGCAGGATGGCAATGGCCCAGCAGCAGGATGGGACAGGAGGACCCAGCCAGCCTCTACTGCTTTCTCCATTCTTCCACAAAATTCCTCTCCCATTAGAAGGTCACCTCCATATCAGCAGCAGCCTCCCCTGCAACAGCTGCTGCAGTAAACCACTGCAAACTCGCTGTCTCTCTTGAGACTTTCCCTGAAGTCACATCAGGATCTTTGGATCCCCAACCTCTCCTTACAGGACAAACCCCTCTGCTGCTGCTGCTGTGCTGCCCATCTCCATAACCACAGGGTTCTTTCTGGGTCCTCTCTTGCCTCAAGTCCACAAGCTCGCTTGTAATGTGTGGTAAGATATGGTAACTACCAAAATACCAGTAGGAGAACCCTGAGTAGGAAAACATGCCAGTCACACCCTTTGGAGCCAAATGCCCTCCTTCTTCAGTGCCTGTCCTTGTGCTCTGCCACCTCATGGAGTGTGACTCATACACTGCAGCCTATAGTTAGGTTTTTGCAACATTTAAATTGCTGTAGGTGGCCAGGACTGCTGGGGATAAATTACTACAGAAGTAAAAAACTGTGTGTACCATCCCAGGCCAGAGTTGAACAGGCCCGAGAATTTTGGAAAGATGAGGACAAGGGAGCAGAGCAAATAGAACTGTGTAAAACTCAGCTGAAAATAAAAGGAGGAAATGGCAAAGGAGTTGTTTGTGCGGTTTTGGGAGTTTGTTTATCTTGTGCACAAAACAAAATCTGCAGATTCAACAGGCCTAACCTTCTACCTCCTGAAGGCCACAGTAGGACTTTAAAGCGTTTTCTCATGTACAATATTTTTTTAAATAGGGAAAGCTTTTTCCTTTCCTTTTCACTGAAGGATCAATACAAAGCATGAGGCAACAGAACCCCTGTTTTCTGCTCACGCAGGACTCTGTATATCAGCCTCTTGGAAGAAAATGAAACACTATCCCCCATGTTATATAAATAACATTAGTTTGAAAAATAAAAGGGTTTCCTTGCTGTTGTGACTATGCCAGTAATCCAGGCTATGGATGATGCCCTCCATTTACAAATAAAACGTAGAAAAAGGGGCTATTATAAATATTTTTGAGAAATATACACAGAATTACCACAACTACAAGCAAGTACTAGTCCACAGGAAATCTCACACACATACAAAATAAAATAAAGCAATATTTCAAATTACCTGAGGTGACCTGCATGAACTGGCTCTTCTGGTGGTGACCAGACCTAGAGTTAACAACCTGGGTAAGGTGTCAGTTTGGAGCCTAGGGCTGGAAATGGGTGCACATGCTCTCTTTAACCATCTTGGGATCTTCCATGGCATTGTTCCATTCTCTCCACAACCATCAGTGGCTTCACCTTCCTGCATTCCAGCCCTGGGTGATGCCCAAGACATCTCCACACCTGTGGGCATCCCAGAGCACCATCAGGCACGAAGAGGGTTTGGGGTCCATCATAAGGTGGGCTTTGGGTTTGGGTCCCTCATGAGGCACATGGGGACTTGGGAATCCCCTGTAAGGTGTGCAGGGGGCTGAGGTTCCTCCTATGGCTCACAGGGATATTCTGGGGTCTCTCCTAAGGCGTGCAGGGGGCTGGGGTCCCTCGGCAGGTGCACAGTGGGGTTAAACCTCAGGAGGTTTCTTGCTGTTCTTCACACTGGAACGGGGCTGCTCTTGGTCAAGGCCGTGCCAAGCTGGGAGCAAATGTGCTGTCCCTGCTCTGCCCAGGCTGCTGGGACAGTGGATGGACTGAGCCCATCCCATCCCATCCCATCCCATCCCATCCCAGGGGTGTCCGGCCAGGCCAGGGACCCGCGTGGCGAAGGGGCCGCGGGGCAGCCTGACGAGCCGGGGGGCACAACAAGGGGCCTCCTCGCTCAGCCCTTGGCTGGAGCCAAACACTCCCTCACAGCCCCGGGCTTGGCCAGGGCACAGCAGGCACTGCGGGGGTACAGCTGAGCCCGGGGCTTCTCACACCAACCGCAGCCTGGGCCTTATTGCGAAAATCCAGGGACTGAGAGCCACAGAAATACCCAGGAGACAGAGGAGCTAACTAAAGAAATAAACTTGTATTTGAATCAAAGGCACAGCTTGCTCAACAAATCTCACTAAGGTCTCTCAACTGGGTGGAGGTTGCAGCCTCTTTTATCCTCTTGGCCCCACAATGCCAGTCCCTCCCAGTTTCTCCAGGGGCTGAGATACTCTGGGGTTACAGACTTCCTCACATGCCCTATTCCATTCTTATGAAGTGTCTCTGAAGAGCACTGAAGGACAAACTACACATTTTTCAAGATGAAGGTTCCAACACCTTGGCTCCATCCTCCTGTTGCCTGTGATGTGCAGGGGTGGTTGTGCAGGCATTTTACAGTAACTGCCCTCAGTTTATTCATCAGGAGAGCAAATGTCATAACATACCCAAAAGTGGCTTTTTACTCAGTGTTGTCATGGCTGAGATACTCGGACAGATGGGACAATTCAAGCACTTGGATGCAAAGCTGTCTGAAGGCAGCAAAGGATAAAGTGACAGAGGACACTGTTCAGTTCTTAGGGCAGAGAGAGTGGAAACAGAAAGGGCTCTCACAAATAAAGAGCTGCATGTTCACTGTTGGTGTTTAATACATCCCTTTCCCTGCAGTAGAGCTTGTTCTCTCTTTCCAAGGCTGGTGTTTCTCCGTTCCAGTCACTGGAAGCCCATGGCTGCCGGAATGCAAATGCCATTGCAACTGTCAAGGGAACTGGGAGCCTAAATTGCAACAGAGGCACAGCCAGCCTTTTTCCTTGAATCTCGTGGAAGTCCAGTCTGCAATGGATTCATTGCTTGCTGGTGTTGGCCAAGCCTTGTGCTGGAACAAAGGTGCCAGCACTTGGATGGAGCAGGCAGGGACGGATCCCGGGCCCACGGTGCTGGCGTTTCTGCAGCTGCCCTGATTGCCTGCCCTGGGTTGTTTTAGGAATTGACATTGCAGGTAGAGCCATGAAACGTCTCCCTTGTGCAGTGTCACATAAACCAGTTCTGATGAAAACAAGTGGATTGGACAGAGCTGTGGGGGGGGTCCTGCTCCCCTCGTGGGAGGGCAGCTCCTGAGATCTGTCCTCACAATCCCACCCAGGCAGTGAGGTCACAGCAGGGCTGTGAGGTCACAGAGCCCCGTGGTCCCAACTGTTGTGGCAGCAGCGGTGTCAGAGCTGGTGGCGTTTGGAGAGTGATTGCTGGCCAGAGCTTAAACAGCAGCCTGTCAGGACACAGCGTTGTCAGGACAGCGGTGTCAGGACAGAGGGGGCAGCAGTAGCTGCGGGACGGTGTGAGGGCGAGGGGCCATGGCCCTTGCTCTCCGCCTCTCCCTCCTCCTCCTCCTGGCAGTGGCCCTGCACGCCAGGGCTGCCCAGGCTGCTCCGGTGCCAGCGCGGGGAGCAGGTGAGCCGGCGGCCTGGGGCACCTTTCCCGGCCCAGCGGGCTCTTCTCCCCGGGAAGCCTCGGGGATGGTTTTCCCCAGGGCTTTAGCCAGGGGTTCCTGGGGGCGGGAGAGAGCCCCAAGGGGCCCTTGGCTGCTCCAGCCGCTCCTCCAGGGATGTTGCACAGGGATGGGAAGAGTGTGCAGAGCGGCCAGGAGCCAGCCCAGAGCTGCCCAGGCCCCTCTGCAGCTCTGGCCATGTCCATTGACATCTGGCCCCCACAGTGCTCCCCGACCCCCCTGCAGTGCCACAGTTCTCTGAGGCAGAAGGGGATCCCAGCACACAATGGAAATGGTTCCCATCTCTGTTTGCTTCTAGATGGGGGCTCTGGGAATACTTCTCCTTTAAATTGGCTGCGTGAAGTTTTGGAGCCCTTGGGGCCTCCTGCAGGTAAATCTCAATATCCACTCAAAGAATAACCATTGACAGCATGGCAAGAGCCAGGTGACAGAATCTTCCCTGGCTGTTGAGTTACAGGGGTGTCTGCAAGGAGGACCTTTCCAGATCCTGTGCTGCTTCCTCCACACAAGCCCAGCTCACATGGCAAGCGTGAGTAGTCTCTCCCTTCTGACATCACAGGCTGAGCCCTGGTTTTCTCTAATCCATTCATGTCAAAAGGAACTACCTTCCATTCGGGTCCTCCTAATGGCAAGATCCAACCTTCAGGAGAGAAAAAGTCCCTTGATTCAAATGAAATTCTGAAAGAAATTGTGAAGGAACTGCAGGGAGAGCACAATACATCTATTTCCTCAACCTGAGCTGTGAGACTCATCAGCTGGGGGCTGCACAGCATTCAGGGGCTCCTGTGTCTCCTGAGAGCGCCTGACTCTGTCCCCTTGGGCTGTGGGAGCTGTCCTGGGGCAGGGAGGGTCAGGGCTGGCACTGCCTGCTGCAGGGATGGGTTGTGTGCGTGTCCCGCAAAGGAGCGACTGCTCAAGCAGCTCCGCTCCCCCCGGGCTCTCCTCCCAGCCTTCTGGGTTGGCTTTGGTGGCACAGCCAGTCCCCAGGGCTGGGAGCCTCCAGGCACCCACACTGAGGGAAACAGAGAACGTCCTGTCTGTCCCCAACGTGCTGTCAGCTTAGCAGGGGTGCCCAGGACGGGCTAACGCTCCCAATTGCTCCCACAGAGGCAGCCGGTGCCACAACACGTGCTCCCGATATCCAGGAGAGCACTGGCAGAGGTTTCTGTCGGGGAACACAATGTTTGATTATGATAATGGCAAGCATGTTTGGCGGGCAGCTAGCCATCATGTTGTGCTGTGTTGGAATCCGATACTGGAGGATGAGAAAAGGGTGAGTTGTTTGTTGCTCTCCCCCTCCAACAGCTTCCTTTGAAGGCAGCTCAGAGCCATGGAACATTCCCAGTCTGGCTGCTGGGGAGCGGCCAGTTAGGCCTTGGCCAGAGAACTCTGCTGAGGGTTCTGCTGCTGGGCAGGGCTGTCACTGCCTCTCCCTGTGTGCCACCCGCAGCTGGGTCTCAGACACCTCCTCTCTCCACAGGTCCCGCTCTGCCCCTGCTCCAGACAAGCCAGACACCTCGGGCAGGAAGCAGCAGATCTCTTATCTCAACTCTCCCAACCTATACCCAGCTGTGGTGCCGCAGCTTCAGAACCTCCAGTTCCAGCTGCCACCCAAACGAGCCCCTCCGTCCCTGAGCCCCCTGGCCCTGCACTCCAGCCGGCTCTGAAGGTGGGCCCCCCAACAGGTTGGGTTGGCCCAAATCTTACGAACAAATAAAGAGAGACTGAGCTATCACTGAGTCTCTGGGTGGTCCCACCAGCAAAGCCCCAAGGCCCCAGCCCTGGCTGAGCTCCGTGCCCGGGCACAGCCGTGGATGCCCACGGTGTGGGCAGGCAGGAGCCAGGCTGGGGCTGGGAGAGCCCACGGTGAGGGACCTTGGGCTGAGGGCACATTTACTGCAGAGGGACCATCTGGACCTTGTGCTGTTTAAAACCACACTGAAGGCAATGGGCAGTGGGACCTTCACACGTCAGGATCTGAATTTCGCAAAGGCCACCTGGTTAGTTAACACTGGTGGCTCTACCAATTAAGCCCTGCCAATCAGAGCCCTTACAAACCACAGAAGGAGATAAAGTCCCCATGGCACACATGAGGAACATGTTAAGGAAGACAGTTTGGACTAGTCCTGCCTCAAGCAAAGGCAAACTCATCTATGGGACTGTTTTTGCTCAGGGACCTGGGTGCACTTGGTGGGTAATGCAGAGGGATGGGGAAGCATGTTGTGCACCTCAAGGGGATGTGATTTTGGGTGAGAACATTCTGTAACATTTAATTGCATGTATAATAATGGTTGCTGAACCACACTGCCACTGTATCCCATAAAAGCCATGGACAACGATGCTCCAGTTACACCAGTCACGACTAAATGAACTCAAAACACATCTTGGGGGATGGTCAGTGGCTACTGAAATAACACCTGTGCTTCTGAATAGTTATGTGTATGTGTATCTATATACATATGTATACAGTTAAAAGGGGAATAATTTTGGCATGATGATGATGGTATAGAACAAGGAGTGGATTATGTCATGGTTACAGAGATAAGAGGTGGACGTTAGCACTACATGGGTGTGACCAAACTCTATATTCTGCACCATCAACATCATCATTGGAGGATGTGGTTCCAGCAGGAAATGCCAAGGTGCCAGAAGAGGGACTTTTTTTATTCCTGCCTCGGTGGCCAAAGTGGTGGACTGTCCCTCTGAACTCTGCTGGCAGAAGTGGAAGGGTGGCCTTTCTTTGGCCAGGCTTGCTCAGGAGAGGGAGGGCCAGGGCTGCCGCTGCCACAATTGCCCCAGGGCCATCGGATCCGCTCCGTGAGTCCCAGGATCTGTTGAAGCTGCTCTATGAGTCCCAGGATCTGTTGGAGCCGCTCTGTCAGTCCCGGATCTGTTGGAGATGCTTTGTGAGTCTCAGGAGCCATTGGAGCTGCTCCATCAGTCCCAGAAGCCATTGGAGACATTCTGTGAGTCCCAGGAGCCGTCAGAGCCGCTCCATGAGTTCCAGGATCTCTTGGAGCTGCTCTGTGAGTCCCAGGAGCCATTGGAGCCATTCTGTGAGTCCCAGGAGCTGTTGGAGCCACTTCTCAAGCCCTGCCACAGGTCAGAGCCATCCCAAATCCGAAAACAAACGTCGTCACTACCGCAGGGATCGTCACCACTATGGACACCACTGGACCCAGTGTCCCTGCAGCAAAAGTCCTTGCAAACAAAATACTTTTCCAAGTTTTGCTTTGCCCCTGTTCCCCGTTGTTTGTTCGGCTCAGGAGGGCGTTAAACCACGGAAAATCCTTTGCCACGTTGATTTCTTTTTTCTCCTGAGCCATGTGAGGTGAAGAACAGGAAGGGGCGCCCTTGCTTTTTTGTCCTGGGGTCCAGGCTGGAAAACCACAGTATATGGTCTCTGTGGGGAGCAGTTTTTTGTTTGTGCAGTGGTGGACACTCCTGTCTGCAGGTAAACCACTCCCTTTCTATTGTTCTGTTTACTGCAAGTTTTTCTTTTAAAAATTTTGTAAGTGTGTGTAAAACTGTGTCCCAGTTTAAATGAGACACAGGCATTTTGCTGAGAATGAGTTAGGAGAAAAGACTCAAACTCCTCCCTCTAAGCAATTATAAATCTGAAATAAGGAGGGGAAAAAAAATATGGAAAAGGGAAAAATAACAGCCCTTTATGAAAAGGTACTTGTGTATTGGCAGAAACAATGAAAGAAAACAAGTGAAACAACCAAACAATGTTTCTATACCCACAAATAATCCCCTTCAAAACAAACAAATAAACAAGTACACTGGGAAAGGGGAGAGAGAGAGAGGGGATAGAAAAAACAACAAAAAAAGTCCTCCCCGATGGGAAAAAAACTCACTCTGTTCAGCTGGTCGAATCGTGCAGCACAGTCTTCCCTCTCCCCTTGATGTGCACAAGGACTGCCACCAGGAAAGAAAACAAACTGGAATGGGGAAGGGGAAAAACTTCCAGAAAAACAGTTCCTCTCTGATGAAAAATCCAAGCAGGATCCACAGCTGGCAAGCAGGCTGAGAACAAAAGAACCACCGAGCTTCCACTCTGACCTTGTTCCAGCCTCAGCTGCAAGCCCAAACTCCTCCCCCCTGTTTCCCAAGAGATGAGAGAAAAAAAACTAAAGAGGAGCTCCTCACCTCCCCCAGAAGAGATTCTGAGCAATTTACCAGAAAGCTGCTTCTTTTGTGCCCCATAAGTGCCCACGTACAACCCTGCATGCAGTGGGCAGGGGGAAGGGAAAAATTCCTGCCTAGTTTCCAAGAATCAGCAAAACCATGACAAACTGTGATTCCAACAATTTTATTTTGCCAGGGTCTCTCCGATCACCCTGCCCAAAGGGGGAAGAGAAGGGGGTGGACATCCTCAGTGGGGTTAACTTTTCTTTTCCCCCTGGGTTATTTAAACCACCAAACAGGTCCAGGACCACATTGTCGTGCTGCAATAAAGGTGCCCTCAGCCCAAGGACCCTCCCCACGGGCTCCCCCAGCCCCTCGGGGCCCCGCTGCTGGTCACAGGAGCCCCAGCCTGGCTCCTGCCTGCCCACACCGTGGGCATCCACGGCTGTGCCCGGGCACGGAGCTCAGCCAGGGCTGGGGCCTTGGGGCTTTGCTGGTGGGACAGCTCGACACTCCAGGGATGCTGAATCTCTCTTTATTTGAACTAAAGGGGTGGGCAGGAAAGGACCAACTTCAGTACGGGCCAGAGGGTGGGATCAGTGGGTTTAGGGGCAGAGAGGATCTTTTTGGTGGCAGCTGGACCTTCACATCATAAAGCAGGTGGTGCAGTGGTGGAAACAAATCTGGGCTAGGCTGGGAAGTTAAAGGGTAAGAGCTCCACTTCTTCCTGACTGCAGTGTCTGCCTTGTCTGGAGCAGGGGCAGAGCGGGGCCTGTGGAGAGAGGAGGTGTCTGAGGCCCAGCTGCGGGTGGCACACAGGGAGAGGCAGTGACAGCCCTGCCCAGCAGCAGAACCCTCAGCAGAGTTCTCTGGCCAAGGCCTAACTGGCCGCTCCCCAGCAGCCAGACTGGGAATGTTCCATGGCTCTGAGCTGCCTTCAAAGGAAGCTGTTGGAGGGGGAGAGCAACAAACAACTCACCCTTTTCTCACCCTCCAGCACCAGACTGCAGCACAGCACAAGGTGATGACAAGCAGCCCGCCCAACATGCTTGCCATGATCACCGTCAGACAGCGTGTTCCCCGACAGAAACCTCTGCCAGTGCTCTCCTGGATATTGGGAGCACGTGTTGTGGCACCGGCTGCCTCTGTGGGAGCAATTGGGAGCGTTAGCCCGTCCTGGGCACCCCTGCTAAGCTGACAGCACGTTGGAGACGGCCAGGACGTTCTCTGTTTCCCTCAGTGTGGGTGCCTGGAGGCAGTGCCAGCACCGATCCCCCCTGCCCCGGGACAGCTCCCACAGCCAGAAAGGACAGAGTCAGACCCTCTCAGGAGACACAGGAGCCCCAGTGCAGCGAGGCTGCGATGGATCCCTTCCCACTGTGCAGCCCCTGCGTGTCCACAGAGCATCTAAAGCCCCACTGAGGAGTCTCACGGCTCAGGTTGAGGGAAATACACCCACCTTGCCCTCTCTGCAGTTCCTTTTGCATTTCTCTCATGCCTTCAGATGGCTCCTGGTCCTTCTTTTCACCTGAAGGTTGGCTCTTGCCTCTTGGAGGACCTGAAAGGGAAACAGTTTCATTGGACAGAAATGGATTAGAGAGAAGCAGAGCTCAGCCTGTGAGCTCAGCAGGGACAGACAACTCACCCTTGCCATGTGAGCTGGGCTTGAGTGGAACCAGCAGAGGAGCTGGAAAAGTCCTCTCTGCAGACACCCCTGTAATTCAACCACCGAAGCTTCTGTCATCTGGCTCTTGCCACATGTATGGGGTTTAGAATTTAGACTGATTAATCTTTGAGGGACAATTTACCTGCAGGGGGCCCCAAGGGCTCCAAAACTTCATGCAGCCAATCCAATGGAGAAGCATTTCCAGCACCCTCATCTAGAAGCAAACAGAGATGGGAACCATTTCCATTGTGTGCTGGGATCCCCTTCTGCCTCAGAGAACTGTGGCACTGCAGGGGGGTTGGGGAGCACTGTGAGGGCCAGATGTCAATGGACATGGCCAGAGCTGCAGAGGGGCCTGGGCAGCTCTGGGCTGGCTCCTGGCCGCTCTGCACACTCTTCCCATCCCTGTGCAACATCCCTGGAGGAGCAGCTGGAGCAGCCAAGGGTCCCTTAGTGCTCTCTCCCGCACCCAGGAACCCCTGGCTAAAGCCCTGGGGAAAAACTGCAGCAGGCAGTGCCACAACAAATCTTCCCTCCCTGCGAGAAAGTTTGCACAGCCCCAGGGGACAGAGCCACGCCCGCTTATGAGACACTGGAGCCTTGCTTTCTGCAGCAAGGGGAGCAGCTGCAGCGGGAGGGACCTTGGGGCCAGAGTCCCGTTTCCAGGGGCTGCAGAACGTGCTCCAGATGCTGCCAACCCGTCGCGCTTTCAGCTTTGGCTGCTGCCGTGCCAGGCACGAGCGGGCACTGGGGAAGAGCTGCTGCCACAGCCACCCCCATGGCCCACACCGGCTGTCCACGCCACAGCAATTACCCCGTGTGCCCGTGCCTGGCATCGCCTCCCTTCCGTCAGCAGAGCCTGGCACGGAGCCACTGCTTCCTTTGGGGAATGCTGCCTTCCACAGAGCCTCTTGGTCCAAATCTGGGGGAAGGAAGAAGGATATCTGGATCAGATGGAGCTGTTCTCCATAAGGGAGGTGGCATCTTCAGGAGGCAGTGCTAATAAATGACATGGCAAAGGTCCAGGAAAACAGCCGGGCTTTTAGGGCTGGGTCAGGGCACTCCCTCCTCCAAACAGCCGCCACACCGGAGCTGCCGGGAGACCAGGCAATTGCAGGGGATCTCCTGCTCTGCAGGGCCCGTTGGGCATTTTGGGCACAGGGTCAGGGGATGCTCAAGGCCTTCCTGCACAGGCTGGGGAGAAGCTGCAGCCAGGCCAGGCGGGGAAACAGCCCCGCAAGGCGTGAAAGCAGCAGCGGGGCAGCGAGGCTGCGATGGATCCCTTCCCGCTGTGCAGCCCCTGCGTGTCCACAGAGCATCTAAAGCCCCCACTGATGAGTCTCACGGCTCAGCCTGAGGGAAACACTCCCACCTGGCCCTCCCTGCAGCATTTCCTTCAGCGATTCTCTCATGGCCTCGGATTGGTCCTGGGATTTCTCTCCATCTTTAACTTTGTTCTTGGCTTTTGGAGGACCTGAATGGGAAGCAGTTCCATTTGACATGAATGGAGTAGAGAAAAGCAGAGCTCAGCCTGTGATGTCAGTAGGGACAGACTACTCACCCTTGCCATGTGAGCTGGGCTCTTTTGTAGGAACCAGCATAGGAGATGGAAAAGTCTTCTCTCCAGACACATCTGGAAAATCAACAGCCAGGGAAGATTCTGACACCTGCTCCTTGCCATGTTTTTTGTGTATAAAACATAGAACTATTATTCTTTGAGGGGAATTGAAAATTTACCTGCAGGAGGCCCCAAGGGCTCCAAAACTTCACGAAGCCAAAGCAACGGGGAAGCATTTCCAGCACCCTCATCTAGAAGCAAACAGAGATAGGAACCATTTCCATTGTGTGCTGGGATCCCCTTCTGCCTCAGAGAACTGTGGCACTGCAGGGGGGTCGGGGAGCACTGTGGGGGCCAGATGTCAATGGACATGGCCAGAGCTGCAGAGGGGCCTGGGCAGCTCTGGGCTGGCTCCTGGCCGCTCTGCACACTCTTCCCATCCCTGTGCAACATCCCTGGAGGAGCAGCTGGAGCAGCCAAGGGCACCTCAGGGCTCTCTCCCTCACACATAAAAAACCCTCACTAAATTCATGCCGTGATGGGCACGAGCGGGCACTGGGGAAGAGCTGCTGCCACAGCCACCCCCATGGCCCACACCGGCTGACCACACCACAGCAATTACCCCGTGTGCCCGTGCTTGGCATCGCCTCCCTTCCGTCAGCAGAGCCTGGCACGGAGCCACTGCTTCCTTTGGGGAACGCTGCCTTCCACAGAGCCTCTTGGTCCATCTCTGGGGGAAGCAAGAGGGACAGCTGGATCAGATGGAGCTGTTCTCCATAAGGGAGGTGGCATCTTCAGAATGCAAGACTTAGAAAAGACATGGACAATGAAAATGGATGATGTTTTCCCGCTGGGTCAGGGCACTCCCTCCCCCAAACAGCCGCCACACCGGAGCTGCCGGGAGACGAGGCAATTGCAGGGGATCTCCTGCTCTGCAGGGCCCGTGGGGCATTTTGGGCACAGGGTCAGGGGATGCTCAAGGCCTTCCTGCACAGGCTGGGGAGAAGCTGCAGCCAGGCCAGGCGGGGAAACAGCCCCGCAAGGCGTGAAAGCAGCAGCGGGGCAGCGAGGCTGCGATGGATCCCTTCCCGCTGTGCAGCCCCAGCGTGTCCACAGAGCATCTAAAGCCCCCACTGATGAGTCTCACGGCTCAGGCTGAGGGAAACACTCCCACCTGGCCCTTTCTGAAGTTCCTTCAAAATTTCGTTCACAACTTCATTTGACTTAAACGATTTTTTCTCTCCTGGACCTTGGTTCTTGGCTGTTGTAGGACCTGTGTGGGAATCCATTTGACATGAACAGATTAGAGAAAACCGGAGCTCAGCCTGTGAGCTCAGCAGGAACAGGCTACTCACCCCTGCCATGTGAGCTGGGCTTGTGCAGAGGAATCAGTTCAGGAACTGGAAAAGTCCTTCCAGCAGACACCTCTGTAACTCAACAGCCAGAGAAGCTTCTGTCATCTCTGGGGATCTGCACGGGCAGCCCTGAGGCGCAGGAGGGCTGAGGGGATCCCACGGGCACAGGGCACACACGGGCAGGTCTCTGTCCTGGCCCCTGCAGAGGCGCCCGGCTGGCCCAGCTTTGGGCTCTGAGCTGGCAGCTCTCCAAGGGGGAAAAGCCATGACGTACCCACACGACCTTCCAGAGGCTCAGCCCTGGGCCCCACGCCAGGTTCCTGATCCCCATCAGCCACAGGCTCGGCTGCAAAGAAGGGCAGGACAGAAGAGCTCCCTGACACAGCTGCAGACTCTCCCTCAGCCGCAGGGGCAGGGAGTGCAACTCGGCCACGGGATCCCTGCAGGGCCCTCATCTCTGCCCTCCCCTCAGGAGCAGGGGCAGAGCTCCCACGGGCCTGCAGTGGCCCCTGGCTGGGACCAAAGGAGCCCCAGGCAGAGCTGTCAGGGCACAAGGGACTCCCTGGAGCTGCCCCAGCTCTCAACTCAGCCCCAGCGAGGGCCGTGGCTCGGCAGCCGCAGCGGGAGCACCTCAGGCTCCCAGGGGCCGGCAAAGGAGCCGCGCCAGGCACAGCCCCGGGCACAGCCCTGGGCCCGACCCCTTCCCTCTCTGCCCTTCTGTGTCTGCACAGCGGCCACGGAGGGAACAACTGGCATTGCCATGGAAAGGACATTAAAAGCTAAATGCTCCTTCCTGCTCCCACGGACAGGGATCCTGTGGGATCCCTCTTGGGCCTGAGAACGGAGCAGGCCAAGATTGCCACAATGCAGCAACCTCGAGAGGCTCTTAAGGAAAAGGGCACCTGAATGAGCTCTTGCCACACCGACAGGGATTATTCTGTCAGGAAAGGGACACTGAGAACTTGCCTCCAGGTTGCCCAAGGGAATTCAGTGCATCCTTCACCAGGACTTCCAGATAATCCAAGTCATTCTCCCCATCTGGACGCAAACAGAGATGGGAACCATTTCCATTTTGTGCTGGGATCCCCTTCTGCCTCAGAGAACTGTGGCACTGCAGGAGGGTTGGGGAGCACTGTGGGGGCCAGATGTCAATGGACATGGCCAGAGCTGCAGAGGGGCCTGGGCAGCTCTGGGCTGGCTCCTGGCCGCTCTGCACACTCTTCCCATCCCTGTGCAACATCCCTGGAGGAGCGGCTGGAGCAGCCAAGGGCCCCTCGGGGCTCTCTCCCGCCCCCAGGAACCCCTGGCTAAAGCCCTGGGGAAAACCATCCCCGAGGCTTCCCGGGGAGAAGAGCCCGCTGGGCCGGGAAAGGTGCCCCAGGCCGCCGGCTCACCTGCTCCCCGCGCTGGCACCGGAGCAGCCTGGGCAGCCCTGGCGTGCAGGGCCACTGCCAGGAGGAGGAGGAGGGAGAGGCGGAGAGCAAGGGCCATGGCCCCTCGCCCTCACACCGTCCCGCAGCTACTGCTGCCCCCTCTGTCCTGACAACACTGTAATACAAGCTCTTTCCAGAAATCACTGTCCAGAAAACTCTGTCCAGTAATCGCTGTAAAGTAATCACTGTCCAGTAAACTCTGTCCAGCAATCCCTGTCCAGCAATCACTCTCCAAACGCCACCAACTCTGACACCGCTGCCGCCGCCGCTACTGCCGCAACAGTTGTAGTCAGGGACCGAGTGGTTGGTCATTGTGGTGCTGTGGGACCACGAGGCTCTGTGACCTCACAGCCCTGCTGTGACCTCACTGCCTGGGTGGATTGTGAGGTCAGAATACTCTTGCAGCAGATTTTGTTATGAGGAGACAGAGTTCGGTCCCTAGGAAGGCTTTTCTGCTTAAGAGGAACGTCCTTCTCAAAGGACGTTTCGATGATTTCTCCCTCCCCCAATTACCAGAGAAGTTCTCAGCCTGTCTGTCTGCAATGGGAGGACAGAGGGAACGCTCACAGACAATGCTACAGGGCTGCTGTGGCCCAGAGAGAGCCGGGGGGGCAGAGATAACAGGGGAGCCTGGAAGAGATCAGTGACTTTCTCAGGCCCAGTGCTCTTGTAGCTGGTGCAGAACATCCTTTGTAAGCTTTTTAGTGTTCTTGCCTTTGAAATAAACCTCTTTGAATTCTTTCCACTGCCTTGGCAATTTTGGGGGATACCTGCATGTTATTTTACAGGGACTGTGTGGGACAGATCTCATGAGCTGCCCTTCCAGCGAGAGTGGCACATCACCCCACGCAGCTCTGTCCAATCTTCTTGCTTTCATGAGAACTGATTTAGATGACACTGCACAAGGGAGACATTTCATGGCTCTACCTGCAATGTCAGTGAGGGCCAAACCTTTCAAAAAAAACCCCCAGGATCAGCCACTCTTGCCGGGGAGAAGCACTGAAAGTCTCTGCCCCTCAGCACCTTCCCACCCCGTGGGCCATGGTCACTGCCATCTAAGCCGTGGCCTCGGAACTCACAGTGCCAGGCTGCGGTTGGTGTGAGAAGCCCCGGGCTCAGCTGTACCCCCGCAGTGCCTGCTGTGCCCTGGCCAAGCCCGGGGCTGTGAGGGAGTGTTTGGCTGCATTGGGTGTGGATCGGTGTTCTTGCACAGTCTGCAGTGAGGTGCCAAGTGCCGGGCTGCGCAGTTGTCAGACACAGAGAGGTGCAGTTTGCCCAGAGACAGGGGGGCCGAGCAGCAGCAAAGAATGAGGAAGCCCCGTTTTGGAAAGGCTGGGGACCCTTCCCCTGCTGGCCGTGGAATGGGGACAGTGTGGGCGTGTGGGGAAGGCTGTAACCCCCCGGGCCTCGGCACTGGGGAAACGGGGAGGGACCTGCGCTGCGGGCAGGGGATCAAAGGGCTGCGAGCCCTGCCAAGGGGAGGGATCTCAGCTCTTGGAGATGGGCTGGAGAGCGAGACAGAGTTCACCCAGGGGAAAGAGGAATCTCCTGACGACATGGACAGTGTCGCCTCCAACGCCACCATGCCAAAGAAACCTGCCTAATGGGCGTCTACATTAACTGCAACCTGGCTAAACCCAGGATCAGGTTGAAGCCACCATTTGAAGTTACTTTCTTCTTGAGTTTATGGCCTTGCTCTCCTGAGCACGGCGACAGCTCTCTGATTGGGCAGTTTACCTGGGGTAGCTGCCCTAACCAATCAAGGTCCTCCCCAGTTACACAATAGTTGTAATCCATCCCCTTGATTGTAACACCCTGATGCTTACCCTATCATCTTTCCCTGGTATGAACACTCCTCCCATGCTCCTCCCCAGTTCTTGAACCTTCCCTAGCTGCTCCCTTAGAAACCCTCCATTTTGAGTCAAGAAAGCAGATCAGCTTTGGTCAGCATTGGGCACGGACTGATCAGCTTTAGGGCGGAGATCAGCTCACGACCCAGCTGTGAAGAGATCTGCAGTTCTGCTAAAAGAACCCGCTCGTTCTTTCCCATAATCTCAACCGTGTCACTCAGCGGGGGAGCTGCGGTGGGGTCTGCCTCGTGTTCCCATCAAAGTTTTGGTGAGCTGCTCTGGCTCTTGGCTCCTTCGGAGGCTCTTACCACCAGAATTCGTATGGGGAAAAGCTGCAGCCAAGGGCTGAGCGAGGAGGCCCCTTGTTGTGCCCCCCGGCTCGTCAGGCTGCCCCGCGGCCCCTTCGCCACGCGGGTCCCTGGCCCGGCCGGACGCCCCCGGGAAGGGCCCCGCTTTGCCCCCAGCGCAGAGAGCCCGGGCTGAGCCCACTCGGCCCTCTGCCAACCTTACGGGGCTCCCCAAGCACCTGCCCAGCACAGGAGAGGCCCCAGACCCCCTGAGAACCTCCTGAGGGGCCGCAGCTCCCTGCACGGCTTATGAAGGACCCCAAACCCCCTGCCCGCCTTAGAGGAAAATCCAACCCCCTGACTGTGTTCCTGCTGACAAGTCCTCAGCTCCCTGCAAGTCTTACACAGGACCTCAGCCCCTGCACACCTTACAGGGGACTCCAAATTTCCTCCTGACTTATGGGGACCCCCAGCCCAGCAACGCTGAGTGTTTTGACCTGGGAAATGAAGTGTGTGGTTACCCCCGGGTTGTTGATGCTCTCTAGAGCTGTTCTGTGAATCCTTCCATGAAGGATTTCTGTATGGAGTGCAGTCCAGTCCCATGCCCTGTTTTTCCAAGGCAGGCCATTACTGAAAACCCTGGCAAATGTTACCTGCAAATTTGTCAGACCCAGGGTGTTACCCTGGCTGCCCTCTCAATGCACCCTTCAAGCAGAGGGTGATCACAGCTGAGTTACTCCCCAGGGAGTCAAAGCCTTCATTAGGGAGTGTCTGAACAATGGTCTCAGCACCCAGGATTGGTGATTGCCCATCAATTAGGTCCCATCAAATCCTGTTAATTGGCAAGAACCTTTGTTTTGTCTCCAGACGTTACTTCTCAGGCTGTGCCCCTGAAAATGCTCTTGATGGCATCCCTCTTTTCCTGGGCATCCTCATTGAGGAGGCCCAGGCCCAGAAGGTGCCACTGCAGTAAAGGTGCCCTCAGCCCAAGGACCCTCCCCACGGGCTCCCCCAGCCCCTCGGGGCCCCGCTGCTGGTCACAGGAGCCCCAGCCTGGCTCCTGCCTGCCCACACCGTGGGCATCCACGGCTGTGCCCGGGCACGGAGCTCAGCCAGGGCTGGGGCCTTGGGGCTTTGCTGGTGGGACAGCTCGACACTCCAGGGATGCTGAATCTCTCTTTATTCGAACTAAAGGGGTGGGCAGGAAAGGACCAACTTCAGTACGGGCCAGAGGGTGGGATCAGTGGGTTTAGGGGCAGAGAGGATATTTTTGGTGGCAGCTCGACCTTCACATCATAAAGAAGGTGGTGCAGCGGTGGAAACAAATCTGGGCTAGGGTGGGAAGTTAAAGGGTGAGAGCTCCACTTTTTCCTGACTGCAGTGTCTGCCTTGTCTGGAGCAGGGGCAGAGCGGGGCCTGTGGAGAGAGGAGGTGTCTGAGGCCCAGCTGCGGGTGGCACACAGGGAGAGGCAGTGACAGCCCTGCCCAGCAGCAGAACCCTCAGCAGAGTTCTCTGGCCAAGGCCTAACTGGCCGCTCCCCAGCAGCCAGACTGGGAATGTTCCATGGCTCTGAGCTGCCTTCAAAGGAAGCTGTTGGAGGGGGAGAGCAACAAACAACTCACCCTTTTCTCACCCTCCAGCACCAGACTGCAGCACAGCACAAGGTGATGACAAGCAGCCCGCCCAACATGCTTGCCATGATCACCGTCAGACAGCGTGTTCCCCGACAGAAACCTCTGCCAGTGCTCTCCTGGATATTGGGAGCACGTGTTGTGGCACCGGCTGCCTCTGTGGGAGCAATTGGGAGCGTTAGCCCGTCCTGGGCACCCCTGCTAAGCTGACAGCACGTTGGAGACGGCCAGGACGTTCTCTGTTTCCCTCAGTGTGGGTGCCTGGAGGCAGTGCCAGCACCGATCCCCCCTGCCCCGGGACAGCTCCCACAGCCAGAAAGGACAGAGTCAGACCCTCTCAGGAGACACAGGAGCCCCAGTGCAGCGAGGCTGCGGTGGATCCCTTCCCACTGTGCAGCCCCTGCGTGTCCACAGAGCATCCAAAGCCCCACTGAGGAGTCTCACGGTTCAGGCTGAGGAAAAGGGACCCACCCTGTCCCTGCCCCAGCTCATTTAGTATTTGTCTCATGCCTTCAGATGGCTCCTGGTCCTTCTTTTCACCTGAAGGTTGGCTCTTGCCTCTTGGAGGACCTGAAAGGGAAACAGTTTCATTGGACAGGAATGGATTAGAGAGAAGCAGAGCTCAGCCTGTGAGCTCAGCAGGGACAGACAACTCACCCTTGCCATGTGAGCTGGGCTTGAGTGGAACCAGCAGAGGTGCTGGAAAAGTCCTCTCTGCAGACACCCCTGTAATTCAATCACAGAAGCTTCTGTCATCTGGCTCTTGCCACATGTATGGGGTTTAGAATTTAGACTGAATAATCTTTGAGGGACAATTTACCTGCAGGAGGCCCCAAGGGCTCCAAAACTTCACGAAGCCAATCCAACGGAGAAGCATTTCCAGCACCCTCATCTAGAAGCAAACAGAGATGGGAACCATTTCCATTGTGTGCTGGGATCCCCTTCTGCCTCAGAGAACTGTGGCACTGCAGGGGGGTCGGGGAGCACTGTGGGGGCCAGATGTCAATGGACATGGCCAGAGCTGCAGAGGGGCCTGGGCAGCTCTGGGCTGGCTCCTGGCCGCTCTGCACACTCTTCCCATCCCTGTGCAACATCCCTGGAGATTCCTGGAGACACCGGAGCTGCCTGGAGACCAGGCAATTGCAGGGGATCTCCTGCTCTGCAGGGCCCGTGGGGCATTTTGGGCACAGGGTCAGGGGATGCTCAAGGCCTTCCTGCACAGGCTGGGGAGAAGCTGCAGCCAGGCCAGGCGGGGAAACAGCCCCGCAAGGCGTGAAAGCAGCAGCGGGGCAGCGAGGCTGCGATGGATCCCTTCCCGCTGTGCAGCCCCTGCGTGTCCACAGAGCATCTAAAGCCCCCACTGATGAGTCTCACGGCCCAGGATGAGGGAAACACTCCCACCTGGCCCTCCCTGCCGCATTTCCTTCAGCGATTCTCTCATGGCCTCTGATGGCTCCTGGGATTTCTCTCCATCTTTAACTTTGTTCTTGGCTGTTGGACGGCCTGAATGGGAAGTAATTCCATTTGACATGAATGGATTAGAGAAAACCAGAACTCTGTCTGTGAGCTCAGCAGGGACAGACTTCTCACCTTTGGCATGTGAGCTGGGCTCTTGTGTAGCCACTAGAAAAGGAGCTGGAAAAATCTTCTCTGCAGACACATCTGTAATTTCAACATCCAGAGAAGATCCTGACACCTGCCTCTTTCCATGTTTATTGCGTATAAAATATTTTTTGAGGGGAATATTCTTTGAGGAATATTGTTTTAAGGAAAATATTCTTTGAGGGGAATTGAGACTTTACCTGCAGGAGGCCCCAAGGGCTCCAAAACTTCACGCAGCCAATCTACTGTGGAAGCATTCCCAGCACCCTCATCTAGAAGCAAACAGAGGTGGGAACCATTTCCATTTTGTGCTGGGATCCCCTTCTGCCTCAGAGAACTGTGGCACTGCAGGGGGGTCGGGGAGCACTGTGGGGGCCAGATGTCAATGGACATGGCCAGAGCTGCAGAGGGGCCTGGGCAGCTCTGGGCTGGCTCCTGGCCGCTCTGCACACTCTTCCCATCCCTGTGCAACATCCCTGGAGGAGCGGCTGGAGCAGCCAAGGGCCCCTCGGGGCTCTCTCCCACACCCAGGAACCCCTGGCTAAAGCCCTGGGGAAAACCATCCCCGAGGCTTCCCGGGGAGAAGAGCCCGCTGGGCCGGGAAAGGTGCCCCAGGCCGCCGGCTCACCTGCTCCCCGCGCTGGCACCGGAGCAGCCTGGGCAGCCCTGGCGTGCAGGGCCACTGCCAGGAGGAGGAGGAGGGAGAGGCGGAGAGCAAGGGCCATGGCCCCTCGCCCTCACACCGTCCCGCAGCTACTGCTGCCCCCTCTGTCCTGACAGTGCTGGTCTTTAATATATGTTCTGTAATCTCTTTTCAGTTGTCTCTCTCCAGTAAACTCTCCAAACGCCACCAACTCTGACACCGCTGCCGCCGCCGCTGCTGCCGCAACAGTTGTAGTCGGGGACCGAGTGGTTGGTCATTGTGGTGCTGTGGGACCACGGGGCTCTGTGACCTCACAACCCTGCTGTGACCTCACTGCCTGGGTGGGATTGTGAGGACAGATCTCAGGAGCTGCCCTCCCACGAGGGGAGCACATCCCCCCCCCCAGTTCTGTCCAGTCCACTTGTTTTCATCAGAACTGGTTTACATGACTGTCCCAGTTTAAATGAGACACAGGTAGTTTGCTGAGAATGAGTTATGCGAAAAGACCCAAACTCCTCCCTCTAAGCAATTATAACTGCAAAATTAAGAGGCTCCGATTGAAGGAAAGGAAATTATGAAAAAGGAAAAAATAAGAGCCCTTTATAAAACGTATAAGTTATCGGCAGAAACCACAAAGAAAGCAAAAAAATTAGTATAATAACCAAACAATACTCCTGTACCCACAGATAATCGCCTTCAAAACAAACCAATAAACAAGCAAAGGAAAAAAACAGGTAAACAGTTCAGTTTGCACCCTTTGGTGCAATTCCAACCACAGTCAACAGGGAGCGCCCTTTGGTCACAGGAGATGCAGAGGTTGGAGTGTGTTGTTTCAGTCACCAGGTGGCAGCTCTCTATGCTGGCCGGCAGGGAGTGCAGTGGAATCACTGGCTGCCGCCACGTGGGAAGGAGGAGGGGGGAGAGTAACACCCTCCAGGGTGTGTTGGAGAAACCAAAAAAAAAAAAATGGGTTCCCCATCCCTTCCCACACACTGGGAAAGGGGAGAGGGAGATGAGGAAGGGAAACAGCAACAAAAAAAGAAAGTCCTCCCAATGAAAAGATAACCCAAACCAGAACTCACTCCGTTCGGCTGGTCGAACTGTTCTGCATAGTCCTCTCTCTCCCCGTGATGTGCACAAGGACCACTGCCAGGAAAAAAAAACAAACTGGAATGGGGAAGGGGGGAAAAAAAAACCTCCAGAAAAAACAACTCCTCTCTGATGAAAAATATGATCAGGGTCTTCTACTGGCCAGCAGGTCGGGAGCAACAGGAACCACCAGCTTCCACTCTGACCTGTGTTCCAGCCACAGCCAGCCCAAAAGCTACTCCCCCCCCGTTTCCCAGGAGAAGAGAGAAAAAGTAAACAGGAGCCCCTCATATCCCCCATTTCCTAGAAGACTAAGTTCTGGGCCTTTAAGCAGAGGACCAGTTCTTTTGCATCTCTTAAGTGCTCACTTGATAGCTGTGCACGCAGTGGGCAGGGGGACGGGAAAAATTCCTATTTAGTTTCCAAGAACCAGCTAAACCATAACAATGGCATTGCACAAGGGAGACGTTTCATAGCTCTACCTGCAATGTCAATGCCAAGTCCAACATTCAGCTCCTGTCGGGGATTCCCACTCTTGCAGGCAGCACCTGCCAGCTCTTCCCCCGCCACGCCGACACCGAGTGTGTGCTGTGCACTCCGTGCCGGGGTTTGGCCCATATTTAAACAGTGAAGGACTCTGTGCTGTAATTCCTAAAAACAACCCAGGGCAGGCAATCAGGGCAGCTGCAGAAACGCCAGCACCGTGGGCCCGGGATCCGTCCCTGCCTGCTCCATCCAAGTGCTGGCACCTTTGTTCCAGCACAAGGCTTGGCCAACACCAGCAAGCAATGAATCCATTGCAGACTGGACTTCCACGAGATTCAAGGAAAAAGGCTGGCTGTGCCTCTGTTGCAATTTAGGCTCCCAGTTCCCTTGACAGTTGCAATGGCATTTGCATTCCGGCAGCCATGGGCTTCCAGTGACTGGAACGGAGAAACACCAGCCTTGGAAAGAGAGAACAAGCTCTACTGCAGGGAAAGGGATGTATTAAACACCAACAGTGAACATGCAGCTCTTTATTTGTGAGAGCCCTTTCTGTTTCCACTCTCTCTGCCCTAAGAACTGAACAGTGTCCTCTGTCACTTTATCCTTTGCTGCCTTCAGACAGCTTGGCATCCAAGTGCTTGAATTGTCCCGTCTGTCCGAGTATCTCAGCCATGACAACACTGAGTAAAAAGCCATTTTTGGGTATGTTATGACATTTGCTCTCCAGAAAAATAAACTGAGGGCAGTTACTGTAAAATGCCTGCACAACCACCCCTGCACATCACAGGCAACAGGAGGATGGAGCCAAGGTGTTGGAACCTTCATCTTGAAAAATGTGTAGTTTGTCCTTCAGTGCTCTTCAGAGATACTTCATAAGAATGGAATAGGGCATGTGAGGAAGTCTGTAACCCCAGAGTATCTCAGCCCCTGGAGAAACTGGGAGGGACTGGCATTGTGGGGCCAAGAGGATAAAAGAGGCTGCAACCTCCACCCAGTTGAGAGACCTTAGTGAGATTTGTTGAGCAAGCTGTGCCTTTGATTCAAATACAAGTTTATTTCTTTAGTTAGCTCCTCTGTCTCCTGGGTATTTCTGTGGCTCTCAGTCCCTGGATTTTCGCAATAAGGCCCAGGCTGCGGTTGGTGTGAGAAGCCCCGGGCTCAGCTGTACCCCCGCAGTGCCTGCTGTGCCCTGGCCAAGCCCGGGGCTGTGAGGGAGTGTTTGGCTCCAGCCAAGGGCTGAGCGAGGAGGCCCCTTGTTGTGCCCCCCGGCTCGTCAGGCTGCCCCGCGGCCCCTTCGCCACGCGGGTCCCTGGCCCGGCCGGACACCCCTGGGATGGGATGGGATGGGATGGGATGGGATGGGATGGGATGGGATGGGATGGGATGGGATGGGATGGGATGGGATGAGATGGGATGGGATGGGATGGGATGGGATGGGATGGGATGGGATATGCTCAGTCCATCCACTGTCCCAGCAGCCTGGGCAGAGCAGGGATGGCACATTTGCTCCCAGCTTGGCACGGCCTTGACTCAGAATGGCCCCGTTCCAGTGCCGGGCGTGTGAAGAACAGAAAGAAACCTCCTGAAGTTTAACACCACTGCACGCCTGCCAAAGGACCTCAGCCCCCTGCAGGCCTTACAAGGGTCTGTCCTCAAGCACCTGCATACCACAGAAGCCCCAGACCCCCTGAGAACCTCATGAGGGGCCACAGCCCCCTGCAAGTCTTACAGGGGATCTCAGCCACCTGCACTCCTCAGAAGAGGGCCCAAAATATCCCTGGGTGCCTCATGAGGGCCCCCAGCCCCTAGACCCACCTTAGGTGGGACTCCAAATTCCCTCCTGCCTTATGCAGAATCCAACCCAGCAACACTGAGTGTTTTGACCTGGGAAATGAAGTGTGTGGTTGCCCCTGGATTGTTGGTGCTCTCTAGAGCTGTTCTGTGAATCCTTCCATGAAGGATTTCTGTATGGAGTGCAGTCCAGTCCCATGCCCTGTTTTTCCAAGGCAGGCCATTACTGAAAACCCTGGCAAATGTTACGTGCAAATTTGTCAGACCCAGGGTGTTACCCTGGCTGCCCTCTCAATGCACCCTTCAAGCAGAGGGTGATCACAGCTGAGTTACTCCCCAGGGAGTCAAAGCCTCGTTCAGAGAGCATCTGAACAGGGGCTCAGCACCAGAGGTGACAAGGAGACCCCTTGTTCTGCCTGCTGACATGACAACATCCCTACAGATGCTCTCGATGACTTCCCTCTTTTCCTGGGCATCCTATTTGAGGAGGCCCAGGCCCAGATGGTGCCACTGCAATAAAGGTGCCCTCAGCCCAAGGACCCTCCCCACGGGCTCCTCCAGCCCCTCGGGGCCCCGCTGCTGGTCACAGGAGCCCCAGCCTGGCTCCTGCCTGCCCACACCGTGGGCATCCACGGCTGTGCCCGGGCACGGAGCTCAGCCAGGGCTGGGGCCTTGGGGCTTTGCTGGTGGGACAGCTCGACACTCCAGGGATGCTGAATCTCTCTTTATTTGAACTAAAGGGGTGGGCATGAAAAGACCAACTTCAGTACGGGCCAGAGAGAGGGATCAGTGGGTTTAGGGGCAGAGAGGATCTTTTTGGTGGCAGCTGGACCTTCACATCATAAAGCAGGTGGTGCAGTGGTGGCAACAAATCTGGGCTAGGCTGGGAAGTTAAAGGGTGAGAGCTCCACTTTTTCCTGACTGCAGTGTCTGCCTTGTCTGGAGCAGGGGCAGAGCGGGACCTGTGGAGAGAGGAGGTGTCTGAGGCCCAGCTGCAGGTGGCACACAGGGAGAGGCAGTGACAGCCCTGCCCAGCAGCAGAACCCTCAGCAGAGTTCTCTGGCCAAGGCCTAACTGGCCGCTCCCCAGCAGCCAGACTGGGAATGTTCCATGGCTCTGAGCTGCCTTCAAAGGAAGCTGTTGGAGGGGGAGAGCAACAAACAACTCACCCTTTTCTCACCCTCCAGCACCAGACTGCAGCACAGCACAAGGTGATGACAAGCAGCCCGCCCAACATGCTTGCCATGATCACCGTCAGACAGCGTGTTCCCCGACAGAAACCTCTGCCAGTGCTCTCCTGGATATTGGGAGCACGTGTTGTGGCACCGGCTGCCTCTGTGGGAGCAATTGGGAGCGTTAGCCCGTCCTGGGCACCCCTGCTAAGCTGACAGCACGTTGGAGACGGCCAGGACGTTCTCTGTTTCCCTCAGTGTGGGTGCCTGGAGGCAGTGCCAGCACCGATCCCCCCTGCCCCGGGACAGCTCCCACAGCCACAAAGGACAGAGTCAGACCCTCTCAGGAGACACAGGAGCCCCAGTGCAGCGAGGCTGTGATGGAGCCCTTCCCACTGTGCAGCCCCTGCGTGTCCACAGAGCATCCAAAGCCCCACTGAGGAGTCTCACGGCTCAGCCTGAGGGAAAGGGACTCACCCTGTCCCTGCCCCAGCTCATTTAGTGTTTGTCCCATGCCTTCAGATGGCTCCTGGTCCTTCTTTTCACCTGAAGGTTGGCTCTTGCCTCTTGGAGGACCTGAAAGGGAAAGAGTTTCATTGGACAGGAATGGATTAGAGAGAAGCAGAGCTCAGCCTGTGAGCTCAGCAGGGACAGACAACTCACCCTTGCCATGTGAGCTGGGCTTGAGTGGAACCAGCAGAGGAGCTGGAAAAGTCCTCTCTGCAGACACCCCTGTAATTCAACCACAGAAGCTTCTGTCATCTGGCTCTTGCCACATGTATGGGGTTTAGAATTTAGACTGATTAATCTTTGAGGGACAATTTACCTGCAGGGGGCCCCAAGGGCTCCAAAACTTGACGCGGCCAATCCAGTGGAGAAACATTCCCAGCACCCTCATCTAGAAGCAAACAGAGATGGGAACCATTTCCATTGTGTGCTGGGATCCCCTTCTGCCTCAGAGAACTGTGGCACTGCAGGGGGGTCGGGGAGCACTGTGGGGGCCAGATGTCAATGGACATGGCCAGAGCTGCAGAGGGGCCTGGGCAGCTCTGGGCTGGCTCCTGGCCGCTCTGCACACTCTTCCCATCCCTGTGCAACATCCCTGGAGATTCCTGGAGACACCGGAGCTGCCTGGAGACCAGGCAATTGCAGGGGATCTCCTGCTCTGCAGGGCCCGTGGGGCATTTTGGGCACAGGGTCAGGGGATGCTCAAGGCCTTCCTGCACAGGCTGGGGAGAAGCTGCAGCCAGGCCAGGCGGGGAAACAGCCCCGCAAGGCGTGAAAGCAGCAGCGGGGCAGCGAGGCTGCGATGGATCCCTTCCCGCTGTGCAGCCCCTGCGTGTCCACAGAGCATCTAAAGCCCCCACTGATGAGTCTCACGGCTCAGCCTGAGGGAAACACTCCCACCTGGCCCTCCCTGCCGCATTTCCTTCAGCAATTCTCTCATGGCCTCTGATGGCTCCAGGGATTTCTTTCCATCTTTAACTTCGTTCTTGGCTGTTGGACGACCTGAATGGGAAGCAGTTCCATTTGCCATGAATGGAGTAGAGAAAACCAGAGCTCAGCCTGAGAGCTTAGCAGGGACAGACTACTCACCCTTGCCATGTGAGCTGGGCTCTGGCTCTTGTGTAGCAACCAGCATAGGAGATGGAAAAGTCCTCTCTCCAGACACATCTGGAACTTCAACAGCCAGGGAAGATTCTGACACCTGCCCCTTGCCACGTTTATTGTGTATAAAACATAGAACTATTATTCTTTGAGGGGAATTGAGAATTTACCTGCAGGAGGCCCCAAGGGCTCCAAAACTTCACGCAGCCAATCTAATGGAGAAGCATTCCCGGCACCCTCATCTAGAAGCAAACAGAGATGGGAACCATTTCCATTGTGTGCTGGGATCCCCTTCTGCCTCAGAGAACTGTGGCACTGCAGGGGGGTCGGGGAGCACTGTGGGGGCCAGATGTCAATGGACATGGCCAGAGCTGCAGAGGGGCCTGGGCAGCTCTGGGCTGGCTCCTGGCTGCTCTGCACACTCTTCCCATCCCTGTGCAACATCCCACAGGATGGAGGAGCAGCTGGAGCAGCCAAGGGCCCCTCGGGGCTCTCTCCCACACCCAGGAAACCCTGGCTAAAGCCCTGGGGAAAAACTGCAGCAGGCAGTGCCACAACAAATCTTCCCTCCCTGCGAGAAAGTTTGCACAGCCCCAGGGGACAGAGCCACGCCTGCTTATGAGACACTGGAGCCTTGCTTTCTGCAGCAAGGGGAGCAGCTGCAGCGGGAGGGACCTTGGGGCCAGAGTCCCGTTTCCAGGGGCTGCAGAACGTGCTCCAGATGCTGCCAACCCGTCGCGCTTTCAGCTTTGGCTGCTGCCGTGCCGGGCACGAGCGGGCACTGGGGAAGAGCTGCTGCCACAGCCACCCCCATGGCCCACACCGGCTGACCACGCCACAGCAATTACCCCGTGTGCCCGTGCCTGGCATCGCCTCCCTTCCGTCAGCAGAGCCTGGCATGGAGCCACTGCTTCCTTTGGGGGACAGTGACGGCTCAACAGCCTCTTGGTCCAAATCTGGGGGAAGCAAGAGGGACAGCTGGATCAGATGGAGCTGTTCTCCATAAGGGAGGTGGCATCTTCAGGAGGCAATGCTAATAAATGACATGGCAAAGGTCCAGGAAAACAGCCGGGCTTTTGGGGCTGGGTCAGGGCACTCCCTCCTCCAAACAGCCGCCACACCGGAGATGCCGGGAGACCAGGCAATTGCAGGGGATCTCCTGCTCTGCAGGGCCCGTGGGGCATTTTGGGCACAGGGTCAGGGGATGCTCAAGGCCTTCCTGCACAGGCTGGGGAGAAGCTGCAGCCAGGCCAGGCAGGGAAACAGCCCCGCAAGGCGTGAAAGCAGCAGCGGGGCAGCGAGGCTGCGATGGATCCCTTCCCGCTGTGCAGCCCCTGCGTGTCCACAGAGCATCTAAAGCCCCCACTGATGAGTCTGACAGCTCAGCCTGAGGGAAACACACCCACCTGGCTCTCCCTGCAGCATTTCCTTCAGCAATTCTCTCATGGCCTCTGATGGCTCCTGGCACTTCTTTCCATCTTGAGCTTCGTTCTTGGCTGTTGGAGGACCTTAATGGGAAGTAATTCCATTTGACATGAATGGATTAGAGAAAACCAGAGCTCAGCCTGTGAGCAGGGACAGACTACTCACCCTTGCCATGTGAGCTGGGCTCTGGCTCTTCTGTAGCAACCAGAAAAGGAGATGGAAAAGTCCTCTCTGCAGACACATCTGGAAAATCAACAGCCAGGGAAGATTCTGACACCTGCTCCTTGCCACGATTTTTGTGTATAAAATATAGAACTATTATTCTTTGAGGGGAATCGAGAACTTACCTGCAGGAGGCCCTAAGGGCTCCAAAACTTCATGCATCCAATCTAATGGAGAAGCATTTCCTGCACCCTTATCTAGAAGCAGAGATAGGAACAATTTCCATTGTATGCTGGGATCCCCTTCTGCCTCAGAGAACTGTGGCACTGCAGGGGGGTCGGGGAGCACTGTGGGGGCCAGATGTCAATGGACATGGCCAGAGCTGCAGAGGGGCCTGGGCAGCTCTGGGCTGGCTCCTGGCCGCTCTGCACACTCTTCCCATCCCTGTGCAACATCCCTGGAGGAGCGGCTGGAGCAGCCAAGGGCCCCTCGGGGCTCTCTCCCGCCCCCAGGAACCCCTGGCTAAAGCCCTGGGGAAAACCATCCCCGAGGCTTCCCGGGGAGAAGAGCCCGCTGGGCCGGGAAAGGTGCCCCAGGCCGCCGGCTCACCTGCTCCCCGCGCTGGCACCGGAGCAGCCTGGGCAGCCCTGGCGTGCAGGGCCACTGCCAGGAGGAGGAGGAGGGAGAGGCGGAGAGCAAGGGCCATGGCCCCTCGCCCTCACACCGTCCCGCAGCTACTGCTGCCCCCTCTGTCCTGACACCGCTGTCCTGACACCGCTGTTCTATAAAATCTGTCCAGAAAACTCTGTCCAGTAATCACTATCCAGCAATCCCTGTCCAGTAATCACTGTCCAGTAAACTCTGTCCAGCAATCCCTGTCCAGCAATCACTCTCCAAACGCCACCAACTCTGACACCGCTGCCGCCGCCGCTGCTGCCGCAACAGTTGTAGTCAGGGACCGAGTGGTTGGTCATTGTGGTGCTGTGGGACCACGGGGCTCTGTGACCTCACAGCCCTGCTGTGACCTCACTGCCTGGGTGGGATTGTGAGGTCAGAATACTCTTGCAGCAGATTTTGTTATGAGGAGACAGAGTTCGGTCCCTAGGAAGGCTTTTCTGCTTAAAAGGAACGTCCTTCTCAAAGGACGTTTCGATGATTTCTTCCTTCCCCATTACCAGAGAAGTTCTCAGCCTGTCTGTCTGCAATGGGAGGACAGAGGGAACGCTCACAGACAATGCTACAGGGCTGCTGTGGCCCAGAGAGAGCCGGGGGGGCAGAGATAATAGGGGAACCTGGAAGAGATCAGTGACTTTCTCAGGCCCAGTGCTCTTGTAGCTGGTGCAGAACATCCTTTGTAAGCTTTTTAGTGTTCTTGCCTTTGAAATAAACCTCTTTGAATTCTTTCCACTGCCTTGGCAATTTTGGGGGATACCTGCATGTTATTTTACAGGGACTGTGTGGGACAGATCTCATGAGCTGCCCTTCCAGCGAGAGTGGCACATCACCCCACGCAGCTCTGTCCAATCTTCTTGTTTTCATGAGAACTGATTTAGATGACACTGCACAAGGGAGACATTTCATGGCTCTACCTGCAATGTCAGTGAGGGCCAAACCTTTCAAAAAAAACCCCCAGGATCAGCCACTCTTGCCGGGGAGAAGCACTGAAAGTCTCTGCCCCTCAGCACCTTCCCACCCCGTGGGCCATGGTCACTGCCATCTAAGCCGTGGCCTCGGAACTCACAGTGCCAGGCTGCGGTTGGTGTGAGAAGCCCCGGGCTCAGCTGTACCCCCGCAGTGCCTGCTGTGCCCTGGCCAAGCCCGGGGCTGTGAGGGAGTGTTTGGCTCCAGCCAAGGGCTGAGCGAGGAGGCCCCTTGTTGTGCCCCCCGGCTCGTCAGGCTGCCCCGCGGCCCCTTCGCCACGCGGGTCCCTGGCCCGGCCGGACACCCCTGGGATGGGATGGGATGGGATGGCATGGCATGGCATGGCATGGCATGGCATGGCATGGGCTCAGCCCATGCACTGTTCCAGCAGCCTGGGCAGAGCAGGGGTGGCACATTTGCTCCCAGGTTGGCACGGCCTCGAGTGAGAACGGCCCCGTTCCAGTGCCGGGTGTGTGAAGAACAGCAAGAAACCTCCTGAAGTTTAACACCACTGCACGCCTGCCAAAGGACCTCAGCCCCCTGCAGGACTTACAAGGGTCTGTGCCCAAGCACCTGCACACAACAGAAACCCCAGACCCCCTGAGAACCTCATGAGGGGCCGCAAAGGAGTTGCATGACTGGAGTGCTGCCTTGGATGGCTACAAGCTCTTCAGAAAGGACAGACAGGGTTGAGAGGTGGAGGGGTGGCTCTGTATGTTAGAGTCTCTTGACTCTGTAGAACTTGAGGTCACCAATTATAAGTTTGAGTGCCTGTGGATCAGAAACAGGGGGAAGGCCAACAAGGCTGACATTATAATGGGAGTCTGTTCTAGACCACCCAAACAGGATGTTGAAGGGGATGAATTATTCTACAAGCAGCTGGCAGATGTCTCAAAATCGCCAGCCCTTGTTCTTGTGGGCGACTTCAACCTGCGGGATATCTGCTGGGAGCTCAACACAGTAGAGAAGAGGCAGTCTAAGAGATTCCTGAGTGTATAGGGGATAATTTCCTGCTCCAGCTGGTAAACGAACCTACCAGCAGTGGGGCCCCACTAGACCTGTTGTTTACAAACAGAGAGGGGCTGGTGGGAGATGTGGTGGTTGGAGGCCGCCTGGGCCACAGTGACCATGAAATAATAGAGTTTGCAATACTCAGGGATACAAGGAAGGCCACCAATAAAACCTCTACCCTGGACTTCCAGAGGGCAGATTTCGGCCTGTTCAGAAGACCTGTCCAGAGCATACCCTGGGAAAAAACCCTTGAAAACAAGGGGGTACAGGAGGGATGGATGTGCTTCAAGAAGGACGTCTTGAGTGCAGAGGAACAGGCCATACCACTGTGCCAAAAGGCAAGCCAGAGGGATAGACGACCAGCTTGGCTGAACAGGGAGATTCTGAAGGAAATCAGGGATAAAAAGAGAGCTTACAGACTATGGAAAATAGGGCTGGCTACTCAGGATGAGTTTAGGAGTATAACTAGGTCATGCAGAAAGAAAATTAGAGAGACAAAAGTGCAATTTGAAGTCAATTTGGCTACTTCTGTCATGGATAACAAAAAGCATCTCTATAAATACATTAATAACAAAAGGAGGGGCAAGGAAAACCTCCATTCATTATTGGACATGGATGGGAACATAGTTAACAGGGATGAGGAGAAGGCTGAGGTACCAAACACCTACTTTGCCTCAGCATTCACCAGTAGGACAGGTGGCCCTCGGGACAACTGTCCTCTGGAGCTGGTAGACAGGGACAGGAAGCTGAACAGCCCCCTTGTGTTCCAGGAGGAAATAGTCAGTGACTTACAGAGCCACCTGGATCCACACAAATCCATGGGACCAGATGAGATCCACCCTAGGGTGATGAGGGAGCTGGCAGAAGAGCTCACCAAGCCGCTCTCCATCATTTACCAACAGTCCTGGCTCACTGGGGAGGTCCCAGACGATTGGAAGTTGGTGAATGTCACACCAATCCCCAAAAAGGGCTGCAAGGAGGACCCGGGAAACTCCAGGCCTGTCAGCCTGACCTCAGTGCCTGGCAAGGTTCTGGAGCAGATCATCCTGAGTGCAATCACACAGCACCTACAGGATGGACAAGGGATCAGAGCCAGCCAGCACGGGGTTAGGAGGGGAAGGTCCTGTTTGACCAACCTGATCTCCTTTTCTGATCAGGGAACCCACCTGGTGGATGAGGGGCAGGCTGGGGATGTGTCTGTCTGGACTCCAGCAAAGCCTTGGACACCGTGTCCCATAATAAACTCCTGGAAAAGCTGCAGCCCAGGGCTTGGACAGGGCACTCTGTGCTGGGTTAGGAACTGGCTGGAGGGCCCAGAGAGTGCTGGTGAACGGGGCTGCATCCAGCTGGGATCCAGTCACCAGTGGTGTCCCCAGGGATCAGTGCTGGGCACAGTCCTGTTTAACATCTTTATTGATGATTTAGATGAGGGGATGGAGTCCATCATTAGCAAATTTGCAGACAACACCAAGCTAGAGGGGTGTGTTGATCTGCTGGAAGGCAGGAGGGCTCTGCAGAGGGACCTGGATAGGCTGGAGAGTTGGGCTGATTCCAACAGGATTAGGTTCAACCAGGCCAAGTGCCGGGTCCTGCCCTTTGGCCACAACAACCCCTGCAGCGCTACAGGCTGGGGACAGAGTGGCTGGAGAGCAGCCAGGTGGAAAGGGATCTGGGGGTGCTGATTGACAGGAAGCTGAACATGAGCCAGAGTGTGCCCAGGGGGCCAAGAAGGCCAATGGCATCCTGGCCTGCATCAAGAACAGTGTGGCAGCAGGAGCAGGGCAGTGATCCTTCCCCTGAACTCAGCGCTGGTGAGGCCACACCTTGAGTGTTGTGTTCAGCTCTGGGCCCCTCAGTTCAGGAATAACATTGAGGGGCTGGAGCAGGTCCAGAGAAGAGCAACGAGGCTGGTGAAGGGACTCGAGCACAAGTGCTGTGAGGAGAGGCTGAGGGAGCTGGAGTTGTTTAGTCTGGAGAAGAGGAGGCTCAGGGATGACCTCATCACTCTCTACAACACCCTGAGAGGAGGTTGTAGGCGGGTGGGGGTCGGTCTCTTCTCCCAGGCAATAGCAGTAGGACAAGAGGGCACAGTCTTAAGCTCTGCCAGGGGAGGTTTAGGTTGGATATTAGAAAGAAGTTCTTTACAGAGAATGTGATCAGGCATTGGAATGGCCTGCCCAGAGAGGTGGTGGATTCACCATCCCTGGAGGTTTTTAAGATGAGGCTGGATGTGGCACTGAGTGCCATAAAAAGGTAATCACAGTGGGGTTGGATCAAGGGTTGGACTTGATGATCTCGGAGGTCTCTTCCAACCCAGTTAATTCTATGACTCTATGATTGTAAGTCTTACAGGGGATCTCAGCCACCTGCACTCCTCAGAAGAGGGCCCAAAATATCCCTGGGTGCCTCATGAGGGCCCCCAGCCCCTAGACCCAACTTAGGTGGGACTCCAAATTCCCTCCTGCCTTATGCAGAATCCCAGGCAAGCAACACTGAGTGTTTTGACCTGGGAAATGAAGTGTGTGGTTGCCCCTGGATTGTTGGTGCTCTCTAGAGCTGTTCTGTGAATCCTTCCATGAAGGATTTCTGTATGGAGCACAGTCCAGTCCCATGCCCTGTTTTTCCAAGGCAGGCCATTACTGAAAACCCTGGCAAATGTTTCCTGCAAATTTGTCAGACCCAGGGTGTTACCCTGGCTGCCCTCTCAATGCACCCTTCAAGCAGAGGGTGATCACAGCTGAGTTACTCCCCAGACAGTCAAAGCCTCGTTCAGAGAGCATCTGAACAGGGGCTCAGCACCAGAGGTGACAAGGAGACCCCTTGTTCTGCCTGCTGACATTACAATATCCCTACAGATGCTCTCGATGACTTCCCTCTTTTCCTGGGCATCCTCATTGAGGAGGCCCAGGCCCAGAAGGTGCCACTGCAGTAAAGGTGCCCTCAGCCCAAGGACCCTCCCCACGGGCTCCCCCAGCCCCTCGGGGCCCCGCTGCTGGTCACAGGAGCCCCAGCCTGGCTCCTGCCTGCCCACACCGTGGGCATCCACGGCTGTGCCCGGGCACGGAGCTCAGCCAGGGCTGGGGCCTTGGGGCTTTGCTGGTGGGACCACCCAGAGACCTGAGTCAGGGTCGATCTCTATTTATTTGTATATGAAGGGTGTGCCAATCCCTAGCCGGGCAGGGCAAGACCAAGTTCAGACCGGGCTGGAGGGTGGGGTCACAGGGCTCTGGGGCGGAGGGGCTTGTTTGGGTGGCAGCTGGAGGTTGAGAAGCCAGTTCTTCAGCTGTGTCAGTGCAGCCAGGTATGGGCAGGACGTGCAGAGATGAGAGGTCCAGCTCTTCCTGCCCGAGGTGTCTGGCTTGTCTGGAGCAGGTGCAGAGCGGGACCTGTGGAGAGAGGAGGTGTCTGAGGCCCAGCTGCGGGTGGCACACAGGGAGAGGCAGTGACAGCCCTGCCCAGCAGCAGAACCCTCAGCAGAGTTCTCTGGCCAAGGCCTAACTGGCCGCTCCCCAGCAGCCAGACTGGGAATGTTCCATGGCTCTGAGCTGCCTTCAAAGGAAGCTGTTGGAGGGGGAGAGCAACAAACAACTCACCCTTTTCTCACCCTCCAGCACCAGACTGCAGCACAGCACAAGGTGATGACAAGCAGCCCGCCCAACATGCTTGCCATGATCACCGTCAGACAGCGTGTTCCCCGACAGAAACCTCTGCCAGTGCTCTCCTGGATATTGGGAGCACGTGTTGTGGCACCGGCTGCCTCTGTGGGAGCAATTGGGAGCGTTAGCCCGTCCTGGGCACCCCTGCTAAGCTGACAGCACGTTGGAGACGGCCAGGACGTTCTCTGTTTCCCTCAGTGTGGGTGCCTGGAGGCAGTGCCAGCACCGATCCCCCCTGCCCCGGGACAGCTCCCACAGCCACAAAGGACAGAGTCAGACCCTCTCAGGAGACACAGGAGCCCCAGTGCAGCGAGGCTGCGATGGATCCCTTCCCACTGTGCAGCCCCTGCATGTCCACAGAGCATCCAAAGCCCCACTGAGGAGTCTCATGGCTCGGGATGAGGGAAATACACCCACCTTGCCCTCTCTGCAGTTCCTTTTGCATTTCTCTCATGCCTTCAGATGGCTCTTGGGCTTTCTTTTCACCTGAAGGTTGGCTCTTGCCTCTTGGAGGACCTGAAAGGGAAACAGTTTCATTGGACAGGAATGGATTAGAGAGAAGCAGAGCTCAGCCTGTGAGCTCAGCAGGGACAGACAACTCACCCTTGCCATGTGAGCTGGGCTTGAGTGGAACCAGCAGAGGAGCTGGAAAAGTCCTCTCTGCAGACACCCCTGTAGTTCAACCACAGAAGCTTCTGTCATATGGCTCTTGCCACATGTATGGGGTTTAGAATTTAGACTGATTAATCTTTGAGGGACAGTTTACCTGCAGGAGGCCCCAAGGGCTCCAAAACTTCACGCAGCCAATCCAATGGAGAAACATTCCCGGAACCGTCATCTGGAAGCAAACAGAGATGGGAACCATTTCCATTGTGTGCTGGGATCCCCTTCTGCCTCAGAGAACTGTGGCACTGCAGGGGGGTCGGGGAGCACTGTGGGGGCCAGATGTCAATGGACATGGCCAGAGCTGCAGAGGGGCCTGGGCAGCTCTGGGCTGGCTCCTGGCCGCTCTGCACACTCTTCCCATCCCTGTGCAACATCCCTGGAGGAGCGGCTGGAGCAGCCAAGGGCCCCTCGGGGCTCTCTCCCGCCCCCAGGAACCCCTGGCTAAAGCCCTGGGGAAAAACTGCAGCAGTGCCACAACAAATATTCCCTTCATGGCTCAGCCTGAGGGAAACACACCCACCGTGCCCTCCCTGCAGCATTTCCTTCATCAATTCTCTCATGGCCTCTGATGGCTCTTGGGATTTCTCTCCATCTTTAACTTCGTTCTTGGCTGTTGAGGGACCTGTGTGGGATGTAGTTCCATTTGTCATGAATGGATTAGAGAAAACCAGAGCTCAGCCTGTGATGTCAGCAGGGACAGACTACTCACCCTTGGCATGTGAGCTGGGCTCTGGCTCTTGTGTAGGAACCAGCATAGGAGATAGAAAAGTCCTCCCTGAAGACACATCTGGAACTTCAACATCCAAGAAAGATTCTGACACCTGGCCCTTGCCACATTTATTGCGTATAAAATATAGAATTATTATTCTTTGAGGGGAATTGAGAATTTACCTGCAGGGGGCCCCAAGGGCTCCAAAACTTCACGAATCCAATCTAATGGAAAAGCATTCCCAGCACTTTCATCTAGAAGCAAACAGAGATGGGAACCATTTCCATTGTGTGCTGGGATCCCCTTCTGCCTCAGAGAACTGTGGCACTGCAGGGGGGTCGGGGAGCACTGTGGGGGCCAGATGTCAATGGACATGGCCAGAGCTGCAGAGGGGCCTGGGCAGCTCTGGGCTGGCTCCTGGCCGCTCTGCACACTCTTTCCAGGCCATCATTTCCAGGCTCAACAATCCCTGGGGGAATAGCTAGACCAGCCAAGGTCCCCTTTGAGCTTTCTCCTGCACACAGAGGAAACCCTCAGGATAATTAATCTGTTCTGTTATGGTCTTCATGCCGTGATGGGCATGAGCGGGCACTGGGGAAGAGCTGCTGCCACAGCCACCCCCATGGCCCACACCGGCTGACCACGCCACAGCAATTACCCCGTGTGCCCGTGCCTGGCATCGCCTCCCTTCCGTCAGCAGAGCCTGGCACGGAGCCACTGCTTCCTTTGGGGAATGCTGCCTTCCACAGAGCCTCTTGGTCCATCTCTGGGGGAAGCAAGAGGGACAGCTGGATCAGATGGAGCTATTCTCCATAAGGGAAGAGGCATCTTGAGAACGCAAGACTTAGAAAAGACATGGACAATGAAAATGGATGATGTTTTCCCGCTGGGTCAGGGCACTCCCTCCTCCAAACAGCCGCCACACCGGAGATGCCGGGAGACCAGGCAATTGCAGGGGATCTCCTGCTCTGCAGGGCCCGTGGGGCATTTTGGGCACAGGGTCAGGGGATGCTCAAGGCCTTCCTGCACAGGCTGGGGAGAAGCTGCAGCCAGGCCAGGCGGGGAAACAGCCCCGCAAGGCGTGAAAGCAGCAGCGGGGCAGCGAGGCTGCGATGGATCCCTTCCCGCTGTGCAGCCCCTGCGTGTCCACAGAGCATCTAAAGCCCCCACTGATGAGTCTCACGGCTCAGGCTGAGGGAAACACACCCACCTGGCCCTTTCTGAAGTTCCTTCAAAATTTCGTTCACAACTTCATTTGACTTAAACGATTTTTTCTCTCCTGGACCTTGGTTCTTGGCTGTTGTAGGACCTGTGTGGGAATCTATTTGACATGAACAGATTAGAGAAAACCAGAGTTCAACCTGTGAGCTCAGCAGGAACAGGCTACTCACCCCTGCCATGTGAGCTGGGCTTGTGCAGAGGAATCAGTTCAGGAACTGGAAAAGTCCTTCCAGCAGACACCTCTGTAACTCAACAGCCAGAGAAGCTTCTGTCATCTCTGGGGATCTGCACGGGCAGCCCTGAGGCGCAGGAGGGCTGAGGGGATCCCACGGGCACAGGGCACACACGGGCAGGTCTCTGTCCTGGCCCCTGCAGAGGCGCCCGGCTGGCCCAGCTTTGGGCTCTGAGCTGGCAGCTCTCCAAGGGGGAAAAGCCATGACGTACCCACACGACCTTCCAGAGGCTCAGCCCTGGGCCCCACGCCAGGTTCCTGATCCCCATCAGCCACAGGCTCGGCTGCAAAGAAGGGCAGGACAGAAGAGCTCCCTGACACAGCTGCAGACTCTCCCTCAGCCGCAGGGGCAGGGAGTGCAACTCGGCCACGGGATCCCTGCAGGGCCCTCATCTCTGCCCTCCCCTCAGGAGCAGGGGCAGAGCTCCCACGGGCCTGCAGTGGCCCCTGGCTGGGACCAAAGGAGCCCCAGGCAGAGCTGTCAGGGCACAAGGGACTCCCTGGAGCTGCCCCAGCTCTCAACTCAGCCCCAGCGAGGGCCGTGGCTCGGCAGCCGCAGCGGGAGCACCTCAGGCTCCCAGGGGCCGGCAAAGGAGCCGCGCCAGGCACAGCCCCGGGCACAGCCCTGGGCCCGACCCCTTCCCTCTCTGCCCTTCTGTGTCTGCACAGCGGCCACGGAGGGAACAACTGGCATTGCCATGGAAAGGACATTAAAAGCTAAATGCTCCTTCCTGCTCCCACGGACAGGGATCCTGTGGGATCCCTCTTGGGCCTGAGAACGGAGCAGGCCAAGATTGCCACAATGCAGCAACCTCGAGAGGCTCTTAAGGAAAAGGGCACCTGAATGAGCTCTTGCCACACCGACAGGGATTATTCTGTCAGGAAAGGGACACTGAGAACTTGCCTCCAGGTTGCCCAAGGGAATTTAGTGCATCCTTCACCAGGACTTCCAGATAATCCAAGTCATTCTCCCCATCTGGACGCAAACAGAGATGGGAACCATTTCCATTTTGTGCTGGGATCCCCTTCTGCCTCAGAGAACTGTGGCACTGCAGGAGGGTTGGGGAGCACTGTGAGGGCCAGATGTCAATGGACATGGCCAGAGCTGCAGAGGGGCCTGGGCAGCTCTGGGCTGGCTCCTGGCTGCTCTCCACACTCTGCACACACTGAAACATCCCTGGAGGAGAAGCTGGGCAAGCCAAGGTCCCTCAGGGCTCTCGCCCACACACAGAGCAAACCCTTACTAAATTCATACCGTGACGGGCACGAGCGGGCACTGGGGAAGAGCTGCTGCCACAGCCACCCCCATGGCCCACACCGGCTGACCACGCCACAGCAATTACCCCGTGTGCCCGTGCCTGGCATCGCCTCCCTTCCGTCAGCAGAGCCTGGCACGGAGCCACTGCTTCCTTTGGGGAATGCTGCCTTCCACAGAGCCACTTGGTCCATCCCTGGGGGAAGCAAGAGGGACAGCTGGATCAGATGGAGCTGTTCTCCATAAGGGAGGTGGCATCTTCAGGAGGCAACACTTATAAAAGACATAGAAATGTCCAAGAAAACAGCCGGGCTTTTGGGGCTGGGTCAGGGCACTCCCTCCTCCAAACAGCCGCCACACCGGAGCTGCCGGGAGACCTGAGTCTCTCAGCTCAGGCTGAGGAAAAGAAACCCACTTCGCCGTCTCTCCAGTTCCTTTAGGATTTGCCTCATGCCTTCAGATGGCTCCTGGGATTTCTTTTCGCCTGGAGGTTGGTTCATGCCTCTTGGAGGACCTGAATGGGAAGTAGTTCCATTTGACATGAATGGATTAGAGAAAACCAGAGATTAGCCTGTGAGCTCAGCAGGTACAGGCTACTCACCCCTACGATGGGAGACAACTTTGCGTGGAACAACCAGCCCAGGATCGGGAAGAGTTCTCCCTGAAGACACCCCTGTAACTCAACAGCCAGAGAAGCTTCTGTCAGCTGGCTCTTGCCATGTTGTCAATGATTTCTTTGAGCACACACTGAGAAATACCTGCAGGTGACCCCAAGGACTCCAAGCCATCTTCTCGCCAAAATGCTGAAAAAGAATTCCCAGCACCCAGACCTAGAAGCAAACAGATGGGAACCATTTCCACTGCATGCTGGGATCCCCTTCTGCCTCAGAGAACTGTGGCACTGCAGGGGGGTCGGGGAGCACTGTGGGGGCCAGATGTCAATGGACATGGCCAGAGCTGCAGAGGGGCCTGGGCAGCTCTGGGCTGGCTCCTGGCCGCTCTGCACACTCTTCCCATCCCTGTGCAACATCCCTGGAGGAGCGGCTGGAGCAGCCAAGGGCCCCTCGGGGCTCTCTCCCGCCCCCAGGAACCCCTGGCTAAAGCCCTGGGGAAAACCATCCCCGAGGCTTCCCGGGGAGAAGAGCCCGCTGGGCCGGGAAAGGTGCCCCAGGCCGCCGGCTCACCTGCTCCCCGCGCTGGCACCGGAGCAGCCTGGGCAGCCCTGGCGTGCAGGGCCACTGCCAGGAGGAGGAGGAGGGAGAGGCGGAGAGCAAGGGCCATGGCCCCTCGCCCTCACACCGTCCCGCAGCTACTGCTGCCCGCTCTGTCCTGACAACACTGTAATACAAGCTCTTTCCAGAAATCACTGTCCAGAAAACTCTGTCCAGTAATCGCTGTAAAGTAATCACTGTCCAGTAATCACTGTCCAGTAAACTCTGTCCAGCAATCCCTGTCCAGCAATCACTCTCCAAACGCCACCAACTCTGACACCGCTGCCGCCGCCGCTGCTGCCGCAACAGTTGTAGTCAGGGACCGAGTGGTTGGTCATTGTGGTGCTGTGGGACCACGGGGCTCTGTGACCTCACAGCCCTGCTGTGACCTCACTGCCTGGGTGGGATTGTGAGGTCAGAATACTCTTGCAGCAGATTTTGTTATGAGGAGACAGAGTTCGGTCCCTAGGAAGGCTTTTCTGCTTAAAAGGAACGTCCTTCTCAAAGGACGTTTCGATGATTTCTTCCTTCCCCATTACCAGAGAAGTTCTCAGCCTGTCTGTCTGCAATGGGAGGACAGAGGGAACGCTCACAGACAATGCTACAGGGCTGCTGTGGCCCAGAGAGAGCCGGGGGGGCAGAGATAATAGGGGAACCTGGAAGAGATCAGTGACTTTCTCAGGCCCAGTGCTCTTGTAGCTGGTGCAGAACATCCTTTGTAAGCTTTTTAGTGTTCTTGCCTTTGAAATAAACCTCTTTGAATTCTTTCCACTGCCTTGGCAATTTTGGGGGATACCTGCATGTTATTTTACAGGGACTGTGTGGGACAGATCTCATGAGCTGCCCTTCCAGCGAGAGTGGCACATCACCCCACGCAGCTCTGTCCAATCTTCTTGTTTTCATGAGAACTGATTTAGATGACACTGCACAAGGGAGACATTTCATGGCTCTACCTGCAATGTCAGTGAGGGCCAAACCTTTCAAAAAAAACCCCCAGGATCAGCCACTCTTGCCGGGGAGAAGCACTGAAAGTCTCTGCCCCTCAGCACCTTCCCACCCTGTGGGCCATGGTCACTGCCATCTAAGCCGTGGCCTCGGAACTCACAGTGCCAGGCTGCGGTTGGTGTGAGAAGCCCCGGGCTCAGCTGTACCCCCGCAGTGCCTGCTGTGCCCTGGCCAAGCCCGGGGCTGTGAGGGAGTGTTTGGCTGCATTGGGTGTGGATCGGTGTTCTTGCACAGTCTGCAGTGAGGTGCCAAGTGCCGGGCTGCGCAGTTGTCAGACACAGAGAGGTGCAGTTTGCCCAGAGACAGGGGGGCCGAGCAGCAGCAAAGAATGAGGAAGCCCCGTTTTGGAAAGGCTGGGGACCCTTCCCCTGCTGGCCGTGGAATGGGGACAGTGTGGGCGTGTGGGGAAGGCTGTAACCCCCCGGGCCTCGGCACTGGGGAAACGGGGAGGGACCTGCGCTGCGGGCAGGGGATCAAAGGGCTGCGAGCCCTGCCAAGGGGAGGGATCTCAGCTCTTGGAGATGGGCTGGAGAGCGAGACAGAGTTCACCCAGGGGAAAGAGGAATCTCCTGACAACATGGACAGTGTCACCTCCAACGCCACCATGCCAAAGAAACCTGCCTAATGGGCGTCTACAATAACTGCAACCTGGCTAAACCCAGGATCAGGTTGAAGCCACCATTTGAAGTTACTTTCTTCTTGAGTTTATGGCCTTGCTCTCCTGAGCACGGCGACAGCTCTCTGACTGGGCAGTTTACCTGGGGTAGCTGCCCTAACCAATCAAGGTCCTCCCCAGTTACACAATAGTTGTAATCCATCCCCTTGATTGTAACACCCTGATGCTTACCCTATCATCTTTCCCTGGTATGAACACTCCTCCCATGCTCCTCCCCAGTTCTTGAACCTTCCCTAGCTGCTCCCTTAGAAACCCTCCATTTTGAGTCAAGAAAGCAGATCAGCTTTGGTCAGCATTGGGCACGGACTGATCAGCTTTAGGGCGGAGATCAGCTCACGACCCAGCTGTGAAGAGATCTGCAGTTCTGCTAAAAGAACCCGCTCGTTCTTTCCCATAATCTCAACCGTGTCACTCAGCGGGGGAGCTGCGGTGGGGTCTGCCTCGTGTTCCCATCAAAGTTTGCGTGAGCTGCTCTGGCTCTTGGCTCCTTCGGAGGCTCTTACCACCAGAATTCGTATGGGGAAAAGCTGCAGCCAAGGGCTGAGCGAGGAGGCCCCTTGTTGTGTCCCCCGGCTCGTCAGGCTGCCCCGCGGCCCCTTCGCCACGCGGGTCCCTGGCCCGGCCGGACGCCCCCGGGAAGGGCCCCGCTTTGCCCCCAGCGCAGAGAGCCCGGGCTGAGCCCACTCGGCCCTCTGCCAACCTTACGGGGCTCCCCAAGCACCTGCCCAGCACAGGAGAGGCCCCAGACCCCCTGAGAACCTCCTGAGGGGCCGCAGCTCCCTGCACGGCTTATGAAGGACCCCAAACCCCCTGCCCGCCTTAGAGGAAAATCCAACCCCCTGACTGTGTTCCTGCTGACAGTCCTCAGCTCCCTGCAAGTCTTACACAGGACCTCAGCCCCTGCACACCTTACAGGGGACTCCAAATTTCCTCCTGACTTATGGGGACCCCCAGCCCAGCAACGCTGAGTGTTTTGACCTGGGAAATGAAGTGTGTGGTTACCCCCGGGTTGTTGATGCTCTCTAGAGCTGTTTTGTGAATCCTTCCATGAAGGATTTCTGTATGGAGTGCAGTCCAGTCTCATGCCCTGTTTTTCCAAGGCAGGCCATTATTGAAAACCTTGGCAAATGTTACCTGCAAATTTGTCAGACCCAGGGTGTTACCCTGGCTGCCCTCTCAATGCACCCTTCAAGCAGAGGGTGATCACACCTGAGTTACTGACCAGGGAGTCAAAGCCTTCATTAGGGAGTGTCTGAACAGGGGGCTCAGCACCCAGGATTGGTGATTGCCCATCAATTAGGTCCCATCAAGTGCCTGTTAATTGGCAAGGACCTATGTTTTGTTTCCAGACATTGCTTGTCAGGCTGTGCCCCTGAAAATGCTCTTGATGGCATCCCTCTTTTCCTGGGCATCCTCATTGAGGAGGCCCAGGCCCAGAAGGTGCCACTGCAGTAAAGGTGCCCTCAGCCCAAGGACCCTCCCCACGGGCTCCCCCAGCCCCTCGGGGCCCCGCTGCTGGTCACAGGAGCCCCAGCCTGGCTCCTGCCTGCCCACACCGTGGGCATCCACGGCTGTGCCCGGGCACGGAGCTCAGCCAGGGCTGGTGCTACCACACAAACACTGGTATGCCAGCTCTGTCTCTTTATTTGTACAGAAAAGCTGACCCTGAAAGCTCCCGTTCAGGGTTCTGTTGAGGGGTTCCAACTCATTTCCATGGAATTGGACCATCAGCTGTGGATGGGGGACTTAGCCTGCGGGCTCAGAGGTGGATGTGCCATTAAAAGCTGGTCAGAGTCAGAGCTGCTGCTCCAACTTTTCCGGCTATAGACATCTTGGGACCAGCCACCAGCTTTCAGCTTTTCTTTAAGGATGTGCCTGTGGAGAGAGGAGGTGTCTGAGGCCCAGCTGCAGGTGGCACACAGGGAGAGGCAGTGACAGCCCTGCCCAGCAGCAGAACCCTCAGCAGAGTTCTCTGGCCAAGGCCTAACTGGCCGCTCCCCAGCAGCCAGACTGGGAATGTTCCATGGCTCTGAGCTGCCTTCAAAGGAAGCTGTTGGAGGGGGAGAGCAACAAACAACTCACCGTTTTCTCACCCTCCAGCACCAGACTGCAGCAAAGCACAACATGATGGCAAGCTGCCCGCTAAACATGCTTGCCATGATCACCGTCAGACAGCGTGTTCCCCGACAGAAACCTCTGCCAGTGCTCTCCTGGATATTGGGAGCGCGTGTTGTGGCACCGGCTGCCTCTGTGGGAGCAATTGGGAGCGTTAGCCCGTCCTGGGCACCCCTGCTAAGCTGACAGCACGTTGGAGACGGCCAGGACGTTCTCTGTTTCCCTCAGTGTGGGTGCCTGGAGGCTCCCAGCCCTGGGGACTGGCTGTGCCACCAAAGCCAACCCAGAAGGCCGGGAGGAGAGCCCGGGGGGAGCGGAGCTGCTTGAGCAGTCGCTCCTTTGCGGGACACGCACACAACCCATCCCTGCAGCAGGCAGTGCCAGCCCTGACCCTCTCATGCCCCTCACTGAGGGCCCTCAGCAGGACTGCTCAATACCCAACACCCCTGAGTCTCCTCAGGATAATTAATCTGTTATTTTATGGTCTTCTTGCCGTGACGGGCACGAGCGGGCACTGGGGAAGAGCTGCTGCCACAGCCACCCCCATGGCCCACACCGGCTGACCACGCCACAGCAATTACCCCGTGTGCCCGTGCCTGGCATCGCCTCCCTTCCGTCAGCAGAGCCTGGCACGGAGCCACTGCTTCCTTTGGGGGACAGTGACGGCTCAACAGCCTCTTGGTCCATCTCTGGGGGAAGCAAGAGGGACAGCTGGATCAGATGGAGCTGTTCTCCATAAGGGAGGTGGCATCTTCAGGAGGCAGTGCTAATAAATGACATGGCAAAGGTCCAGGAAAACAGCCGGGCTTTTGGGGCTGGGTCAGGGCACTCCCTCCTCCAAACAGCCGCCACACCGGAGCTGCCGGGAGACCAGGCAATTGCAGGGGATCTCCTGCTCTGCAGGGCCCGTGGGGCATTTTGGGCACAGGGTCAGGGGATGCTCAAGGCCTTCCTGCACAGGCTGGGGAGAAGCTGCAGCCAGGCCAGGCGGGGAAACAGCCCCGCAAGGCGTGAAAGCAGCAGCGGGGCAGCGAGGCTGCGATGGATCCCTTCCCGCTGTGCAGCCCCTGCGTGTCCACAGAGCATCTAAAGCCCCCACTGATGAGTCTGACAGCTCAGCCTGAGGGAAAGAAACCCACTGTGCCCTCCCTAAAGTTCACTCAGCATTTAGTCCAGAAGATTCAATGCCTCCTGGGACTTTTTGTGTCCTGGAGGTTGATTCCTGCCTCTTGGAGGACATTAACAGAGAGTAGTTCCATTTGACATGAACAGATTAGAGAAAATCAGAGCTCAGCCTGTGATGTCAGCAAGGACAGACTACTCACCCCTGCCATGTGAGTTGGGGTTGTGCAGAGGAATCAGCTCAGGACCTGCAAAAGTTCTCCCTTCAGACACACCTGTAATTTCAACAGCCAGAGAAGATTCTGTCACCTGGCTCCTGCCATGTTGTCAATGATTATTCTTTGAGCACACATTGAGAATTACCTGCAGAAGACCCCAAGGGACCCAAAGTATCTTCCTTCCAAGCTGCTGGAGAAGCATTCCCAGCACCCTCATCTAGAAGCAAACAGAGATGGGAACCATTTCCACTGCATGCTGGGATCCCCTTCTGCCTCAGAGAACTGTGGCACTGCAGGGGGGTCGGGGAGCACTGTGGGGGCCAGATGTCAATGGACATGGCCAGAGCTGCAGAGCGGCCTGGGCAGCTCTGGGCTGGCTCCTGGCCGCTCTGCACACTCTTCCCATCCCTGTTCAACATCCCTGGAGGAGCAGCTGGATCAGCCAAGGGCCCCTCGGGGCTTTCTCCTGACTAGGAAAGCCTGGCTAAAGCCCTAGGGAAGATTACAGCAGGAAGTGCCATAACCATGCCTCCCAGCAGACACTTGGAGTCTTGCTCTCGCCATCTGCCTTTTCCCCAGGAAGGACAGCCCTCACAGTTGTTTCCAAAAACCTCAGGATAAATCAAACTCTCTAACAATGTCTTTAATATTTGAAAGTAGACATTACTCCATTACAGTTCTGAATGCAGGTGGGGTCACTTCCCCTAAAACACAGGCACTTCTAAAACATTTTGCTATTTATAAATTTTAGTAAGCAAAGAAATAATGTTCTTAGGCTATAAATTACATAAACCACTCTAATATTAGTATTGTATCTTCTACTGGTTATTGATTTCTCGCTTGTCATGGTAATTAGACCACATTTTCAGTCCTCTTATAATATTTTTGACAGCTAGAGAAGGTTTCAATACACTTGCGTGTCCACAGAGCATCTAAAGCCCCCACTGACGAGTCTCACGGCTGAGGCTGAGGGAAAGGACCCACCTCGCCGTCTCTCCAGTTCACTCAGCATTTGGTCCAGAAGATCCACTGCCTCCTGGGAAGCTTTGTCTCCTGGACGTTGGTTCATGCCTCTTGGAGGACCTGAATAGGAAGTAGTTCCATTTCTCATGAACGGATTTGAGAAAATCAGAGCTCAGCTTGTGATGTCAGCAGGGACAGGAGACTCACCCCTACGATGGGAGCCGGCTTTATGCGGAGGAAGCAGCCCAGAAGCTGGAATAGTCCTCCCTGCGGACACCCCTGTAACTCAACAGCCAGAGAAGCTTCTGTCACCTGGCTCTTGCCATGTTGTCAATGATTTCTTTGAGCACACATTGAGAAATACCTGCAGGTGACCCCAAGGCACCCAAAGCATCTTCCAAACATTCTGATGGAGAAGCATTCCCAGCACCCTCATGCAAGCAGGGGTTTGAAGAAGCAAACAGGGATGGGAACCATTTCCACTGCATGCTGGGATCCCCTTCTGCCTCAGAGAACTGTGGCACTGCAGGGGGGTCGGGGAGCACTGTGGGGGCCAGATGTCAATGGACATGGCCAGAGCTGCAGAGGGGCCTGGGCAGCTCTGGGCTGGCTCCTGGCCGCTCTGCACACTCTTCCCATCCCTGTGCAACATCCCTGGAGGAGCGGCTGGAGCAGCCAAGGGCCCTGTCAGGGCTACCACCCAAACGCAGTAATGCCTCGCTAAAGTCCTGGGGAAGACTGCAGCAGGCAGTGCCAAAACCATCCCTCCCTATCCCGGGACAGCTCCCACAGCCCAAGGGGACAGTCAGGCCCTGAGTATACTCAGGATAATTAATCTGTTCTGTTATGGTCTTCCTGCCGTGCCGGGCACGAGCGGGCACTGGGGAAGAGCTGCTGCCACAGCCACCCCCATGGCCCACACCGGCTGACCACGCCACAGCAATTACCCCGTGTGCCCGTGCCTGGCATCGCCTCCCTTCCGTCAGCAGAGCCTGGCACGGAGCCACTGCTTCCTTTGGGGAATGCTGCCTTCCACAGAGCCACTTGGTCCATCACTAAGGGAAGCAAGAGGGACAGCTGGATCAGATGGAGCTGTTCTCCATTAAGGGGGAGGCATCTTCACTATATAGGGTATATCCTGGTTTGCTGTATCCATGGTGCATTTTGGGCACAGGGTCAGGGGATGCTCAAGGCCTTCCTGCACAGGCTGGGGAGAAGCTGCAGCCAGGCCAGGCGGGGAAACAGCCCCGCAAGGCGTGAAAGCAGCAGCGGGGCAGCGAGGCTGCGATGGATCCCTTCCCGCTGTGCAGCCCCTGCGTGTCCACAGAGCATCTAAAGCCCCCACTGATGAGTCTGACAGCTCAGCCTGAGGGGAACACACCCACCTCGCCGTCTCTCCAGTTCATTCAGCATTTGGTCCAGAAGATCCAATGCCTCCTGGGACGCTTTGTCTCCTGGAGGTCGGTTCATTCCTCTTGGAGGACCTGAATGAAAAGCAGTTCCATTTGACATGCATGGATTTGAGAAAAAGAGCTCAGCCTGTGAGGTCAGCATGGACAGGCTACTCACCCCTATGATGGGAGCTGGCTTTGCGCAGAGGAATCATCTGAGGAGCTGGAAAAGTCCTCCCTGCAGACAACCCTGTAATTCAACATCCAGGGAAGATTCTGTCACCTGGCTCTTGCCAAGTTGTCAATCATTATGCTTTGAGCACACACTGGCAAATACCTGCAGAAGACTCCAAGGGAACCAAAGTATCTTCCATCCAAACTTCTGGTGAATCAATTCCAGCACCCTCATCTAGAAGCAAACAGAGATGGGAACCATTTCCATTGCGTGCTGGGATCCCCTTCTGCCTCAGAGAACTGTGGCACTGCAAGGGGGTTGGGGAACACTGTGGGGGCCAGATGTCAATGGACATGGCCAGAGCTGCATTTTAGTGAACAAGGTAATTAATGTTCATAGGCTATAAATTACATAAATCTCTCTATTATTATCTTGTATTAGTTATAGATTTAGTTATAGATTTAGTTATAGATTGGTTATAGATTTCTCGCTTGTCATGGTAATTAGTCCACATTTTCAGTCCTCCTATTATCTTTTTGACAGCTAGAGAAGGTTTCAATACACTTGCATGTCCACACATGCATCTAAAGCCCCCACTGACGAGTCTCACGGCTGAGGCTGAGGGAAAGGACCCACCTCGCCGTCTCTCCAGTTCACTCAGCATTTGGTCCAGAAGATCCACTGCCTCCTGGGAAGCTTTGTCTCCTGGACGATGGTTCTTGCCTCTTGGAGGACCTGAATGGGAAGCAGTTCCATTTGACATGAATGGAGTAGAGAAAAGCAGAGCTCAGCCTGAGAGCTCAGCAGGGGCAGGATACTCACCCCTACCATGTGAATTTAACTTATGTGGAACAACCAGCCCAGGATCTGGAATAGTCCTCCCTGAAGACACCCCTGTAACTAAACAGCCAGAGAAGCTTCTGTCACCTGGCTCTTGCCATGTTGTCAATGATTTCTTTGAGCACACATTGAGAAATACCTGCAGGTGACCCCAAGGACTCCAAGCCATCTTCTCGCCAAAATGCTGAAAAAGAATTCCCAGCACCCAGACCTAGAAGCAAAGAGATGGGAACCATTTCCACTGCATGCTGGGATCCCCTTCTGCCTCAGAGAACTGTGGCACTGCAGGGGGGTCGGGGAGCACTGTGGGGGCCAGATGTCAATGGACATGGCCAGAGCTGCAGAGCGGCCTGGGCAGCTCTGGGCTGGCTCCTGGCCGCTCTGCACACTCTTCCCATCCCTGTGCAACATCCCTGGAGGAGCGGCTGGAGCAGCCAAGGGCCCCTCGGGGCTCTCTCCCGCCCCCAGGAACCCCTGGCTAAAGCCCTGGGGAAAACCATCCCCGAGGCTTCCCGGGGAGAAGAGCCCGCTGGGCCGGGAAAGGTGCCCCAGGCCGCCGGCTCACCTGCTCCCCGCGCTGGCACCGGAGCAGCCTGGGCAGCCCTGGCGTGCAGGGCCACTGCCAGGAGGAGGAGGAGGGAGAGGCGGAGAGCAAGGGCCATGGCCCCTCGCCCTCACACCGTCCCGCAGCTACTGCTGCCCCCTCTGTCCTGACACTGATGTTGATGAGTTCTGTACAATAATCTTTGTCCAGCAATCCCTGTCCAGCAATCCCTGTCCAGCAATCACTCTCCAAACGCCACCAACTCTGACACCGCTGCCGCCGCCGCTGCTGCCGCAACAGTTGTAGTCGGGGACCGAGTGGTTGGTCATTGTGGTGCTGTGGGACCACGGGGCTCTGTGACCTCACAGCCCTGCTGTGACCTCACTGCCTGGGTGGGATTGTGAGGACAGATCTCAGGAGCTGCCCTCCCATGAGTGGAGCACATCCCCCCCCCCAGCTCTGTCCAATCCACTTGTTTTCATCAGAACTGGTTTATGTAACACTGCACAAGGGAGACGTTTCATAGCTCTACCTGCAATGTCAATGCCAAGTCCAACATTCAGCTCCTGTCGGGGATTCCCACTCTTGCAGGCAGCACCTGCCAGCTCTTCCCCCGCCACGCCGACACCGAGTGTGTGCTGTGCACTCCGTGCCGGGGTTTGGCCCATATTTAAACAGTGAAGGACTCTGTGCTGTAATTCCTAAAACAACCCAGGGCAGGCAATCAGGGCAGCTGCAGAAACGCCAGCACCGTGGGCCCGGGATCCGTCCCTGCCTGCTCCATCCAAGTGCTGGCACCTTTGTTCCAGCACAAGGCTTGGCCAACACCAGCAAGCAATGAATCCATTGCACACTGGACTTCCACGAGATTGAAGGAAAAAGGCTGGCTGTGCCTCTGTTGCAATTTAGGCTCCCAGTTCCCTTGACAGTTGCACTGGCATTTGCATTCCGGCAGCCATGGGCTTCCAGTGACTGGAACGGAGAAACACCAGCCTTGGAAAGAGAGAACAAGCTCTACTGCAGGGAAAGGGATGTATTAAACACGAATAGTTTGTGGAAAAATTAGAGGGAATACAGATAAGAATAGGCTGCTGGTGAAACACAAAGATTACAAGGGATTTTCTAAGTACCAGGGGCTGGAAAACTCTTGCCATGCTACAGTCATACTCAGAATTCAAGCAGACATTTTGCCTTCTGTTCCTGTAATTCAAGTCTGTCGTGTTTTTCTGTGTCTTCCTCTGGGATATGTCTTGAATCAGAAAGATGTGGGGGAAAACAACTCTCCTTAGTACTGGCCAGGAGCCTGCTGGCTTTGCTCCCGATTTCTAGCTCAGTGACCAAAGTTTGCTCCACTTAGGAAAACTGACAAGTCTGAGACCTAAATGCCAAATCTTCATTGCCATGGAACAGCAGAGCACAGAACTGACCAGCTCTGCCCCAACCAAAGTTTCAGTCACGTCCACAGATAACTGTGGGTGGGCAGGAGACAACGAAAGGAGGAAGAGAATTGATAGGACAGCCAGGCCTGAACATCCCCAAAGGGCAATGTCTGAGCAGTGTGAGTGTGCATGTGCAGCCTTATCCATCTGCTCGCCATTACTCTTGTCCAGTTACCCTGTTTTCCTTTAGTTATCAATCTGTTAACTCTAATTTCATGGCTGCTGGTACAACACATGATGTATTTCAGGGAAGATGAGGAATGACTTACTTGGTTTCTATATCCCTGGCTAAAAGCAGCAACCAAATGCTACTTTCTTGGTAACTATGCAAGCTTTACTCCCAGCAAAGGATTACACCTGTTGTAGGCTTTTAGCACTGGACACAGAGGCCTTTAATCTATTTCATTACCTGACAGAAGCAGATCCTTCAAGTTCCTAAAGCAGATGTCATGTTAGCTTTCAATGATGTTGAGTTATTCCAGTTCCTAAAAAATGCATTTTAAAGATGTTAATGATAACAAAAGGAATAGTGCTAACAAGGCTTAGGCAGATTTTTTTGCAGCAACTTTCAGTACAAGGTAATGAAACCATGAATTAAAATGAGAGAACAAAATCAAAAGACATCATTCTAAATGAAAAATTAATAATTTTCCACCAAAAGGAACTTCCCCTGTGTTGAGATGAAAAACTGTTCTAATTAGAGTAACTAATTAGTGGCTGGATTGGTTCAACGTCTCTGAGAATTAATCACTCAAGAGCAGCTGAAGTCAAGACTAAGGTGTTTCAGCAAGAGAATGTCCACATTTTACAGACTTCTGTAAGAGCCAAGTCCACTGGGAGGGCTTTTATTAGGGATAAATTGTGCCACCAAATGCTGATATAGAGCATCTCAAAATGTCCTCAAGTCTTTATGGAGGCAAAAAAACCCAGTGGGAACTGAAGACATCTATGCTCCATGTAAATTTATTGACCTCAAGGAGTAAAGTGTTCAGGACTGGATTGTCATAATGCCTTTGAATGTGAAAAAAAAAACCCAAACAAACAACAAACAACTAAACCCTCACTTTTTACCTGTTAGCAGAAACTCTAAGATCTCTCTGTTCTCTCAGTTCTAAATTTCAGACTAAATAATGCAGTCCCCACTGGTTTAGGGGTAAACTCCCTACAATTAGAAGCAAAGCATGGGCAGGGGATACTCATGAGTCTTCAAGTTACAAAATACATTTGAACGGTCTGTCTGTGGAGGCACTTCTGACATATTTCACCACACTTCAAATCTTATTAATCTAAATATCAACTAAATCAAAATGATGTGTTTCTTCTACATCATGCTGAGTTATCAGAGGAACAAAGTGTTGCTGCCTCTCTCAAACGATTTTACTTATTTCTAGTTTGTAGATCGTTCACTTGAGGGATGGAGGAATGCTGCATTTTTGAAAAAAAAAAAACAAAAAACCAAACCCCAAACCTTTTGCACCCCTCCTCACTTATCTGATGGTTGGGATTGACCTCTGGAAAATAACCTTTAACAGCTGCTGCTTCCAGGCGATTCTTGCCGCTGGCAGCGGCCGAGCAGAACGCAGCAGTCAGGTGGTGTTTCAGTGCTGGATGTTTTTACTCGCACAGGCGTCTTTTTTGGGTCTTCAAACCCCACCTCGTGAGCCGCTGTGGAAGTGCAGGAGCCACCGCAGCGCTGCTCGCCCGGCACCCGACAGAACTTCCTCACCCCTGGAGCATCTGCATCCAGCAGAAAAATGAGTCAAATTACACCTGACAGTAAAGATTAACACGAAATTTAGCATCCGGACTGATTTATTTCATAAAGCCTCACCTGAAAAAGGATAAAAACTTCATTGCAGCTGTTGAGGCACCACGATTTAGTTCATTCAAAGCCTCTGCCCTGTCCAGTCAATAGCTGGGCCATTGTTTGATCTGCTCGTTGCTCTCATGAGCACTCAGGCACAAGTTCCCTTCTTGAATTTGTGATTAAAATTACTATTTTGAAGCAAGGCAGGACACCAGACACACAACAACCTCGTCATTCCGACTCTATAAACTTTTACAAAATTGTTACGAACGGACAAATCTTCATTTCGAACATTTCTCAGAAGAAAGTCTGACAAGAATACTCTGTTCATTCTCACATTTTTAATGATTTATTTAGATATTTTATTTTATTCACAAGATCCTAAAAATTTTGTGAAAATTAAGAGACGCAGAAAACAAAGGTTGCGTTTGAAGTTTGATTTTAAACACATTTCTGTCCCCCAGCTTCGTGTTAGTCGTGATGACTGTGATATTGCACACATGCTAATGAGCTGAAGGACCACTTCTCCTCCTCTGAAAGGCTCTGATGCTCCTTACAGACCCTCCCAAAACCTTTAAAAAAAAAAAAAATCAATCAGGAATATAACCAGAAAGGGCATTTTGATCAAGTAACGAGGCACTAACATAACACTTCCAGGCCAGATTGCAGAAGGAAAAAGAGGATAAACCCCAAACGCAGAGAGAAAAATACTGACAAACTTTGTGAAAAACACATTAATTCAAGACAGAGCCCCAACAGCAAGGTGGAGCTTTTTTTTTTTTTTTTTTTTTTTTTTTTTTTGGCCATTTCCAGTGCCAAGCAGCAAAGTCAGTGACATGGAAAGCAGAATCACCGACAAGGGTGACTGATGGAAAAGACACTTCCCCCCTTATCGAGGAGCAGAACAAATCCATTCCTTCAGCAGCTCACGGAGGTCGCAGCGAAGGGTTTTGTTTAGTCTGGAGGAGGCTCGGAGGGACCTCATCGCTCCCCACAGCTGACAGGAGGGGGGTGGCCGGTGGGGACCGTGGTCTCTGCAGTGAGAGGACAAGGCGAAATCGGCCTTAAGGAGAGACTCAGGTTGGACACAGAAAAACCATCCCCTGTTTGGGTGGTCGAGCACTGGCAGGGCTTGCCCAGGGGAGGCGGTGGAGTCACCCTCCCTGGGGTAGGGGGGGATGGATTTCAAGAGCACACCCAGCCGGGCCGCGCTGAGGGGGGCGGGCAGGGGCGGGGGGACGCCATTACGGAGCGGCCGAACGCGCCCGAAATAAATGGCGGAGCGGGAGGGTGGGGCGGGAGCCCCGGCTCTCCTCCGGCCAATCGGGAGCCAGAGATCCGCGCCGGGGGGCGGGACCTCGGCGCGCCTCGGCCAATGGGCGGCGGAGGCGGCGGGTGATGGACGGGCGGGCGGGGCGCGGCGCCCTTCCTGAGGGGCCGCGGGAGCGGCGGCGGAGCGGCCGCGACTCCATCCGGGGCCGCGGCGCTGAGGGGGCGGCCGGGGGGGAGCGGGGCGAGCGGCAGGGCCGGGGGGGAAGCGCAGGGGGGCGGGGGGACCGCGCCAAGCGCGGTCCCCCCGCCCCCCTGCGCTCCCCCCCGGCCCTGGGCCTCAACCCCCCTCACCGGCGCCTCCGCCCCGTTGTCCCCCCCCGCTCCCCACCAGGCCGGCGGGAAGGTCCGGAAGTGCCGCCCCCGGGAGCCCCGGGCCGGGCGGGCAGCAGGTGAGGAGCGTTCCCCGAGGGGAGCGCCGCGGGGCCTGGGGTGCTGGAAGGGCCGCCACGGGCAGCGTTCCCCGGTCCCGGGGCCCGCCACGCTGTTCCTGGCCCTGTGGGGGGAGGGATGGGGCATTGCGGCCTTGCTGGGTAGGGCTGGGCTGGCGGCTCCCCCGGGGAGCGAGGGCAGCAGGTCTTTAATGGGTGTGCTCGGCCAGAGCTCTCTTGGGCCTCCCGGCGTGGCTCTTTCCCTTGCCGTGGGCAGCTTCGCCCGCTGGCACCCCAAGGCCCTGGCGCGCCAGGGATGTGCTCGTGGGGGGCTTTATTCTGGCACAGCTTAGATGGAGGTGTTACCCAAGTTGTATTTTTATGACTTCATGCTGTGACTTCCCATGGAAGAGCTGCCCATGGAGGCATCTCCAGGCTCCTCTCGGAAGTCATTTCAAACCCGCCCTGAGGTCTCCCTGTGTCACCTGCTCCAGGTGACCCTTCCTTGGCAGCACGCTGGACTGGATGGATGGTCTCTCCAGAGGGCCCTTCCAATAACCCTGATAATTTTGCGACTCGTTTCTTGTAGGAGTGAAAACTCAACCTGATGATCGAGGTTGTGATAATCCTCGTTTAGAGATCTGCCTTTCCCGCCTTGCCGGTGTTCTCTTTATCTGTACTGCTCTGCACTTCACTTCTGTGACTCAAGTGCAAGTCTGAACTGGCAGGGAAAATTTGCTGCCATTAAAAATGCACACAGGAACCCTGTTGGGATGATGATGATGCTCAGTGGTAACAGTGGGGCAAACTTAACCCGTGGCAGAATTTTTGAGAAAATCAATCTGTCCCTTCAAAAACAATAACTCAAATAATATTTAAGAAATAGGGCATCTTCTTCTTCTCTCTTCAAGCATCCCCAGCTGCCAGGGGCCTCACCAAAACGGTGATTTGCTGGTGTGTGTTGATGGACTCACTAAACAGCTGTATTGTGATATTTTTATAAATGTATATTTCTAATATAAAGTTGCTGGTTGTAATTTTCTTCACTTGGGAGTTTTCCTCCCAAGTTGTGCTCTGCATATCTCATCTCACATAGGTCATGCTGGGAAGTTATTTTGCACACCAAGACTGGAGACTTGGCCCGAGGAAGCTTAGATAAAACATCAGATCACTTGCTGTGTTTTTCTCCTCCAGTGACCTGTATCCTTATCTCACTTTCCTTTTGATAAATGCCTTTGTATTTTCCTCTGTTAGTAGTAGTGGAAAACGTCAGTTCATTTGCAGAGTAGTGAAAGGCTCCCAGGACTTACAAAGGGCAATAGATGTTTAATTATGTTGCCAATTAATAACATGGCACAGGAGTCTTGAAATTTTTGTGCACTAACCTCATTGTTTGCTGAATTTGGGTAATTCCTATAATAACATGTAACTTTATGCAGAAAAAACCTACTTAACATATCCTGAGAGACAAATCTAGGGAATAAGTACACATTTGTGTATTGTATATTAATACACATTTCTCTGTCTGGAGCAGGACCAATAACCAAAGTGATGGTTTCCTTTCAGAAGGGCACTGAGGCCTCTGTGATGTTTGAAGCTGAAGTGTACCTAAATTTATTTCTTTATTTACAAGTAGCTCTATTTACATTCTGTCCCCTGAACTGACAGAGGTGTACTCAAAAACAGGATCAGTGAAAATATGACAAATATGCAGTAAAATCAAGGGTGTGTAGGGAAAGATTTGTGTTACATTGGTTCTCTCTTCATATTAGAAATCACTAATTGTGCTCACAAACTTTACTTTTATGCAGGAGATGGGCAGTGGTGACTTCTCATTTCTTTCAGGCCATTGTTTCTGGATATTTATGTTCCACCTGTAACTACATGGTTAGAAAAATAAGTGAATATCAAACATACTAATTAAAAATATGGCAAAACAGTAATATTTCATGTGATAATTACTTAAAGGCAGAGTGCTCTGGGTTAAAGCAATTAAATGTAAGTGGGACGTGGAAATACAATTTTTTTTTTCTAAAATCTAATTGAGACACTACATAAATACATTATTGGTGGCAATCAGTGCTATTAATCTTGTTGTGTGGAAAAAATTCCCCAAAACACCACTGTGGATGTATATCCCTGTCTGTGTGTATGGTCTTTAGTGCTGAATTTTTAATTTTGGGGCATAAGCAGGGGTGCCTGGACATAGGCTGGGAGGTGTCACATTCTGCTTTCTTGGCCTGTTTTCAGTGCAGGTGAATTTGCTCAGCACAAATTAAAAAAAAAACCCAACAAATAACTCAACTAAAAAACCCCAAACTTTCTAATTTGTTTCATTTCCCACAGGTTTTTAACTTAAAGCTTTGACTTTTCTGCTCAGTTTTTATCTGCTGAATTTCTGAAGCTCAATTCCAGATTTACTAGAGTAAAACAGTCTTCTCAGGTAACCAACTGCTCAGAAATTTATGATTACCAAGTGATCTTTTCCCAGGAGGATGTACCAGAGTGATGTATTTCCGTGTCACCGAAGTCCAGTTTGTGCAGGAGCTCTTCCTTTTGCAAATTCACTTCCAGCTTTAGGTGGTTTTTCTTCTGGGCTGCAAAGTGGACAAAATAACTGGGAGAATAAAGCATTTGTCTTGCAGGATCACACTGAGAGGAGACAGGACTTCTGTCCTTTGTGCAAATACACCTTTTGTTCCCTCAGCAGAGCAATAAATAAAATAATAACTCATTTGAGTTATTTTTTTTTCTCTTTCACAGGTTGGACAATAGCTTAGGAGTGCTGATGTTCCACTGTGTGCTATTAAACAAAACCATGCAAATTCTTGAGATTTTTTTTTTTTTTAATTCTCATGCAGTTTAGGATCATTTAAGAGGTTTTAAACTTCCAGGTAGCTCAAGAAAACCAGGCCATTTTTACTTCAGAGCCTGCTCAGAGTCAGCTGCTTCACTTCTGGTCACAAACTGGGAGCAAGGCTCTGGAAAGATAAGCACATTATTGAGGCAAGGGAAAGGTACAACCCAAAACTGAGTATATAGAAGAGGAAAATTTTTCAGTGTATGCTAAAACTGTGCTGTCTGATTTCACTGAGCCAGTTGAGGGAAGAGGTGATGAGATGTGTCTGTGGTGACACTCCAGGGGTAGCTGAGTGGAATGAGGGGAAGCAATATCAGGGGTAATTAAGTTTATATCAGTCATGCTGCTCCCTTTCTTCCTGCAGGCCACACCAGCCAAACAGAAAACCCAGAGAATGAGCAAATTTGAGTTACGAGTCTGCAGTGAAGTCATTTAGATGCTTGGCACGGCTGGAGAAGGTGGCAGGAAGTTCCTGGGATTCAGGAAGTGTGGCTTCAATGCAGGGAGTGCTCTGAAATCCAGGGGTAAAAGTGTGAGGAACTGGTGTCAGTGGTGTCCCTGTAAATGCTGGAGCTCCATCGTGTGGTGGGAGCTGTGCAGGCTCAGCCCTGGGGGGGTGTTTGGCAGCTGGGGCTGTGTGAGATTGTGCAGCTCCACGATCCCAGAGCCATTTTCTCCCCTTTCACTGCATTGGGATTTTAAACACGTGGTGACAGGAAAAACAGCACTAAGGAGCTCAGCTTTTACCAAGGAAGGCAAATTAGCCTTTTTTTTTAAAAAAAAAAAAACAAACCAACTTACCTCTCCTCACAGCTGAGTGATTTTTGCAGGAGGAGTGACCCTGAACTGCTGTGCTGCACTGGGTGTGACATCAACAGCACGGGGAGCTTTGCAACGCCAGGATGAGAACATCCCACCCCAGGAGAGGCTGTGCCAGCAGGAGCATTCATCAGGATTCCCTGCTTCTGCCTGTGCCAGAAACCCTTGATGCTTGCACACAGCAGGCCCCCAAGGAGACCTGGCAGGCTCCATCTGTAAAAGGCCGTGGCAGCTTAGGTGATGCAGCTTGGAAAGAGTATTACAAATAATGCACGAGCTAAAAACTTCCAAAGCTGCAGGGTTAATATAAAGCAGGATGCTCATTAGCTGGGCTTTGCAGGAATACACAGTAAAGAGAAGTAAAAGCAGAAAGTAACCTGAACTCCTTCCAAAAAGAAGATTTTTGATTACAATTTGAATTCCTTTAATTATACACTCCTCCTATAACTACTGAACTTCCAGCTGCTATCCTGTTAGTGTGCCCTGGGCTTGTGCCCTGCATGCACTTTATGATCCCAAGGCACACTAACAGGATAGCAGTTGGAAGTTTAGTAATAATAATTTTTCAGGGACATTTTTAACCTTAAGTGACAGCCCATTCAGACCTTTATTAGATAAAAGGCTCTTGTTTCAGAAAGGGGGAAGGAGGCAGATTCCTGTGGGTTGAGGTGCTGCAGGTACTGAACAGGAAAATCAAGTGGTGGCAGTAGGAAATGATTTAGAATTTCCAGGAATAAAATTTGATAGGGAAGTCCTGCTGTCAGTGGAAATAAAAGCTGTTTGATGCATCTCAAGTTGGTTAGGTCTGCAATTAAATTTTGTCTAAAGGTGGTGAAATGCAACAGATCAGTTTTTAGGTTTGTTGCAATCCTTGTGTCCTTCAGGCTTCACTTTAAAAAGAAATCCTGAAGCAGTGCCTTATGTACTCTGTGAAATTAAAACAGGTGTGGCAACACCTACTGAGCTTCATCTTAAAGTTCCTTATGAAAGTACAGGTGGAACTTCACCTCGTGGAGTCACCAAGTGACAAACTGAAGGTGCTGAGGTGGTGCTGTGCAGCTCAGCTCCCTGGCCAGGCCTCAGGGGAGGGATTGGGGCTTTCCAGGGATTCTGCTCAGCTGGTGAAGGTTTGGATGCAGGAACGGGGAAGTGAAAGCACTGTCACCTTCCCTGCTGGCTCAGAAGGATGTGATGGGGGCCCAGAGCTCCTGTTGGGGCATCAGGACCTGGTGTCCATGCTGGAGGATGTTTTCTGGTAGATGTGTAAGCTCACAAAAGCAAATAACGGGATTTACACCATTTAAAGCAAGATTGTAAGAGAGAACGAACTTTCTCATCAATATTTGCATCAAGGATTCTGAAGTGAAGCGTGGAGGGGGTTGGGAAGTAATTTGATTTTCTCTCAGCTCAAGGAATAACGTCATCCCTTTGGATATTACTGCACAGGATCATGTGCCGGGTGTTCTGGCAAGGACAGGAACGTGCATTGAGGGTGCTCTTGCTCTGTCAAGGCTTTGTTTGAAGCATGGTCTGAAAACATCAATGTGTATTGGGGTGAGGTACTAGTAAAACATATTTAACATTCATAAAAACTACTTTTCTCTAAACATTTTCAATTACCTTATGAATTTCCTGGACAAAACAATCAGTTTTCCCTCCCAGCCCTGTTTTCAAGCTGTCCCTGCTATGGAGGGGGTTCTGAGTCACGCCTCTGTCTGGCAAGTATTTTCATTTCAGAGTTCTAAACGTTTTTAATTCAAGATGATGTTGAGCTGTTTTAATGTAGAAATTGGCTTTAAGGTTACATCAGGAGCAGTTAGAGAAACCCACTGCTTTCTGATGGGGAAAACAACATGTATTTTAAGTGGCCTTTTGGTGAGGCAGTTCAACAATGTCAGGAGAAAGGCCATAATCTTAATGAGTTTTGTTTCTAATAATCCCTGTGCACATGACTTGATGAAATTTAAGACTTAACAGAAAAAGCACAAGATAGTACTTTTGACAGTACTTTTTTTGGAGCTATTAACTGTTAGGATGGATGAAAACATCACTCTGTTTAATCAGAATTATAAATATTAGGGCCTCCTCGTGATCCATGTAAATCAGCATAGCTATGGTCCTATATTTTATTTTTAAGTTCTCAAGAGGAAGAAATGTATGTCTGCCTGCAGTGATCCTGACAGACTTTTCTTCTGCTTTCAGGTGACAAGTTACATGTGTGGAACACAACCAATCATTTAACAGGTTTAAGGACTGTAGCTGCTGTGACTGCTACAACTTGCCAGCTGGCTAAAGGTGAAATGTATTTCAGTACAAGCAACTGGTAAAATTTTGTAACTCAGGAAGCTTGCCTTTAAAACAGCTTTCTTGCATGACGGGGTGGGGGGTGAGGGGAATGCTTTTTCCGTGCTCAGGTTATTAATGCTGTCTGCAGGTAGTCAACTTGTGTTTCCTGGAACAACAGTCTGTCTACAGCAGCTCTGAAGATGCCTGCACTGTGGGATGAGGTAGTAGGTTGTATAGTTTTAGGGTCATACCCACAACTGGGAGATAACTATACAATCTACTGTCTTTCCTAAAGCAGCAGAAAGTCAACAATGGAAACTTCTCAATTTTAAGCTCATGTCAGATTCTACTGAAATACTTGTAATGCTTATGATGGGAGAAAATACTCTGTAATAGCTGTGGGGAGTTGTGTTTAGATTCTGCAGGTTCTTGGAAAAGCTAGGTTAGCATTCTGCGTTAATTTCCCTCCTCTAATGAATAAAAAAATGAAGAATAGACCGATTCCTGTAGAAGTAATCAAATAGAAATTCCTGATGCTCCAGTTGTTGTGGTGCTGAACGCTGCTCCGTGAAGTACCAAACATCCTTCAGAGTGGAACTGTGGTTGGCTGTGAGCTCTTTGCTGAAGGCTGTGCTTCTCTGTCAGAGTGAGGTAGTAGATTGTATAGTTGTAGGGTAGTTATTTTACCCTGTTCAGGAGATAACTATACAATCTATTGCCTTCCCTGAGGAGTAAAACAAACTGCGACCCTTTGCAGTCAGTGATGCAGGGAAAATACTCAGGGAGTAAAAACAGATACATTCAGGCTTGTAACGTATCAGATTAATCAGTGCCAGAATGTGCAGGATTGACAATCAGTGTGACTGGTGCAACCCCCAAATGATTTATTTGACTAACATGACTTTTCTCCCAAGGTAAGTGGCACAGTGCTGGCTGGAGATGGAAAATATCCCTGTTCCTACACAGAGAGTGAACACTCCATAGAGGGGAAATGATTCCAAACCAGTCGGGCTTTGAATGTAAAATACGGGCAGCTCAAACTTGTATGTTGGGACTTAAACTGTTCTGACACCCCAATTTCTATATTGCATTAAAATTCCATGACTCCCAACTGCTTGGTAAAAGTTGGAGGGAAAACTTATACTTTATTAATAAGTCTACTTGTTTTTCTCCAACTCAATTTAATACAAAATCGAAGTGTTGGCCAGTTCTGGGCCAAAACTGACCCCTCACCTTTTTGGAGGAGTGTAAACCTATGGAGTTTGAGCACCCAAAAGCCAGAACTCTTCTCCAAGGTGGTTGTTGTCTTATAAACAGACTTTTCAAGCTTAGTGCATTCTTTTCCTCCTGCAGTCCTACGTGTACCCAGTCTCTAAGTGCTGCTGCACTGGTGTGCCCAGTGAGCCCCTTGCTACAGCAACAAAAAAAACCATGGAAATGCTCTTTGGGATGGCAAGTTTAGCTTAGTCAGAGTGAAAATGGAGCCATTCATGAGTGGTAAAAACTGGTCAACCACTGCTTGGTAAGTGCTGACAGTGTAAACTTGAAATATGTGCCCAGGCCTAAAAGGCAGAAGACCCAAAGCAGCTGGTGAGCTAAAGCACTTCACAGAGCAGCTGCTGAGTGAGAAGAACTGCAAAAAAAGGAAGCATTGGGCTCCTAGGAAGAGGTAGTAGGTTGCATAGTTTTAGGGCAGGGATTTTGCTCACAAGGAGGTAACTATACAACCTGCTGCCTTTCTTAGGGCTTTATTATAACACCGGCACCACTTTGGCTCCAGCCTACAAACCTCTGCAGCTCTGGCACGTGGAGACAAAGGACAAGGTGTTTCCAAGTGTGGTGAGGCTTACTGAGACCTGTGTGTTGGCAACTTTGGTCCCAAACTGAAGTGTAGGACCCACAGCTGGAATGCAGCGTGGTGGAACACTGCATTTTGGGGGACTCTGGGCTGGGATATCCTTGGATTGTGCTAAGTAAGAGGCTGTGTTGGGAAGCCAGCTCTTTCCAGAGGAAGCTTGGAGTCCCCCTGTGATTAGGATAGAGGTGGTATGAACTTCTGAACATGGAGACACTGATCCTGTGTGCTCCCTAAACCACCCCTTCCTTTGGTTTGCTGCATTTCAGGTGGAAAAACCTCCTTGCCCAAAAGAACGAGATCCCAGCTCAGCCAAAAGCTGCTGCTTTCTCATCAGCCATAGGCACTCCTAGGAAAACAGGTTCTCAGGGGTGGATTATTTGCAGTCTTGCAGAAGGGGAGTTTTCAGTTAGAAATGATGCTTTGTCTCTCGTGGAATTATTAACAGTGAGTCCATCTTTTTTTGCACTGCAGCAATAGTTCAGGGAACTGTGGGATACAGAGACTTAAACACCTGAGCACCTTGGAGCAGGAATATGTTGTGCCTACACCAGCCACTATTTAAACTTTGGCAAATCAGAATCCTAGAGGGTAAAACGCGTCACTGTGCTTCTGTTGAACGTTCTGGATGAATTTAACTGTACATTTCTTGATTTCCTTAATAAAATACAGCATTTTGTGCAACTGGTGGTGAGTGGCCGTTACTTTCTCCAAAGTAAGGGTGGGAATTTCACAGGAAGACAGTGCCCAGACAGAATTGAAATAAAGTCAAGACTGTGTTTGGTTTGTACTGCAATTATAATTATATGGTGTTAACTGGAATAAGCGTTAATTATCCTAGTGTTAACTAAAACTTATTCTAGCATTAACTTTTGTTAAAGAGCTTTGGTACAACACTTCACTGGGGGTGGGGAGTTCTCATTTACAGCGTTGCTGATGAGTGCACAGACTCTGCTTGTTCTGGAGCCGGTCTCTGAGTTTAAGTTTAAATTGCTGCACAAAAATCTAGACTTTACTCTTAACTGCACCTTGTTTTTTACATGAATGCAGCTGAAGTAAAAAAAAAACCACCAGTAAATTTGATTCTAGAGATAAAAAATGCCTTAAAAGCTTCAATATACCTGATATTTTATAAGGGGTATGCTTACAAAAGATTTAAGTTATCTGTGCTACCCACCCCAGCTGTGATCCTCTCATTGTACCAGATCCATTTCTAAAGCCCCTTCCATGAGAGAAACAGAACTTAGGCCCTGGATGAAAATAAGTAGCTGGTTCATGGCACATTTGGAGTAATATGCAATTTTTAGCTTTGATTGACCTATTTTTGCCCTGTTCCTGTGACAGGAGTAGCTCTCAGTGCTGCTGGGTTTGTTTAACTGCACTCAGAAAACAAGAAGTGGAGGAAGCTTTTAATTTGTTGTTTTCTGAATTTACATTTCTCTCAGCGTTCTCAGAGCCAGAGTGTTTGTTGTTAAAATCAGAGACCTTGATAGAGTCCCAAATGTGTCTTGGGCCAGAGTCCCTGAGTTTGGGGGTTAATGTCTCCACGTGCTTTCAGTGTATTGGGATAAGCAGATCCTGCAGAGCCACAGCAGTATCAGTTCATCTTAGAACAGTTAATTAGTTCTTCCCTTTACCCAGGGGTGCTGACCCTTGACCCTCATCTTCCTCCTACTCATTCTCTTACCTGTAAATGCATTTATTTCCTTCTGGTTTCCTTGTAATTGGAAGCAGCTTGATTTAAGTGATAAAGCTCAAGCCAGAAAGGAATTAGGCTGTGGTTGAGCAGTCTTGTCTCATCAGGTTATTTCTCACCTTGACTTACTCGTGGGCTCCACCCCGTAAATGGCATCTGCTCAGCAAGGGACAGGGTTGGTTTGCCTTTTTCCACGAGGGGTCCAAGGATGAGGTGACAACCCAGCAAGGGTCCTGCTAATAAAGAAACCGGTTAAAGAACGCACAGCAAAGAGTGCAGGAAGGTTTGCAGCAGCAGTAGAGACACGTTTACCACCCATGGTGCGGTGATTGTGTCATGGTGGTCTTGGAAACATTCCAGTGTTGCTCCAAAAATAGAATGCAGCTTCAGTGCAGATCCACATCCCGGGAGAATTGTTTGTGTTCTCTGCCTTGCCATGCAGAGAGGTGTGCTCTGAAATCTTCCTGGTGGCGAGAAACCTGAGACTTGTTGGGCTTTTCCCATCCTTGTGCTTCCAGAGGGGACTCCTGGTGCTTGTGCCATGGCCACAGTAGGTGAACTTGGTGCGTTCAGAAATCTTGTGAGCAAGGATTGTGGCAGCCCAGAATTGCTGTTACTCTCTATTTCATTGATTTATTCTATGATTCTGTAGTTGGTGCTGTGTGGAAGGTCAGAGGTCCTGGAGAAGAGCTGCCCCCAGAGGTGCATCCAGCAGTTTCACCCTCCCTGGAAAGGGTCGTCTTTGCTGGGCTGTCCCAGGTTGGCTGGGGGATTTGCATTCTTAACCATCAGTTTTGCTGCTTTGTGCTGTGTCCAGGCTGCGAGAACAGATGCACAAAGTCAGCCCTCGGCTGATGAACAAACCGAGAGGAGTCAGCAACACACACGGAGAATTACCGTGTTCTGAACAGATTCCTTGACTGCCAGATCAGTACAGGGGTCATTTGATGTGCCATGGCACAGGCTGGGGGGCAATGGATGGAGGGCACCCTGAGGGGGAGCCCTTGGGGGTATGGGTTGATGAGAAGCTGGATGTGCCCCGGCCACGTGCATGGGCAGCCCATGGACCCCCCTGTGCCCTGGGCTGATCCCACAGCGGGGGCAGCAAGTGATAAGGGGGGATCCTGCCCCTCTCAGCTGAGACCTCATCTTAATGAGGCTTCCCTGTGTCCAGCTCTGAGATCTCCAGCAGCAGAAGGGTGTGGAGTTGCTGGAGCCAGTCCAGAGGAGATCACGGAGATGCTGCCAGGGCTGGATCCCTCTGCTCTGGAGCCAGGCTGGGACAGCTGGGGGGGTTCCCCTGGAGAAGAGAAGGCTCCAGGGAGACCTGAGAGCCTCTTGCAGGGCCTAAAGGGGCTCCAGGAGAGCTGGAGAAGGACTGGGGACAAGGGATGGAGGGACAGGACACAGGGAATGGCTTCCCACTGCCAGAGGGCAGGGAGAGATGGGATGTTGGATATTGGCAGTATTGGGTTAGTGGTTGGACTCGATGATTTTAAAGGTCTTTTCTAACCTGAATTATTCTATGATTCTATGACATCTTGATCCCAGAAAGCTCTCGCTCTCTCCTCAGTAATAAGTACATCCAGGTGGCTCATCTTTTTGCTTTACCAAGCAAATTATAAAATACCTGATAGATGCAAAAAAAAAAAAAAAATAAAACAGAGAGGAAGACAAGTCTCAGATCCACTGGTCAAAAGAGACCACTGTGACAAGTTCAGCTTAGTATTGGTGCTTTCAGCTGAGACTCCCAAAAAGCTGAAAGCCCTCAATTCCAGAGGCATCAGTGTGTGATGTGGCCTTCAGCCCTCGAGCTGAAGTTGTGTATTTAATGTCACAGTTCTGTAAAGATGAGTCCTGACAGGAGTTACTGGAGGCATCAGATGTCTGTGTATGCCTTGTTGCAACACGAGAAATCAGATTTGTTCTTCCTGCAGAGATGGTTTTGGTGGAATTGGATTTTTGGACTAGTTCATTTCAGACACTTAAAACCACTCCAGTGAAGAGGCATTGGAAAATCAGACACAGTTCTATTTCAGCCTGTTATATTAATGCAATCTGCAAAATAAAGCCATTAAAAGCCATATAATGCTACTAAGGACTGTATTTTTGGAGACTGAAAAGGTCCTTTCTGAAATAGGAGAATGTTACTGAAAAAAAAAGCACTCCTTTGACATTAAAACTCTCCCATATAGATGATTTCAAGCTGATTAGTTAAGCCCAGCACAGCATAAAAGCAGGGAGAAGGATCAAACCATGCAAGTCCCAGTTCTGTGAGGGAGTTTGCTGCACCCTGAATACCTCACCTTATATATTACACACCCTCTAATCCACTCCAGCAACTGTGTGCAAATTGAAAAAGGAGCAAGCAGTGGAAAATCCATCCCAGTATCCCAAAATGCTGTCACACATGAAATCTCACCCACACCTGGAAGTGGCTTCTCCTGCAGCAGCTCCCTAAAACGAAGAGGGATGAGGAAGGAAAAGAAAGAGGTGTAGTCTGAACTTCCCAGCTCCTGCAGATGTAAATGTGTGCATGACCGAGCTGTGACTGATGTCGCCGGGTCCTGCTACGTCACACTGAAGCGTGTCCTGCCAAAACAAGCAGCCAAAGGCTTTCCTCGGTATTTATTTTAGAAAACAGTAAGACTGAGGCTGTTTTTAGAGCCTGATGTAACGCCGTCCTCATGGTTTCCTCATCAGCTGGCAGACACTGCCCCGATTGCCTTATCAGACGTGCTGTGAGGATGGGGGTGATGCACAACTGCAGAAACCAGTGCACAGACACACAGCACATGGCACATTTCCCTCAGTTTAGGGCAAAAAAAGATAGCTCAAACCTGATCAGACCAGTGCAAAAAACCTAAAGGTGAGTAAAACAGAGCATTAGGCATGAGAATAATTAAGGAGTGGAGAGAACTAGAATATATGAGTATGTGAAGGATGAAATTCAGGAAGTGCTCTTGTTAGGGTGATGTTAAAAGGTTTCAGCTGTCACCAAAATGTGCAGTGGAATATGTAAAACTATTGTGGAGGTAGTTTAAGTGGGTGAATTGCCAAGAAACAGCTCTGGAAAGCTGTCCTTTGACAGGAACAGACATGTTTAAACCTGGTTTCAGCTGAGTCAAAGGAAATCCTTCCCTTAATCTCAGGACAGGGTTTCACTTTGAACCCAGAATAATTCTCCCACAGGTTACTCAGAGAACCATGAATATCTCGAGCTGGAAGGGACCCCCAAGGATCATCGAGTCTGACTCCTGGCCCTGCACAGACACCCCAGCAATCACACCCTCCCTGATTCCCCTCTATCCCCTTTGGTTTTTGGAGCAGCACTGTGGTCCTGTGACATTCAGAGCCTGTTTCTGGATCCAGATTTAGCACAGCTGTACACAAAGCCTTCTGCCTTCTCTGCCAGCTCACAGATGGATATCCCAGGTATTTTAAGACTCCATTTAGATGCAGCTGTGACAGGAGCCAAATCTAAGCTGCTCTTCAACAACATTTATTAGTTTTAGGGTGGCTACTGGGAGTGCAAGTATTGAGGAACTGATCTCCAAAAATTAAAGTCCAAAGTGCTGATCAGTAAATTTGATACTGAGCAGGGGGTTTCACTCAGTGGACAGCAGTACTGGGCTGATCCCTGTGTAATCTCTCTCCAACCTAAACAGAAACATCAACATCAAAATTGGCAACAGAAAATAATCCAGTGCTAGTTTCAAATCCAGTCCAAATTCTGTGACTGATCACAACAAAACATTTCCTGTGCACCTCTGCTCTGGAGCCAGGCTGGGACAGCTGGGGGGTTCACCTGGAGAAGAGAAGGCTCCAGGGAGACCTGAGAGCCCCTTGCAGGGCATAAAGGGGCTCCAGGAGAGCTGGAGAGGGACTGGGGACAAGGGATGGAGGGACAGCACACAGGGAATGGCTTCCCACTGCCAGAGGGCAGGGAGAGATGGGATTTTGGGAAGGAATTGTCCCCTGTGAGGGTGGGCAGGCCCTGGCACAGGGTGCCCAGAGAAGCTGTGGCTGCCCCTGGATCCCTGGAAGTGTCCAAGGCCAGGTTGGATGGGGCTTGGAGCAACCTGGGCTGGTGGGAGGTGTCCCTGCCCATAGTGGTTAAATGATCTTTAAAATCCCTTCCAACCCAAACCATTCTGGGATTCTCTGATTCAAAGAACCTTCAACAGCAGGAAAAAAAAAAAAAAAAGTAAATTGCCAAACAGCCACGTTTCATTATTCCTTTCTGTCCTTATTTTGAGACAGACCCAGAAGCAATGAAATCTTTGTTCATCCTTGATGCACTGGCTTTTTCTACAGTGTTTTAAAAATGGGCCTGAAAAGAAAAAAAAAAAGTGTTCAGCAACCCAAATATCAAGAGATTTGTGTGCAGGAGAGAATATTTCATGTTAGGAAGACATGAGAAAACTGAGCAACTGGTGCATTTTCAGGCTTTGATACAACCAGCCTGTGCAATCTCTGTTTCTAAAAGAGTTCACTACATCTGATTAGGAAAGAGTTGAGCCTTCTCAGATCACAATAGGTCTTTCCTAAGCAGAGTAGGATTCCATTAAAAAGAATCTAGAGGCCATAAATATTGAAGGCATTGCAGGATTGGTTTGGGTCTTAAAATATCATTTTTAAGGGAAGAGAAAAATACAGGAACTCCTGTCTTTCCTCACCTCTTGCCCATTCCAGGCTGGAACTGTTCCATCAGTAGGTGCAGTACAGGTAACAGGTTAATTTTCCAGCACCAAACATGCTCATTGCTGGCCAGATAAGCCATGACAAGTGTTTTTCCTACCATAAAATAAGAGTTAGAAAACAACACAGTGTTAAATAGCACTGAAAGGGCTGGCTCTCCACGAGCTCTGCTCAGCAGAGTGGTTAAAGCTGTGGAGCTCAGTACACCCGGAAAAACCCCACGGCTGCCCTTTGGCCAGAAAATGACTGAGCATCATTAAATGTGTGAGAGTTCCCTCTCAGAGCATTACCCTGCACACGACAAACAGCTGGCATTTTACTGGGTTCCAAACCAGCTTTGCAGTATGAAGGTGACAGGGCAGAAAAATCTGCCCCTCAGATTTTTCTCTGACTGATTCATGGTCAGGGAAGAGGCTTCAGAAACGAAGCTGTTTCTTCCCCCAGCAGAGATGACCTAATGAGACACAGTCACCAGATAAGGTTTTGCGTCACCATCTTTTATGTAAATTCTTTTTTAGGGCTGGTAAGGGAGTGTTACAGTTGGCCACTTCATGAAGGAAAACAAACAGACAGAGTTCTATTTTTAGTCTTCTGAGAATATAACTCACAAATGCCATTTTTTCCAGAGGTGATCCGTTGATTTTCCACATTTCTGCTCATGGCCAGCCAAGCTTTTAACACGGAATTGCATCTCGAATTCATGTGACAGTTACATACAAAATCTTTCAAAGTGTTGCTTCTGATACCTAACACAAAATTCATACGTGGCTTCTTTTTCATATCTTTTTAGCATCTTTGAGAGCTTCATCAAAACTCAATTAACTCCAGCTGAGCATTTTGAGAACTGCTACCTACAACGAGGCAAGAAACCAAACCAAACACTGTTTACTGCCTAAACCAGGGTGAATACAACCCTCCCTCAGATTTTTAGATTCTTTACTGGACACATTTACTGGATCTGTTATTGCTCAGGTATTTTCCTTGTACACTAGTAAAATCCTAAACAAATCTACACGAGGTAAAATCCTAAACAAACCTATACATTCTATATCTATATGTCTGTACAGCACCAGTGTTTTAGCACTGTGCAACCAAACAAAAGTGATTTTGACATTTTAAGCATTGGAAGCAGCTTTACCTGCTCTCTGAAGTGTTGCTCCAGAATTCTTGTGCCAGGGGAAAAAAAAAAAAAAAAAAGGATAAAAGGATTTTAGACGATGAAGACAATTCAAAGCATTTAACACCCCAAGGAATGGTAATGGATTGAACCCCTGTTCTGCCACTACTGCCCCAGTTCTTTGAACCTTTGGTGTTATGCATTCAAAGGAAGTGTAAATGCAAGTGTGGGATGGTGGGAGAGCTTTGAAAACAAATCAGTGTGGTCATGGCTTATGTTCTTCTTCTTGTCCCTCTTCAAGGAAACATGAGAATAAAAGTCATTCTAATATCCCATTTGTTTGGGTTTTTTTCACATGAAAGAGGTCATGCAGGGAAGGGTTGTGAGACTCCCATCATGTACAGAATTAATTTGGTATTGCAAATGGTAACATCAGTCACCAGGAACCACTTCTGGCCCACAAAGATCCCCCAGGCTGGTCAGCAGGTACAGCAGCCCGGGTTGTCCCCACCTCCCTGCTGGCAGGTAGAGGCTGCAGGAAGCCGCCCAGACTCCGAGGAACGCGTTCCCAATTTGTCTTGGCTGGTGCCTGTGCCGGTTTTCCCTCTGTGTGCGTCACTGGGTGTGCGTTCCTCGATACCGCCGGCGATACACCCGTGTTTGGAGATGGGTGTCGTGTTCCCACGGGATGGGAAAGGGCCACAGGAAAAGTGTCCTGCCGAGGGGTTGTGCTGCTGTGGTGACGTGTAAAATATGCTGCCAGTTCACCAGGTGAATCTGGTGAAATACAATCCAGTTCACCGGGTGAATTTGGCTAAAGGGGAGGGAGGAGGCACAGCCTCTGCTCCCACAGACACCCACCAGTGTCGCAGTCCCAGGAGTGTGATGAATTCACAGGTGCTCAGGAGCTCAGTGAGGAAATCTCTGGTGTGAGCAAAGCCAGGTCACAAGAGCAGAAGGGGTGGGGTGTGTTCAGTCAGACCACATCACTGTACTGTGAACCCCCTGCACCTCACTCCCACCCCCTGGAAGGGCTGCAGGACCCCTGCACCACCCTCACTTCCACACTCAGTGTGCAAAGAAACGAGGTTGGAGCTTGTGGTTTGTCTCCCCTATTTCCTCTGTCCCTAAAGGTGCTTTACTCAAGACTTTGATTTCCTCCAAAGCACATAAAGCAAAACTGAGCCACCCTGGTGGCAGCAGCTCCCCACCAGAGCGCCTGGTCTTAGCTAAAAGCAGCATGGCATGAAATCCCCCTGCTAATACACATTTCCCAGCAGTTCTGGATCTGGAGCTGCCTTACTGATCTCACCAACTGGCTCCAGCTCAGGTGAGAGATGTGGGAGCTTCACCTCACAGCAGTCTTCCAGCAGGATCTGTGGGCAGGCTCTCTCAGCATGGCAAGGGGAGGCAGCAAAGCTGGGGCCTCACAAGGGGCAGCACGATGGAACCACCTGGTCAGGGTTTGCTCACTCCCTTTGGTGGTTGTCCCCCATCCTGCTGTGTCACACCATCAGGGAAGGCCACCAAACAAGCTGAGGAGCTGTGAGCCCCTCTCTCTAGCACAAACACCAGCGAAAGTGAGGAAAAAACTCCCAAACAAACCCAGACCAAGCTTGTGATCCACCTTTTTGATGCCATCACTGGCTTTTATCCTGTTTCCGTACCCTGAGACAGGACCCGAGCTCAGACAGCTACAGGCACTGGGGAACATCTGCCTGCTCCAAAACATGGTGGTTTGCACCCAAACTGGGGAGCACAGGATGTGCAGACAGCCCCTGACAAGCAGGTTGGCAGGAAAAGCAGAGCCCAGGTCTCCTGAGTGGTAATCCTGCCTGCTGGGCATATTCCCTTCCCCGTGGCCTCTGGGCCATGCAGAGCTCATGTCGAAGCCTGCACAGGTTCTATTTTTCATGTGCACTAAAACTTGACTCAATTTGTGCCAAAATCTCTCAGGATTCTCCCTCCCCTGTCCCCCATGAGTTATGTTTCCTTGAAAAACCACAACCCTCTGCGAGTACCTTAGAAATGCACCATAAGCACTCAGCCAGCACGAGACAGTAATAAATGAGGCAGAATTACATGCCAGGATGTGCTGGTGATAATGTTTTCCACTAAAGACGGGAGCAGTGAAATTTTCCAGCACAACAGCAGAGGCCCTGCTCCCCCACCCCACGTGAAACACGAGTGGGATTTCACCTGCCCACCCTGTCCGGCCCCACGCCGTCCCCATCTGCCCCGTCACCCGTGGGTGACACACGGAGCCACCAGTGACGAGCTTGGCCAGCCCGGCACTGGCTGACCTTTAAATCCATCTTGTCTTGTCTGCGTGCCCAAGAGGAAATCACATGTGTGGCACGAGCCTGACCCAGAAATATTGCAGGGAGTAGGATATTTTGTGCGAATAAGGAAGGGCAGGGTCTGCAAGATGAATCACCACAACAACAATTATCCTGAGGAAAAACCTTGGAGGGTGGATTCACCGTGATAACTTGCCCTTTCAAGGTAACAACAATGCGAGCCGTCAGCTCTTCTCCACGGTGGGGGGACAGAAAATGCTCCAGCACAAAGCAGAAAAATAAAAATGACGGGAGTTCAGAAGAAGAGATTGCCCAAGGAGGCATCCTTCACTTCCCAACTGCCCCGGCTCCAGCCTGCCATTGTTATACAATATGCCATGAGAATTGCTTCAAACATTATTTTTAGCACACCAGCAGCTTTCAGTGAAAACAAATAAAGGGCCAGACAGTTGCTATAAAGACAGGAAATAAACTTTAGAAACTCTTTAGCTCTTGGCTGAGCAGGGCAACTGAATTACACAGTTCCTGAGCGTGCACGATAGTCTCAGATAAGATGAACTCTGATAGTTTTCTCTTTTCTTTCCTCCCATCAGCCCAGTTGTAACATCACCATCAGTGCTTTGTGACTGCTCCCCACCTGGAGCAGACACCAAGGCCAGGAGCCCCAGGGTGCTGCAGTCTCTGCCTGCACCCCTGGTACGTCCCTCCCGTGGCTGTGCCATGTGCACACAAAGGGTTCAGAGCCAGCCACTCCCGTGGGCAGCAGCTGCAGAGCTGTGCCCATTCCCAGTCCCTGGAGGCAGCCCCTGTGGCCAGGACACATCCCCAGAGCAGTGTCCCTCTCCCTCCCCAGCCCACCCTGCTGCTCGGCTCAGGCACAGGAGCCCTCCTGAGGAAGTGGGGAGAGCTCTGCTTGTGTGGCACTTGAACTGCTCAGAGGAGCTTCGAGCATCCCAGAGATGGGCAGAGCCGTGGTGGAGGTGAAGGAGATAGGAAATGATCTTCCACCAGAGGTGGGGAGAGACAGCAGCACCTCCAGCCCCTGCAGAGCCCCGGTGAGGGCAGGTCCAGCTGCCCAGGGAGAGCATTAACAACCTGCTGCTCATCCAGCACCCCCTGCACTGAAGGAGCAACGAGTGAAGGCCCAACTGTGTCTCCCAGTTGAAACAATATTCTAATTTTTGTTATTGAGCCAGCCTTGTGTTCAGGCTGGGCTAAATGCTCCAAGCTACCATGTTGTCCATCAGAGCAGTAGGTGGGGGGGGTGACAGTATTTTGCTGCCTTTCAGCTGGTCAAGGGAGGGGATTGTCCCACTCTGCTCTGCCCTAGGGTGGCCTCACTGGTAATATTGGGGCAGTTTTGGACACTGAACAGAAGGAAGAGATTGAGCCGTTCGAGAGTGTCCAAAGGAGGCCACGAGGATGGGGAAGGGCCTTGATTTGGAGCCGTGTGAGGACACTGAGGGCACTTGGTGTGTTCAGCTGGAGCAGAGGAGACTGAGGGGAGACCTCCCTGCAGTTCCAACTGCCTGGGCAGGGGCAGAGGAGGGGCAGGACTGAGCTCTGCTCTGGGGGGAGCAGGGACAGCCCCCAGGGAATGGCTGGAGCTGTGTCAGGGCAGGCTCAGGGTGGATCTCAGGGAAAGGTTCTTCCCCCAGAGGGTGGTTGGCACTGAACAGGCTCCCCAGGGCAGTGGGCACAGCCCCAAGGCTGCCAGAGCTGCAGGAGGGTTTGGATGATCCTCTGGGGCACAGGGGGGGACTCTTAGGGATGGTCCTGAGCAGGGCTCAGGGTTGGACTGGATGATCCTTGTGGGTCCCTTCCAGCTCAGCATACCCTGGGATTCTGTATCCAGTTATCTGCCTCAAGTCTGCTCTGTAGAGCAGAGGTTCCACAGCCTTGTCTGTGCTTCACCCCATCTGCCCCAGGGCTGGGGAAAGTGCTGGCATTCCTTCTGTGAGTGCTGCCCGGCTCAGGTGCTTCCCGGGGCAAGAGCTGGAGAGAAAACCCCCCCTGTGGTCCCTCAAGCTCTGCAGAGCCCCTGGGCAGGACAGCTCTCTGCAGTGACCCCGTCTGGGGCAAATACCCCCGAGTGTGGAAAGTGAAAGCAGGGGCAGCCCGTGCTGTGCTGCAGAGGCAAAGGTTGCGGTGCTGGGGCCTCGCCTGCCCCTGCTCCCGGCTCGGCAGGCACGGGAGAGGCTCTGCCCCGCACGGCATCTGCGCTGGGGAGGGAGGGATGTGCCGAGGAAAGGCTCTTCCTGCTCCTCCGCGATTCCAGCTGAACCTCTGCCAGCAGCCAACAGAGCCACGGAAAGTGAAACCACAGCACCGAGCGGGGAAGGAGCCCGGGGAAGGCGCTTCCCAGGCGCTGCTCCTCCGCTCCAGCCTGCGGCTACCACGGAATTCCTGTGCCCTCTGCAATCTGTGCGGTAACTTTAATAACAACGAGAAAATGAATAAAAACAGTTCCCCACTCCAATAGTGTGTGGGTACCTTTCCATCTCACTGCTCCTGAGTTATAAGGAGTAAGTAACTTACCATTGCTGAGCCTGTTAACAGCTTTGTGTGCCTCTGCCACCTCTGCTTCATCCTGAGCCAGGCTGCCAGCACCCTCTAATTTCTCCCCACCGGCCTCTCCTGAATACCTTGGATGTCTCCTGTTTGGAGACAGGTCCATCAGCACTCGAGGGGTGGTCTTGGGGCAAGGTGAGGTCACATTATTTAAGCACTTTGCTTTCTTATCTGTACACAGAGATCCCTTCTGACTGCAGAAACATCCCTCCCCTCTGTTTTTAATTTAAGGTTTAACCAAATGATTTTCATATTTTTACAGCCCCCAAACATTAAAAAAACCCCCACCCTTCAGCCACGGCCCCACAGCTTGGACTCGGTCCTGCCTCCCTCAGTGACAGAACAAGAGTAAAACACCTTATCAATGTGAACAGATCAGTTTCCCCTGTGGTGGAGTTGTTTTCAGCGTGCTGTGATGTGTATTACAAAAGCCAAAGATATAAATGATCAACTGGAAGCTCGAATTAATTTTTCCTGGTGTCTAAATTAGGAGGGTGAGTAATTGCCGCAGTAATCGCAGGCAGAGCCTGTTTATCAATGCCAGTGAATAATTGGCTATTAAACAATAGTGCACTTTGCCTTTGAAAATTCACAACACTCCAACAGGAAGCACAGGGCTAGTTTTATATTGGCCTGGTGATGGATGAGAGGAGTGGCAGGATTACAAATGCAGTTTGGGGAAAAGCTTCCTGCCGTGTCTCCCCCAGAAGCATCCCCGTGCCCGAAGAGTTCTCCTTGCTGCAAGGAGAAGCACACAGAGGGCTTAGATTACACCATCTGAAGTCACAGGGCCAAAATAGCACAAGCCTAATTCTGTAATCAATCACTGCTGATCACAGGCAGCCCCGGGCTGTGCCCCGAAACCACCGGCAGGAGCTGCCTCTTGTTTTCTGGTTTTGTACACACGCCCGTCTGCCACTCTCTGACCTCACCCTTTGTTCATCACAGCATCTGGCCCTCTTATCTTCCTTCTGCCCTCCCATTTTCCATGCCAAGCCTATCCTCTTCCCACCATGCTCCTCATCCCTTCCTCTGACAGCTCTGGATCGGATCCCTGTCCTCCCAGTGTGCCGCCCTCCCTGCCCAGCTACACCATCCCCTCAACTCCACCTGCTTTGCAGTGCCACCACTCCAGTTCTTTCCCCTCCTGGCTGATTCTGGACTCTGTGTGCTCACCCCAGGCACTCACAGCTCCTCCAGCTCCCAGGACCTCATCTGTGCTCCCTTCCTCGTCCAAGCCTCTTCCTTTTTCTGAGCTTTGTGGATCAGGAGCAGACATGGAGCAAATGGTTGGAGATCCCTCCTCTTCCTGCTGCTTCCAAGCCCTTTCTCTTGCCCAGTCTCTCCTCATTCTCCTCCATGCTTCATCCAAAGCTCTTTCTTTTCCTCCCAGATTCCCACACCCACTGCTGGTGCTGTCAGGTTCTGGTGTGACAACCCAACCAGTCTCTCACATTGGCATCTCCATATTCTCGCTCCTTCAGTTCATCCACAGCTCGTTTGACTCTCTCAATCACTCTGAAATGGTTAATATGCAATATTCTCCACCTAGCACCGCTCTTCCTCACCTCCCTGCTGTGCAAATCCCCCTCTGCTCACTGCTCATACAGATAATTCAATTAGTTTTCCCCCGCTCCTCTGTTTGCAGACCTCTCCTCCCTGTCCTTTCTTCAATTTGAAAATTGCTCATTTACTTTCAGGCTTCATTTCAGTTCCAGTCTAGACTGTTCTCCCAGAGTCTGACTGAATTTCACTTTTGAAGATGTCAACACAGCAGCAAACTCATTCTCTCTACCTCTGTACCATCACCTTCCCAATGAAGCAGCTGTAAGATCCAGCTGAATCTGAACAAGTGCATCTGCAACTCTGGCTGATGCAACTCCTGGCTCCCCTGTTCTCCCAGGAAATATGAGCTGCCTGGTTTTCCTCACCTCTGGGGTAGGGCACTGGTCTGTTTTCCCTTCCAGTGGCATCTCCATGACATTTTACTGTCTTTCATCTTCTTTCATCCCTTTTAATTCTAATTATCCTTAACTCTTTTCACTTAACCTTGAATTCGGCAATCTCCCCTTTCCTTTAGCATCTCCTTTCTTTAAGATGGACCAAAAGGTCCTTGATTTCCCTCTTGTCCTTCCAGACACTGGTCCATCCCATAGCTCACTGCTGTTTGTAATATCCTGGTGTTCCTCTGGAAGTTTCTGCCCCTCACATCTTATGGAAGCTTCTCTGGTGGAGGTCTCTCATCTCTTCTTCTTACCAAGATTTCAGTCAGCCACTTTGTTTTCATCTTCATTTGCTTTTAGCACAGCTGACCACGTTCTTCTCGAGCCCTTGTTCCCTGGCCCCAGCCCCCAGCACTCCCCCAGCACCTGACACAAGGAAGATGTGGATGTGCTGGGATGAGCCCAGAGGAGGCCACGGAGATGCTCCAAACACCTCTGCTCTGGAGCCAGGCTGGGACAGCTGGGGGGGCTCACCTGGAGAAGAGAAGGCTCCAGGGACACCTGAGAGCTCCTTCCAGGGCCTAAAGGGGCTCCAGGAGAGCTGGAGAGGGACTGGGGACCAGGGATGGAAGGTCAGGACACAGGGAATGGCTTCCCACTGCCACTGGGCAGGGTCAGATGAGATATTGAGAAGAGATTCTTCCCTCTCAGGATAGAGAGGCCCTGGCACAGGTTGCCAAGAGAAGCTGTGGCTGCCCCTGGATCCCTGGAAGTGTCCAAGGCCAAGTTGGACAGGGCTTGGAGCAACCTGGGCTGGTGGAAGGTGTCCTTGCCCATGGCAGGGGGTGGGACTGGATGGGCTTTAAAGGTTCCTTCCAGCCTAAACCATTCTGTGCATCTTTGAAGATGGAATTATGAGCATCCTTTCCTACCACAAATCCATTACCAAATCTATAAATCCTCCCAGGAAGCTTTTCAGTCTGTGCCCCCTACCTGGTTCAAGTACAATGCTGACACCTTTCAAGCAGCCCTTACTCTCTGGTCCATAAGAAATTAATTTCACAGGATCACAGTCTTCTGAGATGTCTAAAGGGTTGGTGTGTGCACTTGCTCCCCCCTGGCCACGGCTCCCAAAAGCTCCCAGGAATAATCCAGTAAAGGCTGAAATTTTTGGTGTCTTTCTGGGCTTTCCCTTCCAACGAGCAGCACAGAAAACTCCTTCCCTGCTGAGGGCAGTCACTGAGACCAGCAAGAACATGACTGGAAAGCTGTTTTAACCCAAAGCAGAAATCCAAGGTCATGTCTGGAAGTTCCTTTCAGCTCAGAGAGCAGATACCAAATACTTTGCTTATCCTCTGTGACTGTGTGAGAGCCTTGGACCAACACATGAAGCTTCTTAGAAAAATTACCAATTTTGGCAGATGGACACTAGAATCAGTAATTAAGCTGCTGAATGTCCTCACCTGGCCATCAGAGAGATGGCCCCACCTCTGGCTGCAGTCTCAGTGACACCTGAGTGGTGTCACCACATAGGAGCTGCAGCAGGAGGGCAGCACAGAACTTCAGCTTCCCAACACGAAGCCTGTTCATCTGGCTTGGCCCAGCAAGGTCTGCCGAAGCCAGTGAGGCCAGAACCACCCACAGCCCCCAAACCCTTAGCCCAGACCCCCCAACAACCCCCAGCCCCCGTGGCCTGGTCCTGGTGTGTCTCCATTTACACCTTCCCTGCTGCACAAAGGACGTGCTCGGACTCGACCTCGGCGTCTTCCTCGTCGTTAGACCCCCAACAGTTCACAATTATATGTTTAATGCCTTTAAAGTATTTACTCCACAATTACTCTTTGGAAATGTATAACTGGAGGGCTGTGTTAACCAGGCCCATGGTAAACAGATGAGCTCCAAGTGTCTGTACAGGCAACCTTTCCAAAAACATGAATTAGCTTAGTCAAGCGTTTTCCACGGACGCATTTTTGACAGATCAGTTAATACTGTTTACATAATTTGAAACTAAATATTGAAGGCAGGCCTATTTTGCCTTACAGCTTGACATAAAATATGTCTCTCTGCAGGTAGATAGGGAAATGTTCCCAGCTTTGCAAGGAGAGAGGAAATTATTGATAAGAGCCCTGATACCTGCAATACAATACACTTTTCAAGGGTTCACAGAATTCCCCCAAAGCTCTCCTATTAGCAAAGGCTGTTTGAACAAACTTGGCTGGAAAACAAAATCCAGTTCAGTACTTTTCCCATTTTTTTTTTTTTGAAACTGCAGGGCTATTTTAAGACCAGTTTTATGGTTCCAGTTTAGGCAATGGCTAAAACGGAAGGGAAAAAAATGACAATATTTCATAATGTTTAGGTGGCTCACTCTTGACTCCCTCTCACACCATGATATCACCGTGGCCTCGTGCATTTTTGGTGACATCTTGACATCAGCCTTGTAAAAGTCCATCTCAAACACTTGAAAAGAGGAAAGGGGAAGTTTTATTTTGGAAAAAAAAGACAGGTTTTGAGCTCTATCATTTTAATTATAGATACATGGAGATTTTAATCTAGTCACAGTCTCAAAATGTCTTCTGCTGATTGCCAGATTTATAAACATGTGCTAGCCCAAGGTCAGCCCCCGTCACAACAAAAAGCAGACCTGTGCCTTTCTGTGCCCTCCTCCCCATCATTCCACTTTCTCCACCCTTTCTCTCCTTCCTGCCGCGAGCATGAGCTTGCTTCCCCTCATCTCCACATGATTTCCTCATGCTATTTGTTGCCCCTGTCCCGTACACAGCTTTGTGGCTCCGCCCTGCACATGGCCGGGGAGGGGACACCACCCTTGTTGTCCCTGGCTGTTCCCCACCCAGCCACACGTGCCGGGCACATCCCCCAGCTGTGCCAGCTCTCTTGACTTGGGGAGAACCTGATGGCTCTGGAAGTGCCTTCTTGGGAACACCTTCTGCAGCTCCCTGGTTCTTGCACTGCCTGGAAGACCGTCTGGTATTTTCTGGATCAGATCCACGGTGTTTAAGACCTTTCTTTGGCAATGAATAATCTGCTTTGACGGTTCATCTTTTCACCTCTGTGTCCATTAATAAATGTGTAAAGGAAATGTCAGGTCTTTTTTCTCCTTTTTTTTTTTTTTTTTAAAGAAAAAAAGGCAAAAATAGTATTTATCTAAATGCACGTTGTGATAACAAAAGAATTTTTTTTTTTTTTTTTTTTTTTTTTTGCAAATGCAACATATTCCCCCAGCGTGTTTGTAACACGTAACTTGCTTTGGGGTGGAATCAGAAAAGTCTCCCAAAGAACCTGTGTGGGAAAAACAAGTAATTCAAAACAGTCTGGAAGAGCAGCATCCCCTGTGAACAAATAGCTGTGTTTGTGCCTGTCAGGGGACAAGAGAACGAAAGGAGCCACTGAGAGCTGGCGGTCGCTGCGTGACGTGCAGCGGGCACGTGGTGACATTTACATTGCTTGAGGGAACAGAAGATGCACACCAGTGGGGTTCACAGCTCAAAATGACTGGCAAAAAGAGGCTTCTGTTTCTCCAGTCCTGCTCCTGCTGTTAAGGATTGCTGTTGGAGAGAGCAGTTTACTTCAGGTGTACTAATGATTAGTTCCTTCTCTGGTATTTGCAGCAAGGGCAGAGGTTCCAAACTCCAAGCACTCGAGGTGGTACCCAGGGAGGGGAACGCAGCCTGCAGCTGTAGGCAGGGTTAAGCCCAATCCCATTTTGGAATAACAGCCCCAAGACCAGGCCCAGAGTGTGCTTGCACATGCCAGAGGAGCAGGGGAAGCCACAGTGAGCTCCCTACTCCTACAGAAAGGGATTTACAAAACAGCACATGAACAACCTCCAAGTCCTCTTGACTGTGTTTTTTTAGAATTGAAGTTCATGTCTTCATACAGGAAGAATTCCAAGACCCGACCATACAAGTCTGCCCCAGAAGCAGGGCTGGGTGGAGCTCACCAGCTCAGGCTTGGAGCAGCTTCATCAACCCCTTACTTTGGCTTTGATATGAAGTATTCCTTGATCTGCGCTTGGATTAAAAAGTCTGAGCAAACCCAAACCCAGATAAACCCTGGACTCATCAACCATGTTCTCAGGAGCTCCTCAGGCTGTGTCCAGCTCCAAAAACCAGCAGATGTGTCAGAGGCCGTGGCACAGCAGAGCCTGCCTGGGTGCTCCCACACAGACACAGCTCTGCACCACGCTGGCACAAACCAGCTGCAAATTCCGAGTCACTGAACAGCCAGCAAACTCCTAAATCATCCAAACAGAACCATTCCAAAGCTCTTTCCTCACCCCAACTCTTCTACTGGCTTCTAATCATCCCTCCCCATCCCCATCAAGCTCCCACAGCCCTCTAAGCCCATCAGTTCCAACTAGATGGAGTTGCAGGTAATGATCTCCCAGACAAGGAGATTTTTATTATCTCCATGCCTGAACTCCTTCTGCTCCCTGGCTTGATTCAGGGCTGGGGTCACCATCAGCCTGGCTCAGATGGGCCCTATCTGGAGAACACCTGGGGGTCTGAGCTTCCCTCTCAAAGGGTACAACATTCCCTGGGTTTCTCTCCCTGGCCTGAGCCCACCAGCCACTTGTTTGCATCACCAAATCGACCGACTGATCACCACAAGGCACCTTTTCATTGCCACCAGGGTTCAAAACCCACCCAGATTTGCTCTGGAAAGCTCTGGTCAGTCAGCTCTCGCCCTTCCTGAGCCCTGACCTGCCACAGCTCCTCACAGATTTCACTCCCCGCTTTTTATTGCTCCTTTTGCAGTCCCACGGATACATCTGTAAACTGAGAAGCCACTGTGGTTGCTGATGACATGACACATTGCAGGAGTGGGCCAAGGAGAGCCCGGGAAATTAACAGGGTTTGTGAATCTTTTTTATTTATTTATTGTATTTTTTTTTCCACAGGCTTTTAGGAGGTAGCAGATTCTTAATACAGAGTGTTGGTATATTAACCTCACGTTTTTGCTACTGAAAGGACTCTCTGGTCTGACTTCTACAGGAGGTGTTTTGACAACAAAACAGTGCAGCTATGATTAGCCTGATAAAAGGGAGCCAGAGCTGGAGTATTGATGGTATGTGCATCTAGGATCTAGTTACAAAATGGGCTTTTAACCACATTTTCCCTTGTGAATTCGTGTTATCAGAGGCCATCTTAACAAAAAAAAAAAAAAAAAGACAGACAACCTTTCTTTTTCATTTTAGGTGGGTATGTTTCTTGTATTTCTTTATGCTTATGAAAAATGAGACATTAATAACCTTGACTGGAACCACACACTGAGCAGACTGCAAACTTCCTTGCTCAGCTTCAGTAACCCCTGCTGAGACCAGGAGCAGCAGTGACTCTCTTTAACTACTGGATCCAGTTGTGGTTTTGTGAGGGAGCCCAGCAGTCCCAAAGGATTGTATCAAGACCAATAGACTTTTCGAGCTTCTTTTCTTTTTTTTTTTTTTAATCTAATTTATTTTGAGAATACATTTTCAGAGCTGATTAGCTGGTGCACTAAATCACTGCACTGCCTAACCCCAAAAAGCAACCCTGACAAACAATTAACAATAGGAACACCATTGTGGCAACAAGTGATGGATGGCCCCAGGGTGTAGCTTGGGCCTAGGCTTTGTTCAGAAGAAAGTTGCTGCTGCTAAATAAAGACATGGGTAGTAAAAGGTGAGAGCAAAGAGATCATATCTGGAATAAAACTATTTGCTCTGCCTGGGGATATGTTTCCTCATAGCAACAAGCATCTCAGCAGAGGCAGGGGAGACCCATGGCTCAGGTCACCGGTCTGGCACCACAGAATCATGGAATCATGGAATGGTTTGGGTTGGAAGGGACCTTAAAGCTCATCCCATCCCACCCCCTGCCATGGGCAGGGACACCTTCCACCAGCCCAGGGTGCTCCAAGCCCCGTCCAACCTGGCCTTGGACACTTCCAGGGATCCAGGGGCAGCCACAGCTTCTCTGGGCACTCTGTGCCAGGGCCTGCCCACCCTCCCAGGGAAGGATTTTTCCATCTCACTCTGCCCTCCTTCAGCTTAAGGCCATTCCCCCTTGTCCTATCACTCCACACCCTTGTGAAAAGTCCCTCTCCAGCCTCCATGTAGGACTCTTTAGGCACTGGCAGGGCCAGTAGAGCCAAACCTCCCTCTGCCACAGCCTGGAATGACACAGGCTCTCAAGGTTTCATCTCTCAGCTATGGGTGAAGCACAGTGGAGAGCTCACTGTTCTCTCCCAGCTTCTACATCCAGGACTTGTACGTAGGGCCTGTGACTTCAGGCCTGCAGAGACCCCGTGCCCTGTGCCCTGGCAGCCAGGAGGGACATCCCTGTCCTGGGGCAGCAGGGAGGGGATTGTCCCGCTCTGCTCTGCCCTGGGGCGGCCTCACCTCAACATTGGGGCAGTTTGGGGGGACACAATGGAAGGAGAGATTGAGCCATTGGAGAGTGTCCAAAGGAGGGCAAAGAGATGGGGAAGGGCCTGGATTTGAAGCTGTGTGAGGACACTGAGGGCACTTGGTGTGTTCAGCTGGAGCAGAGGAGACTGAGGGGAGACCTCCCTGCAGTTCCAACTGCCTGGGCAGGGGCAGAGGAGGGGCAGGACTGAGCTCTGCTCTGGGGGGAGCAGGGACAGCCCCCAGGGAATGGCTGGAGCTGTGTCAGGGCAGGCTCAGGGTGGATCTCAGGGAAAGGTTCTTCCCCCAGAGGGTGGTTGGCACTGAACAGGCTCCCCAGGGCAGTGGGCACAGCCCCAAGGCTGCCAGAGCTGCAGGAGGGTTTGGATGATCCTCTGGGGCACAGGGGGGGACTCTGGGGATGGACCTGTACAGGGCCAGGAGATGGACTGGATGATGCTTGTAGGTCCCTTCCAGTGCAGCATATTCCAGGATTCTGTGGTTCCTTGGAGCTCAGTGTCCCACTGGCTGCCAGCCCACACCAGTGAGTGCAGCATCCCTGTCCATCCTGCCCCATGTCTGGGAGCTGGTTTTGTACCTGCAGACACCTTCTCCTGAATCAGGAGCTCTGGGATTTCTTTTAAATCTTTCTAAGAGCATGGTTTCAAGTTCATTTCTATTGCCACAGGCAATTTTCTGATTCCTACTTTTCTGTCATTGATTTCTAATTGTTGTCCTAAGGTTTGTGTTAATTTACTACTTTTCCTAAAACTTTTTACTCTACTCTGTTAAGAGAAGTAGAATAATTTATCATAATGCCTCCTATTGATTTTAGAATGCAGATATTAGAATCTATTTATTAGAAATAATAAAAATGGAGACATGCCCTGTAAAACAGGTGGTAGGTAAAGATTAGTTACTGCAGACCACTCAAAAGGCATCATGGTTGAAAGGACCATTGAAAGCCTACAGCATTTTAAATAATGATTAAAAAACTCTGAGAAACTTTGCCAAACAAGCCAAACTACCTCCTTTAATCTGCACAGGAATGTTATTTTATATATGCTTCACATGCACACATACACAGATGCTCACATATATCTAGGTCACAACTTTTTTTAGGAATGAACAGAGCAACTTATTGATTAGTCCAGTAAATTATTTATCTTCATTTTCTAGAGAAGGCTTTGCCATTTTCTGCTCTTCCTGAACCCTAAGACAACAATTTGCTCAGCCTTGACCTATCCCATACCCCTGGGCTGTGCTAAACAGATGACTTGCTGAGGTTGAATTATACTAAACATCAGAAATGCCAAAAAAATCCCCAGAATGAAGCCTAAAGATCTCCTACACAGTGTTTTATGTGCCAGATCACCAGAGCGGGGAACATGGACTGAAACTCTGAAGCAAATTTAAAATGACCTCCCAGTTATTTTAGTGTTCAGGAGGTAGATTTGCTTTTTGGAAAGGAAGTTTCGTTTCAGGATGAGACTCCTGAGACTTTTCGTGCCCATTTCTGCTCAAGGGCTATTGAACCAATGTGACCAGTTGCACTAAGAGCAACAAAAAAAGCAAAAACCCCCACCCAGTGTCCCTGAGTCCTGTTCAGCAGCAGCTCTGTCACTCATCTGCAGTATTTTGGAGTTTTCAGATGGTCCTAGCCCTCAGCAGCCCAGCTGATGGATCAGGGCATCACTGTCCCGAGCTATGTATGATGCAAAAAATAAAGACCTTCATTGCCAAATCTGCACAGGCAGAACAGACGCTTTGGTGTGTGGCTGCAATGACAGGGCACGTTCTGGCACTTGGAGAGCTCCTGGATGTGCACAGAGGACAGCGCACCGAGCAGTCCACACATAACATCCTTGCTGGCCAGAGGAGAGGATGGACAACTGCAGACTGAAATATGGCCTTTCTGCCCGCTCTTAAAGGCACTTGCCTTGGCTGGGAGGTTCCCCTCCCACCCAAAGACGAGCTGTCCTAAGCCTTGAATTTATTCTCACCAGTCCCTGCTGCCTTCTATTCACACCTGGCCCATCACCTTGTACCTGCTGCTGGCTGTGCTTCCAGGGCTTCAAAAGCCTTGGGGCGGCTGCTCCCGCCGCCCCAAATGCCCTGTAGGTGCTGAGGGCTGCCCACTGTGTCCGCTGCTGCCCGCGCTTCCCTCTCTCCCTGTTTTTCCCCCTTTCCCTGCTCCTGCCTTTCCATCGCTCTCCCCTCTCTCCCCCCCGCTCCCTCGGCTGCAGTTCCCGCCGTGCCCGCCGGGTGTCGCTCTGATAAAGAGGTTGCGGCGGGCGCTGCCCGCGGGGCGTCCGCGCATCCCCCGCACCCCCCGAGCCCCCCGCGCTTCCCACCCCCGGCATTTCCCACCCCCGCACCCCCCGAGCCCCCCGCGCTTCCCACCCCCGGCATTTCCCACCCCCGCACCCCTTGGACCAACCGCCACACTCTCTGTACCCCGCACCCCTCAGTCCCGCACCCAGCCCTATCCGCACCCTGAGCCCCCCCTGCGGCCCACTGGACTCCGCACTCCCTCACCCCCCGCACTTCCTGCACCCCGCACTTCCCACCCGCGGACCCCGCGCCCCTCGTGCTCCCGCCCCCCGCACTCCCGTACCCTGCCCCCTCCACTGCACCCCGCACACCCTCACCCCTCGCACTCCCGCACACTGCACCTCCCGCATGCCCCGCACTCCGCTCCGTTCCCCGGGCCAGTCTCTGGCTCCGGCCGCCCGTGGGAAGGACGCGCGGGTAGGCTGCGGGGCGCCCAGGGGATGCGAATCCTCCGCCGCACCGAGGAAGGGAGCGATGGAGAGATGGGGTGGGACCCCCATTCCGGGCCCTGGGCACTCGGCAGGGACGGACCTGGCCGCCCCCACCCCCTGAGGACCGGCTGCACCCCCGCGCGTCCCCCCGCTGCGGGGAGGTGCGGGGAGCGGCGGGTCCCTGCGGGCGCACCCGCTGCCCCGCAAGGGGGGCTCCGGCTCCTCGCGGGGTGGGCTCCGGACCGGCTCCTCGGAGGGACCCTGAGGGATCCTGTCATCGTGTTTTTGTTTTCAGAAAAACATTATCAGCAGAACAATTCCCGCACCACACCCCTGTTATCATTTAGGTAACCTCCCTGTTTGAAATATTTGAAGTGGATAATAAAATAGTCACCATATCCGTGTAAATTCCCGCAACGAGGAGACGGGATCCTCCTCTCTGCCGGGCCGGTCCCCCCGCCCCGCGGAGCGCCCGCAGCCCCCGCTCTGCCCCCTTCCCCCCCCGTGGGCTCGGACCGCGGACACCCGACGTGAACCCACGACCACGGGGGCCCGGCAGGACCGAGCCCTGCCTCTGCCACTGGGAGATCAGTCACAAAACCGCTGCGGGGAGGGCACTGCGGGAACACGGGGCTCGCTGTTGCCCGCTGGAGGCCGGGGGCGGCCGCTCCCCACACCTGCCGGCGCCGCCTCTGCCCGCGGTGCGGGACGGGGCGGCGCTGCGGGGATGCTCGGCCGCCCGGGGCTCACCCTGCGCGGGGCCGGGGAGGCTGCGGGGAGGCAGAGCGAGGGGAGGAGCGTCGGGGCACACGCATAAAACCGGCCTCAGGTGCTCGGCGGCCCCGGCGAGCGGGCGGCGAGCGCGGAGTCAAAGCTTTGGCCGCGGTGCGGGCGCGGAGCGGCGCGGGGTGCGGGGTGCGGGCCGAGCCGGGCGCGGCGGCCCCAATGCCGCCCGGCGGGCCGGGGCCAGCCCCGGGGGCGCCCCCCGGTGACAACCCCCGGAGCCCCCGCCGCGTTTCCCCGGGCCGTGCCCGCAGGAGGAGGATCGCCCTGAGCCTCCCTGCAGGCAGGTGATCCGCCTGCAATTCCTGGTTCCCCTTCTTCCCACCTCCCTGCCTTTCTTCCCCCCCCACACACCCCGGCTGGACAACTCCCTCCTGAGGAGAACACGCCCAAGTAGCTGAAAAAGAGAGAAAGAGAGGAAAAAAAAAAAAAAAAAAAAAAAGAGGAGGGGGGGGAGAGAAGAGAGAAGAGAGGGAGACAATTCCCATTGAAGGTGGGGACGCGGCCGGCGCTCGCAGGACCCCGCAGCCCGTCCCGCACACGGCGCTCCTGTGCCAGCAGCGCAGCCGGCGCGGGGCTCGCAGCGCGGGGAGCCCCGGCGGGGCCATGGTGAGAGGCGGCGGGGGCTCGGCGAGGAGCGGCGGGCGCTGCGGGGCGCGGCGGGGGCTGCCCCGCTCGGCCGGGCGGCCGTGACCGCGGCACCGCCAGCGACGGAGCGGCACGGAGCGGCACGGCACGGCACGGAGCGGCACGGCACGGAGCGGCACGGCACGGAGCGGCACGGAGAGGCACGGAACGGCACGGAACGGCCCCGAGCGCGCCGGGCATCGTTTCGCGTGTTGGTCTGAGCCACGGCAAGCAAGGAATATGAACAGGAAAACAAGGCGCTGGATCTTCCACATCTTCCTGAGCCTGGGGATTGTGTATATCAAGATCGGGTAAGTAACATTTTTTTTTTTTTTTTCCCTCTTTCTTTTATAACAATCGCGCTCTCACTCGCGCTCAGCCCAACCTGTCCAGACCTGTTACTATTTAACTCGGGAAGTCTCAAAAAAAAAAAAAAAAAATGGTGATGATAGTGGTGATCACGATTATTTCTCAAAAGACAGGTAAAGCCCGCGTACCTCGGGGGGAGGTGGCGGCCCTGGCGATGTGCGGGGCTGCGAGGGGCCGGACGGTGGTACCTGTCTTGGGGGGACACCCGGGGGGATGCCCAGGCAGCCGGGCTTCCCCGCCCCGGCCGGCTGTTCCCGGTGCGGGATGTCCCTGCCGGGTACCTGCCGGGTACCTGCCCCCGCCTCCCAGCCTGGACATCCCTCGATGGCTCCGCCGGCGGAGCCGCCTCCGCCCGCACCGAGCGGGGCGCTCCGGTCCCGCAGCATCCCCGGCCCGTCCAGGTGCGCTCGGTGCGGGAGGAGGCGGCGCGGCCCACGGGCAGGGAGCGGGGATTGTCCGCCTTCCCCCTCTCCCTCCCTCCTCTAACTGCTCGACAGGTTTGGGAAAACCCTCCCGGCCCGTTGTCTGTGCGTGGCCCGGGCACGCAAGGCCGATGCGTGCGCTTTAATTCATCCACGAGGAAGTTTGGTCCTGCTCTCCTTATCTTTGCCTTGGCTTGGAGAGAGGGAGAGGGAAGCGACAGGGGGAAAGGCGGGTGTTTTCCGAGGGGCACCTGCCAAAGCCGGGCCATGCAGCTCGGGAAGGCAGCGGGATGCTGCGTCTGCCGCCGGGACGAACCTCCGCTCAGCCAGCTCTGGTGTCCTGTCGTTGCAGGGGTTTTTCCTCGGTGGTGGCCCTGGGAGCGAGCATCATCTGCAACAAGATCCCGGGGCTCGCCCCCCGGCAGCGGGCGATCTGCCAGAGCAGGCCCGACGCGATCATCGTCATCGGGGAGGGGTCCCAGATGGGCATCAACGAGTGCCAGTTCCAGTTCCGCAACGGGCGCTGGAACTGCTCTGCCCTGGGAGAGAGGACCGTCTTCGGGAAGGAGCTCAAAGTGGGTACGTTGGCTCTCTGCTCGTCACCGATGGGCTGCCCCCCGCAGGACGCCAAAAGTGGGCACCCGGGGGTGTGACACGGGGGTGTCAAGGGCACGGCTGATGGTTTGGGGAAGATCAGCGGGATCACACAGCCCGTGCCGGGGCAGGACCGGCGCCTGAGCTCGGGCTGGCGTTACCAACGGGACCGACATCCCTGCTGCCTTCCCGGCAGGGCACCTGCCTGTGGTTCACTCCCACCACGGGATTGCTCTGTCCTCCTCTCACAGATCCTTTCCAAAAGGTTTTGCATTTGTGTGCACGGGACAGCTGCCTTCTTCATGTACCTAGGGATGGATAAAAGGTTCTGGTTGAAGGCAGTGCTCAGAATGCTGAGCAGAGCTGCAATTACACTTCTGGGGTGCAGGCATCTCCACAGAGACACTGGCCTGATGTTTGTACCCGGTGGGACTAAGGTGCAGCAACCAGTGTCATCGTGAGGGATTCCCACCACACAAAATAGTTATCCCATAGCAGCTGTATCCAGTGCCCTCTCTCCCAGCAGAAAGAGCAGGTGTGTTCTGATTTGAGATGTCAGGGCTTTTGCAAACACTGTTCCAATCAACAGGCAGAAGATCCCATTTCCAGTTTCTGCGTTTTTCGTGTACTGCAGCAGTACAAGATATATCTTAATATATATCTTAAAATATATCTTAACTGAACCAGCATTAATAATGAAAAACACAATACACAGCTGAGGTTAAAACTCTCATGCCCCCGTTCTGCAAAACACATAGTGGTGGACTTTACTCGGGTTTTTTTTTTTTTGATTCCACAGCACTTGAAATACAAAGACTGAGGAAATGTGTTTCCCAAATACAGGTTAGTCATTTTTAGAGCCACCATTGAAAGTTAATCACTCACAGCACCACATTCTGCATCCAGAAGTTGAAGTTGGGCTCTAAGGTTTCCAGTCTTGAGGCCTCCTGGTCTCTTCCCCATCTACAACGTGGTTGCATAAAAGCAGAAACCCCGTTGAACAATGCTCAGTGGGATAGAAAACATGGCATTTCATGAGAATGGAAGAAGGGACTGAGAACAGAAGCAAGAAGAGCCCTGAGCAGCTGTGGGGAAACCCTCTGGACTGGCCTAGGCACTGTTTGATCATATGGCAGGAGATGTTCCTAATGCCTCCTTCCTTGCATTCCCATGAAATGCAGAGGTACAGCCTTGCCTCTCTGCTCTGGAACTCCTGAGAAAACTGAATGTGTATTTGATCACATCAGTGCACACTGATATGTGTATTTTCCAAAACCTGGAGATATTTAGGGAAGGAACAGAAAGAGAACAACAACAAAGCCCCACCTTTCAACACCTTTGATAATAAGAGTGACTCAAGTAGAGAAGGTAAAAAGCCCCCTGCACAACATTGTAAAACATCTGAAAAAGGACCATTTATTGAGATTAGCTCATTGTTTCTGTTCCTTGAGCTGAGCTCTTCCTGTCAGTGATGTATGCAAGTGTTTGCCACTTATGTCAGTGAAGAGTCCATTTGGATGGCTGACAGGTTTGGGCTCATTTAGTCTAAGAGTAACATTTCCTTAAACAGAAAATGTGAGAAGGATTTTTTTTTTCTTCTCCAACAAATGAGAAAACTGTGGAGTTATTGTGGTCAGTTGTATAAACATGCTCTCAGTTCCTTTCCTCCCTCCGAAAATTGAATTATTTAGCTAGTGGGTTATATTTAGGTCCTTTTAAAGAAAGTCAATATTAAAGGAAGTAGACTTTGATCTGTTTTTGAGGTGATAACTCTTAATATGTTCTATCTATCCATTATGAGCAAAGATGGATAGGGCAAATTCCTCGTTGGTTTCAGAACACAGTCAAGAGTTGAATAGCATCCAAATTATAAAACTCATTTAAAGAATAACCAAAACATTCAGATTTAAACAGGTTATATATTTAAATTTTAAAGCAAACTTTTGTAAAAATCCCAGAGGTTTAAAATCCAGTGGTGGATTTTATTTGTGCACAGACATTCCTGGGGGGTCTCAAGGGTAAAAGTACTCAGGCTCTCAAACACCACAAGGTATTATAGCGTAACCACCCCTGCTCAGATTGTCTCCTTGTTCTTCTGCCTCTTCCCTATCAGCAGGTATAGAAACCTTGAATATCTGACATGGCTCATCTTTCTATGGCTATAAGGAAAAAGCACTTTCTTTACAGGTCTCTCTTTCCCTTGGATCTCTGTCAGGGTGTGTTTTCAGTTACAGAGAATATTCCAGAGAAATAATATCTCACCCTGGTTAAAAAGGGTGCCATAAAGCCATAAGCCAAATCTGATAGCCACAAATAGGAGGAGTTCAGGCCTGAGTGCCTCACCCTACATAGTCAAGAGCTGTGTGACATGAAGGACCACACACCCTACAGGAGGTGTTTCAAGGTGACTCTGCACAAGAACAGTCCAGGTAACCGTTAGGCAAAGATGCTTTTTATTTTTATTTTTATTTTTAATTAGAGAGTGTTACAAAGCACGATTCCAACAGCAACTAAACATCAGCACCTTTTCTAGCATCCAACAGCTGGTGGTATTTTTCAGGCAGTTGCACCCTGAGTTGTTACCTGGGAAGTACGTGGGGCACCTTTGTCTTGCCACTTGCAATAAAGTCAGTGAGCCACACATGAGCTCATCCCTCCCTGCCTCTGGAGTGGCACTGATGGACTCTCTCTATGATTAGGAGATGACTTCAGAATGACAGAAATGTGGCTCAGCCGGGCACGTGCAGCGAGCAGAGGCTGAGATCAATCTGGGAGGATGTGCCTGAGTAACTCTTATGCTAATGGGATTTGTGTGTGTCAGTCCATACAAATAAGTTCCCTTGGATACCACAGATTCTTGTGAACTATTTCCCAGCCGCAATTTTGATGACACAGCAAGCCCAAACCTCTTCCAAACCAGGTTTCTTTACCCTTACTGGGTAATCTGCTTTATGAATGTTATATAAATGTACCCAAATTATTCCAATTCTCTTGTTGCCACTCAGGGTGATTCAGGAGGTGTGAGTTCCCCTCGTGGCCTTACCCTTGTGTGGCTGATCGTGGCACTCTGCTCTGTGTTTCTCTTTCCCTCTTTTCAAAATGGCAGCACAGCTGAAACACTTGGAAGTCAGCAGAAAGAGAGCATCAAACGTTTTCCTGTTCTAATCTGTAGCACGTGTGTGTTTTTTAAAATTCACATATAATCAATCTGCCAATGGGAGTGTATTTGTAGAGTTATAGGAAGCAACCATTTAAACTCATCCATGCATCATAAGGCCTATTTGTGATCGCAGGCTTGATTTCCAGCTCCTCACAGCCCTGCTTCCAACCAGTGCACAGCACATATTTCTTGTGTCATTTTATCTGGTTTGTCCTTCAAAAGAGAGATTCTTCCCTACTGCCATACTGTGGATATCTTATCCTGACAGCTGGTGACAATAGTGCCAATAACACAGAGAGAAATAACAGAGTAAAAAGTGACACCAGTTTGCTCCAGCTGAGGACTGGGAAATGAGAAAATCACCATCAAGATCCACACAAGGATGTTTCTTCTAGACAGTTCCATAGACACCTTATAAATAATGTAAAGTCACAAAGAGAATTTTTAAAATAACCATGGGGATGACGCAACACTGCAGTTCTGGACACACTTACCAACAAATACATCTGTCACGGTGGTCAGCAGTTCTGTTCCTGGAGACGCCCACAGCCCAAACCAGGGCGTTAAAGCACGACAGCCCAAAAGCCTCCTGCCCACCTCCCTTCAGCTGAAATGTGGTTCAAGCCTAAAGGTCTGAACGACCAGTGGAGCCTTTGATAGAATCTGAAACTCAGATTTGAGCTCTGATGATCACAGAAGGAGCGAGTGCTGCGGTGAAAGACTTTTCGTCAGGTGCCTCAGTGGCTCTTTTTGCATCCTTGGGAACAGGTGGGGAACAGGAACTTCTTTGTACTGTTTGGGACAGTAACTGTCTGAAATAACTGCCCTGGGATGTGCCTACACGCCATGGCATCCAGAGGACAGCACTGCATGGGCAGAAATCAAACCCCATGTGCTTTTTCCCTGAGTGAGCAGCCCTGCCACTGTTAAATGAGGCTTCCCAAGTGAAAATGGTACAACCTGCACCTCGACAAAGCAGCACAGCACGGTGGAAAAACTCCCTTCAGTGCACATCTGTGGGATCTGCACTACAGCCCTGCAGAAGCTGCCCTGGGCCCTGCCTGGGGGGGACATGGTGGCCTTCAAAGGATGTCACAGCCAAACCGCCTCCAAACGGGTTTTCATCCCGGTCTTACCCAAAGGTGTCACTTCTTTGCTTCCTTTTGCACTGGGAAATGCTTCAGGATCATCACCTGGTGTTGCTCAGCGGGAATAAGGGAAGCTGAAATCAAAACAAGAATCCACATGGACCAAACTTGTCTCGACCCTTCTGAGCACAGCTGGGCAGCTCAGCCCCTCTGCACGTTGTGCCTTTGGCTGGGGGATCGTTCCAGGGGTACCCAGATGCAACATTAAACCAGGAGGGGCTGTTGGCTTCCCTTTATGCACTGCATATGCACAGAATTTATTTATTCCATGTATTAGAATCAACTTCTCTTCTGTGTCTTGAACAACGTGAAGGAAGAGGGGACATTCCCACTCCTGCCTATTGAAGCAAATGATAACTGTCTTACAAGCCAAATCCTTTGGCTAACTTGTGCAGTGGCTGTCAGGAATAGCTCTTGCTGGTATAGGAAAGACAATAAAATCCAGGACATTCTCCTCTCTGGTCTGGTGGATTTAACAGAAAAAAAAATTGAAAAGATGAGAGTAAAACTTCATGTTGCCTCTGTGTTGTAGACAAACACTTTTGAAAACATCCCACTACAGGTGGGTTCAAGAAAGGATTTACCCTTCAAACATTTTTGTAGAGCTTTATGATTTGGAAAACTGCTGTGGTCTCGTGTGTCAGGTTTTAAATTCCAATTCTTTGAATTACAAAAGAGCTGACCAAGGAAACAACCACTGGTAGAATCACAGAGTATCCCAAGCTGGAAGGGAACCACAAGGATCACTAAGTCCAACTCCTGGCCCTGCACTGAACACCCACAATGTGCCTGAGAGCATTGTTGAAATGCTCCTTGAACTCTGGCAGGAAAAACGCTGTTGTTTTTATGTTGCATGGAAGATTACCTGGACAGGCCTGTGAGAAACTAGGTTCTAGGTGCTGCTGCTCTGTTCAGTTTGGTCAATATTTAGAGGCAAGTGGTTTTCTGAACCACTGGGTTATGAATTTCCCAGTATATACAGAAAAGAAATTTTGTGATTAACAGGGGCCTTGCTATCTGCTCAAGCAAGGTCAGACTCTGAATTTCAGTGCTAAGTTTCCAGCTCTTATAACCAGTTTTCACTGTCAGTGTCTTGCAGGAGAACAGTTATTTGCAGGCAAAACAGAGGCCAGGCTGAAATATGGGCTGATCATCCAAACCTGAGCACGCTGCTTTATGCCAAAAAGTCAATCTTTCTCAGCAGGGACTGTCACAGGAAGATAAAACATTGCCCCAAGGTCACTGCAGTTGGAATTCCCATCAGAAGGTTTTCATACCTGCCTTCAGATGTGTCTTGTGAGTACATGTTCCAGAGAAGCAGAAAGACTGCATTTTGTGAGAGAGGTAGGAGATCTCCCATCTCAGGGGCTGTGGGGGGCTCAGAGCCCTCTGAAAAGGGGAGACTTCTCTGAACTCCCAGAATTCTGGCTGTGATTTCTGTGATGCACATGCCTCCAGTAGAAACTTTATAAGTTTAAAGGAGATATTTTTCTAAGTAGTCATGATACATGGAGTGTTTCCTCTCTGAGAATTTCATGTGTTGATGAAAGAAACTTTAACTTGTGAAAGTGGGAAGTGACTAAACCCCCAAAGTCTCAAATGCCTCTTAAAGAAACTGTATTTAATTTATTTATTGTTACTAATCTTTGTAAAACCACAGTGCTGATTTATAGGGAACCAACCATTTCGAAGTGAGTACAATATTTTTAGGCACCAACTCCCCAAACTTTAAATGGAAGGGGAAGATAAAAATAGGATGAGGATACCCCAATGATTTTTTTTAAGCTACCATTCTTATTAATCACTCAGGCTAAGTTAAAGAAAGATAAAAATAAAAAAAAACCCCTGCAAGACCATACATAGTCTACCAAGGAAGGAGGAGGCACTTCCCAAAGCAGGCAGAGGATGAGTTCTGCTCTTCGTTTTCCCTGGCTGTGAGTTATGACCTCTGTAGAGAGATGGGAAGTAATGTGAGCTGTGGCACATAATTGGCAAGGTGAGCTGTGTTTTCCATCTTTATATTTTCCCCATCATATTTCAGCTCGTGTCACTGCAGATAACTCCCTCTCTGACCCTTTGGCTTTAAATAGCAGAAAATACAACCTGTGTTTTCCAGTGAGATAAACAGAAATTTGTCTTTTTTTTTTTTTATTTCACAGCTTAGTCAATTTATGAGGGAACTGATAGGGCAGGCCAGGCTGTTTAGAAACACTCCCAGATCCCAAACTGCTGAGCACCTACTGCCTTCCTGCAAGTAAATCCACTCTATATCTTGCAGGCTTAGGCTTTGTTTTCCAAGAAACATCAAGGTGTGGAATTTTTTTTTTAAAACCTCAGTTCCCATTTCTGATCTCTGTGAGTGAAGTTTTTAAAAATGTTTCAAATTTTAGGATTAAACTTGAAATAATATGAAGTTAGCTGAATTAAAACCAGAATGCAGACCACTCTTTGCAGCTGATAGAGTTGCTGATCAGCCAAAACCCAGTCTAACAAACATTTAGACCCAGAAGCAAAGACATGCATGTGAGTGTTTGCAGGATTAATGCTCCAAGGTGTCCCTGGGTTGTGTATAATCATGCTCAGTGTTAGCAGAGCCTCCTGTCCTGGTATTATTTATGTTTGCACTTGTCTGTGGTCCCCTTGTGGCATCTGTCACTCTGGGGGGGGGGTTGGCTCAGAGCTCAGAGTCACACTCAAGGACGGCTTGGGAAGATGTGCTGCCCAGGGAAGGGTCTGGAAGCAGGCCTCCAGGGTTTTGGAGGATGCTTTGCATCAGCAGAGTGGAGCTGCTGGAATTTTGGAAGCCACTAGTGCCAAACTGTCTCTGCCATCAGAGCGAATGGAGCCGCAACACAACGTACGGCATCATGGAATCCTGAAGGTTGGAAAGGACCTACAAGACCATCAGGTCCAACCTTCAGCTGAATATATACCAGAATATTTGAATCCCCAGATCTGCTTTATCTGCAAAAGAGAACTATTAAAGATGAAAAGAGGACATTTTCCATGATCCTCACCCTTTTTGAATTGATTGTGAGGAGAAGAACGGGATGTGAAGGCAGCCAGAGAAGAACCTGTTGGGTGACAGTGGTGAAGGAGGCTCGGTGAGTCCCTAAATAATTGTACCCTAACACCTTATTGAAGTCCAGAAAGAAACAGGAAGAGCAGGAAGATATTCATGTCCAACACATGAAGAAAAGCCTCCATGTTCACACAGCACTGAAACACTTGTTAGGGCTGAGGACAGCCCCAGGGCTGTGATTTGCACCAATCCTCCCAGAAAGATCAACTGATTTGCTCATTATTTATATTTATAAATTAAATTTTTACTTTCAAAACCCTCATAGATTAAAGTCCAGTTGCAGTTTAAGGATGGATTCCGTGGGAATTGTGTGGAAGAAGATTTAATTCCTGGGTTTCCACCCAGCACACCTAGAAAATAGGTCAGCAAATTGCTCAAGAGACAGTTTGAGTAGCTCCTGCCAATCAGCAGATTTTATTTAACTCTCTCTAAAAGGTCTTTACTGAGGTCAGTGCTGAAAGCATAGTTCACTCTTCCAGATGGGGTCTGATGTTTCTGATCACCTAGAGAAGGTAATGACTGCAGATTAGGGGTTTGCACACTTCCAGTGTGGCAAACAGGAACAGTGGGATGCAGGTGTGACAAACCCTTTATCAGTAGTGCACAAGTGCCAAGGTTCTTCCTACCTGGACCAATTCTTCCAGACATTTGCTTTGTTTACCTTGTAATCTCCTAAATTTTCAAAAACTGCTAAACTTTACCCCCATATAAGACAAACTTATGAAATACTTTATGTAATATAATTTATGATCAGGCTTGTCATTGGATTCCGATTCTTCTTGTGCTAACTAGTTTTATATTCTCTGTGTTGCATTTTTCTCCCCTCTCAGAAGCAAAAGAGCTGCTCAGCCTTTACAATATCAAATGTGTCAGACTAAAGTGATCTCCCAGTGGTTTTTATTCTAGATCTTAAAAATAACTTGTGCTGGAACAGAAATCATCCAATCAAAGAAAGAAAGAAAGAAAGAAAGAAAGAAAAAAACCCAAGAACCAGATGAACATTCCTGTTCAAAAATACTTTTTTTGACAACATCCCATGTCGTGCTTCATGAAACAGAGACCTGGTGTAAAGCACTGCTCCCCTCTGAGGGGAGAGACTGGCACTTCTTATTGTACCTCTCCTGTTTATGAGGGCATTTTTCATTGTGTTGGGCTTAAAATAGTGAGGATATTGGTTTTTTTAATGAGGAGAAACAAGGAATCCTTGGAGGAACTTTGATACTTGACTCCCAGTTCCTTCATAAATACAGTGCTTAGCAGGACCCACGGGAATGAAAGGGCATGAAGCTGACTATTAGCAGCTTGTGATAATGTCATCTTGTTTTCCATTTTACTTCCTTGGCATAAGGAAGTGAACATTTTTTTATTAAAAGTGACAATCTAGATCATGTACATGAAAGGGATGTAGCCAGGAATGAAGTGCTTGTAAGGTTTCTCTCCCAAGTGATTATTTTTTGGTGATATCCAATAAACAGCAGAAATGGGCTTGTTTCATGTATAATAAACTATTGCCAGCAGCTGAGGTCTGCCAGAACTGGAGAAGGGAAGTGGATCTTTCCATCTGCACTCTCCTAATTAAAAGCCTGTTTCTGATCCTATTGATGCAAGGGCACGTTCTGTCATTGGAGAAATAAGAGTAGGGGTAAGTCCCTAACAAACAGAAGCCTCTCATTAGAGCCTCATTGCACAAAATAGTATTGGTTTAAGCTCTGCCTCACAGCCCTCTGGTGAGGCTCCACTTCACCTTCCTTTGGTCGTGGTACTCTCAACAGGTCAGGGGTTTTTTTCCATCCTGGAGAAATTTTGAAATTAAATCTGAAAATTATTTCACTGAGTCAGCGTTGAAAACTTTGTGGCACAATGTGAAAAAAATGTCCCAGTTCAGCTAAAATGCTTTCAGAACAAGATGTCCAGCAGAGGTTGTTTTACTGTAAAAAACCCTTTTAGTGTAGCATTAAATTTATAAATAAAAAATCCTACTTCTGAGATGATTTCAGGAAGCGTTTGGATGATCCTCTGGGGCACAGGGTGTGACTCTTGGGAATGGTCCTGTGCAGGATCAGGGGTTGGACTTGATGATCCTTGTGGGTCCCTTCCAACTCAGCACATTCTGTGATTCTGTGATTTTTTAAAAAGTCAAATATGGTTGTTTTAGTGATTTCACCCCTGCAATTCCACCTATTTTGTCTTCCTTCCTTCTTTTTTTTAAGCTAAAGCTTTTGCCACCCCACCCTTTTGCCCTAAAATGTTAGTTTGACTGCTTCTGGTACCATCTGGAAGCACGCAGATGAAGTTGCCTCCACAGTACTTTATCTCCCACTCCCTCATGGAGAGCATCGTTTCAGAGAGCGAGCATCCACCAAAATCAATACTCAGAAGAGCAGAGACCTGCTTAGGCCTGCAGATTTATACCACTTCTAATAATAACTTCTGATGTCTGCCTCGCAGGAGCTTGCCTGGTTTTCTAACTCGTGTCCCACAGTGTATTTGTGGCACTTTTTCCATTTCAGGTATCACAGATTTATGGCAGTTTTTCCCTTGCAGCTGTCACGTGTTTATGGCAGTTTTTACCTTTCTGGAATCCCGTTTTTATGGCCCTTTTCCCGTTTCAGGGAGCAGAGAGGCCGCGTTCACCTACGCCATCATCGCGGCCGGGGTGGCCCACGCCATCACCGCTGCCTGCACGCAGGGCAACCTGAGTGACTGTGGTTGTGACAAGGAGAAACAGGGACAGTACCACAAGGAGGAGGGCTGGAAATGGGGAGGCTGCTCCGCTGACATCCGATACGGGATCGGATTCGCCAAGGTCTTTGTGGACGCCCGGGAGATCAAACAAAACGCCAGGACGCTCATGAACCTGCACAACAACGAGGCCGGGAGGAAGGTGAGTGACCCCTGCTCTCCACCCTGGGGTTGGAGAGGGCTTCTGTCACCTCCAGTGTGGGAAAATCCAGTGCTTTCACGCTGACATCATTTACAGTAGGCAAGTAGGCACCTCTGCAAGTTAGACAGGCTTGTTGGACCATCTGTCCGTCAAATATTTGTCTAAATGTAACTCTTTACAGCGGTAAAAGGGAGAAAGCAAACAAACATTTTATCTGGGAAGTCAAATGGCACTCATGATAAAAAGCTGCTACTGTGTGGGAGAGCGGGATTCCCGTCAGGTTCAGACACGAACCTCTCACTCAGCTGGAAAGGGATCATTTTCAACCCCACTCTTGCAGCCCTGCTCTTTGTGAGAAAAGCTTCTTTTGTGGGAAATGCTGCAGCACAGGACCCCAGGCTGGCCCACTGTCACACCGTGGCACAGAGCTGGGTTTAGCACAGCAAGATTCCCACCCCGTCCCCGTTCTTTGGGGCCGAGGAGCTGACAGCAGGCACTGCAGAGCCGGTGCTGGGGAAGGCAGGAACGCAGCTCCTGATGGTCAGTGGCAGCTGCTGCAGGTGCCAGACCCAGTGTGATCCGTGCCCTTCCGATCCCTGCGGGTCAGGCATTCCCAGCAAACCTCAGGGCAGCCCCAGAGGTGCTGTGGCTGTGGCTGGGAGCAGCCAGGGGTGTCTGTGTGTGCTCCCCATGCAGGTACATCCAGCACTGCCTTCCCTGTGGGGGTGACCGTTTTGCTGATCGCATCTTACGGGAGGAATGTCAATCCTCTGCTTCCTCAGCTCTCTGCTTTACCTTCTCCCATCTACCCTCCTGTGCAATACTCCTGATTTCAGCATTGTGTTCGTGTGACTTAAAAGCAAATGGGAGAAGGAAGTTGGGAGCAGCAGGTAATTTGTGGATACTATTTTCGTTGTGGTAATTACCTGTAGGCTCTGAGACATCTCCACTTACGCTGGAGCCAAGCAGATTGTATTGAAGAGAAGCCATTTCCACCCCAAACAAAAGCCCAGCCCTTCTTTAATTTAATGCTGCTGTGGTAGTTTTATAGGTGAGGTTGTGGGTCTTACCCTGTGTAGTATCCCCAGTGCCTGTGTCTGGCTCTCTGGTGCAAAAACTTGCACTTCCACAGTAGCAAAACTGAATTCTGATAATAGCTCAAGGATTAACCATTAATATTTGCTAAACAAATGATCTGAGATCTTTATTACTTAGCTGCTGGTAGCTGAAAAGCTTGGTAAAGCACCAACGCCCACAGCCTGCTCTGCTGTACAAGCACAGATCCAGTGAAGTAAAAAATAGCAGAGGAGTTTCACCTTTGTGGGAAAGCTACTTCCTTGAAAGTATTTGATAGGTGCTGGCAGTAAAAGGTTCCCAATAAATGACACACCAGCCCACACCAGACTGCAAACATAGATGGAACTGCCTGCTGGCTATACATTTGTTTCCCAATACAGACCTCAAAGATACAGACAAATAGAAAAGCTGCATTTTTTTATCTTCATTCTCCCCCAGGTGTGGACCTGGGGTAGAGGAGTGCTCTTGGTGCTGGAGCTGGGCTGTGGGAAGGCAAAGCATCCCCTTGAGGACATGAGCTCCTTGTGTTTCTCACCTTTCTGTGCACAATTTGCTGTCCTGAAAGCTTGTGCCTGGAAGATCCAGCTCTCCTCATTGTTACCTGGGAGAACAGTGGTGTGTGCTATCTCTGGCCATGTGCCATTTCTCCACCAGGCTCAGGAACTGCTCTGATCTCGAGATATTTCTGCTCTTCTTCCTGCACCCCTCACAGGGCAGAATGGCTGATCTTTGTTCGAACAAATCTCTGAAACCTCCAGGGGAAAGAAAGAGTAACAGGACTCAGAGCAGGATTGTTACTCCACTGTCCTGGAGAGAATGAATAAATGATGTTTTTGCTAGAGAGGTTCCTTTCAGGCTTTGCTCTTGTGTGAAAGATCTCGGTATTTAAAGACAATTGGCGGGGGGGCCGTTATGGGTGTTTGGCAAGCCAGGTCTCCCACAACCCAACTCTTTCACAACAAAGGCAGTCTTGTTGAGAGGTGGTGCTCTCCCTTTTGGAGCAATAGGGATCTTATCAGCCTCCACACAATCTATTTGTGCTGGCTTTCCTCTGGGCTACAAATTCTTGTCTAGTTTTGCTCTCCCGTGGCTAAGTTTTTGATGATATTTATGCACTTTGGAGACAGACTGGCACCTACCAGTCTTCCAAAAATAAACCAGGTGTTCAATTCTGATAGATTTGTTACCTCCACCTGTAGACACCACTCCACCATCCAAAAGTCAGTCCCCTCTACTCTTTGGTCTGCAACACGAAGCTGTGCTGTGTGTTGTGCCCGCTCACCTCTGAAAAGGTCCTTCTTTAGGACCACAACCAGCTGCAGGGAATTCAGGATGCACTCTGATAAAGCACAGGTCTCTCATGATCTAGTTGAGATGAGAGTCTTCTTAAGAATCACTGGTGAATTAATCTGTTCCATCTGGTGAGTGAGAGGTGACAGACTTTGTGCTGCAGCAGGCAGGTCTGCTGGGCTTACTGGGAAAACTGGGTGTAGGTAGGACTGCACGGTATAAACCAACAGAAAACCTCCAGGAAAAGCTGATCCAGGATTTTTGGAGATCTCATTCAGGAATTTCTACCTTCTTATAGTTTGTTTTAGGCAGATGCCTCTCTGCTTCCTGCAGTGCCATCAACAATCTCAGAACATATGGAATACATGACCCTGTCAGAGCAGGAGAACAGTTATCCTGGAGAGTGGTCATGGCCCCAAGGCTGCCAGAGCTCAAGGAGCCTTTGGACAATGCTCTCAGGGACTGAGTGGGATTTTGGGGTGTCCTGTGCAGGGCCAGGAGTTGGAGTGGGTGAGCCCCGTGGGTCCCTTCCAACTCAGCGTATTCTGTGATTCTACAGCCTGTCAGCTCTTTCCAGAAATTAAACAATTGTCAAATGTGGAGGATTTTAAAGGTCACAGGTGGAGAACATCCAATTTCCTTTGCTCAACAGCTTTGGTGGTGCAGTGCTTGAAAAACAGTGGTGTGCAGGGCCAGGCTGCACGAGGAGCACTCCCTGAGAGTGGGACACGGCCCCATTCCCAGCTGCTCCCACAGCCTGGACCAAAGGCAGTGATGCCAGCGGGTCCTGCAGCCAGAAGCAGTTTTCCTCACTGTTGAAGGACAGGGCTCTGCTCCCTGTTTCTCTCTCTGCCCTGGTGACAAAGCACCAGGACTCCCTTTTGTAGCACAACTGCAGAGTTCCCAGGCTGGGTGGAAGGGAGGGGGCAGAGTTCAGAACAGGGGTCGCACCCACCCTACGAAACTGGCCCCAAGCAGCCCGAGAAGCCTCACCTCATTTGTCAAACCTATTGCAGAGCAGCTATTTCTGACCTTCAGAAACAGAGTTTAGGGTGTCTTTCCTCTTTGAATTAGTATTTCCTGAAATGCTGATTCACTGCAGGAAGAAGCAAGAGTACAGGGAGAACAGGAGGAGAATTCATAACAGCTGGGTCAGAAAAGAGAGATAAAGCTTCAATTAATTTAAAGGCATAATCCTGATTTGCCCTGCAAACTTCCATGTGAGGGGGTTATAATTGCAAGACTGAATTGTCTGTTAGCAAATTTGTCTTCTCGAGTATAAAGTTAATTAAATTACTGTAAGTAACACAATAACATATGTCTGGGAGATATTTATGCTCCAGGAAATAAAAATGTTATTCCCCAAGTTATTCTGCTAAAAAAATAGCAAAGCAGATATGGAAAGGTTCTGCGTATTTTGGCTGTACATTTTCATTTTGACAGCATGGCAAGGTACACGACCACACTGCTCTCTCCTCTCTTTTTCTCTGTGACATTGAAATTCCACGAATGGCATCTTGCATCAGCGTTACATCATATTAAGTATAATGCAATATTATGAGTCATTGTTATAAATCACAGGCACAGGCTGCATTAGAAGGCTTTTGCAATTCAAGAGCACATCAAGGTGGATTTTTATTCAGTGTTCTCCTTCGGAGGCAGATGTAGGTGCACTAACTTTGCAATGTCTCTTCATCCTCTGAATCAGGAGTGTTTCAGTTTTCCCCTTCAGCTCTGAGGCTCCCAGGGGATGTGCAGGACATGCCCAACAGAGCTGCTGCAAATATCAAACAAAGCTGTGAGAACCCAGCAGGTGTTTCTGAAATGGATTGTGCAATGATCATAATAGACTGAAGTGTTTAGTATTTTAACCTTTAGGGAAAACTGTAATAGTGCTGAAGTGACACTTGGATTTTGGAAGGCACAGAGGTCAGGAGTTCTCCCAAGCAATCCTCTAAAGCCCACACTTACGACACTCTTCACTTGCTGCACCTCTGAACTTCCCTGAACATCTTCCTCTCCTTGCACAGTGTGCAATCACCACTGCAAGAATTAACTATCTCTAGAGGAGACAGCTGTTTCTACCTTGTTCCAGACCTTTCTCTTTAACCAGCCCCTTATCCTGACTGCCAAAAGCAGCACAGAACACAAGGTCTCGCAGATGAACCACTTGAAAGGTGGGGAGCTTCATGTTAGAAAAAGGACAAGGTTAGTAAGAGGCTGCTAAACAATTTAACCTTTATAAATCTGAATACAGGCCTGAAATTCTGGAGATTCAATAGTTCTGCCTGAACTAAATCCTAAAGCTCATAAAAACACAGAACAATTCACAGAATCACACAGAATCCCAGAATATGCTGAGCTGGAAGGGACCCCCAAGGATCATCCAGTCCATCTCCTGGCCCTGTACAGGAACATCTCCAGAGTCCCCCCCTGTGCCCCAGAGGATCATCCAAACCCTCCTGCAGCTCTGGCAGCCTTGGGGCTGTGCCCACTGCCCTGGGGAGCCTGTTCAGTGCCAACCACCCTCTGGGGGAAGAACCTTTCCCTGAGATCCACCCTGAGCCTGCCCTGCCACAGCTCCAGCCATTCCCTGGGGGCTGTCCCTGCTCACAGACACCTGCAGTGGAGGGGGAGAGCAGATTTTAGGTTTGCAGCCTCGCTGGGACGGCCCTGCCCGAGGAAGGCCAGTCTTCCAGAGGGACTCCAGCATTCCAGCAGCTCCCAGAGAAGCTCAGGGATGCTGATACACTCTGATCCACAGTGCTTGGCAGGCACAGTGTTAACAGGCCCATAGAGGAGCCAAAGGGTTCCTTCCCACATGGATGTGCCTGCTGTGAGCTGGCCCTAAGCAGACTCTGCCCTCAGCCCAGCTGGCTGATACCAACCCAGACCGTGCAGTGCTGTGCTCAGCTGGCTCTGGGAACCCCTCAGAAGGGATGTCTCTAATGGCACACGCACACCACAATAAAGCTCATCTGTGTCTGGAGCTGCTCAAAATTGCCATCGACTCCAGAGAGTCTCAGAGAGCAGCTTTGAGCTGAACAGACCTGGGAGAGGCCCTGATTCTCCTGGCACCAGCAATCAAATGATATTATAGTGTCAGCAGCAAGTTCCTTGGAGTTCAGGACTGAGCAGTGTCCTTGCAATTGTTCTTCACGTTTTCCAGTGGCTTTTCTTCCTTTTTTTTTTTTTTTTCTTTTCTTGGACACAAAAATATTCCTGATTTTTTTCTATTCAGAAGCTTTAAGTTCTTATTGTTAGGTATGCTCCTAAAGTACACAGCTGATGAATGGCTTCCCTCTTTCCTGGCACATCCATCCCCTTGTGAAATGATCCTAACTGTGGTACATCCCTCAATTACAGCAGCTCGAAGCTGGAGAGCTTTTTTCAGGAATAACTTTCCACAAGTTCCTGTGAGGGGTCCTGAGGTGATTACCACACACAGGACAGGTTGTGATGCCCACCTGCTCAAGAGCTTGTTCATTTACACCCAGTTCCCCTTGCTGCTCCCTCCCTTGGACCTCCATCACCAGCAGATGTGTGGAGTGTGTAAGGGCAACACTTGGCCCTGTGCTGCTCCTGCAACACAGAACTGGCCAAGCCCTTTCCCAAGCTCCTTGTCTGGCTGATAAGAGACCAGGAGAAGGCCTCCTGTGTGTCCAGTCCTGTAGGAACACGGGGACCTCAGTCAGTGGGCAGGGAGATGCCCCTTGTTGGTAGTGGCAGTAAGAATTCTGCCAGATTCAGCTGCAGCTCTCACACCTCTGACAGATGAGGCTGATGTGTCTCCTGACATGGAGACAACCATGCCTACAACACTGTGCAAAACACCTTCAGCCAAATTAAGACACCCACCAAGGCAGTGGGTGCCTTAATAAATAAAAAATGTGGTTCCACTGCTAAAATGTCAGGTTAACGTATAGAAAATGTGGTGTGAGGTGCAGCAGATATGACTGTGAGAGCGTCCTAGCAGCTGTCCTGCTACAATATTTTGTCTAGATTAAAAGCAGGCAGATGGAGAAGGTTTAGGAGTAGGTTTATACACAGGGCTGGTGCCTCACTGTGACCAGAGAGAATACAAAAAAGTCCCTTCTGGCTGATGCCACTGATGTGGCTGTGAGGTACAGGCAAAGAGGAGTGTCCACCAAAGACCTGGCTCCAGTTATAGCACGTTATCTGAGGTAAACCCAGTCCTGCTGAGCCCCTGCCTTTGCTCCAACCCTCCAGCCTCAAGGCCTGGCACCACAGCTTGTGGTCAGTGCAATTAGAAAAGGAGCTTTAGATGCAACAAAGTCTTTCCTGGCAGCTTGGCCACCACACATTTCCTGGGGGGCAGCAGGATTCCCAGAAAGGCCAAGCACTGGATTTGGAGTAAATCCAGTTCAGTGAATGGGAAAGCTCCAACTGAGGTTGGTGGGACCACAGGGCACAGCTCAGTGCTTCCAAAAATCCCACCCAACTGAGTGTTTGCAGAGCACAACAAAACCCTGCTGGGCAATTTCTGAGGTGTGAAAAAAAAATACACATCCCCTGCACTCTTCCAGCATTTTGTTTGTATTTGGAAGCATCAAAGAACTACTTTATGGCTTTCCTACTTTTTTCAGATAATAGTCTTGAAACAAGTCTAAGCTTGACAGACAAGCTCTGCATCTTCTCAAAAGCCCAGGGTAAAGATAAAGGGAACATTAATGTTAACCTAAATTATGAGAGGGAATTGGACTGCACAAGAACTGTAATCCACAAGAATGAATTTTCATTCCACTTGTCCTCCACTTTCAGCTAATCAGAAATGGTGATGCATGGTCCTACTTGTGTTTTGGCTTTCAGCTCCCTCCCATATGTCATGTGGCTGAAAACTGAATTCCTGATTTACGCTGCAGATTAGGGATGATAAACGCTATCACTTACCTGCAGCCACAGTTTTAGAGGATTCTGGCATGATGAGCAAAACATGCATTTCATGATATGATTCCTGGAGCTGACAGTCTGTCATGCTGCTGACAAAAGATAGCTGAGACTGAGGGCCAGGCTCTGTTAATAAATAACAAAAATCTCAAATTCCAAATTTAATGTCACGCACCTTTTGTAACTGAAATAATCAGATGCTTGCTCTGATGATTAATTAGCTCGGCAAAGCCACTGGCTGGGTCACACATTTCTGGACAATTTCTCATTTAGTTTGGCCTTTGTCTCTGGACATTTCCCATAGGGCACACACTTGTCATTCAGTGCTGAGAGGAGAACATCAACTGGACACAAACAGGTGCTGTACAGATTCTTCAGTTCTCCCAATGTTTTCAGCACCTTTGGAGCCTTGGTGGAGCCTTTGGTGTTCCTCCTGTTGCAGAACAAAAGCCTGAACAAACATTACTGATTTGTCACCCCAAAGCAGCTACCTGCTGTGTTTGGGTGTTGTAGAACTTAGGAATGATCACGCAGCAAAAAAAAGGGGAGTTGGAACGAGATCTTTAAAATCTCTTCCAACCCAAACCATTCTGTGACTCTCTGAAAAGTTCTAAGGAAAATAACATAGCACCTTTTACCCTCAACTCTGACCTGTGAGCTTGGCTTGCCTTGTGGTATTTCTATTTCTTGCCTTGTGGTATTTCTATTAACCTGTGCTTTTTGATGTTTCATTGAGAAATTTAATGAGACTACAAGATTTTTGAGCTTCATACCTAAATTTAGGCCTGAGTTGTTGAAAAATTTTGAGAAATAGCTGATGAGCACCGTTCTGCTTCTTCCAGGTAATATTTGTCACCTTTCAAATTTAGGTTTCCAAATCTAAGACTGATTTCCTTGCATATAAGTAGACACTTCCATATCCATATTTTAGCAAAACTCAACAGAAGGCATTGGCCAAGCTGGCAGGAAACTAATGGTTAGGGCAGGCCAGTCATTAAGAACATTTTTAATAGAGAAATCGGCTATGTTTATAGATGAAGTTTACACTGATTTATGCTGCAGTCTCACTCATTACACCTCTGACAAAGTAAACCCATTCAGCACCCACCTCTGGGTTTGTGGGCTCCATCCCGTGTCAACAGGGATAGAAACTGGAATCTTCTGCAGTTCCAACCCAAAGCTCTCGAGTCTGAGCTGGAAGTATCCCCAGGAACATTCCCAAGAGCTCTGCAGTGCTGGGTCAGTGACAGGAGCTCAGTCACCTGGGCTATCAGGGATATCTGGAAAGTGGCAGAGAGGTTTTGGTAAAGTTGAAAGTTTAAACCAAGGCTTGGTTCGAACTTGTGGTGGCAGAAAACTCTGAAGTCACAAAGCCCCAAGAACCCACCAACAGCAATAATTGCTGGCATGTGCTGTCCAAATGGAACAGGCTTTGGCTTTAATGGAAAGAGTTTTCAGGTATTTTGAAGTAAACAATTAAAAAATCGATTAAATGAAGCACAACCTTTTAGTGCAAGGTCACAGGCAAGGCCTGTTGGTACGGGAAGGATATAGGATGGATCTATTAAAGGATATAAAGGTTTCAGGGGGTTGCAGAGGGGGCCTGCATGCCCAATTAGTGCCAGAAGGCACTACTAGTATTAATTTGCATCAGAACTGGTCATTGAAATCACCCTGAGCCTTCTGTAGTGAGAAGTGAGCTGCACCCAAGGGGTGTCCCCTGGGACAAACAGCAGGAATGTGTCAGTGGGGATGGATTCTAAACAAGATCTAAGCCAACATCTGTTGCTGGTGCTCCAGCCATAGGTTCTGGTGGCCTGCACTGAGGAAACCAGCCTTGCCTGAGGCACTCCAGACCTTGCACCAAATATGGGACCACACACAATCAGCAGCACAACCATGTATTCTCTGGCAGAGCCATTCCCACAGGAGACTTTAATTGAGTCCCAGCACATGCTGTTATCTTTGGGTATATAAATCCTGCACTTGTAAAACAATTAACTATTGAGAGGGCACAATAGTGGGTAAATAAAGAAGTTCAATAAGGAGTCAAGAATATATGTCCAAAGGACTTGGATTAAGGCTTCACAGAAGTTTCTTCACAATGTCTTCATCATATTTGGTTGAAATGACTGTAAAGGTGCAGCTGTTACTGATGGGATGTGGGAAGGCAGAAGGAGCCAGACACCAAGTGAGTGCTTTGCCTTTGTTTGCCTAAGGAATCAGCCTTGCTAGACTTATGGCAAATATAGACTAAAAGGTGTAATCAAAGCCTTAAAGTATTTTCTAGAAAATTATAGAAGGAAAACAAGATTAGAAGGAATACATGTTTGTTTTTTTTTTTTTTAATTCTGTTTAACAGTTCTGTTTTATTAAGTTTCCCTTCAAAGAGAGATTTATAAAATTAATGCCAGATCAATACATTAAACACATAATACAGACATGCAAGGTTTCTTTTGCTGATGGCTTTAGGTACTGGTGAAATTGGTGTTTAGCTGTGTTACACCTTCTGAACTGAACATCAAGAGCAGCTGATTAACCCTTCGTTAAAAACATCCATCTTGATATTGAGACTCATTTATACATAAAGAAGAACTATTGATGGCATTGTTGGATGCTGCTACTGAACTGGTATATAAGTAGGGAACAGGTAGATCTGTCGACCAAAAGCAGCAGCTCTGTGTGGTGTGGAGGGTGAGCTGACCAGGGGAATCACATGGATCAATACAGCAAACCTCCAGAGGGAATTTCTGTTAATGGGGGATTGCTTTGTAAGACAAGAGCTTCAAATATTGCTTAAAATCATAGAATCACAGGACAGTCTGGGTTGGAAAGGACCTTGAAGCTCACCTAGTCCAGCCTGGCCTTGGACACTTCCAGGGATGGAGCAGCCACAGCTTCTCTGGGCAACCTGTGCTTTGACTGAACGGGGCATTACACAGAAATTTAGGAAATTCCACCTTCTTATGCATAGGAGGAAATTTTCATTGACAGCAGGCCAGAAGATCCTTGTTAAAATTCTTGGCCTGGATCCGGGTGTGCTGGTTTTGGCAGCTGTGAGGCTGCAGAGATGGGCTCTGCTGGTAGGATCTTATCTCTGATAAGTGGAAGCTGTTTGAAAACATGGAAGTGTGGATCAGTTGTCCCAGCTGCAGGAGGAGGGGGAAAACACTTCTGTATTAAACTGAACTTGAATGTCATCTTTGTGGAATAATTACTCTCACATTACAATGAACACCAACATCGTGTTACTTTAGGATAATGTGGATATTTTGAATTGTAAGCACAAAGTGTGTGGAAATCTGTTCCCAATACACAGTGTCACTGTGACCCAGCTTCTGCCTTATGATAACCATCATAATTACCTGCTGATTAGCTGGAGGAGTGATGGGAATTTCTCTTAAAATGACAAGAAGAGCTATTGCTTGATGTGCCAGCCTGGTGATATCCCACCCAAGGTACAGCCATCCTTGGCAATGGGCTTGGATCCACACCCTAGGTCATGTTATCCCTACAAAATAGTGTGACTGAAGGGAATGGAATGGCTCAGGTGCTCTTCCCAGCTGGATAAATGGCAGGTAGGCAAAGCAGGCAGTGGGAGTATCTCCAGTGCCATTTACTGTTGTTGTAAACAGAGTGGTAGGATGGAAACTTGAATATGTCTCTCTGCGAATCAAACATGAACACATCTCCTGCTTCTTCCTAGAGTTAAGGAAGAAATTAAGCTAAGAAATATTGTGGTTTTATAAAGGCAGTATTGGAAAATCAATATGGAATTACTCTAAAATCATCTGAAAAGCTTGACAGAAAGGAAAAACATCCTTTGTTTGCTAAAACTACTAGCTTGGGGAACTAAAATTTACGGACTTCTTTTTCAACATGAGAAATATGCCTTCCACTGTACTATCTGCTGAGTACCTAAGGGTTAACTGTGGTAATTTGGTAAGCAACTGAATGAATCTATAGTTAACAGTGTGTGGCTATTGGCTGGAAATGTTTGGATGTACCATGAAGTGATATTATTTTGCAGCTCGAACTCCTGCCAGTACCTGGCTTTATTAGTTTAGCACAAAGAGGTGTTTTCTGATTAGTTGTCTGGAACAAGTGGGGCTGTTCTGTTGGTTTCTATCACTCTTTAGAAACTCTTCCTTTGACAGCTTAAGCACTTACCCAAATGCTCTGCCTGGTGGCTCCTACACAATGCCAGCATCACTTCATTTGGGTGCTTCCCCACCAGTGGGGAGAGTTTCATGGAAGGTGAATTTGGTGGGAATGAGTCAGGCCTGTGCCATTCCTCTCTGTGTACACTGGCTGTGATGAGGGTGAGTTCCAGTTGTGGCACTTCTTGTTTTCCCTGCACCTCTGTTATGTGCAGAGTGACTCAGGCCCCATGACAAAGCTCAAAATGAGGGGCAGCAATGACATCCCTGCCTGAATAACCCCAAGAATTCAACTTACTGTGTTCCCAAACTGAGGAGGGTAGTTTAGCTTAGTTCCTCTTTTCTGGGAGTGCTCCCAGTTCCCTCAGAAATGTCATGCTAAAATATAAAATATGAGCACAGTTGCTCCTTTAATGACATCTTCATACATTGACATTTAGAAGGCCAGAGAATGGATGAAGATCTGTCCCGAGATCAAAAACTGAAATGACACACTGGACACAGGATGCTGGAGGAATTATATTGATTTTGGAGAGGTCAAGGTCAGCAGACATTGCTCAGTTAAGATTTCATTGACTTCATTCCTCTGATCCATACATTGACTGCTGGAATGGGCTCGGAGGCTGGAGAAGGGATTTGGGAAAACTGTTTTCAACAATGGACATTCGTCAGGGTTTTAATACATGGCAAAAAGATCGTTATTTTAGAGAGTCCTGATTTGAAGTATCAGTATTTTAGAGTGATTTTTAGTAGGGGACCAGAATGTGAAGAAGGTAGATATGATCTAAGAAGAAATGATAAGTGGGTAACGTGTCCAAAGCCAGAAAAATTGCTGTCTCATTTTCTTTCTAAGCTGTCTTAGTGTCAGTGAGCACCATGGCGTTTCTTCATTTCCAAACCTCCTCAATCATCATCTTTTATTTCCTCCTGGCATGAACATTCTATCCAGTATCTTTCTGGAAAGGCAGATATGTACTGTGGAAAACTTATGTAGTGATAGGACGGTAAAATAGATAACACAACCAACAACTCTATCTGTGGTTCTGTCACACCATCCCCCTCCCCAGTCTATTTGAGCTTCATCCTGCAAAGTGCCGAGGTAGGCCAGACAACAAGACTATTCAGTATTTCACAAGCTAAAATCCATCATGTTCGTGGTGTCAGTTGTGCTTGGACAGCAGCAAATAACGATCCAAGATAAATTTTCCCTTATCTCACAATCCCATTTCAGTAAGGGGCTAGGAAATCACACTTCCACCTAAATATAGAATGTAAAATAAAGTGTTGAATGTCTTTAAGACAATTCAGCTATATTCTAACAATAACAAGTGAAAGCACATTAAAAGAAACCAGATTTTTTTCAGAACTATTTTTTCCAAGTTCCTTTTTATGACTGATCTTTAAACTTCCTACATGATGACACTTACTTGGCACTGCATTGATCCAGTCTAATCTAGGTGATAATGGGTCTCACAAGAGTTATTTTTTAAAAACAAGCAGTTTATCAAACCCATTGACAGTTACATTTTCAAATTATTTCCATTTTTGTTCTGTTAAAATATTTGCCTTGCTTTTAAATAGAAAGATACACAGAACCCAAAGGCAAGTCAGACCAGTGTTGCAGGCAGCTGTACCAAGAAGCCATCACAGCAAATAATGGTTGTGATTATAAATAATCTGTCAAGCCAACCCTCAATACTGAGCTTTTGCCATCAGCAACTGAGAAAAGTCCCACATCAGGAACCCCCATTTCACAGCTTCTTGCTGGGCAGTGGGAACATGGTCCTTTCGGGCTATTTCCTGATACAAAACTCACACAGAATGACAGATTATGCTGAGCTGGGAGGGACCCCCAAGGATCATCGAGTCCAGCTCTTAACCCTGCACGGGACCCTCCCCAAGAGTCCATCTCAGCAGTAGCTTGGAAATTTGTAGTTGAGGAAAACTTCCCTTCCAGGACTTCCCGAGAACAGGAGGAAGGGTTGGGTAAGAAGGTTTTGCATTGAATGTGACACAGAAAACTTTGTCATCCACCAAATCCCTCAAGAGCACCTGAAACCCAACCTGAGGCTCACAGCTGCAGCTCGCCAATGAATGGGTTTGATTTGCATTTTGATGCAAGTAGACGAGAGTGCAGGTACTTTTTCTGTCTAGGGAAAACTGGAATGTGTGCAGGAGAGATGTAAGAAGGCAAGGAATCCCCAGGTCTTGCAGCTGTGTTATCAGATACGATGGAAAAGGGAGAGGGTGAGGGAGAACACCTGGCACAGCGAGGGGAGACTGTCTGACCACAGCAGTGTGGAGCTCTGAGGGCATCCTTCCCCTCCAAGCCCTGCCAGGTTTTACTGAGCCCAACCAGGTGCTGCCACACCATGCCCACTGTGTCTGCAACCTGTATCTCCACGAAGAGAAATTAAAACTTAAAAACCTCATTTGACTTTGATGGGTTGCAATTGGATTTGCAGAGATATTCCTCAATATTCTCCGAGAGAAATACTGAGGACTGAGCAAGTGAGATGCAGACCCTGAGCCACAAACATGGAATCCCCTTTCACAGTCACTTTGGCAAGAGCAGCAGCGCTTTGGGCAGAAGTTTCTCCTCAGCTCAGCTGTGGTGGCGTTTCAGGTGTTCTCCTAGAAGGCCCCCTCAGGGAGGGAAAGCTGAGGAAGAATTCTGAGGAAGAATTTCTTCCTGGAAAGGGTGTTCAGGCATCGGCAGGGTGGAGTCCCCACCCCTGGCGGTGTCCCAGGAAGGATTGGCCGTGGCACTCAGAGCTCTGGGCTGGGGGACAAGGTGGGGATGGGGCACAGGGGGGGGACTCTGGTCTTGGAGGGCTTTTCTTGCCTCTGTTTCTGTGATTCTGTGATTCTGAGATATTCTGACATCGTATTTCCCATAACAGTTCATACAGTTTGAAAAAAGGCAAGGGCTTGTGGTTTGAGAAGAGCATCATCAGGTTGGGTGAGAATCCACCTCATTAAATCTCTCTCTTTAAAACCAGTTATATCCTTTTTGTCCCAAGTTCAGCTGTTCTTCGAGATTAACAATTGTAAAAGCGTTCTGTGAAATGTATTTTCTACTGCTCTTCTGCTTTTTGGGCCCAGCAGTGGTGATAAATTGATTTAGTACACAGCAAGTCATGAAGGTTATCAGAAGTATAAGAAAAATATGCAGGAGAAAATAGTTTTTCCTGCATTCCTCTCAGCTTTTACTGGCCTTGCTCTCAGAATTCTGTGTTCATTTGCTGTTCTGCACAGTGACAGTCAATGAATGAAGGGTACCAGACCCTCTGTCCTCTGACTCAACAAAACTTACCCAGGGAAAGAGGAGAACATCTCATTCTGTGCTGCCAGCAGTGCATGAGCACTGTGACCATACAGAAAGTCCACCTAATAATTCCTCTTTACCTGTTTGAATTATTGTGGAAATAGAAGCTGCATTTTGAAAACAGTTGCTTCATTTGGTCAGTTTTTTATGAAGTAAAGGCCAACTAATATTCCAGGCAGAAAATATAAAAGTAAATATGAAACTCTCTAAAGGGCACATAAGAAGGGAAAGGAACCTCCTGCTTTGTGGTGGAAGGAGAAAGATCAGAAAGAGAGAGATCAGAAGTGGTGCACAAAAGGTTAAACTTAGGAGAGTGTCAAAGCTCTGAAGCCTTCCTGCTTAAGGGTATCGTGGCTTTGAATCTGGGAAAAGTGTTTCTGCTCTTTAAAATAGGATATCCCTTAGTGAGGGCAGGTGGTGGTGGTGGGAAATCCCACCCATCTGTGGTGTTTGCAGCAGTATGTAGTTTATCAGCACATCTTCATGATTAATCCTCAGACCTGCACGTTGCCTGATTTTCTTCAGACACTTCTTCCAAGGAAAGTGCAAAGGGGATTTTGATTGATGTAGGTCACATGCTCTGGTGATTTCCCAGGCATTTTTTTTTTATTATTTTTATTTAAAACACAAATAATTACTGTAATGGGAAAAATGGCTCGGCCTGCCTGGGGATAGCAGTAATTCTGGGACAGTCACGGCTCACGGGGTTCAGTAGCAAATTTGTTTGATACTGACTTCAGATCTTCTTCTTTTGCACAGATTTACTTATCAAAAACATGAGAAAAAAAATCTTTTGGCGGTGCTTAATAAGATCTTCATAATATGTTCAACTGAGATATCAAAGACTGTCTGGAATGAGTCAGTCTTTGACACAGTGGGACACAATCGGTTCCAAACTCATCCCCCCTCAGTTTGCCACAGGATATCGATGCAAAATGTGTTTCTACAGAACACATTTTACAAGAGCTCTGAATATTTTTCATCTTTTCTGTTTGAATGTTCCTTTCCTCATTTTAAACTTGCATTTGGGTGCTTTTTTTTTTTTTTAATGCTGTTTCTCACATTTCATACAGATGTCATAGGATTTGTCTCTGTGTTGCTTTTTTAATGCTCTCTCATGCTCTTTTTTTCCCTGTCAAAAAGGACCAAGTATTACTTGTAGTGTCCTCAAATTCCAGAGCTTTGTTGTTAGAACAGTCTTACAATTTAATTAAACAGTAGCATCCTTTTGAGATTGCTCTCACACTTGGATAAAACAAGTGGCAGAAACATTTTCTAGTCATTTTAATAAGATACAGTCCTTTTCCTGCTTGTCAAATCAGAGTTTCATATCCATCCACTGCCCTTTTCAATGCTTAAGTCTCACTCTAGACCTCACTGCCAGTTGCTCTACACGATTTGCTCCTCAAGTAACTTATTTTGTTGAAAGACTAAATAAGACATGGCTTTACTGTAGTAGCTTAAAACATCATTTTTATTCAATGAATCCTTTTCAAAAGAAGAAAAAAAAATATATCTCAACCTTATTCCTGAAGTCTGAGGAGCTTTGTCTTATTGCCTCTGTAAGTAATATAAATCACAAATCCTCATCTTCTACCAGCTGAAAGGGGCAGGTTTGCATCTGACCACTGCCCTCCACAACCCCCAGAAATGCTGTGACCTCTCTCCAAGCCCTGCCACGTTCTTCTCTGGAGTGAAAATGTCACTCTTGTCTTGCCAATAGTTGTGTTTTCTTTGATCTATAGTGAAGTTGTGTGTGCAGGCACTCGTAGGAGACAGGTATTTCCTGACCCAAGTGATCTGATGTCAGAAAAATTAGGCAAGATTATGGCCCTGGTGGGACAGGAGTCCGTGTCTGTTGTCTCACTAATTACACCCTCACATGTAGGCTGGAGCCTGAGTTATTTGGGATGAAGCAGCAAAGGGTCCCTGGCCTCAGGCGCTCTGGTGTTGGTTTTGTTTCCATGGGGGTCCTGTTGGTGAAGGAGAAGGCACTGGTGGTGTGATGGTCACTGTGTTTGACAGTGCATGTCCTTCAGGACAGCTTTGGCATCCAGGGCTGTGGAGTCCTGGGGAACAAACCCAGGGCTGTGCCCAACCTGACCCCACTGGGCATGAGGGGCCCCAGGATGCCCTGGCAGATGCCTTTGGAAAGGCAGCTGACTTTGGATGCTGGAAAGCCAGGGCAGGACACACCACTGAGTAACTCGTGGAACAGAGACACTGAGCTGGGAAAACCAACTGCAGGAGGGTCACAGAATCCTAGAATAAACCAAATTGGAAGGGACCCACAAGGATCATTGAGTCCAACCCTCAGCCCTGCACAGCCCCATCCCCCAGAGTCCCCCCCGTGCCCCAGAGGATCATCCAAACCCTCCTGCAGCTCTGGCAGCCTTGGGGCTGTGCCCACTGCCCTGGGGAGCCTGTTCAGTGCCAACCACCCTCTGGGGGAAGAACCTTTCCCTGAGATCCACCCTGAGCCTGCCCTGACACAGCTCCAGCCATTCCCTGGGGGCTGTCCCTGGTCCCCCCAGAGCAGAGCTCAGTCCTGCCCCCTGAGCTCCCCCAGCCCCTGTCCCACCACCCAGAGGGCACAATTCCACCCTTGTGAGCCAAAGCCACTCCAGCCCCAAGTCCCACCAGCCAGCAATTCCTGCTGGTTTCACTGAGCCAGCCCAGCCAGGGGCCCAGCACCCTGCCCAGGGCAGGACCACCCTGCTGGACCCAGCCCAGGCAGCATTTTCCAGAGCCTCAGTTTGCCACCCTCACATGACCAACCCTGTGCATTCCCTGCACAACTGAAGGTGAAGAAAAAACATGTTAAGCTCCTAATGGCAGTGCCCAAAGGTACTGCATCTGAAGATAACATCAAGAGAGAGAGCCAGCGAGTTCTCTTCACACAAACTATTTCCCAGAGGCTAATGGCAAAGGGGGGGGGGAGAGAGAGAGAAACAAGTACTGACAGTTTACTGTAGGAGCTCAAAGAAAAAGTGGACAAAGCTAAAAGAACTCCAGCTCTTTGTTCACATTTAATCCAGTTCAGAGCATTCACTGGTGCATACAGATTTACTGATGGAGCTGGATATGGTCATTTGGTAAGAAACAGAGGATCTAGGATTTAAATTTTGTGCCCTTCAGGCTCTTACATTTAGGAAAAGTCAGTCTGTAACATATATAAAGTTTTAATCTGACGTAAAAAGTATGAGCTGCTGGATAATTCCTTCAAAGAGACAAATCCTGATCTTGAAAGGTCAAGAACACTTTCTGGTTTTAACACAGACCAAGTTTTTAAGGGGTAGGACACTGCTTTTGCTTCACAGAAACCAAAGGAAAGACCAAGGCCTGCTGGCCCTACCCAAAGGTATTTTATTTTTTTCTTTTTCTTTGCAACTCTCTTCCTGAATTTATGAAGGCATCGATTTATCAGAGGATGCTGGAATAATGGAACAGTATAGAAATACCACCATCCACATATTTTATTGCAAAACAAGTAGCCCAAGCGCCTGATATCCCAGTCCAATAAAACTACCTATTGCAGGCCTTTGCTTTTGCTGAGGACAGGCAGTTCAAGTTCCATGTAGCCTGTTCTCTGAAGGCTGGAGAGTCAGTTCATCTCTGGCTGAATTTGCAGAGCGTGGTATTGAAAGACAGCACCAGTGAGGGGGGAATGTGTGCAAGAACAGAACCAACAGAACCCCAAAAGGGGTTGTGAGCCAAAGGTAGGAGACAGATCTGGAAGGGAAAGCCCAACTGCAGAGTGCAGGGAACCTAAATGGGGCAGATGGAGAGATTTTAGCACAGCCTGTTGGAAGTGCATCTCCCACAAGTGCAGAGAGAAAGGGAGGGGCAGCCAGCTAAATTTTAGGAAAACACGAAAATAACAAACTAAAAACTGAACAATGAACGCAGCACAGAGTTAAAAGACAAAACTCCTTCTCATCCCTCTGCTCCTCCCCATCCCCCTCCAAGCATTTTCGGACCTCCAGGAAGGACCCCTGGGCACTTGGGTGCTGCACGAGCTCCTCCTGCTCAGAGAGAAGCAGATCTTTTTTATCCCGACTGCCCGTGCCCCCTCAGCCTTATCTGGGACCCGGGAAGCAGCAGCTGGTTGTGTTTGGCATCTCATCAGCCCGAGCAGGGGACCAGCACATGACACGGGGCCGCTCCAGCCGCTGGCTCAGCTCTTTCCGCTCCATCCCTCCGAGCTCGCCGGCTGGAAACGGGATGTTAATGAAAGAAACCAACAGGCAATTTAGGCTGCTTAACTACACTTGAGGAAAAACAAAAACAAAAACAAAACGAAAAACCCAGCCTGGATAGATGACACATGATGTATTTTGTATTAATGTTTCGAGTCAGTTTGGCGGATCCTCCCCGTGGCAGGCGAGTTCGAAATATTTTGTTGCAAGTTTGAACATCGTACCAGGATATAAGGCCAGGCAATTCTACAAGAACGGTGATTGAATTAGGGCTGAGAAATGTATCCTGGCTAGTTTCAAATTAAAAAAAAAAAAAAAAAAAAAAAGCTTTTAAAAAGGTACAAATGAGGCTAAAAGAATTTATGTTATTTTTCCGGTTTCTGTGCTCTAACTCCTTTTCCTCATAGATCTCCTCATCTATCTTCGAAGTGCACTACCTTATGAATGAGTGAGCAATAAAAGAAGTATGCAGTGGCTGAGAGAGAAACTCAAGATAACAAGATAAAGCCAAAGACTTGAGCAGAACTGCAAGCTGAGATGTAGATCTGAATAGAAAAGTTTCTCACATCTCAGTTTTAGGGCAGTCATTAGATAGTTTGCATGAGAAACTAATTGAAAACCAGTAGCACAAAGTGTGACCTGGCATCTGCAAAGTTCACAACTGTCAGAGTATTGGACCTGTGCTTTCTAGGGTTTTGAATCCTGCTTTCAGACCACACGTGGGGACAACTTGCTCACGGACTAAAATTAAAACGAAGCTATTCCACAGAACCAGAAAACCATAGACTCACAGAATGGTTTGGGTTGGAAGAGACCTTAAAGGTCACCTTGTTCCATCGCCCTGCCATGCTACAAGCCCTGTCCAACCTGGCCTTGGACACTTCCAGGGGTCCAGGGGCAGCCACAGCTTCTGTGCCCAACCTGTGCCAGGGCCTCCCCACCCTCACAGGGAAGAATTTCTTCCCCATATCCCACCCAAAAATACTCTCTTTCAGTTTAAAGCCACTCCCCCCTGTCCTATCACTACGTGCCCCTGTAAAAATTTCCTCTCCCCCTTTGGGTATTGGAAAGCTGCCATAAGGTTTCCCTGGAGCTTTCTCTTCTCCAGGCTGAACAGCCCCAGCTCTCTCAGCCTGTGGTTTTAATACCTTAAAATCCCCATGTTCATCAAAAGTGGTCAGAGGAAGAGCAGGGAGCAAAGAAGCAGCTACAAATTACCCCAAGGTCAGGCAACAGCAGTTTTTGTGCCAAGGTGACACAGGAACAGCCTCAAGACCAAAAGGTATGAGGATAATCAGCTTCCTCAGTGAAGGCTCTCCTCTTTTCTGCTGAGAAAGGCCAGTGTTTGAGTCAGCATGGTGAGTTTTCCAACAATAAAAAAAAGGGTTAATTCAAATTTCCATATCACTGACCTCCCTCCAGTCCTCCAGGCTGCCCAGGTTTGGATCTGCACGGATCAGCTGGGTTGTCTCAGGGGAAAAATTATGTGGCCACTCCCTGAACCCTGATAATCCCTCTGGCTGGGCTTTCCACGGCTCGTCTCTGCCAGGTTAGGCAGGATTTCATCATCAAAATTATTATGGTCTCTTTCAAGTAAAGACCAGTGGGAAATGAATTGCTGGAATCAGGTATGTTTGCTGGTGTTAACCCAGTGTTGCTGCTGGGTGAGGTCAGATGCGGGGCACAGGACACGGAGCAGGGACTGAGCTGGTCTCCAGCTTTATTCGGTAAAGCCTGGGCTGGCAAAACAGCAGGAGGGAGAAGATACAGGGGCAGAGTTTCAAGGGATTTGAGGTGGAAGATGAAGCTTGTTATCTTCAAAAGGAAAGTAGTGACAACTCTGGCATAACCATGAGAGACCCCTACAAAGAAGGGAGCATGAGACATGGTGGAGCAAGCCACGATGTTGAGGTGTTTAAGATGCTTTTACAACATTAAAGAGGTAGATGTTTTTTAACTAGAATTGATGACAAAACATGAAACTGATTCCTTTACTCTTACCCTTTATGCTCTAAGACAAAAATTTGTTTTCTTGCAGAGTAGTTGAGACATTTGTTTGCTCTGTTATCCATGTGACAGGAGGCAAAATACTCCAAACCCTCCAAGTGTGTTTGACTGCAGTGTATCAAAACAATGCTTAGCTTTCCAAAGTGGAGCATTAACTTGCACCATTTAGAATAGACGAGGCCTATATGACTAAATAATAATCTGCTCTATATGTTGATTAATGTGAGACCTACAGGATACACTGATAGAGTATCTGTTCATCTCTTGCACCAGCCTGTGTCATTTTGAGGTGCAAGAACTGAGATGCAGTTCATTTTCGAACCTCTGTTTACAAAAGTCAGGTTCTGGCATCTGTTGTTGGACTCTGAAAGGATTCTGCATGTGGCAGTTCACGTGAAGGTGTGATTTTCTGCCAGCTCCTGATTTTGTTGCCATATGCCAAACACTGCAAGAACAGATAAATCTGAAGCACTGTACTATCTGAAGAAAAGCTGTGGTTAGGGAAGGTCCCATCTTGCCTTTGGGACCTGGGCTATGAAATTAGGCAAAGTTATCCTCCCCGATTAACTCAGAGTGCAAATGGGGAATCAGCCTTATAGGCGGAACTTGACTGATACTGATGAGCATTTGCTACCTGGGACAACAGCCTGTCCAGGCAAGCAAAACCCACAGCTTTGGTGGGAATGTGACCTGTGTCTGGTGGCAGCTCCTTCTGGAGAGCCAACCCATCCCTGCCTGTCACCCAACATCCATCCAATACCCCTGCCTGTGTTAACACGCCATTCTTTGTTCTTCTAACACAGATTCTGGAGGAAAACATGAAGTTAGAGTGCAAGTGCCACGGGGTCTCGGGATCCTGTACCACTAAAACATGCTGGACAACCCTGCCCAAATTCCGGGAGCTGGGCTACATCCTGAAGGACAAGTACAACGAGGCCGTTCAGGTGGAGCCCGTGCGGGCGAGCCGCAACAAGCGCCCCACCTTCCTCAAAATCAAGAAGCCCCTTTCCTACCGCAAACCCATGGATACAGACTTGGTGTACATAGAGAAATCCCCCAACTACTGCGAAGAAGACCCCGTCACGGGCAGCGTGGGCACGCAGGGCAGGATGTGCAACAAGACGGCCCAGCAGTCCAACGGCTGCGACCTGATGTGCTGCGGCCGGGGCTACAACACCCACCAGTACTCGCGGGTGTGGCAGTGCAACTGCAAGTTCCACTGGTGCTGCTACGTCAAGTGCAACACGTGCAGCGAGAGAACAGAGGTCTATACCTGTAAGTGAGCACGTGGGGCTCGGCCCCGGCCGAGGAGACCTTTGCACATGCACGAGGCTGCAGGGGGGACCTGCTCGCCCAGAGGAAACGCTGACGGACGGAGCCCCCTCTCCCACTGCTTGTGTGGAGACACATTTCAGACTCGTAAAGTCAGCCAAGAAAGGAAAAACAAACAAGCCCCACCCTGAGCCACCCGACACACAGGAGAGAGAGTAAAAGATCATCTCGGTTAGCCTGCACTTCCAGAGGAAGAAGCACTGACTGCCTTGTGCCGACGCACCGGTCGGGGAGAAACCTCTGAGGGTGGCAACTGACTCCTGGTTTGGAAAAGAGATGGTCAAATATAAGGAGCAGGGAGGGAAAGGGGAGAAATCCCCCCCCCGCAAAGGGCTGTGCACGGGATGGGATGGACAGAGCCCCACCGTGAACGGCCCATGTGAGTGTGTGGATGACACAGGTTTTGGCTTCTACACTCGTGAAAAGCTCCTTGCTCATCTTTCCACTTCATCCCCCTTGCCACAGCGAGTAGAACTGTTGAAGGTTTCTGTAGACACTGCTTTACCTGCCTTTTTCGTGTGTGTGTGTGTGCTGCAGATTTTAGCACAGGGATTTGGGACACTCGGGCATAATAATAGCAATATTTAACAATTTATTCAGATAAAACTAATATTAATTTATTTAATTAAAAAAGAACTCTACCAACCTTTGGGGAACTATTCTGCAATTAAAGTAGGTAGCTGGCTTTCTTTGTGGAATAATTTTGTAGGAACAGCAAGGAAAGAACTGGAGCTGTACATACTATTCTTAACTAGGATATTTCTATTAGTGGGACTTGCAGGATATGTTCTACAGTACTAGATGTTTAAGTACAAAAGCTGGCGTCTTTATATATATGTACATACACAAACACTGTTGTTTTGGGGTTTTTTTTTGTTTGTTTGTTTGTTTGTTTTCTCCTGTTTGCTGCTAGTTGTCTGGAACAAAAGTCGAGTGGTAGGGGTTACAAATCTTTACCAGGTTTTGTGGGTTTTTTGTTGGTTTTTGTTTTTGTTTTTGTTTTTTTTTCTTCGATTAAAGAAAGAAGCATTAATAAAATCCTGTTTGGAATATGTCTAAAAATAAGAAAATCCAGACAAACTTCCATCTTTTGGAAAAAATCAAGCATAGGATAAGAGAGTATATTTTGTAAGAGACTATTTTTATATAAATATTTTATTTATACTACGTCTGCTTGTTCAACCTGTACTTTTTCTCAAAACAGGCATACAATTTGTAATTCTTAGGCTATTTAACAGAGAAAGGGTAATTAGTTTGTGAACACAGCAGCAGCAAGCTGGATACATTTAGCTGCAGTTGGTGGATGTGTCAGAAAGCAGAATGAACTTTCTCTCCGGATGTGTGTACAAACCCGGCTCTTTTCCTGCAGCTCAATTTGCAGAATATGCAAAACAAGAACAGGGTCTGTAGCATCAATTTTTGTCACATGGCTTGGATTCATGATTGGTATTAGCTGGATGCTCATTTATCCCATTCAAGAAAAAAAAAAAAAAAAAGAAAAAAAAAGGCGAATTAGCTTCCCACATGCGTCAGTCATTAAACTGTGGCGTTATGACTCGCAAATGTGCTGTGTGTGCTGTCAGTTAAACCTCTATATTGTGCTACTGTCAAATTGCATTTTAATCAGTGGGAGACTGTAGACTGTGACTGTAAAAACTAGCATGACACACACCGTCTGATTCTCATAGATAGGATACAAAGCTTACTTTTTGTCCAACTCTTTTTTGGCATTTACATTATTCTTTCCCTCCCCCCAACCCCCCCCCCCCCCCCCGAAAATCCAGAAAAACATCCAGGCAAGTTTAAAGAGGCAAATTTAAAGACTACTTGTTTTTCAGGGCTATTTTGCTTTCCCTTTATGGTATTTCCTTTTTATCGCTGCTAATTTCTTCAGACATTTGAGTGGTAAATATTTCTCTGTGTTTTTAGAGGCATTATGTTCCTACTGCTTTACTCATTTGTGACCCATAAAAAAAAAAAATCTAATTTTAATGCTGTTTTTCACTGGTTAATAAACATGGCCCAGAGTTACTGATGATACTGCAAATTGTCTGGGACATACCAGATTCTTTCCTACTTCCAGACCACAGGATCTCCCCCCTTTAATGAGGCTCAGAGAAGCATCGGTAAAGAAAACATTTCACTGAGTCCTGTTGAGAGCTGCAAACATTACAAGGAGTAGATGACACAGATTCATCTTGTGCCCATTGATAGTTCTGGGGCAAAACTCCCACCTAAGACTGTGAAAACAAAGAACTGAGAAGGGAAGCAGAAGAATCACCAAGGAAAAAAAAAAAAATCAAAAGATTGTTGCAGTTTCACAACCTGACCTTTTAGGGCTCATCTGAATGGTGTTTTAACTCACTTCTTGGATATATATTATTTATGTAAGATCACAAGCCCGTGCAGTACCTAATCCTAGCACTGTATAATCGGGTTAATGCACAGTTTCTTTGCAGACCTGACACTTGACACAAAATAAAAGGTTCATTCACTTCAGACACCAGGATGGCATATCAAAATAAAGCTATTAACACAATTGCATTTCAAACTGTCAATATAAAAGCAAAATTTTACTGGTCATTTGGTCGCTGCACTGAGAGTTCTCCTCAATTCCAAGTTATAAACTTCAAGGTCTAAAATGCAACCACATACCATAGATATGTTCATTACCACACTATGTTATGGTAAAATAATTCAGATCTAATATTGGAATTTCCCCCCCGGTTTGTATTGGGTTTTGACTTAGTGGATACCATATCATAGTCAAAAGTGTGCTTTCTTCACTGATTGGAGTTACTTTACAAATTACTACCTTTGCAGCATGTTTTTACCCTAGGAGAGTAATCTGTAAAACTCCTGCTCCCTGTATATTTCTGTATGCAGTGATGTGCCATGAACAGTTGGCAGAACAATTACCAAAGGACAAACACCTTTAAACAGTTTTGACTCACAATAATAAAAAACTGGATGCACAGTGCATTGCATTTGGTACACATCTTCCCTATATTTTACAACATTGCTGATGAGAAAATGGAGAGAAAATTAGGGAAAATGTCACTTTGTTTGGTAGCTGGAGTAACAGGTTGGGAACGATGAACTAAAGAGCAAGGAAAAGCAAATGCTGCATTCAACCAGAAAGTATTTGGAAATTTGGCTGTGTCATCTCTGACAGGAGAAATCTGGCCCCTCAGAATGTGCCATCGGTCTGGAGTTAATTGGTCCTTCACTAAAGGGGCTTGAATGGCACGAAGAATAAACAGGAGAAGGAGAAAGATTTACAGGTTTGTAGATATTCCTCCCCTTCCCCCCCCGACAACAGTTTGTTCTTTGTGCTCAGGGATAGAAGAGCTCTGTTTTTCCTTGGTGGAGAAGCACACAATGGCACTGAAATGCACACAACTGCACACCAGTGCGGCTCTCAGAGGAAAATGCATCTTTTGATGTGTGCCAGCCAGGATTGCTGGGCACAGGAACACCCTCGCTGAGGCCTGGAAAGAGAAAACACGTCCAAGGAGCAGGAGGAGCGAGAGGAGCGGGAAACGCGGGAGAAGGAAAGCGTAGCTGCAAGTTGGGAAGTTACTGATGGTGAAATCTTTGAGAGTGGAACCCCAGTTTATGGAAATGAAGCAGCTCTGCCTTGGGATTCCTGAGCAAGTTTTGAGGATTTTACCTCCTGGCCCTTTTAAAAAGGACAACTAACCTGAATGCAGTGAACTGGGTACAGAAGCACTTCCATAAACCATGAATCGGTCAATGATTAAGTTTTCTTTGCCGTGTATGCACAAAGCTAATGGAGATATGTCTTTCAACAGTGATAATTAAACTGAAAACATCCTTAAAATGTACTCTTAAGTGGCTCATTTGGTAAAGTTATTGTAAGGGGACATGGTAACTTAGAAAAGGAGAATGGACATGCACCATATTGCACAAGGCTCTTGTTGAACTCTCCTGGGGACTGCAAAACTGTTTTGAACTGACCACACTTAAAAATCAATGTATTGAATATAGAAACATCACAGACTGCAGCCAGGGTGCACAGATTCTAATTAAGATTCAACATAGGTATTTCTGACAATAGTTTTATATTTATCGTTATAATCTATACGAGGAAATACACCCTGTGAATCCCCCAAATGTGCATATTAATTAATACAGTCCCCTGCCCCCAGCTTGTAATCCCAAGAAGTTGACTGACAAGAAGGTCTCCAACTCTGTTGTTGGTAGAAGAACTGGGTTGATATGCCCAGGCAGGACTGCCCAAACCTGGCAGATACCATTGCTGCCAAGCAACAGAGATGAAGTCTGAGTCAGGTTTAAATGGTCCAAAACTGTCCAAAATTAGTGCAGAAGTTTAATCACACAGCTGCACTTCAGGTGGTGAAGCTCATCTGGATTCTAAAACATTCTCCCTTATCTCAGTGGTCACCATGGCAAGGCATCTAATTTGCTAACCCAGTTCATGGTCTTTTCTCATCAAAATCACACCAATAATTTCTCAGAGGTGGATATTTTAATCTTGAACAGAAATTAAGGGAGTTCTTCCTCTGGAAACAAGCAGTTAATAACATGATTAAGTCAAAATGCTGAAGAGATGTATGTGGACTGCAAGAGGTTTTTCTCTACTCAGCTAAACTTGCAAAAGAAATTGTAGCAAAAACCCATAAAGAGGCAGTGCTGAGTTTTGTTCTTCATCAGTTTAGATGAGACTTCACACGAACTGGACCATCAGTAGTCCAGTTAAAAATTAATGGAAGGAATTCTTTACTCATGGAAGAAATCCTTCCCTGTGAGGGTGGGCAGGCCCTGGCACAGGTTGCCCAGAGAAGCTGTGGCTGCCCCTGGATCCCTGGAAGTGTCCAAGGCCAGGTTGGATGGGGCTTGGAGCAGCCTGGGCTGGTGGAAGGTGTCCCTGCCCACGGCAAGGAGGTGAAACAAGATGATCTTTCAGATCCCTTCCACCCCAAGCCATTCTGGCATTCGATGATTATCTTTTAATCACATTTACTCATTGTCCTCAACCCTTTTCCTGTTGCTAATTTTTCTCATTCCCTCAGTGCTGTTGAGCTCTGTTCACTCATCGATGTCAGCAAACACTGATTTAACTATTAATATTATAAAATTAGTTTGGCAGATCCCCTCCTGGATCCTTTATGCCATTTGTCCTTTTATTCTGAAATTATTTACACAACAAGAACCCATAAATACCATGACACATTTAGCATTTGAATTAAAAAAAAAATCACCCCCCCAAAAAAAAAACCCCAAACCAAACAAAATGCAACAATCCCAAAACTTCTATTTTGGTCCCATAGAGTTTACAAAATAAATAAAATCAAAATCCATTACTCAGGTTTCTGGTATTGTCCCAAGGGTTCCATTTCACTTTCACACCCTTTGACTCATTCTCAGCTGTGGAACACAGAGATTCTCCAAGTGGTGGTAACAGTGTCTTGAAGAAAAGTCTTTTCTACCCAACTCCAACAGACTGCTTTTTAGTATGGGCAGGGAAAAGGAGTTCATTAGACTAGACCCAGACAAACCAGAGGGCTGGGCAATCACCAGCCCTGTGAAGATGAACAAAGACAAGTGCTGGATTCTGCCACTGGGATGGAGACAGACAGGGGAATGAGAGGCTGGAGAGCAGGAAAGGAATCTGGGGGTCCTGGTAACAGAAAACTGAGTGTGAGTCAGCAGTGCCCTGGCAGCCAGGAGGGACATCCCTGTCCTGGGGCAGCAGGGAGGGGATTGTCCCGCTCTGCTCTGCCCTGGGGCGGCCTCACCTCAACATTGGGGCAGTTTGGGGGGACACAATGGAAGGGAGAGATTGAGCCATTGGAGAGTGTCCAAAGGAGGGCAGAGAGATGGGGAAGGGCCTGGATTTGGAGCCGTGTGAGGACACTGAGGGCACTTGGGGTGTTCAGCTGGAGCAGAGGAGACTGAGGGGAGACCTCCCTGCAGTTCCAACTGCCTGGGCAGGGGCAGAGGAGGGGCAGGACTGAGCTCTGCTCTGGGGGGAGCAGGGACAGCCCCCAGGGAATGGCTGGAGCTGTGTCAGGGCAGGCTCAGGGTGGATCTCAGGGAAAGGTTCTTCCCCCAGAGGGTGGTTGGCACTGAACAGGCTCCCCAGGGCAGTGGGCACAGCCCCAAGGCTGCCAGAGCTGCAGGAGGGTTTGGACAACACTAAGGGACAGGGTGGGATTGTTGGGGTGTCTTTGCAGGGCCAGGAGTTGGACTGGATGATCCTTGGGGGTCCCTTCTAACTCAGGCTATTCTGTGATTCCAACTAGAAGAAAGATAAAGGAACTTGAAAGACAAAGAAATGAATGGCCTGTTACAGACAGGGGTGCAGCCCAGAAATACTTTCTTTGGAATACAGAGGAGAACCCCTGAACAAGTCAGTGCATGGAAGGCACAGCACTGAGTCCACCAGGGAACACAGAAAGGGCTTGGCTAAGGGGACAGATTTTAGCCAAAGCTAAACCTGCCCCTTTGTTACACAGCCCACAGTGCAATTTCATTTGGGTCAAGCCAAATCCAAGCATCTATTCCATTGAATCAGCAAGAAACCTGTTTTGTAAGTTGTTTCTCACACTTAATTTCTTACCCAGCAACTTTTTTGCATGTGGGCCCATGGAAATATGCACTATGGACATTTATAAAACTCTTTAAATCCTACAGAGGATATTAAATGCCCACCACCTTGAGAAAGAAGAAGGACAGAGAACATACAGTACAGGTGGTAGTCTTAAACCATGATGCCATCACACAGGACTGGAAGATGTGTCATTCATTACAAAAACCGTGGTAGTCTCCTTATATTTTTATTTTTTTTTTAAATCAGGATAATTCCTCTCAGCTTTCTCTACTGCTGTGGTGTCTGGTTGTTCAAATGTTCTGCACTGAGCTTGGCCTCAGCCAGCCACTATTATCCCCACAAACAGACAGGAAATCAGGAGACACAGAGCCCGAGAGGGTTGGCCAGTGGGCACAAAGGCAGCCTGTGAAAGATTTAGGACCACAGCCCAGATTTCTCAGCTTTTGCCACCCTGTTCTAATGAACTGGAGCAATGACTGATTTGCCTCCTTTTACAAAATACATATCCACATTTGGGTGCTGTGGAAATGCATTCACTGGGGCAGCAGGTTCACTGTGTGCTCTGTGTGGCTGAAGGGAGGAGGCTCCTTCTTCTCAGGCTCATTAAATGCTGAGCACACAGTAATTAATATAACCTCCACATTAAGTATGAGTCATGCACCAGGCAAATGGTAGAAACCTGGTCTCATGTTTTGTCTCTTTAAGTCAAGTGATTAACAAAGCTGTGAGGCAAAGGAGGTAGCAGAGTAGGCTTTTTAAGTCCGGAGATGTGGACAGCAGTTCCAGAGAGGGAACAAATAGCCTCTGGCAAGCTGAAACTCCCTGAAAGGCTCCACAAAGCAGGGGCAAATTGCTGTGATGCTTCAGCACCGGAAGCAGATAAAAAAGTTAGGGAATATTCTAATGGAAAGTGTTTTATAGGACTGTGTTAAATCACCTCGCTTTTGCTGCCACCAAAAGAGGGGGATGTGAGGTGACTCGCTCAGGTCAATGAGTTGTACCAACCAAGTACAAATTGAGAGAATTAGAACGGGAGCTAAAAAAATAATAAATGGGTTAAAGCCTTTCTGAGAAGTTAAAAAGGCAATTTATCTGCTTCTGTCTCTCCTTTTGTGCTCAGCTTGGGCACCTGTCAGAATATTTTGACGCTCGCCCATCTTCAGCTGCCCAGCCACGTGAGCTGAATTCAGATTAAACAGTAAAGGAAAAAAAAGTGTCCTAGAATATATATTGTGTTTATTTAGGCCAGACCAGCTTGGACAAAAGTGGGGAATCAATCAAAGCCTAAAAGGAAGCTGGCAAACTGTCAGTGCCTCGGCACATCCCGACGGCGCTTCCTCCGCCAGGGACAGCGGCGAGGGCTGGGAAACCCTGGGTGTTCATAACATAACCTTGGCTGATAATAATAACCAGATGAGATAAGGGGGATACACAGCCCTTAATTAATGACTACACACCGAAGTTGTCATTTTGATGACTTGTTTGGGCAGGAGTGGCAGTGGCCGGGTGATAGATTATTCTCCCTTTATCCCGCCACAATGACATCTGCTTTATTCACAGATCAGCCACCAGTTGCTACAACAACGCCAGTGTGCTTTAGAAAATGTTGTTGAGCTGCTGAGAGAATCTTGGCTACCCATTAGCAAAATGTTAACTATGCAAAACCAAAGAGCGTTTGGTTTTGTTGGAGGGAAGAAGTCAATGCTCCGCAATAAGTAAGAATGTCAAAAAGAATTTACATTCAAAAAGTGGAGGAAGGGTTTAACCCATGATATCACCATGATTCAGAAATCCCCCTGGAATTCATTAGTGAGACATTAGGCCTGAAGAATAGAGAAAATAAATAATGAGCTTTAAAAAGAAAGAACCAATACACTTTCCTCTGAGCAGGTTGTTGTCTCCAGCATTTTAACACGTCCGTTGCCCTTCACTTTTTCCTGTTCGTTGTCTTAGATTTTTACACAGTAATCCTTCACTAATAGGGGTTTATTTATTTTTATTTATTCCTTTTCTTCCCACTTGGCACTTGGAGGGGACACTGGATGCTGTTAAGCCATGCCAGGAAACTGAGCTGGCTGCCAGCGAAGTCCCTTGCTCCCACGTCAGTAGAATGTGAGAGAACCTCACCCTCCAACCTGCTCCTTAGAAAGCCAATTACAGGAAAGCATTTGCAGGAGGAATGACTTTGTCCTACAGCCAAATAATGCAGCATCATGCTTGAGAGCCAAGCAAGGGCACTCCATGCCTGAGGGATCAGGAGCCACGCTGGGAGCAGCTGAGTGTCCCCCTGGCAAGGTGACTGCGGATGGAGTGGTGAACACCCATGGTTAAAGGCATGGAAAGCTACTTTATGGGAGAGGCATCTGAGCTGCAATATTTCGAGTGAAATTCCTCCAATTTCTAGGGAAGAGCTTCTTGTCATGCCCCAGGTGATTCATGTGAGGCTGCCTGCACTGATGGTGCTGTTAATGTGTGTCAGACACATCTTGCACAGAGAGGCTCCCCTGCTCCCCAGCCCTGCTCTCCTTCCCAACACAATGGCTCGATCCATCTTGGCCATGATTTTTCATCCACCTCAAAGTTAAGTGAATGTAATTCCCAATTTGTTTTCCAAATGACTCAAACAATTTTCTTCCCTTTGTCTCCCCAACCAGATCAGATCGATTTTACAATGTGTTGTACTTCAAATTTAACTTCATTAAATGTTTATAACATTAAGAAGCTAATGACATAAGCCCTGTCTGTGGTATTTATAGGCTTTATGAAGAGACTGAAGAGCTGAGAGAGCTGAAGGTCAGGTTAATTCTTTGAGAACTAATTTCAACACCTAGTCAGAGCTGTAAAACACAAACTGCTAGTACTACTTCAGGGCTATCATGTTAATTTAACTGGAAGTTTATCAACCCTATTTAATGTTGGAGTTTGAAATCTCAGCCCAGCCCACAATAGATCATAGGTGTATTGTTTTTCTGTCACAGTAAATAGGTCCCAAATGCTGATCTAATGATCTCATTACATAACCAAGCTCAAGAAATGTTAAGCTACTTGTGACTGGAAGAATATATGTGAAAATTTGTCAGGAGCAGTTTTTGCTACATTCTAAACACTTTTTCTAGTCCCCTCCTCACAGTGGCTTGCTGGGTTCCATTTGTCCCCAGTTTGATTATTTTTAATTGGAATTTTCAAGTTATGGCTGCAAAGCCATATTTTTTGCAGCCAAGTCTTGCTGCTTACCACCATCCTGTCCAAGTACCGTAAGTTTGGTTTTCCTCCTTGATCCTGAGCTTCCTGCTTCTTCCAGAGATCCTTCCTAGAGCTGCTGATCTTCAGTCCATGGCAACCAAAGGCACATCACAAATACCAGTGGAGATGCTGAAGTGGAACTAGCTGAATTATATTCCAATAATTTTCAAGGGAGTACAGGTGGGAAATGATCTCTATCACTGCCGCTACAAGCACTGAAGGCAGTAAGTGTAAAACTGGGAAACAGGTGTGCAACAGGTGACTAATGAGCTGCTTGAAGCTTTTTAATATGTTGGATCATACCTTCCTAACTTTACCCAGGAATATCAGCAGACATTCTCCTGTCACTGAGATTAAACTCAGATTTCACTTGGTCTCAGATGTATCTGGAATGAGCATATGGGACTTGATGCTGTTCTTTAAAACTTAGTGCAGTCCAAGACCAAGTTCAGAGCTTAGCACACCTACCCAAGGCACCAGCCACTCACTCAGGGCTTCATCTCTTCAGGGACTAAAATTCTCTCTCAACTTTAAAGAAAGAGCACGGCACAAAAGGTAATTTTTAAAAGGACTCTTGTACCACAGGTACAGCAAGTAGAGAAAAGCAGCGTTCACCAGCACTGTTGTCATGGCTACCAACTGAAATCTCTATCTTCCACATGTGTGGGATGTAAGCTGGGAAAAGTCCAAAGAGCATCCTTTAAAACCCAGAATAGTCTGTTCTCAGCCTGGAGGGGGACGTGCAGGCAGTGGTGGAGCCCCCAGGGCTGATCTGCCCAGAGAGGCAGTGCCACCTTCACTGGGCCACCACCAGCCCACACCAGTAGCCCTCCTTTCAGCTTCCATGTGTCTGTCAGCACTGGCTAAGAGCTCCTTCCCCAGCCATCCATCCAGCTAAAACCCAGCATGTGTCCCTCCTGCCCTATAACTGGCCAACTTCAGCTAATTATACCCCAGGAGCTTTATTTCCTGAAAATGGATATTGCCTTACCCAGAGGTATGGATAACATCTTCATCTGCCAGAAACAGGATTAGTTTTGACAGAGTTATGTTTACAAACATAAAATTTATCACTTTTTTTTTTTTTTTTTTTTGTTTTAAATAGCACCTGTGTACACCTGGAACAAGACAGTAGCTAATGATTTATGTCGGATGGTAACAACGGCTGTTTTTGCTGGAACTGTGCCATAACTTAGTGTCTGTTACTCTGCCCTATTGGGTCAAGACAACACATCAGTCAAGTAAATCACTTAAGTAAATTATTGAGGACTTAAATTGACTTTTTCTACATAATATGTAATTACTTCCTTGAACCAACATTCCCTTACATCACCGATCTAAAAGCTTTCTATTTATTTTTTAACTGAATATTGATTGAATTTAAATTACAGCCAGCACGTAGGATTTATCTAGGAGCTCAGATTCTGGGGAACAAACTTTCCAACACCCCTGTCAGCCTGGCAGTTCCTGCCACCCACGCACCCACGTCACTCGTTACAGCGAGCCCCAGGGCTGCAGGTTTGCCCACCACCCTCACGGGGCAGACACTGGGGCATCTGCTGAGACCTGCAGTGCCAAGATACTCGAGATGGAATTGCTGGAGATGCTGAGCTGGTGCTGCAACACTGGGGAAGATGAAAGACAACTTTGCAACACCAAGAACGTGGTGGAGCAACGAGGGTTTCTGCTGGAGCCAGCAAGGCTGCCAAAGCCAGAACTGAGAATTACAAGTGTGAAATCTCCATGGGGACTACAGAGATTTAGGGTCCCACAAGGCTGTGCCTCTGCTGCTGTCACAAGCCTAGAAGAAAAGCCAGATATGCAAAGTTATCACGTCATTTCAGAAAGACAGCAGGAGAGATTTCTGGCAGATCACATCCTGCCTCCGAGCTCTCCCCCTCGCTTCAAACACAGGGTGCTTGTGCGTGGCATTGCAACGGTGTCAGAGCTCAGCAGCCCCGAGACAGAGAAACCTGGCCAGGTCAGCTGCTCTGCACAGATTTTTGCCCTGTGATCTATAGTGTGAGGGCAGTTCAGTTCATAGGATGTGGGCCTGTGTCACTCAAATGTCAGGAAAAAGTCCTCTGAGTGTAAATATCCTTCCTGTCTGACAGTTGTTGCGTCCTGTCCTCAATCATCCTCCCCAAACCACCCTTCCAAAACCTATTAATGAAACCCAGCCTGTAAAGTAATTTTCCTGCTTTAGGAGACAACCAAGTGGAAACAAATACCAATCATTTTCAAAAGTGTCTGCATGCAAGTTTGGTGGAGGGCAGGAGAGGCAGGAAGGAGACTGGGCTCAGAGAAGGAAGTTTTCAAGCTGGAGGAGTCTCACAACAAAATCTCTCCCACAGATCACACACCCCCTGCGGCTCCAAGCATAAAGAAAAAGCCCTTTAAACTGGAGTCTGAAACTGGTCAAGTGACCCTGGGCTGCAAAGTATGCCTGGCTTTGAGGAAAGGCCAAGGAGGTGGCTGCTGACCCTCACAATGGTGAGCAGGAGATCAAATTTGTCAATGTGCAACATTTAATATTCCTTAGTCAGAATCATTTCCAGTTAAAATTGGCAGAAGTGGTGAATATAATTCTCTTAGCATTTTATTAGTGAGATGGGAAGTTAATGGGAAAGGGCAGCTGAAAGTATTTCTGCTAAAGCTAGAAAATACATTGAAGTCAGCGCTGTCATGGATCACACCCAAGGTCACAGGACTCAGTCCCAGGAATTGATCAGTGATATTTACAACTCAACAAATTGCTTTAAGCAAGCGTGACATCACTATTTACCAGAGGAATAACATGCAGTGAGGCTGTAAAACAGCTCATCAGTCTGTGGGTAGGTGAATGTAGTTGGTGGGAGTTTGAGCTACAATTAGTCTAATTCTACTCTCCCAGTCTCATGGAATCATAGAATAAGCTGGTTTGGAAAGGCCCTCTGTGATCATCCAGTCCAACCCTTGATCCAACCCCGCCGTGGTTCCCAGCCCATGGCACTGATGCCACATCCAGTCTGTCCTTAAACACCTCCAGGGATGGTGACTCCACCCCCTCCCTGGGCAGCCCATTCCAGTGTCTGATCACCCTCTCTGGAAAAAATTTCTTCCTAAAATCCAACCCAAACCTCCCGTGACACAGCTTGAGACCAAACCCTCTTGTCCTACTGCTGGTTCCTGGGAGTTCTACACAAAGCTGTGTGAACATGGGAGAGCAAGGAGGGCGTTGTTGGGGGACCATCTGAGCACTCTGCTGGCTGCCATTCAAATGTGAGACTGGAGAAAGCCACCGTCTATTTAATGCAGGTAATTGTATTTGAATTAAGAGCAATTTCAAAAAGTAAGGTCCTGCTTGTGTCTGTTGCAACAGCATAGAGTGACCTGTCTCAGCACATCAGCAGGGCCAGGCCAGCTCCTGCCTGTTTCCTCAGAACTTCTCAGAAGCTGCAGACTCTTGGGCTGGACCTTTGGTGCTTAGTTCTGTGCTGGGTTATTGACCATGAGCTTTGCAGATGTGTATTACAGGAGCTGGGCTCAGTGATCCTTGTGGGCCCCTTCCAACTCAGGATAGTCCTGATTCCATGGTTCTGTGTTTCAGAGGCTGCCTGAGTCTGTGAGGAATAGGAGTTGGAGGAGAAGATTCCCCACCTGCCCTGGTGGGGGGATGGAATGGCAAAGCTCCTCTCCACGTGCTCCAGAATAAGTCTAGAGGTGGGAGCCCTCCCAGACCCCATGGACAACAAGGAGAGACCTGCTCCCATCATGCTGATGTGGGACCCATCTCACACTCCCCATCCCACCCTGGTGTCACACAGCCCCCAAACCCCATGGCACTGCCTGTGCTGGGAGCACCTCTTCATGCCCTCACCTTCTCACTCAGCAGGGCACAGCTTTCACTACAAATGGCTTTTTTTTTTGTCTGTTGCCAAAGGAGGCAAATTCATGTAATTGCATGTGCTTCAAGGTGCTTGTGGACTTTGACCAACTGGTTTGTACAACCAGACTTTTCCCCTCCCTGCTGGAATCTGTCATTCCCTAATGCAGTACTTTACACAGCAAATTGAATGTGGGTTTGTGGGTTTTTTTGCTAACCTTTATGAATCCTCTTGAGTGATCTGTGGATGGGATCAGCAAACAAATTTTGTTCTAGCTCTCCAAATCCTGACACATGAATTGATTTCAGAAGGACACATTAAGTGAGTGATGGATCTCTGCCAAAAGGGCATGTAGGATTTTGCAAAGGGGAGGGGGAAAGAAGAAGACTTTGCTTTCTCCCTTTTTTTTCCTCCTTCTTAGCCCGCCTTGTTAAGAAAGGGCAAAAGCACTTAAATTCATTGCTCTCAAAGTGAATTGGTTTTCTTTTTCACCCTCTCAGAAACCCCTTTTCTTCCGGGCCTCCCTCGCAGCAGAAAGAGGGGGGATGTGTGATTGCCCCCCGAGCCGTGCCCACCCCACCACGACGGGCCCTGCCCCAGCAGCCCTGGCACTGCCAACCCTCCCTTTTCCTTCCTGAGGCTCCACTGCCGCTTTCTAAAGCACATTAAGGCTGGCAAGGAGAAGGGGGGCTGTGGTAATAAATGGCAGTAAGATCACCAGCTCGAGGGAGCCCCGTTGCTCTCCGTTCACGGCTCTCCCGAGAAGATTCCAGAGGCTGCTCTGTATTCCGAGCCAGAGCTTTGGATGCTAATTTGTTGGCACTGCAAACTCCCCCTGCAAACCATAGATCCCATGACCTTCTTCAGTTACAGATAACACAAACTCCAGTTAGAATTAAGTGGCATATTGGTTAACCTCAGTGGCTCGCCATACTTTCCTTTGACTCCCTTTCTATCACTAATAAAGGTTTATGTTACAAAGGCACCTTGGAACTCCTCGCAGGGAAATCAAGCCAACAAGCCCTTCCTTGTGAGCACTTTTCTGCACTGAGATTCTGTTTTAAGCCAGGCTGTGCATTACAAATGCTCTGAAGCACCAGCAGCAATCAAGACGTGGACACTGAATAAGGACAGGGGTCCTGGCAAAATGCTTTCCAAATTAGGTGCACTCTGTGGTAACTGTTGCTGCTGCTGGAATTTTCGAATCCCCCAAAAAGATCTGTGGGCAGAATCCCTGCATAAAATCTGGCCTGGCTCACCACATCCAGCGGGACTGCTGCTCAAATAAGGAGCACTAACAAGAAAACGGGGCTGGGGGCATTATTTTTGCCTTCCTAATGTGAGAGACACCTACCACACCAAGAAAAATCTGAAACCCACCTCCATTTCCTCATAATTTTAGGGGGAGTTGAGTTGTGTTGCATTTTTTTCAGCCAGAATCCATTTTTCTCGCACACATGTTGAAACATTTGGTGCCTGACATCGAGAACCCTTTGCCACAACCCTTGACAAGTCTTTGCCCTCCATCACTGCCATGAACAGGCTGGTTGCTCAGAGCTGTGTTAGCAGAGTGTGCAGGAACTCTCTGGGACAACACCCTCAGGAAGCAGGAGCAGGAAGCTCATTGTGTTAGAGACTGTCCAAAGGAGGGCAGAGAGATGGGGAAGAGCCTGGATTTGGAGCCGTGTGAGGACACTGAGGGCACTTGGTGTGTTCAGCTGGAGCAGAGGAGACTGAGGGGAGACCTCCCTGCAGTTCCAACTGCCTGGGCAGGGGCAGAGGAGGGGCAGGACTGAGCTCTGCTCTGGGGGGAGCAGGGACAGCCCCCAGGGAATGGCTGGAGCTGTGTCAGGGCAGGCTCAGGGTGGATCTCAGGGAAAGGTTCTTCCCCCAGAGGGTGGTTGGCACTGAACAGGCTCCCCAGGGCAGTGGGCACAGCCCCAAGGCTGCCAGAGCTGCAGGAGGGTTTGGATGATCCTCTGAGGCACAGGGGGGGACTCTTGGGGATGGGGCTGTGCAGGGCTGAGGGATGGACTGGATGATCCTTGTGGGTCCCTTCCAATTTGGTTTATTCTGGGACTGTGTGAAAAGTCAAAATAGAGCTATACAGATTTTTCTGCTTTTCAGAGGGACATTCAACACCAGAACAAAATACTCAGTAACTCTCAAATTTTACTTCACATTTATAGCTACTTCTACCTGTACCTACTGAAAAATCTACCGGGATTTCAGTGCACAGTTCAAATTTTGAGGAAGTGCAGCCATAGGAAATTTTACCCTGTGTGTTGTACACCCTTCACCTGTACAGTTTACATCAAATGCACGCACAGCTGTGAGGTCCCAGCAGTGTCTCAGGACACCACCAATCTGTGTAAGGTCATAGGGGTGCTGGCAGAAGTGTAGAAATGAAAAAACTGGTGAGTTCCACACTTCAACAACTTTTTTTGAAACAGGTTGTTCTCGTGCAGTTCAGTCAACACGGCACATAATTTCGAGCTGCCCTTCACCCTGGTGTGCTGCAACCAAAGGGGAAAAGGTGCAGAGACCTCCTCCAGATAAACCAGTTCTAGACCATTTACCTTGTCTAAAGACACAGAGAAGAGTCTAACTGCTTGATTATAAGGAACCAGGTAAATTGAACCCAGAAAAGCAAACCCATTCCTTGCTGCTAATATATCACTGCTGGGTCAACTGTTGTCTTCTAAAAGCTGGTGTAGTTACACAAAAAAAAGTCCTTACTGAGTTGGCTCCAGATATGCTAATTCATCTAACTCCTCAACAGTTGGTTCAAGAATGCTAATTAGTAGTAGTTTATCATTAACCAGCTTGCTTTATTTACCAAGATTTGTCTTTGGTTGGCCAGGGACAAGACTGCTCAGTTCTGTTCCGTTGCCTGACTTGCATCTTGTTGAACAGTATAAACTGGATTTATAGGGTATGAAATGAAGAATGGGGGTTGAGTCATTTCACATATTAGCATTTCATGCTGGCTGAAATGGGACAATTAATTAAGATAATTTCTACAACATGTGTAATTGTTCCTATACGTCTCGGGTCAGGAAATACTACAACTTCACTCTGTCATAGGAAGTCTGAGCATCCAAATATCTTTTAAAGCCTTCAGTGAGATTTATGATCGTCTTCTCTTTATTACTAAAATTAGGCACTAGCATATAATGGAGGTGCCAGCACCTGACATATCTAGAACAACACTTAAACCCACACAGCCATGCCCCTACACGTGATTCTTCTGGAGATGATTTTTCTCCTTTCCTTGTAGTTCCTGGAAATATTTCTCATCAATTCAATATTGATGCTAAATATGCTCAGTCAGATTATGCTGCCAGTAAACAGGAAACACAGGGCCAGTGAGACCCAGAGGAGGTAAAGTCTGAGGTAAATACCTCAGGTAAAGCCCAGCAGCTCCTGCACCTTCCTGAGTGCTGAAACACCTCGAGCCCTTCCCTGACTCCCCCCACGTCCTCTCCACAGCAGGCTCGGCATGAGCAGCACCTTCTCAGATTGATATTCACAGCACAGTATTTTGAGGTAATTACATTAGATTGGGGCCCTCCTTCTTCGGTTATTGGTTTGGCAATTAAAAAGCTTTAACTAAGAAAGTCAAAGATTGGTAGGTTTACTGAGTGACTGAATTTTTACAAGTATGTTGTGCTTTAAATTATTCCTCAGCTTTCAAGAGAAACTATTATAATGTGCATTAATGTATTACACTGAGCACTTCCTCCTATTAGATTCTAATGTAATGAGATGATTTTCTTCCTTCGAGAGTAGGATTTGTATCAGCAGAAGAGAGAAAAACATTTATTCCTTTCTTCTGTGGGTTATTTGGGATAACTCTGTAGTTCATTCTTACAATTAGCTATTAAATAAGTTGATAGTTCAGCTCAGCTAAGTGGACTGAAATCTCACAAAATTTTGAACAACATCCATCAAGTGATGCTCTGCTAAATGTAATGATTTGATGATGGAAAAATAAATAAGAAATAACAAAAAATTAGGTCCCCAAAACCCAGATCCTTACAAAACACATGGTGTTAAAAACTACATTACAGTGTGAGATTTCAAGGTGTGTGTTATTCAGGACAGATGAATTCACACAGCCAAATGTCATTACACGATAATTATATTACTTAGATTTGCATTTTGTGGGAGACCTATTATTTCATGTTTTAGAACACATTTTCTCATTCTCTAAGCTCTAAAACATTACAGATAAGATTTGCTGTGTGAGTGTTGAGGTTTCTAAATTAAACTTTTGCTCCAAGGCAAGTAAAATGAAGAACTGTCCATCCATGGGGGAAAGAAGGGAGACAAGCACAGCATAACCATGACCAGCTACTGCTCCCACCAGATTTCCTCTTTGGGTTACAGAATTCTTTGGTAGAAAGACACTCCCTGAAAAACAAGAAAAATACCCCTTTCAGAGAAATGGACCTCTAGTGTAAGGCAGCGTGGGAGAACTCTTAGTATTGTCTGCCATGGATAAGCCTGAAGAGTCCTGGAGAACCTTCCCACCAGGACCAAGTGCAGGACTTCCATTCTGCAAGAACTTAATTCCATTCTGCAAGAACTAAGCCTAAACATGGCTTAGTAATTGCTGGTAAGAGTCTTATACTAGACAGCTTAATCCTGGTATGTCCTGCCATACAGATGTGCCACAGACTTGTTTTCTAATCAATGAACAGTGATCTGAACTGTGCTCTGGGATGATGTACGCTCATGTATTCGGCATTGTCTCACACTGAAGCCTAAAGAACTTCTCCTTTCTGTGCTTGTGAGTTTGGGTATAGCAGGCAGAATATTCAAGCAAGGAGCTCTTTGAATTTTCCAACCCAATTTTTGCAGGCCAGATTGGCACAGGTATTTCTATCACAGCCATCAACTGTCCTGAAACTGCACCAGTTCTGAGGCTGTGCTTTGAAACACAGATAAAGTCCTTGACTAATGCTGTAAATTCAGGTTCTGTCAAGGCATTTTGAAGTGCAGGATTTGGCTCAGAGCAGATTATCTTCCAACATCTAAACATTTCAGTCCTTTCTTGGATTTCATTGTGTCCCATTTGTTGTGATTTAATCCAGGAACAGGGTCCTTTCGAATGGCCCCCTCGATGGCTTCTCTGCCTCATCCCTCCATTCACTCTGTCACTTGTGAAACCTTTAAAAACCTCTTTTGATCTCAGAGGCCACAGCATGTCAGTACCAGGGACCTCCTGCCCCTTGTTCCCCATTTTCCATCCTATACTGGACTAGAACAGCTTTGCAGCTCAGAACAGGGGTTGGAAGATTCGGGAGGAATGGACACATTCCATCCTCACAGATCACACTGAAAATGTGTGTTCAAGCAGAGAAAAAAAACTTCACAGCTTGTGACAAAAGAGAGTAGTCTTTCTTACATTTCATGGGTTGTATGGTTTGTTACCTTTTTTCCAAATTCCACAAATGTATCCCAATTTTCCCCACACCACATTCTTACTGGTTTTGCTGAAGTCCCCGACCAGGAACCAAAATAGCAGCCAAGATCCTGCTTACAATCTCCATGGAATTATTCTGTTGGTTTGTCACTGTCTTGCTGCTGTTTAAGACTAAGCAGGTTTGGATACCAAAACACTGTAATCACAGATTAGAATTTTCGGAATTATACTCCTTCTCTTTCCCATGGGAGAGGCAATTTCTTTCAGCTGTCAGGTCAGTAAGTGGTAACAGCAGCCCTGCTGCACGGCTGTGGGTTACCCCAAGTTCTCCCTGTTTTCCTGGAGCTGGAAAGATCACCCCAAATCGCAGTGCAAGATGTTGGGGTCCCCTCAGAGTATCTCAAGTTCTCCCTCCTTTCTGGCTTCCCTGTGAAATCTCTCTTCTGGCATCTTTGCCCCCCAAATTCCCTATTTAAAGAACTGGGCAGAGAACACCCCTTTGGAGACTGATCCCTTCAACCTGCTCTTGCTGTCATTGATTTTCATGGGTTGCTTGATCAGAACTTCTGACCAGGCTTGCACTTATTCACAATGAACAAGTTGTCTGAGTAATTTGGCTGTTCATTTCCTGGAGGACAGAAGCACTAATCAAGGTCCATTCTGTCTGGGACAAGGGCTTGGTCATATTTTGCATATGTCCATTAAAACATCCATGTAATGTGGATAAATTCATTTTGTCAGTGAATATATATATATATGTGTGTATATACACACATCTCCTCTAAAATGACTGTTGTATAAAACCTTAGATTTAAGTTCTACTTTTCCTGAAACCCACAGAAATATGAATTTAGTGCCTGAGGACTGAAGGCTGATTACCAGAGGAAGGGAAGTGCTCATACCAGGCAAAGCAGAAGTCCCACAGAAAACACATTCATGCTGCCTGCAGATTCCCATGTGTCAAAAGTTTGTTAACTTTAATTGCAAGTCATGACTGGAGCCAAAATTAACCTGCTGAGCTACTTTTCACATGTATTCACAATCTGCACACCAGTGATATCAAACTGGATATCAAACAGTTTTATAAAACTGATTAGAGCTCTTCATGTGAGCAGTTGTTGAGTGACTTGGTTTTGTAAACACTTGAAAAAATTTTTGCAACTTAAGGAAATCTTATTATGACTGGGGAAAATTCCTATCCTTTCTCCTCGTGCTAGGCAGCCAGAAAACAAGGATGCTTTAAATTCCTTCAATTTCAAGGAGTTTGAGGTGTGCTTTGAAATGAGAAATGTATTTCCTCTTCCTGCCTCGGTTTCCATTTACTCTGAATGGCTGAAGCTACTCTAAAAATGTTTTATATTTAACAGAAAAATTAACTGCAAACAGATCAAACACAGAAATTTCAGAACTGTTTGCTCCTTTCCTGCCCAGCTGCTTCTATGCCAGTTATAAGACAGGAGTGGTGTCACTGTGTTGTGAAGAAAGGCCAAACCCCACCAACCTTCCAGGTGTCTGGGAAAGGAGAAGGAAGAGATGAGAGGAAATACAGTTCTCATTCCTTCTGGGGGTAAACCCAGGGATTTTTCCTTTCCTAATTGGGACAGCACACAGCCTTGGTGGGCACAGTGAGTCTCCATGAACCTGCTCCTTCCCCTGCCCCCGTGTTTTCCTCACCACATGGTTTGCCAGCACCTCCAGCCCCAGAGGAGCTCTCATTCCTTGCACTTCACAGAGGCAGAACCAACACTTGGTTGTTTTTCCTCTTCTCTTCTCTCAACAGGTGACTTTGGGCTGAATTAAAATGGGACTTGTAATGAAAAATAGCCACTTTTGCTCTGTGGCCTCTGATTACTCAGAGCCATTAAGAAGCTCTTGTAGAAAGGAAAAGCTGCAGCGTTATTTTCACTTCTCTTTTCCCTTGTTGGGAACCCACACAGCATCCGAGGCTCTGTCTTTGTGCACACTGAGCTGTGGATCTGTAAAACAAAGTCTGTACGCCACACTCCATCTAACGAAGCTGTTTGAGGCAAATAACCCCCCTGACACCCTTGGAGATTTTTTCCCTCCTCTTATTCCTTCCCCCTTTTAATTCCATCCCAGCAATCGCTGGTGCTCTGGCTGAATGCAAGGCCCTTCCTCTTCAGAGGCTGATTGTAGCAAGACTTAGATTCTCCCCCTTTTGAAGAAAAATGCCTCTTGACAGCTCTTTGGAAAGAAGGGGGAGTTCTGTGCAGGGGTGACACTGGCAGAAAGAGTTGGCTCTCACCGTTTCTTGAAGCTGCATAATGAATGAAATGTTTAACAGAGGAGAGGATGTAGGGCTGGCAACACGTATTAGTTAAAGGGCTTTTTGAAGCCATCTGTCCACCAGCTCTAGCACTACTGAATGAAAATTCGTTGTGAAAGCAAAAGGGACAGACACTCTAATCTTCCAGCTCTTCATCCTCCACTGCGAGGCAGCCAAAGGCACTTGCAGTGCTCAGGGAAGGAATGAGCTCCTCAGCTAAGGGAGGGGTGTTTTGCCCTCCTTTTAAGATGGTTCTGCTCACAGTACTTATATCAGTTAACAGTATTTACAAATGCAAAGCACCAAGAAGGACTGAAACAACGAAAGCCAGCTGTACAAAAATCAGCTACCCCTGATGTGCACTTCAGAGGGCAAATTAACAGGATTTCAGATAAACCAAAGAGAGCTGCAGTCTCTTTTCCAAAAATAAAACTGTTGTTTAGTGCACCAGAAGTCCTGACTTCTGGCTCCTCTAATCACTGAACCAAAATTTCCCTCCCGTGGCTGGCCCTGCTGATTCTCATTTTGGAGGTACCTTTCTTCATGATTTATGCTCACCTCTATTTCTGCACAGGCTGAAGGACAGACCAACTCCTGTAATGTGGGGACAATTTGTGGTATTTGCCCTTCACAAATAAAAAGCTTAGTATTTGCTCAGTGCAAAACTGAGATTTGCTAAGAGCATACAAGCAGTTTATTTAAGAGTTTATGAAACTCCCAAACAACAGTACAAACTGCAGGCTTCAGAACTCTCTACCATCCCACTTGTAAGCAAAGACTGAGAGCCAGAGGTGGTTTCACACACAACAGCACACGAGGACACAGTTACTCTCTGATGAAACTCATCATACTTGAGACCTGCTGTTGATTCAACACAAAAGAGAGCGAGACCACGTTGAACCACTAACCCTCTACTGCCAAATGTGGGAAAGTGACGTGTTAATTTATGCAACAGGATCTGAAGAGCAATGGAAAAGGAAAGAAAACCATCCCAGCAAATGTCTTGGGTGCGCTCTGGCCTACTGGATCCGTGCACCTGGCAAATCAGCAAACTAAAGCAAACAAAAGTGGGAAGTAAGTTCATGTTTCCGAAGAAAAGAAAATAAGAGAATTTCCCTCGCCCCCATTCCAAGTTTGCATTATTATACTTTCCCAGGGCTATTCCATGGTAGTTGTTACCATCCTTCAGAGCCATTGTTTAGACAGCTTGAGCAGTGGCTGCAGAGTGAAGGAGATATTTATGCAGTTGAAACTGCAGCGTACAAGTGCATCTTTGGTCCTAATTTCATCAGGAAGAGATTACATGGAGACAGTTAAAATGGATATAGAGATGAAGGGGGAAAAAAAAGTCCTTGAAAGCTTTGTTCCAGAATGTTAAAAAGTAGCATTTGAGCAGAGGATTCTCTAAGTGGCACCTTGGCTGTTTAGGTTGCGTGGTTTGCTCTCTGGAGCCCAAATAGCTCCTACAAAATTACAACCTGGAGAGGAGACTGTGGAGCTCCAGCCCTGCTAACAGAATATTTTGCCATCAGCCTGCAAAGGGCCTGTTTGTGAATGACAATGTGTATGTGTGTGGCAAGAAGAAATAAGGCACATCTGGAAATGTGTGGGCTCTGCTGGCAAAGCAGTGAGAACCTGTATCGTGTACCTGAGGGGACCTGGGGCCTGAACCACCAACAGGGGGTTGATGTGGTCCCACATGGGTGGGACATAAGAGGCAAAGCTGGTAGGAGCCCCAGGGAATTCAAAATTAAGGCGCCATTAAGTGGTGAGTGATCAGCTTCTCTCTTAGGGGTCTGGAAAGCTGCTCCAAGGGCTCTGGAAAATCTGAGTCCAGGCTTGGCTGGAAGAGCATGAACAGAGAAAAGGACTTGTAGAGCTGGGAATGTTCAGCCTGGAGAAGAGAAGGGGAGACTTCTTTGCAGCCTTCCAGTACCTGAAAGGGGCTTATGAAAAGGAGGAAGAAGAGCTTTTGATACAGGCAGATGGTGATAGGACAAGGGGGAATGGTTTCAAACTAGCAGAGGGCAGGGTTGGAATAGATATTGGGAAGGGATTCTTCCCTGTGAGGGTGGGCAGGCCCTGGCACAGGTTGCCCAGAGAAGCTGTGGCTGCCCCATCCCTGGAAGTGTCCAAGGCCAGGTTGGATGAGGCTTGGAGCAACCTGGGCTAGTGGAAGGTGTCCCTGCCCATGGCAAGGGGTGGAACGAGATGAGATTTAAGGTCCTTCCCAACCCAAATTATTCTGGGATTCTCTGATTCTATGGTCTTTAAAGATTTGGAGGAGCAGTTTTATGGAGGAAGCTGGAGAGCTGTGTGGCCCAGAGTACAGCACACAGGAACAGCTCCCAGACACAGCACGTTGCTATCACTGTGGCTTTATTTATTACCGTAGATCAAAATATTTATCTGCAAAGCACAAGCTTATTGAAGAGCTTAGTCCTTTGCTGTACTCAGTGTACCTAATAATTACCAGCCTTTTCAAAACAGGACATTGCAGAGAAATAAAGGAAAAAAATCCTAAAGGTAAAAGGTACCATCTACCAATTTGATACCAGCCTGAGCTGGTGGTGTGTGTGTGGTAGACTTCAATCCACTACTGGAAAAAAATGGGCATTCTGACCCATGTGCTACTTTCTCCTCTTTATTTAATTTAAGCAGGGCTGGACAGAACAGATTAAAGCACAATATAATGACATACAGAGAATGTGCTTTGTCCAAATGGAAATGGGGTTGGAACGAGCAGTGATATAAAACAAAATGTGTATTCTTGTTTATGTGAAACAAGTATCTGCAGACTAAAATGACTGAAAAGTATCTATATAGGTCTATTTAAAACTGGAAAGAGAGAGGCAATTTGAAAAATAACTATTTTATCAGCTAGCAAGCCGATAAGGGAAGCGATGTGACTGAATGTTGCTTTTGTCTGAAAGCAACCGAAAAGATAAGAACCAGAATCCTTGCAGGGATGCGTGGCCAGGCTGCATTACTAGCTGGACACAACTTAAAAAGCCCAACCCCTCAACTAAAATGGCAAATTACTTACTTGGCAAATACAGAAACATAGCCCTCGGTCGTGCCAGCTGCAGCCCCAGCGCCACGGAGGCACCTGAACAAAGGGCTTTCAGAGCGCTGTAACCCAGGCTGCCCGGCCCTCAGGATGCTCAGGTGTAGGGAGGGGATGGAGGGGCCTCCCGAGCGCCAGACAGAGACAAATTCACAGGCAGTAAGCGAAGCACTTTGCTGGCATGTGGACGTGGGTTCCGGGGGCTGTTCCCAACACAGAAGACAATCACTGGCAGGTAATAAAGGAGGCATTTATGCGATATGTCAGCGGTTAGTGCAAAGCTTAAAAGAAATGAGATCATGTGGCGAGATAGCATTCTGTGCCTCTCCCCCGGGGGCAGCAGCATTACTGTTATTACTGTGAGCCATTGTTACCGCTACTTCTTTGAAATAAAACGTGCCACAGGCCCGTCAGCTGATACTTGTGCGATCGCAGCGATCGCGAATCGCGGGCTCCGCAACATTCGGCTCCGGTTACGCCGCGCAACCACCACACGAGCGTGCGGCTCGGAGACAGGCAGATCCCAGGGAATGAAACCCCTCAACAGGCCTTGGACAAGACCCCCGTCACCCAGATATTGCTCCGCTCTGAGCCTTCCGAAGTTCACAACAAAAAAGAAAATGCCGCAGTAAGAACAGGTTGACACAACGAGCCTCACTTGCCCTCTTGGTATAGACAGTGTGGCTGCAGCATTTCAGCCCCAGAGGGCCAGAAGAGATGAAGATTGTCCCATTCTCCGTGCCCCATTTAGAGTAATTTTTCATTTCTTTTCTGTATTTTATATAGGAAAAAAATAGCTCTAAAATAATCTTTCATTTGAAACGCAAATTGGAATGGACACGGCAGGTACAACACGGCTCCTGTTAGGAAAGAACATCCTGAGCAACACAGCTGCATTCCGACTGCTTAGGACATGGAGGAAACATCACTTAATGAAATGATGTAAACACTGAAGCATCCGAATGTATTTGAAATTGAAAATTAATTTTAATGGTGGCAAAACCATCAAATTAGAAAAGTAACGGGAACGCTCTTCTTTACTTTTTAAATTTAAAATGTAACCCATATATCACAACTGCACTTTGAAACACTAAGCCACTAGACAACTGAAGAAGAGATGAGCACCTTCCAAGACTTTACGGTAGCATATCTATTAAAACTCCTGTTAAATCACTAAACCCAGGGTTTTAAAAGCTAACCCTGTCAGCACATCATCTAATAGGTCAATTCAGCTATGGTTTAATTATGTTTAACTAATGTTGGAGTCCCAGAACCCCGGAATGCTTTGGGTTGGAGGGAACTTAAAGCTCATCTTATTCCACCCCTCTGCCACTATCCATCCCCCCTTCCACTAGGCCAGATTGCTCCATGGCCCATCCAGCCTGGCCTTAGAAGGTAGGAAGGTTTAACCATGCCAAAAAGTATTAAGCAAACGAAACAAAAAGCCAACCAACCAAACACAGAAGAGTGGGAATGTTTGTATTTATCCCTCTGTGACTTGCCTGTGAGTTTTCATCAAAAGCCTTTGCCTTTAACTTGCATCAGCTTTTTGTGACTGCCATTTTTTTGGTGATAACTAAATTACCTCATTTATTGAATGGAAACTGGTTTTTGTTCATGGACTCCTGGCCACAAGTCAGTGATGTAAAAGTAAGGATTACTAGATGGAACTAAATGTCCAAATTGTGGGAAAAACATGCTACTTATTTCCTACTTAAGCACACAGAGTTGAATAAGGTAGTCTATAACAGCACCAGAGCTCTATAATAACATCAGGGAAGAGAGAAACTTCCCCACAGGGACCCTTGGCCGATTTAGGAAAGATTTTACGTTTAGTTTCTCAAACACTTCTGCAAAGATATTTCCAAAATACTCCTGGATTCCCATTGAACTACCTGCCAGGACTGGCCCCAGGGCAATATTTATCACTAATAATATCCAGACCACCCCAACTTCCTGCTTTCATCTGGGAAGGTCAAATGTGGAATCAAGGCAACGTGCACACTCACAGGTTCATTCCTTTTTTTCCCTGGCCTTTGCAGTTACATGAGAGATGAGCAAAGAACATCCTACAGTCCAACAGCTACTGAGTTTATTTCTTTACTCTCTGGGGAGCAATTTATGGCACGTGTAGAAAATGTTTCATTTAGTAAGAGATCCTCCAGCTGACAGACTTGCACTGGGGCCCCAAACCACACTAAAGCTAAGGGTGAAGTGGACTAAAGCATCTATTTTCATCAGCTTGTATGTTGTGAAATATTTCTCATGATAAAACCCACAGGAGAAGCCAACAGGCTTTTATGTATATTAGAACCAGCCCCATTTTTCTAATCACACGTGGTCATAGTCTTCTCTCAGGACAGTTTAAAACCTCCCAGTCAGGTGTGAGTGCATGGAAGGAGCAAATTGAATATGTTTATGCCACATTTATGATTAAGAGCTCTTAGACAGCTGCCTGCCAGCTATGTTTAAATTGGCATTTTATCATGGACCTCTCTGTTGAAGGGCTGGAAAGAGGATCTCAGAAGAAGACAAGGTGTGGTGCTTGTGATGGAATATATTTCCTAAGTTAAGAGCATTTGCAGAGGGACTTACTGGAGAAACAGTCAGGATGAGGCTGGAAAGCAGCAGCGAAGCTGGGCAAAGAAAATAAGGAGTTTTATTGATCACTTCACTTGTTCCATTACTAACTTGAAATGGAAACACTGGAGAAAAAAGTTGGAGCACTTCACATCAGGAGGAAGCCAAAGGTAGGTTGCTTTACAATGACAGAGAAAAGTGTGTGTTCCTGCTGTGACAAGGAGAGGGGGAACAGAGCAATATAAATTTGGGTGGACCAGGTTATTCCAAGCCCCATCCAGCCTGGCCTTAGAAAGTAAGAAGGTTTAACCATGCAAAAAAATATTAAGGAAATAAAAACCCCCAGCCAACAATCCCAAACCAGCGTGAATGTTTGTATTTATTCCTCTGTGACTTGCATCTAAGTTTTCATCAAAAGACTTAGGATCTGACTTGCATCAAATGTTTGTGACTGCCATCTTTTTGGCAATAACTAGATTACATCGTTTATTGAATGGAAACTGATTTTGCTCATGGACTCGGTGCAAAAGTGGGCAGCAAGACACAGAATCAGCTGATTCATTTGGAGTTATGTAGGATATGAAATAGTTAAGGAATTTCGGGCAGTAAAGAGTGAGGGATAACAGATAAGCCAGTCATAATGTTGGATCCTGGGTGGGGGAAATTAATAAGATATTAATAGAGATTAATAAGAGATTAGTAGTTTGTGAGTGAAGGACAGGGTCTGGCTGAGGGTAGGAGTGCTCAGCAGACAACTGGGAAAGCTGAAGGAGGAAGAAAACCTGCCTACCTTGGACAGAGGAAAGGAAGCCATCAGCAAAGTGAATGGCAGCTCTGGTTAGTACAGCAGGGAGGGAAGGAGATGCTGGAGATCAAGAAGAATTAGTGAGATGGGCTGTGAGAAAAGAAAAGGCAAGGGCATAAAACTCAGAGCAGAGCAATTCCATAACAGCACGAGACGTGCGATCACGAGCCAAGCAATTGCCTGTGTTCCTCCTCTGCTGGGAAGGAAGGAAGTTGAAGGTCTGTAATCCGAACTAAACTCCTTCTTTCCCTCTTAACCTGTCCTGATCCACAGTTCTGTTATATTCCATAGCTCACTGTACTATGTTCAGGCTGCTTCCTTTTGCTCATGGCATCTTTAACTGGTAAAAGCATCCAAGACCTAGGACATGAGAGGTTCTGACTGGACATGTTCCCTTAGGGATTGGGTGCCACTCACCACGGTCCTTGCTGAGTTTGTACACAACGAATTAATGACCCACAGGATGTTCACTGCTCTTACTGCCCTGTCTGTTAATTTGGGGGTTTTCCCACCGTCCCCATCCCCACTCTGTGGAGCAAAAGTTCCACCAATAACTTCTGAAGCCACCACATGTGAAGGACAAACCCAAGAAGAACCAGAAATGGCAGAGCTGTGTCTCCCAAGGCTAAAGATAACTGACAGCTCCCACTGAGCAGGGATATCTCCATGTGGGTTTATCAACTCCTTCGAGCAAAAACTGCTTTAAATCATGTGTTTCAGGTAAGAAGCCTCTGGGGTTGGTGACTGGTCCCAAAGAGGGCAATCTCTGCAGTTCTTCTGAGACTGAATGAGGCTGCAGGAAACGGAAGAAGAAAATGCTTCAAATTCATTGCTCAACAGCTTTCCAGCAATCAGGAATTCTTCCCAGAATTCTAGGGATGTAGAGAGAATTTCTGGCTAACCTCAAAGTTTATGGCAATCATCTTTGAAGGTAGCTTTGAATTGTCATAAATTGTGACATTGGCAGCTTTGAATTGTCATAAACTGTGACATTTGCTAGAAATTCCCTCTACATCCCTAGAATTCTGGGAATAATGCCTAACTGCTGGAAAGCTGTTGAGCCATGAATTTGAAGCATTTTATTCATTCATTTCCTGCAGCCCAGCTTCAGTGGGCTTGAAGAAATGTTTAAAAAGCTAGCGGATTAAACATTAGCATGAAACTCACTCATTACTTCATAATAACAGATTTAAAACATTCTTTTTCAAGATATAATTCTATTCAACATTAAAAACTGCAGCCTGAAAGAGGGTGGGAAGCCTAATATGGACTCCCACACAGAAGACTCCTCCTTGTCTTCTGCAACAGGGTATCTGACCTTGATTTTCATTACGTTTTCAGCCTGGGACAAATAACTCACTTTGTGGTTAATTATCTTGCACTGGGGTCCATGACAGTGGTTTGAGTGTAGAGCTCTTGTGGGCAAAACCAGATCCATTAGAGTCTCACTGAGGACAGGAGCAGACCTAAGCTTGAGTATTTACCAACTCACTCAACATAATTACTGCCAGCACGAGGCAGGCAGGCATAGAAGGAGGAAGAAAAGGATTTTTTTTTTTTTCTTTTTTGTTTTTTTCCCCTCCCCTGCAAAGTGCCTGGTTATAAATGGATGGCAGTGCTAAGGTGAGAACAACCTGAAATTCCTGTATAAGGAGATAGGGTTCTGCGGGTTCCCAGTCTCCAATTTCTCCTTCGTGTTTGTGACTTATGAAAATACCTGAGCAAACCTGCAAGTAATTAGTGAGCAGTTTAAGCAGGGCTTTTCTTTTGGAAGAGGTGGAAAGTTAAGGTTGCGTTGTGTCAGAGAGGTAACGAGCAAATAACAGGGAAAGTGGTCAGAAGATGCAAAGGATACAATGGCAAGAACTGAAAGGCATTTTTGAAGCAGCAGTTGCAACAGAGCAGACAAGTCTTGGCATAGAAGCCATAACAATTAGAGAGAATCCTAATTGCTTTTCAAATACATTGAGAACAGTCTTGCTGTTTAACATACAGATTAAGTGCACGGAAAAGAGGCAACCTCTGCAGGATGGAGGGTTCTTTTGGCAAACATGCTGAATCTCACCCGAGCCAAACTCACCAGAGCCAGGCAGAACCGGGGCAGTTCCAGTGCAAAGCTGTGTCACAACAGTGCTGTCGATACAACTGATTAGCCACGCTCCAGCCAGGGTGCCAGTGACACCCAGGGGGGCAGTTCAGAGGTCCTGGCCCCTCTTGCTGCAGGAGAGGCTCTGCCTTTGTGCACAGAGGGGCTTTCAGAGGCCAGAGCTCGCTGGCTGGAGGCAGGAGCCTGGTGAGGAGCTGTCCGTGGCAGAGCAGCCCTGGGCTGCCCAACGGGCTCGGCTCCTGGTGTTCCCTCAAGCTCACATGGTAAAGAGAGTCACTGAATATTCTGAGTTGGAAGGGACCCACAAAGACCATCGAGCCCAACTCTTAAGAGAATGGTCTGTACAGGGAGGGATCAAAATCACAACCTTGGTGTTATCAGCACCGTGCTCTGACCAACTGAGCTATGAGTGCTGCACCCTTGGCTTTTAGAACACTTAGAGGCAGGGAGGACTAGTCCTATATTTAGAGTCTCCAATGGGTCAGATGTACTGCAGTAGCTTCTACCTCATTAAAAGGACAAGTTAAAAGTTTTAGCCAGATGAGATAGATGATTCAGAATGCCCCAAATTATTTTGGTTGGTACTTAGAGTTAACTTAGTGCAGCTTTAAGCTACCACAGTGACACTTGTTCCCAAATGTCCCTGTGTATTCCCCTACACAACAGATGTAGATTGATATTCCTCCATCTTGTTCCCACCTGCAGAGGAGGTTATTGTCTGGTGTAGGAGACCCAAAAAGTAGCTACTCACTAAGGGACACCACAATCAAGATTTATTTATCATTACCTATGTTGGCTGGGAAGAGTGCTAATTTTGGCTAAAAGAGGAAAAACATCAGTCATGATATTCCTACATTCCTCTGGATCATCATACACTCCTTAACTCATGTTGGGAAACAGCTTCAGCCTGAGAAATTAAAGAGGTCAGAGCAGTGTTTGCCCTTCCCCACAGCAAACAAGGTGCAGTTCAGTTCCATCCTGTTTTCTCCTGGGTGAAGGGCATTCCCACACAGCCCAGCTCTTCTTTGACTGGGATGCCTGAGAGCCTCTTTGGAGATGACAATTTTTCCTCTGATAAAGCTGATGGAAAGACTGCCAGGACCTGAGCCAAAGTTTTGCACGTGGCTTCTGTTGCCACAGCCAGTCTGTATCCAAATTTCTGGAGATCTACAGGTCTTACACCTGTAGGAGATCTCCACCCATGGAGACTGCGGGGTGTCACTCTGCAGTTCCCAGTGAGAGCAGGAGCTGCCTTCCAAGGTCTGCCTCTTGTGCAGCCCAGAATGGATCTGAAAACAATCAGGGCAATCATGGTGCTGTCAAGTGCTGCTGTTGTTAAAGCCTTTAAGAGTTCAAAATACACATTCCCTTAAAAATAAAAAAATAATCACCTTTTCACAGTGATATATTTGCCAGCCACTACATAATAAATCTCTAGATTCTCTTTAAAGACAAGTGACATAATCTGATAGGTTTATTTATTTCCAAGCAGATGTGGTCACCAAAAGCAGCCTGTGCAGGTGCCACCCTTTTCAGTTTGACAGCAGAATTACCCACACTCTTTTTGGGTTTTGGTACCACCACTATTCCCCAAGATTTGCCATCTCAGCAACCAGGGGTGGGAGGGAGGAGAAAAGAGCCTGAATAAATCTGATCTTTCAGCCAGTTTTCCACACCAGGGGCTGAGCTGTCATGGGGAGAGTGGACTTTTTGGTCCTTGACCTCCTGTCTACTTGCATGTGCTTAAATTAAGAGGCAGGTGTGACTCAACTCCAGGTATTTCTCCACACTGCTACAAACATCCCCCACGTGTTTCTGTCTGTCAGAAGTTACTCTAAGTACAATTATCTTGCTAATATTTCTGCCAAAGTAGTATTTTAATATCTGCAATAAACCATTTCCCACAACTAGCTGAAGATGTGCTGGACGGATTTAACTGAATAATTATTAAATTATTATTATTTATTTCTTATATCTATTATGTTATTTCTTTCATTTGAGGACTGGCAGGCCTGTGAGTTCTGGGAGAGGCTGCAGGAGGATTCTCACACTGTGCTCTGCTTTGCCAGTCCAGCTCCCAGCTCTGGGACAGCAGAGCCAGCCAACTTCCCTGCTCCCCCTGAGCCCCAGCTGGCTGTTTCCTAGGAGACTGAATCCCTTATTTTCCGGGTACCTTTCTCAGTAGCCTCAGGAAGGATTCGTTCAATGCTGCTCTGCAAATGCTTTAAATATTCAGTTTGCATCAGCTTTATCGAAGCCTGCAACAAAGCTTTTCAACATTTCAGCACTTGTCCAGTTTCACTTGGAATTTACTTGAAGTATCAAAAAGAAATCAGTGCAAACATGACCTGTGCCTATGTAAATATTTGCCCTTGTTTGGTAAACGTTTATATATATATATAATTTCTGAAAAGCTCCTCTTACTATGGCAATTTCCAGGTTTTAGAAAGAAAAAAGGATCTTTCCTGCCCACTTTATTCGCACTGTTACAGGAAATTAGTGGTTAAGCAAACTTTTTTTTTTAAAGGCTTAACAAAGCACGTTTTGCAAGTTTAGTTTTGAATGAACTTGACAAATTTGGAAAGCAAACATCCCCGGAGTTTGACTAATTTTGGAGTACCAGGGAAAGCCTCCTTTGCTGTTTGAGTTTTAAAGATTGGCCAAAGTCTGATGTCAGCTGCCTTGTTCTGCAGCCTGTCTTTGAATCCTCTTAGGAAAGTCAGGGATACCCACAAACAATAGAATTAAAATCTGTCTTTAGGGCTGGCAAACCATTCAGAGCTCTGTCTAGCTGCTTAGCATAGACTGTGCTAGGCCTCAAGAAGAGAATAGGCCCCTAAAGAAGCAATAATTTTCAGATTGTTGTGTACAATGCAGTGATAAAGCTCCCTGTCACATTTTTCTTCCCAGTTACTGAAGTTCCCATTCAGATGAATTGTCACAGCTTCTTCAATCCAAACAAGCACCCTTCCGGCCTTGTTTGCATTAAAATGTGATAAAACTAAAGGTGACTTTAGCACAGCTGTGCAGAAAAGTGGATTAGGTCAAAGTGACAGCGTTTGTTAGGCCTCGCCACAAAGGTGGTTCAAGATTTGTCTAGAGCGCTAATGTGGGAGAAGCAGAAGTTTCTTAAACCCAGACATTTGTAATAAGGCCACAAACAAAAAATAGTATTTCTTTCATCCCCACACAGTTTCCCAATGGCAGCAGGCCAGCCTGTTGACCTGTTGTCACAGAAAAATTTGGAGTGGCACCACAAAACAAAGTGTCTTCTCTTGGCTGTCACTGCCGGCGGCCGTCACGCAAAAAAACCCGCGGCAGGCAGGGCCAGCACCTCCCAGGCACACACCAGGGGCTCCAGAGCTCTGCCCTCGCACCCCAAACCACAAAACTCGGCTGTTTGGGAGGCAGAAAGAAGGAAAGCCTGTTTTTCTAATTCCCAGAGAAGCAGCAATCACCGGTCCTTCAGCCAAGAGGGCATTTCTCGCTTCTCCATCTTTTCGGATCCTCTTTCTATTTTATTTTACTATTAAGGGAAAACCCCATGGAAGCAAAAAGCCCTGGGAAACAGCACCTTTTGCATGCCACCTGCTGGCAACTGTTTGTATTTGGCTAAAATGGGGGCAGAGCATCATTTTCTCCATGGCAAGAAACACTTGTTGTGTCAAAGGCTGGCAGAATAATCACTACGAGTCCCATGAATTGGGGTATCTGAGTGGAACCAGGGACAGGCCACCAAAACCTACATTCTCTCTATAACTCTGTTATTTATTTCTTCAGCTCATTTATGGTTTCTAACCCAGAAGACAGAGATATATCACTAATCTTTACAGTGCCCAAAAAACTCTGTAGAAACACAGGAGGCTATTTTATAGAAACAGGGTTTACACCTCACACTCTACCCGATGTGCTTTTATTACTCAAAGGTAATAGAAGGCTTCCACGTTTATGGGCTTTATTTTTCACCCCAAATTTTACAGGTAGCTGTCATTATTTCCATGCCCTGCATTAGTGTTACTCTCAGGAAATGTGGCCCCTCAGCAGGGAGGTGCCACAGGATGCTGCTACATCACATGGGACCAAGAACAGCTTCGGGGTGAGGGAGCTCCCCCTGAGGCTGAACTGAAATAAAACTAATAGGGGGCACTACAAAGACTTTTCAAGAAGACACAGAAGTAAGAAATGTCTGAAAAAATAGAAAGTCCTGCATCAGGTAATTCTTGTTAGCAGCAGCAAACACTCATTTTATAACTTCAGTGGAGCACATGAAAGGTACTGGTCTGCTCCTTTGATGTAGGACCCTTGTACAGTGCCTTGTACAGTCCCAGTGAATGCAAAGCAGAAGGATATTTTTATTTTTACCTGTCTAACCAAAGCTAACTGTACAGAGCTCTCCTCAAAGGTTTCCTTCAGCTGAAGCACATCCTACTGAAGCCAACCCAATTCTTCCCAGCAGGGAACAGACACAGCACCAGTGGTGACTGAGCTGCAGCACCTGAGCACCAGGAAAAGGTCAGGGGATTTGGGGGAGATACGCTGGTTTATTTGAAATGGACTCCTAGGGCCCAGAGTTCAGGCATCTTTCAAAGACAGCTATTTAATATGAACTTAGACAACCTACTGCACCTGCAAAAAGCTGAGTGTCTTCTGTCTCTGCAGAATGAGGGACCTGCAGTGCCATCAAGCCTGACAGCTTTGGTGAGAAAGCCCAGGAAAGGACTGTCCCACAGAGCTGGTTCTCAACAGGGAAGTCTCAGAGCAAAATGCAAAGGAAACAGAATCCACTCCTGGGTTACGACAGGGCTTCACAACCCTCATGGAGAAAGGGCAGACCTACCTAAAAGATAGGTCTGTCTGGGGTGGGGTTGACATTTTTGGAAAGAGTTCAGGAATTCTAAAGGATAGAACCTCGAAACAGAGGCTAAAAAAAATCTGACTTCAGAAATTAATATACCCTGGAAGCAAGAGTGCCTGAAGCCCAGCCAGATAAGAAGCCAGCTGACATTTGAGGAGCTCTGTAGCTTGGCAGATGCTCTCACAGCTCTACTACACACAGCACTGATCCAAGGATGGGGAGCCAACACTTCTCTGTGAGCACAAGGCAGAACGTGGGCCCTGCAGGGCCAGCTGTGCAACCAGGCAAAGGCAGATGAGATGGATCTCAATGGCAAAATTGTCTACAGTAAAGTATATAAATGCATTTTCCATGGAAATTAACCACAAAACTGCCAGTTAGGGTTCCCCCCACCCCCCCAGTTACTACTGGGGCACTGCACAGCTACTCCTGCTTTTTTCCCTGAATAGTCTTATGCTACAGTGGGGATATGTCTTCTACAGGGAATTTCTGAACTCTCAAACTTCAGGATCCTCCCCCTATGTGATATTTTTCCCCACAGAGGATCCAAGACTTATGCCCTTTTTCATCTCTTCAAATGTATTGCAAGGCTTGAGTTTGAGCTCCTGCTAAAAAAATTACTGCCCACTGACCTCAGCTCACTTGGGCCTTTGCAGGCACTAAGTAGGCAATCCCCAAGTGCAAATATTTATCACAGAATCCCAGAAAGGTTTGGGTTGGGAGGGACCTTCAAGACAATCTCATTCCACCCCTTGCCATGGGCAGGGACATCTTCCACCAGCCCAGGTTGCTCCAAGCCCCGTCCAACCTGGCCTTGGACACTTCCAGGGATCCAGGGGCAGCCACAGCTTCTCTGGGCAGCCTGTGCCAGGGCCTGCCCACCCTCCCAGGGAAGGATTCCTTCCCAGTATCCCATCTAACCCTGCCCTCTGGCAGTGGGAAGCCATTCCCCCATGTTCTGTCACTACATGTCCTGGCAAAGTCCCTCTGCAGATTTCTTGTAGCCACCTTCAGGTACTGAAAGGCTGTAGGAAGGTCTCCCTAGAGCCTTCTCCCAGCTCTCCCAGCCTGGCTGCAGAGCAGAGGGGCTCCAGCCCTTGGAGCATCTCCATGGCCTCCTCTGGGCTCTCTCCAGCAGCTCCACATCCCTGTGCTGTTGGAGATCCCAGAGCTGGAGGCAGCTCTGCTGGTGGTGTCCCATGAGAGTGGAGTAGAGCTGGAGAATCCCCTCCCTTGACCTGCCCACGCTGGTTTTGATGCAGCTCAGGATTTGTAGAGAATCTAACTGGTAATTCTTTCCCTGCCTTTGACACGGAGCTGGGGGAGGTCTCTGGAGACCCCCAGGGACTGACACAGCACAGCAAAAGCACATCCCTGGTGAAACTTTGAGCCTTTCAGTGACTCCTCTGCTGAGATGTCCCTGCACCACGTTATCCCACACCTCTGGAGCTGACAGATGAGGAGCATGATGAGGAAGGAGCAGGCAAACTGTCAGCTGCCCCTTGGGCTCTCAACTGTGACAGTATAGAAAGATATTTTCAATGGAAATTCACTAAGGCAATAGTAGAATAGATTAAAAAGGGTTTCAAGCCTCAAACAATCACTTCTTATGGAAATTTTAAGTCAGGATTAGAAAGGATCAGCATCATTGTTCTCATTGGTTGCACATTGAGAAGTTTTCTGTTGAGTCATCATTCCTTCACTACTCAGGCTCCCACTGGTGCTGTTTCACTGTCAGTTTTCCCCACACAAAGAACAAACCGGAGAAGTATTTATTTTCCAATAAAAAGCCTTGGACTACCATCTTTACTGGCTTTGCACAGTTGTCTGAAGGCTGAAGGGTTTGGTTGTACACCATTGCATGGATTTCATGGAATCGTAGAACATCCTGACCTGGAAGGAACCCCCAAGGATCATCCAGTCCAACCCCTGGCCCTGCACAGGCCCATCCCCAGAGTCCCCCCTGTGCCCCAGAGGATCATCCAAACCCTCCTGCAGCTCTGGCAGCCTTGGGGCTGTGCCCACTGCCCTGGGGAGCCTGTTCAGTGCCAACCACCCTCTGGGGGAAGAACCTTTTCCTAAAATCCCACCTAACCCTTCATGACACAGCTCCAGCTGTTTCCTCATGTCCTGTCACTGGTCACAGAGAGCAGAGATTGGAGCTGCCCCTCGTGAGGAACCTGCAGACCCCTCAGATTCCTCCTGACTGAAGAAGCCAAGTAACCTCAGCCACTCCTCATACACCTTCCCCTTGTTTCTCACCAAAAATAGTGTATCCTCACTGCTCTTTGTATAGAAAGGCCAACTCCTGAGTTTTTAAAGAGCAGACCAAACACATCCTGTGTTTTCTTAATTGTAAAGTTGTTGATGGGGTGTTCATTTAAGGAAGGTTTAGGAGTTACAAACTGTATCTTCTCATTTATAGAGTTGCCCACAATTAAGAGACCAATTCCTAATCACTGAGCACAAAAACATACATGCCTTGAGGGCACTGTACAGACCTGTTAGTGTTCTTATACCTGGAATCAGGCAGTCATTCCTCAGCTGCAACTGTGAGAATTACATTCTTTCTGAATAGCACTTCTCAATCCCAAAACATACTCTAAAAGTGTTTGGAATAACGACTTAAGGACTTCTTATCACATCATGCCCTTCAGAAGAACCTGCGGAGAGTAAACACTGTTTGGGAGGGACAGGTCTGGTCAGAGGGAGTTTAGCAGGAGACAAGGACATGGTTGAGTGGTGAACACAGTAGTGATGGATTAATGGTTGGACTTTATGGTCTTAAAGGTTTTTTCCAATCTGAATGGTTCTGTGATTCTATTCTATGACTCAAATCATAGAATCACAGACTGGTTTGGGTTGGAAGGGACCCTAAAGCTCATCTTGTTCTACCCCTTCCATGGGCAGGGACAACTTCCAGTAGACCAGGCTGCTCTAAGCCCCATCCAACCTGGCCTTGGACACCTCTGGAGATGGGGAGTCCTCCTAAAAACTACTGAGAAGGAAAGAAAGGGGAAGGAATAGAAGAAGAATGAGACCAGTACATTGATATGGAACCAGACCTAGATATTATTACAAGGGTTCAATTGTACTGTGGAAATATCACAGTGCTATTACTCTGCTAATTAGCCTGGCCAGGTAGAGGGCCAGGGTGTTAACATTACTGACTGACTTTATTAATTAGCACAAGATAGAGTTTCTGCAGTTTAAGAGCCTGATTCTTCACACTTACACTGGCTAATTGAAGTGCAAACTCTGCAAGCCTGTATAAGCGTGGTATAATTTCCTTCAGCTGAGCCTCACTCCTAAGACTGACCTTTAATTTTGTATTGATTAAAAATAACTTCTTCCTATGCCACTGCACCCACCCCCCCGCTCTGAGTACTGTAAGTACTGTAATGACACTCCCAAATATTTTTATCCTTTGGTTTCTTAATAATGATGATCTTTATTATTCCTGTTGGAGGGATTTTTCACCTTGTTACAACCACATTCTCCAAAGGCAGAGAATGGATTTATTGTGTGTGCTGCCTCTTGCCTGTTGCTGCACGTCCCCCAGGTCAGCAGAACACACGAGCTCTGAGCGTGCTGAGATGACGTGAGTTGAAATTTTTCCCAACCTGAAGGCAAAATGCCTCCTTCATCACCCAAGTGTACTTTCATTTCAAGGCAGACAGAGTTAAACCTCCGGGCTTTGGATTCAAAGGGAATGCATTAAGCACAGAAGAAACAATTTGGTGCAACAGTTGGAGGACACACTCTATTTAACCTGCAATCAGGGCCTTTCCTCCTGCTTTCTCCCAGAAAAGAGAAAAAGAAATGTGATACACTCTCACAGATATGATAAATGAAACCAGTTCAGTTTAGCTTTCTGTTTCAAGAAGTGCATTTTTACAGAGTCAAGTGAGGCAACACTTCACTTTAGAATAAACACAGGAATATTTTACATGCAATTTACTTAAACTTTCCCTGAAGTTGGAAGCTAACACTTCAAAATGTCTTCAGTGTTAATGATTTGAGAATATAACCTATCCTGACTAAGTGCAGCTTTCTGTGGTTCTCTTCATGCACCCACTTGCCTCAAAGCAAAGCCCAGACTGAGATATTTTATAGCCACCTTTCATGGTCTGGGTGCACTTTGTTTAGGTACCAGATATCACAGGGACAGGATCATTATGAGCTTTCAAGCTTTCAATTCATGCAGTGATTGTTTCACAAGATCTTTTCCTGTCTCCCTTCTACAGCCCCACCAAAAATCTTAGGCTGGAGGATGAGGGATGAACTGACAGGAGATGCTGGCCATTACTAAAGCAGGGAAGACTTTGGGCAGTTGTCCCAGGGGGCAGCCACAAAACCAGTCCCTCCCAGCTGGTGGGGCCCAACAGGTCTTCTAGGAAGTCTAAAAAGACAATTTTGTGCTCAGGACGGTGCACAGGTGAACTGTGAAGCTGAGGTCACCTCATCTCCTCTGTACAACCCTTCTCAGCTCCTTGTGGAGCTCTTCACTGCTCTGCTGCTGCCTCACATACCTGCTAAATCAGAACAAACACTCTCCAGTGCTGCCCAGGCACATCACTTGGAAGGGCTGGTATTTCGAGAGGAGCCCTTTGGGCACGTTGGGAAAAGAGGAGTGAGAACAAACTGTTGTGTTTCACAGACCCTGGGCCTGAACCACAAACATCAGGCTGAGCCCAAGTGTGTCAGGTGGATGCCCACTCCTGAAAGCAGGACAGGGATTTCTGCTTCCCCTTTGGTAGGGGACTTCTCTTAGGATTCTTTCTGTTCAGTAAGAGTAACTTCCAAGAATGATACTAAATTATATTCCTATGCCTTCATTTCCATTTATTAAATAAGAATAATTTGAGAATCTTCCCCCAGCTCTGAGCTTGGATCTGTGTGCCAGAAACATCGCTGCAGTTTATCCACACTGGAATATCCATCCCTGAATAACAACCTCACAAATAACAGCCCCAGAGTCCCTCCATCTGCAGAATTTAATAAAAGACCACCAGCTACAGGAGTATCATCTCCATGAAAAGCTTTAGAGTGGCATTTCATAATTTCCAACACACTTTAAAGTACCTGAAACATCACAGAACACTTTAAGAAGTTGCTACCACAGCTGACCTACCACTCTGACCCAAACACTTTGAAGCTGATAACAGGGTCTGTCTGCTGCTGAAACCTTGCAAGCTTAACTAGCTGAAACCTTTCTGCATTGTTTCATAGCATTATTTCACTATGAGTTTGGCTGCTGTTTAATTGGAAAACAAATAAGCAATAAAACAGGCACATACTAGCCCAAAACAGAGAAGATTGCTTATTTATCTTGAGTTCTGGCAACCAACTTAGACATTACTTGAGTAGAGCTTCTTTCAAGAACTGTATAAAAGCATGAACAGGGCAGCCACAATTTTTCATGATTTTTCTGTGTAATTTATTTTGTACTAATAATAGACCAAAAGAAAAAATCCCAACCTAATAAACCCCCCAAACACCTCATACAGTGGCTCCCTGGGAGACACAGAACATCTCATGAACCAGTTGTGTGTTATAATCACTTTTTAAACGAGGAATTGGATTAACACTCTCAGAATTTGCTTTAAATTTTAAAATTTCATTTTGCTATAATATAGCAAAATATATATTCTTTTTTGTCACAGGTCAGGTGATGGTGTTGCCCTTCTGCTGCAATGCAAGATTTATCACGATCCCTCTGTCAGAGCCCCAAATTCTGCACCAAAAACACTTGGAGAAAATGTACATTGGAGGTGACTGACCTGAGAAAGTGGCAAATGAGAGGCATTCAGGGAATCTCAGTTCTGTTCTTAACTCCCTTTGCTGCCTTCCTCAAGTGCTGTTCAGAGAGGTTTCCAAGCTCAGTCAGACACCCTTCAAACTTCAACCACCATTTTTCCACAATACAGTGCCCCTAAAATTAAATTAATACTACTACTACTACTACTACTAATAAATTCCCAATAAAATTGGTGGTGAGGAAACCAAATCCTGCCCATGAAGCCCCTCTAGAAGTTCATTACAGACATTTTGGTCGTAAATTGTCAAAATCCTAGTGGGATCCAGAAGAATTTGAAGCAACCTCTTAATTCATGCACTTATGCTTTGAAGAAATCCCCTGGGGAAAGAGCATCTTTCTCCTCACTTTTATTTCCATTTCAAATTAAAAAGGCTTTTCTCTGCTCTTACTTTCTACTGACTGTGGCGTAATGTTCCCATCCCTGAGTGGGGATTTGCATAAGATGTATTAAGAGTAGTTAAGTTGGTGTTATATTCTTCCTCTGAAAGTCTATAATTGATCAGGCTCTCAATTATGAGCTTTATTAAAACGTTCTCCCCACTTTTTACACTGAATGTTACTGCCACATACGTTGTATTATATAGTGAAGAACTTTAAAAGAAATGAGATGTAAATTCAGTTTTCTCTCTCAGGAGATCACCCTGTCTTTATTTCTCAGTGGTACAATACAATATTCCTATGAGGAATCCAACCCCTAAAATTGTTCAGAGGTCAGGAAGAGTGCTCAAGGGATGCTTCAATCTGCAGTTTCCCCTTCCCATGAAGGGTGTGGAAAGGCTTCCAGAGGGACAACATTCATATTGTGTCACTCAAAACCAACTAAAAAATCCAAACCAAAGCCTACTTTTTTTTTTTTTTTTTAAATGAATTTCCTTTTTGTGCCTCCAGCTACTGTGGTTGAATTTTTATTTAATTTATTTGTTTATTTATTTAGTATTTCACTACATAATCACAGAATCCCAGAATGTTAAGTGTATGTTTTCTAAGCACAACATTGTCAAGCCTGTCAAAGATTTACACCAAAACTTTTCTCCCTTTCACTTCCAAAACTCTCCTCTTCCAGAGCTCAGACCTACTGAAATATCTCAATTTAGGATTTTCTCCTGGGCAGAAATATTCAGTTCTTCCCAGACAAGACTGAGGCATTTGTGTGAATCATAGAATAGAATATCTTGGGTTGGAAAGTACACACATGTATGGAAATATTCTAGGAAGAAACAGTAATACAATAAATCCCTGAATCACACACAAAAAAATTGCTTATAATTATTTCCACCTTTGAGACTTTGTAATTTTGGTCAAGTTTTGACTAAGAACTGTCTTAAGATAAAAGCTGTGCCAGTCACTGAGGATTATTCCTTGCCACCTCCACAGAGAACTCCCATTAGAAGAACTCAGAGTATCTCTTAAATTACTTCTTTAACTTCACCCTCCCATGATTTGAAAGTTAGTAAATAGGCCAGTGACATTTGCTCCTGCTTTAAAAGAATCACCAAAGCTCAGGTTTTAGCTGCTGTTTGCACGGCCCCCTTCCATCTGCACAACCTGCTTACACTCCCTTCTGCACCGAGGGGAGAACATTCCTGTGCCAAACAGGTACAGAATATTAGAGGGATTTATTTGAAAATAAAAGCTGGTTGCTGGTATTTCACGTGTTTGCACGAGCACACATGAAAATCTGTCGGGGCAGAGCTTGGCCCGCTGGTTATTGACACTCCGCGAGGGAGGTGTTTTGTCATTCTTGTGGCCTAATAAAAAGTGACATCTACATTGTTGCTTTTACAGTTTGCTTTCTTATCGTTAGTGTGACTATTACACCCTCATAGATTTGACTACAAAGTGATGATGCAGAGCAGAGAGGGAAGTTGTTTGCAGTGGGGTTGCAAGAATTCGCTTTCAAAACACGGCCGAGACAGAGCCGATGGAACGCTGAAACACCATCCAAGTGCAGAGAAAGGCAAGGATTTATCCCTGTCTTCTTTGGCTCTGTAAATACAGCCCATCATTAGATCCTTCCAACCTCTGGGTGAGGCTTTCAAAGGGTCACAAAGGCGATTTAGCCCCGGAGTTTCCATGGACATCAGCGACTCCCTCAGCACCGCTTGGAAAGGTCACCCTGGGCATCCTCCTGCTCTGACTGCACAGGGGTTTGGACCCCCAGCTCCTCCCAAGGGCAGGAGGAATTAAGTTTGTCTCTTTTGTGTTCCCTGATCAGAAGAGTTTTTCATAAGCTCTGACTTGGTAATTTTCAAAGTCCCAAACTTAAATGGCTGTTTTGCTTTAGGGAAAAGAGGATCAACAGGCTCAAGGTTTTCCAGCCTTAATATCCCTCTTGTTAATGCTAAAGAGCTCAGTGCATATATTCTCAATGTTGCTGTGTTAAAGTTTCATTTAATTAACTATATTCACATCCACACAAACCAATCCTGTTTTACAGTCCTTAGCCAAAGAGCTGCATGTCAATCTAAAAATTAAATAATGGAAAGCAGACATTTAGCTTAGTTTATATAACCTGACAGTGCTCCTATCCTTCCTCTGTTTCACCTAGTGTCATCTTTCAGTGTTCCTCTCTAATTTTATTTGGAACAAAATAAAAAGATTAAGATAAAATAATTCCCCAAAAGATAATTGCAAAATGATTTATGCGCAGGTGTTAAATTATTTCTGGCATTGATGTTCCATAGAGTGCAACATTACAACATCACGGTATTCAACAGAGCATCTACATTTGATAATCCTGCTAATCATCAAAAGACACTGGATCTGAATCCCGAAGGCAATGTTACATTTTGATTAAATTTTATCACCCGTGATTCTGTTTACGGTTCACCAAGGTATGAATTTCTCTCACATTCCACTGGCTTTACCACTCATTGTGTTTGCCTTGGAACACAGTCAGCCCAGCTTTCCCTAAGCCACCACCAGTTTTCCAGCTACTGCTTTTGCACACTTCAGACACGCCGAGTGATCCTGAGCAGAAACAATTCGACACTTTTTCAGCCTGTCCTGCCCCTGAGCTGCTTTGCCAGGGTGATTAAAGCCGAGTCACAGAGACCCACCCCGAGCTGGAGCTCAGGCAGTAAAACAAATTCCTAAAACCCCCCAGTTGCCAAAGGGCAGCACAACTCGTGCAGCAGGCTGTGAGCATATATTAGTGTTGCAAACTGGGCAGCAATACTTGAGAGAGCCTGTTGGAATTAAACCCTATTCCTTCAGGTTCTTATTCCCCGGGGGATTTCGGATTTGTGATTCCGACTTCCCGGCCGCGCACCCAATTTTCTGTTCCTCAGCAGCGCGGCCCGGGGCTGTGGGATCTTTCCACGCCAGCCACGCGGGGGGCACATGACAGCAGCTTCACTTGACAAGCATATGCCTGGCTGGAAGAGCCACTGCTGCTGGAAGGCAGCTCCGTGCCTTCCTCACACTCATTCCACACCGAGTCACTGCAGCTTCACAGGTTTCAGGATTTGTTCCCCCCCCGCCTTCTCTTCTGTGCTGTGTTCAGCCTGATCTTACACCACCTCTCACCATGCCTTTCAGTGCATCCATGCCACCCCTACACAGCTGGGAAGATACTTGGCAACTCTACACATTCACAGAATCCCAGAATCTGCCGAGTTGGAAGGGACCCCCGGGGATCACCGAGTCCAACTCCTGCCCCTGCACAGGCCCATCCCCAAGAGTCACACCGTGTGCCTGAGATTATCATCCAAATGCTTCTTCAAATGTAGCTTTTCTCCATTCAGCCCAGAGGATTTGGGAGTTAAAGAAAAGAAAATGTGTTATCAGTGAGCAGGGATGCACAGCGAGGAGAACACAGTTCCCATCAACAATTAGCCACTCACAGCAGCCATCCTTGTAAGCAGAAACACATGAGAAAACAACCCAAACCCCTCCTCGCCCTGGAGGGATTCTACCACTATTTGTGTTAATATTAATAACAATGATACCACCACAAAACCCCTCCAGACTGCTGAGCTGGCTGCCAGCTCAGATCCCAGGCTGCTGTCATGTTATTCCCACTTGAAGTCGCGTCGCTGTCCCATCGTGTCCCTGCTTTTGACCACTGTAACTGCATTTGTGCCACCACAAGTAACAAGAGCGGCCCTAGCAATTTAAACCTCGGCATAGGAGCTTCTTTTCTGATGTATCACAAGGCAGCAACAAAACCTCTGGCTGGAGGAAGGTGAGGGGAGAAGAGGAAGACGGATGGGTCTTTCCCTTCTTCAGTTTAAACCTCTCTTGCATTTCGAGGAATACTTTCAGGTTGCTTTTTGATACAGTATCAGTTTTGGTATCAAACAAATACAGAAAAAGAAAGAAAGGAAAATGCTCAGAGAACAAAGAGAAATGCCTTTAGCACTACAGGTTAGGGGAAAAAAAAAAAAAAAGAAAATATGACTACGAACGTTAACTTTATTTTCAACATTCCTCACATTTTTTTGGGTGATAAATGACTTCACATGTAGTTGCCTTCAGGGTTGTATCCACAGCATCGTTTCGTGTTATTCTGAATAAAATTTAAGGTGGACACTAGAACAGGCTTTGCTAAAGCCCAACTGGTGCATGCACACGATCTACATTTGCTTCACACAGGGAAGGAAAACGGTGAGAAGCAATCCATGAAACACTTCTGGCAAACAAAGCTGGCATTTGCCTCTTGCCTACGAGTGCATTATTGGCCTTTCCTGCTTAACTTCAGTAATACATTTGGAAAAGGTGAATGGTAAGAGGAATCAGGCTATGGGGAGGACTAGAATTTGTGAAGTAGCCTTGGTTCTTCCCCGCACACAAATAAATAATGATTTCTTGTCATGAATGGGTAGCTTTCGTTACAGGAATAAGGCAGAGGGAATGGTAAGAGATTCTCATATTTCATCACAACTAATGAAAAATACCAACTTAACGCCTGTAACATTCTCCAAGTCAATCAATGGGGGCACACGGCCAAGCAGTGTGGGGGACGTGTCATTAGTCCTTGTTTTATGAACTTGTTCAGCTCCACTTAATTGTTCCAGGGGTTCAGTTTGAAATTCACACCAATATTTCTTTATTTATTTTCTTTTTCTTTGTGTAAACAAAGAAGTTTGGCAGCGGCAAAACTTCAGAGCTGGCACCTGAGCACCTGCAGCAGAGCAGCAGCTCAGCACTACACTTGTGGTCAGTCTGGAGGCTGGAGAGGACCTAAGCTTGTTCATTTTATAGTAAATGCAACCATCGAGACGTGTTGGGGCAGTCAGGGCAATGAGAGCCTTCCTCTATTTCCCCTCTGTGGTTGAAGATTCCACAGAGTCATTTAGGCTGGAAAAGACCTCCCAGACCATGGAGTCCAAACTGTGCCCCATGCCCACCTTGTCCCCCAGCCCAGAGCACTGAGTGCCATGTCCAGTCCTTCCTTGGACACCTCCAGGGATGGGGACTCCACCACCTCCCTGAGCAGCCCCTTTCCATGGAAAAATTCCTCAATGTTCTCAAATTTGTGCAATGGCAGCACTGATCTTTAGGGAAAACTGACAGGAAAACATCAAACAAAAATGCCTGTGAGGAACACATAATGCACACAGACCCATAACTTGCTGTGTAGGACTTTGAGAGAAGAATATCAAGACTACCAGAGATGCACAGACTGAACTCAAGAATGTGCTAATTAAGAAACACACTGGAAATGTTAATCAAAGATCTAGAGAAGAAGTTGGTTGAAGTAAAATAACACCTATCTCACTGAACTACTTGGCCAAGACTTGGCCTAATTTGGGACGGGCAGAAAGTTTTCAGTGGGAGAGCAGCAGACAGATGTAAGACAAGAACTCCAGCTTGAGGTTGTAATTCCAGCATGATCTAAGCAGTTTATTTCTTATTTTGAGTTCTATACAAGCTCATGTTTATAAGTAATTATTCTTTTGTGCCTGAAGGGCCAAGCTCCCCCTGAGGTGAGCTGGCACACGAGCTCTCAGTATCCCACAGTAAAGTGCAATATACCTGGGTTTTAACAAGGCTCCAAGGCTTCTCAGCCTTACCCCAAGAAGCACTTCTTGTTCCCTCAGGAGATACACAGGTTGGCTTAAAAGATATTAATGCAGAGATCAGGAAAGAAGACAACATCTTCTAATGCCTATCAATAACTAGGGGAAAGTAACAACAGCTACAGGTCCTCTCCTCTATAAATACCTGGGCATTATTTGCTGTATGTAAAGCAGCTCTTTTATCAAAAAAGGAGGAAAAAAATTAAAAGCCATTACACAGCAAAGAGCAACCAGAAGATGACAGTTCAATCTGCACTTGAGTGAGGTGTAGTCACTCTTCTTTCTCTGTACTCAGCTGGATCTTTCCATTCCCTTTCATGCCCTATGCATTGCCAAATGTTACTCTCAGAATTTCAGGGTCAAGCTGGGTAGCTGTTAGGAGACACAGTCAGTGCAAGACCCTCCAAGTCAAGAAGAACCACTGGAATTAACCTCCTGACTGTAATCCCAAAGTTAGAGGGCAGAAAGGGACAGTTTTATACGAGTTCAACATGTGGGTGTGCCCAGAAAACACCAGTAAGTCATGCTGGTTTTGTTAGATGACAAGTAATTCAGGAGGCAGAAATCCTGTGGCAAAGGGAACACGTTTGAAAATGCAGCATCTTGAAATGAGCCATTCCCCTGTTTGGAGAAACAAAGTATGAATTGTGGCAAAGCTTTCTCTCTGCAGACTGTGGTACTGCAGGGGGGGTGTTCCTGCTGACAGTAGGACAGCAAGTCCAGATTGGTATCTTGGTGGTAATGGAGGGAACTGCATTCATAGCAAGAAGTTTGGGAACCCAGAAGAATAATATCCTTGGCTTAGCGTTTTGTTAGTGACAAAAGAAAAGAAAAAGGCAGAAATAGCTCTTGGAACAAAGCTCCTGCTTCTCTCCAAAAAAAGATCCGAGGCGGGTTATGGTGGTTTTGAGTCAGTTATCTCGGAACACCGGAGGGACAGAGATTATGGGGATGAAAGGTACACTATTATACTGTTTATATGATCTGTCCTCTAATAATCTATATTGAATTCTGTAGGTAATTTTCTGAAAGATGATGCTTACTTATTTGCACAAATTTAGGAAGGCCTGCACAGCTCTCAGGCAGTTGAGATCCGCCTGCTGTTGGATACTGGGACACAGCTGAGTCTCCACTGCTGTGCTTATCTGAAACCACATTTTTTAAGATGCCCAACACAAGCATTTGCTTCTCTGGGAATGGAGCCCCCCCCCCCCCCCCCTTCCCCCCCCAAAAGAAAATCGTGGGTCATATAACAGGAGGTCTAATACTCCTCCTGGAAACAGCCAGCAAGTGGATTTGGACTCCTCACAGTCTGTTTGCTCATGTAAAGGTAAGCGGAGAGAACCAAACTGCAAAGAACTGTGAATAAAAATCCCTTCTCTTTATGTTTACCTGTCACTTTGTATAACAAAGACCATTTTTGCCATTTTTTTTGGTAATTTATTTCAGGAGCTACTGTTAAAATCTTGTATTGGTAAGAGATCTTTTCAGGAAAAAGGTATGTATTTGGAAGTTTCTCTTGTTCTTTACAGTTCTGGAAAGTTTGTTTTTGTTTTAATGCTGCTACAGCTCTGCATCTTGTTTAACAAGCTCTTTTCTAAAAGCATTAGACAACAGGTCCACTTATTTTCTTGTTCTGTAAAGTGGAAAAGACTTCAGATGCTCACAGGTATCACTTCTAGTTAGAAGAACAAACCCCAGTCAGTAGCAAATAACATAAATAGTGGTACTTTGGGACAAACAACTAGAAAATTGGGACAAACCAAAGTCAACGGCAAATTAGAAGATTGAAAACATCTAATCTAATCTCTTCCAATACATATTGTTATTATCCTTAAAAAGAGGGGAAGCAGGTCAATATTAGTCAGCAAAGGTGAAAATTGACTTTTGCTCTAAATGTGACATTGCATTTGAGCTTGCTTTATTTATTTACTTATCTATTTATTTATTTGCAAGCAGCTTCATTTCATCCTCATAAACCAAAAGTGGAATGTTATTTCTTGGAAAGGACCTCTCTGGCAAGAGAAATACAGAGCAAAGGTCTTTCTTCCTTTCGGGTAACACAGACAGGTTTCTAACTTACAGTGCAAACAGCTGCAGATTTCAGTTTCCATTTGTTCAAATTCACTTTAAACCCAGCTTTACTGAGGAAAGCTGCAGCTGTCCTGTGGTTAAGGGTTTAGAATCACAGAATCCCACTCTGAGGTGTAAGGAACACACAAGGATCACCAAGGCCAACTCTTAAGGGCATGGGCCCAAACAGGGATCAAACCCTCAGTGCCAGCAGCACCACACTCTGACCAACTGGGCCAATCTTTAGATGCTGACAGACCACAGACACCCCACAAATATCCATCAACATCCCCATAAGAGCACCAGCAGATGGTGCTGAAGAATGTGCAGCCCAGCCCAGGTGATTTGGAGCCCTGGGAGTGCTCCATGCAGGGCTTCTTCTGACACCTTCCTCCAGCAGAGGTGCACAGGGGCTGTTCCACCAGTATCAGGGTGGGCAAAGTTTGGCCAGCAGCCCACCCTCACCCTCAGCACCGCCCAGGGCAGCAGGTTCACCCCTGGGAACACCTCCGGGTCCCAGTGCTGGATTGGGTTTGGGTTTCAGCTGAGAACGAACCCAAAATAAACACAACTAAAAAGGGAACTGCTGCAAACGCCTAAACCAAGGAGCACCCAAAGAGCAATTTGGGGAGGTGGGGGCTGCAGACAAGGTGCATGTGGAGTTGTCACTGAAGGCACACACAGCTCACCAGGATCTGTAGAGCCCTGTCAATACTGGATGAGTTCTGGTGCCAGGCCCACCTCTCATGGGCAGCTCCTCCAACAAGAAGCAAGACCCAGCACCAGGCTGGAGTGAAGAACTCCAACACAAGCAGGCAGTTAGCCCTCCTTCTTGTGCTTGGTGCCCACCAAGCACTCAGCAACTTGCAGCAGGAGGAGGTTCCTGCAGAGGATGAGTTGGTGCCAGGTTGTGTAACACTGGGGGGGAGAGGAATTTATTTTGCAATGAGAAGGCAAAATTTTCTTGCTTAAATAAAGTTTTTCTATAGTTTCTATATAATTTCATGCCTGAATGAGCTCAAGGAAGACCCAAGATGCCATGCAGTTCATCCCTGCCATCAGATCTGGTTATTCAATCTGGGAACAGCAGTTTAGGTCTTTGCCCAAGAATTGCTCTCATCTTTTTGTGGTTTTAAACCCAGGGATTTAATTTTGAAATCCCATTACAAAGTCCTAAATATAATGCACAACTTTACTGGAGTCAACCATTTAAAGACCTGCATCATTTTGACCCCAGGATTTAGAGGCTGTTACAGACAAATTCAGTTGTTGAAATTGTCAATTCTTATGACATCTAACCTGTAAAAACCACACACAGGGTCCCTTTTTACAGGAGCATTCAAAGCACTTCTTGTATGTTCAATGTCACCTGTCACTCAGGATTCATCTTTCTTTAAGCAGTGAAATATCTGTCACCATTCCATCAGTTTACATGCAAATTATAGAGGATTTGGCTGTGAATCAACTGGGTCCAGTGTCCTTCTGCTTGAAATCTTGTTATATTTTGGCAGAAGGAATGTTTCACTGGTAGCATTGCATCTTTAACCAAAACATTTGAGACTTGCAGTCTGAAACCTTGCACTGTTTCTAGTGACAAAAACAAAAAGCAAATTAAAGGACACCAAAGTCAACTTCTTTTAAAATTATCACAGCTTTTTTTGAGCCTCTACTCATTTGCATATTCAAAAATAGGAACTTTTCCCTCAGAATTATGTGGTTGAGATTTTTTTTTTTTTTAATTTTTATTAACTCTTTGAATGCTCTCTGTAAACATGTTCACTGACTCCAATTAAAACCTGGTGAGCCAAAAGCCAGGCATGTTTTAAGGAATCTGATGAGGAGAAAAGGAGGATGGAAAGAAGTGAGACACAGAGAAACCTGCAATTATCAATAGGATGGATTTTCTTCCCTTTTTGACAGAGATAGAGTTACCAAACCTATTATTATGTGGTCCTAATTACATATCTCTGCAATAGATCACTCAGGTAAGGAGAAATATCTACTGACTGGGAAACCTCACTAATTGTTCCTTTTTTGTCGGCATACTATCTGATTGGAGTAATTATAGAGCTGCTTCCCCGTTTCTCTTCTGCTCTGAAAATTTTGCAGACGTTATTTCTTCGCAGGTTCCATAAAAATTAGGCATCTTGAACCTCCTGATTCAGGATTTATTTTTTTTCCCTGTTTCCTACCTTTTCTTCCCTTGGATGGTATATTGGCTATAACTCTGGGTGTGAAGAAACCTAATGCCACAGTTTCAGCTCCCCACCGTGCCGTGGATTGTACATCCTGCAAAAAGTCCTTTCTTTCAATCCTTATGACGCTCCTCCACTGATTTTAGCAAAGCTTTTGCCTTCCAAAATTATCACAAGCAGGAAAAAGAGGGAAGTTTAGATCTATGAAGTGGCTTATCTCCAGTATAAGTAGAGAGCTAACTGGCTTTGATGCACTGAAATCAAGTTTAACACTATAATTTAACAGATTTCTATCTCTGGTGTGTCAGCAAGTTATTGAAGAAGAAGCTGCAAACCCAGCTGGAGTCACACACACAATCCACAGCACAGAACCTAAACAGGATCATGCAGAATATAAAAAGGCCCTTTAATAGGCAGGACTTACACATTTTTACAGATTCTTGCCCTTGCATTTGCCTTTCTGACAGAGGGTAGACAAACACTGTGCCATGACTGAAAGATCCAGCGGTGCTGAAGACCCACAACCCCCTTTGGTCTTTCCCACCTAACTTGAGTTCTACATCCACCATTTATTGCCACCTTGAATGAAGATAAATTAAATCTCCTGACCTATAAACTTCTCCAGCTGCAGCATTTCTCACCCTCACTCGGACCCTGACAGTCCATTTTATTCCAGCTTCAGACACTGATTTTTATTATTACACTTCAGGTCAAATCTTCTGCTGTCCTGCCGTGGTTTTGGCTTTTCCTTACCTTCTAAAACCAGCAAAATAACAAGGAAAATATTTATGCCAAATTTTAGGGGGTTTCTGTAGAAGGGGAATCAGAGTTAAAATCCCCAGCACTTCCAGGAGGTTGAAACCTCCTGAACAGGGATCTCTTTTCTGTACAATCAGATGCTTCAAGGGCAAGCGACCCAAGCCTCAGAATTCACTCATTCCAAGAGAAGCCAAAGTTCAGAAGTCCCTCTGCCTTCCCCCTCCTCCTGTACCAGGGGCTTTATAATGGATTAAAAGATAAATCTTAATTTTTATTCACTCTGCCCATCCCGTGCCAAGTTTTCTCTTGCCTGGGGGGTTCTGCTCCGAGATATCTGAATAAAACAGGCACCAAAGAAATTCAAGAGCTCAGTTTTATTAAGCAATTATTGAAACTAAATCCAAAACCCAGTCTAGTCAGAGGGAAGGCTTCTTATACCACACACAGGTTGTGGCCAAGCCTTGTCTGGGATGACTTTTTTTTATTTACTGGACCTATCTCCTGCCTCAGAAATGCTGTAAATTTTCTAAGCATCTACATAACCTGGTGATATGAAGCTCCTTAATGAAGATGTGTATCTTTGGAGTAATGAATTTATCATGTGGTACAACTGTTGCCCTGGTTACTAAAGAAATTATTCAATAACAGAGCCAATTGGTATGTAAACAGTAACACTTATCTAACTTATTGGCACAAAAATAACTGCTGACAAGTGCATTCCACACACTCCAAAGGCTCTGTCCAGCTCCAATGCACTTCCCTTTTCAGAGTCCTCCTTTATTCAGATCCTATTCCTTGTTTCAGTGGAGTACTCCTCAGCATCCTAAAAGACCTTGAGAACACCAGCATCAATAGTATTGAGCTGCTGAAGGCATCTCTTTGCCTGGATTGGGGTTGAATGCCATCCAGACATCAAACACATGGAAATAATGTCCAACAACTGCATCCCCTATCAATGTGATGTCAACAGCAGACCATTCCTTATCAGATTAAATGCTAAACTGAGAATATAATTGCTCAGAAGGTCAAATAACCCAAGTGTGTTGCCCCTCCTGGCCGGCATCTTTAATAAAGGATTCCTGGTGTTGAAAACAGTGGTCAACAGAGACACAAATTCCTTCCCTCCCCCACGTGAGACTGGAAGGGTCTCCCCATTAGGAGGTCAGACCTCGTGCTCACAAAGATCACTCTGGTCCCACAGTGGGGTAACATCCACCACAGGGCATAAAGATGCTCGGTTGGGAACGCCTAAAACTCACTTTCACAGAATGAGCTGCAGAAAGAAGCAACTACATAGTTTAGGACACACCTTTTTCCACTGTGTAAACACCAGGGTGAGCTTCCAGCACTCCACTCTCTGGGCTGCTGAGCCCATTTCCATGGAATGCTGAAGGTATGAGCACCTTGATGGTAATTCTTCTTCAATTATATGGATTTTTTTTAATTGTCTGCAAAAACAGGACCAGCTACTACCTTGGTAAATTATCACATCTGTTACAGAGGGCATCTTATCTTTAAGATTGGCTGCCCTTTCAGTACAATTCTTTGCCTTCTTTTTAAGAAAATATCTCTAAAAACAACTCTGATTTTTGTGTGTATGCTGAGCTTCAACAAAAGACCACGCAGTTCCATAGTGAAGCCTCTCTCAACTGCTCCAACAGTGCTACCCAAATGTTTTATTAATGGACTCTAAAACCCAAAGCTTCTTCAAAAATATACTTAAGTGAATGCCCTGTTACTCTCCAAATCAGTCTCTTCTGAGAAATTCTCTTCTGCACCTCCTTCTAGGAAGGATTCTCTGGTTTTGGTCCTTTCCTCTTTAAGAACTTATAGATGTATGGAACAGTTTATATAAAGAGAAGACAACACATTGTCACCATGGCAGGTTCTGTGATGCCTGTCCTGACCTGTACACGTGTGCTAATGATTTACAGGTAGATTTGGCCTCCCTGGAATGGGAAGGACTGTCTGGTCTCCTGCCCATGACATGACACACCATGTCAGCCAGTGCTAAAGCCCATTTCACCTGCTCTTCTCTCCCTCTGCTCTGAGAAATCCTCACATCATTTACAGGACATTAAAGGTACCTAAAAAACCAACTTGGCTGGAGGTTTATTCTAAGGCACAGCATCAAAGAAACTGTGACATTTCTCAGTGCAAACTCCACAGAAAAACAAAACACAACTCCCTGTGAAAATCTGTGTGTATTCCCAGGGGGAATTTCCATGAATGACTGACTTGGATCAGCCATTTGTGGGCAGTGACAGGGGAGCTGGGTATTCATGCACCTGAGAACATTATTCCTGCAGGATGTGATGGACAAGACAAAACTCTCATCCAAGTGTGGGCCTTGGTTGTGTTTTACCACTGCTGTACCCACCTGGCTGCTGCTCCTGTCTTAAAATGAGACAGTAAAAATGTTATTACCTTTTTATTCTGTTAGAGGCTTTAAGAAACTCTACAGCACAGCAGGACCGAGTTTTTAACTATTGCCTTGTGCACATAAAAGTAGCCCAGAGAATTTAAAGGTGAATCCCAAGTTCAGACAAACTAAGATGTTTATTTCAACTGGATAAATTTAGACTGATGGGGTAATGAAAGGGGCATTGACAACCACTTGTGAGCTCCTTTAACATATCTATTTTCAGGAAATGTAACATCTGGTGTATACCACATCCATTATCCTATCTGTCCAACTTAAGTGCACACAAATAATATATGTGCATGACTGATTTCCCTGCTGATGTCTTTATTATTACTTTGAGCAGATGAAATCTAGACCAGCCTTTTGCTGTTACATTTTGTTTTCTGCATTCCAATGTCAAATTGCTTAATTATGTGATATTTGGTCACACTCTGTAAACATTTCTTGCTGTCATTCTAGTGCCCAGTAGTTACAACAGCAGAGAGAAAACACAAAGTGCAGAAACAAGAGTTATTTCAGTTCAGAACTGTTTCAGTTCATAACCACATTACTTGCAAAAACCAGAAGCAAACTCTTTAGTGATTTTTCAGAGGCACAGTAGCTTCCTGTGATTACCAGTCTAAGAGCAGGAGGGCTTGTTCTGCTCTCATATCCTGACCCTGATCTCATATCCCAACCTCAGTCTCATATCCCGACCCTTCACTCCCCCAAGCCCTGAATTCCACCCCTGTATCTACCTGAGCCCACATTTCTGACTCATTACCAATGAGTGTAAGAGTAGATGCTCCTGAAATTAGTAATAAAGGAAATCTGTCCTCCTAGCTTTGTCCCCATAGGTATTTTCCTGGCCTGGAAAAAGAACAGTCTTATGTTTAAGAACTGCTGTTTTATATCACTGAATATCCTGAGCTGGAAGGGACCCACAAGGACCATCAAGTCCAACCCCTGGCCCTGCAGAGACACCCCAACAATCCCACCCAATCCCTGAGATTGTTGTCCAAACTGAAGGGAGCACTTGTTTGGTTTTGCAGCACTTTATGCTCAAGATCATCTAAACTTCCATAGGACAGTGTTTCATACAGGGCCATAAAACCCTGACATGACAAAAATCTCCCTCCCCAGGTTCACCTTGCCTTCCCCAGTAGATACATGTTTATATTTTGAGAGGACAGCAGCTCTCAGAGAAAGCAACTGCTTTCAAATTTTCTGATGGAAGCTGCCTCTCAAGTTTTTTCAGCTGGCAAAACTTGCATTTCATAGCTACCTGTACCTCAGTGGAACCTGAGAGCTGTGTTACTGCTTCAAACGGGAAAAAAAAAAAGGGCAGTACCATGGATGCTCCATTTTTAGAGCCAGCTACCCAGATTCAGCAGCACCCCATGACTGGGATGCCCAGGACTGTCCTACCAACAGCACCTCCAGGCTGCAAACAGCATTTCTGGGCAGCATGGGAGTGTCACAGCCTAGCTCTAGTACCCCTAGGCACTCATATGGCAGCTCTACTCCCCAAAAATCAAACTTGCAGATTGAGGATACAACTTTCAAAGTGCCCTGGAGGGCCACACACAAACTTGGAGGCAGCAGGATGCAAACGAACTGAGAGGGAGATGAAAGATTTTAATAAGCATTGAGAGCAGTGTAATTTTGAATCAGTCACACCAATCATTTTTTGGACATGGGACTGAGTGCCAGAAAGAGAACCTGAGTTCTGAGTGTCTGTCACAGCCCCAGCACTCACAAATAAATCCCTGGAAGCAGAGCATGGGGAGGTGGGCTGGGAACAGCAGTGGTGAAATGACATGAGGACAATAAGGCACTAAATGGCCACTGGATTTGAGGGCTGCCATCCTTTTGCCACCATTCCCTGGACTGTTGCCTCTCCAGAACCGAGGGAAGAGTAAGGAGAGAATGCATGGAGGGAAGGGATGAGCAGCTGAGAACTGGTGCACACAGAAGCTCTGCCCCTTTTACCTGAGCTCTGCCAGGTTCCCCCACCTGGGGACGTCCCTCCTGGGGCCTCTGTGCCACTCCAGGCTCCTCAGTCCTCACTAATCCCTCCCCTTCTGCCACTGGAAATGGGGACTTGCCCTGGAACAAGGAGAGGGACTGGAGACACAGGAACCAGAGGAGCAGGAGGAGAACACTGGGCCACACGAACAGAGATGCTTTAAAACCAAGAGGAGGCAACAAGTCAATACCTACACAATGTCCCAGTGGGCTGATGGAAAATACTTGGTCTTCCAAGCACTTAAGACATGGGAGCTTGGAGTCAGGCTCAGGGCAGCGTAACAAAGAAGGACCACAAACACCTGTCCTGCTTCCAAAAATCCTTCCCTCATCACCCTTGGGCTGAGAGTTGCAGACTCTCTTTTGCCTTTCCTGAGACAGGCTGGGAAAGTCAGTCCTGAAACAAGATACACTTGATGTCTCAGGGTAGAGACAGACCTTGGACCACATCTTTCTTTACAGGATTGAGAAGGTGAAGAAAAAGGAAGAAAATAAAAACACCCTCCAGGTAAAGCTCTGCAATGCTGCCCCAATCCCTGGGTGGTGCCCCTCGAGGACACAGCAGGGTCATTGCCCATGTCCTGCCTCTGCCTTGGTACAGGGGCTTTGCAACCCTGAAGGGTTGTTGCTCCTCCAGTGAGAGCAGATTGCAATGGCAAATACGACAAACCTACTGAACAAGAGCTGATCTACTGGCAACCAACATTTACAGACTGGAAGATGATGCCATTCATTGCCCACCCATAAAGACTGACCATCTGTGGCATCACAACCACCCCAGTTTAATCTGGGACTGAGAGAAGGGAAACATCTGTGCAAAAAAGGAAGAGCTTTTCTCGGAGCAGGAGGGGAAAAACTCCTTCACCTCCAACAACAGACCCCTCCACCATCCAACACGTGGCACTGAGGAACCTGGAATTTGTGGATTAAATACTGGAATTCAGATTTTCAGAATGCCAATCCATGTCTTCCTCCCAGCCCTGCCTCACAAGTGTTACTTTGGCAGTGCCCAAAGGGAACTGGTCCAACTGCCTGTGCCCTCGGGACTGGAAAGATTTACCACTGTGCTGCAAACTTGCCTTGTATCTTTAATCTATTCCTCTAATTTCTCCAAAACACTGGCCTGTGTTACCTTAACTCTTGATTTGAGGAATTTGGAAACTTCAGTAAAGATATGTTCATGGTTTAGAACATCATAAGTCCTCTTTATGAACTCATATAGCATAATCTTAACTGTATATGAGTTATTTTCATCGTCCACTTAAACCATTAAAATGACTGTTCTGTGTGTTCACAAATTTCCAGGCCACCTGGTATTCCTCAGAATGTTATTTTTCATTTTAAGACAGTCTGAGAAGTGCTTTTGAAACAGCAGCATCTCTGCAGAGGTGAAACGCTATTGAAGGAAGACGTGAAAAAATCAACGTGCAATGAATGTTGCAAGAAATCATGAGGAGAGAAGGTTTCAAACCAGCAACCAAATATGTGAATAAATGTGCATGTAGACCACCTAACATAGAGGCGTGGCAAGAAAGAAGTCAGTTAAGTCTCCCCCACCTCCTTACTAAGTTTTATGCCCAGGTGTCATTTTGTGTTCCTCGACGAGATGAGGGGCAGTGGCAGCAGAGATGCAACTTCTGTGAGCTCAGATGGTTCAGCTTCTGCTCCCCAACCCTAAACCAAAGCAGGACCTGATTAAAGTCCAAGTGTATTCACAACTGTTGGACTTTCATGCTGATGCAACATCCCCCATTTCCCTCCCTGCTCTGGAAGCCAAAACAAACGTGGAGGATGAGCATTAATATTTCAAGACACACAAAACCACACCAAACGAGCATGTGAAGCACTGCTCTCAAGGAACAATCCTCCTCTGTCCCACCCCCAATCACTCTCACCATAGGAAGTTGCTATGGTGATGATAATTATTCTTGATCAGCAGGATACAGTAATTATGGCAATAAAAATCACGTAAAGCTTGTCACTACATGTGGGAGACAGGGATCGTCTCTTCAATTATGCACCTTTCCCTGCCCTCCCCCATCTTTTAAGGTAGGGTGTTGGGGGGGTTTTTTGTTGCAATTATGTAGTAAAAGATATGAAATTCAATTATTTCTTGCTAATATCAACTTTGCAAGGGATGATAGGCAGTTGCTGGCAGCTGTTTGGATGATCCCAATCAGGCAGTCTCTGATCATTTCCACAACAAAGCAGGTAAACAGGATTTGAGAATTCGCTGCAAAAATTAAACAGGTTAATATTTCAAAACACATCCGGAAGAGTTTTGAATAGTGGGCTGAAGATTTGCAACCACTGAAGCCCCTCTCTTGTCCTGTTTGGTGCTCAGTTCATGGATCCTAAAGTCACCAGAAGAGCCCCTGTAGTTCCAGTTCCCATCCTGGCTGCAGTTCCCTGCAGAGTTCCAGTTCCCATCCTGGCTGCAGTTCCCTGCTGGATGTGTTGGCAGGCAGGATGGGGCCAAACCCAGCAGAAACCTGGTTCTAGAGCAGCACAGAGGGTCCAAACTTCATGGTGGTTGCTCTTACCTGATCAGCTCTAAGGCAACTTCCCCCAAGACTCGTTTACCCCCTATTTGTCATTTTAATTGGTGGACCTTCATTTTCAAAGCAGTTGCAAATATGATGTGACTGATGGAGAGAGGAACTTGATATCAGTATTCTGAAGGCATCCATCAGGAATCCTAATCTTAGACACAACTGCAGGTTGAAGCCTTTCTAGAAATCAATCTTCTCTTTTGTGTGCCTAAGTGCACATAAAAACACACACATCCAGACAGAACCACTTTGCTTTCGGATATCTGTGGTGTGCTGAGGTGGAATAACCCAGCTGAGTCATCCCTTGACTGGCTTTTGGGCATGTGATGCTTTGGATATTGCTCACAAACTGTGCCAGACACTGCCCCAGTGTTTCCATCTCCCCTGAGTCCATAAACTGTGTCCCTTGGATCGGGCAGGATCCATCTAAATTGCATTTTACAATATCTTATTTCGTAACTCCTTCAAGAGAAGCAGAGGGAGAACAATCTCACACGGTATTTTCAGCTGGTCAGACGTTGGACAATGGCAGAAATCAATCAGCATTTCAGTAATGCAAAGGGTTTAAGGAGCAGGAAAAGTTGTTTATGTGAGTGTAAGATCTGCTGAACCAACAGGTTTTTGAAGCACTGCCTTAGGAAGGTAACCAGGGGTGTTTTTAGCACCTTTATGACACAATCTTTTGTTATATTCCTTTATGACATGAGGTTTTTGCAGTCATTAATAGGAGACTAATCTCACAGCATCTCATCTGCCCTCAGTGGAATGGGAGTGGGGCCAGATCCTTAAGTATGCAAAAATCCAAGAAAAAGATTTATCTGTCTATCAGCATGTATTCATTACACTCAAATTATTTTTTGTTCCCTATCAGCATAACCAGCCCTTCAGAATGCACAGAAATCAGACAGTCTCTGTCAAAAAAGGCACAGGAGGTTTGGGGGAAAGCAAAAATTCTGCCTCCCTTTAAATGGGAGTCAAGGTGAGAAGCTGCAGCTCAGGGCCTGTACAGGGAATGCAAAGAGCTTTTTTGCCTTGTTATGGGAGACAACAGACAGGGAAGGTGGCAAATTACCTGCAGAGGGTTTTGACAGGTCTGTTTGGTTCCTGCATTCAACCAGCTGTAATTTTGAAGTATGATAATTACAAGCCTCAAAGCAATATAAATTGGCATTTTAAGTGTGGATCCTGGAACCACTGCCCATTTTTTCTATGAACTTGACCATACTACTCAGCCTTAAATTTAGTGTCCAGGAATTTGAAGGTTTTCAATTTGAGAAGGTTTAAAAAGACCCCAGATCTTAGTGCTGACATCCAACAATATCTGTGTCCTTCTTGCCACATCGCACACCTTAAACATACAAACCACCCAAATATTCACAAAACACTTCCAAATAACTTAGTACACATGTTGTCACAGCATGAATTCAGCATCACCTGAACCACTAGATGTCTGTCTTTTGGGCAGGAGCTTCTGCTGTGTCTTCAAATGACATTTCTCAATTAGTTCCCTAAATTCAAGCTGTGTGTTTCTAAATAGAAGCCAAACACCTCCTCAAGCTGAAGCCTTTCCATCATCTTGCTGTTTGCTGCCATCTCAAGTTACACTCTGAACGTTCTGTTTGCTGATAGTTTAGTCCAAGAAACCACTGTTTTCCTTGCCAAAGAATTCCATGTAACTTCTGCACACACCCACCTGTGAGCAGCCTGCACACACCATGCCCTGGACTGGCTGGCCAATTCATGAACAGCTCTTTGGAGGACATATTGTTATTTTTTTCCTTCCCCTAACTCATTTGATGTGCTAAATTTGCCATGCAGCAAATCACCCAGGAGGTGACGAGTGTTTCCCTGTCTTTGTGAAGAATGCAGAGCCCTCTGCCCCAACAAGACCAGGTCTCCCCTGTTCACCTTCCGACAGGGATGGCTGGAAGATGCTCCAGCCTTCCCCGGGGAGATCAAAGAGCTGCCAAGACACAAAATGTTTCCCTTTCATCTGAATATATTGTTTGTGACCATGTGCCACTCCTGAGGGGTGGAGAAGGGTTCTAATCATTGCAGGAAGAGATGACAGCAAGAGAAAAGGGAGGATGAAGGATTGTTTACCAGCAGGTCATACCACAGGGACAGCAGGTTACTGGGTAGTGGCTTGAGCAGCAACGAAAAATTAAAAATTCCAGCAATGTAAGAGAAATAATCTTTAAGCACTGATATTTTTTATGATGGGAGAGAGGCTGCCTTATTCCCAGGATGTGCATTATACTGTTAGACAGGCATTTTGTAATATTTTGCATTTCCAAGAGTTAACACTGCCCTGCAATAAAAAGGACTTAAATTATTTTCTGTACACTCAATAATTTTGCAGGACCAAGGAATCACCAAATTCATAAACAAACTGATTCTGTGCTCTTATAAAACATATTATAGAGATACTGAAAACAAGACAGAGCTTTCTAAACTTGAAAAAAAACCCCAAGACCACAGAACTTTAAGTTTCCTCTATTACAGCTTTTTCTTTTAGTTCAGCAATTCAATTTTAAAATAGTGAACCGAAATTTATCCAAATTCCCCTTTGTTGTTGCCACCTCTCCTAGCAAAGCAGGCCAAACTCCCCCTACAAATAAAGGATGTGCCCTTTATCTCTAGAAGGGATCTGATAAGGTTTCTGTAATTCAGTCACAGGAATAAAGGATTTTTAAATTTATTTTTAATTCCTGATTTTCCCCGCTGTGGCAGCACTGAAGGTACAACCAGTGAGGAGGAGACACTTAGTCAGGGCTTGGGAAAACTCTGGCACCTCCTTGTCACTGTGGCACAGCTGGAGTGAGAGGATCCAAGCAGGGAAGGAAGGGATGGCAGAGCCGTGTGACATCCCACTGAAATATGTTTGACATGCAAGAATTGCAGCTCATTCAAATCCACCAAGTGGTTCAAGTGCTGAGCAAGGGCCGAGGGCAAGGCTTGACCTCCCCAGGAAGGGAAAAGGCAAAATCCTGGCGGCTCCAAAGGTCCCCTGAGGCCAAACCCTCTCCCAGTGAACTCTATCCCAGTAGCCTAAAGCTGCAGCTCCTCTGGGTTGCTGCTGTCAGGGGAGTTCCACAGGGAATCATCAGTGAAACAGCTCAGCTCTCCAGCAGCAGATGGACCTGTGTGGATGAGCTGCATCAGGTTTCTGTCCTGCTCCATTTTAGTGGTGATATTTTCACTAAAGCAAAATGAAAATAAGCAGCGTTCAGTGCAAGTATCTGCTGTATAAATATTTAGCCAAGGAAGAAAAAGTGTCCTTGTGTGCAACCACAGGTGCACAGACAAACACTCAGCACCAAATTCCATCAAATAGCCTTTGGACAAGAAGCTGAGCAGTGTTTGGACAGATGGCCAGTTTTTCCATAAATGCTTCATTTTACTTCTATTGTTTTATTCAGGGCAGGGTGCTGCACTGTAAAAAAAAATTATCTATAGCATCCCTTTTATTTAGTGCTTTCCATGAATTATACAAATAAGAGTTTACCACAGTCCATGAATACATTGCAGGGTCACTAAAACTTTCAAGGCTCTCGAATCCACAGTGCTGAGCACGGGCTGTGGGAGTCCTGCCTGCAAAGAACCAACTGGGAAAGCTGAAAACCTTGGGGGGCCAAAACTGAAAGACTGAAGAGTCCCATAAAACCTAAGAGAGGCATTATTAAAAAAAAAAAAATAAAAATTAAATAATAACTTCAGTGTCAGTGAAATCTGAAATAGAGGGAGAAATTCTTTCAGCTCCTGCAGCCAGCTGGGGCAAGTTCCTCGGTATTTCTGCACTGGGAAAGTTCTTCCCTTTGGCTATAAAGCAACTCATGCCTACAAGAGAGGAGAAAGTTGATAACCAGGATTAGGTGAACTGGTTTAGATAAAGAATTGACTTGAACCTCTGCCCAAGGTTTGAACCCAAGGCTTGCTTTTAAAATCGGTTTTAGGAGGTTGTTTTCCTACTTTCCTTTTTTCCTGGCTCACCCTTCTCCAAAATCTGTTCTTCTCCATTCTGGGTGAAATCAGATGTGCATCCCAAAACACCTTTGTCTTCTATTTGAAGGAACCTTGTAGCTCCTTTCCAGTCTCCTGATTTTCCAGGATTTGCCTGAGCTCAGTCACATTGCTGGAAGTTGCTGCTTCTCCTGTAACCTGATTGTGACATTCCAGGAATATCACCAAGGAATCTTTGGATAAAATTACTACATAACATGGAACATGGGAAGAAAAGGAAGGTTTTCAAAACATGTTAAGAGCAAATCCAGGCAATATCAGGTAAGAAATCATTTTGAATCAGCTGCTCTGTGTGTACAACACACACCCCACTGCTCTTGCTCCCTGTCAGGCAGCACAGTGTGACAAGGGAGACCAGCTAAAGAATGAATTTTCCCTCTTGCCATTGCCAGCCATAGGTGTTTGGGTTTTTTCATTCTCTCCTTCCAGCATTCTTACAATATGCACATCCAAAAATCCAGTTGCCAACAACTGTGTGATATTAAAGCCCAAGCTGTTGGCAAAGTGGTAACGGTGTATTTGTCACTACTTAAACCACATATTTGTTCTCAGAACATCAAGAACATCCATTGGGATATTTTTCCCCACAATGGCTTCGAAAAGCATCACATTTCTGCTGCAAATCTCTTCTCTAAGTTAATGCAGTGCCATCAATAGACAAGGTGGGTCTGTCTCCCCTCATATTCCTGCTATTTCTGACTGTACTTTGTCACACTTGAGTCCTTGTAGCTCGAGATTCGGGCTCTGAAAGTAGCCAGAAGCAGGTGTAAAGTAATATCAGGAGGGGATTTACTAGGAACAAACAAATAATTTAAGACCTTTATCAGAGAGAACTGCAAGTCACATTTTTGTGATGCCCCTGTGTCAAAAGTGTCATCTCTACTGTCCTGTTTAAACTACCCAAAGTGGACACACCATTCAGGAGCTTCTCTACCAACTCTTTCTGCTCCCAATCTTCCCAAGACACATCTCCTGACTGTTAGAAAAATCCTGTTGTATCTTTAGCATCTCAGATTTTCTGTTGTCCCCATCATTCTTCTGCTCCTTATTCCCTTGGGAATAAGGGCTGGGGGAATCAGAAGAGCAGCTGTTGAGTTGACAAAGCTGATGGGAGCAGTGAAAAGTCATCAGTGGGGATGTCACTGTGAGTGATAAACACTTTCCCAGGAGAAAAGAAATGATAACAGCTCATTAAATGGGAAAATGGTATTAGAGTGTGCTGAGTTTCAAAGGTTTATATCTCTATTCTCCATCTTGGCTCAGAGTCTTTATGGTAAAATGATGTTTTATGGTTTCTTGAAAGGTATTTGGTGAAATATTTCAAGCCCTAGTAAAGAAAAAAACCCCACTAACAGGCAAACTCATTGCCAATAGAATTTTGTCTGACATCTACAGGAAAACTTCAGCCACCCCACCCTAACACTGAAAATAAAACCACTGCAGTCAATGCAGTTGTCCTTCTAATTCCCCTGGGTTTATTTGCCTGCTTTAAAATGAAGAGCTGCTATTCCCAAAGTTTTAGGAGTACATGGAGTTCAGCACTAATGCAAGAAGAGCAAATCCTTAACCACATTTCTAACAAATACACTGATTTAGCAATATGAAGATTAAAGACGGGTCACGTTGAAGCAATTCAGGTAGGAAAAAGTTGCCCCTGGAATCCTCTGCGAGTCTCTGGGAAATGGAGCATCTGCTGATCTCAGGAAGGTGAGGGGACTGAATGGGAGTGGAAAATGGTGTGGACAGGGCCGTGTTTGGCCACCCTGAGTCTCCCCAGGTAGTTGGGATGCTCTGCAGATGCACAAAGCTGGTCCTACATCCCACCAGCCCCCGGAACCTCCTGGCAGATCTGGGGGCACTCAGCAGCTCTGGGCTGGACTGTCTCACTCCCAGTGCTTCCACATCCTAAATCCTCTGAAGAAACTCTGCTATTCAAAGGTCCTTAAATCATGGGCTCAGGATGATGCACTTCATCCAAAAATTTCAACTGCTCTGACATTTTTAGGGGCTTCTGTAGCCACAACATTCCTTGACCTGTATGGAGACCACATATCTGTGTAATGCACGAAGCTATTGCTCTTTGAGACCCTTTTTTTGAAAGTTTTTTAATTAAACAGTTAGTTCAGGCACCAAAAGGACTTCCTGAATGCAGTTTCAGAACACTCCTCTAAAGCTGCACTGTTTTCTGAGAAGAGACAAACTTTTTTAGCACTTGAACACACACTTAGAAAGATCTATAAAGCTGCCAGTCAGGCATCAAATGTATCTCTGCAGATAGTCTCTTTTCTAAAGCCAAGGGGGTGGTATCAATCAGGGAAGAAAGCAATCCTCCAATGCAGCAGCCATTCCTGCTCCATTATTCTTTAAATATTTAGCTAATTTAGGAGAAAGGCAAGATGAAAAAAGGATAATCGATCTGAGCTAACACAAGGCTTAAATTTGATCTGCCTTTTCTTATTTCTCTTCCAAGATACCAGGAGATGATGAAATATGGTTTAAAAATGAGCATAATGTACCCTCGAATGAACAATAAACAGCTGAAACCAGCTCATTCTTTTTAAGTGGTGCTGATGTGTAATCCTGTAACACTTAACATTCATTTGAATATGAAAAGACTTCAGGCTGGAGGTGCTAATAAGAACACCCCACACTTCAGCTCCAAACAGACGTGGCAATTGGTATTCCAATAAGGGGAAGAAAAAAAAAAAAAAAAAGAAAAAAACTAAAAAAAAAGGCTGTTCAGTCTGGAGGAAAGAAATACCTTCACTCCTACACTGCATCCATTTACTGCACACGTTTTAGCATCACTAATGCAAGCCATGCTCGAGGAAGACAATTTAAATTGCCCTTCAAAAGGCAGAAAAAGGAACGTATCATTAGCATGACACCTCCACTCCTCTGAAACGCGTGAAGGGTTGGTTGTGCCGCACAAAGGTACAGGTAGGTGTAAATGAAAAATGCATTTTGTGCTCAGTGATAAGGAAAATGTGGAAAGAGAAATGCCGGGGTGACAGACTGTTTCTGCTTTTCCTCACCCCGGAGATCTGACAGCTTCACGTGGAAGCTCCATTATAATAAGGTTGGAATCCTTTACCTACTGGGAATGTGGGACGTGTACTCGCTGGTGCTTTCATAAGGGAAAAAATAAAACCCCAACAGAAACCAACTCGTCACTGTGTGTTGTTCTCTCATCTCCTGGGAGCCTCATCAACTTTTTCTGTCTTGTCAAAGTAAATTTTAATTGCCACAGAATGGCATTTTTTTCAGGGCTACCTTTTTTTCAGAGCCAAGGTCTAACTTCAGTTCCTGTGCATAAAAGAAGGTTCTGTAAGAAATCTGGAATGCGTCTTGAAAACAAAATCCTCAAGAAAATTCAGCTTTAAGTGTCTTGATTTTTTTTTTTTATCTGATTAAACGATTCCCTGAGTTTACCCAGAAGTCAGTAAGAAATCCAAGTACAACACTCATTTTTTTTGTGTGTGTGTGAACTGCTTCTCTCATCTCTAACTCATCAAATCCAGTTTGACTGACAAACAGCTACTTCTAAAAGCGAAGGTGTCCCAGAAAAACCGTGTGTGTCTGCCTCCAGATAAACATTTGCTTTATAAATTAGAAATTCTCAGTATGAGCCACTGGAAACTTGAAGGGGGCTGAGGGGAGGGAAAGTCAAGAGCATAAATGGCAACGAACAAATCAGCATTTACTCATGTCCTCTGATAGATCAGTTTTGTTTTATCTTAATTGTTTCAGATTTGATCATTGTAGATTCAGGGCACATTTTTGCTGAGGCTGTTTGTGGAAGTCACACATTCCATGGGTGTTCTCAGGGAAGGAGGAGAACACTTGCTGTATGAAAATTAGTTATGGGAACACCTTAAGCAATTTCATGGAAAACCTCAGGAACAGCCAAGCCAAGTTTTAGGCTACAAAGGGGAACGATAAAGATAAGTAGCTCTGAAAATATGTGGTGGAACAAAAAAGCTGCACAATAAACCCTGAACTTCTCTCCCTGTGAGCTAAAATAAGGGAAAATTGAAGCTTGTAAATGGATTCTAATATTAGGTTTGCTGATATGAATTTGTTAAAGCACACAAGTCACTAAAATCTTCCCTCTCTTCCTCGTGCAGGAATCCTGATTTGATTATGTCCTCAAACCTGCTCTGAGACACAGGATTGCTGCTGCTTCTCTCTGTCCTTTTAGGAGCTTTTTTTTTTTCCACCATGACTTTTATGCTTTCGCCACTGTTCAAAAATATCTTCTAAAATCTGATGTAATAAAGCCAGAATTACATCCCTGGGCCCTCAGAAAGATCAATAAGTAAGTTAATTTCCTGAGTGGCCACACAGCTCCTGGTTTGTGAGAGAGGAAAAAGGACTAAAGGACACAGAAATATGGGCCCAGAGAGCAAAGCTGATTCCTGCAGATGCAGGCACTGAAATCCAATCTGTGCTCAGGTGGAGCCTCTTCTTTCACACCCAGACACATCCACAGCTCTCAGAAATAGGAGGGAAGGAACACACAAATTTCTTCCACTATTCCAATTTAGCCCAGGATCACTCTCCCCAAAACCAGCTGCTGTTTCCAACTAGATACCCAATGAAGAAAGTTTGCTATGGCACACAAAGCTCATCCCTGGGTGTTGTTTTCCTTGCAGGCACATAGATTGGGTGGCACAGAAACATTTACCTGTGCAGACATATAAACATTTTGGGTGTGATGTGCTCCCTCCAGCAAGTCCAGGTGCCTTTTGTCATTCACTTTGTGCCTTATGATATCAAGTCCTGGTTGAAACTCCAGAAATCCACAGTTTTCCCAGCATTGGGGAGTGGCTGAGAATCAGGAAATTACACCCCTGTCCCCAATAATGACATTTGCAGACTTGCTTGCTTAAGGCTTTGAAGGCTTTTGGGTGTCCAGCATCTAAAGTCACGACATTATATTGGATTTTAGCATCACTGCTATTAGGAGAGCAAGGGCTCCACTGTCCCACTCCATGAACATCTCATGTATTTTTTCCTGCTGGGAATTATGACCTACCTGTCCGGATTATCAGTGATTCAGTGGTAGCACTGCAGTATCAGAATGCATTTTGTTCCCGTTGCTCTCAGGACAAAGCAGTTGACTTTATTTTCACTGCCCTATATTTCTCCTCCCCTCGTTTTGCTGTCCCCAGCAGCCGTCCAAAGATCGTTCACTAACATCAGCCTCTCTGCCCTTTCATTCCCCTTTCAATTTAGGATTTCTCTTGGCTTTAAAGGGAAAAAACAGCTCCTCACAATTTTTTCTCTCAACAACTTAATGGCTTTGTAAACATCTGATTTAAATACCGTTAAACAACTCCTCATCATTAGGAAAAGTGTTAGCAAAGGAAAGTTACTCACTCCCAGGGCTGCTGGATGTTTAAGAAGTTTCATTTTTCCTGCCCTGCGATCCCTAAAACTGGATACTCAGACAAAGACTCCAGGTTCCACATGGTCCATAACAGCCAGAACCAATGACACGGGCATGGAAAATGCAAGAGTCTTGCCAACTGACACTTGTTACTCATCTAGTCTCACCAAAGCCCCAGTTCTAACTTGAGGGCTGCCTGGAGCAGTTACTTCATCAGATTTGTCTGGGGGCGAGTTCTAGAAATTGCCATCTGGGGTCACTTCCAGGAGAGAACTTAATGAGTGCTGAAAAACCATCATATTCAATTTAAGGAAACACATCCAGCTTCTGCACTGCTGCCACAGTTTTACATTTGCAAGATTCAAATGGAGGGTATAAAAAGCTCTAAGAGGAATCAAACCCACTCTCACAGCCCTATGGCATAAAGGGTAACACGGATAAGTTTTCCTAAGCAGCCTAAAAAAAAAAAACAAAAACGTTTACACTAAAAGATGTAACAGATACACAACTGTGCTCAAATATTTTTATTTGTCTAACATAAGGAATAAAACAAGTTACAGCAAAGCACGAAATCTGATGAGGATTCTACCTTAAGGAAAAAAAAAATTGTCTTTTGTAATAACAAATAGTTGGAAGCAGCTCGCTGCTCTCGCGACATTGTTCCCTTCAGGACAAGTCCAAACTGTTCAACATTATGAAAACTCTGCCTATTGCTTTGTACCAGAAAATTTATTACCCCCAAATCATTTACAACAGACAGCATGCATTCCAAAACTGATTTGTTACTTTAGGCCACAACAACTGGCTTTCAAAGCTTAAAGAAGCCATTATACTGTGCAAGGGAGAGCAAGAGAACGAGACACACGTTAGGGACGACTTCAGATGGAATGCCATTAAAAAGTTGAGATGGAGGAAGCCTAAAAAACACGGCCCCACAATTCCCTGGGACTATTCTTGGCACAGTGGGCTGAGGGGGAAAGATTGAATATGATTTTTATTTCATCAAGTGAGCAAGCATTTGTCACAATTTCAGCAACCTGCATTCTTGGGTGGGGAGAAGGAAACAAGGGAAGTCAAATATGATTAACACAGGAACTCTCCTGTTTGGGAGATGTTATTACCTGCTTACACAGTACATGTCATTTGTTTTACTCTGGTGCAGCACAAAACAGAATTTGTGTGTTCAGCACTACTCTGTTTCTCTTATTTTGTTACAAGCAACAACAGGCGCTTGGGTCGGTTTGATTTATTTGATTAAAAGGCCTTAGACATTTTCCAGCTCTGGAGGCCACTGAGATTTGACTTCCCTGGCCTCATAGTTTTCCTAAGATCAGAGGGGGTGTTACACCTCAAGAACCAGAGCCTATAAACAGTTTTCTCGAGGCAGGTTGTGGGTGCAGCATCCCAGAGCTCAGGGCAGAGGGTGCAGAGCACTGCACTGCTGGGAAAAGATGATCCTGGATGATGCTGGACCGGGCTAAACATCTGCAGTTCAACATCAAAGAACTGATGAAGAAAGGCAAGATGTAGAAAGCTCCCTCCGTGCTTGATTTACAGCCTCTTTAATCACAAGGGACAATTCTCAGGATTTTTTTTTTTTTTAATTCTCTGCACATTCATATCATGAAGAGCCTTTTTCTACTAAGTTATCCCAAAATTTGAGAGGTAGCACAGAAACAGCGCACAGAAGTGTGATGTGTATTTGGTTAGCGTTTGAAAGTCTGGATTTCTTTGAACTTAGGCAAACCCAAACAGCTCAAACAGAGCTTAAAACTGTAATTCTATATGACCAAAATACAGGAAGCTGCTTTGAAAAGAAAACAAAACCCTGCAGCACAAGTGTGAGCGACGGGGCCGTGGGTGCTCGGCTGCCTCTGGGTTGGCCCCAGTAACTGAGCTCTTTGCAGGTGACACTTTGGGTTGTTCTGAGTTTAACACGTGGGTGTTTTCTGTCAAAGCCAGGGGACAAAGGAGCCCCAGCACCACTCAGCTCCTCATCAGCTGCTCAGGGACTGAGCAAGCTACAAACTAGATTCCCTTATCCGCTGCCTCTCTCTGTGCCTGGAGTCACCTTCCAGTGCTCCATCCCATAATCACATCATCACAGCTCCTGGAAATGGATTGGTTTTATTTTTAAAGCTGTTAAACATCTGTTCTTCCTTGGACTTCAACAGCTTCCCTCTCTCTCCCTCTATTTGTTTACTTGTTTTTATCCCACACCTATTTTGCTTTTCAGTTCCCCCTCGAAATATTGACTGTAAGAAAATCTGAACTGTTCAAACCCAATCCGTGCTATTCTGAGCTCTCTGCTGCACAATGAAGTCTAGAGTAAAAAAAAAAAAAAAAAAAAAAAAAAGAGAGCAGCATTACCTACCATTCTAATGATTTCCAAAGCTCCCATTTAAGATGTGGGTCTTGTGTGATCTTTGTCCAAGAAAAGTCATCAGTGACCTTCATGAGATGAGTTTGGGCACACAGACTACAGGGTTAGCAGGGGCTTTTATAGTGCACAGAACCAAGGCTGGTACAGGTGAGCACTTACATCCAGTAACAGCCAGAGGGGCTTTCAAGGAGCTGAAATCCACCTTTTTTTTTTTTTTCTTTCCTACAGTAACATTGCATCTTAGTGAAGATAATGGGACATCCTCAAAGAAAACGCCTGGTTTGTTCATAATAACAACACATGGACAGGCTGAGAGAGCTGGGGGGGTTCACCTGGAGAAGACAAAGCTCCAGGGAGACCTGAAAGCCCCTTCCAGTGCCTAAAGGGGCTCCAGGAGAGCTGGAGAGGGACTGGGGACAAGGGATGGAGGGACAGGACACAGGGAATGGCTTCCCACTGCCAGAGGGCAGGGAGAGATGGGATATTGGGGAGAAATTCTTCCTTGTGAGGGTGGAAAAGCCCTGGCACAGGTTGCCCAGAGAGGGTGTGGACTCCTCATCCCTGAAGGTGTTCAAGGCCAGGCTGGAACAGCCTGGGCCAGTAAAAGGTGTCCCTGCCCTTGCAGAGGGTGGAACTGGATGAGCTTTAAGGTCCCTTCCAACCTAATCCAGTCTGGGATTCTATGATTTGTATTCTGGCATCTTCCCATGTGCATGTTCTAAAAACCATTTGTAAACAAGGGCAAGTTCTGAGCTGTAAATTCCCTCAGAAACAAGGAAAGCAGCCCCAGCCCAGGCCCAGAGCACAGATCCCCTGCGTGCTGCAAATCCAAACACTGCCACTCAAGCACATGCAGCCACACAAAATACTACTAGAAAGCACCCAACCCCGAGTTAATCCACACCCAAAGTCCTGCTTTGCAGCCAATCTCTGCATCAAACCCTCCACGAGGTCACGTGAGGAAAACGCAGCAACGCTTCCAGTACGAGCACAGCTTCCAGTCCTCACTTGCAATTTGTAGTGTCAAGTGTTCCACATGGCCCTGTTTGTGAGCCAAGAGTCCAAAGAGCCTGTTTCCAGTTTCAAAAACAAACAGCCTCTGGGGTTTTCTGGCTTCTCTGGAAGCAGCAGTTTGCAGTGGGGAGGTGGAGATCAGCACCAGGGATCAGTCATCAGCCTTTGTGGCACCAAAGCCAGGTGTTGAAAATATGGGTTAAAAGGCCAACTTTTAAAGTCCTGAAGGGTAGGATTTTTTTTTTTTTTTTTCCCTCACATTTCTGGTCACTTAGTAGCTGGATATGAAAACAAGCAGTTCTGATTACTACTACACTGGAGAACTTGGTTAATCAGACAAATGAAATACATTCACAGCCATCACAGTCAGCTGTGGGTACCAAAGACTCTCTTGGCCCTCTGTGATAACTTAGGGCCACATCCTTATTAAAAACACATGCACAAAACAAAACTTTCAGCTGCATGTAAGCACCCTGGTAGGAGAAGAGACCCATTTAGAGGATGCTGAAATATAATTACATCATATATCCATTAGAAGGATGGTCTCTGCAGCTCCCAGAGATCTTGGCAGAGCATTAAAAGCCTGTCAAGGTTGACCACACAGTAACTGAAGGGGAGGAAGAAAAAAAAAAAAAAAACAAAAACAAAAAAAAAATCAAACCACAGCAAAAGACTGAAAAGGGATTTCTAGAGTGCTTTTGCATTTGTCTTTGATCTAAAATAGAAATGGTCTTTCTGGAAGTGTACCTAAGACAAACAAGGGAGAAAGTACCCAGCGTACCTTCAAAACCACTCCCCCAAAAACCAGGGGGGTTCTCAGCAGAATCCTTTCCTCTCCAGGACACCCCTATGCCCTGTCCCCACCTCCAAGGACTCGTTTCACTGGATGGTGGGAGCCCAAGGTTGAAACTGTAAGAGTGAAAAAGCTCTGCAGAACTGCTACTGAAAACTTTTACAGTCCCAACAGAGCATCCATTTTCCTTCGTTTGAAGTCTGAAAGTTGTTTCCAACTGCTGTTCAGAGGGGGTTTTAAGGGGACAGAAAAACATTTGTGTTTCTGGTCGGTTTTAGAATCACAGAATGGTTTGGGTTGGAAGGGACCTTGAAGCTTATCTGGATCCACCCCCTGCCATGGGCACAGACACCTTCCACTAGCCCAGGTTGCTCAGAGCCCTGTCCAGCCTGGCCCTGAAATTAATTTGCAATTTAATAAAACCAGATTTCGATCAACTCATATCCAGCTGAGAGACTGCACAAGTAAAGAAAACTATCCTTGCTCTCCTCTTCCACTTCCCACCTCTCAGAGCTCTCCAGTGCAATTCCAGAAACCCAAGCTCAGGTTTGGATACCAAGTTTGGCTTTTCCTTTGAGGATGCTGATGGTACAAGTCATTAAGAGAAGCTCCTCACTTGTTAAACTCCATCACTACTAACAGGTTTGCAGATTGATGCAGCCCCTTTACATTGGTCTCTCTTTACAGATGGGCTTGTTTTTGATGCTGGAAGTGAAGGGGCTCATTTGTGAGTCAAGAGCCCCCTCTCTTCAGTAGGGTGTCCTAATTTCTGATTCCAGAGCTTCTTCCCTCAACACCGTCCCTCCTGCTCTTCTGCTATGAGTAATTCATGTTGGAAGAACAGACAGAGAGCAAAGACAAAGTTTAAACCTAAACCTGACACTTGGAGGTTCTAGAGAAAGGGTTTTGGTTCCATGTCCTGCACTGGGGTTTATAACTCACTAAAAAGAAGATAGGTCTCGTGCTGGAGAGCCAGGCCTTTCTGCTCAGGTTCAGGTGTGTTAGTCTGCATTCCTCAGCTAACTCAGAACAAAGCAGGTTCACATCAGCTCATACTTCGTGCTTTCACCAAGGTTTGTCCTGAGCCTTCATCCCCGGGTTTGACTCCAAGAATACTCTTGACACCTCTTTTCAACCCTTATGGCTCTGCACTGAACTTGAACAGATTTGATGTTCTAATCCCCTCTATTGATTTCTAGGCATGTTTTCGAATCGTTAAATGATTTTAATCCTTCATTTGGAACAAAGGGCCTGGCACGGGGCCTCCTCCCAGAGCAGCTGAGCTGTGGCAAGCACAGAGACCGGGAGAAAACTGCAAGGGTTGTGTCAGACCCAGGAGCTGAAAATGATGCCTCAAATCCAGCCAAAGACTCTGAAAAGCAAAGCTGAGGTTTACAGCTGTTTGACAAGTCACCAAGGCTCCCCAGCCACCTTTCCTGAGGGTCTCCCTCCAGGGATGGGAAGTTAGAGCAAGGCCTGTTCTAAGGAACATTTCTTTTTGTGCATCATCTTGCTGGAAAAGAACTTTGGCAATCTGCTATTGCTGTCAGTCACTGGGAGCTCTACGTGTGCAGGCAGCTGAGCTCAGAGCACAGGTCCTTAAAGGCTTCAAAAGCAGCTTTGAAATGTTAATGGGGCTTTGTCATAAGGGCCAGAATGTGTCAAAGATGCAGATGACACAATTAAGCACTGTTGTTTCTAGTCCTTGATTTTAAATTTTGATTTATTTGTAATATTTACCCAGACCTGCCAACTTCAACCCTATCCAGTTCTTAGTGAATTCGGCTTTCCCTATAAAGCTGCATCTCCAACAAACACTTTTCCAAGCATAGAGGGAAGTTTTATTTTTAAATGCCCTTTTGAATGGGGACTCTTTTAGGATGCTTCACCATCCTATTGTATTTCAAGTGTTCCCACTGTCTTATTGTTATTTAAAGGATTTCTTGCCAGGCATGCTGGTCCAAAGGCCGTCCTGAAAACCAGGCAGCCATCTCAATGCCATCATATGCCTTGGAACACAGAAAACATACAACATGTACAAAATAAAAGAGATCCTTAAAGTCTGCCCGTTGCTGTCACAGCAGGAAAGCCCAAAGCTGCACATTTATTCTGCCTGGAACAGTTCTCTTTCTGCAAGAGTGGAAAGGGAAGGATTCCAGTCACTGCCTCCCCCTCTGTTCCACTTACTGTAGGCACGATCAGAGAAGAGCCAATTTGGATATGAAATACCAAATGTTCTGGATGAAAAATTTTAAATTAATTTAATATATCCATTGGTAACTCCCCTGCTTTCCTCGAAGCAGGGACTTATCCCAAGAATTACCACACTTTCACTACAGAATTGGCCTTCTTAAATGTGAACAAGTGACCAAAAGAAACATGAATTAACAGCCATGCATTTTGAATTTTGTCTCATTATCTCACCTTTTTATTGACAACACGACATAAAAATGATGAGTAAGTTCCTCTTTGCTTCACTAGTCTTAAAAAAAAATAACAAACAACCCAAATAAACCAAACCAAACTAATGCAAAAACCCCAAAACTCACAAAAAAACCCCCCTGACTCCCCCCATCCAAACACAGCTCTGTTGCCCCAATGCATCTTCCAGCCTAGAAAATTGGTTTTCTGCCTCTGTGGAGGAATAAAAGACAAAGCCAGAGCATTCCAACTTTCTCACTCCAAGCTTATAAGGATATTGATACCGATCCTGCTGCAAGTTCCTGATTCCCACTCCCCACAGAAACCAAAACTCCACAGACCTGCACATTATCATCTCCCAGAGACCAGCAATCTTTACAGAATCAATATAATACATTGGAAATAAAAATAAAAACAGCAAATGCACAACCAAGTTGCCTTTATTATCTTAAAATTTTTTTTTGTTAGAATTAGAGTCAATTGGTTAGGAAAACTGACAAATTTGAAAAGATGGAGAAAGCAAAAAAGACAAACAAAATGAATGCAAATAGGGTTTAGATCAGGCTCTTCCAGCCAGACTTCAGCAGGCACAGTGACACAGAACCAGTTCCACTAGATGGCAACCTGAATGTGAGCATTCCTGCCTCAGCACTGATCCTTGGGCCTTCCTGGCCTCCCCCCCTGCTTCCTGTCAAATGAATATTGATCTTTTAGATGAAACACAAAACTCCTTCTTTACCTGTGTGCTTTTCACAACTGAAAACATCGCCCGGAGCGCCGTGGGGTTGTGATCTCATCCTGCTCCTGATCTGCAGCTCTGCTTCCACTCAGCCCTCATGCAAATAGTCAAAAGGTGAGAAATAAAGATTTGAAGTGGGTAATTGTGCAAGAGTGGGTGTAGGTGCAGAGCAAGAAAAGCCAGCAGGCAGAGGTTGCCACGTTCACACTCATCAGGCAGCACTTGGGGGATAATGATTTTGCACAGCTCCAGAACGCCAAAGCAATCATCTTTTACCCTTTCTATCGGTATTTTAATCTCCTTGCACTCCAAACATGTAAACTTGCCTCAGTGTGCCAGCTGCAGAGCCAGTCAGCCGTGGGGAGCATTGCCAACAACAGACTCAGCCAAGTTCTGAGCGCGAGCAGCACAAGAATCTCCCCAGATATTCCAACCACGCTGTGGCAAAGTCTCCATCACGAATATCAAGGCCAACTCCCTCCCATCATCACTTCAGAAAACACAGAAGGGAGGGTTGGTTATGCCACTAACACACTGGCAACAATTTAATGTAATCCAATAAAGCTCTTTTCTTTTCTTGCAAACCAGCGTGTTCCCCACAAAGAACTATTGCTTTATAGATCGGGCTGCTTTTGATGTCACCTTTGATCAGATGTGCTCCCAAACTTCAATAGAGCTATTTCAGAGCAGCACCTGCCTGGGTGACATCAGAATCCAGACCCGCACGCTAACATGCTTTTAATTTGTGCATTGACTGAGAAGATTTGTCCCTGATTGCAACAGCTGTAAATGAGCAGACAGACAACTTCCTAAAAATAGCCAAAGTGCAGCATTAGCAGCACATCCTGCCCACCTACTGCATTTTTGTTTGTTAAAAATGGATGAAGTGCAAAACCCACCCAGCACAGGACAAGGCAAGAGCCAGCCCCTGCCCTGGAGAGCTGATATCCAGGCCCTTTCACAAGCACTGTCTGTGTTCGTGTGCTCCATTTCCCTGTCACGGGGAGGCAAGTTGGAGAAGATTTAACTGACACAGAGAGATGAAATACCTGCACAGAGCATATGATTAGTGGAACAAGGAAGAGAACCAAACGTTGTTACCATGCTCCAGTATGAGCCTTGTGATCTCCCAGAGGATGTGGCACAGACAGTGTCACCCCACAGCCCTGCTCTGAGCTGGTTTCTCTCTGCAGATCCCCACCTTTCTCTCACTTTCAAAAGAGCATCTTGATCATGGTTCCATGGCCCTTCATCACTAAACACCCCTGGCACAACTGGGATTTACAAGCACACACTCAAACCATCCCATTTAACTGCAACTTCAAGGCAAACCATCACCAAGCAACCATGGTGACGTATCAACATCATGCTGTGGAACACTTTAATGCAAATCTTTGCTTAATACAAATCTGTGCCTTTTTTTTCCCCCCCATATTCTATTCTAAGGAGGTTTACAATGTCCAAAGGATGAGGAGCAGAAAGTAGACTGGAGCTGGTAGAGGTTTCAGTGCCATCAGCTCCAGGATTTCTTGCAAGCCCTGAGCGTGGGGGTGCATTGCCCTTTGCACTGCCACTCAATCCTGCAGAGTGCAAGTTTATTAAGAGCTGCATTTTGACTGATGGCACATCATATAATGTTAAAAACATTTTCTGGTTTTGCAATATTTTAAAGACAAGCAAGATAATGCATGACAATCCAGGCCCCACTGTTAATTAAACTTTTGATCTCTTCACAGTTCCAGTAGACTAGAAAATTAATCCAGCTGATAAAAGACTGGAGTTAACTACCAGTGCTAGAAGGAACTCTTAATTTCTAAATCAAATCCCCTTGTCCCAGCAAACCTCCATCTCTTTTTCAGACTGACTGAACAACAGTTGTTTTACACAGAGCTGGGTGTGTGTATGGTCAGAATTCAGTAGCAGGAAACAAAGACATTGTTCAGCTTAGACTGATATTTCTGAAGTCAGAGAACATGAACTGCATAGAAGGTGAGACTGGAAAAAAAACCCCAAAACAAACCCAAGAAATTTCCTAAACCCCAGCAAACCTACAAGGTGCCCTTCAGTTATAGATTTCCTCAGAGGGGTGAGAAATGGTTTAGTGGTGCTGGGCTGATGGTTGGACCTCATGAACTTAAAGGTCTTTTCCAGCCTTAATGATTCTGTGATTCTAAAAACTCACACAAACCCAGTTTGCTTGGCAACTGACTCCATCTGCTGCTTTCCTCCCGGGTGCCCAAGGGAGATTTTTAGCTGGTGACAGATCAGATTGTCACCTGCTGACAGAGGAGAACCAGGATGCTCAGAACCCCCGGGATGCCACTTTGCTTCCCAGCCACCCAAATTCCCTGTGAAGCACCAGACTTGGAGGCAAACAGAAACACACTGCTCTGAATACCTGCAGTGGAAGATTTGCAGGGCAAGACAAAAAGCCAGTTCTGCAAAGCTGGAAGGCAAGAGAACATTGAGATAGGAGGTTAAAGCTGCAGAAGAGGCATGAAGAAAACTGGCTGTAACTTCTCAACATATGAAGAAGGAGGGGCAGATAAAGTGCCCTTTACACCCAAAACAAGGTGTAAGGGAAGGGGCATGGTTTTCATCTGCGTGGGTGACAGCACCCTTTTAGTTTAATCCACTCAACACAAGAAGTACAAACAGTGTTTTCTACCAACACAATTTGCTTTTCCCATCTCTTTTTTTTTTTTTTTTTCAAGCCTTTTTTGCTCCTATTCCAGCTGGAGATGCACTCCTGGCACTCCTGCACACGGTGCCCTGAGAGCCCCTCAGACAGATTTGTTTGAACATCCTTTGGAGAAGGACGAGAAGGAAAGAGCTCTACAATTTCCAGACAAGGAGAAATTAATTTGTTTGCAGAATGACTCCATGGCCATGCAATGAGCTGAGGCAAGAGCAGGAAATCCTGAGGCAGGATTTCGACTTGGGGCAGAACCTCCACTGGAGAGCTGCCAGATAAAGACTTTCTGGAAAGAGGGAAGGGATGGGGGGAAGATTAATTAAAAAACATAAGTCAAATCCAGAAAACCATAATTTATGGCTAAAGGAAAAAAAAAAAAAAAAGAGTCTAATTTGCCATAGTTTTAAAATGGAGAGATGATACAGAAAAGACTGAGCTACTACTGGTCGAGTAAAGATTAGGAGCTCCAGACAGAAGTGGGAGGAAACACTCCACAATTATCTCCTCTGAAGGCAGCAAAATAGAGATAAATCTGTGTTTACAAACACATTTCCTGAGTTTGTTCACTAAAAATGCAGTTTTTAGAGCAATAAACTTCCCACAGATAAGTGTCCTGGCTGGGGAGGCACTGGAGTGTCCCAGGTTGGGATTGAGGAGTGGGAATGCCACAGGAGAGCAGCTGGCACAGGGGTACTTCAGTGCATGTAAAGGGAGGTGATAAATCATTTAGAGCTTCAGGGATTAGAGACTCCTGCCAAACCCTCAAAAATGCTTGAAACTTGATAAGAAAGAAACAAACAGAGAAAAAGTCAATACTGTGTAAGAGCTATTTCTCCAACTTGGGCAGTATTAATTAAAAAAAAAAAAATAAATCAGAGTATTAAATGCAATTTATCCCAGGCTTTGTTATTGTGCACAATCTGAAAAAAACACTGGATAACACTGATATTAAATCCCAAGGTTGTGCATCCAATTATTTCATTGACATCAGATGGTTTACATGCAGAAGCCACCCCTGATGATTTTTCTGCTTCTATGACAAGGGACAAGGGGGTGTTAATTATCTACCTCTGGCATAAATTGTAATTCCATTGAGATACTTTGAAAAACTGCTTTCAAAATTGAAATAAGCAAGGACTCCTGAGCTGGTTAAAGCAGCAACAACTTTTTTTTTTTTTTTTTTTTTTTTTAAGAAAAACTTTGACTTTTTTTTCTACCAAAGAGTCACACTGGGGGGTATCAGGGGTCGAATCCATGTTTTTCTCCTGGCTTGGGAGGAACACTCCTGTCCCTCCACCTGCAGGGTTCTGTTACAGCTTTACACAATCCGGAGTGAACTCCCAGCTTGGCTGTACAGAAAATTATTTCCCCCCCCCCCCCCGTCTTTTTTTTTTTAGTTGTTTTAAGTTGGTTTCATAGAATTTCCCTCAGGAATTTCAAAGTTTGGGGCACAGTTCCACACTTGGTTCACCCACCACAATCCAGGTTGTCCTTCTGGGATCATAAATCCCTCCTAAAAGAATCAACAGGAAGTGCAGCACAAAGTGGAAGTGGCAGGAGCTCCACAACCCTTGCTCAGGTCATGCACAACATTAATTCTGCAAGGTGTTCCAGCACATCTATAGAACCTAAACACACAGATTTAGGTTTTCTCGTGTCTGGTAGTGTGCAGTGGAAGCTGTGATCTGACCAAGAGATCAGCTCCAAAAAGTCATTGTTGCTGAGGCTGATTTACTGAACACACAGGAAAACTTTGGTTCTAACAGAGGTTGTTATATAGTTTTATATATTTTATATATTTATAATTATAAACAGAAATATATCTTCAGAATTATAAAGATATCTTTATAAATATAAAGATAAATAATATATTTATCTTTTTAATCTATACATATTTATATATTATATTTATAAATAAATAATAAATCTTTATAGATTATATTTATAAATATTATATATTTATAAATATTATATATTTATATATTTATAAATATTATATATATTTATTTATACAGTATTGACAGAAATTAATGCCCTCCATGGACACTAAGTGGTGGAGTCAAGCACCAGGATTTTTCCAGGGTCCTGTCATGCACAATTTTGTATCTTGCCATTCTCTCTGGGACTTGCCAGCATGTCAAGCAACCTGATGGAGGGACTTGTCCCCATCCAAATGCCTCGACCCCTTTGCCTGTGGTGAAACTGCTGCATCTTTTCTGGGTAACGTTTTGTTCCAACCCATAAAATCAAAGAGAAAGTGAAGATGAGAAGCCAGTACTGAAAAAGGGGAAATTAGAACTGTAGCAGAGCAATTTCCTCTGGAAAACACGACAATTGCTCAAGGCACAAGAGCAAAGTGGCAAATCCTATTCCCCAGAGGAGTGGGATCAGCAGCAGGGTGATGCTGCATCTCTGCACTACGACACTAAGGCTGGCAGGTACAGGCAGCTCTTGTGTGCTCAGCCCCTGCTCAGCTGCTTGGCACCTTTATTTCCTTTTGATTTTATTCATTTTTTTTAATCCTTTATCACCTCGATTTCCAGCCCCAAACCAACCTCAGAGCCCGGAGCTCTGACTCACAGTGAGAATTTGTTCTGCCCCCAAGAGATTTTGTTTTTCCCTGCTCGTTCCCCACCCACACCCCCTCTCAGCCTGACTCACTCCAGCTGGTAACTCAGCCCAGCTCTGGACTCCACTCTGGGCTGAGTGGCCACATATCTTTATTGCATTTAATCTAATAAAAGGACAAATTCCCTAGATTTCCTTCAACATCCTCTTCCTTAGAAGAGCACACTTCAGCAGCCAGGACACCACAGTAAAGGTCTGTTTAGCCTCAGGACAGTGTGTACAATCCCTGCCTGCTCCCAACTTGCTGGAGCTTGTGCTGTTTTCCCTCTGTGGTCACGAAATAAAATTAAAGATCAATTTAACTGCCTGGAAGAAACAAACCTATAAATAAGTCGTCATAAAACCTTGGAAGACGAGACAGAAGGAAGAGACAAAATCCAACCAGCGAGGAATAGAGGCTGAAAATTTCGATTCCTGAACTCACGAAAGAAAAGATTGTAAAATGGAAGAGTTGTGGGAAGGAAAGGAATTCACAGTTTTTCCTGGAAGCACTTGTCAGTCACACACATGCCCTGGAAAAGGACAGTCATATATCTTAGGGTTTGTTCCCTTCTGTGCAAACAAGGAGTCCCTGCCCTGAGGACTTGACAGTCTGAGGGTGTGTTCACGCTGCTGTTGGAGGTGTGACACTTTGTTGTAGACTTCTAAACACACCATTATTTAACATCTACACAAAGAACCATTCCCCCCAAAACTCCTGCATGAGGATAACGTGGCCCAGTAAATTACAACACAGCCCTGTAAACTGTAACACAAATTCCACATTTGCAAAGATGTGCAGTTCCTGGAAGAAGAAGAGTTCTCGTTCAACCTTCTCTAATTCAGAGTGTAAAAAAAAAAAAAAAATTAAAAAAAAATAAAAGAAAAAGTACAAAGGAACCAACCTGTAACTCCAAGATTTTGGGGGAAAAGTGCTGAGTGGGATATATTGAAATAATGTTTTCATTGCATATTAAAGAAAAGACACTTTGCCAAGTTAAAAGCTTCATTAAGTCAGGGACAAAGTTCTTATCAGCTTCATTTGAACCAGGATTCATTCTCCTGAATGTGGCATGAGAATCTTGCCCGAAATTCAGATTACTCATAAACACTGACAAGCAATAAAGTCAGAAAGGCAACTCTTTGCTGCCAAAAAGAAAACAGCCTGTGGAACCCAAAGGCACCTCCATGCACATCCTTCTTCAGGACAGCAATTACAGTCTTACCATAGATTAAGCAACGTGTTCAAGGGGTGAGGGAGAGGGAAATCAAAATATTACTCAATTCTTTCACTGAGCAATTTATTTTCTCTAGTTCTCAATGTTTATTTTAGAGATTTAATATCTGATATTTCCAACTGCAGTTCTGATGCTTCTTGTGCTTCGTGGATAACTTATTAACTTGCTGGATGGAGAATTTTTGAACCTCAGATAACAGCCTGGATTGTCTGATTCCTGGATTGGCTCCCTGCCTGTATTCCAAGTCAGGCTCAACTTGCACATGTAGCCCTTGAAGTGTCTGCTCCTTTTGGGTGGGGAATTCTCTCCAGAGTACATATCCCAAGGGGTAAACATTTGTTGCTGCTTTTACTGCCTGCTGAGTGAGTTTTCTTCATTGCTGATTTGCAACATGACAAAAAACAAAGAGCAACTCAGAATAAGAAGTACCAAGACAGAAACAACTTCTGTCTCTTTCCTTAGGGTAATAAAGTGTCTTGACTGTTCACCAAACACTGAGCTTGTAAAGCATTGAGATTTTAGATGTTTGATGCTTTGCTGATTCCAAAGAACACTTTTAATGTCACTTTCGAGTGAGACTGAAAATTCTCCTGAGAAGCTGCTGTTTGGGTTTTTGTTAGCAGGGGCAAACTTAGAGCCTTGCAAACAGATCAGAATTTTCTCTGAAGTGCATTGTTTCAGGAAAAAAAAAAAAAGAAAAAAATAAAAAAAGAGGTGAGAAAGTTTCTTAAAGAGAATCCATAGCCCGTGGGTGGGTGGCACTGTGTGGTGGCAATAAGAGACAATATATTAGGGTTCCTCCAGGACTGTTTCACCTGGTAAAAAAAACAGCATAAAAGATGGTCTTCTCCCTCAAATCACAAGTTTGCCTTTTGGCCTCCCGTTATGAGATCCTGACACCTGAGATCAAAAGGGCTGTGTCCAAAAAGGTTTGAAGTGCAAGAAGAAAGAACTGGTTTTTAATGCTTCTTGTCCTGCAGTATGAAGCCTTAAAAAGAGGTCAAAAAGTCACAAGGGTATCACCAAACCCTCCTTTGCAGCAGATGGGACAAAGGTCCCCAAAATAAGGTACCCTTGGGAAGTCAACCTGAAAATTCTCTGTGTTTAAATCAGCTTTTTGATTGTGGATGGACTTTCACTTCTGGTCGATGTCTCTGAGCAGCTTAGTCAATATTTGAAACCGTATAAGGAAAGAGTCATCCAAGGATTCATCCACAGCCAATGCCACCTCCAGGTAGTTCTTCTCAAACCATCATGTCTACAGATGGTTTTGTACATCAGCCAAACAGATTTATCTTCATACAAAATATTTGGGGGGGGGGGGTTGGTTATTTTTGAGAGCGTTGGTTGGTTGGTTTTGTTGGGTTTTTTCCCCTTCACTCTCCAATCCTCCCCCAGCCCTGCTGTGGCCTCTTGCTGACTCTCCAAGGCTGTTGAAGAGGAACCACTGGGCTCAGCAAGTTCCTCAAATGCTCATCCTTTCACCTGGGCAAAAACTGCACTTTTACAGAATCATCTTAAGCAACTCAAAACTCAAGAGTCTTAAGCAATGACCTCCTTTCAGAGTCTTTATTCAGCTATCTATATTTATGAAAGCAGAGGTGAGACTGAGGAGGGGCAGGGGAACTTCAAAGCTCCAAGCCACAGGTCTCTCTCAGAGATTTTTGCAGAAAGCACCTGAGGAAATATGTCAAGTGGTGGGTGTTATGCAGCGATTTTTCATTAATTTTAATTACTGTCATGCTATAGGATAGTGAGCATCCTCAGACCTTCGCCTCCAAATTGCACTGGGATCCCTGCCAAATTTCTTCTCCCACTTTGGTTCCCTCCAGCAGTATTTAGTAATGGAATCGCTTAAACATGTTTAAATAAGAAGTGTAAATGCCAAACACTTCTGAATGAGAAGGAACGTGTCTATTAAATGGCACATGAAGCCTTTATTCATAATTCTATAAACTAAAAACCTGGACAATTTGGGATCAAATAAAAGGCTTGATCAGGCTTGAGAGGAGATGGAACATCCCTGTTCAAGGGAAACCAAAACAAAACACAAAGCGACTCTGACTTTTCATAACCATTAAGAGTGCATGGTGGGGGTGGAGGGGGAGGGAGAGACAAACCCCCACCATTAAGTCCCTTGATGGCACCTTGTTTAACTTCACAATCTGTCTGCACCAGATTTGCAATACAGGTGACATAATAATAGTAATCACCATCATCATCATCATCTAGTCCAGGCTTCCTTGAGCCATGAGGAGCCCAAAGTCCATTCTGCTGTCACAGCCATAGGAGAGCAGCTTTTCAAACTAGGGTATTTTTGCTGCAGTGCCCATTTTCAGAGCAGCTCTTCTGCTGCTCCCCCTGCCCCGTGTTTGGGGCTGGCCAGACACGAGCCATGGCCAGCCCAGCAGCAGCACAGCCCCCCTGGCACGGCTTTGAGCCCAGGTCACTGCCCATCTCCGGGGGGGTGAGGGGACAGGCAGTCACAGGCACACCAGCAGAGTGGAAGCATCATCTTGGGACTGATCACTAATGGCTCGAGGACAAGATCTTACTGGTTCGTGAACGGAATATCCTGGTAGGGCGTGAATGTCAACTGGAAGGTCAGAGGCAGCAGCTCTTCCAATTTTCTCTTCTTCCACTTGGAAAGCAGCTGGTGGGGCAGAGATGGCACTTCCACGTTCATTAGCAGGATCTCATGTTAGCTGTGGGGTATTTGCCAAGCTAGACTCTTCCAAAAAGCAGTATTTGTGAGGGTTCACTCCACAGTTGTGCTGCATCAAGCAATTAAATTCACTCATCCGAAAGCAGCAGCGGACCATGTGCTCCCCATGGCAGCCACTTCACCTCCAGACACGTTCCCCACCTCAAGGAGAAGTCCAGTGAACAAACATCCTCTAATTTTCCACAGATTTCCACAGTTAAGCCAAGACTAACTCACCGTTTTCCTGGGTTATATTCTTCCACACCCCCAAGTTCAGCCTTTTTCAAGTTGACAAATGTCAGCAGGAAGGGGAATACCTTCCACCCTCCACAAAATCAGTGCCAGCTTGGGATCTGAAGTAAATACAGTTCCCATTTGTTTCCAAATGATCCTCCATTATCCTCTCCAAGCTATTCCAGTGGAAAGTCCTTCCCTCCCTCTGCAGGAAGGCTCCCTGTCAGTCCTGCCTGGCCCCAGGCTTGCCTTGCCCCACCTTCCCAGCTCTCCTGTTCAATTTAGGGAAAAGCCAGTTGTGTGCCAGACCCTGGGCTTGCACAACACCTTTTATTCTGTGTTTCCTACAAACAGACTTCTGAAGGGTTCCCTTTGCACTTGAAGAAGACAGTTTGTTTGGGGCTTTTTTTGAGGGGGGTGAGGAGTGTCTGTGTGTTTGTATTTGGGGGCTGTGTGTCCCATCCTTCCAATTGCAGATTTCTCCCTTCATCATCCCCATTCCAAGGAAATCTGCCTCTGTGCAGTTAGAGAGCCTCTTCCTGGTACAATTTTCCTGCAGCTGCTGGTCAAATCCTGGCAGCAAATATGTGCTGGAGACTGTTTAGAGCCCAGAGATGAAACCAAGGCTGAGTTACACCTGAGTTACAGAATCACCCATCACTGTTCAGAGTAAAAAGGTTAGAAGGGATTTTCACCTATAAAACATGCCTTGAAACTAGATTCAGCTATTTTAAATTCAATTTAAATTGATTAACTGGCACTGTACAATGGAAGGAGTCAGTGAGTGGACAACACCAATGCCATGGTTACACTGTGCTGCATTCTCACACTGCAATTACTATTTTAAGTCACCCCAAATGGAGTTGGCCCAAAATATCCTTCATTTTCTACCTGACATCAAGCCCAGCTCCACATGAATTGAAATTAATTGTTTCAGATAAAACACCTATGTTGGGGTATGTGTGTTAATTATTAAACTTTTACAAAATTCATATGACTTATTTCAGAATAGAAACTATAACAACTTTGGAATTATTCCTTTTTTTTTTTTTTTTGACCCTTCTAAAAAATTTGTGGGTGTCAGTTCTTGGCTGAAATATTTACCCGAAAGCACTGAATCTTAGGTGGGGTCTGGGTGTTGGAGTGTCCCTTAGGGATTCATTTCATTCTGGTCACACCAGAATTTCAGCTTTTTATTTGCCTGGGCTGATTATGGGCTTCAAGACTGAACGGTATAATCAGGAAGGGGAAATTCTTCCAAGCAGAGCCACAGAGTACAAAAGATTCCCAAAGATCCAGAATGGCAGATCTAAAACAATGGGGTCTGCATTACAAAGGAACAGGTCAGGAGTCACTGAGGGGACACAGGAAGAAGGAGAGAAGGGGATGATGGAGTTGGAAGGGGATGATCTTTAGGGTCCCTTTGCACCCAAACCACTCTGGGATTTTACAAAAAGGCAGCCCTTGGGTCACATTTGATAATGCAGAGAAGAATTTTGTGTAGGGAGGGGATATTTCACTGTGCAAACATCTCCTATGAACATGTGGTAGCCAGGGTAACATTTAAAATGCACAAGGTGGACCTGAAATGGTTCTGCACTCCTTGCCTTTTGATAAAGCAAAGCAGAGACAGCACAGAGAGTATTTTCACCTTCCCCATCCCACAGTCCCTTTTGTAACATCCTCCACAGAGACCCCCAGATAAAACATTAATGAGAATTCTTCATTTGCACCTTATCAACAGCCTAAATCCTCGCACTGAGGAGGAGCGGGGAGCCCTTTTTATATCAAGGCAGGGATGTTTGTTTACCTTTGCATGACACATTAGAGCCCAACCTTCAAGAAATAACAACAAGGTCGCTCCTTTCCTGGTGTTTTCCGTGGCTGTTTGGCACTGAGACTTGGACATGTGAGGAGACACATCTGTCAGCATCAGCAGATTTAGAGAATACATGCTCCGCTTTGAAATATGGGAAAATTGATCCTGCAGGGCTGTTTACTTCATCAACACACACCTCTGAGTGCTATCAGGGCACCTGCATGTTGCATAATTGCTCTTTCTCTCTCAACCAAACATCAGCAAAATTTGTAGTAGGTAAAGGGGTAATCACAGGGAGTGCTACAGCCAATTTTCACAGTTCAGACATAAAAATAGAAAAAAGCTAATTAGCAAGATCTCTCCTGGAGCCTCCCTGCACTCTGCCTTTTTTACATGCCCTCTGAGGCAGAATTAGCTTAGGGAAGGTGGCTCATTTGAGCACGTGTGATAACCTGGTACCTGCACATACTTTCCTTTGTGTTCAGCTTTCATACAAACACTCGAATTAAGGATGGCACAGAAGCACTCAGGCTGCCCCAGTATTTTGTGGAAGGCAGATTTAACTGTGTGGTTTGGGTACAGCAGAACAGAAACAGTCTGAGCAGCAGGATGTTGCCTTTCCTAAATTTTTAGCTGTTTTCCTAACTCATTGGTGGGGCCTCACAGCTGTTTAAAAAAAAAAAAAAAAAACACAGAAAAATTAGGGTCCTCATCTCTCACTAAAGTTGAGTTTGTGACTCTACTGAGAGTTAAGGCAGTGACCAGGCAGTTAAGCCATGAGAAGAAGAATTAAAAACCAGGTGAGCCCTCATGAGCTGAGTGTCAGGAAGTGGCAGATGACCATTTAAGTTGGGAAAAAACCTCCAAAGATCATCAAGTCCAACCTCTGACTAATCAGTACCTTGTTAACTAGACCATGGCACCAAGTGCCACATCCAGTCTTTCCTTGAACACCTCCAGGTCTTCCTCTCCAAACCCTTTCCCAGCTCAGCTGATCTTCTCTGGACACCTCTAGCACCTCTTTAAAGTGAGGGGGCTAAAAGTGGACACAATTCTCAAGGTGTGGCCTCACCAGTGCAGGGGGACAGTCACTGCCCTGGCCCTGCTGCCCCCACTATTTTTGACAGAAGCCAGGATGGTCTTCTTGGCCACCTGGGCAGGTGGTGAGGTTTCCTTAGAGTAGTCTACTGCTTTGGACTAGTCTATTAGTCTTAGCAGTGACTTTGAAGATTGTTTTACATCCAAAATCCCAGCTTTTAAAAGAGGGATAAGCACTGCTATGTCCATTTATGGCTAAGCAAGCCCATAAAAGCACAGCCACGTGGAAGGATTTCTCTGTAGCCACCTCACTGCCTCATGACAGATGCTGAAATAGCAGCAGGTCTTCAGCCTCCCAGTTGGGCACCCAAGGCCTGAGTGACACCATGTCACTTGAGACAGCCACTAGTAGTATTTAATATCAACTCAGCCACTTTTAATGTCCTGAGCTTTTAAAACAGTTTCTTTTACATGACTCATTAGCCTTATTTAATTCTATGCCCACATTTAGAATTGTGTTCCACTTCCTTGACCTTAAAGAAGATACTCCTCTACTCCCTGTGATCTGCAAACAGACCCTTCCCATTCCTAGGAGCTCCTTTCTGTACAAATAAGACAAAAAGTTTAGAAAAAAAACCCAAACATGTCAGAACATTAATTTGGACCAGGACTATGAGCCTATTTTGGGAAGGGTCCAGTAAATCTTTCCTTTCACCACTTCCTTCTATCCCTCAGGAAGATATTCCTAAAAAAATCCAAACAAGACAACAACAAATCCCCAAGTTTTGAAGGGATTAAGAACCAACACAACTCCAGGCTGAGTGCTCTGGAATTTGGACTCGGTGTCCGGCTTTGGGTGCACCTTCAGTGGCACATGGAGAAGGTGCTGCCTGATTCCTAAAATACCAAACCCTGGTTGAAGTGTGGGATGGTGGGAAGGGCACAGCCCTTGCCAGAAGGAATGTATGGATGAATAAAGGTGCTTTAGGGTATTGCAGCAGTAAGTAGATATTTCTCACGTGACTGTTCAGAGTGCAAACTCCATTCCAGTTTACTGCATTGCCTGCAGACACCAGATTGAATGGTAATTGTTTGAACTGGATTCAGCAATACCTACCACAACCCACTAATGAAAGGGACCTGTGCTGTCTTGCACTGCTGGATTAAGATTGTTGAATATATTGTATTTTTAGAACAGCAATGAGGATCTTTATGTTACTCATGAAACACACTGCACAGGTTTTACCAGGTAGGACAACTAGTCTGGCTGGTAAAGAACTGCAGCAGCAGAAATGCTGGGGCTGATTTCTCCATGGCACAGGAGACCAGGCTGCAGCCTAATTCAAGGCTTATCTGAGACAACAGAGCACTTGCGCTGGTTTCACTGCATTTTCCCCAAGTCTGTATTGAGACCAATTAAGAAAGTTGCCCAACTAATCTCAGTGGAGCACTTCTGTGATTGTTTTTATTTAATCTAGTCCTGCTTTCCACTGAAAGTCCTTTTAAAAACAACAAATCTTGCATATGTCTGTAGGGCACGAGGCAGATTGAAAAAATAAAATGTACAGATCTCTACCTCCTTAAAGATGGAGCAAGAATGGGTGTGAAGGTTGATAAACTTCTCCAGGAGGAACTGATGCAGAACAACACCTGATGGAGTCTCTGGCTCCACAATTAACACCAGAGCACAGGAGTGTGGGCAGGAGTGTCAACACCCATCAGCTTTATGAGGCAGAGAGAGCAGCTCCTGTGTTTGTCACGGGCAGCACTGACACATCAAAGGGCTGGGTAAATGGCATTGCAGGGCTCCCCAAACCTCGCTGCTGCTCAACACCAACACTGCAAACACCCTGCTGATCCACAGGAAAGGACATCAGGGATGAGGCTGTTGGATTAGGGAGAAGGCAACAGCAAGCAGTGCCAGGGAAACAACCAACCTCAGCAGTTTTCATTCCCTCCCTGCCTAGTCTGCTCTCACTAGCAAATGGTGCCTTAGAAAAAGCAAATGCACAGGACACGGGAGGGTGCTGGGGAAGAACTCTGCTTACACAAACCATCATGAAGAAGAAGAAGAAGAAAAGGCAGGATCAGGATAAAAAGATCTCTTACTCCCTTTTAACAGATCCCTCATTAAGAGTGATTGCACTTCAGAACAAAATAAATAAATGTGTAAAGGAAAATGCCAACCAACACATTGGACATATAGATATATCACTTTCCAGCCATCAAACCATGGTGCATACCCAGGAACCAGGGAAACAGGCACCATTATTTGGGAAGAGACTTCCAAGACAACAACTAAACAAAGTAAAACCACCAAAACCCTTAAAAAAAGCAAGGCAGTGGGGAAAATCAACTCTTCTACGGTTTAGCACTTTAGAAATTATGACCACATAACAAATAAGCAAAGAGCAATTCTGCAGTACTGACATCATCCATTTCCAAAGCACCATGATTTGACACAAAACCACAGTCACAAGCAAAGGTTCAGTCCAGAAAAACCCCTCCCTTGCCACGTCTTGTTACACACCATGAAAGCTCCCCCATGGATCTCACAACTGCTGGGTTTTGTCTTGGAGGACAGGAACTGCATGTTGTGTAACTGGAGATTTCAATACAACCAGAGCAGAAAGCTTCCCAGAGCTACAGGTAGCTCACAAAACTGGGAAAATAGAACCATAACACTGAATAACCCAACCCCCCATTTATTTTTCACTCTCAGCAGGCTCAGGTAGAAGTCTCAGTCAACAGCTGTAAGTAAATAAGGGTGGAACAGACCACAGAGAAAGGGAACAACCATTTCTAACCCAAAAAAAGTCACAGCCAAAGCTCTTTGTGTAAAATATAAAACAACCACTCACCATCAGAGAGAAACCACCTTCAGGACACGCTGCTCGGGACAGCTCTGGGGCAACTGGAGCACAGAGAGACAGGAGCCTTTTGGGCTGAGCTGGCAAAAAGCAGGGAGGTGCTGCAAACCCCATTTTGTACCCCAGCTGAGGGAGGGAAAAAGCAATGATTTCCACCTGCTCCCAGCAGCACCTCTGCCAAGAGGTCCTTTATTTACATCCTCGTGGCTTTCATTTAAGAAGACCCCCCCAGAAATGGTTTTCTCACAACAAAAAAAGTCAAAGTAATAGATTGGGATGTGCAGAGGCATCTTGTTTTTCTCCCCCTGTACCAGTGGCTTCAGTATTGTCACTCCTCACTAATGTGGGATCACAGAGGTTCTTGTTGAAAGTATTAAGAAATATATTGTCCTAAAGCCAAAATTAATGCATAGCTCAAGACTGTTCACTCCTGGCCTCAGGGCCCTACATGATGGCTTGCAAGATATTTGTAAGAAATGCAAAAAAAAACCATAAAAGTGACCATTGTTCAGATATTCTTTATTATTATTTTGCTTTTATAGTTCAGTCCAGAGTCTGGAGTGAACAATAATTTACAATCTGCTCAAATTCTGGCATCTGTAAACGTACCAGATCTGACATTTCCAGGGAATGCCCAACATTGGAGCGAGCCAAATACATTTGGAAGAAGCACTGCTGGGAATGAATACTCCTGGATATTTTCTGAAGGGTGCATTCAGATCTATCATTTCATTGTCACACAGATTGTGGCAGGGCACGAGCTGCACGGTAAAATTCAGTGAGTGGGAAAATAAGAATGGAATATGGAATATGGGCTAGTGGAACGTGCCCATGGCAGGGGGTGGGACTGGGAACCCAGGTTGCCACACACACCCTTGGCTGCATTAGTTCCTTGCATTAAAATAGCTAAAACCCATCTCCAAATCCAGTTAATATTGTGAGCCACCAGGTGCCTGACCCTGACAAAAAAAGAACATCTCTCCAAGCTTAACAATGCTACAATTCTACTGGATTTCATAGCCCAATCGGAGCCTTTGGTATTTTTTGAAGTTAAAATGTCTCAGGTTTTGTGGTTGTTGGTTGGTTTTTTGAAATAGGAACATAAAGCAATGGGCAAGATGCAAAATACATGGTTTGGCTAATTGTCTCCCAAAGATGTGCCAGAACACATTGTTGGGAACACATCCAGGACAGATGGGGATCTTACCAAGCTCAGGGCATGGACCAGATGTCTCCAGGATTTCTGTGGCAGTATTCACCCAACTTTGTCCAAGCTATTTAAACCATAAAGAAATAGCAGAGCAGAGAATAAAAAAAAACTTCAGCAAGTAGAACTTTAGGAGCCTGGAACCAGCCCTATCAACTTGTGTGCTCCAGCATCATTTCCAGGAGAAATTTGTAGCACTTGCATTTTCCATTTGCAGGAGCTGGATTTAGTCAGCTCTGTTTAGGAAATCTTGGTGCAAAACACTGGGAGTTGAAGTGCCATTCCTGAACTGACTGCTCTCACTCAGAGTAACTGTGCTTTAATATTTTTTTCCCCCCAATTTCATTATCTATCTCTTAATTGCAAGCACCGTGTCAGATTTATGAGGCTGAGCAGAACTGTGCTTGAGAGCAGTCCCCACCTCAGACCTCACCTAACTAAGAACAGTTGCTAAGGGATCTCAAAGGGAAAACACCCTTTTGATTGCAGTGGGGGCTGTGGGGAAGCTGCTGGGCAGATGGAGAAGGCTGGGAAGGAAACACATGGAAGATGATATGGCTGTGAGAAAGAGATTCCCCTTCCCTGAGCACATTCGGATTTGCAATCATATTTTATTTGTAGGAAGCCAAAGAGCTACACACCCTGTTATAAATATGGAGGTGGAACTCCCAGTGACATTGCATCAGATGACATTTGTCAACAGAAATGGGGGCCTTTCCTGAGGACGAGGGAAGCTTGCGGTTGTTGCAGGGGGGAAAGGCAGCACTGAGCATGGCAGAGGTGAGCTGTCCTACAACCCCACTCACTGCACTGCTGCTTTTAGGAGGGTCATTCCTAGCATTCTGACTGCCCCCTCTGTTAAGTCAGTTCTGTTATCAAGGAAGAAAAATATATGCCAACTTCTTTTTTTCTTTTGTTTGTTCTGGCTCTTGCACTCCCGTGCCAGTGCCTGTCCCGGGTTAAACACGCTGCTCCTCCCTGCCCAGCAATGCTCTTTGGTGCCACCTTCTCACGGGCTGCTGGCACTGGTGACACCGATGTAATCACACTCCAGACACAGCAAGGGCAACACTCAGACACCCCTACCCAGTGTCCAAACACCCAAACTGCCCCCAGCTCTGGGAACAGGCAGGTTGGCAGCAGCCTCGTGCCAACAGCAGCAGGAGGGGAGCACCCTCAGAGCCATTCGAGAGTGTCCAAGGGAGGCAACGAAAATGGGGAAGGGCCTGGATTTGGAGCCGTGTGAGGACACTGAGGGCACTTGGTGTGTTCAGCTGGAGCAGAGGAGACTGAGGGGAGACCTCCCTGCAGTTCCAACTGCCTGGGCAGGGGCAGAGGAGGGGCAGGACTGAGCTCTGCTCTGGGGGGAGCAGGGACAGCCCCCAGGGAATGGCTGGAGCTGTGTCAGGGCAGGCTCAGGGTGGATCTCAGGGAAAGGTTCTTCCCCCAGAGGGTGGTTGGCACTGAACAGGCTCCCCAGGGCAGTGGGCACAGCCCCAAGGCTGCCAGAGCTGCAGGAGGGTTTGGATGATCCTCTGGGGCACAGGGGGGGACTCCTGGGGATGATCCTGTGCAGAATGATCCCTGTGGGTCCCTCCCAGCTCAGCACATTCTGGGATCCTGTGATTTGCTCTGGTAGCCCAGGGAAGGAGGAGTGAAGCCGACATCAGCTCAGTCCCACCAGAGCAAGGTCTGGAGAACCACAGGGCCGTGTTGTTACACACAAAACTGCCTCCCACTGTCCAGCCCAGGACATTTCCTGTAGGCCAGTGGGTCAAAAGAGCAAACCAGGAGCTGGCTCACACTCACTCCTGGCTCTGTGACTGCTTTTGAACATGGCTTAAGGGATGGTTTGCTGCCCTTCAGCCTCTCCCTCTCTAAGCTGGGTATGGTGATATCCAGAGCTGAGGGGTGTAGCTTCATAATCTGCACTGGAATTTCCACAAAAGGGCCATTAGTACGTCAGCTCCAATATTCCACTTACGTCTGGTTGCGAAGGGAGAGACGGAAAAAAATCAAAAAAGTGTTAATCAAGAGCTAATCTTGCTGCTAATTATTTTATCTGCTTACATTTGGAATTTCTGTATATGTTTCTCTTATTTTCCTTCTCTAAATGGGAGTAAAATGTACAAAAGGGCAGGTATTTCCTCCTCTCTGGTCCTGCTCCACCTATTTGTTGGGCCATACTACATGCCTGGGAGTTTCATAATGGGAATTGGAAATGGAATTAAAGAAAAGGAAATTGCTACAAATGAAGCAATTTCCTGGGTGTAAACAGGGGTTGTAATTTTGAAGAACAGATTTAACAGGCAAACATATTTTGTTCTGTCAAACAAGTGTGATGATTTCTTGTTAGATACTCTTTAGCTGAGAACACTCACAAATAACCTCATTATGATTGCTGGTGACTTAAGAGACCAAGGGCTGAAGTCCTAATTTGGGCAAACCTCCAGATTTTCAGTGATACTTTTGTCTAAGTAACCACATAAAGGATCTGGTTTTGGCAGGTTCCAACCTAATGGATAATAATACACCCTGGACTAATTTATCAAAAATTTGGTAACTTGCTTTACAAACACAAATTGGAACTGGAGGAGCTAAATCCCATGGAATTCCACCAGGAGTAAAACTTAGTGTACTCTTTTACGACACCCAAGTGTCTGCACCAGGCATTTCCCAGGATCTCAAATGCACAGCCCCAATAAGCACTGGGCACTTGCCTCATCCACCTGCTGTCCAAGTCCCTCTCTGGCTGCATCATCTTTTCAGACAGATTGTTGCTCCAAGCCCCATCCAACCTGGCCTTGGACACTTCCAGGGATGGGGCAGCCACAGCTGCTCTGGGCAACCTTGTTTTAGAAATATCAGAGGGTTTTTTTAATAATTTCCCTCCTCTGTCTTTCAGCATTGAGGGTTGGACATTGAGTGTTGGTCTTCCTCTCCATGATGAAATGCAGAATAGTCAGTGAATTTGCCAGAACAAAAGAGACAGCTTGAGGTTGCTGGCTGAATGGATATTTTCTGAACACTTAGGTAGACAACCCTACTGACCAGCCTACAGTAGGCAGATATATTGATAGTTACATTATTTGAAGAATTAGGGATAATTTTAGTCTTCTGTGAAGTCCACTGAACTTACCTGCCTGCCATGTAGAATCAATTTGGTGTTCATTGTCAGTGTTGGTGTTTGGACATCTGCAAACACTGGCACCTAGCAGCATGCATAATTACTCTTTTTTTCTTTTTTTTTAATAAAAAAAAAAACAACCTTTGAAGGCTTTGGATCAAATTTAAAGGTTTTAAATTCCATTTTAGCCTTCATTCTTCCAAGTGTGGCCTGGAGAATGTGTCCACCACACACAGGCATAAAAACATCAGAGAACATACCCAGTGCAACGTGGGAAATGTGTCCTCCACCACAGACTGATGGATCACCGAGGCAGAACATTTGGTTCGTTGTCTGTCATAGCGGGAAAAGTAAATCCTGGATGCAGGAGAGGTAAGAAAATTATTCATCCAAGGATAATCAACTTTTGGAAATCATTCCCAGCTGCCATAACCAAGCACAATGCCCCAGCAATTAGTTGTGCATGGTTGCTTTCAAATTGCACAAGGCTGACTGTGGTGGGGGTGGTGAACATTTGTTAAACCGGGTTTATATGAAATAAGAGATCACCTGGAGGAGGAATATTACTGGAATTTACATTTCAGGTCATATCTGGGAATTTACATTTCAGTTGTAGGATGTCTCCTCTTGGCTTTCACAACGAATGATGTCACAGATCAAAGATACTGGGTATCTCAGAAAACCCTGCTGAAGACACAATGAATAATTCAACATTTGCAGACCAGCTCCTGCTCTTACTTGCACTGGGATTTATAAGAAGTGATTCCATTGAAACCAAAGGAAAGTTTTGTTCCAGTGTGAGGGATTTGAGAATGAGGGAAACCAAGTGCACCCATGGCTTTACTGCCTTCTCAGGGGGTGTCCCAGCCAGGTCCAGTGGAACACCTGGAATTAAAGCTGTGTCCTCCACAGAGAGAGGGGCCCTTGGAGAAGGAAGAGGACTGCAAACCACACACAGGATCAAGGCAGCAAAACTCCAGCTCAAGGCTCTCCTTGAAACATTTCATGATAGACCAGATGAATTCATCACACACACACACAGGGCAGACAGTGAAAACCCAGATGTGAACAGGAACGAAGAGCCTGCCTTTGGCTGAAGCACCAACGAGAGCCCTGCTCCTTTTTGTGAACATTTGGCAACAGCAAGAGGAAAGAAGCCTGGGGGTGTTTTGTAATAGGTTTCTACTTACAAAAAAAAAAAAAAGCAGAGACACAACCAAACCAATCCAGGATGGAGAAGGGATTAAAGGCCCACTCGTAGTAGCATCTCCAAAAGCTGTACACAACCTCCATGCTCGGATGCACACACCAGTCTTCCCTGCCAAACCCCTGATCCACTGTGTTCTCCTACTCCATTTGGCTTCATTCCCACAGGAAAGTTTCCAGTCATTGCCCTGTCCGTGCTTTCCAGTCAGATTTGGCTCATGAGTACACTAAAGAAGGGACAGAAGACCCAGCAGACCCCTGGATGAAAAGCCTGTCTAGGAAGGTGGTTGTTAGATATGGAATAACCATCCTCTAACATCAGAAGTGCAGTTAGTCATTTTGCACAGGACTAAACCAATTTGTTTGTTTGTTTGTTTCGGGGTGTTTTTTTTGTTTGGGTGTTTTTTTTAAGAAGGGACTCATAGGTGACTCCTCATGTTTGCACGGACACAGTCATGTGCAAATACTAAATAATTCCATCATTGCATCCAGGGTTTGTGTCCATTTGCCATGGAGAGTCCTGCATTACCAAAGGAAGCATACATAGAGGTCAATGCTGTCATTTTGGACAGCACATTGAGGCATGATAGGCCAAAGCACCTCAATTATTTTCTGTTGTAAAATTGGAAGTGTCTTGGAAATACGTTTACACAAATTAAATAAACACAGGTATTCCAGGTTACAACTCAAAAGCAAAGTAACGATAATCACTGCCTTTTTTTTTTTTCAACTAAGTCAAAACAAGGACAAAATTATTAGAAATGTGTAATGACAGTGTTTGTGCTTAAACACTGAAGTACGTCTTTAACATCTGGATATCTGATTCCAGTGATATGAGTAAGAGCACCAACTACAGCAGGCAAGAATCTGAGGTAATTCACACACAATGGCCAAAATTAACTTTGAGTAGGAAATGAAGAGAATAACAATCCTCCAATACAGCAAAATAAAGAAGCCCGAGGAAGAGCAAAGAATAAAAAATAGTATGTCATGCAGAACTTGGAAGATTTCTTTTCTGGACACTCTGTTTTCTGACCTTTTTTCCCCCTGATAAACAGAGCAGCTCGCAAAAAACAAACAAGCAAAAACCATAACAAAAACAAACCGAATGAAGTCTATGACAAAGTCAGCTGTCACACACCACTGTGGGCAGTGTTATTGGTAGTTCCTGGGTGCACACAGGCTCGAAAGGGAGGTCCAAGGTGCTTTATGTTATACTCCCTGCTCTGGTGCTGTGCCATGACAATAAACTTCTAGTGGAGCTTAAAAAAGAATTAACTGATCTCCTTATAAAAATATGAAGTTTGATGCAAACCCAGCTCCTATTCAACAGCTGAGAAAGAAAAAATAAAGCACATGACTGCTCTCCCAGGCTCAGGTAATTTGTTTCTCAAGGCTTATTCCTCTACATTGATCTCTCTGTAACTTCCCTTTTACAGACCACTATTCTTGTCTTTGCTTCTTCCATCCTACTGCTCATCCTGGAGACAACCTCCCCAGGCTTGAAGCCTCAGATGATTCCTGACTTTTCACTTCAATCCTTCCTTCAAGCCTCTTTTTTCCTGCAGTTATCTAAGAATTCTCTGCTATAACTCCTGAGAACACACTGGAACAATTCTCACCCTTGGTTTGCTCTTCTCCACATTGCTTGCAAGAATGACTTATTCCGTTTCATAGGAGATCTGTCAGCAGCCTCTGTATCCCTTTATGCTGCTGAGCAGGAGTTATTTCACTGACACTGAACAAGTGAGAAATATCTCCTGGTAAAGTGAGTAAAATGTCTGGGTAAGTTAACAGAAAAGCCCCAAATTACAGCAGACCATTTAGTAAAAGCAGTTGTAAGGAGCAAAAAATACCATTATCCTTCACAATAAGAATGTACACACTCCCCTCCACCAGCCTGGCAGTTCAAAAGCCAGCTAAGAACTACATCAGCAGGCTGCTGGGCTTTGAATAATTAGTTTTAGAAGAGAACATTGATCAAAGGCATTGGTAGCAAGTGTAGTGAAGTGTTCACCATGTGCAAAGCCGCTGGAAAATCGCTCAGACCTGAACGCTCAGCCAGAATCAGGTAAACCATAAATAATCGTGGTTCAAGATGAGCTGCCAGCTCTGAACAAAGGAATTCCACGGACAGGAAAGCAGGGCCAGTCTCAGCAGCAATGGGTGGCTTTGATGAGCACCCTGGTGGGACTGGAGGGTCCAAGGAGTGGCTCAGCTGGACCGTGTGTGCTCTGAGCAGCTGCAGCGACTCTGGGTGTGCTGTGGAAAGCAGAGTCGGTGGTGCTGCCTCTTCCCTCGGGAAAATGAGCCTGGACCACGAGAAACCTGCAATGACAGAAAGGCAAAGATTTCTGGTATCATCTGGTTTAATGAAAAGACAGCGAAATACTGGAGATATGGGGAAAATTTGTTCATGTTTTGCTGGGAACAGAGAAAACTCTTCTGGCTCTCTGGAAGAACCTCATCCAGCTGAAACACAGGGCAAAGTTCTCCTCTTCTGTTCAGCTTTCTGCAGAAACTAAAGTTTAGTAAACAGCTGTCTATAATGTGGGGATTTTTTTTTTCACATTTATTTACAGCCTGCTAATGAAACATTCCCCTAATGGGAGTGAAAACATTATTATTTCTCTCATGAATTATGTCTCTGTGGAAGAGCTGGCACAATGAACCTCTGAGTTCTCCAGAAACGCTGGCAAAAGCTCCACTGAGGACAATTGGTGACGCTGGTTCATGCTCTGCAGACACATTTGGAAGCACTGAAACAACCAAGTGAGCACCTGTCAGAGCTCAGGGATTTTTGCCTCTCACTAAAATAAAGAGATTCTATCCCCCAGACCTCACAGTCACTCTGGACTCCTTTGCAGCCCTGAATAGTTTTATCCTTCTGGAACAGTTTACTTAATTACACAATAGTAGTTCATAACCAATATTTCTTGTACTCCTAATTAGATAGAGATAACTTGTATTCTAAGTGCATAAGACACATTTTTCCCAACACAGAAAGAGAGTAAAAATTTCAAGTAATCCAACGTGCACCTGCAGAAGTCCCTGTAAGTACTTACATACTCATTCTTACTCCTTTTTCTGGGGGTCAGGGAGGGAACCACCTGAAAAACCTTCTCCACCAAATGCCCATTGTAGTGATCTAATCAATAAGAGTAAATTAAGAAGGACAAAGTAGATGCTGCTTGGATTAGTTTCTGGTCCTTTGGAGCAGTTTAAGTTCCTTCCTGCACTGGAGCACATGCCAGCACGAGCCCTCTTGCTCTTTTGATGCCACCATCAGTGTATTGACTTGTATTTGCCACTAAGAGAAAGTTACACTTTCTCATTCCTTGTTGAAGTTCACATTCGAGACAAAACTCCAAGGAACTGAATTTGACCTTGAACCGATTCCAAAAATTTGGTTTGTGCACTTCCAGTTGAAAGAAAAATCAGGGATCCTGGCTCAAGGGTGAAATGGAAGCCTTGTTTGAACTACAAAATTAGTGCAGTTTGAGAAAAATGACTGTACAGAACAGGAACATAAATTACAGGTAACCCATGAAAACAATGAAGGGGTTTTTTTTAAAAATAAAATCACTTTCCGTTAAAAGTCAATTATTTTGCTAGAAGGTCAAGCATATTTTCAGTAATAACACTGTTCACTAGTAGACCATGAAGACCTGTGCACGTCTGAAATATGTAGATCTTTTAATATGCACAACAGAAACTGGCTGCTGGAACAGAGTCAAAGAGTCTCTGCAGAATTACAATGCAAGTCGGACCACATGAAGTAATCAAAGTCTCAGCTTATTAAAATGTGTTATTTATGGCTTACAGAAAATATTTCTTGTCTGTGAAAGAGAAATGAGTTAAGAATTAACCCTTTTAATATTAAAGAGGTCCCTTTTTTTTTTTTTCATTAGACATACAAATAGTGAGTTTTATTCATGAGGCAGGTAAAACAGAGATGCCAAGTCTCCCACATTATCATCCACTGCATTCATTCTCTAGCTCATCAATCTTGTGATTCACACAGTCTTCCTACAGACTCCTGCTGCCTTGCCCTGCTGGCTGGGCTTGCTGATGGTGTCTGCAAGGATTGCCTTGGCTGCTGGCACCGTGTGGCACTGCCCCATAACCACTGCTGAGCAAACAGGGCTTGCAAGGGCTGCTTTAAAATGGTTAATGGTTGTCTCAGACCAATACTCGTCAAGATATGCTGTCAAAAGAGAGATAAAATAGGTTGGGTTCTCTTAGACCAGTCTAGTCAGCGTGAACACTTTTCTTGTAAAATAAATGCTTTGACAATCTTTTTAGGGTTTTTTTTTAATGTATTTTAGGGTTTAGTCTCTCTGTTTGTGGTTATATCTGAGCCAAAAAAATTGAGGACCAGCCTAACACTCCCTACCCTCTGCTGTTCCCTCTATTTGGGCAGATGCAAACCCAGCAATAAAAGGTTTGTAAAGCTTGGATTCAGCTCACCTGACTTGAAATGTGTGGCCAAACTGTGTTTGGCCCTGGATGAACCTTAAAGCCCACCCAGTGCCACCCTCTGCCACGGGCAGGGACACTTTCCACCAGCCCAGGTTGCTCCAAGCCCCGTCCAACCTGGCCTTGGACACTCCCAGGGATGGGGGAATCCATCCAGTAAGATGGCAGTGTTAAACAATTTCCCTGTCCTTTCCCAGGAAAAGGAAAAAGCAGCCTTAGCTCAGCAGTGTCAAACCTGGCACCCCCAGAGTTCTGAGCAAACAAGACTCTCAGCACCTGACCACAGTTGTACATTGCTCTAAAAACTGTATTAAGTCAAATTTCTTATTCAGCTAGTGTGGTTATATTACAGGATTACATAAAAGGTACAATTATTCCAAAAAATAGCCTTGCTCTGCTGATGGTTTGCTAGAAGCAGGAAAATGCCTTTAACATGTAGCACTTACTTGCACTGCAACTGTTCAGGGAGGGCTTGGTGGGCTTTGTAAAGTCACAATATTGAAATGATGGTGGGTTTAACACTTTCCAAAATGCTTTTAAGTCTGAATAGTTCAGACCTGAAGTAAGCCTTCCCTTAGGGATTCAATGTATTTAATTATCTCTGAAGTTTTATCCATCATAATAGCTAAGTGAAATAATTGCTCTTGTATAGAACAAAGGGAAGCCAAACATATAAATCAATATTTGATTTTTTAAAGTTATTTACTGGAGGAAAGCATGACAGACACTGAAACAGTGAAAGAATTCCCAATATTTTTTTTTTTTTTTAAATGAACAAACGGGTATTTTAAAACAACAAAATTCAAGACTAATTACCCAGAGAGATGGAAATGTCCTCACTAGTGTGGTGGGAGATACAGAAAGATGAACAAAGGAGCCATTAACTACTGCTGTATTTTACTGTTGTATTAATTCCAACTACAGGGTCAGGTAAGACTTGACTGGTCACTGCTTATATAAAAGTGATCCTGAACTTGCCTCAAGTTCCAAAAGACCTTGTCAAAAGCCCAGGGTAGCAAAACCATTCTGTGAGTGTTGCTCCACTAGGAACTTCACACTGGTTTTCTTTGTGGTTGCATCCTAATGCAGTCTCAGGAGTTAAAAAAGGGCATGGGGACATCAATTGTTTTCCAGTTCTATCTTTCAGGAAATCATAGCATTCCTTCACCAAGATGCACAAAACCATAAATCCCAAAGCAATCAGAGCCTGAAACTGCATTTAGATTAGTTCCTGCCTTTTGGGGGTGATTTTTCTAATGATTTCTCCCTGATGGTGTACAGGAAAAAAGGGCTGCAGGAAAAGATCAAATGACTAATCCTTCCCCAGAACCTGAACGTGGTTTGGAGCCACCCCTGGCCCATTCCTGTGCTCTCCTCTTCCTGCTCTCCTACCTAAACCTCCAATCTCTCTCCATTCAGAGATCTCTCTCCCAGCCCACCTTTCTGTATTTTCTGCTTCTCCAGTCGTGTGTCCACGTGGTGCAAGGCTCACACAGACCCAGGGTCTCGTTCTCCACGGCCTTTGGGGCCTGAGCATCGTGAAACTGTGATCACAGAATCCCAGAACGTGCTGAGCTGGAAGGGACCCACAAGGATCATCCAGTCCAACTCCTGGCCCTGCACAGGAACATCCCCAGGAGTCCCCCCCTGTGCCCCAGAGGATCATCCAAACCCTCCTGCAGCTCTGGCAGCCTTGGGGCTGTGCCCACTGCCCTGGGGAGCCTGTTCAGTGCCAACCACCCTCTGGGGGAAGAACCTTTCCCTGAGATCCACCCTGAGCCTGCCCTGACACAGCTCCAGCCATTCCCTGGGGGCTGTCCCTGCTCCCCCCAGAGCAGAGCTCAGTCCTGCCCCTCCTCTGCCCCTGCCCAGGCAGTTGGGACTGCAGGGAGGTCTCTGTGTGTGTGACCCACCTCTACTCCAAAAGGCAAACCCCTGGGGTGCCTCCTGCTCCCCCTGTGCCCTGAGCCACAGCCTGTGTGTCCCCATGTCCCCATCCTTCTCCCCACCTTGGGAGACTCCTCGTGCCCCCCCCCCCCCGACCTCGGGCTGCCCTGTCCCAGCCCATCCCCCCCTGACCCAGCCCATCCCCCCCTGACCCAGCCCATCCCCCCCTGACCCAGCCCATCCCCCCCCTGTCCCAGCCCATCCCCCCCTGACCCAGCCCATCCCCCCCCTGTCCCAGCCCATCCCCCCCTGACCCAGCCCATCCCCCCCGACCCAGCAGATAAGATCAGGGGGCAGAGGGCTGGGTGTGCTGAGCTGTAACTCTGTCATTTGGCCACCTCTGCCTCATGTCCACACACCACGTGGGGATGGCTCACTCCATGTGGGGTTTGCCTTCCAATTTAGCACATAAACATCCCACCTGATTAAACTGTACACCCACTGCACCCACAACTTCTGTAACATTCAAATGTAAATTGTGAACTGTAAAGCCACGTGGTATTTAGGGGATTGCATCAAGGTTGCAGAACACATCAATTTACTTATTATTATATCCCTAAACTTTGTTTTACATTACATGTATTTCCTATCATATATTAAATATGCAATCTACAGGGGATATAATTTGAATCATTTCCCAACCAGGCATTAAAAAAAAAAAAGATTAATTGTCAAGTCCATTAATCAATGTTTTGCCTCTTGGCATCCTTCCCTCGTTCCCCCCACGGGGTGGTGGTGCTTGGAGCTGGCTGTCACTGCCAGCCATGCTGCCACTGCAGCCCAGAGCTGGCAAAGGGCAGGGAAGGGATTCGAGCAGCATCACTGTGCTCACACACCATCAGTGGAGGCAATACTGGCACAAAAGTGGTGAACGAGGACCCAAATGCTGCCTAAATCCACCATCCCTCCTGCAGTACCTGGAATTCCTGTGTTCTCCCTCCAGGATCTGAGACACTCTGAGATTAGCAGGGCCCCACCCTGCTCAGAGAGACAAAGGCAATGCCACTCCTCTGATAAGGAAATTCAAAGCATTTCCTTGGATTTATCTACTCCCAGTGTTTCCTGGCCCAAGCCATTTTTGCCCATGTAGGGAATGATCTGAATCTCATCTCCTGTGCTATCACAAAAGAGACAATGGCAAAAGCATTACCACACAAATACAGTATGGAGAGATTTGATGGAAATTAGCAATCAGGATTCAATTCTGCTGGGTATGACTATTGCTGACAGCACTGCAAGAATAACTGTAGAAGAGGAGATTCACATGGAATCCTAATTCACAAACACAAAATAATCGAAGCACATGGAGGAAAACAACTTGCTCACCTTCCCAAGGGGAACCAGGATTCCTCAGGGAATAGAATACAAAAGTCCACATCCCAAAATCCCTGTTAGAGGTCATGCACTTGGAAAACATCCTGGTCATTGACACGTGGTAACCATGGCCTGTTCCAGTTCTGCTCTGGGTTATCAGGGGTAACCAGCTCTGCAGCCTGACTGGCTTTCTCCTCATTCCCTGCGAAGAACCACAAAACTGAGCCACAGAGTGGAGGATTAATTCCCCACCAAAGCTGGAAGAAGCAGAAACAGAAGCACAAACTGATCAAGGAACGAGAAGTTCTGTGCATTTGCCACCAACACCTGGAGAGATGTTCAACTGAAGTAAAATAAATGATCCCAACCAGATTGCTAGAAAGTGAGTTTCTGGGCCATTTTGGTGTTCTGTTTAAAGGTAACCCTGCAGCACTTGTAGATACCAATCACATCAGCACCACGAAGCTACAAACAGGAAAGGAGCTTCAGTCCAACACCCAGAGTTTCTTTAATCCTTTTTCCTTTCAGGCAAATTCCAGCCTATTCCCACCTGCCTGCTCTACCCTTGCTGATCAATTATCCTGTTGAACTGAAAGTGAACCTGCTCCAAAGGGTTAAGGTGGCTGCACTGTCACAGAGGCAACTGCATGAAAACAAGAGGTATAAAAGTCTCCCAAGAAGAGAGAGAAGTAGTAATAATACCCATGTCCAGCTTAGAAGGTGTCTGGTTGGGGTTTTTTTTCATTAAATAAAAAGATTATAACCTGATGAAAAGAGAACATAGCAGTTTTTAAAAGGATTCAGGTGTTACTTTCAAAGGCTGCTTCTTTAACAAGCCCTAAAATGATCAAGGGGGTGCCCTGGGTGCAAAACCTGCCTGAGGCATCAAGATTATTGATTTAGACCAGTTAGGGCAAAACAGTGCTGACCACACAAAAAAGATGCTTGTTCTTTGGTTTAATAAGAGCCTTAAAATGTGAGACCCTTTGGCTCATGCCCTCAAAGGACATCAAGGACACCAGGAGAGATATAAAGTTTCCCAAGTGGAGTTTTGGCTGTCCCAACACTGAACTGTACAGCCCAAACTCCTGGGGGGTTGTTCTCTACTTGGCAGCTTTGTCAATAATGTCAGTAAAGAGGCCATTTAGAAATCCCAGTGATGGTTTAATTAGGACATCTGTGCTCTGCAAACAGCATCCAGAACAACCTGCCTTACAGAACTCACTAAACTTCCTTTAAAACTCAAAACCTGGTCATCTCTACCAACCTGGAGTCATTCTGAATCGCTGTTTTATTTTTACCCATGTCCTGTTTGTCTGCCTGGATATACAGGTTAGGAGGCTGCATAACTAACTCTGCCTTTTGTACTTTAAATTCAGGTCCTCTCCTCTGATTTAAGTTTCCAGAAAAAAAAAAAAAAAAAAGAAAAAAAAAAAAAAAAACAACTGAGGTTATAATTTCATCACAGCACTTGGTTTTCAAGAATTCTGTCCCTGAAATTTGTGAGGATTATCTCGATCTGGAAAAGTTTCCCCCCTTCCTTCATTCCTCCCTGGGGCACGTGCTGACAAGTCCTGGTATTTGCTGCCTGTCAGAGAGGAACTGGGAGCAGCAGCTGAGGCACTGACACACAGTGAGGTGTTCTCTGCTGGGCCAGAGTGCCAGCCTGGATTAACTCACCCAAACTGGAGCCACTGGCAACAGAAAATGTTCACACTGGTGGTCTCATGGGGAAACCAACCGGCCCTTTCACCACCACTGCCCTGGAGAGAAACCCCAAAAGTTCTTTTCAGCAGATGAGATTCACTGGCTGCTCTTGTGGGATTGCCAGCCCCTCACACTTGCAAAAGTCAATCCCCAAAAGCTCCATCAGATAGGCTTAAAAGAGACCCTTTTCTATTAATACAGGTGTACATATAAACACACACGTGGATCACAGGTTGCCTTTGGGATATCAGATTTGGAGGGCTGAAAATACGGAAATGGATCCTCAAACTTTTTGCTGCACTGAGGGAATTTATGTAGCAATTTTTTAATAAGCAAATATGAATTATTACATCCAAAAACAAATCCATCTTTAAAATAGAAAATAGTATGCTCTGTAGGACAATATGATTTGACAAAACCCATAAAGACACTATGTAATTCAAATTGTTGAGCTTTGAGACATTTCTGGGTAGCAGTTTTTTAAGAGGTGGCTTCAGGAGTTCTGGTGTTCAGTGGCAACATCACAGCTGAGATCAGGCTCCTTTAGACAGGAAATTAAACTGCCCAGTCAGTCAGAAATTACACTTTAAAAACCTCCTGGATTTTAATTTTAGACCACATGCTTCCCATTTCAAAGATGGCAATTCTTAGACTGGAAGAGTTAAATACAAGTAACTGGCAAACTCAAATAACGGACCAGTGGGGATCGTCAAGACCTCACTGGGTCATTGCATCATCAATCAATCACTCAGTCAATCAGAGACACTTTCATTTGCAGGTGGCAGCAGCTGCATCTCTAACCTGTGTGATGTGGCCAGAATTATTGTTCCATCTGTGGTGAAAGTGAGGCATTGAGGTCAGGGTTGTGCAGCAGACTTGAGTCACCCTCTGAGCTCTGCAGAACTGGAAGTTGGCATCTCCATTTCACACAGTGCAGAGCTCTTCCCAGAGGGACCGAGCTCCTGGAGAAACAGGGCGTTTGAACATGCTTTTTACACTTGCCAAAGTGCAGTAAATGCCCCAGTAGTAAAAAGGCACTAATTCTGCACAGGTGACAGTTCTGCTCATGGAATTTACACTTTGATCATGACCTAACTTTGAGTTTCCCGGTTTGAAGAAGCCATCAGATGACTGTGGCTTTTTCAGGTATTGACAGCTCTTATCTCCACCTTTCAGAGGGCACTGACGACACTCCAGATTTGTTTGGTGTCTCAAAAACCCCAGCAGATACTGTTCAGATTCCCGTGGCTCAGCAGAGCAGCAAACAGCCCCTTCTGGAGGTGAAGGGCAGCAATGTGGGTTGCCAGTGACACTGAAAAGTGACCCAAAGCTTTCACTTCCTCCCCCCCCTCCTTCCACCTGTGTCTTTACCACATTTCATTTTCCTCAGGGCCAAAGAGCTTTCACTTCCAGTGCCACATTTGCACAGGAGACCCAGGGATTTCCTCCACAACAGGGATCCTGGCACTGGAGCTGCAGCTCGCACACTGCTGCTATATTTGTCTGGAGCAAGCACAGGCAGAGCACAGAGACAACAAACCGTGATAATAGAACGTTATGAATGTGCAAGAACAGCTTCCAAGTATTTGGAAACACTGTCCTGCAGCATCTCAGCAACTGTGCCAGAAATCACAGCTCTGTGGACTCGTGGAATTGATCCTCCATGTCGAATCCTGCAGTGTCACGGACACCTCAGTGAAGGGGGACAGAGGAAATTAAACTATTTACTCAGAGCAATCGTAATTATTATCAGGGAACAGCACTGTGAGACTTGAAGAGGAACACCATGGCCCTCTTGGCAACCCGGACACAGAGAAAGGAGTTCCATAAACAGAAAGACAGCACTTGGGCACAAGTATTTCTCTAGACCATTAATTCAATATGCATTATTCCCTTTTTTAATTACAAAAATAATACAACAAAATCCCCAAACTGCCATTATTCTGTACTAATGTTGGTTCACTATTGTGTAGAAATACAGGCTCTGGGACTGCAAGGAGCTGGTTGTTCTCTTAATTTCCCTCTGGTCAGAATAGAATGATGTCGTAAATTTGCTGTTGCATTTTTGTGTTTGGTAAATTTATATATTAATAAGTCACACAAGAGACTGATGGCTTGATAGGACTTATCAGAACAGATGAAATAATTCACCTGCTGCAGTTTGATTGCTGGTTCATGGCTGGAGTGTCTCCAGTCTCAAAATACAGTATTTTTCCCACAGTTGGGGCACTCAGAACATTTTTCACCTGTTTCTCTAATAAGAATTCACTGCCTTTTTCAGTACTAGGAAAGCCCCTTACCTTTGACCAGGTATTTTTGTGAAACCTGAGAGAAGTTTGAGAGCCTCGCCCTGGACCCAACGTAGCTGGGAATAAGCTCATTGTCAGAGACTGGGGGAGAATCCCACAAGTTCCTTAAAAAAATAAGATGAAAAGATAAGGATTGAAGAAAAGAGGGAAATGATAACAAAAAGTCCTTCTCAGCTATTAAACTTAACAGTCTACATACAGTTTAATTGCTTACTCTGTTTTCAGTTTTGAGCATATGCTGTTGTAATCACCAAGTAAAAACAGGGTTTAGGTATGCAAGATAAGTTTGTGGATAATGTGAAAGGAAAAATGTTGGGGCATACTATACCTTGAGTATTTACATTCCTGTTTTTATAATTAACTTAATTAAAGAGTAATTATTTCACTTACAGATAGCCTTATCTCAAACATGAAACTACCTGTCTACCATAATAAAAATTGGAAAACATCAGAATTGCCTTTTTTTTTTTTTTTTCCCATCTTTAATAGCTGTTCTGTACTTTAAATGCTGTCTTCACCACAAGGAAAACACCCTGATATACTCACTTGACATTCTTGGTTTGGAAGAAACAGTCAGGTTGCTAAGAATGGAAGCAGGATTTCCATCCTGGCTGACACAAACAGGCATTTATTTCACTGTCCGTGAAATGAAAGACACCCGTAAACTGCTACCACGGGGCGTGAAAATGCGAGAGTGGCCAACAGTAAAACAAGGACTCGGAGGCAGAAACACGTGCTGTGCTTTGTGCCGGGGGAGAGCACCCGGAGCTCACCTGGGAGCAGGGAATGTGGATCCAGGTGCAGCTGAGCTGACTTATCAGGCATTTCATCGAGTCCTCCCCTGGGCTGGCATCTGCCTCCACTCCGCCTTGACAAGGCACAGCCAGAGCTCCCCAGCCCCTTCCCAGAGCTGTCCCGGGCTGTTTGGAGGTAAACAAAAGCAGGGGAGTAAGACATAGGATCCGTATTTTCCCCGGCATTGACCTGTGTCCCAGCCACTTGACACCTCACCTGCACTAAGCCCCAGATCAAAGTGGGGCGATCTCAGGGTCGCTGAACCCCCTGCAGGAAAGTAGGTGGGACTTTAAAATAGGTTCGTTCACAAACTTTAACTCCTATATTTTAAACACTTCCTAGAAAAGAAATTAGGCAAGGTCTTTCTTACAAAGCTGCCAGAAGTCCCAGCCCGCCTCACTGCGCGCTGGGACCAGGGGAAGTGTTCACAATGGGACCAGCTTTGTCTCTGGTCTACGTGCTGGTCAAGTAGGTGTTACTGCACTCACCACCTGGACCACCTCCTAACCCCACTGATTTTCCCAGTTTAGACAAATCCTCCTTTTTTTTTTCCTTTTTTTTTTTTTTTTTTTTTTTTTTTTAATAAAGGTGAATTTATTGTTACTCAAACACTCCACTGCTTAGCTGAGCCTGAGCTTCTTTCTACCTCATTCAAAACAGTGTAGGAGCAAGTGCAGAAGCTGGACTTGTGACTGAGCTGTACTTGCTTTCCCCCGCTGTTTATCACCTGCTGAGGAGCTGGTGGGGCACTGCAGGGAAATATCAACAACTTTCCCATCACTGCTGTGCACTGCAGGCCCACTGGCATCTGTTTTACACATCATAAGGGAAGGCACTGCAACTGTGGCATTGAAACAATCAATCTGTGGCCAGAAAAAACCTCTAATACATCCCAATAAATGCAGAAATCCCCTGCAAAGCACGACGCAGGGACCAGCCCGTCTTTACTGTCTTTAAAACAACAACAAACAAAACCCACAATAAAAACCTCAAACAAACAAAACTCACAAAAAACCGCCCCCAACAACTCCCAGAATCACTGCAATACAGCACCTCGATCTTTTTACTAATAAATAACTGAAACAACAAGACTGAAAAATTGCCAAATACACTGAGGCAGGGGAGTTCCTACAGCTCACTGCATCACTGATATGAAAAGGTTGATATTTACAGCAAGATATACAAGTAAGTTTACTTATGCAACTGCAGAAACTAATAATTTGTCTAGCTTATGTGTTTTTCTAAAATAAAGTGAATTTTCAAACCAGGCCCCAGTTGTTGACTCCCCAGAGCTGTCTGTGATGCCCCTGTTCAGCTGAAGCCTGTGCTCGTACTGCTGTCCAAGGGATGCTTCTGGCCTTTAAATTTGGAGTTTCTTCTGCAGCAATAAAACCTGAGTTCTCAAGGAGGCTTTTTCATCAGACTTGCCAAAAGAATTTGCTAAGTAATAAGTTTTGACTCTTGTTCAAAACAATAAGATTATCTGTGCCGAGATTTCACTGTTTAAGGCTCTAATCACAATGACTGCGAGTGGGGCTGGGGGATATTGAAAATATATGTCCTGCACGCGCTGATCTGTGCACCAGGGAGAGTCCCCTTTTGGAAACAGCTTTCCTTTGTTTCTATCCTGCCCTCCAGTGGTTTAACTGGGGGTTAACTGGAGAATGGGTCAAGGCAAAAGCACCAACCAAAATGTTCTAGCCTATTCCTCTGGCTCACCCTGAACAAAAGCAGGGCAGGTCTCATGCTGAAATTATCATACTTGTAAAAAGAGAAAAAATAATATATATTTTTTTTTGTCTTGTGAAGCAATGAGCTTTCAATAAAACAGAATTCTTGTGATTAATGGTTCTCAACGCTGATTAGGTTCATGCAGGAGTTAAATCACTTTGCAGTATAATTTTCAAAGCCTCACAAAGAAGAGAGATTTTAACTCAATCTTTCTGAATTGCTTTGGGTCAGGGCATGAAGCTGGGTCAGGGCAGGCTCAGGGTGGATCTCAGGGAAAGGTTCTTCCCCCAGAGGGTGGTTGGCACTGAAAAGGCTCCCCAGGGCAGTGGGCACAGCCCCAAGGCTGCCAGAGCTGCAGGAGGGTTTGGATGATCCTCTGGGGCACAGGGTGGGATTTTTGGGGTGTCTGAACAGGGCCAGGAGTTGGACTGGGTGATCCCTGTGGGTCCCTTCCAGCTCAGGATATTCCATGGTTCTGTGATTCTATGTCCAGGCCTGCCAGTGCAGGAAATCAACTGTTGATGCCAAAGGACCTGCAGCCTTTGGTCATGGTTTTCTCTTACAAAGCACAACCTCTTATTGGAGGAAATGTCTATTCTCCTCTAAACCCTTGCAAAGTGGTTGCAGAAGTGCATTTTCCCGAAGTGGCTTGTCCTGTACTCTATATTTGGCATTTATCTACATATCTATAGTGCTAGGTGACATTTGCTGTGGCCTCACTATCCATAGAACACAGGAGAGGGTGCAGGGGACTCTGTGTATGGAAATATACAATGACTGGCACATTTTGACTTAGAATAAAAATTTGCCTTTTTTCCCTCTTCTGAATTCCTGTTTTCCCCTACAAGAAGTGTGTTTTGTAGAAGGGAGAGTTGGCTCAGATTCTAACCAGGTACAGATTTTTGGTCGCCAGCACCTGTCTGTTATCACTGCATGGTGTGGGGTTTCCTGGTGGCTTTTCCACTGGGAGCACATGGCTGGTAAATAGGATCACTGGCAGCAGACTGGAGCAGGAGGGTGATGGAAGGCCTCCTGCCCAGGCTCCACGTGCAGAGCTGAGCTCAGGGACAAGGGCTCACTCCTGAACTCTGCCTGGCCATCGGGTTGTCCCCAGCTTGCCCTTCTCCTGCTCTCTGTTGCCCATGGCAGACCCTGCAGAGCCAAGACTTGCTTGTTTTCTTCCCTCCAACACCACTCCACCTGATATAGGTGGGGTTTCTTCAGGACTTCTCCTGTCACTCCCAGCTGTTGTTTTTTAACCCGTGGTTTCCCCTTCTGATGTGTTTTCCCCTCCCCCGGCAATTTTCTGTCTAATATTACAACCTCCTCTGTTTTCTCTCTGTCACACCCTCCCCTCTTCCCACTTCCACATCCTGAGTGGAGGGTTAGGTCCCACAATACACCCCTTCCCTTACTGTTTGGTTCCTGGCTGAAGAAATGTGTCTGGGGCCATGGCACTGTGCTGATGGTGCCTGGAACCGGACCTGGAATCACAGCTAAAAGTCAGGGAAACTGCTCAACACTGCAGCTGCAACACCCCAATTCAGCAGCAAATCCCAGAGTCCCAGGGGACCATTTTCACCAGCCCAGGGCTGAGGAGCAGCCTTGCAGTCTCCTCCTTTCCCCAGTTCAGGCAATAGCTTACAATCCGTGAGATTTTTCAGTAATACCTGTTCCACTCTTTATACATCATTCCTGGTTTTCAGCCTGTAAACTCTTCTTGAAAACCAGGAAAGCCACTGCCTGCTAAGTGTAAACTGAGATACTCTCTTAGCAGTGGGAGTCCAGTTGTTTTGATCCTCAGAAAACACCATCACAGAATCACAGAATCACAAAATCCCAGAAAGGGTTGGGTTGGAAGGGACCTTAAAGCCCATCCAGTCCCACCCCCTGCCATGGGCAGGACCCTCAGGGATTCTGGAATTCTCTGGGCAGGCCCTGGCACAGGTTGCCCAGAGAAGCTGTGGCTGCCCCAGCCCTGGAAGTGTCCAAGGCCAGGTTGGACGGGGCTTGGAGCAGCCTGGGCTGGTGGAAGGTGTCCCTCACCACCCATACTTCACTGTGAAGGTGAGTTGGTTTCTAAATTATAAGTGACTTACATCTTTTTTTTTTAATAAACGTCAAAGTCTCATTTTCAAGTCTTTTATGACACCATGAAATTTCTAATTATCCAAATATCCATTTTCTGACAATTAAAGAAAAGCACACACAAAGAGAGCAGTCCATGTCATCTCTTGCCTTTATGGATATTTTACCTGCTAAGGAGGGGTTTAAAAGCCCAGCATAATTCCCTCAGCACAGCAAGCAGATGAATGGTAATTATTTCTGCACCAGTAGTACAGGGCCTTTGTTCCACTTCGACAAAGCCTAGGAGAGCACTCATTTTGTTCTGCAGAATAATGGGAGTGGGGAGGAATTTCTTTCACTGCGAGCTCATGGTACCCAGCACTGTGAACAAAAAACACCCAGAGCTCACATCAGCACTGAGGGGGTACCACAAACTGGTACTCCACTGACCACAGGCTATCCCAGAATATTTGGAGTTGGAAGGGATCAGGTGGCATTTGGCACCCTCCACATCCAAATGGTCTTAGTGCACAAAAAAAACCCTGATTGAATGTGAAGACTCCAGGCCCTGGTTTTCCTTCCAGCTTCTGCCACTCCCTTTCCATCCCCAGCCTAAGCAGATAACTTAGTGGTATTTTAGTATCCAAAGCTAAAATTAGGGACCATTTCTTTCTGCCACATATCAGCTGCCTCAGTGCCAGGGCGAGGGCATTTTTACAGGTTAAGGCTCCCTGGAGATTTATCCCCCTGCACACCCCAAAAATAACCTGCCCTAAGACCTGCACCTCACCCAGATCTGAAATCAGCTGGTTCACTGCCCCTGTCCCACAGCAAGTATTATTAAAGGATGCACAAAGCACAGAGACCACACTCCTGACAAAACAAGCACCAGTTCCTGTAAAGTTCTGAAAGCACTAATGGATGTTGTTTTTACAGTAGCCTGATCTTGAGAAGTGAAAGATACGAGCTCAGTTGTCTCCCAGTGAGGAGCTGAAGGCTGAAGGTCCCTCAGCTTCCCCAAAAAAATGGCTTTTCAGGCACTGTCAGCCCATGGAAGAGACACCGACTGGGACATCATTCAAGGTTCACAGGGATTTTAGGAGCTAGTTGGTAAAACCTGAAGTGACTACAACAGAGACAGAGGCTTGGGGCAAACAGGGGCAAAGTGGAGGTGGGATGGAATTATAATTGTAAAAAGCAAACAGATACAGAAATTCTCGTTCCCAGAGCTTGTTCTAGTGCAGCAGGTCATCATTTCTGCTCCTTGTATGGAACACAGACATGCTCCCAGTGAATGATAATCCCCAGACCTTACCTGTGATTCAGAGTGCAGCTCCTCCCTCCAGAAGGGAATGACCAAACCTTGGCCACCCCTGCCTGCCTAAGAAGTCACAGCTTTAAGAAACACGTTCACAGTTGCACAGGGTTTCTGCACAGCCAGTGGATATCTGGACCAAGACTGATTTCAGAGTTATAACTGATCAAACACCAGCAAGGAAGGGCACACATGGAACATGGCAGAGCTGTGGAAACAGATATCCAAAAAGGAGACAGGCTTTTACACACCTTACAGTCTGGAGTATAGCTGCTCATGTGTGGAGGCCCCTCCAACACCACAGCAATGGGCAGGACTAAAAAAAAAGGAAAAAGTCTTAAAAGAGGTCAAAATCTGTTCTTGTTTCACCTCCTATTTCTGAATATTTCTCTTTCAGTCAACTCAATTATGCTATTCCAGGTTTCCTCCGTAAGAGCACACTGAACCTGAGACTAGCTCAGCTCAGCCATTCACTAAAAGCTGGACTCAATGATCCTTGTGGGTCCCTCTTGACTCAGAATATTCTGTGATCCTGAAATGGTCCAGGTGAAGTCTTGGCTCAGCCCAAAAACTAATCCATGAGCTCAGTTTTCCTCTCAGTGTCAGCAGAGTGACTGAAATAGTAAAGGGAGTTTCTGTGATCTCATCACTATCAAGGGAGGGCAGTGTTTGGCTCTAGATGGGAACATTAACACATTGGATTGATCCTTAGGAAATGCCTTCAGTACCTGCACACCAACACAATTGTTGTTCTGGGTAAACTTCTGTTGTGCCCAGAGCCTTGATTATACCAAGTACAATAAGGAACAGAGAGCAGGGCACCAGCTTCCCATTCCTGTCCCACCACATGACACAATTTTTTCCAAAGGGAATGTTTAAACATTCTCTATTTAATGATTATTCACAGTTGTGCAAAAAAAAAAAAAAAAGGGAAGGAAAAAAGAGAATTAATAATCACGTTACTAAAACTAGTTACAACCACCTGTAAAATTGTTCCCTTCATTTACCATAAGTGGACATGGAGATTGGAGGCATCTTGAACAAGTTTTAATAATTGTTAATATCAATCTCAATTATTGTAATTATTATGGCAAAATCCCATCTTTAATATTCATCCAGACAGTCAGAACACTGAATGTTTCAATACAATGGTGAAAAAGCATAACCTGTGCAGTTTTCACAAGCCAGAAGTATTCTGCCAGTGCCACATTCTGTACTGACTGTTGTTTTCTGGTCCACGAGTGGATCTTCTCAGCCGTTCAACCAGAATGTCTCAGCTCCATTTCCCATCACTCGGGATTACGGCAAACAGCTTGGCACTCAGTCAAACCAGGACAGCTTTCCTGATAAAGGCAGTGGGGGGAAGCAAATAATTTGTCAAATCTTGCTGCTCCTAAACATCAAGAGCCCTGCAAATCAATCCCTGGAAGTGTTCTCAGTTTGATTCCGACGGCGCGGAGGAAAGGGCAGCACCGTGAGCACCGTCTGCACGCTGATTGAGGGAGCATATCTGCTCCTTCCCAGAGAGGAAATGTGGCAGATACTGGGCAAAACTGGAGCAGGGCAAAAGGCCAATTAAGAAAAGACTTCTTGAATTGCACCTTCTTAGGCCCCATCCCCTTCTTCTTCATGCCCACAAAGCTGACTGGTGGGTGAAGAGAATTCAGCAGGTTCTCAGCAACAGATCGTGGTGAACTTCAGTTTCATAGCAAAGTATCTGTAAGGAGATTTGGGAAATACAAGCCCAGGGAGACTCTTTTAGGTGCATTTATCTGGTTCCATGTCAGCACTCGACATGGCTTTTGTGTTGTGACATCTCTAGTTTTGGAAACAAAACCTCAAAAACGTGCGTGCAATTCACTGGGAAATAACTGGCCAAGGCTACACATTTTTGCTGATGTCACGCAGCAAAACATTTATTTCATTTTTGTGAGAAAAAAAAAAATCCAAAAAAACCCCACCAAAAACATTCCTACCTATTACTCTAATGTTTCAGCTACCTGGACTGTACCCAATCTGTGTGATCACAACACTACCTAGGACATTTACCCACATGCCCACTTTGAAGTGGTCTATTAAAACCTGCCCAAAGCTTCACTGAGAGCCCTCATCTTTCTGCAGGGTCAGTGACAGTTTGCAACGCTGCCAGTGTTGTCACAACTTGCTTGTTGGCAAGGCAGGAGTTTCCCAGGAACACCATTGCAATGTAATGACCGATGTAGCTGCATTTCTTTCCATCTAAAACCATTCGGTGAAGAATTGTGACTTTCACGTGGTTTTGCTTCCCCTCAGTGTCCAGGGCTGCTACTTACTGTCTAAAAGGAAGGTAAATTCTTTACTGTGATGGTGGTCTATAGAAAAACAGCATCTCTTTTGCTCACCCCCTTTGAACCTCTCCCATGAGTTTCAGGCTTTCCAGGCATGTCCAGATCCCGCGTTCAGGGCAGGGCCTCTATCTGGCGTAAGATTTAAGATGCTCCTGTCTCCTCTTTGTGATCACTTAACCTCATTTCTCAGCTGCTCCAGGTATTTTGCGTCCCTGCCCTTAAGCTACTCAGTGCTACCCCCCTTTTTCTTTTCACCTGGGGCTGGCTCCTGAGTTTTGGGGAAGCAGAGCCAGCTCCTGGTGGAGGGCAGCACAAAACATTCCCAGGGCTCCATTCCCAGCAGAGCAGGGGGGTTCAGGTCCCCACATCCGTTTGGAGAGGCAAGAACTGGGATTAGGTGGGTCCATATTCCTTTGGCATTAGTTCACCAGGTTCTATGGACAGGGTTATGTAAGTGGAAATGGGCACCTGCCTGAACAAGACAGTGCTTATCCACAGCAGGCGGGGTCCACACGGCCTCTCAGCACTGAGAATGAGCCAAATTAACATAAACCCTTTAACTTGCATGTTTGTGGGCTCTCCTGTCCCCTAAAGCTCCAGCAATAACAGTGTAATGCCTGTACTCTGAGGTACAAGCTGAAAACATTCCCACAAGGCAGGGAAGCAGAGTGCAGGTATAAAACCATTTCCCTGGTTCAAACCTTAAAACTACTGCACAAATCACTGTTTCTTTGCCCCAAATCCTTTGTTGCAGCAGTGTGCAATATATCAGAGCTTATCACCTCTGACATGACAAAGAATCTCCTCTGCCAGCATTCTCAGCTCCCAACCAGGCAATTAATTCTCATTCCTCCATCAGGGCAAGTACTCCAGACTGAATAACACACTAAGGAACACCTTCTTAGGAAAATTCTTCATTTTTGGGACGTTCACACTGGTATTCTGAGAGGGGGAAAAAACCTGAACTCCTTTTTCTCTAAAAAAAAAAAAAAAAAAAAAGTACATGAAATAATTAGAAGAATCAGAGACATATGAGTTTGTTCTTTTGTCAAGTGAACATTGGGAATGTGAATTACAGTATTTTTTTTCGGGACCTTGATTCTTTGGAGCTGGCTGAACTGCCCAGGTGGTGTATAACTGTATTAGTGTGGCACCAGGACTGAGCTGGAAAACCTGGACACCCAAGGTAGCTGATCTTTGGTCTGTTTGGAGAGCAGAAAAAAAGCCCTCTGCAGGTTCTTAGGCACACTGTGAAAATTAAATGCCTGTTCAGGTGTGAAATTGGTTTTTTTACTTACCACTACAGAACAAGGGACTGCAGAGGAGCCTCTCTGAGGCGAGGAATAACTTGGCTGGGTGTAGAACAGCACCTGGGCTTTCTTTCAGAGCAGACACAACACGGCCCAACAGCACCACCAGAGTCAGCTAGAGACCCAAAGGATCCAGCAGGGAGGAAAGTTGGATCCCCACGGTGAAAACTAAAACACTAAGTGGGGTCACAGATTCTGTGTGTGGTACAGGAGCTTAAAACTTCCCTGTCCAACCTCAGCCAGCAGTTGAGTGGGAAGCTGCCTGAAGTCAGGCTTGGTTTACAGTTACTGATAACTGCAATAAAACCTCACCTTAGTACATCTTAAACCCCAGCTCTCCCCCAGCACCTAGGTAAGATTTGCACAGAAGAGGTATCCACTTGGAAACACAGTCCAGAACTTTCTAGGAATGAAAACAAAACACCTACCCCTTTATTCTCAAACCCCTGAACAGGACAGTTTGTTGAAAGCAGGGGTGGAAATGTAAGTGATTGCAGGAAGGCAGGACGTGGTGCAGGGATTGGAGCACTCACCTGGCAGGGAAGAGTCCTGAGAGCTCCTGCTCTGTTTGATGCAAACCACAGTAAAAGGACAGAGCAGGGGACTGGAATCTCTGCTCCCAGCAGACCCCCCCTCAGCAGGGCTCACTCCTTCCCCTCTGGCTGGCCTAACAAATATCATTTCCTCCAGAGCTCAGCAGGATGGCGAGGGTTGCTCGTGCCCAGACCAGTCTGGCAGTTGAAACGTTCTCCTTCAAGGTGGGAGTGAGGATTTTAAAGCAACCAGACAGGGAATTCTGTACCTCTCACTTCCTGACAAATCCCTTGGGACATTGAATAGCAGGTTGCAGAACAACAAACTTCAAAAAAAAAACAAACACCAAAAAAACATAGCTCCTACATTTCTGCAGGAAGCCTGATCCTGTCTGTGCCCCAAAACACATAAATTGTCCAGGTCCTGTTTCCTATTTAAGCTGATACTCTCTTGAACATGGCAATCACATTGGCAGCAACACTCAGTATAAATGCTATTTTCCAGAGCAGAAATGGAACAAAAAAATCACTCCTTTTCAGCTACACCAAGACTAACCTCCAAGACTAATGTTGCTTGCTGTCAGTCCTGAGCCAAAGGAGCTTTTTGTTGCAGCACTGCACTTTGGTGGGAATGTCTGGTAGGTGGAACTCAGACTGTTTGGAGCTGCCTAAAGACACTGAACATCCCTAAGATAGAGAGAGAAGGGGTTTATGGGCACAGTGCAAATGAAGCTGCTGAAGAGCCCTATTTAAGAGCACTTCATTAAATGTTTTATCCACACCCTCTGTTCTATACTGTTTGCAAACATTTTGTATTCCAGAGCAGTAACTCTTTTCTCTTTTCCTTTGAGTTCCTGTCCTCTCAAGGCACGAGAGTGGTTAAGGCTTATGCTGAAGCAGGAATGAGTGATATGGATTCAGACAGCATCAGATCTAAATATCTAGAAACACATACTTTAAAACAAATTAGATCAATTCACGTCAAAGAGTTTAGTGCATCACTGTGTTGATTTAAACAACGTGTAGCAGCAAAGTGCAACATGGCAACAAGACACATACCTGAAAAAATGCCTCCTTTCTGAAGGTCCAAGCAGGGACTCTGGAAAGAAAAATTATGGCCATTTACCTTGTGTCAGTAGAATTATCACCCATGTTATATTTAGCTAACAGACAAAAAAGTGACAGGGCGTGAGCAGGCTTCTGCAGGAACATCCTCTGGCAGCTGAATCAGGGAGAGACATTGACTGTGGCCTTGGGAGGAGAAGGCTGGGAGATTAGTGTTTTCCTGCAGTGGGAGGAAGGCTCAGGGCCTTGCTGCTTGCAACAGAGGCTGAATAATGACGTTAGAAGAGGCTGGAGGGTATTAACACATGCCAGGAGTATCATCCTCAAGCCCACCAGGCAAGGCTCATCAGAACCATAAATCACCACTTTCCTGCCTGTCTGACCTCTTCTCTCCTACCCCACATTCAGGAAGCACCACCACAATTCACACCCCCCTGCCCAGCAAACAGGTCCTGCTTGGTTACCATTCCCCACATCACCACACACAGCTGGGCTGGCAGGGACTGAGCTCAGGAGAGATGAGATGGGACACATAAACAGGTGTCAATGGATTCAGCAGTCCCGATTACACAACTGAAAGAGGCAATATTTTCCTGTTCAGTTACAATCAAAGAGAAACTATTCTTGGGGGGCATGCAAGAACTAGTTTTGGCTTTCTCTCTATTTATTTTTTTTTTCTTAAATAGAGAATTTAGAGGTGTTCCTCATGCTTTCAAATACTAGATTGTTTGTGGCTAAGCATCATCACAGGAATCTCTGCAGCACAGGCAGGCAGAGAAGAGCAATCACTGAAATGGGAATAATCAGTGCTCACTCACAGTATGTGTGACTGCAGTTACAGAAATATATATATGTGTACACACAGACTGAGTAAGGGGAATAGAACTGGTGCTAAAATAAAGAAAAACAGTGTTAGAGTGCCACATCTGCAAGAAAACTCCCTTCCTGTCCTCTGCAATCAGCTGAGAGGGTTGGTGCTGCTGTTTCAGCTCATGATAGCTGATAGTCCACAGGAGCATCCAGCAGCCTGGATTCATTTCAGAAGGAATGTTTTCTTAACAGCAAAAAGAAAGGTGTACCTCAGTCTTCAGCAAAAAGGAGAAAGTGCTCTCACCTGAGATCTGGCCCTGAATTCACCTGGGGTTGCTGCCTTTGCTGTCAGATTTAATGCTGCAGAGCAGAGCACTCAGGGAACCAGCCCTTGGTGTCCCCAGGCAGGTCCCCAGGGCCCTGAAAATGGCTCAGGGTTAAGTAAAAGGATTGGGCAAGATCCCAGTAACAATACACCCAGCTTCCCCAGGAGCAGTTGGCTCCCATTGTTTCCTAGTGGCATTTTCCACTTGCTTCCTCAGTGTTTACAGTCTCGTACCCTGTGGGCTCTTCAGGATACCCCAGCAATAGGGGAGGCTCACCAGGAAGTGCCAGAGCATGGAGGGGGAGAGACTACAATGGCTCTGAGAGTCAGCCAGGGCCAAGATACGCAGTGCCTGGTGCTCACAATCTGCCTGCAATTAAGGAACTGCCTAAGCAAATAAACACGTCCAGTCTGGGCACTTGAGCCGTGGCTGCTTGAGAGGAATCATCGAGCCAGGGAACCTTAAAGAAAGATTTGGGATGCAACTGGGATGCATCCAGGGGCTTCTTTGTCTCTCTCCCTGGATTGCCATGGAGCCAAGATGCTTTTTTCACTGCTTGCAGTTTACATCCCATGATGGAGCTGAACTCAATCGTTCCATTTTTTCCCCCCCTTCTTTCAAGTGCAACTGAGGAATTTCTCAAACACGAATTTTTCTCAGCAAACTCTGCAGCTTGGCTTGGTACCTGTGCTGTAAACCATGCAGCATTTCTCTCATAAACACAGCTGGGCTATGCCAGTGGCAACATTTGGGGAACTTCTTGGGATCTGACTTCATGGACAAGAAAGGGGAAGGATAAAGGTTAGTCTTAAAATAATTTAAAAAGAGATTCTGAAAAGCATAATCAGAGCCACCTGGCACAGCTCTCCAACTTCCATTTTCCCTTCTGCAAGTTTTCTTTCTCCAGTGACAATCAGGCTGCCCCTGCAAAGCTGATGGAGGAGAATTCAGAGCAAGAGAGTCTGACAGCAGCTTCCACCACGAAATGAATGTGCTTCCCAGGGTGATGGCCGGGACCTGGGCAAAGGAAGGAAGTGCTCACAACTTATCAGGTCTCCAGGAGTCCAGCAGGTCAGGTCTCACAAGGCAAGTAGTCAGGGAAGTCAAACACATTGTGCCTTCTGCTGGCACTCCAGTCCCTCCCAGTGTCCCCAAATTTGGAATGCCTCAGCAAGGGGATAAATTCTTGCTGTCTGCCAGCTCAGGTAGGACACGGCCCACCTGCTGAACGAGCTGCAGAACAGAAAACCCAAGAGAGAGAGACCAGATCAGGTGAATCAAACACAGCACAGGAAATGGTATTTGTACCTGGGGACAATGTGACAGTGGGCAAGGCCCACCTGCAAAACAGGTTCTGGCAATAAACAGATAGCACTGCTGCTGTTTACAGGGGGATGGTCTGCACTGTGTTGGTTCCACTGAGAGAAAACAGAAGGGGACCTTGGAGGAAGGGGGGAAACATGTCTTCAGTGAGCCTTCTGAAGAGAGAATAAAACAATAATGTTATGGAAATGCATGGCAAACAGAAATTAAATTATGCTGTAATAAAGGAAATTGAATTAATTGTTTACAATAAGCTATGATTTATTTTTAATGATAGAAAAGACAATGATCCCGAATGGAACATACAATCCCCTATATATCAATGTCCAAGTCCTTTTCACACCCTTTCCTATATTTATAATTAAGAAGGAAGTCTTCTGATGACGTGCCTCGGGAAGAATGAGAAATTACTTAGGTAAGTTAAATAGCAGTTTCAAGTCCTCCTGGAAAATGAATCAGAGGTCACTCTCATCAGTAGGTCTGAAGAGACATTCTTTGGACACATTATCCATGAGTAAATTAGTTGTGTTTCTGTGTAACCAACATACAGCACATAAATAGTAGGTGACCTTCCACCAGCCCAGGTTGCTCCAAGCCCCATCCAACCTGGCCTTGGGCTGGGGCAGCCACAGCTTCTCTGGCCAACCTGTGCCAGGGCCTCACCACCCTCACAGGGAACAATTGCTTCCCAATATCCACCTAAACCTAATCTCTTCCTGTTTGAAGCCATTTCCCCTTGTCCTGCTCTTGCAAAAAGTCTCTCCCCATCTTCTTGGAGGTTCTCTTCAGGTACTGAAAGGCTGCAACAGGTCACTCTTAAACCTTCTCTTCTCCAGGCATCCACTTACCCAGGAACATCCTCTGTCAGCTCCTGACTCCTCATTAACAAGCTCTGAACGTGGAGCACTCACATCATTATCCCAGCTGTGCTCCCATTTTGGGGGGGTTGAGCTAAATTGTCATTAACTGAAAGATTAAAGCACTTTAACATTGCATTAGTGGCACCCAAACTTCACTGTCACTGCTGCTGTGGGGGACTGTAAGGCAGAATAAGAAAGCACATGGTTGACCACTCTGTCTCCATCTCTCAATCTCCTTCAAAGGCTTTGAAAGCTCTTACAATCTTCTCTCATTTCACCTCTTGGATGCTGAATTTTTTACCTGCATCAAGAATTGTGTTTGCTACTCTCAATTGCAGGATGGATTTTATAAACTCCTTAAAGTCTTTTTTCAGGGTTGCACTTTTCTGGATGACAGCACAGCCACTGGGGGAGGGTGGCTTTCCCAAAAAACGAGCAGCTTCAATTCTCTAAATCAGCATCACCTTGGGAAATATGAGGAAACCAGATTGACCTCAACAGTGTACATTCCTCATGTTCCCTTTTTCAGAGACAACTGCAAAGACCCATTCACTTTGTCCTCTTACCTATTAGATCTGCCTTTCTCCTGCAGATGCAAACTAAATTAAGGTACTATATACCATGGGATATGGTACCTGCATGGTTATGGTATCTATGGTTTCTACATATCACAGAAATATTTGGCTCCATATTTGTCTAGAACTTCGTTCCTTATGTACTCAGCTTGCATTTATCCATAGGAGATAACCACTTCCCTTAGGCAACAGTTCCTGTGGGAAAAGGCAAGAAGATGATGACATTTGGCCAAACCGGGATTTTCCAACTGAGACAGCAAGCTGTTGGGAACAGGTGGGCCAGCACTTCCCTCTGGTTTTTCACCTACATTTCAAGGTACTGCTTTTGACTTGTCCAACCTGAAACAGCCTGGCACTGACCCACCTGAGTTACTGCTTTTCCCCTCGTGGCTTTTTGCCACGAGTACTGAACCCTCTGATTATAAAAAAGCCAAGGAATGGGTGTTCTTTGGGTGGATTCCAGGACGCTGGAAGTAGTTCTTTATCTTGGCCCACACAAGTGAAATTGTTGCCCTGCTGGGCATGCTGGGAGTTAAAATGTTTGAAGCAGGTCCAGTTCTGCTTCCCCCAAAGATCCAGAGCAAAGAGGCATCATCTCCCCACTCCAGCCCAGGCTCAGCGATGGCACTCAGTGAGATAAGCACCGAGAGGGAAGGGCAGGCACTGGCAGGGGGACTGGCAGTGGAAGAAGGGTCCAGCACCTCTACCAGATCCACGTGCTCCTCCTGACACTGAGACAGCACCAATGAGCTTCTAGTTGTGCTGTCACTGCCAAACAGACTCTCTGCATTTGCAGAACAGCTTTGAAGTTGTGTCATTTCAGGCAGCTGTTTTGCTCCGTGGGAAGCTGAGCAAGTGGAGATTGCAGAGTGCTGGAGGACTTGGGCTGGGTGTCACCAGGACCACGCAGCCTGTCTGGCTCTGCCTGCCTCAGGGTGACTGCTGAAGCCTCTGACGTGCCCAGATGTAATCTGGCTTGCTGTGGGGGTGCCTGCTCACAGGTCACATCTTGTGCGTAACACGAGGTGACAGTGTGAAGGAAGCAGGACGTATCAGTTATCCCCAATCAGCGGATTTCATTTTTAAAGTTTATAGTGAAAGTTTCCTTTAGAAATACCTCTTTTTTCCCCTCACTATTTTCATTTGTTAGTGAAAAAAAAAAAAATTATGTGCTAGGGTCAGCAGTGTACTTGGCACATGCCTGTCCCAAGGAAAAGGATGAAGCAATTACACATGAGGCCTCACAGCATCGAAAGTACCAGATTACAGCCCAATTCCACCTCTGTGGCCAGGCTAAATTTACACTGCCCACAGTCAACACTGAAGCATTAAGAGCATGGCTAAGGTTGAGCAGCACTCCAGAAACACCAAATGCCTCATCCAAGTCAGGGTGCTGTGGCAGCTGCTGCACAAGCCCAGAGGGGACACTCCACGTGGAGGAGGGGACACCCCACCCAGCACGAGGGGGACACATCACCCTCCACTCAGGGGACCCACCACGGCATGGTGAGGAGGGGACACACTGCTCTGTGCTGAGGGGGACATCCCACACTGAGGAGGGGACCCAGCACACCACACTGAGGGGACCCCCGTGCTGAGGATGGGACACAGCACTGCACGTGGCCTCAGCCGCTGCACACCAGCTCAGGATAAACACGACATTCCCTGTGCCTTCCCCCTAAACACCTACAGAGAGCGGCGGTGGGAGCGGCAGGCGGGCTCCCGCCCTCCTCGCTGGGAGGGAATTACGGAGAAATCCCTGGAAAGGATTGCAGATCCTTGCGGATACAGCAGAGCAGCGCCCGGCGTGTGCAATAACCCCAGGAGCCACAAGATGCTGCTGCTGGTGCATAAAAAAAGCTAAAACCGGCCCGTGCCGATTTTACCGCTTTGTGAGAACGGAAAATGAGAATTGAAATGAGAATTTCCTACCCTACAAGGCTGGAGAAGAGCGGTTCTCCCCGAGCTTTACTGTCACTGCTTTTACCTTACCACGTTTTTCCATCCAGGAATCCCGACCAGCACCCACTGCCCTGAACGGTCCTGGAGCCAAGGCAAAGGGATGCTGAGAGGTTCTGGAGCATCTTTGGGAACTCTGACATCATCCCTCGGGCTTCAGATGGAGTTACCCACCGGGTAAAAACCAAACCTGCCTCTCTGGGCTCGGAATTCCAAACTTCAGGAACCCAAGAGCAAGCTTCCCCCCTTCCCTTGGGCAGACCCTCCACCTCCTCCACCGTTTATTCCATCACCAATAAACCATTTGTTCCACCTATTTAATTAGGAATAAGCACATATTCCCCCATATATATATTACATATGTGTTGCATCAGGGATGCTGAGGAAATTCATTTTGATTTCTTCTTTTCTAGAGTACAGCTTAAGGGAAGGGGGCACGTTCAAAAATAAACTTGCAAAAATACGCCAAGGGCACAATGGCACATTTTTGTCCTGGAGAGCAGAGAAGAACCAAAAGAGAGAAAGTGGGGAAAATAGTGTCAGGGATAAAATAAAGATGGATACTGCTGAGCAGAGGAGGCAGGTGAAGGAGTGAAAGCATGCTGACAGCCACTGGGATGTTTTGAGATTGGAAACAAGGATAAGGGGACACTTGATGTGCCTTATGACAGAGAGATGATCCAAGTAGTAAAGGCTAAGATTGGCATGTCAGTGAGATAAGAACTCCCCATCTGCAGGATAGACAAGCATATCTGGAGATATGCAAAGAAAGAGGGAGACAGGATGATTCCTCTCACCTTCTCGATAAAGAAGCTGGAGAAGTGGCAAGGAAAGGCAGCAGCAGAGCTTGTGGGGATGGACAGCTCGTGGGAGACCAAAGCAGAGACCACAGGTCTAAACCAGAGCGAGCCTGGAGGAGGCAGAAGTCACCTCACGACAGTTTACAGAGAGAAAAAAGGGCAAGTCAAAATATGGTGATGAAAAAAGAACAGCAGGTGCTTTTCCCGTGGAAGACAGGAGATATACCCCCAAAAAAGGGCATTTTCCTGCACAAGAACACTGTTCACAGCTACAACTGTCCCAAACCCCAAAAGTTAAACTGGAACTGACTGAACATCTCCACCTAACCAGAGGCATGGTATGACCTGGGGAAATGGGTCTGCAGATTCTATAGAAGAGTGTCCCAAATTGGTTTTAATTCTCAAGCACGAGAGGCATCCCTGAAGCAAGGAAAGTCCATGAGCATCCTCTGGAAGAGATTCTGTAAGTGGTTACTTACAGCAATGTTCACCTAATAAGACCTCAAAGCAAATGATTCCTTTTAATTGGAGAAAATATATTAAAATTCATGCTGCAGTAAGGGAGCAAAGACCCTTTCTCTATTAGTTTATACCAATAATTTACATAAGTGAAACTACAGTGATATAAAACTTTTAAAGAGAGAACAGGCCTTGTATTTGGCAGCTTTTTTTGAAGTTAGATTTTTATGGCTTGGCTAATTGTTCTGCTTCCTATACTCCCTGAAGAATCCTGATTGGCTTCAAGTTAATTTGCTGAAAGCCAGAAATCTAGTAAAAATGTAATTTTACCCTTGCTAACAGCTGGAGAACCAAAATCAATTTCAGCAGCTTGCTGAGTAATGAAATTAGAGGGCTCACAACTGACAGGAGCCTCACATGAGCGAGTTGAAGGGCAGTGCCATCACTTTCATTTAACCCCCTGATGCAGACACCTTCAGACACTGCTCAGCAGGCAGCACGTCCTCCTAATCTGAAAGGATGGTTCTAGTAAAAGAAGATGCAGTGGTAGATGACAGAAAGCCTGGCATGAATTAAAATGTGAGCTGACACACAGAGGAAGATCCTCCACGAGCTCCAATCCCCGTGCCTGCACATCACCTTCTGCACAGCTCACACCTACAGCACCTGGGATTAGGAAAGGGTCACTGGGGGAGTTAATTGTACTCACCAGTGTCACCTGCTGAGCTGGGAAGCTGCCAGAGCTGAGTTAGCTGTTTTTAGAGCTACTGCCTGCACTTCATTTTACCCGAATTATTTGAGGTGTCGGACAACCTGCACCGTCGTTACTCAGAGTTCAGCTTTGTTCATCTTCCCAGAGGAGGCTCCAAAGGGATGCTGCAGGACACCTGACCCGAGTGGAACTACAGCCAGAATCACCTCCCAGCTATTACTGAGCTTCCCACTGCTGCTGACCTCCCACCTCCACAAAGCTCACGAGACAAAAGGCTGAATTTGTTACCAGCAGCCGTCACACTCTCTTAAACAGAGAGTGAAAATAACCCACTGAGCAAAGACAGAGCTGTCTCCATCACTGGTTAAAGAGCCACCTTTTAAAAAAACAGACCTAGATTCCTGATGTTGTTGCTACCAGGTGCACATAATTCCTCTGAGAATTATGTTGATATTTAAAACTCAAATCTCCTTTTTGCAAAACTGAGTCGAGGGCTCTTTAAATGTGTGGCCTGGAGAGTCAACAAATGCCCTTGGATTGTTATTGCTGTTATTGCACTGCTTATCTGGCACCCCTCCTTTCATCCAGAGGATCCTAAAGCCTTGGGGAGGATGAGCTGAATAAACTCTCAGCTGTTTGTGGGTGGGTGACAAACCTGGAGAGACCTGCAGGGCTGACAGAGGGAAACAACCCTGCCACGGGTTCTCCTTCACTGTATGGCCCTAGTTATCTGGAAGGGCAGGAGAATGCAAAAGATTTTGTCCTTAATGAAACCCCAAAACTGCATTTCTCGACCTCCTCCTCCTCCTCTCTTGGGCACAGGTTATGCACAGTCACACAGAGCTCTGCTCCCTTTCCCACGGGTTGGGAATCAGAGCAGTGGGATGTGCCCAGTGAGAGGCAGGAACGCAGCCTGGGCTCAGCTCAGACAGGAGGAATTCATATTTTTAAGGGCAGATAGTATTAGAACAAGGGGGAATGTTTTTAAACTAAAAGATGACAGATTTAGATTAAATATTAGGAAGAAATCCCTGCCTGGGAGGGTGGGCAGGCCCTGGCACAGGTTGCCCAGAGAAGCTGTGGCTGCCCCTGGATCCCTGGAAGTGTCCAAGGCCAGGTTGGACGGGGCTTGGAGCAGCCTGGGCTGGTGGGAGGTGTCCCTGCCCATGGCAGGGGGTGGAATGAGATGAGCTTTAAGGTCCCTTCCAACCCAAACCATTGTGAGACATTGTGATCTTCCTTCACAATGACCATAGCCCACACAGATGACAAACTACACTACTCTGCCATCAGTAACAGCATTGCCAATGTAGGGGTTGGGTTTTTTAATTCCCCTTAAGGTGATCTATCACATACTTGATAGTATTGTTTTTGCAGATGCTTTGTTTTGTACTTCTGAAAACTGACTGCAGCAAAATGTGATGTTCTGCGATTTAAAGGCAGAAAGGAACACTGGAGAATTATTACTTTATGCAAACACAAAAAGAATAAAATCAATTAGAAGGAAAGGTTCAAGGATTGGCTTAGAGATCAGAAAATCTGTTCCTGGAAAGTGCTTGATGAACTTATTTATTTTTCGGTGAGCAGGCCCTGAGTCTGAGCTACACTGCTTTATATGGCAGAGGATTTATTTATCACCAGCACACCAGAACCTCCTTTCACATCACCAGTGAGTGATGTTGGCAAAGTGTGTACAAGGGGACATGACCCTTGCAGGATAAGGATATTTGTGGGTTGGAAGAGGCCCACCAGTTTGCCAGGGGCTCTCCTCTAAACCCAGGGGCAGCACCAGCAGTGTTACTTCCAGGCAGCTGGTTTATGTGGCTGTGGAACGGCTCATTAAAATCCATAATGTTTATTTGCCATATGCAGCTGGCAGGGATTTCCCTGGGACTCAGCCCTGCCAGCAGGTAGAGTTTTCAGCTGGTTAAGAACTGCCTGTCAGCAGCAGAGTAAAACCAGGCATTTCTCCATGCAGCTGAAAGGCAGGTGAGCAGTGTCACTCCAGGGAGACAAAAACCCCCACATTAAAATCAATGCCTGCAGCTATCAAGGCCACAGACCTTTCCCCTCCCGTTTCCTCAGTACTGAGGCAAAACCAGAGCTGGGTTAGAAGCAAACTCCACTGTGTGCAGAGTTCAACAGAATGTCAACTGGGAAGACTTCAGAACATTCCATCTACTGTGCAAGACCCCAAAAGGCAGTTCTAACACAAACCCTCATTCCTTTCACACTGGTTCTGACTTGCTTTTACTCCTCAACACAGACATATGAGATAAAGGCAACACCCAGAAAGGAGGATATTTCCTTTATGCCATCTCTGTGTTTCAATTCCATTCAGGTCCTTGCTTAACTGCATGCTACCTTGCTCCCTAACCCTAATTCTCCCCTAAATTATGTGTTTTCCTCTTCTGCAGAACAAATGGAATCCTAAAAATCCTCTGAGCATCTCTCTTGGCCTTAGTGCACACAACAGCACGGGCTTTATGCTGCTCACAGTAATGTGTCCCATTCTATGGCAGTCACACCTTTAGTTACAATTTAAACTTATCTGAACTGTCCTAATGCTCTTTAACATAACAGAAATGCAGTGCTACAAATCTTGAGATAAATAACATTTGCCCACCAAGAACCTCCTTTCATTTAAAAGAAGAAAGAGGATGAGAAGTTTTAAAGCACATTTTTCTTAAAGCTGCTCACTGTCTCAGCCTCTGTGCTGTTCCCAGCTCGGTTCCTGCCTGTTCTTCACTCCAACACTTCCACTCCTGCCCTTTGCTTGCCCATTTGTGGAAGGAGAACACAGTTCTCCACTTCTGCCATTGCCAACACCAGTCTCTCAGAGAAAGGGCTCTTGCTCTTCCTGGAACAGCAAAAATTCCCAAAGCCAAACAAACAGAAAAAAAAAATCCACCCAAGAAAAACCCAGACCCCAAACCAAACAAAAATCGCAAAGCTAAACCCACAAACCAAACACATCACACACAAAAAAACCCCAAAACAACCCATCCTTCCCCCTCAAAAAAAAATCAAAACGAAACAAACCTCCAAAATAAAACCACGCCAGAGAACTCTCATAGCAGGTGGGAGGATTAATTGCACAAGTGAGCTACCTAATGCTGAGGGTAAAACCAAGTAGAATAAAGCCAAAGTAACATATGAAATCACAAGAATCAAGTATCTGTTTGTTATTTTTAAAGAGGTACAATGCACTCAGATGTTTCCTTCAGACATACTACAATGCTCTTTATTTATATAAAAATTTCATTCTTCTTAGGCAAGAGCATTCTACAGAGCTGGGGACATTTTCCCAGGCTCATCCAACCCACCTCAGCATTAATATTCTGGTTTTTTTCAGTATTGATGCAGGTGTATTTATTTATTTTTAACACTAAGAAAATAATTAAGGTAGAAGCTTGACATCCTGGCTGGCAGCCCGGGAGCTCTTAAAAATGTTTAGAAACAAGAATCCCTTGAGTCAGTACAAATACAGAAGTTTACAAATAAAAATATAAATCTGAGGGGCCATCCTTCGGAATTTTTCCTTCATTTGATTTTTTTTTTTTTCCATGGGCAGAGTCTCCTTCCCAGGTTCTCTGGGAGGATTTCTTTTAACAAAACAGCCCGTGAAGAAATATGAAGTAGCTTCTGGCACACAACAAATTCTCTTAATTTTGATTTACTGTGGAGGTGGGCCTGCCTAAGATTTACATGCCTTGTAAAGCGTGGATTTATGGGCTACATAAGTTGTAAATGGGCACCGTGTTTTGGTGAACGGGCACTTTTGATATTCCTCGTGATTCAAGCATGATTTAATATGCATATTTGCAAAGTTTCCAAGAGGAAGTTGGATTAATTTTGCTCCGTTTATGATCCCCTGCATCACTCACTGTAGCAGCCAGTGTTTGCCAGGTTTTAATCTGCCTGGGATTGTCAGAAACAAGTGTTGAATAAAGAAGTGCCTCGCTAATCAGATGGGTTGGCCGAGGTCCCAAGGCACGATTAACCTGCCCAAACCATGTGGCAGGGCTGGAAGTTCTGAGCTGTGCTCTGAACTGCCCTCATCTCCTCCCAGGCCCAAGGGTAAAAAACCTCCCCTCAGCAACATCTCTCAGCAACGAGATTATTTAGGTGGCTCTCCTCTAACGTAAATCCCTCCTCATTTATGCAGGAAAATAAGTGTGCCTTGTGCATCCTTGTGTCTCAGAGGAGCCCGTTCTCCTTTTTATCACAGTGTGACTTTTCATAGGAAACCCGTGCCCAGAAATGTTGGTCTGCAGTCAAACCACACCCAATCCACACCTCTGGGAGGTGATTTACTCCTCTCCTCCTGGAGCACGGCATCCAGCCCTGGGCCCCCAACACAAGAACACTGTGGGCCTGCAGGAACAAGTCCAGAGGAGGCCACTGAGTTGTTCCCAGAGCTGGAACCCCCTGTGCTCTGGAAAGGGGCTGAGAGCTGGGCTTGGGCAGCCTGGAGAAGAGAAGGCTCCAGGGAGAGCTTGGAATCACTTCCAGGGCCTAAAGGGGCTCCAAGAGAGCTGGAGAGGGATGGGGGACAAGGGATGGAGGGACAGCACAAGGAGGAATGGCTGCCCACTGCCAGAGGGCAGGGTGAGATGGGGTATTGGGAATAAATTCCTCCCTGTGACAGAGGGTGACCTGTGACGGCCCCAGGGAATGGCTGGAGCTGTGTCAGGGCAGGCTCAGGGTGGATCTCAGGGAAAGGTTCTTCCCCCAGAGGGTGGTTGGCACTGAACAGGCTCCCCAGGGCAGTGGGCACAGCCCCAAGGCTGCCAGAGCTGCAGGAGGGTTTGGATGATCCTCTGGGGCACAGGGGGGGACTCTGGGGCTGGGCCTGTGCAGGGCCAGGAGATGGACTGGATGATCCCTGAGGGTCCTTCCCAAGGATTCTGGAATTCTCTGGGCAGGCCCTGGCACAGGCTGCCCAGAGAAGCTGTGGCTGCCCCAGCCCTGGAAGTGTCCAAGGCCAGGTTGGATGGGGCTTGGAGCAACCTGGGCTGGTGGGAGGTGTCCCTGCCCATGGCAGGGGGTGGAATGAAATGAACTTTAATGTCCCTTCCAACCCAAACCATTCTATTGCTCTGGGTAACTTACCTTGAAACAGTAAAACTAAGAAAGATTTCAAATTCCCCAACCAGGCTTTCATATCCTGCTTTGCCACTGATCACTCTTGCCTCTGCAAATCACTTCATCTTCTGGCAGTTTCCCTTCAGACTCACATCTTTAGGACCAGGACCATCCTTTAAAGGTGATCAATGACCTTGCCTATCATTAACAAGTTTCAGCTGAGTACAAAGTTAAACTCCTACAAAAAATAACCTTTTGCTTCTTTCTAAGGGGGAAAAAAAATGAAAAAAAAAAAAAAAAGGCACCGTTGCAAACTGTTTCACACTACCTGTATATAATATTTTCACTGAAGTGTGATTTCAGAAGGCTTCCATATTGATTTGTCAGCTTTGTAGCAGCTGAAGTCGATTCTGCTTTCGCAGTACACCGCAGTAAATCACAGCTTTCCTCTGCCCCCTGCTCATTTTTCAACACTAACAATACCTACAGGATCACTGACAGGTTTTCCTTGTTAACCTGCTTCTTCTGGTTGTTAACACACCACTCCATGTCAGAAACCATCTCCTGGCTGCTTGTAGCCGTGGAAATGAGAACAGGGATGGGAGCAGGGGATAGGAGGGTGTGTCTAGTGCTGAATGTGACTCCCAAATCCTAAATTAAACAGTTTTTTTATGCACATGCCTCAGAACCAGCCAGGTGTTTGCCCAAGTCTTCTCTGGGCTTCTCAAGGTGTTTATTTGGTCATCAGACCAACTCACTATAGTTTGTTTCTGGATTTGGTTTCTGTTGTGAGGATTTTTTTTCCTAAAGCATTTCAAAAAACACAATGACTTTCTCGCAGGCCACATTTGGATTAATTCCATAAAACCTGTGTGCCTTGCACTGGGAGGTGCAAATCTTTTGGGGACAGCAAGGACTGTTCAGGGACACTCTGCACCCTGGGGAGGGCTCCTGTGGGGACACAGGTCTGAGTCCAGCTCAGGGAGAGAGAAAGGGTTCACAACAAAAAACAGTGTCCAGGAGGGAATACAGGCACAAGGGGATAAGGACATCAAAGCACACCAGAGGATTAAGGTATTGCCTGCACAGCCTCTCCCCGAGGGTTTTGTGGTGACAGGCACAGAAGGAACGCACAAACATGCAATGTGAGTTCTCTCTGGGTATTTACAGTCTCTGCTGTAATAACACAGGTTTTGCCCCACCTAAATAAGGCTAGAGGACTAAAAAACACAAAAAAATAACACTTTGTGGACAAACATTTCTACAGAGGTCAATGCAGACCTACTGACAGCATTCACATCAGAGCAGTGCTGCACAGGGGGCTCTTTATTTTCTTTGCAGTTCCTCACGGCCGTGTGCAGCAAAACAGAGTAATTTTGTCTCAAGGAGTGACAATTTTGGACAGCCCCCTGAGCAAATGCTGTGTCTCTCTGCAGGCAGCAGAGGAGCAGAGCTGGTCACTAGGTGGTGGTCACGAACCACTGCAGAGCGTTGGGTAAGGAGGAGCTCCAGAGCAGTGGAGAGGAAAAAAAAATGTGTAAGCATTTAAAGTAATAACATTTAGCTGGTCCACGTAGAGTTTATTTCGGTATTTATTGGGCAGACCCTGGTGCAGATACTACACTCATTAGTGCTCACATCTCTTCCTTGTAGGAAGGAGAGGCCTCAGGCAGGAGCCCCTGGGGCTGCTCAGCTGAGAGGGATCTCCAGGAGGGACTCGGGCACAGCCTGCAGTTCTTGTCTGGAAGAAGGGAAGGAATATGCTCAGTGCATCTTCAAACTCCTCTCTGAGCATCAAAGCAGTGCTGAGAGCTGCGGAAAACGGGGAAGAAGGCAGGGCCTTCCACTGCCTCGTGGCTCCATCTCTGCTGGACGTGATGGTGGAAGAACTGCAGGCACAGTGTCTGCACCCAAACAGGGGGCATGCAGGGGGAGAACCTTCCAGCTCCCAAGCTGCACGATAATCTTTTCCCAGAGAATCTTGTTCAGGAGGGAATAAGCTCAGATTTTCACAGGATCTCTCAGTGTTTTGTTCAGAGTAGCAAACTATGCTGCTTTGCCAGGTACAAAATGATTTTTCCGCCATCAGCCTTTTCACGCTGCAACTGTGTTTAAAAACCTTACATTCTTCCAAAAAAAATCGAGGCCACACTTAACAGCAAGCCCTTAAAAAAATCCTATCTTGCTTTCCTATTTCTAGAAGCAGTGTGTCTGTAGAACAACTCTTCTCCCTAACTCCTTTCAGCAATCTGTCCAAGATGAAGAAGGTGAAGGCAGGGGAGGAAGCAATGCAGGGAGGCTGCAGCAGGAAGTTCAGTGACCAAAGCCATCTGTTTGGCTTGATTTAAACTTCAGTCCTCGCCTCAGAGGCTGCAATAAAGCTGAAGGTCAAGAGCTGATGAGCACTGCTGAAGGACAACCTCAGCCCCCTCCATGGCACTCCAGCAGGGTTAGAACTCCCATCCCAGCTGGCAAGCTTTAGTAATTCCAGGAATAGAGACAGGAACTACACCAGACTGGGAGATTCACCCCCAATGCCATATTTCAGCCTACTCTTTTTCCTTCTCTTCCCTTCCCTTCGTGCAGTTAATATATTGCATTTCAACTCTGTTGACTGTGCCCCCTCTGCAGAAACTGTCCCTTCCCCGCCATCTGCCCACTGGAGCCAGCTGAGAAGACAGCAGACATCTGGATGCCTCGAAGCCCAGCAAGTCTTTTCAGCAAAACACTTTTTCCCACACTCTGGGCCTGTCTCCTGATGAAAGGAACTCTGAAGCAGAGCCCGTTTAGCAGCAGGAGCAGGAACGGGAGTAATAGGGGAGTGCAGTTCTAACTGTGGTGCTTAGTGACTGTGACACTGCCTGACAGTGATTGATTAAGAGCTTGAAACTCTGACTGTGGCATTAGGCTGTTAAGAATAAAAGGAACTTTCACTTCTCCCTCGTACACATCCATCACGAGCAGACAAGCGTCAGCTCCTCCAGTAATGACTGCGGCTCCTTTCGGGAGCGCGAGATGGAAATGCAGTTTCTTCCATGATTTGAAAAGCATTTTAATTCATCAAGTTTTTTGAAAGGATCTTTAAAGAAGAACTAACACTCTTTGGTAACACAGCTGGGTTTCAGCGTGTTCAGCATCTCAGCTCTCGAAGCCTGTTCCCCCTTTGCTGAGAACCTGGCTGGAGATTCGGAAGGGGATGGCTGTTGTTGCTCCCCTGAGGATGAGCAGCCAGTCCCCAGGGCAGGACAGCCATCAGCACCGGCCAAATGCCAGGGGCTTGTGTGTGTCTTCAAAGCTAAGGATGCTCTGAAGCCCTGCCTTGAGCAGAGAACCCATCTGGGTGCTGTAAAGGGCATGTCTGTGGGATCAGCTGGTGTGTTATAGGGTGCTCTCACGTTCCTGTGTGTGCATCTCCAGCTATTTTGGTTTCAGGATTGACAGTGATGGGAACTGTGTGATGCAGGGCCTAGTTAATGTAAGTGAGAAAGGTCTGTGAATTAGATCATAGAATCCCAGAATGGATTGGGTTGGAAGGGACCTTAAAGCTTATCTCGATCCATCCCCTGCCATGGGCAGGGACACCTTCCACCAGCCCAGGTTTCTCTAAGCCCCATCCAACCTGGCCTTGGACACTTCCAGGGCTGGGCCATCATCAAAAACATCTAAGTGGGCTCCCCCTTCTTTTGGCTTTTACCTTTGGCCTTGGGGACCCCCATGCTGGCAGTTCTTCCTGTGACACTGCTGTGGCCGTGGGCTGCTGTGGGAAGGTGCCTTAAAACTTCACCAAGATATCAAATCACAACACTGAATGATACCACTGAATCCAAGCTGCTAGAAAATAAGGATTATCTTCAGGAATAATGACAATACCACAAACCTCTGGAGAGGTAATTTTCCTCAATGAGACAATATTACAAAATCATTTAATGCTGCAATTTGAAATTGTCACTAAAGAGAGACAGAGAGTAGGAAAACACGAAGACAAACTCAGGTAAGTATTAAAAGCAGCAACTCATCAGATGAACCATTTACTGGCTAGACTGGCTCACATGCAAGTGATTTGCTGAACCAATGCTCTCTGTGTTGTTGGCATGGCCATGTAGGAACCAAATTACAGTTTCCAGCACTGATCTCTTGTTCAGATCATAAAACAACTTGGGGTTTTGTAAAGTAGTTTCACATTTCCCTCAGCTGCATTTAGCTCTGCTTTACTTTGACCTCTCTTTCTCAAGCTCTTCCAACTTTGGCCTATCTTCAAAAAGAAAAAAAACAATAATAAGAAAAAAATTTACATTTTGGTCAAATTAAGGCACATTCAAACATTTGACACTTTAAGAAGCTTATTTGCCATTCCAAAAATAGCAAAACCTTCAGCACAAATTTCAAGAGAATTTCATCCATGCATCCAGAACATTTCAGTTGTTTGCAACATGACACTTCCACACTCCATTACCCTCCTCACAGTGCTGTTGCAGCACCCCAGTCAGATAATGGCTACAGGAAAAAGCTTATTAAGACTATGCACACCTGCAACATCACTTGCTTAGTTCCTCATTTCGTCCTTCTCGGCTCTTCTTTCAATGTCTCATCCACTTACTGTGTCTTGTCATGGCCTGGACTCAGCTCTCTCACACATGGACAGCCAGGCTGTGACACCACTGCACGTCCCCTCACCCTCTGCTGCTCAAAGATGCCGTGCTCTGAGGTACCAGAGAGCACAGGGACATCCATGGCCAGCTGGCCCCGAGTCCTCAGAGCCATTGGTGTGTTGAGCCACTGGAGAGTGTCCAGAGGAGGGCAAAGAGATGGGAAGGGCCTGGATTTGGAGCCGTGTGAGGACACTGAGGGCACTTGGTGTGTTCAGCTGGAGCAGAGGAGACTGAGGGGAGACCTCCCTGCAGTTCCAACTGCCTGGGCAGGGGCAGAGGAGGGGCAGGACTGAGCTCTGCTCTGGGGGGAGCAGGGACAGCCCCCAGGGAATGGCTGGAGCTGTGTCAGGGCAGGCTCAGGGTGGATCTCAGGGAAAGGTTCTTCCCCCAGAGGGTGGTTGGCACTGAACAGGCTCCCCAGGGCAGTGGGCACAGCCCCAAGGCTGCCAGAGCTGCAGGAGGGTTTGGATGATCCTCTGGGGCACAGGGGGTGATTCTTGGGGATGTTCCTGTGCAGGGCCAGGAGTTGGACTGGATGATCCTTGTGGGTCCCTTCCAACTGAGCATATTCTTGGATTCTGTGATTCGTTGCAAGTGAAAAATGGAAGCTCTCCCCAGTCAAGCTCTGCTTCATTCAGACCTTAATTAGCCTCATTGAAAAAACCATACAAATGTAGACATTTGAACAATTCACTTATTAGCCAGGCTTTACTGGTAGAGTAATGAGCTGCCCGAACAGGTAGCAGCAGCTTCTGCTATTCCCAAGACACACACGCTGTTCTGGTTCCCTAACAAGATGAGCATAACTTTTTATATTCTTGATCAAAACACGCTTCAAAAGCACAATTAAAAATCAGCATTTGCTGGTGCCCACGGTTTCCAAGCTAAAATTAGCCTGCAGTGAACATACCCACGGCAATAAACCCCCCTGATGCCTGGCTGTTCACACAAGAGGCAAACACAAAGAGGGTGTGAGCGTAGCCAAAGCTAATCCATTCAGCAAGCTGAAGAGCTATCTGCAGAAAGGTTTTGTGGGGTAGTCAATCAGCACAGACAGCCACGATGCTTCCCTCTTCAAAGCACGCCGGCCTTTCATGTGGGCTGGCTTTGTGCAGAAGGAAAGTATTTTTAGCAAGGCACTGAGTGGTTTGACATTGAGAGAACTGAGGGACATTGTCAAACTGGGAGAACTTGGATTGTTATTCTTGTACTGAGGGCTTCCTGGGCCTAGAGAACAGCTCTCCTCTGATAGCAGGCTGGAAGCATTCACAGACTGCCATGGTTCACATTTCTGCCTTCAAAGGAAACCCCTGTGCTCTCAAGTCATTGTCCAATCCTCCCAGTGATTGCTAAAATATTCCTGTGTGGGCTTCCCTCCTATTTGAAACTCAGGATTTAGGTACACACTCAAGGTCAAGGATGTTGGAACAGATGTTAACAGATGTTAAGATATAATACACAAACAGAAGCAAATTTATTTGCAAATATAACCTGGTTCCCCAGGGAATACAGAGCCAGGACAGCAGCTGCATCATTATGGGGCTTGCAGTCTCAGGAACAGAAGATTTCATGGGTAAAGAGGGTTTCCACAGCAAATCTCTTCCTTGGTCATTCCTGTTGCAGGAAACAAATCTTTGGAGCCACACCATCCAACCTGATCCAGTGTGGGCAAGAACCTGCCTTTGGATGCAGAGAGGTGTGTGTGGGTGGTGTCCCCCCTCACTGTCCCTGCCCAGCAAAAACATCCCTGTACCACAGACACCTCACCAGTGCCAGGAACCAACATCACCAGTGAAAAGAACCCCCTTCACCAGTGCCAAGAGGCACCCAAGGCTAACGCTGCTTGCTCATATCATCACAGACTTCGGAGGAGAGAGCAGGGAGGTATAGACAGCACCTACAGTCAGGAAATGATATTGTCACCTCCACTGCCAAGGTTTTTAGTCATCACATCAACATTCTGCAACTGCAAATGCTGAATTCTTTACCTAATTAATTAGGAGCCAAGTGCTATCCGTACCATGCAAAGCAGATCTGTGCCATTGCTTGCTGTTACAAGAAAACCTGCAGTCCTTAAACTAGTCAGAGCACAACAATTTTTATGTCTAATTGAAAAAGAAGAGAACTAATCAATATGCACAGCCTTTCATCAACCAGAAGTCTTAAATTAAGACTGGTATTAATTGTATATAATTTAAATTATAATTCCCCAAGATAAATTATATCTCACTCGTAAATCTTACAAATACTTTTTTCCCAACATTTATAAATAAGTTCTCATTCGTAAGCATTTAGAGATTAATGCAGAGCTATGGATGTAATTTCTTTGCAAATGAAGCTCTGTCAATGTCACTGCTATTTATAAATCTCTAGACTCCATATTTTTTTAATCAAGTGTAACAGGTGATGAATCAAGGCCTTTTTTTATTGTTCCGTATGTAAGCCCTAAGAATCAGAAACAGGTTCTATAATCTAATTTCCCCAGAGATTATGTAACAAAAGTGATAAACTTATAGTTAGTATCGGAATGGTTTTGACAGAGATAGTTTTTTTTCCTCCAGAAGAAAGTAATTTGAATTTAGATTAAGACACATCACTATAAGCTTTCCTTATAAACTGCTGGACTGGGTCTCTTGATCGCTCCGTGTGCACGTTTGACTGAGGAAACCAAACCGTGGAAATTAAAAATGTAGGGGGAGAGCAGCTTCTGCATTCCATTGACCTTTATATTAGTTAAGCAGTTTGAATTTTAATATACGTAGGATACGTGCTTTAATTTAACTCAGAACTCTGAGTTCCTCGGATTTATGAGCCATGCATCACCCAAAGCTCCTTTCCACCACCCTGCAGCCAGCAGGCTCCTTCATGGAGCAGCCCTGGTGCTGCATGGCACACTGCTAGATGCTGAGAGCAGAAGCATACATGGGTTAAAGGTGGGAACTTCTGCCCAGTTACCTTTGGGTTTAATTCAGTTTTGAATATGAAGGCAATCAGAAGAAAATATTAGAGAGGGGAAAAAGTTCTAGCTGGGTGTGTCAATTAACAGTGACAGAGGAGTAAAAGCCTCTTTCTGCTTGTAACTAACGATTTTATAGCATAGTCTCTCTGTATTTTCCCCCAGCCATACAGAGGATCAGAGAATTGTTAAGGTTGGAAAAGACCTTTAAGATCATCACCAAGTCCAAATGTCATCCCAGCATCATCCCTGAGTTCACCACTGAACCACGCCCTTCAGTGCCACATCCACGTGTTTCCTGAACACTTCCAGGGGTGGTGACTCCACCCCTGCCCTGGGCAGCCTGTTCCCATGCTCAGCCACGTTTTCCATGAGGAAACTGTGATGAGCACAGACATGTAAAGAGTTTCCACAATTCTTAGTGCTACATGGAAGTATATTGAGATAACAGGGGGTCTGCGGTGGCCACGGAAGGGAAAGGGGGACTCCTGCTCTCAACAGCATTCCATAAAAAGCCATTCAGGAAAAAATGAACAAAAAAACATAGAAAAACACCCCCTTCCCAAAAGAGAAAACACTCCCTCAGCACAAACTCCTGTGAAGTACATGATGCTCAGAAACCTGCCTACTTACATTTTTTATATAAATGCACATATTTTACAAATAAACACTCTGGAGGATGTTAAAAAAAAATAATAATTCCTCAGACTGGCTGTTTATTACCTCCCCTCACAGATCTTTTACAGTAAGTTGTGTATTTATAGCAGCTGAAATACATTCATCACAATTGCCATTGCTCAGTCCAGCATTTCCAGCACGTTCTCTTCCTCCCTTGCCTTTTGTACTGCAAAGCTGCACAATTCTCAGAGATGCTAAAAAATAACTTTGGTGGAGGAGATCATTCCCACTGACTTTCTTTAGATCACTCACATGAATAAATGAGTTCTAGGAAAACAGTCTGGATGGAAAACTTCCAACAAGTTGGTTTCTTGTTTGGGTCTCACCTGCCAAGGGGACATCCAGGATTATGCAAGACAGACCACCCTGCTGCTCCCAAAGAAAGGGGAGCATGGCTCAGCCCCAGTTCAAAAGCCTGTGGGTAACTCTGATGTGTCTGCAAAGCAGGATTACAACAGAAATGACTCCCTGGTTGGAAAATTGCTGGAAGTTTGCTTAGCTCGGAAAGAAACCCCAAAGCTCTGGGGCCTGATGGTGCTCTCACTGTTCCTTTGTGCAATAGCGGTACCCATCATCATCCCGACTCTTCCTGCTGATGGATGCAACGTGGTGCTGCGAATTTTATCTGGTTTTAGAGCAGCTGATGCTCCTCTTTAAAAAGAGCCCTTTATCCTCTGAAGCTGAGAAACAGTTCTTGCAACAATTCATCATGAATGACAAGAATCCTTAACAATGCTGTTCTCATTCCGGCCTATCTACAATTCTTAGATGTTGTTTCCGCTGGGAACGACGTTATCTGAGGAGAGCAGAGTGCTTGGGCTGCAGTGCTGTGCACACAGATGTGAGACCTGAGCCTCCCAGCCCCTCTGCTCCCTGCAGGCAGCCCCATCCTGCCCATGAGCTGGGCAAAGGGAGGGGACAAAAGTCCAGAAGGCAGAACTTTAGGAATGAAGGGAACATATGGAAATGAGAGGCTGTAAGTAACTCTAGAGTTAAATCAATCATTGAATCCCAGAAAAGTTTGGCTTGGAAGGACCTTAAAGACCATCTCATTCCCACCCCCTGCCATGGGCAGGGACACCTTCCACTAGCCCAGGTTGCTCCAAACCCCGTCCAACCTGGCCTTGGACACTTCCAGGGATGAGGCAGCCACAGCTTCTCTGGGCAGCCTGTACCAGGGCCTGCCCACCCTCAGGGAAATTCTTCCCACAAGGAAGAATTTCTTCCTAATATCTAATCTAAATCTACCCTCCTTCAGCTTAAGGTCATTCCCCCTTGTCCTGTCACTCCAGGCCCTTGTCCCAAGCTCTCCTGGAGCCCCTTTTTGGCACTGAAAGGGGCTCTCAGGTCTCCTTGGAGCCTTCTCTTCTCCAGGCTGAACTGCCCCAGCTCTCCCAGCCTGGCTCCAGAGCAGAAGGGCTGCAGCCTTGTGATCAACTTCATGGCTCTAGAGAAAACTACCCACCTGCACTGCCCATCACCTCTGAAGGCTGTTTGTTGCCCCTTGTGCATCCTGCAGTTTTTGCTTCTTGGTTCCCAAAATAAGGCAGGCTCAGCTCACGCCCTCACTGCACCATTCTCCCCCTCAGCAGGTCCCTGCCTTCCTTTGCAGACAGGCTAGATGGGTTACACAAATTCATGCCATAAGTGAAGGCCATTAGCCTCACTTTTATTTTGACTGGTAAACCCCAAAACATTTGCACAGCCAGAGGAAATGATGAAACAAGAGGGGAAGGGCCACTGGAATATCGTGAGGACGCTGTGAGGGCATCACCGACTGCCCACTGCAAACAGAGCCTGCCTGCAGTGTCAGTGCAGCACCAGGCAGTTTGCAGAGGCTGATTTAGCACCAGTTTATGCAATGCAGGGAGATAATTAAGCAAGGTCACCGTGGGTATAACTCTGCAAAGACACAGGATTACATCAGGAATGATTTGGGCTCGAGGCAAGGGGTGTTGGCACCCTGCGAGCCTGACTAACCACTGGGGCTGCAGCCAGGAGAGGTGAATGGTGCAGGTGTGGGCTGCAGCTCCTGGGAAAGTGCTGTGGTAAGAGAACTGCTAATTAATTCAATACCAAAATACTTGCTTAGGTAGAGGGCTGCTTCTGTAATCCCTGCAGATGGAAGCAGCCCCACTGCAGCTTCGGCACCGCTCTGGGGTTTGCAGCCCCTTCCTGAAAGACTCTGAAGGTGTTCATCTGGAAAAGGAGTGAGAGAACTGCAGATCAGCTCTGCCCTCAGCCAGATGTGGTGGGACCCCCATTCAGCCCACAGAGGAGAGCTCCCACCCCTGTCCTCACAGGTAACTTCTCTTTAAGACTGTCCTGCTGCTCATTCCCTCTGTGCCTCAGTCATGGGAGCCCCTCCAGGTTCCCAAGGGAGCAGAAAGCATTCATTTCTCTTCACACATCTCGGGGTAAAGAGCACACAGGTCACTGCCACTGGGGGATGGGAAGCCCCTGGGAATGTAAAATAAATTTGAGGAGCACTGGCTTGCTCAAAGCCTTGGAGAAGCTGCATTTGTTTCATCTGACACGTCTCCGTTGTCTCTGACATTTCTCCCTTGACTCTCAAGGGCAAATTCTTCTTTTCCCTGAAGGCTCGATCCCTTGGGAAGCTTGGTCCCTTCCCTGCCACCCTGGATCATCCTTCCTTCCCACCCATCCTGCCTTCCCTCCTCTGCTGGCAGAGCAGCCCCATTTACCTTCCAGCTGTGGCTGCCATTTCTTTCTCTCCAGTTACCATAATCCAGTTTTTACCTGGAAGAGACTGAGAAAACACTGCAGCACAATCAGCCCTTCAAGACCTCAAACAAAGCAAAAAAAAAAAAAAAAAAAAGGATTGCCTCCCAAGTTAACTCTTCTTTCCCCAAGTTTCTGCAGAAGTGCAGGCAATGTTTTAAAGGGGTTGTTATTCCTCCCATTTCAGACAGGAAGAGAGGAAACTGGTGCAAGGATGGCACACCGAGATCCCAGGAAAGGTCACCCGTGCTGGGCTCAGAGGTACCCCAGAATCAGCTCAAAGTGCTGAAACCCAGGAATTTCAGAAGTCTTTTGTCAGTTTTCCACTTCACTCCCTATTAGTGCTTCACTCAAAGATGAGCTTTTCAGAAGTTAATGCAAAACATCCAGCAAGCACAACACTTTTGATACAAGTTTTTGATGAAGAAAATCCCTAAAATTGTCCTCTCAATCAATCTGTTTGGATATACATTTTTATTCCCTATTGCTATTAAAACTACTTCTATGGAAGACAGATAATTTTTAAGATTCAACTCTATTATGATGAAGTAATTCTCTAGCTTAACATAAAGCTTGGATGTGTTTCACTTGCCCAAGGCAGGAAAACATTCTATTTCCTGATATATTTGACTGAGATAGTGAGGTTGATGGACCTGACAGGCAATGAACACTTTCCAGTTTGAACATTTTACCTAATTTAGGGAATAAATAAAGAACTAAATAAATAAAATCTTGAAAATATTCTACAGCCATAAGCCAGCTGCCTCAAGTTAGACAGGATGTCTTCTGGAATAAACCCATGCTCTCCCAAACCTTGTGAGCATCTTGTAACTTATCTAGTTTGACAATCCTCTACATAAATAGCAGATAAACACAATTACTGCCTTAACAGTAACCGTAGAGCTGAGGGAGACAAAAAAAAAAAAGGGGGGAGGGCTGGGGGAAGAAGCAATTGTGTTCCTTCCTAGCTTATTCCTTGAAAGAAAACAAGCAGCATCTCTTTCAGTGTCTTTTTGCCCATCTGTTTTGAAATCCCCCACAAAAGCTGCTAATTGTCCTTGATAGCATGTGAGGTTATTTTTGGTTTCAGCTTACACAGTGAGATCGGTGACAGCTCTAACTCTGTTAGTCTGGATGCTGCATCTCACTGGGAGCAGCAAACCTCACTGCCTGTATTTATTTCCTTACTTTATAACAAACTTTTTTAAAATATTTTCTGTGTCACATGAAAGAAAATTGGAGATGGCAAACTTTGTGCCCAGAAAAACACACACGTACCTTCTGCATTCCTCAGTGCTGCTGCCTGGGGAGGCCAGCAGGACAAACCCCAGGATTCAGGAGGAACTGGAGGGAGGTGATCCTGGAGTCACAGGAAAGGTTGGCCTGAGCCATTCCCTCTTCTCATGAGACTCAGGGCTTCCACCAGGAGACTGATGGAGAAAAAGAATGAAACCTCTTTGTTCCTTGGCTACCTTGTGTTATTCTGTGTGGTAACAACACCGGCCTCTCCATTTGCAACTTGACCTTTCAAAGTGCAGCCCTGACCCTGTTCTACCAACAGCTGTGGGAGGAGGGTGGAGCAGAGGGCTCCTGTGCTGCTCTGCAAGTCAGCACTACTCCTAAGGTTCAATTTTTACCCAGACTTGTTTAGTAACATCCCAACATACAGCTTCAATTAGAGCTTCAATGTTTCTCAGCTCTTCTGCAGATAAATCATTAGTTCTGTCCCCACCATTTGCTATCCTATCTCTGTCTGTCCTAATGAGCAACATGTTGCATTTATCACCACCTCTGTCATCATTTATCATGATGTAGTCCCTCAAAATCCTTGGACAAACCTCTTTTATGCACTGAGGAGCTGCAGGATTTGACCCACTTAAATTTAATAAGAGACAGATTCTTTCTGAAGTCTCTCTCATGCACATGGATTTCTTTTTTTAGATTTGGTATCGTTGCCTGGCATTTAAGGCTCAGATAATTAAGGAGATTTATATTTATATTGTCTTATTATTTACTCATGCCTGTAACTTAAAACCTAATAACAAACAATGACATTATTACTCAAGTGCTCTGGATATCCATAATCTAAATTAGGATCCAGTACAAATGACTGCTTATTCCAGTTTGATGGATAAATAAATATTCATCAGGAAAACAATGAGGACACCAAGCAAACCCTTGCTGTCTTTATCCTCTGCCCCATGTCCAGGACATACAATTTGCCTCAAAGGTGAGAAAATACAGACATCAGCACCAAGGTTAGAAAGTCAAATCCTACCAGTATAATTTTGGATGTGAAGATCTTGAGATACAAGCAAGACAAGGTTTGAGGGAAGAGATAACATCTTCATTGCACAGAAGGATAGAGTGGTGAAAAGGAAGAAGCTTTCAGGCTCAAAATGCCTTTTCACCTTGCCTGCTGTAAAGCTTGCCTGCTTTTCCAAGTATATCATTATGTCTCAGGAAGGATATTATCTCTCCCTGCAGACTTTACAGTGCTTAAAATGTCAGCTCTTCTTGAAGATGTCTGCTTTGCACCTTCCATCTGTTCCCAGAGCTGAAGCTGCTGTCCATCTCTGCTCCTCACCCCTCCCACAGCAACGTGGGACAAGCTATGCTTGGGCAGAGAAGAGTTTCCAAATAAATTATGGCTTTTAGATGAATATTAATCTCATTTCCATACCTAAAACTGTTGGCAGAGACCACAGAGCATGGCTATTATATGCTTGCCATGTGAAATTCTATTTATAGGACCCAGCTCTCAGAGAAGGCACAAGAAAAAGTTTCCATTTGTTTCAGTCCAATATGTGCACAGTAAAATCAGTTTAAAATCCTTAAGAAAAATCTTTCACTAGGAGGGAAAAAAAAAAAAAAAAAAAAGAGTTAAGAGGTAAAGAGTTGGTGGGTGTAGTAAAATTAGTTTGAGTTCTTTCCAAAAAAAAAGAAATAAAGCAAACAGGAAATACCCTAAACTCGCATTTTAGTTGCTTAGGTAGCATTTATTTTTATAAGAACTGGAAAAAAAAATAAATCAGATGGTTGTGTTCATGCAATGTGAGTCCAGGCACAGCACATTTCCCATTTGGAGAGGAGAGCAAGGCAGGGAGGGTTTTGCTGAGTTGCCCAGTCCCATCAGGGAATGAAAGCCTGGCCCTTTCCCAAGGAGGTGCCCACAAACAGCAGTGTCCTTTGGACAGAGCAGCCCCAGGAGGGCCCAAGGCCAGGACAGCTCTCCCAGGTGAAGTCCCATGACACTGGAACAGAGAGGAGACCGGAGGAACGTGAAGCCTTTTGGCCAACAAGGCATCTTTGACACTCAAACCAATTTGCAGCAACCTGCCATGGCAAGGAGTGCACACAGGTACCACTGACATCCCCAGAAATGCATCCATTCACTGCTGAGGGGCTGCCTGGTGGCCTCAGCACCCGTGACAGTGAGGTCCAGGGACTCACCTGGTGCATCCTGGGCTGGTTTCTGTCCCAGCAGTGCCACCACCCAAACATGAGGGACAGGTCACAGCCAAACACAGCAACACCTGCGCTCCCAGGGGATCCCGAGGCCAGACAGCCGGGAGACAGCATCTTTTCATGGAATCACAGGATGTGCTGAGCTGGAAGGGACCCACAAGGATCATCCAGTCCAACTCCTGGCCCTGTACAGGCCCATCCCCAAGAGTCCCCCCCTGTGCCCCAGAGGATCATCCAAACCCTCCTGCAGCTCTGGCAGCCTTGGGGCTGTGCCCACTGCCCTGGGGAGCCTGTTCAGTGCCAACCACCCTCTGGGGGAAGAACCTTTCCCTGAGATCCACCCTGAGCCTGCCCTGACACAGCTCCAGCCATTCCCTGGGGGCTGTCCCTGCTCCCCCCAGAGCAGAGCTCAGTCCTGCCCCTCCTCTGCCCCTGCCCAGGCAGTTGGAACTGCAGGGAGGTCTCCCCTCAGTCTCCTCTGCTCCAGCTGAACACACCAAGTGCCCTCAGTGTCCTCACACGGCTCCAAATCCAGGCCCTTCCCATCTTTATTGCCCTCCTTTGGACACTCTCTAATGGCTCAATCTCTTCCTTACATTTTGGTGCCTAAAACTGCCCCAATATTGAAGTGAGGCCTCCCTAGGGCAGAGCAGAGCAGGACAATCCCCATGGCTGCTCCCTGGGGCAGCCCAGTCTCTCCCAGCCCACTGGCCCCGTGCCCTCCCACGACAAGAGCGAGCCACGCTCGCATCCTCAGGAGCGCCAGCGCCATCCACCCACCCTTCTGGCTCCTTCCTCCGGCATCACGTCACTCTGTTCTACACCAGCAGAGCCAGCTTGTTCTCCCCTCAGAGCCCTGCACTCAGAGACTCAAAAATATCCCTCCCTTCTGTTCCTGCCAGCTCCCAGCAAGGGGGAATTCTGCTGCGCTCCATTTTTAAGCCACGCTGCGGTGACTTCATGCAAGTCTCTAGACTGGCCTTGCCAAGAGCCCAGAACCAACCTGCACCCCCTGAGCCATGGTAAACCTCTGCCTTGGGGTTTGGGGCATGCAATTCCTGGCAGTGAGCCCTGGAAATGGTGCTTTTCAGCTTTTCCCAGTGGGAAGGCTCCAAAATCACGTCTGTCCCGGTGTTTGGTCTCCGGTGTGTTGAGCATCACGTGGGGAGCTGAGTTGGGCAAAGCTCATCCCCCCTGTGTGGATGTGCATTTCTCCTTGCTGCTTTTCTTCTTTTTCAAAGCAGAAATGCTACATTGGTTTCATCCCTGTCACGAGTTTCTTGACCTCAGCAGTCAAATCAGGAGTGATTTTACCCTGTGCTTCCCCAGAATATCCATAGAGAAATATTCTTATTCAAACGTGCGAGTGCGGGTCACAGACCCACTAAACCCCAACTAAAATCAAGTCAGGCCATCAAAACTAATATCCTCTGTACTCAAAGTAAAACACTGAGCCATCTTGAATTATTAACACTATTTTAATGCCACCTTGTCTTTCAATAAATAGATATTAACACTTTCAGACACTTTTCCTGTCCTGTTCTGAGTCAAGTAGTTGCTTGTGGTTTCCAAGATTGCCCTTCAGCACAAGAATGCAGGACAGCAGCAATTTCCCCAGGAAGCTCATAAAAATCCTCTTTCTGAGGATTTCCAGAACACTATTCCAAGAAACAAAAAGCAAATTAGAGCACTTCCCACATTTCTGGGAGTCTTTACACGTACTACAGGTCATGAGATGATTAAATGCCGCTAAGTAAGCAGGGAGGCTCCTACCAAAAAAAAAAAAAAAAAAAAAACAACAAAACAAAACACTAAGTTTTCTGTGAGATAAAAAATTGTCTTTCATCTCAGCATCAAATTAAAAAGTGAGGATTATCAAAGACACCAGTATTTCTGTGAAAATGGTGTTTATGAGATAACAGGAATCTGCACAGGGGCTACCCAACACCTTCCCTCGGAGCCTGTCCTGCTGCTCTGACCATCCCAGCCCCAGCTTCCTCTGGGAATGTCAGCCCTTGTGGGGGACTCCTGGCCCTTTGCCACCCAGTGCAGGATATTCTTGGCAACAGCGATAAAGGCACTTGTTCCAAATAAGGAGAAATCTAGAAACTGGTTTTTCTTGGCGCTCTTGGAGCCGAGCAAATCCGCCAAAGCTCCTGGAGCCGGACACAGAGAGGGGGGGAAAACACCCACAACAAACCCAAATGAAGCAAGAGTGAACTTCTGACTGTCTGTCTCTCCAGCCCCAGCCAAATCTCATTAAAGAGCCACGAGGATGAAATGCATTGACAGTAAGTGCAACAGACTTGATGAAAGACCTTAAATTGTTTATGCTAAACCCAAAGTTTCAGTTTCACATTCTATACAAGCTTTCCAAACAAGAACAGCGCCAGAAAACACGGAAGAATGATCTCAACTTTTACCTTTTTTTCAAAAAAAACCTCTCCAAAATAACAAACAAAAACCACAAGCACCCAAAGCCCAGCTGCCCAATTTTTCCTCACAGCCTGTGTGCTTTGCAGGACAGGTTAAAAAAAAAAAAAAAGAAAAAAAAACCCCGAAGGGCTTTCCTAGCTGGGATAAAAATGCTTTGGCTTGGTTGTGACACAGAGCTGGATGTTCCTTCAGATCCCAGCGTGGCCAAAGATTTAGGGTTTGGAGAAACAACGTGGTGGCGGCAGAGCAGCTGGTGGAGGCAGCAGAGCTGCACACACCGTGTTTGACACCCTGGAGCAACCACCCTGCAACCTTCACAGCCCCTACACACCTGCCAGAGAGACACCCCTCTGCAGACTGAATCACTTGGAAAATAAACCAAAAAACTCCAAGCTCCAGTCCCACTTCTACTCCAAACATCTATTATTTAGTCTGACTGCCCCCGCTCTATTTCCTCCACTTTGATCGACTAATGACCAAGAAAAGCAATTACCAGCATAAGAAAAATATATCTGTGGTATCTTTGAACTGCTGTGGCAAGTGTAAATGCATTACTGCTGTGAGAACAGAGGAAATAGTTCTTCAGTGGCTAAGATGAGAAACGAGGGCAAAACAAGTAGGAGGGGGTAGGGGAGAGACTATTATTTTATTAACTAATTAGATCAGTGTGGAAAGAGAAGGAGCCTGCAAATCTCTGCATTATTGATTCTGAAGAGGAAGCTCCAGTATCCAACAGAGATAATGAAACACTGGGATTTGCTTTCAAAAATGGCTTGTCCTGCCTGGACAGGGGAACAGAGCGACCTACAAAATAATGTGGTCTTGGGAGGGGGGGGGATAAATGGGTCAATACATCACTGACCCCTGTTTGGGAAAACTGTGTGTGCAGGGAACAACTGGTCCTGTGCTCTGTTCTTCAAAGTCTTTCAGTGCCAGCACGTGAAAGAGAAGAAGAAATCCTCTCCCCTTTCTCTGTTTCTTGTAACCAGCTGATGAACCAACTATTATTATACTCCTGCTTTCCATGGACACCTCCACTTCCACTGTTCTAGACTGTCAGCTACAGCACCACCAAAAAAACCACATGGGAACAAATATTTAACATTAAACTCTGCACTTCTACAAAAACACTCCAAGGAAGACCAAAACATAATGCCTTAATAATATATATATATATACACACACAAAAAGTGGAATTTGGAAAAATATAAATCATCCTTTGTTAGTGATTTCCCAGGTTGCTCATTCAAAAACACACTCTGGAGCCCAGAGGGGCACAGAGCAGCTGCCTTCCAAACCTGTAACACTGCAGTTTGAAGCCATGGGGTAATTTAGAATAATATTATTTCTGAGGTTCTGGCCTGGCAGCTCAGAGGCACTGCCAGCTCCCAGGACTGGTCCAGGCTCTCAGGCATCCAGGAGGAAGGGTTGATGGATTTTTGGATGTTTCTCTTTTTGGCCTGTGCCCCTTTAGAAAGAGGTGATGAAAGAAAACCCTCCTGGCAGTGGGGTAAAAGCAGAACCTCCAGGAGGGAGCTGCAGGAGAGGGGAGGCTGCAAGTGGGATTCACAACAACAAGAGGTAGAGATCCTTGGGGGGTTAATAGTGCCAAAGTTACCAAAGAGACTGAACTCCAGGGTTTCCCAAGGGTGGGAAAGCTGTGAAGTGAGGCTGATGAGGGCTTCCAGAATCCTGAGAAAACAGCACATGTGAAAACCAACTGCCCCCCTTGCCATGGGATTTACTGCCCGGGTGAGGTGCAGATCCCCTGCTCAACACACCCATGGCAGGGATGTGAACACTCCCTGTCTCCTCCTCCTCTGGACACCCACGAATCCAAACCACTAAACACACAAAGAAAACTTCCCAAACTTCAACAACCAAACTGCTCCTACAGCCCCTTCCCACAGAAGGTGGGGGAGCCTCCTGGTGCAGCTCCAATGCTGCCTGTGAGCTTCAAATGTCCTCCCAGACTGGAGCCCTGGGCTCCACCCTCCTCAGATCACTTGATCTGCTGGTGGAAACACATGCTTTTGAAAAAAAAGTATAGGTACCTCCATGGAGTAATCACATTTTTAAATGGCCTTCATCACTGCATGTGTCAGCATCTTCCAGATGTGGCTCAGGCAACGTTACAAGCACGTCATTTGTGTCTTTGTTCCTCTCCCCAGAGGAAAATGAAGTTATGATTAAAGCTGTGCCTTCACTTCACTCAGCCCATCCACTTCAGTGGAGCTCTGTGCCAGCAGCTGTGGGAACCTGTGGAAAACTCTTTCTTGAGAATATTAAGAGGTTTTTTTCTCAGGAACTCGTTATTTTCAAGGCCATTGATGTTGGGGACGTTGTTGTTTGGTTGGTTTTAGTGCCACCTGAGTTAGCAGCAGATGCCTGGTGGTGTCCAGCTGTATGTTTGTGGCACCTGAGAACACACTGAGCCTCCCACCCTCCAGCCCTGGTACCATCTCCTGTGTCCAACCTGGGAAACCCCCAGTGAAGGAACCAACCCTCAGCAGGATTTATTGCAGCCTCTTCCTTGGTAACAACAGATATACAATCACAAACACTCTCCCAGGGTGAAGCAGAGGGTTTGTTTTATAACTCTTACAGGGGATGCAAGGACACAAAGGCTGTACCCATGAGGTGCATCACAAGTGCTTGGCACCCACAAGTGTTTGGACAGAGCCCAGCATAGACTCCAGATCCCCCAGATCCCCAGCACTCAAGCCTTCCCAAATCCTGGGATTCCTCACATCAGGAGCTGCTGGTTTTGTACAGACAGTGCAGACTCCTGCCCATGTGAATCACAGTTCACAGCAGTGCTGTCCAATCCACAGGGAAGGACAGGAACATCTGCCTGCTCTGGAAAAGCTGACAAATACCTGCACCTCCCAGGTCTGCAAAGGCTTCTGCTGACTCTGGGAATCCCTCAGCTTTGTGACTGAGCTCTGGGAGTTTTGCCCACACAAACTCTTGCAAAGCTTTAGGTTCTTCGATACCTTGAATCGTGTAAAGAGAGAGTTTAATTTAGTGAGGAAACAAGTGTTTTGGCAAAAAAGGTTTTACAGGAGTAACAACCAACCAAGGGGGAAGATTCCACAAAGGAACCCAGCAAACACCAACCCCACGCAACTTAGTGAAAAACAACCCCTTGGTTTCAAGCTATCTGCAAGAGATGAAGGAAAGAGGGAAGCACAAAGAAAGAGAGATGGAGAGAAAAGAAAGAAGCAGAGAAAGAGGTCAGAATAAGGTTGGTGTAGCTACCTGCAGCTCTGTCTGAAACAGTCCTGCTCACTGGGAATGCCATTTCTCCGAGGTGTTACCTGCAGAGGATCACTTGGTGTCTGGCAGTCCTGTACCACTGGTTTACCACCTCAAGTGTCCTCCAGTGAGGATTATCAGGGGTTTTCCCCCATACTGAAGGCATTCCACCTACATTTTTCTCCTGGCTATCAGTGCTGGTGAGGATCTGTCCCCTTCTATGGCACATCTGGTGGCAACCAATAATTCTGTCATTAGAGTGAGCCAAAAACCCTCTCTGGAGGGTAGCCCAGTGGAGTCTGTGCTGCTGTAAAGCACCTCATTTACATCTCCCCCCTCCCATTCTCCCTAGGCATTTATGTCTCCATTTTGGATGTATTTTCCTTAAATTAACTGGTGTTACTCTTTCATAACTACTTTCTAGAAATGGTGGCACAGAGGAGAGTTCAATACTCTGCAGATTGGACAATTATTCCTCAATAAAATTCTATTTGAGACCTTCTCCCCCCAAAAAGGAGAGCATTCCTCACTTGTTCCACCAGGAAACACTTTGTCAAACTCTGACTCCTTCAGATAGCCCTTCCCACAATCTGTTTCTCTTCAGGAACTCGGAGTTTCACTGTGAGATTTGGTTTAATGCTTTACTTACAGACCCTTCCCAGTGAACCAAACCTCATGAACCCAGCACAGAGCTGATTTCCATTCCCTTCTTGCACATTCTCTGCTGACTCACCTGACCCTGGATCACCTGGAAGCACAAGGTATCTCACCTGAGGCCAATTCTTTACCTGGAGAGAGCTCCTGGTGACTGTGCCATGGTGCTGATCTCAGCCTGTGAGATCAGATGCCCCTTTTGCTGCAGCAGCTCCCCAACCCAGCCCCACCAGCTCAGCCCTTCCATCCCACCATTGCACCATCCCAGGCTCCAAGCAATTAAAAATCCTGCAGTGAATTTATGCAGTTAACACAATTCTTGGCTACCACACAGAGGACTCCCTGATGTACAAAGGCTCTCTCCTCCCACCCCTCCCATCCCAGCATGAAGGGCACCAACTCTGGCATCCTCTTCCTCCTCAAGCCCAGCTAAAAAAAGAAAATGCAGAGCAGATGTTGGAATGTTTAACCCAACCATGCTGGGAGCTCATGGGAAGTCAGTGCCACTGCCTTCCCTGGAAAAGCCCCCTGGACCAAACAAACCTCTGCACTGGGGTGCACGTGGAAAATTCCATCCTTCCCACAGTGCCAGCAGGGATGTGGGGATGGGGCAGGCTCAGGACAAGGAGTGACACCGAGCTGGCTCCTCCAGCTGCACATGCCAGGGGACAGCAGGCAGGGGGAAGCTCTTGAAGGGGGAGGCTCATTGAAAGGGCTCCAAAGCCCTGGAACAGTCCCACATGCTGACTGCTCTTGGGAGAGAACAGGCAAGAGAAAGAATTGTGCTTTAGAAGACAAAAGGCTCGAGTTTGTGACTTAAGTTTCACATCACTGAAACTGGATATAATTAAATCCTGCTTTCCAAGAGATGTTCAGCTCCGAAATGAACGTCTCTGGGACGCAGAGAACACTGAGAGTGTGAATATACTTTTTATTTAACCTCAAAGTCTATTTTTACTCCAGAATCCTAATGCTGCACGGCTGGAAACTTCTCTTCCTGCTGGCATGGCTGGGATCAATGGAAAGATGAAGAAAATAAAGGCAAAGGAATGGCAATACCAGCTCCCCAGGTGTGTGAGGCAGGTCTGCAGAGGGCCAGTCTGCCTGCAGGGAGCAGCCCCTCCTGAGGGGACAGGAGGAGCAGGGCACAGCTCAGCTCTTCCCCCTACTCTCTGCCATCACAGAGGCTCCATGACCAGGACCTTTGCAGGGCAGGCTCTGATGCCCTGTTGTTAAAGCATTATTGCAGCATGGTCCTTATTCCAGCTGAAACCTCAAGGGTGATCCAAACCACCAAAATATGTCTGAAATTTGCTTCTGTCCGGAATCATCGGAGCGAATAATCGAGAGAAAGATGGAGAAATAAAGGGGAATGCAGGTCTGTTTGGGGTAACCTGGAGGTGAGGTGAGAATCTTTCCCACTGCAGGTACCAGCTCGCTCTCCTGACAGGGGAGCCCTGCTCTGGTCCTGCACTGGGAGGAGAAGGAGCCAGGCCCAAGCTGAGCCTTTTCCCCACATCAGGCTCACAGAGCAAAGCCAGCATGGACAGCATTCCACGCAGTGCTCCACACACACCTGTTTTTTACATACAAATACATCATAAAATACCTCCTCCCTGGTGCAGAAAAGGGAACAATTTAAAATATTAGGTAAGAACATCACTCTGAGCCCACCTGCTGCTGTTTCCAACTCTACGTGATGCACATTCCAGTCAAAAGAAAAAACCTGATGTTTCTTCCTGCAATAGGCCCATTCCAATTTCCAGCAAACACACAGAACAACATTCCTTCTTGCTTCCAGTGGCTCATTTGCCCCTGCTCAGCCTCTGGGATCTCCCAAGGAATACAGCAGCAGAGTGCAGAGAGGTCAGATTTCACAGAGGCAGGACTAAGTAACCTGCAAAGCCAAGCAGAACACACACTCTTCAGGCAGGTCACAGCAAGGCCGTTTCCATCCTGGGGAACACACCAAATAATCTGAGATTTTACAGATGCCCCAAGCCTGCTGTAATTCTTTATTAGCTTTGCAGCTGTTGTCTTCCTCATGAGTTTATCAGCCTGCACAGCTCTTGGGTAGCTGTTCTTAATTCACCTCAGCCAGGCAAGGGGTGGGGTGGCCACAAAGAAGCCAAGGGAATAAACAAAAGCTACACAACTCACTTGTTGGAAATGGAGAAGGGCAAGTAAAAATATATATTAAAAAAGAAAGGCTGTTGAAGAGGGAATTCAGGAATTGCAGATGGATACACACACTCGTTCTCTGCCCAGGTTACTCACCCAAATAAAATGGGAGCAGCATTCCTAGAGATGGGGACTGGGTCTTCTAGGACCAGTTGAAGGAGACCAAAATTCCAGTCCAAAGCCAATGGAAGCACATCCTTGCTGGTGAGTGGGGCTGTGCTGGTGTGTCTGCTCCAGCCCAAGCACAAGCACTGCCCCAAAAGCAAAAGCCACAGTGCAGCTGCTACTGAACCTGACAGGGCAAGCACTGTGGGTTGGGAAGAGCTAAAAAAACCATTCCTCTGGTTATTTGGGAAGCAGAAAATGTGAAATTACCTGCTGTAATCCTTTCTTTTGCTTTGACCAGTTGCTCCAAGCAACTCTTCCCAACCTTTCTGAACAGCTGCTGGGCCCAGTGCTGATAGAGACACCTTTCTTCCTTACATAGCATTTTCCTCATAATAGTATGCAAAGCCTTCCCTAAAACTTTCTTCATCAATTACCTGTCTAGAAAATGAAGAGTTGGTGTTACAAACTGCCAGATTCTTAATATGATTGACTGTGGCTGGTTTTAGTCAGCAAAAGGTCTCCAAGTAACAAATGGCTTGTCCATTTGTTCTCTGACAAGAAGGGCTGTCGAGGCCCAAATATCATTTATGCTCAATCAAACCCTAATGCTGATGGAAAACTCTGGCTTTTGGTGACTCTTGATGTGCCCCACTGGGGCTTGGAGAAATGTATCCCCACTCAAGATGTCCATGGGTAATGGATCTGAGAGGCTTCAGCTGATGGCTCCTTCGGGCCCGGCCGGAGCTGTAAGACAGGAATTAACTGAGATGACAAATTGCATAAACAAGTGTTTCCCAGTTGGCACTTCCCTGCTAAATCCTTATGAAACTGTTAACTACGGAAAACAAAAGATGGATGGAGGAAGATCTCTTTCACAAAGTTATTTTTGTAGAGAAAAACCCTAAAGAAAAGCTTGATGCGTGCAAGATCACAGATATCCCTTATTTTACAGCTGGGGCACAGCAGGAACTTTTCTCTGCTAATGAAGCTTTATGATCTCAGATACAGGAAGATTTGCACTTTATCATTAATAAGAAAGTCCAAATTCAAGAAGTTACTTGAAGTGGCAGAGACTGGCCTGGGGATACAGTGAATACAGAACATTTCCTCTCACCATACAGGTGGTGTTTACCAGATTTTTAGGTGCAGTTCAAACAAATCCTTTACAATATAATAAAAATCGTTGATTATGGCAGAAAAAGCCATAAGATTTGATTTCTCCATTTATTTTGTGTACACACTGGTCGAAATAAGATTGACTGTAGAAAAGGGCAGGTTATTATTTTGCCAAGAAAAGGTTGGGTCAGATGATGCTTGAGGTCCCCTCCCACCTGGGATTGCAGGATTAATAAACTGCAGTGTAGCTGACATCAGTGTATTGTAGCTATGCCCTTCCTTTAAAACATTTTGCAGAACAATTAGAGCTGGAACAAAGGGAGCTCAGAAATTGCAACACGAGAGCTTGTTCGGTTTTTTGAGAGGAAAAAAAATAAAAAAAAAGAGCTGCAAGGAAGTTCTGATATTCCTTCTGAATTCTAACAAATACTTTGCTTATACTACACTTTGCCAGATCTGGCCTCCAAGTTTGGATTTCATCCAGCTCCTTGAAGAACGAGAGGAAATCCAGCACAAAACTTTGGTTGTGCTCTTTTCTAAAGGGCAAAATCCAACCCACCAATTTTGCTGGCATTTCCCTGTGTCGATCAGCAACACAGCTTAAGGAACCTTCCTGAAGCAGAGAAGCAACTGCCCTTCCTGCCTGTTTGAAGCTGCCTCAGTGGCACACCCAAGCTTTACAATAAGGAGCAGCAAAGATTATTTCATCCTTTCCATTTTGGGTATTGCTGTAAGCATTACAAAGCAGTGAATCTGCAGTTGTAGCTCTATAGAACAGGATGAGGAACAGAGGAGCCTCAGCACCTATAGAAAAAACCCACTAAGAGTGGCAAAGTGAGCTTTTACCCCAAAGTGTAACATTCTGTGACGGCCTCAGTCTTGCAAGTATTTAGCATATGAGCAGCTCCTACTAAAGCAAGACTCGTCCATCTTTTTCACTGGTGGAGTTTTCTTTTATTTATATATACCTTAAGGCAACATATTATGAAAGTTGGAAGGAGGAGAATAATCCCAGGAGGTGGGTTGACCATCAGTGTCCACGTACAGCCCCGACACAGCATCTCAACCCCAGGGAAGGCACTGGCTGAGCCAGACCACGACTTTGTGTCAGCAAGAGAAAGCCCTTAAAGCTTTTTTTTCCCAGTACTCCCACGTGAACATCTTCCCTCTTTAGTGCAATACCCTGCAGAGGTGACTACACCTAAAAACAATGGCTAGTAGAAGGTTCCAGCATTCAGCACAAGGCACGTGCTGCCTTCCAACCCTTCCTTTGCTGGCTGGCAGATGAGGATGCGCAGAACTGCGTACGGAAACCAAACATCAAAAGATAAAAATTAACTTAATTTACACAACCAATAAAAAAAAAGTTTAAAAGGCAATGATAGAAAAATAATATAAAGGCTAGATACATGAAATGAACAGTTCAACAGTATTAAGCTTTGGTAGAGCAGGTAAAGAGCATAGCACCAAATCAAATCCCACGGCAGCACGGGCCTCAGTACGCGTGAGCTGTGATGAAAATGTAAATCTTGGCAAGGAAAGTGGTGTACGTCCCCTGGCGCCACAGTTTCATCTCCACGTCCAGCAGGAAGTCTTTGGGCTCCTTGACCTGCCGCTGCAGGTACACGATGCCCGTGTAGGAGTTGAGCCTGCGGGTGCTGAAGAAGCCCTCCTCGTTGCCCTGGGTGATGGTGAGGACGATGTTGTCCCCGGCGTAGGCAGGGGAGGGGCCGATCCGGAAAATGTGAGCCGGGACCACGATGTTGGTCTGGAAGTTGAGCTGGTAGTAGGTGATTCTCACCGGGGTGTTCTGGCAGTCCAGGTAGTTAAAGCAGCTGATGCGTTCACACCTCCTGAGGAACGAGACAGGAAGAGCCTTCAGCGTCCAAGGGACAGCAGGGAAAGTGCATTTACCTCAGAGTGTTGCAAAACATCAGATAAACCAGAGTCCCAAACCTCAGAGTGTGATTATCAGGGACAGCCCCCAGGGAATGGCTGGAGCTGTGTCAGGGCAGGCTCAGGGTGGATCTCAGGGAAAGGTTCTTCCCCCAGAGGGTGGTTGGCACTGAACAGGCTCCCCAGGGCAGTGGGCACAGCCCCAAGGCTGTCAGAGCTCCAGGAGGGTTTGGGTGATCCTCTGGGGCACAGGGGGTGACTCTTGGGGATGGGCCTGTGCAGGGCCAGGAGTCAGACTCGATGACCCTTGTGAGTCCCTTCCAACTCAGCATATCCTGTTATTATCCTTATTCTGCATTTCCAGTGCCCATAACTTATCTAATTGTACTGTAGTGTCAGGAGAAGATCACAGACATGGGGAGCTGCACTGGGAAGCTCAACAACAAAGAAAGAGCCAGTCATGCTGCAAAGCATGAGCTTGGAAGAGGAGTCAGTGGTTCCTCACTGACAGCACAGGGCTGGGACAATGCCCCAAGAAAATAAGACTAAAAACCCTTGAAAAAGTAGCTAAAAGATGGGGCTGGGAATGAAGCTCCTCAACTGGCAAAGCAGCTCAGTCTGGCAGAAAAAGTATTTTTAAAGTCATAAGCAACTAAATATGGGTTCCCAATGCACTGGCAGACACTGAGGCAGGAAAAGGGGAGGGAGATTTTGGGGCTTCTGCACCCCAGCTGCTGAGGAGCTGAGGGAGTGCCCTTCCCAGAGCCTTGTGGCCTGGCAAGCTCAGTATCCTGCTCCCCTCCAACGTTTCAGCAGTCCCTGAGGAACTGCAATCTGAAGATTAACCAGGGAGCCCCAAACCCACCGTCAAAGTGGAGCTCTGAGCAGCCTGGCAGCTTCTGCTGTGATAGAAGCAGCACAGAAGATCTTACCTTTTGAAAACTTAATTATAACCAGAGCCCTTTCAGAGCTGCAGCAAGGAGAGCTCCAGGCTCTGGTGCCTGCTGTTCCAGCAGCAGTTGGGGAGCAAAAAAGGTCTCCAGGGGCTTGGAAGAAGGAAGGATGACCGGACACGAACTCTACACGGGGAATTTCATGTGCCCCAGGTACCAAAGCAGCTTCTCAGAGCTCTGAGCACCTACACCCACCCACAAAAGGCACTACAGGACTGGCCTGGCTGCTGGTGTTGTTCCAAAGGCCACACTCACATGTCTGACACTTTTCTGTAGTTGGAAGGGCACTCGAAGGACAGGCAGCGGAAGCTGCCCTGGATGTTGTAGCAGGTCTCTGCAGTGGAGCAGTTATGGGTTCCTATTGCACACTCATCAATATCTAAGAAGAAACACAAGAAAAAGACATTCTAAGTTCAAATGTGAGAATTAATCACAGTTGATGGGCTGTGATTTGCTTGTGGGACTGTGTGCATGAGGGCACCCTCCAGTCACTGTGAGTTACTCCTCCAGTACCTGTGCCCCAAACCAGGGCTCTGGACACACCTAGGCTGGGAAATGCACACCCAGGGGAGGTGTGTCAGGTCCATCTCTGTGCACAGACACTCACTGGCATTTGGAGTGACAGAGTAAACTGTGATGATGCCAATTCTGCTAAAATTCTTCTATGTCTAAAATGTCTTCTATGGAAAAAAAACCTCCTTCCTTGACATTCCCAAGGAATAAGAGATGACAGACCCATCTGGCAGTGTGTGCAGTGAACAAGGGAGCCCACTCTTCCCTACAAACACCCTTTCCATGGTGTTTGACAGCCTCTCTGCTTGGCAGAGAGAGTCCACTCAGCATGTGGCCAGGCTGGCCCTCTGCTGCAGGGGAACTGGGTTTCTTTTCCCGTACTTTAGAACCACTGGCACACTCCTGTAACCCAGCTGTCCTCATCTACACACAAACTGACCAACACAGGCTTTTACTTTCCATGGAGAATGAACATGAGAAGGGACAAAAGTTCTCAAACCCAGAGATCCCACTTCCCACCGCAAGAAAGACCAAGCATGAACATCGAGACAGATCTGCTTGTGTAGCCATGTTCTCCCTGCTCCTGAGGTGTCAGAGATGGGCTGTAATTAATATTAACAGCAGGCTGAAGGCAAACAGAATGAAGTGAGTTGGTAGCAGTGGAACCCAGACCAGCCCACAGCTGTATAGGTTTCTCACAGCTGTTCTGATGGGTGAGAGTTTTCAGTTTGCAGAAAGCAATGGGCCAATTTTTACAGCTCCACAGGTCACTGGGACTCCCTGAACCAGCCCAGTTTCATGCTGAGAGCATGGATACCCTCCATCTGACTGCACATTAACCACTCACAGCCTAGTGCACAAAAGCTATCCCTAAGGAATAAACAGGTCCTCTCAGGATAGAACCAAACCACACTAAAGCCAACAGGACCTTCTCACTGACTTTTTGAGAATGGATAAACTTGGGCTGTGCCAAAAGAATGTATCTGGGCATGAAGGTTGCTCTGGATTAAAGCAGAGCAGCCAAATTAAACCTGGATTTAAAGCAAGCAAATCCAAATCAAAGTTCTCACTGCACAATCCAGGAGATGGGAGCTCCACCAGGGCAACGTGGGAACTCAGGAACAACACTTCAGAACAAGGCACACACTTCTGAACACTTCAGATATATAAATAAATATCCCCCTAAATACCTAAATAACACACATCCCCAAGCCTTAAAATGCTGAAAACCAGATGCAGTATCAAGGATCCAGCTCGAGCAGCAAACATTGGCAAAGATCATCTCCCAGTCACATTGTGTACTCCCAAAAGTCTAGACAATGCACGGAGGCTTTAAAATGAAATAAATGCTAACAGACAAGGCATGTGGACTGTGCAGGGCCCTGCAGCCCTGCCAATTGTCACAGAAGAGACAGACTCCTAGAGGGAAACTGTACCCTCCCACTCCTTCCATTCCCCTGGGATGAGAACTGATCTCATGTGCCGAACCGGTTGGTTTAAAAGTCCTGCAAGGAAAAGTATACAATAGGAAGGAGGAGGGAATCAAAGTCAAGTAAATCCCTTGCTGATTCTGAGCAGTGCCCCTAAGGTGAAAAGAAAATTTCTTCCACATTGCAATGGTTGTCATGAAAGCACTCCCTCCCTGCCCCGCTTTGGCTGCACTGCAAAATACCACAGGCAGTTCCTCCAAAAAGGATCCATATGTTGAGACGCTGCTCCCTGAGATCCAGCTCGTCTGCTTGAAACTAAAGGTACACAGAATGTGCCCCCAGTAACTCCAAACAACTGGTCAGACCATGAGGAACTGGAGCCAGACCTTTAGCTGGTGGAAACCAAGATCATCTTCTTCAGCTTAGCCCAGCCAACATCAGCTCAGTGATTCTCTGACCATGTTTTCAGAAAGAGCTCAATATCTAAGCCTGCCCTAACTTGGAATACAGACTTGCAGAGCTCAAAAACAGGGAATGGTGTCTGTGGGGGCTTCTTCCAGTGCCTGACTGAACTCAAGCTCCAGAGCTGCTGAGTTTTACATGGAGAACAACTCTGCCCTCCAAGGAGGGTGCATGGACCAGGAGCCAGAGATACCTGGAATGCCCTTCCAAGGGTTTCTCTTTGGGCAAGTCTGTGCACTGGGAAGGCTCTGCACACAGGTGAGGGTCATGCAGGGAGGGTTCCACTCCACACAGACACCACCAGTGCAGTCCATGGGTCTGGGTGGACGTCCCTGTCCTCTGCCTCCAGCACCTGGAGCACACCGGTGCCTGGGGGAGAGCTGTGCTGGCTCAGGAGCACAGTGACTCACACTGTTAGCTCTGGAACACATTCTCAGCCCAAATCTCACTGCTGGCAGAGGTGGCAACGAACATGCCAGCACTCAAAGTTAGGAGGAAAATTCAAACAAAGCCTGTGGAGAGTTACAGCTGCAGTTTTCTAAAGGTGAATTTTTACATAAGAATTTAAATGCACATGGATATCACTGCATTTACAGTTTAAAATGCATTCTAAAAAAATATTTAAACTTTTTCTAAAGGATTTTAATTGCCATTTAATCTGCTTCCCCGCTCCAAAGTCAGATTAAGCACACTCATGCTGCTCACGATTTACACAAGTTCATTGCCATTACCACCAAGAATTCAAGCCTAGGAGATACAGAACCAAAAGTTACAGGAAAGGCTCCTGAAAAACTAAGGGCAGGAAATGCCTGGTAGTTAATGTAACCACTGCAGGAATGCGTGCAGAGTGTGCAAAGGTAATCAGATCTTCCATCATCCTTACACAGGCAGGGCATCCTTTGGAAATGGGGGTGCAGCTCCAAACCAGACAGCTGTGCACCAGATGAAAACCACCACACCTCCCAGCAGGCATTTCTGTGGTTCTGGAGAAGAGGGGGGGTGTGAGGGGAGGATACTTGTCATTGCACTAACATTTCCTAATGCCAACATAATTAAGCTTAGGTGACAGGCTGCTGGATGGCCAAGTTCCCACTGCAGCTCCAACATTTCACCTCCCAGTTTGCCGGGGCAGAAAACTGCAACTCACAGCGAAGCCACAGATCTCTCCATCTGGCACCTCTGAGAGCCCAGCTCGTGTAGAGCTGTGCCAAGGCGCACACACGGCTCACACGAGTGATCCGGTGCCCCAGCTGGAAGGATGGCGTGGGCTCCTTTGGGAATTCATTGAAGCAATTCCCTCCCACTGACAGCCCAGTTGCCACAGCACTCTCTTGTAACACAGGACAGAGCTGTCTTTGCAGGTACCGATATTTGGCAGCTTCGTAAATACTGGCTTTTTAACGGTGGCTAAAAAACGGGGGCCTGACTGAGCAGCCATGGTGGCTCGTTCCAAGGATCCATGGCACACAGGCCTCGCAGTGCCCTCCTTACCTCGGCAGGTCCTGCCGTTGGCTGCCATGGTGTAGCCCTGCTCGGGACAGGCGCACTGGTAACTGCCGGGCACGTTCACGCAGCGGAAGGTGCAGAGGATGCCCGCACTCTGTGTGCACTCATCGATGTCTGGGGAGGAAACACAGGCACCAACGTGGAAAACCAGGCAAAACGGGAATCTGGGAAGGGCAGCTGCAGAACACACGGGAATTCTCATCTGGCACATCCCTAAGATATCGCTAAATGTGAACGCAACCGTGGAAGTGTCGTGCTGTGGAGCACTGCTGATGGTGCTTCCTGGAATGCCTGACACAAGACTGCTCCCAGAAATACTGGCTGCAACTAGTACGGACTCCTGGAAAAGATTAATGAGTCTAGGACACAGTCAAGTTTGAAAGGCTCTCTCTAGTACCTCTGTAATTCAGAGATTCAATTGAATCCCAGAATGGTTTGGGGTGGAAAGGGACTTAAAAGCTCATCCAGTTCCACCCCCTGCCATGGGCAGGGACACCTTCCACCAGCCCAGGTTGCTCCAAGCCCTGTCAAGCCTGGCCTTCGACACTTCCAGGGATGGGGCAGCCACAGCTTCTCTGGGCACCCTGTGCCAGTGCCCACAGCAAAGAATTCTTCCAGGATTTCTTGTGGGGCTTCCTTGTGCCAGGAAGAGTGTGGGCTTCTTCACCCTTTCTTAAATAGAGACTCTCCAATGTGTCAGTAACTTCAATTAAACAAGTAAACCCCTTCCTTTCTCCAGTCTGATCAATGTGCTCCTCATTCACCCACCACGAGCAGCATTAAGAGCAAACCTTCACTCAGCCACGGCTGAGGGGAGGCTTTAATTGATGCAATACAGGTAAAAGTATCTTCCCACCCAAATTTTTCAATCATAAGCTCTGGCCCCATGAAACTACTACGATAACCTCCCTGTTCCATGGTCACCCAAGGTGTGTTCCATCCACTGCACTGTCCAAGAGCTGGAGTTCCCTTCAGCAGCTTCAGGGGCAGCCTGAACACACAGTCACCCTCAGGCTGATGGAGCAGCAGCCTTACCTTTACAGGAATGTCCATCTTCTGCCAGCTGGAAGCCTTGCCTGCAGTAGCACTGGTAGGAGCCATAAACGTTGGCACACTCCTGGCTGCAGGGACTGTTATCACATTCATTCACATCTGGAGCCAAAAACAAACCCAAACACATGGCCACAGGGCCTCACAACAGTGTCTCCCACCTTTTCCTGCCCCTAAAACCAGCCCCCTTCTGGTCAGAGTGACTAAGGATGGACTGATTTGTCCCAGTTTGTCTCTGCTCCAGAAAGCCTGAGGATGTCTGCTGCACTTGAATTTCATTTCCATATATGCCAATACACAAAACACACACACATGGGTTACAGTCAATTAAAAACATGTAATCATTGCCTTACAGAAATCACAGAGAACTCAACAAATTTCCATTCAATTCAAGATCATTTTCTGTAAGTTTGATCAGTTTGATCACTACCAAGTTTCATCATTATCGAAATTTGTACAAAGAGTCTCCTATTCTGCCTTTGTTGTGTTCTCCTTTTCTCTCATCTGAAAGGAAAGCAAAGGCATGTGAGGGAAAGGAAGAAGGGCAAGGAAACTTGTGGACGCTCATCTGACAGTTTTGAGTGTTGAGTGTTTGACTGCACATCTGCCAGTCTGACCTCAACTCCTTCTCTAAAGCCCCTGAATTCCCTCTGCAGTTTCTCCTTCATGGAAAACAGAAGATGTCTGGTACCTTCACAGTGTTTCCCATCGTAGGACAAGCGGAAGCCAGAGGAGCATGTGCAGTGGTAGGAGCCAGGGGTGTTCTCACACGTGTGCTGGCACAGGCGCCCGGGGTAGTTCCAGCACTCATTGATATCTGCCAGCACAACAAGCAAATACACAATCAGCTCAGGAACACAAGCATCAACACACAATCAGCTGAGCAGCACGAGCATCAAGCAAGATGCAGGAGGATATTTTTAAAAGTGTCGGAGATTGATTGGCAGCGTGTGAAGTGCTGCAAGCTCAGGTGGGACGCTGACTCTGGGCTCTAATCGGGGATAAAATACAAAGGGCTGCCTCGTGGCTCTTGGGAAGAAAGCGGTGAAATCTTCAGAGAAATTTCTACAGCAGCTGAAGCACAGCCCAGAGGGAATACTTTGCAGATGACTTTAACTGATGGCCTGCAGCTAAACCAAGCCAAGGGCAACCTGGTCAGAAATCCCAGCAGGGAGGGACAGAGCTCCAGGCTGCACAACATCAGCTTTGGAGGTGATTCCATCATCTTCTGAGGCACTGCATTGCAGAACTAACGCCTGCACACTGCAACGGTGCTGAACACTGCCCGGAGGGCCAAGGCTCAATCAATCAGTGCTCCCACCTCCCCCGTGCCTCACATACCGATGCAGCTCCTGCTGAAGGCGTCGTACTGAAAGCCCATCTTGCAGTCACAGCGATAAGCCCCGGGGAGGTTGTGGCAGATCTGCCCCTCCCCACAGCGGTGCACACCGGTCTGACACTCATCCACATCTGCAGAGCCAGACAGAACAATTTGCTTAGAGGCAGTTTGCTTTAAAATCAACATTTATGAAGAGAGAGGGGGTGTAAAATAATTAAAGAACAGGAATAGAAACTGTTATGGTTGTCCCCTGGACAGAAGATCTATCATCAGCTCTTCCCACCCTGCTCTTCTCAGAGCCAGCTCTAAGTCAGAGCTCTGAAAAGCAGACCATTATCTTCGCAGTGGAAATGGCCCTGGAACTGCAATGGAGCTCCCCCAGTATATTCTGCATTTCAATGTAAACGTTTTTTGATGCTGATCAGACCCTGACATTTAAACACCCCTTGCGATGTTCTGCCTCTCCGTGACTCACATCAAGCCATTTAAAGCAAAACAAGAACCAGCCAGAAACTCTGCTCATCCCTTCAATTAAAGCAATTGCTATTTTCATCTCCAGTTGCCCTTTCAGTCTTGCTCCCGCTGTCTAACTTTTGCTCTTTCCCAATGTTGATCTTTTTTTTTCTTCTCTCAATCAACTCCCATTTAGATACTCCTCGTGGCCTCTCATCCAAAATCCAATGCCAACAAATTAGCTGCTTCTCCATTCACATGCATCACTTCCAATCTCATTTAAACACCCTCAGATGAAGATGAGAGTTTTCAATACACACTGATTTACAAGACTTGCAACATGACTAAATAGCTCATCAGTCTCTAACAAATCCCTCTTGCCATGTGTGACAAGCAGCATCAAAAAGTCTGATTAACCCTCAGAATTGTTTGTTTCTTCACGCATTCAGAGTTCTGCCATTTCCCAAACCATCAGATCCTACTTTCTTTCCATTATTCACATCTTCTACTACTTTTACAACCCAAATCCCCGTTCATGTAATAATAATTGGAATGGAAGCCTAAGGCTGGAGGTTCTCCATGCTGCCCTATTTGAAGTCATAAATTTGAGCACTAAATCATTTCAAAGGGTTCCTGGGCAGTTCTCCATCCAGCAGCAGCTTGGAGAGTGCTCTGGGAAGCAGATCCCTGCTGAGGGAATGATGGAGAAGTGAGAGCAGGAACTTGGATTTGGAGAAGTGGAGATCATATCAGCCCTGATGAGGGGCACTGACAAATACTTTGTTCAGTATTTCAGCAGATTCCCACCTACACAGTCCCTGCTGGCCCCAGGGTCAGGAACGGCAGGGAATGCCAACCCAAGGAATCTCTGACAGGCTCCAAGATTTCTGCTGAAACACTGACTCCTCTTTTTCTTGTAAGATCAGAAGTAGCACCAAAGCAAGGAAGTCTCTAATGCAGATACAAATTTGTAAAGCAGCAGCTTTATTTGTAATGAATTCATGTGTGCAGCCACTTCATTAATTTGTCCAAAATTACATATTCCATTGCATTCACACTTTAATCAGTTCTAGGGCATTACCCCCCAGAACTGTGCCATATTTCACAATACTTACAGCAGTTTTAAGTTAAATCTAAGAGGTAGTTTTTAACAACTCGTTTACCAAATCAGAAAATCTGAACATTTTAAAGACAGATGAATCCTCTAAACAGAGGAGATGACCCTACAAGTGTCGTTCTGCTGGAGAAACATGTGCAGATGATGTTTTTACTACTGTGAATAAATCTGAATCAGGAATCTAATTAGCTATTGTAATGCCTCAAAGAAACTAGTCTTTATCACAGAGAGGGGAAATTAGGACCATATGCTTTTCCTTTTTCCTCTCTGTGCTCTCTGCCTACTTAAAAAAAGCCATTCCAAATAAATACCAAAAGCTACAGACCAGCAAGAGGGACAGAATGTACACAGCCAAGTCAGAGAAATCACCAATTAACATTAAAAACGTTTTGCCAAAATCAAGCTACAGAAGCTTCCTTATACCTGCTCCTTAACAACCCTGTCAACCATTTAAAGCAGAGATGGAAGGCCATCAGTAATCACACTGCATTGTGTTGTCTCCTCTTGCTTTAGAGACAGAGATGCTGTCTGAATAACGGCAATTTCCTCCTCTGTCACATCCTGGCACACAGTCACTCTTTTTTAGGAACCATGGGGGAGAAAAGCTGGATTTTTTCTCTACTATCGATTTGAAACTTAGGAAGGTGATTTGCCCCAGTCATTATGGAATCACAGAATTGTTAAGGATGGAAAAGACCTGTAAGATCAGCAAGTCCAACTGTCAGCCCAGCACCACCCCCATGGTCACCAGTAAACCATGTCCCACTTCCAGGGCTGGTGATTCCACCCCTGCCCTGGGCAGGCTGTGGGGCTGTTCCACTACAGCCAGGGCTTTTGTCCTGCTCAGGGATGACAAGGCAGAGAAAAAAATGGAGACACTGGCACTGTGGTCCCCCAAAAACAATGTCAGGGTCACCACTCCAGAAGGTGCAGGTACCTGGCCCAGCAGGCCTGGCTGAAAAGGGACTGATGGAAAGCAGCTGAAGAATTGTCTTCACAGCAAGTGAGAGGGACAGGGCCTTTGGACCTACTGAGATACTGCAGGCTGCTCTATAACGGGACAGCAAATAAGACTGCACCACCCCCAAATTTATGAAGCACAACCCCAGAGCTGTAGTAGGAAGGTTTCTCAATTTCCTCCCTTACACACATGAACTGTCCCTGTCTTCTGCCACTTCCAAAGCTTCCCCACCTTCTCACTGGATAGTCCTGGGGGCAAAACCATGAGGGGACACAGAGCACAGTGAAGGGCAAAAAGGTGAATACAGAAGTTTCTGGGGAAATAGGGTCTGGCTGTACCACTGTTTTTCACTGCAGTCATGACCAAGTTCACGGCTGCCAACCACCTGCAGCATCACAGAGCATATTTTGTTTGTTTCACTGGGATATCATCACTAACCCAACTGCTGATTTCTCATTTCTTTTTTGTTTTTTCCTGTGGTGGTTTTTTTTTGTTAGTTTTTTTTATTTCCTACCTCGTGTAACTCATGGCACAGGGAACCAGAGAACACACAGCCAGCCTTGCCCTGGGCACCAAGGACTGAGCTTTCCTTTCCTTCGTGCCTCGTGTGCTCATTTACAGAACAAATGCTAGTAACAGCTAAAATCTGCTATTCTGAGTCAGTAACTCCCTAAATACACTGGAACAAACACAAATCAGGATCAAGCTGCATGCCAGCCTACATGAATATTTCATACGTTCATTCTTCTCAGAATTCTTTTCACAAAGTAGGAATTTTTAGGATAAAACATGAAAGTAGGCTGTTTAGGATAAAATATCCATACAAAGTGGATGTAATGGGGAACACCTTTCACAGCCCTACAAAGAACATCCACTTGGTGCTGCTCCTGTGGGAACACAGACTCAGTGTTTGCTGCAGATCACACCACTGAGAGTGAGGGGCTGCAAAGGACAGCAAGGGACCATGGTTCTGACTGACAGCACGAGTCTAAAAAGTAACTGAATCCCATTCACTCCGGAATGGAAGCCAGTGAATCCCATCTGCAGTCAGAACCAGCGTGCCAGGAGGAACCCACGGAGCCATCAGACATCAGTGCGAGCAAATCCCCGAGCTGCTGGGACAGCAAATTCCCATTCCTCAAACACACTTGGGAATCTGGAGGTAACCCCAAACCCCTCCTTTTAGAACTGAAATGCACTTTTTCCTGGGAGAGGGCCCCGAGCAGGCCCCGAGCCCCCCTCACCGACGCAGCGGGTGCCGTCCTCGTTGGAGTGGTACCCTCTGCTGCAGCTCAGCATGTTCCTCTGGCACGTGTACGACCCAACCGTGTTGATGCAGTTGAATCCTGGCTTACAGGGCTCAGGGAGGGACGTGCACTCGTTAATATCTGGTGAAGAGAATTAATTAGAATGGTGAGAGATGCTATTTAACCTTTCTAGCCCATTTTCTTCCAACTGCCACTTCTTTTTCCTTCATTTCGGCTTCCTGTGCTCCAAAGATAAGGCTGAGGAAGGTCTGTTGTGGGAAGACTTTCAAGTGCAACAACTTTAAAAGGACAGCAACGTTCACATTAAATTCACAGCAGGGTTTGAGGAAAACCACATATACAAAGGGTCAATACACCCCCCTGGACAGGCTGAAGGGCCCAGGAGTGACAAACACCCTCTGGTCACACCTACCAACACAGTTTCCCTCGGGGTCTTGCAGAAACCCATCCATGCAGCGCTGCTTTGACTCACAGTAGAATGACCCTTCTGTGTTCTGACAAACAAAGTTGACTTTGCAGCTGTGAGTTCCTCTCTCACACTCATCGATATCTGTTAATCAGACCAGAACAGCGAACCGGGATTAGCTGAGCTCCAACCTCCAGCAATCTTCAGGGCTAGCTAACTTCCAGAAAGGAAATGAGGAGGCACTGTTTACACCAGACACCTGTTGCCAGTGGGAGAGCTGAGGTTTAGGACATGCACTTCAGCACAGGCTTCAGGATTTGTCAGCTAATTTGACCCAGGTCCCAGCTGCCTCGTTTGCAGCATCTCTTGTAACCCACAAATACCAAAATACCTGCAGTTTGAAAATCCCAAAGATCCACGTTAAAACCAGGAGTAAGGTGCTCAGAATAAAATATGTAGCACTATCTTTCCTAAGCAAAATGGGCTCTTATTCCTTATATCCCTCAGGAATGAGGAACACACAAAACCCACTCACCCAGCTCTGAAAACTATGCTGAAAGAATCTAAATGAGGCAGTAATATTGGTAACAAATTTTGCTTCTTTTCTTACTTTGCAGCCAGAGCCCACCACAACTTTCTCACTTTTTATTAAGTATATGAAATTATTTCTCAAATTACGTTCACCAACTCAGTGTTTGCTTTTGAGAGACGTTGAAAACACTTCCTGCAAGTTTCAAATAAATAAAATAAAATTCAATAGTTATCTGTAGGCAATTTGGCACAGAGCAGTTCTGACATTGTAGCCTTTCCTATAAGTCATTAATTTACAGGCTACTTGAAAACGATTTGTAAATCTTATAATCCCCTATGATCTAACTTTAAGGCTAGAAAGTAAATTAAATTAGTAATAAATGTTAGAAATGCTTTGGAATGGGACAACAGCCTCTTTAAGCAAACCAAGCTTTACTTATGCCAGGGAGATTGCTGATAATTTCTGGTTTATGACCTCATGTTCCTTGTCAAAGGCTAAGCTCTCCCCTTGTGCATCTCTTACTCCAGCTGTCAGGGAACTGGGTGAAAATTCAGGGGTAAATAGCTCTGGCTGTGCCTGGCAGGCAGGGCAGGGTGTCCTGCACACTCCTGAGCTGCACAGCAGCTGCTGCTGGGAGGGCTGATGCTCCTGCCTTGTTAGACACCCCCAGAGTCCAAGAAGGGCGAGATGCAGAGTAACTTCTTCACCCCACGACCACTCCAAGTGTAAATAAGTGCAGACAGCCCTCCTGAACACAGGAGCTGCCAGCCCCTGAGCCCTCCAGGCTATGAGCCCACAGCAAACAGCACCAGCCCCTCCAGGGAACACCAGAGCCAGGCAGAATTCCTCCATCAGGGAATTCTCTCCCTAACACCTTAAAAACAAGGCAAATCCTAGTTCACAAAGGTTTCACTCACTTCCTAAATAATTTATAGTTATGACTGGAAACTATTTCAAATAAATGAATGGACAGAAGGGGCCTGCAAAGCCCAACACTTGCACGATGCCTTTTTTAGCCACAACCCTGGTATCCCAGAGCAGCAACAACCAAATCCTTTGCAATCCCTTTCCTTTCCCTGTCTGTAACAGCTGAAGAACACTTGTCTTACCAACACAGTCCCCATCCTTGAGCTCATAGCCTGGCTGGCAGCTCAGCTCCTGCAGGCACCTGAAGGAGCCCATGGTGTTGACACAGTGCTCTCTGCGCTGGCAGGTGTGTCTCTCTGTCACACACTCATTGATGTCTGCAAGGAAAGAGTTCAACCAGTCAGTGCCACGCTTTTATCAAGTGATGCCCTTCTTCCTGCTCTTTTGGAAGGAGTCAAGAGCTCCAGTGAAACCATTTCTTCCAAAAGATGGTCAATGGAGGCTTTGTTACAGCGATCTGAGGAGTGACTCAGGGTCTGGAAGACACATGAATCCCATGGAGATTTCCTCCTCCTCCCTTCTTCCCAAATGGATGGTGCAGGCACTGAGGACAGGGATGGAGAGAGCTGATTGAATGCAGGGTGGGCAGAGGATTGATGATCAGCCACTGGGTTACTGGATTTACTGGATGGGAACCCCCTGGACAACTGAATGAAAAAGTGATCGATGCTTTTTGCTCCCCACCAGCTTCTCACAGCCCAGGCTATTTATCAGTCCTGCTGCTCCAGGCCAGGCAGGAGCTGCTGGGGTGGAACTGCTGCAAGAGATGGGTTCTGAACCTGCCTGCCCTGCTGAGGGGGAGGAATCCAAACCCCAATTTCCCAAAGAAATTAGAACTGGATAGCAAGAACATAGGGAGAGAGGAACCCTGGGGGCTCAATCAAATTGCAAATTCCTATTTCAATCTTTAAAGAGATCTGATTTCAGCAGGTGGAGTAGGGGAAAAGTTCTTTTTTTTTTTTTTTTTTTTTTTTAAATCACTTAAACACAAGGTTGCAGAGCGTAGGGCAATTAGGAAAGGAATATGAAACACCTTTGATAGGCTGGGCTGAAATCATCTCAAATTCCGGTTTTGCTGATGTTAATAATGAAAGCTGGAACAGCATGATGAGCAAATACCTGGAAGTAACAAAAAGGGGCAGAGACTGGGAAGGGAAACTTTCTTGCCAATCTCCACAAAATCTCCCGTGTTCCCAGCTCTGTGTCAGCTCAGGAGTATTTCCAGAGCTAACAAAAGCCAAATGTGACCAGAGCCATTACCAATCATCTGGCTGCTCTGTGCACGAAGCTGTTTTCATCCTACACAATAAAGCAAGTATTGTTTAAATCAGATTCTCATTTTGGCTGTAGAACCTCATTCTCAGATAAGTACATCAGATATCTGACTTCTCCCAGGGAGCATGAAAACAGGAAAAGCCATTTTTAAAAGCTTTTTGTCTTCAAAAAAAACATCTCAGCTTGTTTTCTACCAAACAGATGAAGAGGGGCACCAAAGTTTTTATAGAGTTCTGTCCTCCCAGTGCAGGTTCTATACATCAGGATGAAGAGTAAGGAGCAATATTCTCATGGGTGAACCCACACTCAAAACACACAAACAAAAAATCCCTCACTCTGGGAGAAGAATATCAGGTGCTGTGGCAGAACCCTCCCACCTCACTAGAATTGATTCTTAAATAAATTTGAGATTTATTAATTAATTTGCTGAGAAAAACAGCTATGGATAACCCACCTAATAGCACCCAACACAGTGCAAGCCTCTCTACCACAGGTATGAGATTATCTTTTCTTGCAAACCAGAAAAAGACCTCTCATATAAACAGACTTTGCATACCACACTGCATCTTGTGAACTTCAGTCAGTCCAGCACGATGTCACAACAGCCACCAGGAGGACAGAAAAAAAAAAAAAATCTAATACAGTTCCATGCTTTGTTTCTATTTTTTGATTCAATTTTCAAATTTCTGAGTACGTGAGAAAACAGGTAGAACTGTTGGAACACATTTGAGGAAATCAAAGTGATGGAAACTGGCAGATTCCATCCAGAATTTTTGTTTTCAGTGGAAGATCTGGGCACATGTAACACTCTGACAAAGCCTAAGGACTGTGAGTAGAGGTGCAAGGCTTGGGCATGCAAAGCTCTGCCCAGGGACAGGGTGTGAATCCATCTCTGAGATCAGACCAGCTGCCAGCTCACCAAAGTTCCTTTCCAGTTAATTAAACAAACATGCCTTTTTTTTGGTTAATTTTTCTAATTAAATTCCTAAATGTTCTATGAAATCCAAAGTGCCCATAACATGCATCTCTTCAGTCCTGGAAGCCAACCCAACAAGTCAGTGAGATGCCTGCCAGAGCACCAGGAATGACAGGAGTTCTGTTTTCAGTTAGGAACACAGTTAATTCCAGCACTGGACCAGCTGTAGTCTTCATCCAACCCAATTAAGACTGTGAGGTAGGTAAGATGATATTTATTAAAAAAAAAAAAAAAAAAAGTAATAAGAGGAAAAATAATTCAGTACTATATTAAAAACAAGTCACAAGGTTAATTTGGAAAAATCTCCACAATCGTGTGTGGCAGCAACTTCATTAATTCCTCACTTTATGTCAGCAAAACCCAGGATGAGATGGAATCATGTAATGCCTCTTTTTTTCCCAGGAATTGTTGATGCAAACAGCACCATACCCACGATCCCTGACCCATCTGTTGCTGGCATCAGGAATATCAACATTTACCTCGTGCTATTTGTTTCAATATGTACTTTGACACTGAAATGAATTCTTATGCCAGTTCTATTCAAATGTGAAATGGAGGCTTTTCTTGTCCTGCATCTGTAGTTTATCCTTTTTTTTTTTTTTTAATCCCTCCTTCAAATTGCTTCAGATCTATTTGTTTTATGGGATATATCTGTGTAATTTAGGCACGTGGTTATTTTGCACAGCCCTGAAGTTCAGGGATAACGTGGCCAACTCGCTGCTCCCTCTGTCAGGAGGGGAAACTGAGATGGGAGTAGCAAAGAAAGGAATAAAACAGTCAGTGTGTAAGTGGGTGGTGGAAATGACTCTGCCTGAAAGCCACCAGGAAAAGCAATTTCCACTAACAACATCCAGCCTGGCTCTTATCTCTGGAGAACACGGAGCTTTCCAGCCTGGAGGCATCTGAATATCTGCTCTCAAAGTGACACCAAGGTGGGGGGTGGGAGCTACTTAAAGAGCTGGTGACTCCTCACTGTGCACGGTTGGCTTTCAGGGATCCTGGATATCTGGAATTCCACAGTTTGACTAAAGGAAATTCAACAGATAAAAGGTTAGCTGCTGGTTTGCTGCTGTGCCAAGATTGTTCCTAAAATACGAAAAGAGTAACATCGTTCAACCAACGAGATTTTGCAAACAATTGGGAAAGGTTTCCTCGTGGTGTGTGAGACAGCTCGAGGTGTGGCCCAAAGGCAGCTGGGCTGGAAAAGGACACCTCAGAGAACGAGACAGCGAACAAAACACAAACCACAGTGTGCTTGTGGCTTCCCCCTTGGACTGGGAAAGTAGGAAAAAATGCTCAGTACTGCAAATGTTCTCCTGGCACCACCCTCAAAGCAGAGCTGGATACCAGCAGGCAGCACACAGGGTGGATCTATCCAAAAAGGAAGAAGAGACATTTCCAAGTTTTCTGGATTGTTTGAAAGGATATCTGTAAAAATTCACTTGCATTAGAGGAACACAGAGGTTGGTATTTAGTGAGGGAGAAAAGGGTCTTTCAGCTTCACAAATGAGAGCAGTGCCTGAGGTTTATCTTGGTGATAATAAACCTCTGTCATAATGTCATGGGGGAGAGGGAGAAAGTGAATAAAGGGAAGCTCTTGGCACCTGCCAAAGCTGCAGACACACCTGCACTGGGTGAGTTTCAAAAGGCTGTGGAAAAGGACACATCTGTCCTTCCTGCAATGTCCTGGGAAAACATCAGGGAATGAAGTGGCAAGAGGCAGAAACACGAGCTGCTCACCTAGTGGATGCAGCAGAACCCTCCAGTTCATAGCCTGATTCTGCCTCTGAAAGGCCTCCTGCCTTCCAGTGCTGTGCTCTCAGCCATTTCATTTAAACCACATCATCTCATTAGTTTTCCACACTTGCCAGTATCTCCAATTTCAAAATAAATATTATTAATAATAAATATTATTAATAATAAAAATAATTAAAAATGCAATTTTGATTAGTTAAGGAAACCCAGAAGGTGGTAAATCACATTTCTTCTCTTGACCCTGACACTGCAGAAAATTTTCCTGCTCGTGCCCACAGACCACATGGTGCTCATTAATAAGATGAGGTCACAGAGCTTTAAAGACAGACCAAAACCAAAGCTGTGATGGTGAGAAAAACAATGTTCTAAACATCAGGAGGAGGACGGGGGGGAAGAAGGCACATGCATTCACACATGACATTGTAGTCACAGGCACTGCTGCTCTCATAAATGACTTGAGGTCTCCAGGTGCTCTGTTTTTCCAGGCAGCACTGCTGCAGCTCAGGTGCCTCCTAAACCAGCCTCTAGAAAAGAGCCCACAAGAGAAACTATTTCATGAGCTCAGGCCTTGGCTGCTGGGAAAAAATTAAATCCTCGTAAATACACCTGCAAAGATCGACTGGTTTCTCAGATGGACTCAAACAGCAGGGATGATGCAGCAGAATCACAATGCACCTTTGACTTTCACACAAAGAAATCTGTGCCAGAATCAACAAAGGACTGATGTGAAGTTTAGAATCCCATCCCTTTGGAGTGGATCCTTTCCACTGCCCGGCCTCACGCAGATCCCCTGAGCTGTGTTTCTGGAGTCTGGTTGTTCCACAGTGCCTGGGAAGCATTGACAGTGTCCAGAGAGACCAATTCTCTGTTTTTTAGAGAATTTATCAGTGTTGCTGTGGTCATCAACACCCCTGGCTGTGCACAGAGTTGTCTGTAACCCAAGGATGAACCGCTGGGGAAGGAGCCAAATAGCAGAGGACTCATGAGGTGGAGTGGCTGAGCAAATGGTGCACATGTGTTTCCACTGACTGGGATTGAAATGTCATATGCAAGGATGGCCTTGGAGCACAAATGGTTTGAATGCGTTGCAGAGCATGGAGAATTATGATGTTGTGGTGAACCTCTCGTCTTACCAACACATTTCCTATGCCTGTTGAGAATAAAGCCCTCTGCACACATCCCACTGTGGCTGACACAGGAGAACGATCCCAGTGTGTTCTCACAAAACTGTCCGCTGGAACAAGCACCTGTCAGGCACTCATCCAAATCTACACCAGCACGGGGCAGCCAAAAGGGAAAAACAGAGTTCTATTAGAACAATTGCTGAAATGAAACAACAGTTCTTTCACGCTGGACACGTCTGAATGAAGTGTGCTGGAGCCTCCACATCAGCACCACGCTGTAATAAATGCAGTATTACACTGAAAACAGGGCTGGAATGAGGAATAACCCCTCGGAGATCAGCCGGTCCTTGCTCACACCCCGACACTTTTGTCGTGCCAGAAAGAAACACCCTTAGAAGCAGGCAGGCAGTCCCACAGAGCCAGTGCACACTGTGCCAGTGCACCCTTACCATCAAATCCTTGCTGTAATTTAGATTAGGAATGCCCCTTGCTACAATTTCAACTCACTGCTTCCACTGACATTTATAAATTTTTTCATTTCCTGTAGGAAAACGATTGCCTTCAAATGCCCCTTTTGATTCCGACATTAATTAATCAAATTAGCTTCCACCACACTTGAGTAAGCACTGCACTGTGAATATTTCATCTGGTGATATTAAAATCCCATTTTCTTCCCAGGCTGTCCAGAATTTCATGAAAATGATTTGTAATTCAATAAAACCTGAGATTAAGAGGGATGTGGATCATTTGTGAGCAATTCTGAGCATCGGAAGCTTCTCCCTGCATTTCACTGTTACTGCTCCCATACTTAGAGATTTATAATTAAGGTATGTCCCAGGGCATTGCTTCTGACCCCCAGATCTTCTCTGGGCAAACATATCCCTTGTCACTCCTTCAACATGTCCATTTAAAATTTCTGCCATGTGAATGGTCACAGTGCAGCTTTGGAATTCAGTGCTCATCACTGTGCAGGGCTGAGCTCCAGTGGAACAACTGGAGCTGGACCAGCTCCCGTGGCTGTGAAGCCTCCCTGAGCTCAGGTTTTCAAGGCAAGAGGGAATAAACCCCAACAAAGCAGATGCCAGGTGGGGCTGTGGCTCTGGGGGTCCCCCAGGACAGCAAACCTGGCCCTGTGATGCTCACTGCTCCAGGAACCAAAGCTGTGTGTCCATAGCTGTGCACACAGGCCCTGGGGAGGAATGGCAGTGGGAAGAGAAACCAAGACAGCTGAAAAAAAAAACCTGGAATGTCAGAGGAAAAAAGCACAAATTCAGGCTTGCCTTCACCTGAAGTCCCCAGGTATCAGCACGCTGTGCTGCAGGAGTTATCAGTGGGATTCCTTGGTCTCTGCACTGCCACTGCAGCTCACAGCACTGAAAATGAGGAGCCCTTCGAGGGACACCCAAGGGGGGTGAGAGCTGAAAGCACCTCTGTGTGGTGAGCCCAGAGCACTTACCCTCACAGGACACCCCGTCAGCCATGAGGGTGTACCCAGCCAGGCAGGAGCACACGGCCTCTCCTTCCACCACACTGCACAGGTGCTTGCAGGGGCCGTTATCTGCAAGAGGCACAAAACCCACAGATCAGCACCCACAGCAGTTTGGGACACCTCCAGGTGCCAAAACCACTCTCAGCTTTGCCCACCAGGAATGCAGTTTGTAACCAACGTGTCCCACAGCCCTAATCGCTCCTGACCACCCTCCCTGGCACCCAAACCCCGCTGTGCCACCCTCCACACACCTTTGCACTTGTCCTGCTCCTCCTGCAAGGACACCACCAGGATGGGCTGAGACGGAGAGGCTACTGGAGGGATGGTGGCTTCAGCTTCCAGCCTTGTCACCTGTGCCCTGTCAGGATCTGCAAGGCAAGGGATGCAGAGAGGATCAGGGACAGCACCATCCCCACTCCTCATGGCAAGGGGCCTGGTCACAACCATTCCCCCTCATTGTGGTTTGGAGGAGGAAACAACATCATGGATTGCAGATCAGGGAGCCTGGCTGAAAACAACTTCTGTGGAGGAAAATATTGCAACACCTGAATAAATCAGAAAGTGATCATTTTATTTTTAAAAATCTCTGCTATATATATTGCAAATACAGTGGCTGTCTTCCATTCAGTGTTTGATGGGAAAAAAATCCAAACCCAAAACAAGCCTTTGACCTTATTCTGTCCATCCTATTTCAGCACAGATGAAGAGCAGACACTCACCTTTACAAGCACAGGACACTTTGGAATGACTTTTGTACAGCCAAGGGGAAAACATGACAGCTGCTGTCTGTCATTAAGATTTCCATCAGACAGCAATGTTAAAGGTATCAGGACAAAAGAAGAGCTCTGTTCCATCAATAAGAGTAATCCAGTTTATCAATATCACCAAAATAGAAGCCTAAATCCATAAGGCTGAATTCTTCCTTAAGAGGGAGGTGTCCTGTTCTCACTGACTCAAGTTCAAGTGTCACCCAGAACAAAGTGTGAGCAGCAGTGACAGCATTACATGAATAAGGGTGATTGCAGTGCAGGTTTGGAGTATGGGAAGAGTGATTTCATGGCAAAAAAACCACAGTCACCACAGACATACAGTGGGCTGTGGCACAGAGACAAACAAAATCACCTGCTTGTGGCACAACCTGAGGGATTTCCCCAGAAATGCCAGAGATGGGCACACACACAAAGGAAAAATGAGAAATAAAAGGCCAGGCAGAACACAGGTGGTTTAGCCAAGTGTAACCAGTGAGGTTCAGAGAGTCACAGAAACACAGGGTATGTTGAGTTGGAAGGGACCCACAGGGATCATCCAGTCCATCCCTCAGCCCTGCACAGGAACATCCCCCAGAGTCCCCCCCTGTGCCCCAGAGGATCATCCAAAGCCTCCTGCAGCTCTGGCAGCCTTGGGGCTGTGCCCACTGCCCTGGGGAGCCTGTTCAGTGCCAACCACCCTCTGGGGGAAGAACTTTTTTTAAGATCCAACCCAAACCTGCCCTTAATTTTACCCAAGAATGACCCAGCAATGACCAACCCTGGCTCCTCCCATCCATCTCTGGTGTCCCATGCACAGTCCTCTCCCCTCATCACGGGTTTCTACCCCAGCTGAGCTCTGCAAACCCCTCCACACTTCTTGGCACAGCCACGGGCACCACAGACCAGCAGATCTGCAAGAACCCTGAGAGGACAACAGGATGTCTTCACCCAAATCTGCACCACCAGCTGGTGGGGGGGGAAGCAAAGCAAAGCAAAGCAAAGCAAAGCAAAGCCAAACAACAGCACACATCCCCTCCAGGTGAGCCAAATTTTGCAGAGCTAAAATAAGAACTTTTCCTTTGCTTCTTTTGGATTAGGTTCCTTCCCAGGGCTTTAATTCAAACAAGAGAGCAGACAGCTGCCACAGGAACAGTCAAAGGCATCGCTGATGTAACACCACGTTGAGAAGGATGACATAACAAATGCTCATTGTTTGGCTTGGGCAGAGAGCTGGGAAGCCTAAGGAATTCTGGCATTGGATGGAAACACTGGGTTTGCTCGTTAAATAACTGAAAGCACTTGTAACTCATATAAGGTTTCAACTTTTCGGCTTATCTGATTTGAAATCCTGCCACTGGAGAACTCCAGACATCAAAACCATTACAACACAATAGACTTTCTTTTCCAGACTTCCACCACACTAGATAAATTTAGAGTTTGTTATCACTGAAAGATGTTAATGATTTTAGATAAAAATCAAAGCTCAGGAAGCAATGCTGTCCGTCTGAACTGGGTTAAGTTTATCTAGAGGAAACCTAACTGTGAAATACAAAATTACTCTGAGAAGAAAAGATAATTCATTAAAAAACCTTTAGAAATCCTCCTCTGAAAAGTGCAGACACTCAATCTGAACATAGGAAATGTCATCCTGAGCTCACATCACCAAAACACAAAAATACGGCATAATTACGTCCCCTAAATTATTATTTTTCTTTATGTTCTAGGATTTCTACAGAATATGTCCATGCATCAACACCCATAAAAATCCCTCACAGAAACTACAGAGAAGCTAAAGAAAAGCTTGGTAGATCAAAGCAGGTGGCACAAAGACATTCCTTGCCCGCTTTCTCACCTGGAGAGCAGCTGGTCCCATCATCCTGCAAGGTGAAATCTGGGAAGCACGAGCACTTGTAGGAGCCCACGGTGTTGATGCACAAATGCTGGCAGAGCTCCCCACCGTAGAGCAGACACTCATCCAGGTCATCTCCAGGCAGGCTGTTTGACAGTTCAGCTTCACTGCTGATGGACAGAGCTTCATTGTGATCTTCCCTCTCCGAAACTACAACAGAACAGCACCTGTTGGTTCTCTGATGGGTGTTTTTGCAGTGGCAATGGGCAGAATGGGGTGTTTGGTCACACAAACTCCAAGTAAAGGCAGAGCTACCCAAAACAGTTACTGCAAGGATAGAGCAAATGAACCCATCCTGGAAATAACACCGGTGTGCTGCAGATCCACCTTCTCCCTCTGTGAAGCTGGAGGGACAGACATTTTACAGGAGCCTCTGAGAAACAGGGAGACCCTGTGAGGCCACAAGCTCCCCTTTCACACTGACTGCCAACGCTGTTTCTGCTGATATTTGAACTCAGGCACCACACTGAAGCCTCATCTGAAATGGATCCCACCAAAGAACCCCACTGCATTTCACATTTCAGGAGAAAAACACACCCAGTTGGTTTGGAAACTCTTCTCAACTCCACAATTTATTGGCTCCTTCTGTACCAGCATCACCAACAGCCTGGGAGCCCCTGAGCAGTGACGTGGCTGCCCTGCCCACTGCTGCTGAACACAATCCTCTTCCATCCCCAACTAAGTCTGACAAGACTTTCTGTGATACCAAAACAAATTGCTCAGCGAGTCTCTCAGCCAGTTTTTCTTAAATGAACCTTTTCCTTCGTTGGTGAGAGAAAACACACGTTTAGTTCATGAGAACAGAGACCAAAATTGCACCCTCAGATATGCAGGAGGTTATCATGAAACTCATGTGTGACAGGTAGGTACAGAGTGATGCTGGAGAGAACGTGATCTTGGGCTGAGCCTCACGGCTGTCCAAGCTCCAGATTTGCCACGTTCCCTTTGTCAGGCCTCTCTGGCTCCAGGATTTGGCTCTGCTCTTCAGCATCACTGTGTTTCTATGTTTAAGGATCAGAAACATCCACATATTCTTTGCTTTTTTGAAACTGTTTTAAGAGCAAATCTGCACTTGATCTGAGAAGCCAAGCAACTGTTCACACCACTCCTTCCAGCACCTCCCTGTACGACCTTGTGGGACACAGACCTCGTCTGTGGTGTCTCCAGATGATAAATGGGCACTTACCCTTCTCAGGGGTCACCGTGGGTAGAGGCTCAGGATGCCTCCTGATTTCTGGATGGATGAAGTGGTCGCCCCCCTCACAGCAGGACAGCATCACGTGGCTGCAGGGGTAGCCCAGGTTGATGTTGGACTCGCAGGTTTTGCCCTCACTCCTCAGCCTCAGGCCCAGATTGCAGCAGTCACAGCATTGCTGCAAAGGAAGGGCACTGTCAGCAACGAGGATTTGGGAGCGCTGGCAGGGCAGTGGTGGAGTCACCAACCCTGGAACTGGTCTGCACATCCCTCAGCATCTGGAAAAGCACTTTGGGTTCAGACAGCTGCAAACATCAAAGCTTTCCTCGTGCTTGTTTTTGCCATCCTGCACAGAGGGGTCAACTGCAGCCCCAGTAAACACAAAGCCTGGCTGTGCCAGGGATTTCAGCAAGGAGGGAGTGGTGCCACAGCCCAGTTCCTCCCAGCTCTTGCACAGCCACTGTTTGTGTGTGCTATGAACAAAAATTATAAAGAAAACAACGCAGATCTACACCTCTTAGCATCAGAGCTCAGGAAATGGTCAGCTGTTGGAAGCAATGATGTGACAGGAATTGGACAGGAGGATCAGCAGCCTCTGAGCCCTGTCAGTGTGTCAGGAAAGACTCTTTCTCTCTGCACCACTGCCCTGCAAACCTGCTGGGACCTTTAATTACCTGGCTGTGCTGGGCACAACCTGCTGAGACAGTGGCTGAAGGAAGGCCAGGGTGCATTTTATGAGCTATTTGCCTTCCTTTTCCTTCCTGAGAGCATCCAAGCAGCAGCAGCTTTGCTGACAGGTTGATGCAATGGGGTCTCCCAGCTCTTGCTCTGCTGCGGGTGGCAGACAAAACCTGTGTGGTGCTTTAGTGAGCTCCACACAAACCCACTGCACAGCCAGGCCACAAAACCACATCAGATAAATTAAATCAAATTCAGAAAGACCATATTGTGCATGCAGAGGGGACACCTAACCCAGCAGGGAATGTGAGGAGCTGGGAGTCTCTGCTGCAGAGACAGCAGGGGTTGTGTGGGAATTGAAGATTCGATTTTTGTCTGGATTTAGATTTAAGTGTCCTCTTATATGTATATATTTTAATATATTTTATATGTATTTTTATACATTTTTGTATTTTTATATATATATATATAACTGACAGATTAGTTATAAAATCTTTCCCTCTGCAACTCCTCTGATACTCATCCACTCCAGTAACTCAGGGTTTGCAGCTACACTGAAACAGCCTCACTGAACCCAGAGAGGTGACTGCAGCCTATCCAAATATTCAGCCAATGCCAAGGATCAGGCCCAGAGAAGCAGGGAATGATTTGAGCTGGCCCCAGTGAGCTCTGCAAGGATGGAGAAGCAGCAAATTGAAATCAGCTCCCACTTCCCAAGAGGGAGATCCCTCACCTGAGGAGGGCAAGTGGGAGAAGACTGGAGGAGCATGGAAATGGGAAGGAATCATATTTCAGGATTAGCCATCCCAGGGGGATATTCCCATTAAACCAGAGCCTGTCTCTGGTAGGGAAATGGGAAACTCATCCATTGACAGCTCAATCTGCAGAAACTCCTCCACAAAGTCACTTTTGCAAGACTCAAATGCTGCAGCTTTGGGGTTTTTGGAGCATTTCACACACACAGCGTTGCATGTTCAGCCAGTACTTATGGCTCCAGCTCATGGTTTATGTCCCTGCTTCCTAACCTGAAAAACCCCCAAATATCATAAACAGCAGACATTACTCACATTTAAAAACATGCACAGCCAGGAGGAGTTGCCTTTACGTGCCCGAAGACATGTTTGTGAAAAATTTACAGTATAGGTCCCGAGGAAGATGAATTATTTTGGACACTGAAGAGCTAAATCATCTTCCCGAAAGAAGTATTAAAAAACCCCAACCCAACTATAATGGACTGTGGTTGTGCTAGAAAAAAATTCCTGTTTCCATCCTTCCCAAATTCAGAATCCTCCAATTCAAAATTTTATGAAAAGAAAATCCTATTTTCTGTAATTTTTTTTTTTAAATGTTGTCTCAATTTTTTTTCAGCTTCAATATGCCCAATAGAAGTTCAGGGTAATACAAGTTTTTTACCAAAGTCCCATAAAATATGTAATATTTGCCTTGAAGAACCTGGCATCTTTCAGTCATGGTTTGATTCCCAAATTATCCCGTGTGCAGGTGGGATAGGGAGTGTTAAATCAGTCAGACACCTTTAGGTTCACATATTTTCCAGGTGAACAAATTGGTCCCATTTTCCAGTGGAAAAACCTTGTTCGCTGAAAGTTCCTTCCACAATGCAAAAAAATGATCTTCTCTCAACTGCTTTCTGAACTTCACAGGAATTCTACGGCTGATTTAACAGAAAATACAACTATTTTAACCTTCCAGTTGAGAAACACACCTTGAGAACCATTCTGTGGTTCACAGCTTTCTGTGTTCCTCTCAAAACTGTCTTTGCTGGAATCCAGCATAACTGGATTTACCATGGTGGTATCTCCATCCTCCAGGAAAAAAAAAAAATCCCTAAGCGTGTATTTTTTTGTACAAAATGAGAAAATCTTCCTTGTGATACAAAGCATTACAAGGCAATACAAAGTTTGATTCTTTTCTATTACTATGGTACATATTGTAATACAAAAGAAATACTAAGTCTCAACAGCCTCAATGTTTAATGATTTAAATTCTTTCTTTTCAAGCAGTAGCTGCAATGACTGAAGAGGTTAATGAGCTAACAGGTCCCAAAGCTGTTCCTTCAGTCACTTTACCATTTCAAATGGTTTCTCTTGAAGGAAAATATCCCATTGGAACTGGCATGAGGAATCATTCCATGAGAGTATCTTGTCCCTTGCTTCAGTTCAGACAGGAGTGATGGAGTTATCCCTCTCCACCTCTTTCTGAGGAACGAATCTGTTATCAGACTTACTCTGCAGCCTGGGCTCTGCCTGGCACTCAAACAAACCCATGGGGAAAACCTAAGAATAACAATTCTCTCCCATTTCAAACATTAATGTTTTCTCCCAAATGCACAAATTCTCTTTTTACTTTAGTGACAGACTGCAGACCCAAACAAACAGTAGTTCTGACAACGAGAAATTGGTATAGCTAATAAACCTCAAACTCCCCAGTAGATGGCCATGGGTTTTGCTTTCCCAGTGAACAATTATCTGGGAGAATCACCAATGTACCAGGACAGACAGAACTAATCAGGTTCCTGCTGAGACAAGGGAAGCTGCATTTAAGCTCAGCTCTAGCCATGGACATTATTATCAGAGGGAAATGAATTCCAGAAAGCACCTTTCTGGTGGAAACAAGACAAGTGAGCAAGCAAGCTGCTGAATCTTCAAACTGGTTTAAATTGGTTGGGCTCCACTGACTCTCATAAAGCAAATCTCATTTATCCAAGCAGGGGCTGTGGCTCAGGGTTTGTGATTTGCACCCTTGGCTAATGGGCTGCCTTTATTTATGAGCAAAAGCTTCCATCACCATCTAAATGCTTGTTCCTCTAGTCCATCATTGTATTTGACTGAAAAATGGGGTCACAATTCAACACTGGGGCCAAGTAAACTGTCCAGTAATGGGTTTTGCATTATATCTTCAATTCAGTTCTGCCCCACCGTTTTCTAAATCCTTCTACACCACAGATAGAAAAACTAAAATGTACTTTTCAGCTACTTCCAAAGCGAGGAAGCAAAAGCAATGCAGCAGGTTAAGTCAACAGAATGGAGTGGGACAGAATCCAACACAACACTACTGTAAGACTTTAAAAGGGGCTGTAAACCCTACCGCAAACAATGCAGCGTCCCCGTCACATTCCTGCAACTTTATCTTTCCTGTGCCGCATAAGAAACATTTCCTGCTAATTGCAGGAGCTGAGGACACCGCGGAAGGAGCAGAGCAGCTCACCTTGTAGGACGAGCCCGTGCAGGGATCGCCGTCCTCGGGGCCGCAATTCTCGCCCTCCTTGGCAGCCACCATCCCGGCCAGGCAGCTGTTCTCCCGCACCGCGGACACGCAGCACTGCTTCTGGGCAATCCTGCAGGGGGGCACAACAGCGTGGGACGTGTCAGATTCCTACATGGATTTCGATAGGTGTTCCTTGAAATACTAAAATACTACTGTTTTTAAGTCTACGGCGGATTCCTCCCATTCAAAGAGGGATGTGCCTCCTTCATACGTATAAAGAAGGGCAGATAAAATCCCACAGTGCCTTTGGCTTTGCTCTGTAGCATCATTTAGGTTAGAAAAGATCTTTTAAGATTAATTGCCAACTGGAGAAATACAAATTTTTGAGCAATGAATTATTACTACCCAAATGTATTTAGGCACCAGTAATATAATTAGAATTTCTTACAGAAGACATCCAAACTTTCATTACAATTTAAAAAAAAAAAAAAAAAGACCGCCAAAACCAATCAAAAGTTATTATTGTCTCCAGAAATGACAAAATGCTACTAGAAGCATTTTTTATATGCTCAAAGTATTTACTGTACATAAACACTGAAAACTCTACAGATTCACGTTCTCTGAAATGAGACATTTAGCCATGAGAAATTCCTGGAGCACTGGAGTGTCACTGGCCACATTTTAGTATTTTTTAGCTATCAGCAGAGCTCAGTTTCAGCTCCTCTATCCCCAGAAAAAGAACTGGGAACAGTGTTAACCACCTTCTCTTGGTTTTTATCCTCTTCACAAACCTACTCTTTGCAGAGCAGAGAAATGAGTTGGTGGTTCAAAGAAGGTTCAGACCATTTCTGCCTCAGGAAGGAGTTAATGAGTTGAGATCAGTGAATGTTTTAAGCTGCTGTGAGTCTCTAACTGGGACACGGTGTCAGCAAAGAGCAGGATCTGTGCTGGGACAGCTGATGCAAAAGCCACCCAGATAAACATTGCTCTGTTATGATAAAACATATCAATTATAAGATAAAAATGATTATACTGGGTCAGATGAGATTTCATCAAGCCTAACATCCCATTTCTGACACAGCCTGGGAGTACAAGCTCGGGGAGTATTTTTACATCTGACTATCAATTGATTATTTAAAGATTTCCTGTCCTTGCTTAAGTTTAAGTTCAGTCATCAAGAAGGTGTCTCTGCCCATGGCAGGGGGTGGATGAAGCTTTAAGGTCCCTTCCAACCCAAACCAGTCTGGGATTCCATGACTCTACTTTTTAACATCTTTAGATAGTTGAGTTAGAGGCAGACTTGGGAGCCTGCCTTTCTTCCAGCACCCAGCAGTGCCCCAGGGCTGGATGAGTGCAGGGTCACCAGCTCTGCACACTGGCACATCTCCCAGTGGCAGCAGCAAGATTTTGTCCTTGCCTTCAAGGTTCTGAAGCCACATATTTGAATATTTTTTTACATTAAATATTTTCTTTAGACGTAACATTTATAGGTCGGTTTAAATCTTTAAAACAGGCACCCAACTGAAATTTTAGAGGTAAAACAATTGAACCCCTGATCTCTTATTCCTTTAAATCCCAATAGATTCACAGAGACTGAAACATTTAGGATCTGGCTTTTTCATCTAAACACAGCCTCAGATGTGCAGGTGCAACTCATTAAGGCATTGGATTTGCACCTACTTAGGCCAAGGCTGGAATTTTTTAATCTGTCTTGACTTCACAGACAGTTGGTATGTGTCAGTTATGTCATGCCAGACCCCAGTGGGGGGGATTTTCATCTCCCAGTGACTTCAGAAAGGTGTAATGATACACAATTTGATAAGAGTGATTATGCCAAACCTTTCCAATGCTGTAAATGCTGGGATCACTCCTTGAGAATGTGTCTGGAGTAACTTTGCCTTCATCCCTCCCTAAGGCCTGTTTCAGACTAGGGGGAAGGGAATTGCATGAATTGCAGCCAGTGGAATATTGAATCCATGTTACTCTGCACCCACCCTCCTTCTCCTGCTGTGCAGGCTGAATCTGGAATACCTGGGACCCTCGTGGAATGCTCCTCAGGGCAGATGCTGCTGCCACCAGCAGCATATTCAGGGTGCAGGATCCCCCCCTAGCTGAACACAGGCACCACAACCAGAGGCCATTCACCCTGGGCAATAAACACATCATTTCACAAAACAATTAACAATTAACCATCGCGTTTAACACTGCCAAAGGGAAGCCAAGCTCTGCCCTTCCATTTATGTGCAACTCCACAAATGTTCTGAGAGTGGGGGGAAAAAAAATTTCCTCTGCTCACACAGGAGAGGCAAAAACCTCAACAGGCTGTGTTTAGAAGAGATTTTAGGGAAATGGAGGGGGAAAGCCTTCTTTCTAATTTGCCACGACACACTGCCAGTCTGCCAATAACTCAGACCATGAACGAAACAGTTCCCATTCTCTGGACATCCCACGAATTATATTTGATTTCTTCTAAGGGACTGTTCTTTATGTAAATCCAAAGCGTTGGGGGGTGCCTCGTGTACCTGCAGATGTCACCATCCGTTCCACTCACGGGGATTTCTGTGCACTCCCCATTGTCTATGGCCCACTGTTGTCCAGCTCCACAGCAGCTCTCAATCAGTTCCTTCGTGGAACCTGTGGAAAACAGACACCCACAGTTTTTCATATGGAATGGCTTGGGTTTGGCTCTGTTCCCTTAACTGAGGAGATCTTTAAAATTGCCACAGTTCAGCCTTTTATTTTCCCTTCTTTCTTTCCACATTTCATTTGGTTAAATGCAAAAAAAAAAAAAAAAAAAAAGAAACAGGCAACTGATCCCTGAAGCATCTTGATATAACTGATCACCCAGTGATGCCTTTCAGGAAGGAACAGCAGAAGGAAATTAGAGTTTTACATACAATAAAAGACATAAGGAGTTTGAAGAAAACTCCACATTTGACATCTCTGAACAAAAGGAAAACCTGTGAAAAATCATGCTTGGTTCCCAAGCTGTAACAGTGCCCTCACTCTCCCTGGGTTATCTGACCATGTCCCAGCCTTGGAGGGTTCAGCTGGTTTAAAACTATAATGGAAAGGGTTTGGGGACATAACTCTGCCTCTGCTAATGAGCTCCTGTAAAACACTGGCACCAGGATGCAGTGAAAGAAAGAGATGGATGCCCAGAATTGCTGCATTAATTTTCACATTTTTCCTTGTGGATTTCCAGCTAAGATGTAAATTTGCAGGTTAGAGTGAAATACGACTTAATTTGCAATATCCCACGTGGCTGCTGTGGAGAACAGACGAGGGCACATCACCCTGGGCAGGAGTGGGGGGGTTTGGAGCCTGGACAGCAGGCTGTGACTGTGATCTACATGTCAGTGCACACAATGCAGATGGTCTATCACACCACAGGGCTCTGCACTCTCCAGAGTTGGAACAGCACATGCTTCTCTCCCTTGGCCCATCAGAAGTGCTCCAGTTCCTCTTCAAGCCATTGACATGGATATAAGGAACATTCTGTGCCTTTTATTCCTATTTCCAGGCCGGTCTCTGGCATGGTTTGGTGTTACCAGTGAGAAGGAAGAAAAGAAAAGCAGCCCAAAGTTGATGGAGATGGGTGGGTGCAATGGGCCTTGGGAAGCCCCATTGAGCTCTCCTTGCCCAAGGCCCAGAAGGATTCTTTGCAAGAATCCACAGCCAGTTTTTACACCAATCACTTCTGCCTGATGTAAATCACTCCTGCTTGCAGCACTTTCTCTGCAAGGATTTTAGGAAAAATGCCACAGCTGCAAAGGGCCCTGCTGAAGGTGCAACGCTCTCCTGACAAGACCTGGCACCAAAACTTAACAACTGGGAGCCAAAAGTTTAAGTGAAGTGCTGTCTGCAATGCTAAAAAATATTGGCACTTGCACAAATAGAACCACAGATCGGTTTGGGTTGAAAGGGACCTTAAAACTCCTCTTCTTCCACCCCCCTGCCACGGGAAGGGACACATTCCGCTAGACCAGGTTGCTCCAAGCTCTCCCCCACCCTAAATAATACAAACCTCCTCAGCAGAAGGCTATTCCTTTGCACTTTCAACAGCCCTTGGCCCTTCTCTGGGTTTTGCTGGTGCACCAATAAACAGCAACTCCAAAAACACAGTCACACAGTGCTGTAAAATACTTTTTTAACATAGTTTTAATTCACTCTGTTGGTAGAAACTCCACTCATTTAACCGAGTGCTGAAATGCATTTGTCGCTCTTGCTAGAACACAAGAACAGAGCAGAATTTACTTATCTACATTGCAGTAATCTACATGATTCATAAGGCAAATAAAAGTGAGTTACTCATTCCTCACGAAAGATTCAATATCAGATTGCTCTCCTGAAGGGTCACACTATTAAACAGTCATATTTGCAAAATATATCCCCTTTTGTTGTGATCTTATGAATAATTAAATCCTGACTGAAGTTATAATGAAATGATCAAATACTGCATTTTGTCTTAACCAGGAATTTAAAAAAACAAAACAAAACAAAACAACAACAACAAAAAAACCCAACAAAACTAAACTAAAATAACTTATAATAGGGCTCACAGTCATTAGCATGGATTTGTAATATTTTAATTCTCCATTATCAAAACCAAATATATACAACAACATATACATGCACAGGACTGAAGATCACAGAGCTTCTATGCTGGATGGAGACTTTCAGCTCTGTGTATAACAGACTTTGAAATACTTAAACATTCAAACAGAGCTGTGTTTATTTGGGGCTTCCATTATATTAAGCAGATTTAGAAGCAGATTTGCATCTGCTCAGGGGAAACAAAGTCATTTTATCTGAGAACTCCACAATCCTGAATTTTTTTTACACTGTGTGACTGATACTTCACAGAGTAATTTCACAAGACACCTGTTAATAGACAATTTGCTATTTATAGATTTCTTGACTAGGGAAAAAAAAAAAGCCTGCCTCTTTCTGTCAGGCTGTACCACAGAACAGCAGCACTTCTTGCAATTCAAGGCCTCATTCCTGCAATTATCACTTTGAAGATATGAACTGAAGAACGTTTTGGCCTTATCTCTGAAATTTGTGTATTGTCATTTTTAAAGATATTGAGAAATTAATTCAAATATTTAGAAAAACCTTTTCCTCTCAGAGCATTTTAACTCCTCCCTGACTGTGCTTAAAAGATGTCTCAAGGCCTCCCACCTGCTCAGGGACACATCCAGGAATTTTAGCTTTCAGCTAGAAAAATCTGCCAGGGGTTTAAAAATGTGTGTGTTTCACAAAGCAGAGTTTAAGCTCAAACATCACCCCGAAGAAAACACAAATCAAAGGCTGCTAAATTATTTCCCCCCACTGAGGTGGTGACCCAGAGGTTTGTTGGAGCAGCAGATTCCTCACTGACCCATCACAGCAACCAACCCATCCAAGCCTCCCACTCACGAGGGGCAACTGAGGGGTTAAATTTGGCCATTAGCTTTAACACTACCATGATTTCATTTCGTTTAAATAAATAGTTATTTTTCCCCTTCTACTAAAGTTATTACAGGAGCCATGACACATTAAGGGGTCTAAGATAGCAATTTTTATCTACACAGAGACCCATGTAAGGCAGACCTAGAGCAGGGGCCTGGACAGACCCACTTGGTCCAAGGTAGAGCTAAAGTTCAAAACTGATATTAATGCCAAATAAGATGACCTGTCAGCCAGGGAAAGTCAGGGCACTGCATTCCAGAGGGAGCAGGAATCACCAGGAAGATCAGCATGCCAGGGGCAGGGTGATGTTATCAGCCCCAGGCAGCTCCATCTCTCCTTAATTTCAGCTGTTAATTGTTGGATCAGCACTCACCTGTGAGAGAGGCAAAGGTCACACCCCATAACTGAGCTGAGCTCATGTCCTTATGATGAAACATCCTATTCCATTCCTACACCTGGGGAAAATAGTTTATCCTCCCCAAAACTATAGTGCTTACACGTGGAAAGGAGGGTAAGGGGGGATTAACAACCAACAAACAACACAGGATCTTACAAGGAAATGAGTTTGTGCACTAAGACTAATTCTGATGTGGAAACTCAGAGATGAGACACTCCATTAGGGCTCCTCTTCCTTCTGAGGAGCTCACTGCTCACCCCCACGGGCAGTGACAGCCAGGACTCCTGAGAAACCACACAATTCTGAAAAAAAGCAACTGAACAAACCACCCAAGTCCTGAGCTGGCACAAATCACCCACCCCCAGAGCCTGGCGGGGCAGCCCCACAGCCCAACTTTACCCGTGGGGAGGTCCCTCAACATCAGTCACCTGCAAGATTGGGGCAGTTTTGGGCACCACAATATAAGGAAGATCTGAAGCCATTGGAGAGTGTCCAAAGGAGGGCAGTGAAGATGGGAAGGGCTTTGATTTGAAGCCATGTGAGGACACTGAGGGCACTTGGTGTGTTCAGCTGGAGCAGAGGAGACTGAGGGGAGACCTCCCTGCAGTTCCAACTGCCTGGGCAGGGGCAGAGGAGGGGCAGGACTGAGCTCTGCTCTGGGGGGAGCAGGGACAGCCCCCAGGGAATGGCTGGAGCTGTGTCAGGGCAGGCTCAGGGTGGATCTCAGGGAAAGGTTCTTCCCCCAGAGGGTGGTTGGCACTGAACAGGCTCCCCAGGGCAGTGGGCACAGCCCCAAGGCTGCCAGAGCTGCAGGAGGGTTTGGATGATCCTCTGGGGCACAGGGGGGGACTCTTGGGGATGTTCCTGTGCAGGGCCAGGAGTTGGACTGGATGATCCCTATGGGTCCCTTCCAGCTCAGCACATTCTGGGATTCTGTGATCCTGTTTAAGGCACCAGGCTCTGAGAGCAGGTAAGGAGTCTCCCCTGCAGGTTTGTGCCTTCCCAGCAGCAAAGCAGGCTGACTCCTGGGGTGCTGGGAGGCACCTTAGAACAAAGCTGTTCTTTGGGACAGAAGCTGATCCAGAGGGATGGGCTGCTTCCACCTGTGCAACCACCCTCACCCCCCAGAAATGAGTGCAGACAGAACAGAAGTGGTACAAAGCACAACAGGAGCAGTTTTCATCACCTTCCATAAGCACATACAGCCAAGGAAGAGATCAAAGCAGTGTCCTGCTTTTCCTGTCTAGTCAGGGCTCATGACTTGTTTCCCGCTCCCTTATTAAAAAAACCCAAGAAATGTACCTTGAAAACATTTTTAGAAGCTTACATACATCTATCTTCCCTTTGAAAGGAAAGGATACCTACAACTGCAATGCACCCAGCACATACATTTCACACAAATTGTTTGCTCACACTGGAGAAAAAGGTGTTGTATTTCCTCATCAAATACCTGCCTGAGAACATAAAACCATATATTATTAAAAATAACGAAAAAGAACCTCACAGAAGAACTTGAAGGGGTTCTTCAAATACTGAAAAATAACTGTTTCCAGTGGGTCTTTTTCCTGCTCCAATCTCATCATCCTTTAAAACTTTAATAAATAAATAACAAAGTACTGGAGCTTTACCCCTTAATAGGTTGTCATTCCTTATCTTATCAACAGTCTGAGAGGCTTTATTAAATTCCCTCATTGAATTTCACCGTTTAGGTGTGCAGTGTAACATGTTCTTAACTTGATTTATCCGAGATGGCTGGGAAGACATTTTAATGAGGAAGGTAAAGACAAGAAGAACATTTATTTTGGCAGAGACAGGGGAGGGGAGACTGACAACAGAGCCCCAAAGCCAGCTGCTTTCACTCCAGCCTGAGCTCTCACTTACGTCAGGAGGGCTGGTTAAGCTCTCCCCAGGAGCTGTTCCCAGAGAAATGAGGGATTTACTCCGTGCAGGTTCCTGCAGGCTCCTCCAAGTGCCTCAGTGTTCAGAGCATGTTTAACTCTAAATCTCACTGAAAGGGGAGCAATGCTCCAGTGTTTCCATGACCAGACCCCTGTTAGCTTAGGATGAGGCTTTAACTCACGTGCACTCCTTGGACTTTGAGGCTCCTCTCCTTGGAAAGCATAAAAAAGGTGGATCACGGGAGAAATACGGGCTGAGCTGAGCATTCAACATCCCCTGGCCTCAGGCCAGTACCTCATCCTTCTCTCCTCTTTTCCACCATCCTCTTCCACTCCTGCTGGACTCAATCTCCCATTCCCTCACCACGGCAGTGGAAGGGAGGTCTGTCCCACCTGCAGCAACCTGCCTTCATTTTAACCTTCACACAGCAGAGCGTTTTTCTGAGCTCTCCCACATCCTCTGAAGTCACCTGTGTCCCCTTGGGAATCCACGCAGGACGAGTCCCTGTTCTATTGCCTTCTGCTTTCTATTTCAACCTGAAAACGTTCTGTTTCCTACATTATTCTTTTTTTTTTTTTTTTCAGGAATTCCTTATGCTGGCTTGTTTGGCAAAACACAGAGAGTTGTGTCTGTCCAGAGGCACAATGAAAAACTGGATAAACCAAACCCAACATTCTCATTTTACTGCACACTGAACAACAGAGACATCCATCAACACAGCCTCAGCCAGCGCTGTTTGGCAGATTTTGTTCAAAGTGTGAATGAATAGCAACTTTATATTCCCCCTGGCTTTAGTTCTGGATAATCCCTGCAAGTCAAAACTTGTGTTACCTGTGCCAGAGGTCAGATAATTTAGACGATGTTTGGTCTTCAACGTTTCCATGACAGAAGCCTTTATTAGCTCCAGGTTGAGAGGAGAAGGAGGGTGGGGGAGGAACAACTAAATAAATTCTTCAACCTTTTTCACCAACCAAAAACCCAAGCAATTCTTCTTCCTGCCTTTAAAAAATGTGGCTCCTTTTGCTGCATCTTCTGTCCCTGAGTCTGAAGCGGAACAGTTCCTACACAATCACCCTTCTGTTGGCTTCAACAATAACTCAGAGCAGGCAGAATGTTTCTTGCCCTTCAGCATAGTCTTGGCTGTATTTCCCCCCCTCAGCCTCCCTTCCCCAGATATTGCACAGAGCATATTTATGCTGGCTATTAACTTTCAAAAGAGCTGAGGCTTTGGAAAGCCTGGTTCCGATTATCCCGGTAATTCCTGTCTGAAGAATTTTATCTTGGGGCAGAGCGTGCTCTTTGCATGCTCTGTTTTGTGGCTAGGTAGGCTCCTTTCTTCAAAGCATTTCCACCAGCCCTGTTTAATTTTAAAGTTAAAAATTCAGGGGAATAGTGTTTATCAGGGAATGTAGTCAGGGACTGCCTGTAAGAGCACTTGGGGAAATTAGGCAGGATCCCTGAAATCTGCTCTAACTCAAACACTGAGTAAGCCAAGCACTTTCAGTATGTTCTTAACTTCAAATTTAGCTGAGGTTGTAATGCCAAATAAATTACAGAAATAATATTCCTTTTTCCTAAAAAACATTAAGGCAAACAAACAAAGAGGCAAATTGATGTGTGTGTGTATGGCCTTCACTGAGCTTATGTGTGCCCCCTGCTTCTGTGTGTTTATCTATAGAAAAAAATGCATTAATTTCATCCTGTAACCACTCAAACCACACACTGCAGTGGAAGGGACAGCCAACCATTAAGACATGTTGCTGCTTTAAATTTGAAGAGTATGGCAGTGAAAAAGGTCTTTGTTCTGGACTAGGAATGTGGATCAAGGACAAGCCAAGCTGTGCTTTACTGTGCCACTTTAGAGTTCAATTGCTTTCAGAACACTAGACGCACTTTAATCGTGTAAATACAAGATTTGATCTCATACCCATGACACAGAAATTGTATTTTTGGTTAAAGCCCCAAAGGAGGATTGCACATTTGTAGGAGAATCTTATCTGATCCCCTGGGGCACAGCTCACACCGCACACACCACAGAGCTAACCCGTGATGGGGAACTGGTTGTGAATGCTCACATGAGGCCAACCCTAAAGTTCAAACATCTTTCAGGTTGCCATTGTGAGCCTTTAGGCACTTAAATTTTGCAACTTTGGTACCTGAGAGCAAAAATCCCCAGCAGCTGCCCAGAGCTCAGTCTGTTCCCCCCAGTGCAACACACGCAGCACAGGCTAAAAATACACCCCTGAGCTGCACTCCAGGAGAGCCCATCCACAAACTGTTCACAGAAAAACTTGTCAATCACTTCAGGGGAAAAAAAAAAAAACAACAAAAAACAACAAGATTTTCTTTTTCCTCGTGGCCAATTCATGCAAAGTAGAAACCCAGTAAAAATTCATCAGAGGAGTTATTCAGTGTGAATTGAACACGCTCATCTCTATTCAGAACATCACCAAACAAACCGGGCAGATTCACTCACTGACTCATCCCCAGCTGCTGGTGTCAGCTTGTTTTCTCTGCTACATTGCTCAGAACAGCTTTCAAAGTCCCTCCACAGGGTACGGCAGCGGCAGCAGCAGCCCTTGAGAAGGCAAGGAGAGATGACAGGACACAACAGCATCAGTGACCTGAACACGCCCCAGGAGCCCCAGTGCTCCTGGTGAACTGTGTGCCCTCCAGCTCTGCTTGGGCTGAGAGCTGCTGACCAAAAATTGCTGAATATCAGAGGAAGGAACCTCTGAGTTTCATTGAGTTTCTAATTAGTGCGTAGGGACGTTAAACAGAACAGAAAAGTCGTTGTAGGGCTCCACGTCCTTATTTGGGAATCTTCCTTTTACTCCTTGCTAATCCTTGTCAGGTTTATAATCATAAATTACAACGTTGCTTTATTTTATGATGTTGTGAAGAGCTCTGTCATTTCCTCAGGCTTTTCTCTATGAAAGTTCTGCCATCGGGGGTTTGGGCAAGAATTTCAGCAGCAGTGATTGTGGCCCAGGGCACTTCCTGCATTAATGACAGGCTGGAGGAGCTGATGGCCCACGGTTCTGCCTTGATCCAGCAACCCCAAGGAGGTTCAAATTCTCCAGGATGCACCCACTGCCAGAGCAGTTATTGTGAAGGAATTTCGGTGGGATGCTTAAGTCAACAGCAACAAAACAAGCTTCCTTTTATCCCTCACAAAAGTAGGAGGAACTGTTAATTTGAATGGGCTGATAATGATGTTTAGATTGTTCCGGGGGAATTTAGCAGCCCCAGCAGGAAGCACAGCAGGAAATCTCTCCTTTCCCATACAGCTTGCCTCAGAACCACAGCTCTTTGGAAACAAGGGGTTTCAGTTCCCTAAGAAAGTAATGACTTGGGGTAGGAATTAGGGAAATGGGCTTTTTAACTTCTAAAAGCAGCACCTTGTTTGATGCTGTTCCTGTGGTTTCACACGGGGAGCACTGGGTGACTGGTTTTGCTCCTTCCCACTTCCAGCTCAGACTGGAGGTGCATCTCAGTGTGACCCCACTGGAGCCTCTGGCCACGACACACCAGAGAAATACAATGACATGAACTGCTAAATTCCTCAAGTCCTTCCTGTCAACAATCTCCAGCGCTCAGATCACACACAAACAGAACTCCTATGATTTGTTTCGACTCTGTTTTCCTAATTGAACCTAGCAAGGCACTCTTGTTTGTGTTCATCAAGATAAATGACACCACCACTGTGTTCCTGCCAGCTCTGTTACTGAAGTCACCTTCACACAAGGCAACATTTGCAAGTGATTGTAAATTCTGGCAGAATTTCACCTAAAGCTGGGCTTTGACCTCGTGCCCATGGAGACCTACAGGCCCTGCCTGCTCCTTTACTCCAAATAAAAGCCCTTGAATACAGAATCCCAGCACCTTTGAGGTTGGGAAAGACCTCTGAGATAGTGCACTGAGTCCAACCACAGCACCACCAGAACTCCACAACCCAGCTGCCACATCCACACGTGTCGTGAACACTTCCAGGGATGGAACACTTCCAGCACTGCCCTGGGCAGCCTGTGCCAATGCCTGACAACTCTTTCCATGAAGAAGTTCTCCCTAATATCCAACCTAAATCCCTCCTGGCACAACTGGAGGCTGTTTCCTCTTTCTCTGGGAAAAGAGACTGAGCCGGCCCCCCCCTCCTGTCAGGGAGTTGTAGGGAGCGAGAAGGTCCCCCCTGAGCCTCCTCTTCTCCAGGCCAAACAACTCCAGTTCAGCCTGGGGTTGTTTATATGTAGAACAACTATGAACATATTTATATTTAGGCAGTGCAGCAGCACTGATGAAACTCAGACTCGAGCTGAAGTCCACTGCTGACTCCAGCCCTGTCCAAGCAAGAGCAGGGACGACAGTGCTTCCTACAGGGAACAGCCAACAAGGAACATCTGTCTCCTACAAAGTATGAAATAATCACAAGGATGTTGTGGATACATCAGCATTTCATTAGCTGACAGCTTGTATCTGTCTCTACAGAAACTCTTCAGCCATCTCAGCACTTTGTGCTTTGTGTGAGCTGCACACTCAGTCACAATCCTTCTCCTTCCCAAGCTCTTACACCACTGAAACCAGGATAAACACGACTGGACAGGCTGGTCCAGCTTAGCCATTCACAGGGGGGAAGAGGGACATGATGTGGTTCCACCATCTCACACTGCAGCACCTCGAACAGGCACAAGTGAAACCTCAGCTGGATCTCCCACAGTGGACTCTGGCTCACACTTCCTACTTGGAAAACACAGACTGCAGACACTTCTAAAGGCATTTACATTCCCGATCATATTTAACTTTGGAATCAGAGAGGAAGGGAGAGAAAAGGAACTGACTTGTGAAAAGCTCCAAGTGTGTGATTTAAATGTGTTTTGGAGCATTTGGGATAAGGTGGCAGATTCTAATGAAGGGTGGAGGAGTCTCTTCATCTCTCCCACAAAGACTCCTCACAGTTACTGCAGGAGACAACTAAACCAGAGTCAAGGAAAATACTAAAAGAGGCAGAACTTTACATACCACTTCATCAATATTTTTCCATAAAACCAGACTTTCTTAGTTATATATAAATAGGTAAAGAGTCCACTTTTAAGTTTCTTTCCCTTTTAATATTCGACCACACACTGGGAAAACAATGTCCATTCCCACACATCACCTGTGCAAATTATAACTGAATGATCAAAACACCAGGATGGCTCAACTTTGGAGTTTCTGATGCAGGTTTCTAGTTCAGGACAGCCTATTCAAAGCCCATGGTAAGAGTGCAAGCCTTAGGGCTGCCCTGGAGGCTGCTGAAAATCAGATCCATACAAGGTACATCAGAAAGGAACAAAGTGTGTAGATACTTAAAGCCAGAAAAACCTGGACATGGTTGTAAAAAGAAAATAATTCCTGGAGTCATCGGCTATGAAGTAGGGATAGAAGTGGTTGGGACACTGGGCTCTTGGTGGCTGAGGGGTTTTGGAGCACCACCAAGTTGTACAGATCCCTGTAGACAAGCTCAACACTCAGGAGGGCCATGGTCCTTCCTATTATTCCCAGAATTTTAGTAGTTAACAACTGTGCTCCCCTAGCTGAGTTAGCCAACAGCTTCTATCAGGACAGAGTTTGTTCATAGTTTTGTTCTACAAAATTCATGCAGAGTCAAGCTTTTTAATGCTAACATGTGTTTAAAACAGGAGCTTTTCTCACACCCCTCTCAAGTTCTCAATTTATTCCTATGGAAAATGAGCACAGTCCTTGCATCTTCACCGAGGAGGGAACTGCCCAGTTTTTCCTGGAGAACGGAAAAATACATTCACAGCCCAACAGAGCATAGATTTTTATCTTCACATATTGAGTAACTGCTTCTGACAGAGCTGCCTGCACGCTGGAGAGCTACAAACACCAGCACAGTGCTGGGAACTCCTGACACGCTGTTAAAAGCATCATTTACAGCCTACATTCAGTCTAGGGGTGGTTTCACACCCTCAAGTGTGTGGTTGCCACCTCAACTGAGTTTCAGTAATCCAGCTGCTTTTCCATCCTAGAAATCACAGAATCATGGAATGGTTTTGGGCTGGAAGGGACCTTAAAGCCCATCTCATCCCACCCCCTGTCCTGGGCAGGGAAACCTTCCATCAGATCACATTGCTCCAACCTGGCCTTGGACACTTCCAGGGATGTGGAAGTGTTATATCAAAGGAATATATTTATATCCTGCACACAGACCAAAACCACTAGGCAGATTTTACTTTTTCAGTGCTTTTTTCTTCCTGTGTCAGTGCACCTCAGGAAAAACAGGTTCTTTATATAACGTCAGAGAGCACTGAGAAAATGAGAGAAAGATAAACTCACACCCTCTTCAGATCCAGGCCAACAGGACAAATATCTCATTAACACTGACATCATTCTGTAAAAATGTAGATTTTTAATCCTGTAGCTGATTTAATATAATTTAATTTGTTGTTTATGTACACAAAGTTCAATCAGCACAAAACAGGAGAAACTACTCCATAGAACTCCGCATAATATTTGGTCTCTCCAGCAATTCCAAAATTTTGACTTCTTGCTGCCGAGATCTATTTTGTTTTTATTTGGGTTTGGCAGCTACACCTTTCTCTGCTGTATCTGCAACCTCAAATGGAAGCAAAATGGGGTTTTAAAAGCAAGATACAACACTGGGGAGCACCCACAGGCAGCTCAGAGACCTCAGTGAAGTGCCAATGGCATCTCCTCATTTCCTTTCTCTTATTTCCCTTATCAGATGTAATTTCTTTCTGTGAGCCTCCAAAAACTCCTCTCATCTCGAGAAAGGCCTCTGACAAACCAAGCAGCACATCCTTTGGAGGCAGGAAATGATGAGGAGTTCCCGTGGGAAGGATCCTCCTCTCCAGACCCACCAGGTGAGACCTCTGTGCTCAGCTCAGCTGCATTTCTCCAAGGTCCAGCAGCTGCCAGGCTGCTTCCCACCCTCCACGGCCTCCACCACCCATCAGCTGGGCAAGACCTCCGTGGGAAGGAGACAGGACCCCCTGGGATGGGGCAGCACGTTCTGGGCTGTTTCTGGGCACCGCCAGCTCCCCCCCCCCCCTGCCAGGAATGCATTTTTCTTCAGCAAGGGACAGGGTCAGCTCAGAACTTGCTGCTCCTCCCAGTCAACAAACACTCTTTGTTAATTGTCAGCTGTTTCCTAATCACTGCAAGCCATCAGCTTTCACCTAGGACAAGAGTCAGGCAGGGGGGAAAGGTGAAGAACTGTTCCCCTCTACCACAGAGTTAGAAACACAGGTCAAAATGTGACTTCTTTGCCACTCTGTGTAAACCTGCAGGGGGTGGAGGGAAGATGTCGTATTTCTGATGATAACAACGTACCAACACATCCCTCTGCAGTGTCTGCAAACCAAAAGGAAAGCCTGAAACTCTTCTCACATCAGAGAGGTGAGTCCTTAAAAATCTGAAGTCAAACAAAAAAACCCCATGTTTCCAACACAAGAGTGCTCTGGAAGGCCACTGACCCAACCAGCCCAAGCTGCAGGTACTTAAGATGCATCCTGATTTGAAGGATTTCCCAGTCCTTCCTGCAGATGAGATAAAGCTTTCTGAGCTGTCCTACCCTGTCCCCACAGCTCTGATGTTCAGCTCAAGGTCATGGGAGAGGCTTTTCTGGAAGGGCAGCACAGCTGGAGGTTAAAGCTGCCATGGCAGGGGCAGCTCCAAAACTGCTGGGGGAAGAGCCACTCTGAGCCAGGGTTGGGACCACCAACAGAGCTTCTTGGCAAGGCTGCTTTCAGGGAGGAGTTGTTTGTTTTAAAATTCAAGTTAAATGCACTGCAACCACATCATAATGGAAGATTGGCTATCTGGCAAAAGACAATAGAAACCCTCTGGGGATCACAAGCTTTCGAGGCAATTTGTTACAAAAACTTTCATATTAAAATATGAACGTTCAGCTTTCAGCAGCAGCAAAGTGCCATCCACAAGTGTCAGGTTAGGACCTCTCTCTTTAATCTTCTTGCCTCATGCAGGGGGCAAAGGCAGCGCTGTCCCAGCTGTGACCAGGGGCTCTAAACCACGGGGACCCAGCTGTTGGGACAGCCAGGAGTGACTGCAGCAGCCACAGCCCCTTCCACACTGAGCAGTGTCATCTGTGTCCAGCTGGAGTCTTGGAGCTCTTACCCTGGAAGGTTTCCCTGTTTCACTACTGGTTTTTGTCTCAGGAGTCCCTTAGTCTTCTCCCTTTCCTACCTGCACACTTCAGTCCTATTTTTCTTGACCCTTTTTCCTTATCTCTCCCCAGATGCCATCTTTTCTCCCCACATCTTTCTGGAAACTCTCCCCAAAAAAAAAAAATAATAAAATAAAGAAAAAAGCGCAGAGCTCCTGATTTCAGTCAGGACTCGCAGTGCTCCGTGTATTCCAAGTGCCATGAGCTCGTATCCCCAGGTCCTGAGGGAGCAGATCCAGGATCCCGTTGGCACTTCCCCACCCCACAGCACACTCCCTGTTTGCAGCACCTGAGCCAGCGGGGGAAATCAGAGGAATGTGACACTTGCACTGAATCCACACAACTGGAAGAGATTTTATTCCTGTGCAGCAGGTCATTGCCTTTTACATGACTGTTAATCTCCAGTGCTGGCACAAGAACTGCCTGGCACTACAACCCAGTGAATAACAGCTCAAGAACTTGAGAGAACATGGAAACCTGAGTTAACAGCTCCACGAATTCCCAACGATATTAAGATGTGTTACAGTGGGTGAAGCATAAAGCACCACTGCCTGGCATGGTGTAACCACTTCTGATTGAAGGCTAATTACTTTTCCTCACCATCATCTCTCAAAGTAATGATTAGCACATCTCTGTGCACTTGATTCAGGGAGTAATTTTGTTAGGAAGTAATATTTAATACTGAACAGAGTGAAAAGAAGCCTCCTACATACAGTTCTGCTTTCCACATCCTCTTCTATCTACAAAAGTCCCCATGTGATAGTTCCTTAATTACCTAGGGGTGGGGAAACTGCTTGGCCACTTCCAGCTTTCCAAGGCTTTATGCTAATTTACATTTATGACACAAAAATGTTCAATGACATCAATTGTCACTGAGAATCGGAATTAGAAAAAGTTACCCTGCAAACCTCTCTACAGTGGGGTTGGTACATAAAAACCAACTGCAAATGAGGAAAAAACACTGGCATTTAAACACTGAAGGTTACATTAGTTCCCAAGAGTCAACTGGCTTCAGACAAAATCAGCCCAAAAACCCAAACTGCCCAGCTCTGTGCCAGCAATGATCCAACTCAAACAGAAACGCCATCGACAGGTGAGACTTTCTAAATGCTCTTTCCATGGACTACTTCCAGAACACTTCATATGTTTAAGAAATCAATTAAATTTGATCTATTTGCTTGACATCCAGTGATATTTGCTAAAATGAAAGATTCCACATTTTTAACGCTTGAGGTAATATTTTCACAGTCCAGGCCAGATACCAAAACAAGTCACAGACTGAACTTATGAACTGTGTACCCAGCACCATCCAACACCAACTCTGCTGGGGCAGTGCAGTGACCTGGCATTTTACAAAGATACACCTACAATCAGCAAATAAAACAATGCTCCCAAATGCTCAGCCTGTCATGATTTTTCTCCATTGCAATGCATCCACTCTTATAGCAACTATTTTATTGATTTAAATTCTGAGGACAGACTGACCTGGCACCAATTAGAATGGCTTCAAGCTGAGGATGCTTTCCCTTCAACATGGCCATAATTTAAATCCCAGCAGTCTAACTCACAATAATCTCTTAATCCATATCTCCAAAATCTCCTCAGTGCCTCAGAACTGTTTTGGCTGCTGGCAAGAGGTATCATTCCCATCTATAAAGGTATGTACAGCATGGCTGAGGTCATCTTCATGTTACACAGATCTCTTCTCACATGACTTGTTCCTTCTTTTTTCACCTCAGATAAATAAATGGGTCCATCTCACACCACCTTTACGGAATGTTTTTTAAAGCAGGGATCAATTTTTATATCTTTTTTATGCATGCAAATTTTATATCTTCCTAATCATCTTATCAAAGTACTTTTCCCTCAGTAGTGGAAATCTTCACTTACCAGAGTTGGTGTATTACAAACCCCCTCTTCCAATCCTTTTTCCCCCATACAAGAAAAGATGATGTAATTTTTCATGTTTTACAGAACCAGAAAATCATTTAGGTTGGAAAAGGTCTTTAAGATCAGCAAGTCCAACCATTAACCTAAAAACCACATCCATTTTCTTTTTGTAACTGGCTGGGTTTGAGGAAAGGAGGGTACAGGGAACGATGACAAAAAAGAAAACTGTGGTGGAGTTGAAGTCCCCTGGGCTCTGAGAACAGCAGGGAGGGACAGACTCCTCCAGACAACAAAGCAAAACATTCCCTGCCCCACGTCACACTCTCCAAGTTTGCCAGTCCTCGTGCCAAAAGCCTCAGAGGTGCCAAGTCCCATCAGCTGCCGAGCCAAGGGGAGGGGAGGCTGCAGGCAGGCTCTGCAGGGAGGTGCCAGCACATTCCCCGGAGCTGGCTGGATGTCCTGACACACCCAGGGCCTGGGATGACCCTCCCCATGGAACAGCAGCTCTGGAATGGGCCAGGACCACGCTGTGGTCCAAGGGGCAGAGCCCGTGGCTGGGGGACACCCGAGGGGCTCCAGAGCAGCTCCTCCAGCTGGGAAGGAGCCAGCAGATATCCTCCCCAGGCTGAAGTTCCCCTTTCCCAGCCATCCCCAGCTGCTGCTCCGAGGAGGAGCTCGTGCAGACTGTGTGAATTGTTTGCCTGGTTTGCTCCCAGTGTGTGACCATCCCCACCTCCCCCCAGGAGCGCTGGCTCCCCCAGCTCATGGGCCTGAGCACTGCCAGGCGTGATTTACCTCCACACACAAGTTTGTCTCAGCAGAGAAGGGACAAATAATCCTAAAAAAAGAGGCCAGCCACGAGTCCTACTGGATCAACTGTCTCCAGCTTCATCCCACGCCGTGAAAAATGACAACCTGCCTTGTCCCACAGGGCTTCTGAAGGACATTCCCAAGGAATCCACTGGTCAATAAATTATAACTGGAGTAAAGCAGAGGACTCAGGTCAGCTAAAGAGCGATGCCCTGGCAAGGGGCCAACAAAGAGTAAGAACTACGTGTACTGTAAGCTTCTTTCTCACTTCCTTACAAAAAGGATATGGATATTCACCAACAACCCCCCACATTTTGCTTACTATTCTGTGCTTCTTTGAAAATCCCTGAGACTTTGCAGTGCCAAATATGCCCATGTGTGTAAAACAGAGGGGAAGCTGCAATTACTTACCCGCTTCTATCTCCCTGATCCACAAAAGTCCTTTTTCTTAAATTTCTGTTTCTGTTTCCTAGAGGATCTCACAAACTGCAAATGGCAGGAGTGGGTTTTTTACCTGTAGGGATTGATGCTGCTCATTGGAACACAGGACCCAGAGGGAAGTCATTTTGGGCACGTTAATTGCTTGTAGGAAGATCAGCCTTAAAACTGAATTAGGGATGCCAAGTACATCTTCCATCACCTCACCCTCTATTCCCTGTGCCTCATGGCAGCTCTAAGCTCTCTGTATGATGCAAATATGTTGGCTTGGCCAGACTGTAAGACAGAATTAGCTTTTTCCTTTCCTGGCTGAGGAGCCTGGGTGCATGACCTTTCATCTGACCATGCTGAAGTGCAAGCAGTTCACACAGCCCTGTGCAGACCTCCCTGTTGCTCGTTGTTCCCTTAATTTTAAAGTTCTGAGCAGATGGAAGCAAAAGAAACCCCCCAAAATGCTGTTAGGGGAACCCCATTGGATCAGCACACAGATTCTCCTCTGCTCTTTTGGCTTTTTCACTTCCACAACTCAACGTCACCAGAAAGGCCCCCCAGACCTGCTCATTTCATGTCCCTACAACAACTTCCAGTCTCATACACATTGTTTTCATTTTAGAGCCTGGAAGAGGCAAACCAGCTTTGCTAGGCCTTGAAATCCTGTCCCACAGAGCAGCTCCCAGGCTCTGACAAGAGCAATCACAGAATTTTTAAGGTGGGAAAATCCCTCCAAGGTCATCAAATCCAGCCATCAACCCAGCACCCCCATGTTCACCACTACACCATGGCCCCAGGGCCACATCTCCACGTGTTTTGGAGCTCTTCCAGGGATGGTGACTCCACCACTTCCCTGGGCAGCCTGTGCCAATGCCTGACAACTCTTTCCATGAAGAAATGTTTCCTAATTTCCAACCCAAACCTCCCCTGGAGCAGCTTGGGGCTGTTTCCTCTGCAGTGGAGGTGACTGGTGATTCTCTCTGGGTCTGCAGTAAAACCTGTAAGGATCCATCACTGAGGTGCTGCTTGGAGAGCCCAGGTGCCAAATTCACCCCTTGCAAACCTGTCCAGTTTCCCTCCTTCCTTTCAGAAGACTAAATTAAATCCCAGCCAGGTCATCAGGGAACAAAATCTCATGTCTTTATTTTAAAACCCTTCCCCTTGTCCTACCACGATCTGCCCAAGTAAGAAGTTGCTATTCATAGAGTTGAAAATCATTTAGGGGTTCATTTTGGCTGCACCAATTCCATCAGGTACCAAATATACAGTCAAAGAAATATCTCTAAAGTAAAAGTGAAAGTTTCTTATCCTCCTTTTGGCAAATGGGTGTATTTAAACTCAAGCTCCATTAAAACCAACAGAGACTTCCACAGCAACTTCCATTTGTAAAAACACAGCCCTCAAGTGACAAGCCAAAATTTCAGAGTGACAGAGAAACCTGCTTATCTGCTCATTAAAAGACAATTCAAAAATAAATTCTTCATTCTGATGAACCAAATTACCAGCAAACAGAGCCATTTAACTGCTACTAAATAAATCTTTGCGAGCCTCAGACTCTTAATTTCTTGATTGCATGCGTAATAAATACCAAGAGCTCGAGGTAATATAATATGCAAGAGGACTGAATCATTTTTTGGCCATAGGAAAGGAGATAATTTTAAAATGTTATGTAATCTTAACAGACTGACAGCTGAGGTAACCACCTCAAATGACATCTATCTAAAGAACTACACGGAGCTTGGCACTGTCCCAAAACTCCCCCCTCTGTCATCATTCATTCAGTGAAAACTATTGTCCATGTGCAACTTTGAACACTAAAACCTGTTTTCAGTATGGAAAGAGAAACTTTTACCCAAATATGACCTAAGAAGCTGAAGTAACTGCCAAAAATACGTGGAGAAGTCCATTAAAAGTAAAGATGATCTGCTATCACGAGTTGCACGTGTGGGACAAGTGACAAGGGGGCAGCTCCAAGCAGAGCAACGGCAGGGCCACCTCAGTGGGCAGAACCTGAGTGATGACAGCCCCTAGAAAAGCATAATAAATTATTTATTCACTGCAGTGAAGCCTTTATTGAACATCAGATCCCATTTTGCTTACAGGAGGACGAGGGTGACTTCAGAAAGGCAAAAGGAGCTCATCTGTACAAACTCAACACCACCCATGAGCTGGAGGATGAACCTCCTGAGTGGATCAGACCAGCACAGAGGGAACACTGAGAGGAGGAGGAGTCTCCCTTCAAAGTGAGAATCAGAACAGGTTGTGTTGCACCCCCAAAAGTTGACAAACATCTCCCACTGCCCACACCAATGTTAGGCCAGCCCTGCCCAGAGCTGCCCCCCCCCCAGCTCTGAGGGCTCTGGAACGTTCTGGTGGAGGCAGTGACACCTCAGAGCATCGCAGCCCTCTGAGCCACACAGCCAACATGGATTTCTTGGAGTCTTGTGGGTTCATTGCTTGGTTCACCACCCACCAATTAACCCTCTTACAGCTTTATATTTACCTCTAAAGCTCAGCAGCAGACCCTTGTTCCAAGGGTGAGAGCTGACAGGCACAGACTCCACACAGACCCCTGGCACTTTGAACCCCTTGAACTAAAGCTTAATTAAAGCTCTAAGATGCACAGATCAATTAAAGCCCCAAGATGCTCAGATCACACTGGGAGTTTGTCAGACAGGCCTCCACTCACTGAAAATCTGAAAGGAGGAGAGATTTGTTCCCGTTTCTTGTTCCCATTCTAGGCAGACATAAGGACTGAGACACGAGTATTTTTGCAGTCTGGGCTCCTCAGCTGCAGATTCAAGACTTGAGACAACCTGAAAATACGAAATGTGAATTTTTAACTGAAAATTTGCTTGAAATTTGAGATTTTTGTAGCCAGGAGCACCAGTTATTTTTAGGCTGGAAGGAGACTGAAGTCCTTAGCAGGCATCCATTTCCACAGCACAACAGCAATGAGAGGAGAAGCTGCTGGTGCAGGAGCTGAGTCAGATGGGGAACAGACAGTCAGGGAGCATCTGCAAGGCAGAATGGCCGAGAACTCTGCTGGGATGAGTCACCAGAGAGATGCAGGAAATGAGGATTACTCAAAACAGGAACCATTATCATGTTTTATAATGAGAAATTAATGTTTTATTCAAGTGATGTTTGCTAGATATAATTCCGTGTATCCAAGCAAGTCTAGAACTCCAGCTCCACCCTGGATCTGATTTCCTGCACAGTTCTGAACTGCACAGGCCTCTTGATTGTGCCTTTCCACAGGCTGGGAAGCCTGAATGGCATAAATGGGATTTTTCACACATAATGAGATGTAGACATGGATGAACAGGGGTTTTTTTTAACAGATGAAAGCTCTCTGGGAACAAACATTTATCCCAGTATATGGTATAAAAGATAAACAAGCACTATAAAATCTTCCATAGATTTTCAGAAAGACTGAACCTCAAAGAGCATCCAGCTCCAGCCTTATCCAGAAATGTAAACAGTTTAAGGGGGCTGGTTGTTGTCCACAGCCTGCAAGTAATTAAGCCTTAATTCTCTACCACCTACAGAGCAAGGAATTGGAGAGGGAATTCGGCACATTGCTAAGTGTGCACTTTTCAGCCAGACTGCATTGCTGCATCCCGGGAATCTCCATCATCCTCACCGGAGCAGGGAGCACTGGGGATCTGCCCTCCCCGGCCAAGAACTGACAGATGACACCAGAAATCTCCGGAGGCACAACGACAGATCGTTATCTCAAAGTGAGGCATTTCCAGAGGCAGCTGAAACTGTCCCAAAACATCCAATGCCACCCACAAAGCCAAGCCGGAGGAGAGGGAGAAACATTCCCAATTCCCTTAAGTGGGACTCATTTGTGATAACCAAATCTTTGAAAGGACCTTCATTCATTTCACCAAAACATTTTTCCACATTATTCGCAGATTTTTTGCACTGAAAGAAGATGAAAGGCTTAGCTGCCTTATCTGTAATTAGACACACATTTGCTACACATTCCTGGGACAAATAAACAGAATTTACCTTAATGGGGTGCTTTTATCCAGCTGAACTACTTTAAATTTGCTGCTGCTTTGTGGCACAGTAACACTTCACAAATAAAGCCCCAGCCCCGTGCCAGGAAAGCAGCATTCCACGGCATTTTTTCGAGAAAAAGCAGTTTGAAGCATGAAGGATTTTTCCCTTCCCAGAGTCTCCAGGTCCATGTGAAGCCTTTCTGGAGCTGCTGGGTGACGTCAAACACATCCCCATCCTCTGTGAGCTCCAACAAGGCTCCTCCAGCCCACTCAGGTTTCAGCACTCAGGTCCAAGTTTGGCTCTGGCCAACAGACTAAAAGCTTGGGCCAGACCTCTATTTTCAATTTAGACAAGTATCTATGGCAACCACGAGACTATTTTAAACTCTTCCTATTTGGCCACCTCCAGGTTGACAGTAAAGCAGACAAAAAAAACCCAAGCCCACCCCATCAGGCACTGCTGTAACAGCTCAGCGTGGAACAAAGCCATGCCTGTCTGCTCATCTCCCTTCTCTTGTCCACGATGGAATCAGGCTTCATTTTCCCTCTTCCGTGATTTCTGTGGGTCTCAGCAGGACAAAAAACCCCACAGGGTTTTGTTTGGTTTCAAACACTTGAGATTTAGTTTTCCTCTTCAGAGGAAAACTGTGTGGGTCTCCTACTTCTTTTAAAAACATCTTTTATGTGAAAGGTGATGGCTTTGGGCAGCCACACGAGTCCAGGGGATGGAACCTTACAAATAACCTCAAATATCAGATTATTTGAAACATGTTGTCGGATTTGGCACTCTTTCCTAAATTTTTTAGGTGATGTCCAAGGCATACATTTCCATGCTGGAAAGAGTTTTTTAGTCTCCTTTACAAGCACAAGACTTGACGAGCAACTTTTACCTCATAGCAGATATCTCCTCTTCCTTGTTCCGAACGTGATTTGCCAGAAAAGGCAGAAATTTGTCAAATTCACCAATTTGCATAATTGGCAGTTATGGCAGAGAAATCCAGGCAAGTGTTGCAGCTAAACATGAAGCCAGGTTCAGTCTGTTTGCACATCCCTGTTATCAAGCTACAGTCAGAAATGCATTTGCTGGGCTGTGTTTGCTTTGCAAACCAGGCCCTCCTTTGCATGACTTTGAGGATTTTCTCAGCCCTGGGGCCCAGCTGGGTTCCCCCAGCCAAGGCTCCCTGTTCCTCTGCAGCTTGGCTTGACCTCCAGCTACCAAACCCACAGGGCTCTGCAGCACCTTTTAAGGGACCTGCAAAAATTTCCATCTGTCCATATTCCAAGTCTTTACCCTGAGCCAGCAGGCATTCCCACGGCCCCAGGGGAGGAACTCTGCCGCTTCCAAAGTCCTGCTTACAAAGCTTTTTGTTTAAATTGCATGAATTGTGGCAGTGGCCATCACTGCTGTAGGACTGAGCTCTCCCCTGCCTGATTTGGGGAAGTGGTAGAACTATTTCTGACCAAGGTGCCTTTTGAAGTACACACAAGGAGTTAAAAATCGCTCAGCAGTTTGAAAGTTACCAACCAAGTCTCACCAGGAGGGAATAAGAAAAGAGGACAAAAACAAGACAAAGGCCTTTTACCTGCACCGACCACCAGCACTGCCAGAGAGGAGGAGACAGGTTATCAAAGCAGATCATCTGCTTTGCATTTGGGAAAACACACACATAGGGCAACACACCCCCACAGTTCTGAGAGTGCCACGGGCTACAACGCCCAAAATATTCCTCCCAACACCCACTGCTAACCTGCATTCTCCTTGCTCTGCACCAATACTTGTTCCTTCTTCTTTGCCATCAGCTTTGGCAGCTTTCAGGTTCTGAAGCCTGGAGTGGATTCAAGCAGCAAAAGGAAAATCTCAGCAAGGTGGCAGCAGCCAGCCAGCCAAAACAAACCGAGAGGGGGTTAGGAAACCTCCCACTTCATCTCTGGGAACAGAATCAATCCCCACGACAGCAGTGTGGTCCTCTGGCCCCCCCGGGACATGGGAGTCTTTCCTGGATCTTGCAGCAGACGACTTGGACTTTGTGATCTCTGAGGTCTTTTATAACCTTAATGACTCTTTGATTCTATGATACAGATTTGTCTCTTGCCATTAAAAAATATGAAATATAGAAGCGTTATGAAGATTTCTTCACTTTTACCGGGGCCTACACCAAACCAAGCCAAGACTTGCTCCACGACAGCAGCATCCTGAAGGCAGGGCACCAGGACAATTCTTTTGCTAAACACCTAGAAAATTGTGCAATTATTCTGTGTATCTGTGTTTAAAACTGACCATGTGGTACAACACTGACCATAATCCACGTACTTATGGTCAAGTGCAGGATTAACTCTCTGGGGGAGCCTGGACTTGTCTGTGCCCCATTGGAATCAGAGCAGTGGGAATCTCAGTTCTGTGACAGGGGCAGGGGTGGGGGAAGCACAGTCATCAATCACCACCAGCTCTTTTTCCCTAAAGGAATGTGGTTGGTGAGGCTGGATCAGGAGGCACCAAGCCCCTTCCCGCCTGTCATGGGAACTGGGGCTCACTGACCATGCCAGGGGCTCAGTGCTGTCAACTGCGTGTCCATAAACATCCATTTCCCAGACATTCAGTTTGGGGAATTTACAAACAAAAAGACAAACGGCTATAATAAAATATTTCTGTAATGATCATATGTTTATGAGGTATTCATGTACTATAAATTAACTGTAAGATCTGGGAGAGGAATTTCAGTCTGACTGAAAAATACAACAAAGTTTTTTGTGACTGCAAAGAAAGCCTTGTGAAGAGAGACCAACTGTTTTACGGTCACATGGGATGCAAGGAGTTCTCAAAGACAGCATTTATTTTTTAGCATTTCTAATGCTTATCAGCTGCACTTCACCATTTTAATGTCACACTGGAGGAGCAGTACAGCTAAAATGAGTGTAATACTGAAACTAATGGGGTTAACATGGCATTGACAGGACAGCATTTGACCTTCAAAGACTTTTTTCAAGAAAACATTATTGACTCCAGTTAAAAGCTGAGTAACAGTGAGCAATCTCTCTGAAATACCAGGGTCAGATTTCAAAGCTGTGCAAAGCTGTTCACCAGACCAAACTGGGACCTCAATATTACCTAACAAAGGTCAGATCCCGAGGTTTAAAGGAGTGCTGATGAAGCACTGGCACCCTGCACAGTCCAAACCCTCAGGAACGAAGGTTAAAGGATGCTCACGAGTGTTAAACTCGTTCATCCTCAGGACAGGAGTGTGAGCATCCAAACTGGCCTCTCTGCCACCTGCCACAATTTTTCTGCATACCAAATTCTTCAGACTGGAAAGCAGGCAGAACTGCCCACTCCAGAAGCTGCTGTTCAGTTTAGCTGGTTGGTTATATTCATCAAGAATAAGAAACCCAGCAGTATAACCCTTTTCTCGTGTTTCACTGGGTTACCTTCAGCTGACACAAAGGCAGGGAGAGTCCCTGCCTGTCCCCTGGCTGTGCCACAGTGCACAAACCTGCTCCTCTTGTCCCTGGGGCCGTGTGGGAAGGAGAAAGAGCACAGACACCACCAGCAAAATTGTCTCCTGGGGCCAGAGGCCAAGCAAGGCAAGAGTTTGTATGTCAAGAAACACATGTAAGGCACATTCATTACTTTAATGCATCATCTGGAACTTCTGAGACCAAGGCACAAAATTTTGCAAAGTTCTCCATATTTATCTTCCACCTCGCTTAAAGATACAAACAAAACCACCACAGTCAATCCAAACTGACTGAAATTAAACATTTATGGAGCCTTTTAATGTCAAACCTCCCCCTTGCTGATGTTTGCTACACTTTTCTTTTGACTTCAATGCCACGAGTTCAGACAACACCTATCAACTTTGAACCAGAACCAGGGAAAGTGCAAATTTTATCACTGTTACACGAGACATTACTTAAGGGTTTGTTATCTTCAATGAAAACAGTTCCTGGGAGTAAATCTCTTTTGGCTCAAACCCTGGACGTTTGAAATCTGGAAATTAAAACTCCCAAGTCGTTCCATGCAAAGCAATTCCAACTCCAGGAAAATAATGACCCCTGCAGAGGAAGAATTCTTGGAGAGGAGGGAGAACTATGCTAATCTTCAGCTGCTTATAGGCCATCAACAATGTATTTTATAGGGGTAGCTGCAGAATTACAGTTGGGTCTAACTTGAGCTTTAGAGCCATCAGCTGAAAGCTTGAGAACCAAACTCTGCCAGCACTTGGCACAGATGGGGGATGTGAGGCTTTCCATGCCACCAAGCACACAGTGGGTTGACTTAATACTGTTCTCCTGAAGTCCTCCTCCTTGTGATTTCTCACAATCTTTATTAAAAAACACCTTCCTTAAACACCCTTAAACCAGCTGGAAGTTTCCCATTCTGCCTGTTCAGTGTGAAAGAACCATAAGAAATGACCATTACATAAGCTCCCTTTTCATTAAAGAGGTGTGTTTTCCTACATTTTCATTTCATAGCGATGAACTTCACTTTTTTTGAACACGAGTCTTCTACAAAACCCTTCCTGCCCTGGCACAAGAGGCCATAACCCAGCCTGAGCACAGGACATGCTTTTCCTCTCTGTTTGATTCTCAGGAAATTCTGCTCCCTGCCTCAGCAAGGTTTGTGTTTCTGGAATTCCTCCTGCACGAGCCACGTGCCGTCGGCACACGAGAGGTTTGGTGTCAAGTACCACAGATCCTGTGTCACAAACCACTGCCTGCAGATATAAATGGTTCCTAAGGCCCTGTGGGATGTTTCCATCAGAACCTGAACACAAGGAGCGCTTTTGATGCTTCACTTCATCCAAGATGTATAACTCCATACTGCGAATCAATTAAATTCATGCTCAGAAAATGATGCTGGTAAGCAGCACATGCAATGTCTTTGAAAACTCAGCCTGAAACCAACTTACAAATAGTGAGAAGAAAAGGAAACCGAGGTACAGCCAGATGCTCCAGCTGGAAGAGCTCATTCACTTTCTTCTCAGTTCTTTTCCCACATAGGAGCCAGCTCCAGTCAAACTGCAGGAGGAGGTGAGCGCTGGTACAGACTGGAATATGTTGTGCGAATTGGCTCAAAACTGCTTGCACTGTGTACAATATCCACAACAAATGCCACTTCACCCAACCTGGCACTCTGTCCCTTCTCAGCAGCGCTCACTGAGGATCCTGTGCTGAGCACACACTTGGTTTTTCAGTTGATTTGGATTTTGGTGACCTGTTGGCCCCCCTTACAGCACTGGAGGAATGTCCTCCTCCAGTTCTTTGCTGCAGCTCTCCCAGGAGAGTTCCTGCGCTGGCTCCCACCAGCAAGTTGTGCTGGCTGCACCAACCAGCACCCCCAGGCCCTGGCTTACCTGAAAGGAGCATTTCCTTCATTTCAAAGCCATAGAAGTGGGCTCCTCAAGGGCTCTGGGAAGGGGAGGAGGACACACAGCAAACAGGGAAGGTGAAAATCTGCACTGAGGCCCCGTGGCAGCCAAAGCTGGGAAGGTAAAGGTGCAGCACAGGTGGCAGCACAGAAGATGTAAATTCTTCTTCTAGACATAACATTTCTACACACCGGCCTCACACAAAATAAAAGCTCATCCTAAGCACTCCCCTTCCTTACCCTTGATGATTTTCATTACTTTAGGATGTGCATTATATACAGAGCAACAGCTCACAACAGCATCAGCTTTTATAACACCTTTTAAAAGTGACTGATGCAAATCCTCCCCTTTCTGGCAGCTGTTTATACAGTTAAAAGGTTTTAAACCCAGAGCTGTTGAAGCCATAAACATTTATTTCAGAACTTGGTAATTCAAAACTATGGTCAAACAACTCTGGGTCCTTCTGAATGCAGTCAGGCAGCCCTGTGGTTCACAACAGCACCACAAGAGCAACCAGCACTCAAAGCAACAAGGGACAAGGAATTACCACTCTGGGTGTTTTTCTAAATGGCTTCTTTTTTTTGGGTGTAGGAAGGGGCTGGATAAGCTGCAGCCAGAACTGCCCCCAGCACAGCCAGGCTGCAGACCTGTGTGTGGGACCCACCAGAGCAAGTGCCGCCACCCAAACAGCTACTGCATCACCACCAGCACACATCCCAGGGGTGGAGGAAAACCAGTAATTCCAGCAGGCAGTGACCAGTTGTAGATCCAGAGGCTCTGGAATGCTGCTGCTCACCAATCTGCTCCCCACAGGGTGCTTGGGGGTCCCATCCCCAGGTGGGATGGGAGCAAGGGGGGTGGATCAGGGTGGGTTCTGCAGCTCCCTGGCATCATTGTGATGATTCAGGGAAGGGGAAAATATGCAGAGGAGGTTTGCTGGTCCTAAAGGAACCACAATGACTTCTTTCCCCCCTCTGTCTCTCAGCCTGTGGCTCAGTGTCACCACAGCCTCGGGAAGGTGCTTTAGGACTTTTTGGTGGCTTTGGAAGAGAACTGGTCATCTCAGGCACAGCACAGACAGACAGGGAATAGTCAAGAAATCATAAAACCTGCTCACACACAAGGGGATCTTTATAACATTCCAGTTACTGCTGCCTTGTTACCCAAGAATCCCTGAGAGGTAACAGATCCTGCTCGCTGTGAGGCCCAGGGTAATGAAATTACAGATCCTTTCATGAGTAAGCATGTGCTAGAAAGCTACATTTATCTGGCCTGCACATTTGAAACTGCTCAAAAGGTTATTGCCTCTCAAAATTTGGATCAGAAATTACTACTTGCACTCGCCTTTTCTCTGACAAGGAGCTTTATTCACAGTTGGTTTTAGTTCCTTGGTGATCAATTAGAGGAACAGACACACTCCTGCAAAGTCTCATTTAAATTCTGCTTTCTGAAGAAGTATCAATCATGCATACAAAAACACCCCCTACTTTCAGACACATACTATAAATAAACCAGCAAATGGAGCCCTCCTGAGAAACCTGGTGAGCCCAACAGCCTCGTCTGTTCAAGTGGGTAATTAATTTGTGCAAGAGAACGCCCATCTTATTCTCATAGTTTGTCTACAGCATGTCTGAATTTCAGAATTGAGATTAAATGTTCTGGTTGCAAACCATGGACGGAAATAACTTTGCATAAGTGATGATTTTGCCTCTACAGAACGGGTACATGGGGTGGGTTCCCAAAGATGTGGGAACTTAAAATACTCTTTCAAGAGACAAGGACCAAAGCAGCCCCACAAAAGCCTGACACCAAAGTGTTGGTACCCAGCTGTGGTCCACAGCTCGGTGTGAGCAGGGGGATGCACATGAGGAGTGGAAGGAGGTCTGTGGTGAGGAGGGTTTGGGCTCCAAACAGGGATTATTGCAAAGCTGAAGCCCAGCCAGCTGGAAAAGCAGCAGCCAAGGTCTGACCCAGAGCAGTTCCCAAAACACGGACAGACAAGCAGCAGCCACGCAGCAACACGCCCAGAGACATCACCCAGACACAAAGCAAAGCCCCAGAACTCTGCTCCTGGCTAGGATGGGTCTGGACACACTAAATTCAGCTGCTGCCTGCATGCCTGGGCTCATGGGCTGGATCAGCCCTCCTGATGCCAGCTCCAGTTCCTCCTGGGGGACTGCTCAAAGCACTTGATACAGGCCTAATGCTGCACCCACTGAAACCAGGTCACATCTGGCTGTCCAGTGCCTGGAGATGGGATACTCTGGCTACTGTTTATGTCAGAGTCTGCAAATAATTATTCTGAGTGCACTCCTCCACGTCATCAGGGCAGGTTTGGGTTTTCCTTGCACCCTTTGCTCACAAATTCATGCCACAAGCAGTGTCTGGCACACACACACACACACACATAAAATCACTGGTCTTGTTATAATGGAGAGTGCCAATGGGCCCAATCCAGCACAAGTGGTTTCCTTCATCACAGAATCGTGGAATGGTTTGGGTTGGAAGGGAACTTAAAGCTCATCCAGTCCCACTCCCTGGCAGGGACACCTCCCACCAGCCCAGGTTGCTCCAAGCCCTGTCCAACCTGGCCTTGGACACTTCCAGGGATAGGGCAGCCACAGTTTCTCTGGGCAACCTGTGCCAGGGCCTGCCCACCCTCACAGGGAAGGATTTCTTCCCAATATCTAATCTAATCCTGCCCTCTTTCAGTTTAAAGCCATTCCCCCTTGTCCCATCACCACCTGCACATGTCAAAAGTCGCTCCCCAGCTTTTTTCAAAGCTCCCCTGAAGTACTAAAAGGCCACAACGAGGCCACCTGGCTGTCCAACCTCAGCCCTACTTATGCTTTTAGATACTGGAAAGAAGACAAACAAATCTGCCCGGTGGTCCAAGGGAGGCTCCTGCAGGAGCCGCTCATGGATTCACCACCAGGCCATGGAGCTGGACCAGGAGGGGTCACAGGGAAGATTGTGCACTCACAGCCATGAGGGAATCAGCCCCCACGTGCCACACACAGGATTTTGGAATTTAATATAAACGGTTTAGTTTTTTCTTTTCCTCCTAAACCAGCATCCAGCTGCCTCGTAAGAGCACAAATGTCATTTCTGGCAGGCCAGGTAGATCTATTTTGTGGTTCTCTCTTTAAAAAGTTTTTAACTTTTACAGCATTTTAGTTTTCCCCCGCAAGCATCTCAGCCTGCTTCATTCCCATCCACACTATCTTCCTCTATCTCTGGACTTCAGCTGCCAGGGCACCACGGAGCGCTGTCACCCCGGGGCTGTCATTCATGCTGACTCACACTTGCTGGCCCAGAGGCTTTTTCTCCTCACACACCTCCCTCCCGAGATTTATTTTTATTCCTCAGATATCCCGGTTTGAGGGCTCAAAGGTGATTTCTTCCTGTTACAGAGAGAACTGGAATAAAGGGGAGGACACGGGATTAAGCCTGAGGCAATTCAAGTGAATCTGAGGGAACACTTCATCTGATAGCAAAAAATGCCAAGTAATTGCAAACAGAGTTTGTTTCCACAGGACCATCCTTTGGATGGCATTCTCCCACCTCCAGTGCTTTTTATGGTGGCAATAAGAGAGACAAAGGCTGGGTGTGTTCAAGAAATCCTTCAGAAACCCTCCCTGCAGGTCTGCTTTCACAGAATCATAAAATGTCCTAAGTTGGAGGGAACCCACAAGGACCATGAGCCCAACTCCTGGCCCTGCACGTGGATCTCCTTTCCTGTTTGTCCTCAGTTAGGGAATTCAAGGTCATCTTGCCTCCTGAGCTTTAATACCAGCAAACATGCCGCAGATGGGTTGGTTGAAATCTTAGCTACACCCTCAGAAGCTACACAAGAGCCTCCCAGTAGCTGCTGCCTGATGAGGATTCACCTGCAATAAATGCCACTCTCACATCCACTGATCTCAGCTCACAGCTTGGGGCAATTCACTTCAGCTGGAGAACAATTATCCTCATCTCTAAAAATTACCACAATTAAAAAAAAAAAAAATCACTAGTCATGGAGGAGTTTAAGAGGAAAAATAACTCCATTCTGAACAACCCAAACTGCTGTTTAGCCTGCCAAAAACCAGGATGCAAATCATAAAACATTCACTACAAGGCTGCTTGCTACCTGAGTTACATTTATCCAAGGAACAGCACTCTACTGCCAGAGCACGGGGAAATGGAAAATAGGGGGAAGAATCATAACACAACGTGACAGCAACTTCTTGAAAGATGTTTTAGTCTCTGTTCAGAGCACTTTTAGGACAAGGGAATAGGAAATAAATAGGAAATTAAAACTCCCTCTGTTTGCTGCTCTTGCAGTTAAGTGACAGGGTAAGATCAATGTTTGGAGAGAGACTGTATAAAGAGAACAGTCTTCATTAATCTCATCCTTTCCCCTGGTGAGAGCTCTTAATTTTCATTTTCTCAGCTGAGTAATTACCTCTACTTTACACTTCCAGTTCCTTAAGGAATGGAGTGACTAGCATTTGCACAGAGAGCCCAGTGGGGCTGTGTGCTGCTGAAGGAAGCTGCTCCTCACTCTGTGTTCAGGACCTGTGACAAGTGCCCTCACACACGGAGTAGAACACAAATATTTCCCTGTGGAACAGCCACTGGACCTGTCAGAGGCAGGAAAACACCCCCAGGGCTCACACAGCCCTGCAGAGCTGCTGCTGGGCTTCCCACCTTGCAACTAGAGAAACCAGCTCCCAAAAGAGCCCCGCTCTCTGTGACATCCCCCCTGGGCACCACGAGTGGTGCTGGTGCTACCCCAGGGAGCCACCAGCGAGGGCCTGGCCCCACACAGCACCCAGAAAAGGCTCCAAACAGCTGCTCCTGCAAAGCTCAGAGCAGCCAAAGGAGAGAGGAAAACATTCCCCAAACAAATGGCAATTCACTGGAGTGCAGGAGTGGAGATGCTGCAGAGATCACCTGGGCTGGTTGATGTGAATACAGCGCAGTGTTTCAGATGACACAGAGGTGAAAAACGATGCTCAAAAGGAGAAAAGGAATCAAAACACAAAACTAACCTCTGCTGAGCACCAAGGTGCTCCACCCTGTTTGCACCATCAGATCACATATGAGCCAGCAGAGATTTGGGAGATGAAGACTCAGCTACATGTAAAACCAAAGTGAGGTACATAAAATACAAGTAATGAAGCCAAGTTTTTAACCAAAGGCATCAGGATCCAACCACATCAGAGTTCTGGAGACAGGATGCAGCTAATAGGAGGAACAAATGCAATGGCCATATGACTTGGGCTGAATTGTCAGTGCAGCAAATGCCTCTGTGGAGACTCCTATACTTTTCTAAACTCTGGAGAGAAAGGAAAACTAAAAGAAAATATACAAATATATCTAGAACGTCTGTAGAGTCACAGAAATGTCCCCACAGCACTCTGCTGAGAACTGGTTAAACAAAACCTGCGCTCACAGCCAGGGGTGCAGCCTCCTTAGGAAACAGCATCACAGACTTGCAGGCTCTAAAAATTAGGGGACTGATGCAGTTTACATCCTGCTGATGACTCTCGATGGGAGAAGTTAAGTTATTTGGCAATTTTGGTTAGATTTTGTCATTTTATGGTTGGAAATACATGTGCAAAACCTATGTTTTCATTCTGTATCTGTAGGCGAGATTCATTTTTCTTTCAAGTCTGACTAATACCCTCACTCCCCCTCTCTCCCACTGGCTCAGGAAGAGACAAGCTGTGTGTGTTTTATTACTTGAAACGTATGGATCTACTCACGTGAGTCACACCCACAGCCATTACAACAACAAACCCACTGGAAATACCACCCTCCCCAGGCATGAGCACTGGACCCAGCAAGGGAGATTCCTGAGTTTTGGAGAAGGTTCTGTTCTGTTTCCACCAATATTCCTAATGGGAATGGTGGAGCAGATGGGGAAGAGGGGCTGCCTGGTCAGGGCCCACTTGTCAGGGCCGGGATAGACATGGTGTGATGACATTGGCACTTGCTCCCAGAACATGCAGCAACTCCGTGGGCCAGAGAAGCAGCAGCCTCAGAGCTGCATCATCCACAGCCAGACAGAGAGTTCTGTGCTCCCAGGGGATATTTGTTTTCAGTTCTACTTTTATAATATTTTAAGGGAATTGTAGATACCTCAGCTAAGGGGGAAATGGCACCCAATGATTCCCAAGCCTGCTTCTTTTGGCTAAACTATCCCTGCCTGACGTGTCATCCATCACATTCTGCTCCAGGCACCTCAAACTAATCCAGCCCCCAACCGGACCAGTCTCAGCCAAGCAGTTCCCAGGAATCACAGGCTGGAAATCACCCAAGGAGACTCTAAAACATAGCCCTTGGCTCCTGTGCTGAACACTCACCCTTTCTTAAAGCCTCTCAGTGATAATTTCACAGTGAACCCATCTTTCCTTGTTGAAAGAAAAAGAAAAGGCAACTTAGTTTTAAGGAAGTTGGGGGTTTTTTTAAGTTACATCAGATCATTGCATATTAGTCCTAACTCAGACCCACGTTGTCACACACAGAGCTGGTGCACAGCTCAGCTCAGATTCTGAGGTGGCTGCACCAAATAAAAGGGGAGTAGGAAAAGGAAAAGGCAAAGGCTGCCATCTCCACTGTCTGGTGAACAGTCACGAGGTGCTGCTTGTGTTGGGACCTGGAGTCTCAGCTCCAAATCTGCCTCCTCCTCCTGTCTGCCTTAAACTTCTCGAGTAGATGGACTGGACAGCTCAAGGTGTTTAAGGGTTCCCTACACAACCCAAGAGAAATATCAGTGTCTGGGGACTAATCAGTATTTCCTGCGAGTGCTCCACAGCTGAGTCTCGTGAGAACATTTTGTGCCACGTCTTGAGAAAGGAGGCATTGCTTTTGATTTGATGACAAACGAATTGGAAATAGGAGCTGTACACGTGCTAATTTCCAGCGATGAAGTTGGCATTCATTACAGTAATGAGCACTGCATAAAGCATATAATCAACATTCCCTGCAGATGTCAGGAGGAATCCAGAGGCAGGGAGGAGATACATACTCTTGCCACAAACACCATAAACTTCCAGCCCCAAAAAACACAAAGCAAGAGGTAGTCCTTTTTCTCCCTAGTAGCCCTCAGGGGTATTTGAGTGTATCTATGAAGTTCTTGAACTAATGAGCTTAGACAGGCTTTCAACCGTGGGATAAATATTACAACAAGTGCTGTAAATATTTTCATAGTGGAAACACAACTGTTCCACTTTCTTCCCAGAAGCAGCAAAAGCTACAAATGTGATTACATTGAGTTGGTAACTGAGGATAACTAATTAAATCCTTTTGTGTAGAGGAAGATGTTTCTGTTACATCCCAACAGAAATTAAAAGCGAGTAATTGAAGGAAAAGGTCACAGCTTAATAAATCATCATCTGAAATAAACACCAGCAAACACCATCCCCGAGCTTTGTGAAATCAAAGCAAGGTGGGCAACAGTGAAATGGTACCTGTTATGTGAAATGAAACACGAACATCTCCTGGAGGGACGAAAGGTGAGTGTGGGTTTGCCTGATTTCACACTCACGTGCAGCAGCAAGAAGGACACACCAGGGGATGCACCAATGTTATTACGAGCAAGCATTGCCCGGGCACCCGGGCTGGGAGCAGTTCTTACCTTCTGGCAGCCGGGGGTTGGCGTGGATGGAGTTGGGGTCCCCGTCCTCCTCGGGGTGGTACCGGTACAGCGTCTGGGACTGCTTGGGGGAGGACTGGCTGTGCTCCTCCTGGAGAGCAACAGGAGGAGAGGTCGTCGCACTGAACTTCACCGTGGGGAAATCGTTTCCCTCGAGGGTTTCACGGGAAGACTTTGCCCAGCCCGGCTCTGTTAAATTCCCCTCTTTCAAGCCCTGGTGCATGCTGTTTGCTGGCTCTTCTTTCCTGACGTGCTTTTTCATTTTAGAGTGGGGGGCTCTTTCCTGCTCGCGCCTCTCTTTGTTCCCTTGCCTCCCCTTCGCTCTCCTCTCCGGCTCCTCCAGGTGCTGGGGGGTCTCAGTGGTGGCCGTCGTGTGCCCCAGGGGAGCTCTGGTGGTTGCCGGTGGCTCCCTGTGTGTCCCCTGCTGCAGGGATGGCGCGGTGGTGCGGGGCACCCTGCGCCTGTCGCTCCTGTCGGTGGCCCCGCGCAGCTCGGCCGGTCCCTGGGGCACCGCAGTGCTGGTGGCAGAGGGGACCGTCCCCTCGGGGGCAGGAGGGGCCGGCGGCGCCGAGGGAGCCACGCTGGCCGCCGGGTAGTCATAGTCCTCGCCCTGCTCCTCCTGGCTGTCCTGCTCCAGGTGGGACGAGTAACTCCGGTACTTCTTGGGAGGCTCCCGCGGGGCGCTGTCCCCCTCGGCCGCCTCCTGGTCGTAGCTGTAGGGATCGTCGTAGTGCCTGTCGGGCTCGCCGTCCTCGGCGTCGCCGGGGCTGGCCGTGTTGAGGGCGAAGGCGTCGCAGTCGGGCAGCTGGTAGCACATCAGCTCCCCGCCGGCGTTGGGGCAGTGGCACACCTTGCAGGGGGGCATGTGGAAGGTGTGCCCCGCCACGTACTTGTGCCCGTCGTGCAGGCAGCCGATCCTGCCGCACTGCGGGCACCCGTCGGCGGGCACCACGGCGTCGATGCAGTTGGGGGGCAGCTCCGGGCACAGCATGAACTGGCAGCTGATCTTGCCCCCTCCCTTGGGGCACGAGCACTCGGTGCTGCCGAAGTCCACGAAGTAGGACTGCCCCTCGGGCACCCTGCCCTTGGTGAAGCCCACGTTGACGCAGTCGTAGTACTGGTAGCCCTCGCAGGTGCAGCCGCGCTGCAGGCACGTGGCGCAGCACTGCCCGGCCTCCAGCACCTCCTCGATGCAGTTCTCCAGGGGCTGGCACTCGGCGCCCGTGCAGTCCCCCTGTGCCCGGGCACTGCCTGCCCACAGCAGCGCCAGCAGCACGGCCTGCCAGCAGCTCCGCCGCCCATCCATAGCCTCCAGCCCCGCCGCTGCGCGCCCAGCGCTGGATGTTTTAGCTCCTAGAAGGCCGCAGGTCCTGCTCCGAGTCCTCAGCGAGTCCCCCGAGTTACCTTTTCCTCGTGGATCCTGGAGTTATGAAAGAAAACTCTGTTACAAAAGGGGCTATACCCGGCACGTATCCTGCTAAACGTTAGAGGGCTTTAAAGGTTGGGACGGGATCCAACATCTGGAAACCGGAGGACAAAATTAATCGTAACGTCTTCCAAGCATTGTAGGCACTAAGTTTGGAGTTCCGTGGTTCCCCCGCCCCTGGTTTTGAAAAAGAAAGGAAGAAAAAAAAAAAAAAAAAAAACAGTTGTGACTATTCTGTTTTGAATCTGTTGACAAAATGTATATGTATTTCAATAAAAAGAAGGCCTTTATGCCTCAATGCCTTTTTTGTTAATCTTCCTAGCTAAAAGGATTTTTTGGCAGGGAATAAGTAAATACACAGTTCTTCCTCTGCAAGATACAAGCTTGAGATAATTATTCTTTATGTTTTAATTACAAATACCCAAATCTTAAGGAATTTTTATAGACAAAACTTGGCCCTGGGACGTGAGAATTTGTCTGTACACATGTTAATACAAAATAAGGACTTTTTTCTGCCTCCTTCCCCCGCTGAGCAATCTTTTGCACTTCAGTCTCCAGCACTAACATTTATTTCTTTGCTCCAGCAGTGCTAAAATAGAACTTCTTTGTGTATTGTGGTTACTTTGTGGTTACACATCATATTAGCTATCCTGTAATACACGTTAGGGGCTGGATTCTCTGCTCACAGAGGTTGGCACAGCTCCACAGCAGGACTGTGGTGCACAGAGGCATCGACTCCCATTTCACTGGAGGACAGTGACACCAACTGAGGAGGTGCCACCACTGGCAACCTCCTTTTTTTAGTATTGACAACACCAGCAGTGCTTTATAGCAAAGTATAAACAAAATATTTATATTTATAAATTGGCATGATATCACTTGGTTAAAATGCCTTGAAGAAAAGGAAATGGTTCGCTTTTTAATTATTACACCCTTTGACCTTAGAAAAGTTTAAGAGTAAATCAGCTGTTGTCAAAATTATGCTCAAAAAGCTACACCATCAACATGGAAACCCACTTACAACAACAAAAAATTGCCTATAGAATTCTATAGAACTAGTGATCTGATTATTTTTCCAGAACCCCTCCCATCATCAAAAGAATAATGACCCTGAAACATTTATCTGGGGGGTAAAATACAGCCACGTCCCCAAGAACAATAAACCACACATGCAACAGGAATGCTGCCAGAAAATCCATTCAGAAAGATTGCTTCTCCCATTGGAAGTGGGCTTCCAACCAGTCTGCTCCATCTCTGCTGGCATGGGGCCAGGCCATGGGAAAAGCGTGCCTGTTCTGATAAGATATGGACAAACTGTGCTAAGAATTTCCACAGTTGTGCCCTGGAATTTCAATTACTTCACTACGTTGTACAGAGACATAATTCTCACAAATGTAAATGGTTTCCTATTACTAATTTCAGTGTATTTGCTGAATGTGCTAAAAGATAGTGATTGAAGGAAAAATAAAATTGTCAAAAAATACAATAATGGCTTGCTAGAGTAGTCTCACTGTTTCAGAATTGTTCTCAAAACGGGGCTGTTTCTTATGAAGGAGAATTTTCAATATGTGGTGCTGAAATTAATTCTTCAGAACCCAGCCTGGGAGTTAATAATTCATCCTACTTTCAGTAGCTTTTCCAGGTAAGCCAAATTTGTAATTGTTTCATCACTTTAGCTGGGCAACAGTGAATGGAAGGACAATTACAGATAACTTCTGTGAGGGTCTCACAGGAGGGTTTTGTCCCAGCCCCAGGTTTGGGCAGTCTGTGTGTGCACAAAGGTAGGGAACATGTAAAGGGCGAGCTTGTGTCACCATCCCATCAGCCCTGGGGCAGCACAGCCCAGCAGGTGAAGGGGACCCTCAGGACACCCCTGGGAGCTGCGTTTGTTTGTCTGCCCTGCGTGTACACTGGGGTTTCCCAAAACTCCTCAGGCATAGCCTTGAGCTCCTAACAGGAACCCCCAGTGATGCCCTGTGCAGAAAGGCAGGCAGAACTCACATGCAGCACGTTCAGGGACGGCTGAGGGTTCACCATGGGGCAGTGCTGCCTTTGTGAAAGGAGCTGTCCCACTGCCCTGCCCTGGACAGTCACCTCCTGCCCCATTTCTGTCCCAGGGTTTGTTTGCTTGTCCCGGTCACCTCCAGCTCTTGCTCTGTTCCCGTCCCTGCTCCCTTGCCTCTCACCCGCTGAGAGGCCCGGAGAGCTCTTGGCAAGTCCTGTCCCTGCTCCCACCTCTCACACTTTCTGCTCAGTGCCCTGTTCAGTCCCCCCGTACCCTGTGTCTTCCCACCATTTCCACATCCCTCAGCTTTTGGGGGTTTTCAAGCTGAGCTGATAAGGCTGAAATCCTTACAAACCCTTTCTGTGTCAATAGCACCACAACCTTCCCCACCCTCAGGCTTACTTTCCTTCATCAGAGGCTCCTTGTTTCTGGTGTAAGGACTCCAACAAAAGCACCTCTTTTTATTCCTTAAAACGGCTGCGTTTCCCCTGTGCTTTCTCCATCTGTTCCCCACACCCATCGCTCCCCCCAGTCCACAAAACTTGCATATCAAAGAAAGAGCCTCTACTTCAGGCATAGGGAAAAGCAGCTTTGAGCCAAGAGCAGAGACAGGACTGCTGAGCCCCTCTGAGACAACCCAGCCCTCCAAACAGGGGGGTGTTCTCCTGCCAGCCCGTGTGCCTCTGGATCCACACCCTTCCCTAGAGCGGGATGACTCTGGAGACAGCAGATCTTTACATGGTAAAAAAAAGCTGGAGCTGGAAATAAAGGTGTCTAAACCTTAAAATAAAAACACCCTGTCCCTGAAGAATAGGGGAGTTTAACAGCAGCAGATGCTATTGCAAGAATTCGCTTCCATTCACGATTGTAATACTTTCCCTGCTGTCCTTTTCCACAAGTGGGGTGATGCACAAGGGCTTCACTTCAGTGAGAACTGGATCTTTCTCTCACCAATGTCCTTCACCCACTCTTATCGATGTCACTGACTCCTGCTGCTCCACTTGGGGGAGATGCCACAACAAATTAAGCCCTGCACACCTAAAATAAAGGTCTTTCAAAGGCTCTGCTGAAAGCATTACAGAGCTGTACAGCAAGGTAGCCCAAGTGCCACCCACACCAGCCCACATGCACTGCTTCATGACCCAGAAGGCTCCCATTTCTATCCTTTGTGGAGTTTCCTAACCTGTATATCCTCTTCTCCTTTGGTTCAGTATCCAATCTTTTTTGCTTTACTGGGTTTTACTGGGCTGCTATTAAAGCAGTTGTTGCCACTCCTGTGCACACAGCATGTCCTGAGCAAGGGAGGGGCAATGGATGAAGACCGAGGCCCTCAAAGCCTACAGAAGCAAACCTGTGAGGGAAACCAGCAGCAGAGGATGCTCAGACCACTAAAGTTCCTTAGAACTTGATTCCTTCTTTAAAGGAATTGTTCCTTGTTATTCCCAGGAAATGCAAAGACACGTTATGGAAAACCTGCTTAAAAAAGTAATAAGAGTCCAAATGAGCATGAACTCCAGGCACACATCTTGCTGGAAAAGGAAAGGAGAATGCTTCAGTTTGCAGACTAAACCAGTATCTGTGTGATGGGACATCCAAGGCCTAGCAGCAGCAGCCCTCAAAATTATAACTAGTCCTGGCTGAAAAACATCATATTCCTGTCTCCTGGCAGGGGAAGAAAACAAGATTTCAATTCAATTTGGGGCCAAAAAGTTACAAATTCTGACATTTTTGTGAAACAATATACTCTGAGTGATTTACTTCAATCAAAGCCATAACATAAAACCAAAAGGAAGAATGTTGACTTGATTAAAACTGTTCAGTCACATTACTGAAAAATGTTGATGAAACCAGTGTGTTCCCACAGAAGATCTAGACATTTTAAATGTGCAACTTCTTTAAATTAAGGGGAGTATTTTATTGGGAGATTCTTTCTCCAGATGGTTTCGTTTCAGTGCCGAAGCAGAAAGCTTATTCTAGGTAGGCAGAGGTGACAGGAGGCGCTTTCCTTCAAAGACTTGACTCAAACACCACCTTTCTGTGTGAAGGTTGCCCCAGAGATGTGCAGGAGGTGTGCACATGTGGGAGAGAGAGTGCAGCAGCAACAGCATTCTGTCAAACATTCCCTGAACAAACAGGGGCAGCCATTCATAAACAAAAAGCAATAAACAGAATGAATTCAGAGCGGTATAGGGGACAACACCTGCATGGGAACCCAGTGATTTCCAGCCTTGAAGATGTACCTGCAGTCCCACCAGAACGGGTTTAGATAGAACACCACTTTTCTCATTCCTACCTCTCAATCCCCTGCTGAAGTGCCATTTTTGAGGATGGCAGGTATAGAAATGCTGGTTTGATACGAGTCTTCTACTTTTAAAGGAGGAGCAGGGCCAGACGGTGGCCTGATGTGAGAGCAGAAGGGGTCAGACCCCTCCTGTGCAGGCACTGGGAGCAGAGTCCCTGCTGGGTGTAACTGGGGGCAGCCACTGAGCTCGGCCTTGAACCTCCTCCCAAGTTCCCTGCACACTCAGAAAGCAGCTGTGGGACAGCCAGGGCAGCGGTGGGACAGCCAGGGCAGCGGTGGGACAGCCAGGGCAGCGGTGGGACAGCCAGGGCCAGCTCATCAACCCCCAGAGATGCTCTGAACAGCTCTCCTGCTCTCCCAGTGCTGCCCAGTCCAAACTGGCTCTCCAGGCACAGGCTGGGCATGACTGGGGAGCACACACAGCCCTGCTCTGGGATGGTTGGTATTTTGGTGACGCTGAATCTCTTCTCCCAGTGGTGAAAGCACTGCAGAAAGGAGGAGGACATGCGCACACCCACCCCGAGGAGCCAGGAGAAGGTATTTCCCCAGTCCCTGCATTTTCACACCTCTCCCAGCCAGAGCTCTGGGGCTGCTGCAGCTGCCAGCAGCTCTTCCCTGGCTGCACTCACAGCTCAGGCTGAGAGAGGAAGAAGGGAGGGGATGGAAGGAAATAACAATTTAAAACAATCCCTCTTAAATGCAAGAGAAAATGGAAATTTGTAAGAGATCTTTCTTGTATGAAAAACAGAAAAAAACCCCCTAAGCCCAGTAACTCCTGAGTGGGCTGTGCCAACCCCTGGATTAGATCTTCCTTTCACACCCTCTCAATCCGGAAACTTGTGATCTCACCAGGCTGGAAGGGAGTGCTGCTGGAAGGGAGTGCTGTGGCTGCTCCAGCCCCTCTCCTCACAGGGGGAACTGCAGGGCTGTTCACTGATGAATGAAAAGGGGAGGAGGGTTTCCTTCACTGCTCTCATGCAACATTCAGGGCCCAGACCCCCTCATCTCTGCCTGCTAATTAATGGAATTTGAACCAAGCTCAATCCAGCCTTCTCATTCGGGGCACCTGCACTGGCACTGGGCAAAAAGAGCAGAGGGGTGGGATAAACCCCCATGTAAGTCCAAATCCAACGAGCTGCTTTTCCTCACCAAAAGCAAAGCACGGGATGCTTAGTCACTCTGGAGTTGTCAACACTCCAGTTCTTGGCAAAACCAACCCGTGTTCAGAAGTCATGGCTTTTGCAGGTGGTTTCCCTCAGCTTTATTTTCAATAAGAAATCAGTTACCATTAACCCCCCTTTCACGGAAAAGCTTCAGAAAATGGACATTTGGGAGTCTGGAGGATTATTACTCAATTCGATAGCAAGCTCAAGAGTGGGACAAACAAGAAGCAAGCAGGATGGAATCAAAACTCACACTGTCTCCCAAAAGTTGCTCTGGTAGGACCTCCCTTCCCAGCAGAAGAGCCCCCGGGCAGAGATGCTCTCGAGCTTTCCAGGACATTCCCCACCTCAAATCCAACCAGGAGCCTGCCACGCTGCAGGAGTGAAAGAGCATCTCCCGAGGTATTTCAGCTGGAGTAGCCAAGCATTAGCAGGAGTGACCAGGCAGCTCTGGGATGTATCCTTGCAGAGTGTGCAGCTTTTGAAGGCGTTTTTGGAGAGCAGAGGCAGCCTTTTTCCAAGGGGATGGCGGGGCAGAGCTGAGGAGGGGAGAATCATGGCTTGGCTCTAACAGGGCAGGTACTTGGCTCACTGAGGGGCAAAATCCCGTGTCATGGGATCTGCAGCAGCTCCAGTGACTCAGGAATGTGTGGCAGAGGAAGGACTCACAGGGGGAAGGAGGCAGAGCCGCCCCACCCCGAGCCCAGGGCTGGTCCCTGTCCCAGCTCTGACACGCTGGCACTGAGAGCTCAGCACGGGGCTGTGCAGGGCCAGAGCAGCTGAGAGTGCCAAGGGCTGTGCCACGGAGTCCCTGACAAACCAGCCACGTTTGGCTCCTCTGGATGATGCACAGGAGGCTCAGCATATCCTGGCAGCTGGGCCAGGGTCACAGCTCTGCTGCAGAAGGAGCCAAACTCTTGCTTTTGAGCGAAAATAAATGTGTTTGTTATTGATACACTTTTTTTTTCCCGCCCCTTCTTCTTACATCGCCAAGTTTCAGGTGACTATATGTACTCCTCAGACACACAATCAAATAATCCAGCTATTTCCACGCCAGCCAAAGAAATCTGGGAAAAGATTAAAGCAAACTCAGCAACAGCCACTCGAAAACGCTTCCCAAGGCGCAGCCAACAAAAACTTGTCAAAGCTCATAAGTTATGAACTAATTTGCACAGAGAGAGCTCTCTTGGCAGCAGGCAGGTCCCTGAGCTCCACAGCACCTCGAGCAGCTGCACACATGTGGAGGCAGCCCCTGAGATGGGGCAGAACAGCCCCCCCTCCGAGCTCTGCCCCAGGGGCCAGCACCAGCTCAGTGCTCCGGGCTCAGCTGAGCACTGTCAGCACTGCAGGCTGCTCTGAGCAGGGAAGGAAAGAATCTTTCCTCATTTACTTAAAGAGCCACGCTCCCCTCCTCCTGCTCAGGGAGAAAAAAAATCCCACTTTCCACCATGTTCCTCATCATTTAGATACTTTCTGGTGGGAAACTCAAGCAGAACACATCCCTGGACAATCTCACAACTGTGCTCCTCAAACGCATCATTTCAAGGTGCTGGGTTGTATTTCTTACCCTGCTTGCTCGCTTTCTTTCCCTAATTTTCCTCCAGGATGCTCCAGCCCCCTGGCCCTTCCCACTGTTTCACAGAGCTCACATTGGCAGGGCAGTTGCTGCCTCTCACCAAGGAAAAAACCGCTTGCAACCTCAAGGACAGTGGCAGGCAAAACCCAAGCGTGTCATTCCCACTCCCCCTGGGGTCCCCCTCCCCATTTCTCATTTCCTCAATGTGAAGCAATTAAGATGCAGTTCTATAACTTAAAACTCTCTGTAAGCAACAGATTTAAGTTTGTTTGTTTGTTTTGTTTTTTCTTAGTAATAGTCTTCTGTGATGCACTTTGAACCCCACTGCCCTGGGCAGTGACAGTAATACAGATCTTTTGTTGGGAAGCGTGCTGGTTGGACCATCTGGGCACTGCCTACCTGTTTCAGGCAGCTCTTTTGGAACAGTTGAAACCGAAACTGCCCCCACCCCCACCCTAAAATCCAAATTAGGCAAAAAGAAAGCCTTCCACTGAACTGACAGCTTAGCAATGGCCTTTCCTGCCCCGTGCACTGCCATGTGCCAATTTGGAAATAATTAACAACAGTTTTCATTCAGGGAAGGCTGAAGGGAACTGCAACCCATTTTTCCACCGGGTACCTGTGAGGCAGAGCTGCTCACAGCCAGAGGAGCAGCAGCAGCTCCTCCATCGCCTGAACCTCAGCCTGAGGACTGAAGAGCTGGATTGGAGACTCTCCAGAGTAACTCAGAGGGGTTTGCTTCAGCCTGCCAGTTAACTCCAAAGGAACATCAAAACATCGATGCAGTGAGTTTGCAGTAAATAATTTTTCAGAAACTGTGTCCTGACTTTGTCATTACCATGATCAATGGTGAGATTCTGCCTGCTGACGTGGAGACAACAACACGTGCAGTGCAGAGAGCAGTTTATCACATCCTGCTAATTTGGTTCACGGTTTCTCCTCGACAGAGCTCTTGTCAGTGCCCCTCCTTTGATCCACAACACATGCAGTTGCTGCCTACAAGCAAGATTTCTCTAGGAGGAAACTGTGAATCTTGACACAAGGTTTTTCACAATGCAAGATCAAACTCCTTTCCTTCTTGACTCAACAGGATCCAAATCTGTCCCTCAAGAGAGTAAATGTGCTCTCAGCAACCAACTGTAGCAACAAAGCAACTCCTTTCATTAGCTGTGCTCTGCTCCACAGCTGAGAAAATACATCCTCTGCTCTCCCAGCTGCACAGCCTACCTGGGACTCGTGTGACAGCAGGTGAATTTGGCACACCCACGGTTCTGCCTGTGCTCTGGCTCTTAAATAAATAACCCTCAGACAGCACACAAGGCCATCCCTGTGTTCCATACAGAGAGGGCATTCTCTGCCCTGTCCTTCAGGAGAAAGGCTGGGGGGAAAAACTGGAGAAGGAAGACCCCTCAGCTCAAATTTATCCATCCCTTGGGATTCCTTTCAGGTTTTGGAGGCATCACTGCTGTCATTTCCACCTCGAGGGAATATCTGTCTAGAGCCACTGGGACTGCATTTTCTTCGTTACATTAAGTGCTCTTAGAATTTGTAAAATTTCCAGCCCTTTGTGTAGCCCTGAGCACATTATCACTGCCAGGATGATGCCAGTTCTGCCCCTGGCAGTGCTCCTGAGAGTTTGCTGTGCTCTCATCTGGACAGAGAGTCTTCCTGCTGAAGGAAGGGAAGCCTGAACCAAAGCCTTTGGGTTTCCCTGCAGGACAGGTTGCACAGGACCTGTCCTGCCACAGCCAGGCTGTGCCACCTGGGATCCATGGACATAGCTGTGGATGCATCTCCCACCAGAAAGTGGCACTGGTGTCATTAACAGCCCCCTCCTTTGCTGTGCCACATCTCAGCCTCACTTCTTGACTCCCCTAATCCTGTGGTTTTCCACAAGCCATGAAGGAGACAGGATTTAGAAATCAACACCACAAAGACAGGCTGTGTTAAGGATCCAACCCTGAAAAACATACAGTTAATTAATCCAGTTTAGTATCTGCCCACATATTCTTTGTCCTGAAGAAAAGGAGCTTGGATTTATTCCAGCACTCACACCCACACCCTGTCTCCATCCCTGGACTCCATGGACTGCAGACAAGAGCACATCTATAGCAAGTGTAATGGATGTACCAAGATATTGGATGGCACAAAATATTCCCAATTACAAATTAATAAAGTCCAGAAAAAGCAGCAGTGATCATTCCTAGGGAACAGTTTCCTCTTATATGGTGACAAAAGAAAGCCCCTAGCAGGGTTATTATATATACCAATTAAATTCTTTAGCTAAAGCAAAAAATTATTATTTTATTGGAGGAAAAAGTAGAACATTTGGTCAAAATGTTCTCATAGAAATGTTAATTATCACGGGCATTAAACAAATGGAAATCAAAGCCTGCCATTTGTTGAGCACTTTGAAAAGTTTTAATGCAAAAACCATGCTGGAAAGAAACCCTCAATTTTTCCTCATGAATGAAAGCAAATCCCTGTAAATGAAGCTGCATCTATCATGCTGCTAATCAGTCAGCAAATGCAATCCATCAATCCAAAACGTTCCTGCACAAACTTTCCGTAAGAGATAATGAAATTAATTTGGTTTGTTGGATACCAAACTGTGGATAAATACTATTCCACCTCGGAGCCTGTCACTCAGAGACAACAACACTGCCAGCTGGAGCTCATGGGAGTTACACAGCACCACCTCCCATCTCCCACCCTGGGTTGGTCCTCAAAAGGCTGGGGAGAATTGCCTGGAAGTTTAGAGTTGTGTGACTCTCACTTTTGGAATAGAAACCACCCTGTGCCTCACTGGCTGGGCACGAGGCTGAGGAGGGTTTTGCTCCTCAGTGTCCTGTGAGCCCTTGAGGGGATGGGATGAGCAGGTCCAGGCACCCACACACACTGCTGGGACCTTTTACATCTGCTGGGACCTTTTACATCTGCTGGGACCTTTTACATCTGCTGGGACCTTTTACATCTGCTGGATCTGCACTGCACAGAATCCCAGAACGTGCTGAGCTGGAAGGGACCCACAAGGATCATCCAGTCCAACCCTCAGCCCTGCACAGGAACATCCCCAAGAGTCCCCCCTGTGCCCCAGAGGATCATCCAAACCCTCCTGCAGCTCTGGCAGCCTTGGGGCTGTGCCCACTGCCCTGGGGAGCCTGTTCAGTGCCAACCACCCTCTGGGGGAAGAACCTTTCCCTGAGATCCACCCTGAGCCTGCCCTGACACAGCTCCAGCCATTCCCTGGGGGCTGTCCCTGCTCCCCCCAGAGCAGAGCTCAGTCCTGCCCCTCCTCTGCCCCTGCCCAGGCAGTTGGAGCTGCAGGGAGGTCTCCCCTCAGTCTCCTCTGCTCCAGCTGAACACACCAAGTGCCCTCAGTGTCCTCACACGGCTCCAAATCCAGGCCCTTCTCTTGATGCTTCCCAGAAAGGTGTCAAGCTCCTGCCAGAGAGGTTTGGATGGACAGGCCTTTGAGCCCCATTTATCCTCCAAGGCCAGGGATGCCACCTCATTTGCTGATGTTTGGAATCTAGAGAAGTGTGTCAGGGGAGGCATCTCAATGGTTGTCTCATTTGCTTCTTCAGAGATGAAACTTGTTCTCTTTAGGCAGTAGACTGATTTATAACCAAGCTAAAAGAGATTTGAAGGTATTTAGGGGTCGTCATAAAATGAAAGGAGTGCTTGCTACCCTGAAACTCCATGGAAAGCAAAGTTACGGAAAGGAAAAAAAGTATTAACTCTTGCTGAAAGATTCAACAGAAACAGACACAGAAACAGGTATATACATATTTCTTTCCCTTCCCCGGCATCCTTTTGCTCTCTAAGGAAGGCCCACAGCTCTTTTTGCCTGCAGCACGTGTGGAATCCTGGATCTTGACCTTTGCTTTAGACCAGATCCAGGTTGTCCAAGGTGTAACCTTGACTTGGAGGAACATATCCTGGCAATCAGAGCATTGTTTTTTTCCTGTATCTGTACAGAACCCTCAGCTGACACACCCACTGATAGTTTGCTGAGTTCTAAATACACTGAGACACCTCCTGCCCTCGGATGCACAGGAGCAGTTCTCATGTTCATAGTGCTTTGTGGTTCTGTACCATATTTAATCTACAAACCAGAGTGGTATTAGAAAAGCAAGTCCTGTTTACTTTTTAAGTTACCCACTACATTTTCTATTTCCACAGGAAGCCAGTATGATCTGCTGGGTAAATACACAACCCATACTCCTGAATGTTTTAACATCATCAACTAATGCAGTGATAACTTGGCCCTACAGGCAGAACATCTGATATTCGACTTCTCAGCAATGCAGAAACTGATACTGCATTGACAAAAAAAGCTAATTGAATATTTTTTCATTACCTTATAGAGCTACATATGATTCAAAGAACAAGAATAATTTTTTTCCCTTCACAGCATCTTGGTTTCATTGAACACACCAACCAAACTGTGAATTCAGTCTGATTTTCATCACAATGAACAATATTCCACTAAGGTGGTGTCGATGAAATTGTTCGGTCTTGGCATATTAAAATACATATATATGTTTTGGACAATGATTTTCTGGAAGGGAAAGAAGCTATTCCATTTTCCAGCTGAGGAAATCCTACAATTAATGCAAGGGGAAAGAATTATTAACACAATGGGAGAAGGAGGAGCTGGTAGTCCCTCCTTCCACATTAGTTATGCACAGTCCAGCACACGACCAAGAAGGAAAATTAAGATGGAAAAGCTGCTGATATGGAAAAAAAAAAAAAAATGAAATCAAGCTTGCCAGAATCACAGAACACTCTGTATTTAAAACAGGAAAAGAGGGAAAAAAAAAAAAAAAGCCCAAACCAAACACCAAGGAAAGCAAAGGAAGTGCAGTGGGAGGTTTTTGTGTTCTCTCGAATCCCCCGTCAGGGCTCCCCCAACGCGAAGGTGCAGCCGCCCGGCAAAGAGGCACCTGCAGAGAGCCCTTCCTGTGGCACGATCCCCTCCCCAGGATGACTGACACGCTCTGGCAGCCCAGTCAGACGTGCACACCCAGCCCACTGCCCCTGCAGCCTGGGACAGGCAGCGTTTGCACTGCTCTGCCCGCAGTGTGAAGCACATCAGCTCTGCAGAACCACTTCTGAAAGCAGGGGCTGATCCGGCGATCCCGGGGGTTCAGAGGCTGAGGAGCAGGGATTTCAACTCTCAGAAGATCACAGGGCAGAATAGGTTCAGTTTTCTAGAAGTCACCACACTGGTGAGGTTTTCTCTCCAGTCAGTGGGTGAAACTTCAGAGGGCACCACTATGACTGATGAACTGTTTGGGATGGATGGATGGATGGATGGACTGTGCCCTAGATATGAGCTTGTCTTTAACACAGAATCCCAGAATGATCTGGGTTGGAAGAGAACTTAAAGCTCACCCTGTTCCACCCCCCTGCCATGGGCAGGGACACCTTTCACTAGCCCAGGTCGCTCCAAGCCACATCCAATTGGCCTTGGACACTTCCAGGGATGGGGAATCCACAACTATGTACCGTAGATGGATCTTACATGATTAGTTGCCTTATTTCCAGGGAGGTAGAGCTGAAGAGCCTGTGATTTTTCAGTTTGCAAGGGAGAACTCCACTGGGAACATGAACAACATTTACAGGACTGTAAGGAACACAGATAAACTGAAGGGAATATTCATTCATGAGATGTGGACCACAAGGAGAAATCAGTCATTCCCATGAAGGTCAACTGGAAGAATCCCAGAATTTCAAGTCTGGCCTAGCAAGACTTCCCATTTGGAATGTTTAACCAAAATAAGTGTTCACCTTTAAAATAATATTAAGCAGTATCTTCCCACATTACCTGTCACCTCAGCCCACAGGCACTGCTTTTCCTTCAGGAGAAGATTTCGAGTTGTTTGACTTTATCTTGTTTACTTTACACAAATGCTATTCCTTTCTTACAGATGGATATGATCTGCTGAAGACCTGGAACGTTTTATCCCCCAGCAGAACTCATTCAGAAGTGCCATCTGTTCCTCCTGCAGGGGCACAGTAATGCCAGAAACTGTTTAACATTCCATAAATTAGGACCATATAATGGAGAGCTCATTGTTAAAGTGAAGCAAGGAATCGTTTGGAACCTCACGGCAGACACTTTGCTGGGGTTTTTCCTTAGAAAGAGTACCCAGTGTATTATTTTTGGTTTGCTTCAAGAACTTCCCATTCCACATTAAACAGCAGAGGTGGCTCACAGTGTAACCTTAACGACTGGCTTTATCCCCACTAACAGCAGGATCCTTTCTAGTAACTTCAGGAGGAGGCTTGGAGTGGGCCAGGGGTTATAACAAATTCACTGCAACACCAAACTCTGTTCTCATTTCCCCTGGGAAAATCTGTTGTATCTGCAGGAAACAATTCCCAAGAGAACAGAATCCAATCTTCAGGTGCAAGAGCCATTAAAATATCTCTTATTTTATAGATGTTACACTCATTACACTCACACACAGCTCCCCACTCTGCCTTACACTTACTGGTAAGAAACTCCAGCCAGAAATGAACTGCTTTTGCTATTCCTTTCTACCCAAATGCCAAGATATTTAATCAATAAAAAGGCTGCACATAAAGTCCTGCTATGAGATTGTGTCATCTGAGTCAACATTAAAACAGCCTTCATTTGCCACTCATGCAGAGAAATCACGGAATAAAGAGGGGAAAAAAATCTACAGGAAAAAAAAACCAAAAAACAAAACCAGACACACACACACACAAAGAAAACCAAACCAAACAAAAACCACCAAAAAACTCCACATACAAAAGAAATCAATAGTGCTTAATTGGAAAAAAATGGCACTCTAAAATCCTCCACCCAGGAGTGGGATGCAAGTGGCTCCATGCCTGGTTCTTGGGGCTTCCTGTGGACAGGCAATCCCTGGACATGCAGCTCTTGTGTGAGCTGAGCTCCAGCTCCTCAGAGCTGGGAACCACCACAGACCAGCCTGGCCAAGCCCCTCAGTGCCACAGATCAGCACATGGCACTTGCACACTCCAAGTGATAGGAGTGATCATCTGAAAATTCCCTTATTTAAGCCCATAAACTCATCATTTAACCCCATGTAAGTGTATATAATTATTACCATCTCTCTGTGAAGCTCCCACACTGCTATAAGAAAATCCACAGAAGAACAGCACTTTTAGCCCACCCATTCCTAAATCCCAGAGACAATGCCTAAATTTTTCCATCACATCAGATCCTGGACGGTGGGGGGAAGGGCAGGAGCAGCGGGGAGAGGGGGGAAATGCAACTTGAGAAGTGGTAAAGTGTGTCAAAATCCGACTTACTTGGAGATATTTTGCAGCACAATCCTCCTTTATGCCTGTGCAGCTCGGTTCATATGGCTCACATTCAGCCTGTCACAGTGAATCATTGCTACTCCTTGACTTACATTAACAAAAACAAACCCAACTTTCGCTCCAGCCCGTGAGGTAAAAACCCTCTCCGAATTCCCAGTCAAAAAGGCCAGAAGCAGCATTAAAAATAATTGTTTCTGTTTTCTTTGAGGAGAAGGAAAAAAAAAAAAAAAAAAAAAAGCCCGTGAAGATGTGACTAATAGCACAAACACACGTGTTGCTTATGGAGTATTTTGCAAAAAAAAAAGCAAAAAGTTTTGTCCACGAGCAGTGTAGACCCAGCTTTAGCAGCCTTAACTAACAAAGCAAACCCGCCCCTCCCTACTTAAGTCTTTAAACTGTATCAAACAGAAGGTATTTAGCAAGAGCTTTAGAGCCCCATGAACAGTTAGGAAAGTAAAGCTGGAAAACAAAGTTTAAAACTCGCAGCGAAACCCAGCCAGATGCAGCCTTTGCAACCCGCAGAACACAAGGCACAAAGCAAAGCCGGCGCTCAAACCAAGTTATTTTGCACTTCTCCCAGTAAATCTGCAACAAATGCCCCGTTAGGAAGGATTTCTGCTGACCTGTGGACGAGCAGCAGTGCAGATGTGGGGAGTTCTCCTGTCACCTTTTGTTCCCAGCCATGTCAGCTGTGCTCTGCTCCAAGTGCTGCTCGCGCTCCCCAATCCCCTTTTCCAGCCCTGTCTTAGGAACTGCCCAGATTTTGTAGTGTAATCTGAGCAGGGAAGTACCATGTGCCTATGATATGGTTAATTCACTTTTTACCCCCCGCGATGCCTGAGGAAGCTGCTTCACATTTCAAAGCCCAGCCTAGGGGCTGCCTGACCCAGGTACGGCCAGGGCAGCGCTGGGGCTGCCTCCTCCTCCTCCTCCTCCTCCCCAGGGGGGCCCCAAAACGGCTCCTTCCCACCTCCCAAACCCTGGGCTGGGGGTTCAGGGGCTGCTGAGGCCCTGGTGTCCCTCCCACGGGTGCCCCATGCGGAAGGGAGCAGAGCCCAGCACACAAGGGGCCAGCCCTGCCTGCTGTGGGCAGCACCATCCCCACAGCCAGCACCAAGGATTCCACGCAGGGAGCTCTGGTGAGGCCCCTCGAGAGCCAGCAAAGCCCTGGGCAGCTGGTCGGGCATCTCTGGCACTGCAGACATTGCACAGGTTGGGCTGCGAGAGTCCCATCCCTTCCTCTCTAGTGTTGCCACCAGCGGAGTGAGAAACACCCTCCATTTCTTCCTCTAACAGAAGGCACCTTTCCACTACCAAAACAAACAAACATACATAAAACCCCAACAAAAAACAAGCCTCTAGACTTGGTCAATTCATTAATATCCTTCTGCAATTGTTGATCTACTTCTGTTTTGAGATTTGCAATCACCACCGTGCCTAATGATGACAACACCACACTTCAGGGAAGGAAATGCCTCTTGCTCCCAAATTCTGCAGTGGGAGGAGTTAAACTAGTTGTGAAGCTGTCAAGCACACACACACACACACATCAGAGAAGGTGCAGAGCAGGAGGACAGCAGTCCTCAAATCCTGTCCCTCCTGCTCATCCAGCCCCACCATCAGGTCCTAAACGCTGTGCACCCAACGCAGGTGATCCCACCCAGCACCAAGAGGGTGGAGGTGCTTCCTGAGGGACCAGGGTAAAGTGCAAACTGATCGTGGCTGTGCCATTCCCAGCTTTCTGGAAAGCAAATTCCAAGTAATCCCAATGTCAACAATGTCAGTGACCCAAGTGCTGCTAAATCGAGTCAGGGGGGCTGGCAGGGAGAGGGGAGGTTCCTGTTACTCCCTCCACCAGCCCCAGGCAGATGGAGGGAGCAGCTATAGCTGCTTTTGAACAGCCAAGAAAGGGCCCCTACAAGAGATTAAAGGGAAGAAACAGTCAGGGATCTTGGAAAAGGAAGGATGTAAGACACAAAGCCGGCAGAAAATAGAAAAGCTTTGGGGGAACTTTAGGTCCTGGCCAGAAGGCGGCAAAGCAATTTCGTGTAAGGAACCTGCTTTTCAAATTCTTGGCCTTGTGTGTAACACCTATAAATCCCTCGTGTGGGATTTCTAACCATTACATTCTGCATCTGCCGAGTTTCCCTGTCTTCAAACTCTAGATTTTCATTCGAAAGCAAAGGTGAGAGTTGTATCTTCCCTGCTGTGCATAATTTACTAAACCCAGTTATGCTTGAAATTAGCACATGGGTAAGGTAAAACTTGAAATAATGCAATATATTGGACTATTTCAGAGAAAAATACATATTCTTCAAGCCTGAATTTAACATCTTAGCTCAGAAATTTGATCTTGGCCAGTTATAATGACAATTGCTTCAAAAAAAAAAAGTAATGAAAAGGAAGTGAAGTGACCTCAGAGGTTAAGAATTGAGGCCAAGAGCCGTCTCTCTTGCTGGCTGTGTTTATATCATGGAATTATGGAATGGTTTGGGTTGGAAGGGACCTTAAAGCCCATCCAGTTCCCACCTCTGCCATGGGCAGGGACACCTTCTACCAGCCCAGGTTGCTCCAAGCCCCGTCCAACCTGGCCTTGGGCACTTCCAGGGATGGGGCAGCCCCAGCTCCTCTGGGTAACCTGTGCCAGGGCCTGCCCATCAGGAATCCACAGCCTGCCCCTCTGCCAGGGGTCCTCACCCCCCCACCAGGTGCCTCATCCTGATTTATGGGGTTGTCCCCGTTATTTCTGTGCCCCCCAAACCCTCCAGGCGATGCCCAAGCAGGGCACAGCTCCCTGCAGGAAGCCAGATCTCCACTGCTTCGTTTCATTAGCCTGGAGAACACGCTATAATTTGCTGAAATGGTGATTAATTGAATTTATTTTTCTCTAAGACAGCTAATGAACGGCCAATTAAGTGTCTCACTAATTTGGAAATGACAAAGGAATACTCTTGGAGTGACAACCAGCAGCTACTCGACAGCACAAGCATCCCAGTAAAATCACAGGGTATTCTGAGCTGGAAGGGACCCACAAGGATCTTCAATGGCCCCATCAGCAAATGGCCCCTCCAGGGACTGAACCCACAACTTGGGCATTCTTAGCACCAGGCTGTACCCAGGGGAGCTAATCCAGCCTGGCTGGAAGGGCTTCGGTTCGTATCTTTTCCAGACTCCAAACAAATCCACGAATCCTGCGTTTTGATCACATAAATCGGGGGAAGATTAAGATACATAAACACAGCTTAGCACGGTGCCCAAAAAGCAAGGAATGACACTGTTAAAAGGATCCATAATCTTGTGGGGGTTTTTTTGAAGTATTTCTTCAGTGGGAATTGTGTTGGACCAAAGAATGCAAAACTTAGAAGCTTCCAAGAGGGGGTCACGTGAAATTACTCTATTTCAAGATTTTTCCAGATCACAAATATTTTGATTCTGAATGTATTTGTAAAAATCTGCCAACAAATCATCAAATCAGAGAAGTTTTTGCAGTTTGTAACTGTCTCTCCTTTTTCCAGGTCTTAAAAAAACCCACTGTTTTTGTAGAGAAATTATGTCATTTCTGTCGAAAATTCTGCAATCCACAATGACACTGCATATTTTTTTCAAGTAAAAAAGCAAACCTCCCAATAAGGAACAAAGGACATCCTTTGTTTCAGATGAAGAATTTCAGGAGAAACCACAAAATGTTCAAGCAAAACATTAAACATTTGATTTTCCATCCATTTTGCCAACAGTCTAAGCTTTCCCATACTTCTAATATCAGTGTCAATAAGGAGGGGAGGCAGGTCAGATGGATGACAAAACCTGTTAAGGAAATGAAGATGAAAACAGGATGTTTGCAGAAAGCATTTTTCTTCTTTAACTTAGTTTTTCTTCATAATGAGGAAATTACTTCATTCAGACCTACTTAATTTACCCATCAGGAAAAAATGCCACTGAGGAACAAGCAGAAGTTGTTCCCAGTGTTGTTACACAAATCCTCTGCACCCACCCCAGTCACCAGGTGGGTGTTGTGTCCTCTGCTGAGGGCCAAACACAGGGATATTACTGATGGCAGATGTTATTGAGGCTCTTGAAATGAGTTTTAGGAAAGGGAAACTCAAATGGCCATTTCAAACCAAATGGAAACGTTTCCTTTTAAACACGCCCAGTGGAGATTATTTGAAACACAGACATTTCACTGCTTTGTTTTCAGAGAATGGTCACAGAGTGATTTGGGTTGGAAGGGACCTTAAAGATCATTTAGATCTAACCCCAGATCATCTAGTTCCAGTTCCCAGTGAGTGGGGTTTTTCCCAGTGCAAAGACACGTGGCAGCTCATGGGAGCTCAGCTGCAGGTTGGAGCCACAGTGCCCAGCACTGCACAGACACACAACAAAATGCTATTTACAGCCCCAGACTGCAGGGGTGCAACCACGAATTAAATTCACGAGCTGTCTAGTCTAGAGCGATGCTTCATCTTCAAGGCAAAAATCATAAAGTGCCGATTTATTTTTTTCCCTCGTTACAGGAGGAGAGATTTTAGTAAATTTAAGTACACCCCAGTGAATTCCCTTTCTGATTATTAGCTCCTTAGTTCAGTCTGTTTAAATGGAGGAATAAAAGTGATGCAGTCAAGTCAACCTGTTTGCCCAGACTGGAGAGACATTATTAAATGTTTTTGCTCTTTTACACATCCTAAAATATTCAGACACTTGCAGCACCCCAGGGTATAGTGTGCTCTGTCAACACCTTGAGAAGAATGCAAACATCTTAATAAAAGCAAAGAGAGATTGCTTATCAGGCACTCTTGCTGTTAACATCTGCATTTTACAAAAGCCCACGGATTATTACCAACCCCTTCCACAGGACATTTCCTCCTGGACACGCAAGCAGCCAACCAGGAACCAACCAGCAAGTCAGAAGGCAACTGCATTTTTGGTTTTGCTCTAAAGGCAAAATGTTTCAGAGCATTCTCAGCTCCCCTCACTGAGCAGAGCCACTTCCACCACTCACCAGTTCAGAACTGAGGGGCAATCCCCCAAACCAAGCTGCTCTGGCAATCCCAGATGACACCTTTTCCAAGCAGTTTGACACGTGAATCACAGCCAGCCCATCAGACCGTGGGTGACACAGAGCTCCATTCGTGAGGCAGATCAGATTAGAACAGGAAAATGCGCCTTGCTACCAAGCCTAGGCGTTCTGGTTATGAAAACCGAATAAATAATAAATACATAAATAAAAAATAAGCCTCAACAGACCTGGTAGAGGCAGTGGGCAAAGCCTCAGCAGCTCAGTCGAAGAAGTTCTCTTCACTGCTGGCTGTTGGTGAGTCCCTGGTGACAGTCCTTAGTGACAATCCTTGGTGACAGTCCCCTCTCCGTGGCTGGGCTGGGGAGCCACCTCCAGCTCTGCCCTCCCACCAACAAGAGCCCAGCTCCCTGCAGGTGTGGCTGGTCCTGCAGCCTCCCTCAGTGCTCCCTCATCCCCTGCAGGAAGGAGAGGCAAACCCAAAAGCCGGCAGGGTTATCTTCAACAGCCTAATTAGTGGCTTGAGATAATCCACGTGGTGTTGCCTGAAGCAAATTAGGAAGTGCTGGTGGGAACTCTGCAGTGCCAGGGATGGGAGGCAGGGACCAGTCCCAGCCCTCACCTGGGAGAGGGGCTGGCAGGGCTCAGATATCTGCACAAGCTGCCCACCCTTCTCAAGGGTGCAAACCAGGTCCAATAACTCTGCCCAGGAGAGTTCTTACCATCCTCTCTGCCAACTCCACTGAAAGCCATTAAAACGCTTAGCAAAGCAAAACGAGATTAAAAATAAAATAGAATTGGGCTTTGCTATCAAAACTAAAATCTGGCAGCCTGTTCCCATGCAAAATCCCTCACAAGTGATACATTTGTGGAGGACAGCTGGAATAAATCCATGACATTTAATGACATGCTAAAAGGAAACCTTGAGCAAACAACTTTAAATCATTTGAAATACTACTGTGAATAGATGAGACTTTACAGAGCTCACATGTTACAGTAATTAATCATTTCTAAACAGTTGGGTTTAATTCTTGAAAGAAAAAAAATCATTTGCAGAAGTGGGGGGGGGGAGGGATTTTTCCCCCATTACAGGCATATATTTAGAGTAGCATTCTCCTGTGAAAAGGTTTCACTTCAGAGTTTTAAATGTATTCTCTTGTTCCAATCTAAAGATTCATGACACCAGCAGAACAGTTTTTCCAGCTTCCACCTTCAATTTTTTATAAGTAACCTGCCCTCCAAAGCCCAGTGCACAGAACAGAAAAGCAGCAGTCCTATAAATTGTTTCTATAAAGCACTTCAAATGGGATGGCACAGAAGCTCAGACAACAAACTGCCTTTTAATTTAAATGGAAATTCCTATCTCACAGGCACCCTCTAAACCTCTGTCTGTGCATACCCAGTATCATCCTAAGAGGTTCACAAATCCTCAGCTGAAAGAACAGGTCTGTCCTTCCACGGGTTCAGTGGGAACCAGAGAGATGCCCTGCAGGATTCCAGCTGGTCCCACCCAGCAGCACCAGCGACCTGTGAGATTTCCCAGCAGGAACAGCGAAGGGCTGGGGGACAGGTACCAAGCTGGCATGGTTTAGGACAGCACGACCTCAGGGGCACATCTTAGGCTGATCCAGCCTGGTGAAGGGGATACTGGACAGAAGGCTCAGCTCTCACTTAAGCAAAGCCTGGGAGGGACACCCAGCCAGTGTGTCCTGGCTGGCTGGAGCAGGAGCTGGCTGAGCCCCAGCAGCTGGCTGGTTGTCCCCACCGCACGTCTGGCAGCAGGGACAGAGGGAACATTCACTGCTCTAGTGCAGACTCAGCTCACTTCAGTCAAAAACAAAGATGGTTTGAGCTAAGCTGGCTGAATTTGCAGTGAGGTGGATTAAGAACACCCATAAGACCCCTCCTGCCAGCCCTGGTGGGGATATAATCTTTGCTGGTTGTGTTTTCTGTTTCCAAAAAGTCATGTATGCCTGCCCCAGGAATTGCCTCCTCTCTCTCCCTCCATCATCAGTCTAGACAAAACTGCATTAAGATCCCTCTTTTTTTGACTTCCATGTACAGGTGTAAGGGGTTAGCAGTTACTAAAAGCTTCTGTGGCCACGGGAAAAAATGAGCTCCTTGTCTGTCCAAGGTGTGCTCACTGAAGAGAGTCAGGAGCACAGTCCAGAACTGAGCTAAAAGAAGGATTCAAAGAAAAAAAAAAAAAAAAAAAAAAAAAGAAAGAATTAGGAGTGTGTGGTGATGGTGGGACCGGTGGGACCTCCTTCTTGGTGGCTTTTTCTCCTCGGGGTCCCCTCAGCCCAGCCCAGCCCAGCTGTGTCCCGCTGGAGCCGCCGGTGCCCAAGGGCTTCTCCCGCTCCTGCCTCCACAATCCCGCATTCCTGGCACGGCTCTGGAGGCTCGGCAGCCACTGCCCGCCTTCATTCAGAAAAAGGAGCCCACGCTGCTGAGAGCCACGGGCTCTGGTGCACCCAGCCATCAACGCCAGGGACATCTCCCGGCCAAACACTGCCTTCCCCTCCCACCCGGAGCTCACATCTGCACTGGGAACGCGGTGGATCTGGGACAGTGCTTAACCTTCCCCCCCACGATCCTGGATCCAATCCACAGAGCTCATTAGCAAACAAGACAGACAGGAATGTACGTCTGTCCAAGAGCAGACCAAGAGATGTAATTAACGCGGTTTAATTTTCACGAACATCATCTTAGGTTTGTAACACACGGGAACTCAAAGGGGTCTGGTCTTGCTCTAGTCACGTTCAGTGGGAGCAGGAGTGGATCCAGGCCACAAGTGAGCTGCATTTCTTCATATCTAAATGAAATACATGTTTGTTTCAACAGTTTGATTTCTCACAAAAAGGCCACACTAACGCAAGCAGCAGAAAACAAACCGCTTTTTGGAAAGCCCCTTGCCAAGTTTCTTTTTGTTTAATTCCTGATCTATATGAACATGGACTTGGAAAAGGGATATTAAATCCAGGCCACTGTTTTTAAAGGCAACATGTCACTTCCAGGAGAAAGAAAGGTTAATGTTATGCCAGCAAGCTGGAAGGAAACCCAAATTTCTAATGCAGGAGAATGGGGGGAAAAGCTAAACAAAAGTGAATGTGTGAGACCATATCACGAGATCAGAGCCTTATCCTAAACACATGGGCTGGTGGCACAGCGAAGGCGAGATAAGAGGCACAATAATCAAGCATCAAGGTTCTTCTACCGCCAGGGATCTGCACAGAACTTACAAAAGAAACACCCCAGCCCCGGGATGGAGGAGGGAGGGGAGCTCCCAGGGCAGCGTGAGGCCACCTGAAGTGGTGGTGGCCCCAAGGTCAAAGGCTTGTGGAAGAGAAAGCAGCCCCCAGCCAGCAGCTCTCTGCTTTCTCCTGCTCAGCAGCCAGGAGGCAGCTGGAGGAAAGCACGTGCCCACTGTGCAAGTCCTTCAGCAACCACAGAAATCTCTGGAGAACTTAAGGGACACTTCTGGTTTTGCCAGAAGCAGTTCAATCCCACCTCATACCAAACAGACTCTGGGAAGGAGCTCTCAGGCATGGAAACATTTCCAAAGAAGAGTCTGAAAGAGAGGACCGACACTGTAAACGTTTGTCATGTCCTGGAATTCAGGCAGCTGTGACAGGCATGGTTGGCAGGCTTGGCTTGGATTGCATGGGATGCAAAATCTAAGGGCACAGGGATGAAGGGGAAGGACAGCCAGATCCTTTCCATATCCAAAGTGTCCATGCAGGCTTTGAGAGCTGAGAGCAGGTACCAGGCACTGCAGCAACAGCAGCAACAGAGGTTCCACAAAAAAGAGGCAGAAAAAGCGTAATTTTTACCATGGAGTGTTAAAACACAGCCTGGAGATGGGCTGTAACCACTCTGCTTGCTGCAAAGGGACACCCACAGGGCTGGAGGGGTTCTGGCAATGGGGAAATGCCCCAGCACTGTCCTTCCTGTTGCTGAGGAACTGTCCAGCAAAACAAAATCTTTCCAAAAAGTGTAATGCCAGGGCTCAATCCCAGGCAGAGACAGTACTGGAGAAGATCCCATCAGGTTCTTGTCTTTGGTGGAGAAGGTAAAGCTCCAGTCACCACACTGAGCTCAATAAATCCTGCTCAGAGCCTTGCCTTTGAGACAGAATACATGGATGCAATTAAAATAACATGGCTTTTGAGGAATAAGGCAGCACTGGGAAAGGTTTGCCAGCAAAGTAATGCCAATTAAGGGTGTGATTTTTGGATGATATTTTTAGCCTAACATTAGCCCTATTAACGCTGGTGTAACTGTCTTCAGAGTGATCTTGAAGGTCCAGCTGACTCCACTTGGGAAAAGAACCAGCTAAAAGACCCTTTTTTTAATTCTCTATAGGCTCCATTCTGCCATTAGGGGAAAATCTTTCATAATAAAACCAGTTTCATCCATTCCACTAATTAGGGGGATTTGTGTCTAGAAAGCTGTGTCTCCCAGGTAATTTTACACCCATTACTCACATACCATGAGCTGTAGTTTTTGTTGTTAAGTGACCTCTAACCAAGTTATAAGTAAAGACATGTTATGAGCTGTGCCCAGAGCCTCCTTCAGCAACCAAAAGGCCAAGGATGCCTAAAGCAATGACATGTCATGAGGAGGAGCAGGGAAGGAGATCAGGTGCTGCTGATGTGTTAGAAAAGCACAGGAACAGATCCAGTCCCAAACACTGCCCCTGGACTCATCACCTCGTGCTAACACAGCTTGGCAATCACACACCACCTTCTCCTTCAGTACCAAAGGTTTAGAGGGACAATTTTAGATGAGAAAGGGAGAAAATTCAATGCCAGTGTGGCACACGTGAGATCAAAGGCCCTTTTCTGCGAGGTGGGACAGACAATGTGGCCAAACCCACCTCCTCTGGCAGCTCAGCTCAGGGCGACCAGCACAAGCCTTTGAGTGACAAGAGGAAGAGATAAGGTGAGGGGAGGCTCGGGGGCAGAGAACCGGCCGGGTCCTGCTCAGCCCTGAGCACACCGGCAGCGATTCTGCTGCTGGGGGATGAATTTCTCCACTGACCCTACAAGCCTGGTCCCCCAGACCTCCCCAGCAGAGCCCACTGCTCCTCTGGTCCCCCAGACCTCCCCGGCACAGCCCCCTGGTCCATTCAGCGGCTCCAGAAACCCAAGCCCAGCAGCAGAAGCAGGCAGAGAGCGCTTTTCTCAGCTATCCCGTACGCTTTTCTGACTTCCGAACTTCCCATTGGTTTTCTTTCGGCTCACGGGAGTCGAGCAGTCCCTCACAGCTCGGAGAACGCGTTCATGGAAACAATTTCTGCAGCTTTCCCCCCACCTCGGGATGACATTTTCCTCTGCGAACACTCCCCCCGCCCCGCGGGGCTGCGCTCGCCTCCTCCACCCAGGGAGCTTGTTTTCAATAAAGCAACAAGCTCCGAAACATCTCACAGCAAACTTTTCTCTCTTTTTTTTTTCTGTTGTTGTTGTTTGTTTTTTTTACCCTTTGACAATTTGCCGCTTTCAGAACGACGGGGACGAAAATAAATAAATAAATAAACAAACAAACAAATTTAAAAGGCGAAAGAAAGCAGAGGAACAGCGTTAAGGAAATACCTGCGGATTGGAGCAGGGAGAGAGGGCTTTGGGTCGTGCCCGCTGCCCCGAGGGGCTGAGCGGGGCCGCCCCGGGACCCCCGGCCGGGTTCCGATGGGGCGATGGGCGGCCCGGGACCCCCGGCCGGGTTCCGATGGGGCGATGGGCGGCCCGGGACCCCCGGCCGGGTTCCGATGGGGCGATGGGCGGCCCGGGACCCCCGGCCGGGTTCCGATGGGGCGATGGGCGGCCCGGGACCCCCGGCCGGGCTCGGGGGGCTCCGCTCCTTGCCCAGCCCGCACTTACCGCCCGCGCCGCCGCTCCGTGCGCTCCGCTCCGCGGGGAAGGGGCCGCGGAGCCCGGGAGCCGGAGGAGGGGCCGGAAAGCTGCGGCTTTGGGGGGTTTGTCCAAGCTGACAGCGGGGCCGCAGCCGCGAGGGAGGAGGAGGAGGGACGGGAGCGCCCCGGCCCCGGGGAGCCCGCGGAGCTCGGCCGGCCCCGCCGCGGCCAGGGGGGATGTCATGAGGGGGGGATGCTGTGAGGGGGGGATGTCGCGAGGGGGGGATGTCGCGAGGGGGGGGGATGTCGCGGGGGGGGGGATGTCGCGGGGGGGGATGTCGCGAGGGGGGGGGATGTCGCGGGGGGGGGGATGTCGCGGGGGGGGGGATGTCGCGGGGGGGGATGTCGCGAGGGGGGGGATGTCGCGAGGGGGGAATGTCGCGGGGGGGAGATGTCGCGAGGGGGGGGGATGTCGCGAGGGGGGGGATGTCGCGAGGGGGGGGGATGTCGCGAGGGGGGGGGATGCTGTGAGGGGAGGATGTCGTGAGGGGGGAATGTCGTGAGGGGGGAATGTCGTGAGGGGAGGGGAGGGGATGTCGCGATGGGTGTTACAGCGCTCACAGCGAGGCAGCGCCGCAGCCCCGGCCCCATCGCACCGGGAAAAGCCGGGGGTGAGAGGCGAGCCCCGCTCTGCCCAGCTTAACCCCCCTCTGCCGGTCAAAGGTGGCCTGGAAATTGCGCTCAGAAGGGCTTCTCGTGTTCTTTTTTTGTCCCACAGCTGCTTGCGGAGATGCCGGTGGCCCCCAAGCTCACCTGGCCATCAGGGAGACATCGGATGGCTGGACCACAGCGTGTTCATCGAGAGGGTCCCGTTGTCGTATTTATGTGACAAGAGAGAATGTTTATAGAAACCCATCCTGGGGTAAATTAGAGAGAAATCCCCGTGAAGAAAAAGAAGTCCCTTCAGCACTATGTCATCGGGAAAACATCCCTCCTCAGAGGGTCCTCAGGGTAACCCCGGGAGCTGCTCCCCACAGGCAGCAGGAGCTGCTCGGGGGGCTCAGTCACAGGGAGCCTCTTGCCCTGGATGGGAGCTCTGGAGCCTCCCTTTAGGCACCAGGTTCTGTATTTATGTCCCTTCAGTACAAGCTGTTTCCAGCCCCTCAGCCTGGCTGTAGGGCCGGCCCTGGAGCTCTGTCCCAAGCCCCTGGGGCAGCACCGGGACAAACAGCCGGGACGTTTTCACTCTGCAGAGCTCCTCCATCTTCTCGGGCACTGGTTACGGGAGTGGGAGAGAAAGGGACCAACCAACCCCCCCACTGCATGCCCATGTCTCACTGCTCAGCCTCTCTGATGTCCACCAGGGCTGCTGGCAGCACAGCTCTGCCCAAGCCTGCAGGGAAGGGCAGCAGCAGCGGGGCACTCACTGTCCCACCAAAACCACCATCCAGCCCACAGCCAACCCGCTCTGCAGCACCAGCCTGCCCCTGGCCCAGGCCATGCACACAGCTGCAAACAGCTGGGGAGGCAGCACAGCATCCATGGCCTGGCTGCCAGCTTTGCCCTTCCTGGCATGGAGCAGAGTCGACTGCTGCAGTCAGAGGTGGTGGCTCTGTGCAGTGCTTGGTCACCTTCTGTCACTGCCACCCTGAGGCAGAGGTTCCTCATCATGCCCTCCTCCTCCTCCTCCTCCTTCACTCTCCTCTCTTCCTTGTGGCAAACACAGCCCAGCCTGGCTGTGACAGTCAAAATGCAACATGCTGAAGAAGCTCTTGGGCTGGCTCTGGCTCTCAGCTGCTGCCATTCACAGGCAAGGCTCAAGTTTGCACAGACAAAATGTGTGCACAATTAGGGAAAAGCAGCAGGGTAAGAATTTCCATCTCTGAGTGCTGTGGTATCCTGTCTCCAACACATCCAAAGCCTGGGAAAGTGGGACTGTATTACTGTGTGATGCTGCAGCATGTGTGGGGAGGGGGTTTGCTGCTGGACACCCTCAGGGATGGACCCACCATACAAAATCATTGTGTAACTGCAGCCAGAGAGAAAAATGCTATTTACTTAGTGAGCAAAGAATCAGCCCTCCAAAAATGATCCTGCACAGTCTTGAATTTCATCTGGAGGAAAAATGAAGGCATAAAGGACCCGAGGACTCTGATTTCTTCTACCTCTGCAGAGATGCAGTGTGAGCACTGCTGCTCTGAGGGCAGTGTTATAGTGTCCCCCCCCAAGTCTGGTGACAGCCCCTGAGTGCCACTTGCTGTCCCCCACTGTGGCAGGGGCAGATGAGGAGCAGCAGAGCCAGTGGTAACACTTCATCTGGGCTTTGCACTGGGTTTGTGGCCGAGCTGGGAGCGAGCCCACATCTACCAGCTCCACACCCTAAGTGAGTCACACATGTTTGAGGAAGACCAGGAGAGACCAATGGAGTCAGGACTGTGATAAAACTAAAACAGGAATTACAGAAGTCTCCTAAAATCATTCCAGCAACTTCTGTTGTTAAAGCCATGATGGGCTTAGCAAGGCAAAGTTTGTAGGTAACACTAAAACCTCTCCCAAGACCAACTGACGCACATGGGAAATACTTCAGCAGCTTCCAGGCACACAAATCCTTCCTCAGATCTGGAAGGAGGTGCAACTGCACCCCTGGCTCTGTCAGATCTTCAACATGAAGTTTCCTCTCCCCAAAACGCCCTTTGACTGTTACCACCAGCACAACCCACACAGGCAAGAGATCCTGACAGCAGTAACACATGCAACACAGCCCCAGAGAGCCTTACTGGAGAGAACAGAAACTCCTCAGCAGAGCAAAACTATGTTTAAATAACTGCCAGCTCTGGCTCTGCTGCACCTCAGCACAGCACCCAGGAATGAGCCCAGCAAGTCCCAACTGAACCCAAAAGTTGAAGTCCTACACGGGTGGCCTGTCTTTGGGCAGTGCTTTCACTCAGTTTAGCCCAGTGAAAATACGGCTCAGAAACCAAGTCATTTTTTTAACATCATAAGATTGCTTAAAATATTCTGCTTTGACTTCATGTTACACTGAAGAACTAAAACATCCAGGATTTAATGAAGTGAGGCTAAAGGAAATATCCATCATCTCCCAGTGAAAGAAAACCGACAGCATTGTCTGAGGGCTGAGAGGAGGTCGTGTGAATCCACACAAAGATCCAGAGCAGCCTCCCCCATGGGTGGGATAAGCACATACCCACTCAGGGACTAGCTTTGGAAAGCAAAACTAGCTCTTTGGAAGTCTGACTTCAGGAGGGAAAATGTTCATTTGATTCAGCCAGCTTTTGCATCTCCAACACTGCTGAAGCTCTGAGGTCTGCACTGGGACCGAAGGGGAGGGGGTAGCACTGCCTCCTTACAAGAGACAGCCAGAGAACCAGCACACAGAGAAGCCTCTGGGGTGGGTAATCCTTGACCCACTTTGAAGCAACTTATTTTCCAAACAAAAGCCCCAAAAAAGAAGAAGAACCAAACCAGGGGTGAGAAGACCAGAGCTAAGACACAAAAACAGTCTTTAGTGTTTCTGAAGCAACAGTTTCCTAATTTCAGGCCAGTGGGAACCACACCACCAGTGTCCTCTGCCCCTGGAAATTGTAGGAACTCTTGCCACATCTCTTCTGTGGCTGTGCCTTCCACATGGCTCTGGCATTCCCACTTTAAAGTGGTGCTACTCTGGCTGAACCACCACGGAGCAGAGCAGAGCAATTGTCAAGTGCAGGCAGACTCAGACTGAAATATTTGCTCGCGTGTCCTCACGCAACCACAGTTTTTCAGGATTCGGGGAAGATGTCACAAAGCAGCAGCAAACAAAGCCTTCCTGGCCAAAGTCAGCGTGCCCTTCGTTGCAGTGCATGGTTGGGAAACATCAGAAATGCACAGCTCACACGGGGAAAGCTTTTAGCAGATGCTGCCGCTCTGAAATCCCAGTTCCAACACATTTCAGTGGTACAATGTATAGACCAGCCCAATCCAAACAAATCAATCACAGTGTATGCCTGCTCTTACTGTTCTGGAGCTTTCTGATCACCAGGACTCAGAGATTTGCCATGACCTGCACAGTTGAACTCTTAAAAAGGAAAAGTTAAAGAACCAGCTCACAGGAGAAGATTCCTGCGGGGCTGGGTGAATGCACTATGAGAATTACCTACTCAGACAGTTTAGGAGGAAAACAGCATCTCCCTTTCTTTATCAGAAGCCAGTTTTTCTGCAGGTGTTTGGTCACATTCACGCTCTGTGCCCTGGAAGGAAATATGGTTGTACATGTGAAACAGAGTAAAGCATAATTCTTTAAGCAGGGAGAGAGAGTGCCTGACAGTGACTTCCCATTAATTTAATGTACTGGCAAGCCAAGAGCACTTAGAAGCAGCATTTGATAAAGTATTCTTTCAGATTCTGACATTTTACTGCGAAGCGGCTGAGAAATGTACCCAAATCTAACATCAAACACCTCTTCAGGAGAAATAGCAGGAAAATTAGCTTTATCTTGGAACCTGACTCGAAACCATCCCTTGTTCCCGAGGTTTTTCACCCCCCAGGGAGCACACACTGGAAAGCACAGCTGTGGGAGTCCAGCACTCTGATGCCAGCACGTGTCACCTCAGTGAGGAGCTTTCAGGTGGCAAAGGAGGCAGGGATGGACCCTCTGCCAAGGAAAGCTCTCCCTCTGCTCCACAGCCATAGAAACAGCTACAGCCCACCCTCTGCCAAGGCTTGCTGCCTCTTGTCACTTTTGTCACATGTAAAGCTCCCAAGAAACCAGAGGTGTGAGACACACTTGAGTTTGGACTGATTTCCAAATACGCAGGAGTGGCTCAAATCTGACACCTATACAGGTGTGTCTGGAGCAGGTAAAGGTTCTAATCTGGCATCCATACAGATGTGCAGGGAGCAGGAAGAGGTTCCAATCTGACACCTATACAGGTGTGTCTGGAGCAGGTAAAGGTTCCAATCTGACACCCGTACAGATGTGCAGGGAGCAGGTAAAGGTTCCAATCTGACGCCCGTACAGATGTGCAGGGAGCAGGTAAAGGTTCCAATCTGACATCCATACAGATGTGCAGGGAGCAGGTAAAGGTTCCAATCTGACATCCATACAGATGTGCAGGGAGCAAGGCAGAGCGGTGTTTTTCCCCAGTCACCCTGTTGGCATCTCCCATTTCATCCTGGCCACCCACCCCCGTTCCTCTCACAGGATCCTCTATAGCCAAAAAGTTTGAAAGTGAGAAAGTTGAGGATGAAATCGAAACAACAAATTTCTTCCTATTGTTTTGTTTTTTTTTTTTTTTTTTTTAAACTGTTCAGTGTTGACTTTGAAAGTTTTCAAAGGACAGATGAAGCTCCAGCTCTTGCCGTGGTGGATGAGGTGACTGATGCAGACTGTCAAAATCCACTTCAGATTTGCTGCAGCAAATTACATGCAGGTTGTAAACAAAACAAATATCCAAGATAAGAGTGACAGCCAAGAGGCTGCACCCCGTGAAGCTCCCCTCTGAGTCTGAAACCCGCTCCTCATTTAGAAAGGATAAAGTATCGAAATGCCATTTCAGCAGAACTTTACAAATATTTAAGGTTGTCAAGCAGGACCCAGAGCCCACGGGCTCTTTCTGTGTGGGCTCTTCTTATGTGGGTTTTTGCACCCACAGCCAGCTCTGCTAATGTCAGCAGGGTTCCTTCTCTGTGGGGGCAGAGATCTGTCAGCACTGCGCAGCCTTGGTGGGTACAGCAGCGGGCAGAACGCAGGAGAGCAGCCAGTGGGAAAGTCAGGATGGATACAGGGTGGAAGAAAGCAAGCAAGGGGAAGTCTGAGATGCAGGCTGAGAGCAGGGCCAAAATGCCTTGTGAAGCTGTGCATAAAATCATAGGATACAGTCTGCAACTGCCTGGGCAGGGGCAGAGGAGGGGCAGGACTGAGCTCTGCTCTGGGGGGAGCAGGGACAGCCCCCAGGGAATGGCTGGAGCTGTGTCAGGGCAGGCTCAGGGTGGATCTCAGGGAAAGGTTCTTCCCCCACAGGGTGGTTGGCACTGAACAGGCTCCCCAGGGCAGTGGGCACAGCCCCAAGGCTGCCAGAGCTGCAGGAGGGTTTGGATGATCCTCTGGGGCACAGGGGGGGACTCTTGGGGCTGGGCCTGTGCAGGGCCAGGAGATGGACTGGATGATCCTTGTGGGTCCCTTCCAGCTCAGCACATTCTGTGCTACCATGTCCCCAGGGGCCACATCCACATGTTTTTAAACACTTGCAGGGATGGTGACTCCACTGCTTTACATTCTCTGAGGAAAATGGTCTACACTGACAACTGGAGTGGCTCTTCATGACAAGAGCAAAGCCTTGGAGTCCTCTTAGAGTTCTGGTCCCCACTGGTGCATGGAACAAATTATTGTCCCAAGGCAGGAATCTGATTTCCTGACAGGGCTGTACAGGGCAAAGGAGCATCTAAAGTTTAGGGCATCTCCACAGGGCACCCACTGAGCAACTGGCAGGCAGTAAAACCAGGAGAGGGACTGACAGCAAAGAGAAGGCAGCAAAAGGCCTCTCTTTGGTGACATTGGACCATTTCTTCTCCAGGTCCAGTTGGGATCTGAGCACAGAGCAGGGGCACAGGGAGATCACAGCAGCAGCAGCCCCTGAGAGCTGCCCAGCAGGAGGAAGGGCAGCAACCCCCAGCAGGGATGGAGAAGGAATGGAACTGCACTCCTGTTCCTGCTGTTATCAACTCTGGGGTTCACTGCCATACTTACAACATCAGTTCTGTTTGCTTCTCATGGGCACCAGCCTATGTGGGATCCCCTTCTGTTCCTTTCAAAATTTACAAAATAAATTTGTCAAGGTCACTCTAGGCCTGAATATTCCCAGACAGATTCCAACTGCAAGTTCGTCATCCCTGTAACACACTCCATTCCCAACCCAAAATGAGAGGATTGTGTCTTCATCCCTGAAGCATGATTTCCATCTGCTACTTCTGCATTTCACTGCCTGGGAAGCCCCATTTCCCCAGTTTCTGCTTTGCTGTCTGCAGTTCCTCACTGCCTTTGCCCACTCACTGAATTACCAGAAAACTGCCAGAAACATCAGCCCTTCGAAACCACTCGAATCACAAACAAGACCAGCTCTGTCTCATCTGTAGTCCTCACAAACGCAGAGAGAAATGCTGTTTAAGCCTTGCACAGTTCTCTGCTCTCCAGCAGGACCCCAAATCTCAGCAGCACTTTCCTTTCCCCTAATTAACTGGGGCTGTTGCTTTGTCTCACCCACTGCAGGTGCTGAGTGCTGCTCAGTCCTCACACACAGCCTGAATTTCAGTCCTCACACGGCACCTGAATTTCTGTGAGGCACCGGCTGTAACCCCAGCCAGGTGACACACAAGGCAGAGGACAGACTGTCATTGCTGATGAGAGGTGTCCAGCTCAGCCCACACAGGCACAGTCAGTGTGGGTCACTGGCAGTTTGGAAGGTACAGCAAGGTCCCCTTTGACAAAGAAGTGCATAAACCCTCCTAATTATTCATCACAGATCTTTGTTTTCCTCTGGTGAATGGCTCAAACACAAATGTTTGCACTGAGGCCAAAAACACGGGGTCTGAGCTCAAGTAACATCCTGGGTTGGTAATAAATACCCACTGCACAAACAAACCCCTGAATGGCTTTTCTCCAGATGTCACAAAGTTACCCCATACACAAACTGCTGCTTGATGCCACCTGCTACCCCAGCCTCAGGCTCGCAGCAAAAAACCCAGTTAAAATAAACCACCCTATCCTTATAGAGTATGCAGAGTATACTTATAGAGTATGCTTCTTGTAAAATACAAATGATCCAAAGCAGCAAGTACAACTGTGTTTTGGCTGCTGTGGGGACACGGGTGACGGTCACCAAGTGCTGGCAGACCAGCTCTCTCCTCCAGCCACGGGCAGGGCGTCCTATTAGAGGCTTCCTGAATTGGATAAGGTGGGGAGCTAATAAAAACTTGAACGAGCCAGGAAACCTGATGATTAAATCTTGGAAAGCTGAAGGCCATGTGAGCTGGTTAGTACTGACTTCTGCCCTGATGGCTCTCTAAAAACATGTGAAAGTTATCAGCCATCCCTGTTGTTGGGCAGCGCAGACACACACAGCCAGCCAAGTTCTTAGCAAAACCAGCTCTTGAGCCCCACAGGGACTGTTTGGAGAACCTCATCCTGCACAAATACACCCAGTGCACACAAAAACATCTCAGTTCAAAGTTAAAAATTAGTCCTTGTGTTACCTGCTCAGGAGAACCCAACTGCAACGCCTCATGTCCTGTTTTCCCACCGTAGCTGAAGCTGCAGCGCTCGATCTGTTCAAGAGGCACTCACATACAGGACGTGCTTCCTCACTGGATCTATGGATGCTGCTGGCAGGAAGGGAACAAGGCTGGAATACTGTGTGGCCCTGGTTAGCTCGTGCTCAAAGGTCAGCTCCTGATTACCTTGGACATGGTTCTCCCGTTCCTACTGAAGGGAATAACTGACCCTATAAAACAAACAGCAGCAACGCCCCTTTCACAGCTGCCTCCAGTCTCCCTCCTGAAATTTGGCTGGCTGTTTACTCCAACATTCACAGCACAGATGTAAACTGTTTAGGGATATCCCTATATCCTTGTTTCTCCTTAACAATGCCAGAGAGAATGAAAAATGTGGCCCGTTAGTATTGTAACCATCAGAAAGAAAAAATAAATAAATAGAAAGAAAGAAAGAAAAAAACCCTCTCTACAGCGAGAGTCTGACCTGTAGCAGCCCAGAGTGTTTCCTCAGCACGTTCCAGTTTCTGGGGAAGGGCTGCTCTGAAGAGATTTTTGGGCAGTGGTGGGCACATCCCAGATGCCCACAGGTCCCACCCCGTGTGAGCCACGAGCCTCTGTGGGGAAAAGAAAGGGTCACAGAGGAAACTTTTGTTTGTTTATTTGAACTGGGGTTTTTTTTTGTTGTCCTCAAAGGGAGATCTGAACACTGGGATTACCAAAACACTGTGGTAGCTGCCCATCAGATCGGCCCCACTTCCCTGTGTCCCCTGTGCACCCCCAGGCTTTTCTGGAATACTTCTCCATATCCAGCATCCTCACACAGGGGAGAGGGAAAATGCTGGAGTCACACCCGAGCCCTGTGCAAACCCTGCCCCCAGAGAAGGAGGGGGAAATCTCATTTTCCCCTGATTTTAACCCGAGGAGGAGAGGGGACTGTGTGACTGTCAAAGGCTCTGCTGGCAAGAGGGGACCCCTCAGGGTCTTTCTCCACCAGCGCCTTTGGTGCAGCCAAGCAGTCTGGGCTCCCTGTGGCAGACCTGGGGGAGCCAGGGTGCCCTCCAAGAGGTGTTTTGGCTCAGGGTGAGGGAGCAGGGAACCATTAACACAAGGAAAACACAGGAGTGTGCCCTGCCTGGGGTGAGGAGCTGGCCCTTCCACCTCTGGGCACCACCAACCATCGCTTTCTTCTTTGGAACTCCTCTGTAGAGCAGCGTGGTGGCTTTGGCTTCCCATGGTGTCCACACATAAAAAGAACCCTTTTCCTCCTTTCTCCTCGTACTGGGTGCCTGTGCAAGGCTGGGGGGCTGCAGAGGACCCTCTGGGAGGGGAGGCTGGGCAGGTCCCAGGTGGTTCCATAGTGGCCCCCCCTCAGCCCCTCAGGGAGGCTGCAGCACCTCAGGGCAGAGCGAGCAGAGAAAGGTTAAACTGCCCCTGGTCTGTGAAGAAAAATGTGTTAGAAACAGCCCAGTGACACCCCAGAGAAAAGAGGGGGAGGAAGGTGCTTTAGGGTTTTGTTTCTGCCCACCTCTATTTCAATGAGCAATAAATTAAACTGATTTTCCCCAAAACTGCAACACTAATTCTTCTGTGACAAGACAGCACCAGTGACTGAGAAACTGGAAAACATGATGAAGATTTTTCCCTCTTTGGCATTACCTATATAAAGTTGCACAAAACATAGCTGGGAATTACTGCCATGAGTAGAAAACCTCATGGCATTTGGGGTGAGTGGTGGCAGCTCCTCACAGTTCCAAAGGGAGCCATCCCAGTGCCAGCCCTCCACAGCCACTCCGTTGCTGAATTCCACCCCGAGGTGATGCCCACAAGGTGTGGTTAATCCCTTATTTACCCTCCAGGGGAGCTGGGATGTTTAGCCAGTGCTTGGGAACAGCTGTGGAGCCAAAGACATCCTGCGCCCAGGGGTCACCTCAGCGAGAAGTTTTCCAGTGGAACTTCAGCGGTCTCCACATGAGGTTCAGAAGGGCTAAATTTAAACTTGCTGTTAGTTAAGAATTTATCTTTTTTTTTTTTTTTTTTTTTTTTTTTTGGTGAGGCATCTCTGTGTGCAAAGCCCTTTGCAGAAAGTGTGTGTGGGTTTGAGGAGTGGGACAGAGCTGTGAATAGATTCGAGTCCTTCAGCAGTTACCAACAGTCTGCTTGAGATGTAAATTCCTCCTTAGCACTGAGGTCTTGAAAACGTGTGGAGACCTGAGCTGGTATTGGTTTTATTTTATTTTGTGTAACCTTTATCTGCAAATAATAAACAGAAGCTTTACCTCATGCATGGCACTGCTGAAGAGGGAGAGAAAATGTCCTTTTATCTCTTAACATTCTTATTATGCAGCATCAACACAGCATTTAATAAAAAGCATCTTGATATAATAGTTTAAAGCTTGTTTTCCAAACAAAACTGTTGTTTGCCCAGAGTAATGTAAATCTGCAGTTCTCCTTTACACTTCACAGACGGCGAGAGAAAAAGGTTTTAAGATCTCCCCAAAGGAGAGATTTAATTGTAAAACAAAGCACTAAGTATGACATTTAGCTGAGGCTGTAAAGGCTACAGTAATTAAAAAAAAGGCTAAAACATATGGTGCACTTCACGAGGCTGGTTCTTATGAGCTCCCAAACTGTACCTTTTGGTGCCTGGGAAGAAATGAGAGGAAAACACAGCTATTCTTCCTCAGCCTTGAACCATAACAAAGCCCTGGCCGCAGTCCTGGTGAGGCAGGAATGGCACTCCCACCTTCACTCAACCTGGAGGAGAGGGATTTCCTTCCACGGGCTAAGCAAGGTGTGAGCGCCAGCTGCGATCTGTGAATGCGCTTACAGCATGATCTGGGGGAAGGAAATGGTCAGTGGTGGCCTGGAACAGCCTGTCAGCGATGCCAGCACAGGACAGGGCTGGACAGGCATCCTGTAATCAGCACTCACCTTTCCCTCGGGCAGCCTCCCCAGCCCGAGCGCTGCAGTGACTGCAGATGGGCTTGGACCACAAGGAGCCCTCGTGCAGGCTCTGACAGGCTGGGGATGTTGCAACGTGGTCAAATCCCACAACAGCAGAGATGGAAACAAAACAAACCCACAACAACAACAACTTGTGCAATCTGATAATGCAGAGGAGCTGAGAGCCAAGGCCTTAGCTGGTGTTAACTGACACAGCTCTTTCTACACTCGGGTTTTTGGGCTCAGTTCTCATTATTTCATAGCTTTTAAGCTCTACCTTCTCACTTCAACGTGCAAAAAGCCTATACACTCTGGATTACCAACTTGAAACTGTGTTTTATGAAAATCTCTGCTTGGCTGAAACCCATAAAGGTCTTTTCCAGACATTTTCCCTCTTTTGCTGCTGTGGGTGCACACGGTTTGGATGGGTGAGGTGCCTGTTTTGGGCAGTGTGTCTGTACCTGCTGGGCCAGTTTAGCCCTCCAGCTGAGAGGGCACTGGCACTTGAACTGAGAGCAATCACAGCCTTTTGGCTCTCAGGAAGACAGTCCAAAGGGAAGCCAAGGAAAAGGGTGTATTTCTTCTTTGTGCTCCCTGAAAGGGGGGGGTGGTCAGAAAAATAAGAATATCAGCAAAAGGCAAAAAAAATATATATATGACAAGAAAAGCAGGCAAGAAAGCACATCTGACTGCCCTTGAGCCCAACATTATTTAGTGCCACAAGCTTGCCCCTGTCACCCGGGGTGTGATCTATCCATTCAGAGGGGCACCTTCAAAGGGAAAGAAAGCAGTTTGGGCACATTTTCCCAGGAGGAAAGCCTGAAGCTCAGAGCCCTCTGCTAGCAGGGTGTATAGGACATAATTTGCCCAGCTAATTGGGTCACTGATGGAGAAAGGTGGGCTGATCTGTCACCTGCAAAACAGGTAGAGAGCAAGTGCAGAGCCCAAGCCTTTAGCAAAGGAAGGGAATTTCTTCCTGAGAATGAAAAATAATAGCAAGCTCAAAAGCACTGGAGGTGTGTTTCTCTTCTCTTTTTTCTCTTCTTGTGTACAAGTAACATGGAAAGAGAAGAAAGAGGATAATTTCTCTGGCACTGAAGTGCTTTCTGACTGCAGCTATTTCTGGATTCCCCCAAACCCAACATTTGCAGTTTGATCCTGGGAGAAAATTGTGTGGTTTGAATGTTCAGGAAGAAAACCCCTCAGAGTAATTTTTGCAGATTTGCATATAAATGACTTTCAGGCTCAGCATCCATCACGATGGCAAGTCTGGTTTGTGACTCCCAACTGTCTGTGGTCTCCAGCCATCCCAGCAGCCTGTAGGTATCCTCTCAACTCGGGTTTGCTTCATTTGAGTCTGAGCTCAGAGGCAAAAATATGTTCTCCTCTACCAGATGCCTCATTGAGATGTGATTTACATAAGGGAAAAAAAAGCAAGAGAAATATCAATATTTGCATTTTAAACATGACTTTCAGGGTGTCTGCCGTGGTTCATTCATCTGGTTTTTTGGCTCTTCAATACATTGAGGTCACCTTTATTTGACTGCACGAGCATATGGGCCTCATTATCTTAATGACAGGCTGATTTTATTCTTCATCCTTGCTGGCACTTCTTAACTGTGGGAGGGGGGTGTGTCAGGTGGCCTGTGTTGGTATTCAGAATTATCCACATCATGCCTGACTGGCATCTCACTGATCCTGGCTGAACACCCAAGGAAACTTTAAGTGGCAATCCTATTTTTGGGGAAGATGTGGTTCCAAACTGCCAGGCAGAGCCTTTGGAGAGGGAAGGCCCTCAGGGACAGCTGGAAGTGTCTCCTGAAGGTGACTCAGGATTGGCAGCCAGGTGTTTGTGTCCTGAGTGGGCTGTGTGGGCTCCAGTGCTGCCCTGTAGGAACCGGGTCCAAACACCCTTCCTGCCACCAGACAGGGAGATCCTGTCCTGCTGGGGCAGCCAGAGAAAAATTGGGAGGAGAGGAGCACCTTCCACAGGGGCTGGAAGTGCCCAGCCTAACACAGGCACCGTGAGCACTTGTCACTGCCCCAGGAGATGCTGCAGGGCCACAGACACCTCCCTGGAACCCAGAGCAAGTCCCTGGGCAGTCACTATGTGGGTCCCATGGTCACCTCTAGCTTTGGTTTCAGCTCCAGGAGTTTTCCCCAGAAATCCCTGATCAGGTTCCCTGATCCCCTGGGTGAGTTGCCTTTAATAGTGTCAGAATAGCAGATCTTTTACCTCTTCCCTTCCCTGAAGGAAAAGAGATATAAGTGGATAAAACCACTGAGTGACTAAGCCAGCTCCTGGGACACAGAAAAAACTGTGTGCTTAGATATGTTCAACAGCCTCAGAGCCTGCAGAGGGAAGGTGGGAAAGGAAGGAATGCTGCTTGGAAAAGCTCCTGAGGAAACGAGGCAGCTGTCTCTGCTAAGGAATTTCTGCCACAGCCATTGAACGCTCCAGGCTGAGCCCACGTGCCCGGGAAATGCGTGGGTAATTCACCACTTACCAAGTCACAGAATATCCTGAGCTCCTGGAAGGGACCCACAAGGATCATCCAGTCCAACCCCCGGCCTTGCACAGGACCCCAGGAATCCCACCATGGGCCTGAGGATGTTCCAAATGCTCCTTGAGCTGTGTTGGTGTTGTGCCAAGCAGTGAAGTTCACAGGTCTGTGTGGTGTTTGCAGGAACACTCCTCGTTTTTCACTCGAATCCAACTGATAAAAGCAATAAAGAAGTTCTGACCTTCCTTGTAAAACTTTTTCACTGTCTCTTCCTCGCTATTTCCATCTCTCTGCCCCCCTCTCCTGCAGCCTGAGCGATGATGGATCAGGGTGCAGGATCCCCAGGGCCATCCTGCACCGCCCAGTGCCCACTGTCCCTGCTGCTGTGGCCCCTGGCTGTGGCTGGGATCACACTCGGGCTCCTTCAGAGCAAATCCCCTTGGTGGCAGCAATTTGGAAGCATTAACACCCACCCGACGTGCCAGAGATGAGAAAACCCTTGAGAACTACAGCGACTGAATTTCCTGGCTCATCAAGTGGTGCTGAAGAGCCTTCCCCTCCCCTTCAGATTTCACACCCAGGTCTCTCACTTTATCTTTTCTGTAGCTCCATCGCTGCTGAGGAGTTTGAAATGTGCAGCAGGTTGTGGTGATGGAGAGCTGGTTCCAAAGCTCCCCCTGTCACTGAAGCTTTCTAGCAGGGACACTGAAAAGAGGGACAGTTTGTGCCTCCCAAAACAGTCGCTCCCCAGAGCTCACCTTAGCAAATTCCATCTTGTTAGCCACCAAAAATATCTTCTGATTTCAAGTCTGCTTTGCACACGATACACAAGAGCATCATTTCTGTCAAGAGCTACTTTGCATCATAAAGAAAGAGAAATTACATATCAGAAGGACTAAACAGAAAATTGGTTGTGTTTCGAGAACTCAGTTCCGTGGCAAAAAAAAACACCAGCTCCCAAAAGCAGAGATATTGTTTCCTTTCAAATTTCTGCACACAGGCAGCAGGAATACCTAAAATAAATAAATCCACTGAAATAGGGGAAAAAAAAAAAAAGAAAAAAGAAAAAATGCACTCTCCAAACCAAAGTCTTCTGTATGTGAGGGCAAGGGAAGCTGGTACATTTTTACAGCCAAATTCACTCTGCTGCAGAAGGAATGTCCCCAGGGCCCAGAGATGATATGGCTTATCCAACCTGTCCTACTCCTCCCTCCCTCCTGCATCTGCATCTCCCACTCCAGAGTTCTCAGGGCACTGAGCTCTCAGGAGTTTGAGTCCCATGGGAACTGGGGGGTGCTCAGACACCTATTTGCATCTGGCTCAGGAAGACAATGCAGAATTCTGAGCACGTGGCTGGGTTTTCCCCTCACTGCATACATGAACCTTGCCACTTTTGTATCCTTCCATGTCCATCTGGGGCTGTATTTTAAGAGCTGTCTACCTACCAAGCATTAAATAAGATGGAGAAACCATGAAATATTGCACAGTTCTGGCAGTGGGAACCCATGCTGAGCTCGGACCAAGCTCTCCCTGGGGTCCCTTCTGCCATCTACCAATTCCACACTCCAGAGATGCCCTTAAAATGCAGGGGAGAGCATCACCCATCCAGGAGAAGAGCTTAATAAAGCAGTTGGTTGCTGACAGGCTCCCAGCTCTTCCCAGAGTGTTCCAAAGTGCTGTGCACAGCTATCAGTTTCCCAGGAGCTGGAACACGAGCAGTAAAACAGTGGGGAGCATCATTATGGACCGACACAGAGAGGAGGGGAAATGAGGCTCACTTGACATTCTGTTTGTGCTTCTGGCACAGCAACAACAAATGCAGGGAAAGTGCCAGGGCAGCTCCGAGCCTGGAAAGCAGAGAGTCTGGCTGGGATGGCAGCAGCTGAAAGGCAGAGGTGATGAATGCTGCTGTGGTGGTGAATGCTGCTGTGGTGGTGAATGCTGCTGTGGTGGTGAATGCTGCTGTGGTGGTGAATGCTGCTGTGGTGGTGAATGCTGCTGTGGTGGTGAATGCTGCTGTGGTGGTGAATGCTGCGGTGGGCCCAGCACCAGGCAGGGTGAGCAGTGGTTTTAGTGATACAAGGAATGCCAAAAAGAGCATTAAATTGGTCTGCTGTGACAACAGAAAATCCTGCCTGGGAGTGAAGCAGTGGGAGCACCGAGGATGAGACACTGCAGTTCGGGGCTGGTGAAACACGGACGGGCACGCCCCGCAGTGCAACAGCAACCCAGTCCATCTGAGCACAGACAGGCTCTCCTGTACCAGCAGCACCACTCTGGGGTCCCCCCTGCCCTCCTGCAGGGCATCTGCTTGGCTGAGGGTGTTTGATATCACGGCTTAAGCTGTTCTGTAACTCTTTAAAGGAGCACGGCCTGATAATAAGAAATATTTGGAGAATTAATGATGCATGAGTAATGCAGCAGCCTGATCCAAGAATTGTTCCAGCATACTCTCATATTATCAGTTTTTTCCAAACACCTAATTCCATGAGTACCCACGGAATGTTGGAGGTGACTGGTGCCCATCCCAGGCTGTGGGTGGAGCAGCCGAGGCCGCTCCGGTCCCTGCTGGGCTCCACTGGGGGTGTGGGGAGGAGGATCCTCAGCAGGAATCTCTCACACACACTCATGGAGCCTGCACAGCTCCTGAAACTCACCTGAACAAGTGATTTGCATTAATTTAGAATATGCAAAGAAACTTTTCCCTGAAAGCTGTCCAAGGGCACATTGACACCATCTCTGCAGCAGCACCTGGAGCTGCTGAGGGCACTTGGGGTGTTCAGCTGGAGCAGAGGAGACTGAGGGGAGACCTCCCTGCAGTTCCAACTGCCTGGGCAGGGGCAGAGGAGGGGCAGGACTGAGCTCTGCTCTGGGGGGAGCAGGGACAGCCCCCAGGGAATGGCTGGAGCTGTGTCAAGGGCAGGCTCAGGGTGGATCTCAGGGAAAGGTTCTTCCCCCAGAGGGTGGTTGACACTGAACAGGCTCCCCAGGGCAGTGGGCACAGCCCCAAGGCTGCCAGAGCTGCAGGAGGGTTTGGATGATCCTCTGAGGCACAGGGGGTGACTCTTGGGGATGGGGCTGTGCAGGGCTGAGGGCTGGACTGGATGATCCTTGGAGGTCTCTTCCAACTCAGCACATCCTGGGATCTCCAGGCACCAGCTGCCCCTGCAGTGCAGCCCTGCCTGTGCTGCCTGGGAACTTCACAGCCCTGCTGCTGCTGCTCTGTCAAACCACAGGATTCCTTTTAGCTAAAACACTCCCTTAACCAGCATTTCTCGGAGCTGAAGAGGTTTTGGAACTCAGAAGATCATATGGGGTTACTTAATGAGTTTCATGTATTGTCTTGCTTCTGGGAGCTGATTTTTGGTCAGATAATTCCCCAGCCTGCCTCACTGCAGGGTCAGCTGGGCCAGGTCCCCACCAAGGTGGGGGTGTGGGTGTGTTACAGCACATGCAGCTTCCACACAGCCTGAAGTTTCTTCCCAGAAGGGTGGCAGCAGGTCCTGGACTCTTTGGGTCTGATGTGCTTTCCTGTTGAATTAACCAGAAAAAAAAGAGCCATTACAGGCAGTCAACAACTGAACACTCCCCAGTTTATCTGCTCTTCTCCCTCCCTTCACAACCACTGACGTTCTGTGCTGAGGACACCAGCAGTGTCTGGATGAATTTGGAGGTGCATTCCCAAAACAATGGATGAACCTGAGCCTTTTCAAAAGTATTATTGATTTTCTAAGAGGTTTTTCATGCATTATTTACAACTCAGCTACCTGGCACTGCCCAGCAGGGCTGGTAAAAGACATACAGACGAGGCTGCACAGCCCCTGATTCCACAGGACCTTTGGTTCAACTCCAAACTCCTGCTATTTTCCAGTGCATTTCCAGTTTGGGAAGCTGGCCTGGTGGAGTTTCACAACGATGTGGAAATCCAAGGAAAATGATAATGTGTGCTGAGTTCACAGGGGGATATTTTTCTTTCTTTTTTTTTTTTTTTTTTAATTTATTGCTAAGACTACAAACCCAAATCTGGGATCTGAAAGGCAAGCTGGATTCCTTCCCTGACATACCCTAACTATAAAGATCTGTAGAAAAACCTCACTTAACCCTTCTGCCTAATGAAAACCATCCCAAGCTCTGTCTCCTGAGCAGCTGGGAGGGAGGAGAGGACAAGGCAAGGGCAGAGCAACCACCACGGACTGGAACTGTGTCTTCACCTTCAAAAACTAAGAAACTTTTGGAGGTTTTGTTTTTAATTTTTTATTTTTTTTTTCAGCAGTGAAAACAAGAAGTACTTCCCATGAAAACTCAGGTTAGGTTTGCAGCATCACTGTCAGATTCTCCCCAGTTATCCAGACTGGCTGGATAAAAGGCAAAAGCTTTGACAGAGCAGAAGCAGAGGCTTCATTTATTCCCTCATTTCCCTGCTTTAGTCCCAGTCTCACTTTCCAGCCTTTGCACCACTCCCCAGGGATTTTCTCTCTCACTGGCTGATCTGATTTTCTGGTTTTTCTCCACTTCTACCCAAGTTCCCATAGTAAGTCTCTCAGACATTTATCACCCTGAACCTCAGCCCTCTCTTCTCCAGCCTTTCTAGGCATTTAATGTATAAACCTCTCTTTCCAACCCTCACTACTTAGCAAAGGTAAATGCTATGGCTCTGCTGTCAGAGCAGTAAACAGGCAAATATTTTGCTTGGCAGTCCTGGCTGCAGTAGGAACACTGTTTTGCAAACTGAATTTAATGCCCAGAGCGATGAGTTCCTTTTTATAACAAAATACACGGTATACAGGAAGGTATGCTCAGATTTCTGTACCTGTTATGGAAAAAAAATTTACTGTAAGAACCCATAAAAATGTGAAATCAATGTATCAGTTGCTGGCATTGCTCCTGTAAGATGAGGGGCAGGCTGGTAGCTGCAGTTTGAGTTCATAGCTGTGAAAATCACACCTCGTTACAATCATAAATGAGATCACCTGAATTGATTCCTGAAGTGCAAAACAAAATTACACTTCCCTTACTGTAAGACAAAGTCAGTAAATAGCTGAATTTTAAAAGAGCTGTGCAAAAAAAATGCTGAAGCTGCTGCTGTCCCCTTGACAAACAGACACAACCACGTCAACATTTCCCACAAATCCTCACGTGCTGTGAAAAATAAGCGTGGTTTGTCTTGCTCCTGGAGAGCAAACAATTGCTCCATGCCTACCCCAGAGCAGCTCACCATGGAGTTGGGCGATGGAAAGACATTCCAGCACAGTGTAAACCTGGGACTGCATTGCTGAAGTGTTGAGTGTTCCCTCCGTGGTTCACCCTGCAAAAAAAAGAACAGTCTCTGGTGGTGCCAAGGCCCTGCTGGTTCTCAGCAGCCCCAAGCCCTTGGCACAGGTAAAATGTGGTGCAGTGTTTGTTGTGTCACACCCTTTTACCTCTCCTGGGGGGTTTGCTGGGCAGGAACTCAGCACGAGGTCATGGATGATGCTGCTCCAGGACTGCTCCCCATCCCACAGGCAGCCAGAGGTGCCCCATTTCACCAGGCAGCCTCCACATCTCCCAGTGCCAGTGCAGCCATTCCTGCTGGGAGGGAGGTTCCCAATCTTTCATCTCGCCCCCTTTACTGTAAGGATATTTTCTAAGGATATTTTCTGCATCACTGCAAACACCAGCAGGTTTTCCCAAGGGCAGTAGGGGCCTTCTGGTCTATCCTTTGACGTAACCAGTCCCAAAGGGCCAAAAGGCCAATTTAGAGCTGAGGGTGAACAGAGTAACAACCCATAATATATAAAAAATAAATAAATAACCCCACATTTTTCACTCTAAAGGAGTTTTACTCCTTGCATTTGACCAGAATACTGATGGCTTCGTGTCAGGTCTAGTTCCATTTCCAAGGAACCCCTTCCAGCCCCTGGAGAAGCTCACTCCCATTTCCCCTGGAGGATCCCTCTCCTCCTCCCCTGTGCCTGTTCCCTCATCCCCCCACAGCAGCACAGCCCCAGAGCCCACCCCCCATGGCTGCAGCACCCAGAGTGGGGAGCACAGCCCTCCCAGCTCCCCTTCCACAGCCCTGAGTGGGGTGCTGGGACCTCACTAGACCTGCAGCCTCTTGGGCTTCAGTGTTGCTCCGATTTTTCCCCACCGCTCAGCTCCTCAGAGAAATTCTGCGTGGCAGACTCAGCAGAACAAGCGCTTTTTATGTGTGGGTTTTGGGTGCAAAGGGCCTTCTGTCTCCCTGCAAATCCTGGGCGTGCTCATGTTCCCGGATTTTCTTACATGGGTGGCACTCTGGACTCCATCCCGGGCAGTACTGGGGTGACAGGGCCAGCACTGTCTGCTGAGGCAGTCCTAGAGATCAGCAGCCATGCAGAGGAAATCTTCTGTGCCCACAGCAGATTTAACACAGCTCGCCCGAGGGTTCTGTGCTTGGCTTGCTCGTGTCTCCACGTGGTGTGTGGAGATGTCTGGGGCAGTGAGGTGGCTGCAGAGAAGTGTCACGATCCATCTGGTTCTGGAGCCACAGAGCACTCTGGAGGCAGGAGGAAGCTGAGGCTTTTCCATTCAGCACGCTCTGAAATCCCCCTTTATCGCAGTCCCGTTCCCCACCGGCAGCAGGGGCGTCTCTGACACAGCAGTGGCCAACTGGCAGGCACACACGGAGATCAAAGGCTTTCCTGTGCTCCCTGGCTCTCCAGCAGATCCCTCTCCACAGGTCAGGCCAGAGCTCTGTCCTGTGAATTGTGTGACCCCCGTGAACCTGCTGAATCAGGACCAAAGAAATGTTTGTCCCATCCTCGCATCTGTAAAGCCTACAAAGAGCAAAGCAATTTTTCACTAATTGCTAACTATTCCTCTTGGCAAGCCAGTTTTCCTCCCACTTTTATTCACTTTGAAAAAAAAAAAAAAAAGAAAAAAACACACCATCAAGAGCCCATTTAGTCCCAGCACTACAATGGGCTGATAGTATATCCCTGGTTTCTTTTCCAGATTCCCATGCTACCTATCAAATGTTGGCACGAAACAACAACTAACCCAGCGCTTCATCTGCTGAAATCTGAGATAATGACACTTGTGAAGATGTCATTTCAGCCACGCTTAGGGGGCAGTCAGAGCCACCACCGTGCCTCAGAGCCAGCTGTGAGCAGCCATGGGGAGGGACAGCACTCAGAGCCATCCTCCCCTCACAGCAGGGCAGGGTTTGGGAAGCTGAGCCTGCACCTGGGACTTGCCAGGTCACTCTGCCCTGGGATGGGATGGGATGGGATGGGATGGGATGGCATGGCATGGCATGGCATGGCATGGCATGGCATGGCATGGCATGGCATGGGATGGCATGGCATGGGATGGTATGGGATGGCATGGGATGGCATGGGATGGTATGGCATGGCATGGGATGGCATGGGATGGTATGGCATGGCATGGCATGGCATGGCATGGGAACCCACGGCCGAGACACGCTGGGGCTGGGCTTCAAGGGGAGCCCCAGCCTGGGATCCACAGCTTCCTGCACAGCTTCAAAATTCAAATGCACTGGGCGTTTTTCGTGGGTTTATGCCAAGGCAGAAATATAAAAAATTATGCTAACTGCTCTAAAGCAGAATGTAGAGCTCTGCAGCCTCCCTAGCACAGAAAGTCCTGACTTCTGATGGGTTTTTGTCACAGCCCAATGTGTCTGTCTGTGGAGGTGTTCCTGATAGAAAATTTTCACTTCCTTTTTCCTTAATTTCATGCTAAACTTGCCTTTTTACTTTACATAATTCATTTCTTCTCCCTGGTATTTACGAATTTTACATATTTGCCCCTTTTTAGTCATCCTGTAAGTACCTGGTGTGCCTTTGGTGAGGGTGGGAAGCAGCACAGTCATCGCCTTGTTGCTTGGGAAACTCCGAGTTCTCATGAATTAACATGTCAGCAAGGTCCTCTGTCAGGCATTACCCAGAAATAACTGAGAAGTTCAGCAGACCCACAGCACTGAAATTCACCCTCCCTGCTTCCTCTCAGGTGTGAAGGTTGCCCTGAGTCCACGATCACGGAATGCCAGAATGGTTTGTGTTGGAAGGACCTTAAAGCTCATCCAGTCCCACCCCCTGCCATGGGCAGGATCACCTTCCACCAGCCCAGGGTGCTCCAAGCCCCGTCCATCCTGGCCTTGGACACTTCCAGGGATGGGGCAGCCACAGCCTCTCTGTGCCAGGGCCTGCCCACCCTCAGGGATGCACTCGCTGACTGGAGAGGAGGGAGACAGGACAGAGGGTCCACACCAGGTGTCATCATCCAGTCCCCAGGATGGTCTAACCCACAGCATCTTCCAGGGGCTCCCTTTGTCCCACATCCTCTTCCACAAGCCTGAAATCACAACATGCAAAATGGTTTGGGTGCAGCAGAGGCTGAGCCTCCTAAGCCTCCTCAGGCCTTCAAAAGTGAGGGCTCTGCAGGCAGTTCCACTGCACTTCCCAGAGCTCAAGGGCTTTGTTTTAACTGATTTCTTTTTAATTCTTCATATCTTCCACTTTTCAGACTAAGTTCATGTAATTGCAGTAGAGATGGTTGGGGGGTTGGTTGGTTCTTCTCCCTCACTTTCCATTTGTCTCCAGATCTCAGAGTCCTTTGGGTAACAACCACCCTCAAAGCTGACTGACAGAACCTCCCTTCTCCCAGCACCTGGGGAGTTTCAGTCTTGATTCTGCTTTGGTAAATTTGGGAGAAGCATCCCTGTTTTAACTTATGAAAACCTGAGGGGAAAAAACCCTCCAAGTTTAATGAATAATTGTATATCCTGAGCTCCCCATAAAGCACCTGGTAAATGTGTCCTGGTAAAGGTGAGCAGACAGGAAAGCCAACTCTCAGCTCAATCTGGGTAGCTGGCTGCTCTTTTCACTGGTTTGTCCACTCCAATAAAGGTCTTTTAAAAAGCAGTGACCCAGGAAAAACCCATAATTAGAAATCCATCTGTTTATGAAATGTTCCTGAGACACAGACTCAGAGAAGCCTCTTTTTGAGGTCTTCCCCCCTGATTTTGTCACTGACTGGTAACATCAGCTTAGAGATAAAAGTCATGTCTCATATGTGATATTATATTAGGATCCATTAGAAAGAGCAAAGCCTCTCTCAATTTTTCAAAGCCACGTGAACAGAATTTCCCCGGTAACGTTCACTGAATGATTAAATCACTCCAAACTGGAAATAACAGGATACCCTATAGAGCATAATTACATGGAGAACACATTAAAAATTTAACACAAAACCAGCATTCTCACATGTGCCAAAAGCAGCACAACAGTCTGTAAGAGAATGTTGTGTACATGGGTACCAGCCTACCCTGCAAATCTCTGGGGACAAAAAGGCATCTCCCAGAGCACAGGGTGATATTTCCTCACCAGCCACCACTCTTGGGCAATAGTTCATGTTCCCTGTCAAGTTTTACATTAAACATATTGTACCTAGGGGATGAGAAAGATGTAAGAGCAAAATCTTGATGTTTAAAAAAACCCCCAACAAGTCATGTACTTTCTTTCGAGTCGTTCAGGAAATGCCTTCAAGGCCTTGACTTCAATTATGTTATACAACATTGGATCTTCCTGCAGCCACAACCCACAGAGTGGTGTTAGAGATCCCAGGACAGCATTTACCAGGCAAGAGTGGGACTTGGCCTTGCTTTTTTGACTCTTTTTCCTTCTGTTTTTCCCCTGTGCTCCTCAGACCCTCCAGCTGCCCCCGGCACACTGCACAGTGCACCACCAGCACACCCTTCCTCACTGCAGCTGGAGACCATTTCACAGGGAGCTGTTGCAGTGTCTGCCCTGATTAGAAGGCCAAGAGGGGCCTTTCCTTGCAAGTTGTTTCAGCTGCTGGGGTTCTGCAATGACCAGAAACAGCAAAACAGTCAACGCATCCGGATAAACCTTGGGGACGAATCACAGAACAGTTTGGGTTGGAAGGGACCTTAAAGCCCATCCAGTCCCACCCCCTGCCATGGGCAGGGACACCTTCCACCAGCCCAGGGTGCTCCAAGCTCCATCCAACCTGGCCTTGGACACTCCCAGGGATGCTGCACTCATCTCTGCTCCTGCTAACACGGGGCCTCCAAGCTGTGAGACAACAGGGATTGTCCTGTAATGGGGCTGTTACTTCTTTTCCATCATCTCCAACCAATTCATTAATTACCTAATTAAGCTGAATTTAAGTTATACAAGAGGCCCATGATTTTGGGTTGTTTTTTGGATGGTGTTTGACCCTTTTCTTTCTCACCTCCTTTCCCCATTGCCTCCTGCACACAGTGCTGGGGAGCCTCCAGCACTGTGCAGTGCTGTCACACCACAGCAGAGCCTTCACCCCCCTCACTCTTCACACACCTTTGAAGTGGTTGTGGTGCTGCAGCTCTCCCCAGAACAAAGCCATTCCCATCCCCTGACACACTGCACCACTGAGGGATTTCATCGACCAGATGGGCTGCAAAGGGAGGAATCAGCACAGACGAGATGCAGTTTAGGGTTTCATTCATTCCTGACACCAACCACACTGTCATTCAGCAGCAAGGAATGGATGAACAGTTAGTCACAGGAATAAAACTGAGGGAGTAGACCCTTGAAATGAAAAAGGGATTATAAGTGCTTAAACATCAAAATGATACTGGTTCCTTTTCAGTGATGAGGTGGAGAATTTATAGGAGACGATGTCAAACACTCCAAAGTTTCCCACTGAATTGTGGCACAAAAAGGTAAGGGATGCTGTTGTGGTACTGCCACAGTGCTGCCAGTGTGAGACCCTCTCCTAAGATGAGGCAATGAGAGTGAATTGCATCCAACCCTTATTGCCAAATAGTCATTATTGTATACAGTCATTAGGGGGAAATTTCAGTGGAAGGGGAAGAAGTCCAGTTCTGGGACAGGCAGAGACAGCAGCACCAACCTTCTGCATTTCCAAATGGCCCAAGGTCACAGAATCCCAGAATATGCTGAGTTGGAAGGGACCCACAAGGATCATCCAGTCCATCCCTCAACCCTGCACAGGAACATCCCCAAGTAGGCTGTGCCCACTGCCCTGGGGAGCCTGTTCAGTGCCAACCACCCTCTGGGGGAAGAACCTTTCCCTGAGATCCACCCTGAGCCTGCCCTGACACAGCTCCAGCCATTCCCTGGGGGCTGTCCCTGCTCCCCCCAGAGCAGAGCTCAGTCCTGCCCCTCCTCTGCCCCTGCCCAGGCAGTTGGAACTGCAGGGAGGTCTCCCCTCAGTCTCCTCTGCTCCAGCTGAACACACCAAGTGCCCTCAGTGTCCTCACACGGCTCCAAATCCAGGCCCTTCCCCATCTCTTTGCCCTCCTTTGGACACTCTCCAATGGCTCAATCTCTCCCTTCCATTGTGTCCCCCCAAACTGCCCCAATGTTGAGGTGAGGCCGCCCCAGGGCAGAGCAGAGCGGGACAATCCCCTCCCTGCTGCCCCAGGACAGGGATGTCCCTCCTGGCTGCCAGGGCACTGCTGGCTCAGGGCCAGCTGGCCACCAACACACAAGGTTGTTTATCCCCAAAGTTCTGGTGATTTCCCCAAATTAGACTCAGGGCCCAGCCTTTCCAGGTTAAAAGATTATATCTATAAAAATGTTGATATGAGAGAAATATTCCCAGTGGGTTTTTAAAGCATTACAGAGTCTTTCCCTGAACCATGGTTTATATTGTTTTCTTAATGGAATGCAGCTGGCTTAATGAATAGAAAAAATTAAGAATAATTTATTCAGTGACTGATGGGGGGAAGTATCCCAAATAATTTATTTATATTCTATGACACCAATCTATTAATGAAGGCATTTATTCATAAGAAATATGCTCAACAATGACAGTGAAAATTAATCAAACACATTATTAGCAATTATTATTCCACCATTTCTAATTGAGAGCTAAAGTGTCCTTTAGCTATAGTTTCTATAGAAAGTGCACAGTGAATTATTCAGGTACCAGCACCAGAAATAGTTCAGCATATTTCAGGGGCAAAGGATGCATCAAACAATACCAATTAAACCTGTTCTGACTAAAAAACTGCAATGTTTGCCAAGGGGTTTCTGCTAGTTTCCAGTTATTTTGCATTATTAATTTGGAGTAATGCTTACACAGAATACCAACAGGAATTTGACAGGAAATTAATGTCGAGACTCCCCCCAGAGATCTTAGATGTTGCTAAGCCCATTTTTCCTTACCCAGAGTTAATGAATAATCATCTCCTTGGCAATGGCTCCTGGAACAGAGACTTGTACTTTGGTTTCTGTTAAATATAGAAAAATAAAAAGTGTCAGATAACGGAGGCATCAGGGGGATTTATCTAAAGCAACCCTGTGAGTAAATACCCTCCAAAGCAGTGAGTCATCTCCCCAACTGCTGGGACTATTGCTACAGATAATTCACATTTGAGGGAAGTTTGCTATGCAAGGAGAGTTTCTCCCTCTTCCTTCCAAATACCTTGCTATCTCCTCCACGTCCAAAAGCAGCACTCCCTCCTCCCTCAGCCCTATAAACCAACTCTTCAGTCCAGGGATTTCTTTCATTTTCCTTCCTCAGGTTGCAGGACAACTTCTTTCAGAGGTGCTTTTCTGGTGTTTCATCACTTCATTTACTGCCTCACCAGGGTGAGGGCTGGGAATCATTTTCCTGTTGCTTCTGTGCTCAGGAGGAGCTGAGTTCTGGGAAAGCTCTCAGGGAGATTTCCTTGAACAACCTGAGGCTCTGAGCTAGGGACACCTTCCACCAGCCCAGGCTGCTCCAACCTGGCCTTGGACACTTCCAGGGATCCAGGGGCAGCCACAGCTTCTCTGGGCACCCTGTGCCAGGGCCTGCCCACCCTCCCAGGGGACAATTCCTTCCCAACATCCCACCTAGCCCTGCCCTCTGGCAGTGGGAAGCCATGCCCTGTGTGCTGTCCCTCCATCCCTTGTCCCCAGTCCCTCTCCAGCTCTCCTGGAGCTCCTTTAGGCTCTGGAAGGGGCTCTCAGGTCTCCCCAGAGCCTCCTCTGCTCCAGGCTCAGCACCCCCAGCTCTCTCAGCCTGGCTCCAGAGGAAAAAAACATTCCAATCCTGATCCAGACTCCCAAATTCCATCCTCTCCCGTGCACTGCAGTGGGACCGAAGGGCACAACAGCCATTTCCAGGGTCAGAGCAACCTTTACAGGCTGATCCATAACATCCACCCCAAGGAGAGACAGAATTTTCCCCCAAAGCAGGGACTCTGTGTTCTCCAGAGTCACTAAATGGTCAACACCGAGACCGAAGCTCCAAAAAGAACAGAAAATGGTTGAGTTTCTCCCAACTGCTGGATCCAAAGTTGATTTTTTCTTGCTCCTCAGCTCCCTGCAATACCTTCTCCTCCCTCAAGGCAGACCCAGGGAGAGCTGGACAGGGCAGAAGAGGAGGCTCAGGGCGTTGTTTGGTGGGAGATCAACCAAAACACAACTTCCCCATCACTGACCACACAAAAGGACTGAATGCACACGAAAACCTGTGAGCCCCAGGGCTGAGCCCTTGGTGGACAGGAGGTTCTCAGCTGGGTCCCTGCCACTCCTCCAAGGACCCTGGGGCCCATTCTGGCTCAGCACACCCCACATGGACATCCTGACAAAACCTGGATGCTTTTCCATGTGTTCTCCCCACGCAGTACAGGAACGTGTGGAAACTGCAGCAAACCTTACACAAACCTTTTGCATAGACGAGCAACGTGTGATCTGGGATCATTTTCCACTTTTTGATGTTTTAAGGATATGCTACAACCCTTGAAATCCTTGTATTTTTAATGCAGACCATAAATAAGCTTTTTCTAATAAAATGGAAATGATAGTGCTGCCATGCAGAAAATTCTCTTTACAAGTCCCATCTCCGTGCCCTTAAATGCACCACATCCAAAATGATCAGCTTGAACGAGGACTGCAGCAGCAGCAAGTCCTGGAAAACACCACAGAAAGCAAAATTCAAATCAGGAACACAAAAATAAAAATATGTACATAGCTTAAAATGTAGATCCAGACCTGGAAACACAACCCTCCACGTGTGGAATGGCCCTTCTGTCATTAGTGCCACAGGGAAACAATTTCCCTGACATCCATCCCTATCACATCCATGAATGTGGGCAGGGCAAAGGGCTAGGCTCCAGCCCTCTAGAAACCTTATTTATTATTTATTTATTATATTTCTGTTCCGTGGACTATAAAGTTTTTCCACTTTGAGGACTGGTTTGGTTTTTTTTTTGTTTGTTTGTGTGGGGTTTTTTGTTTGTTTTGTTGTTGGTTTTTGTTGTTGTTGTTTTGTTTTGTGGGTTTTTTTTTTTTTTTTTTTTTTGCTTATTCCCCTGTCCCTTTTTTAAACTACATTCTCTAGCTGTGCCGTGATTTGCTTTTCTAAGCAACAAAGGTACTGGTAAAGCCCTTTTGATCTGCTCTGTGTCTACACACCCCTCTTTAAACGACCCTTTCAAGCAGCACTTACATTGGAACTGTTGCTTGAACCACTTCGAGGTAAATTATCTGGGAAGATCCCCATCACTGACCCTGAAGGACTGGCTTCACCTCTGCCCCCCACCCAAGGGTGCCATGTGCCACAGGAGGGGAGCAGGGCACAGGAGAGGAAGAAGTGGCCAAGGCAGGCAGTGATCTGCAAATTCAGCCATCCCCCAAACACAGCTGGAGGTAAATGCAGCCCTCTCCTCAGGAACAGCGAGGAAGGGCAGGAGGAATCAACCCCTGCAGCCCCCTGGGGACACTCCCTGTGTTTGATAAGCTCTTATTGACATTATCCAGCCCAGGTTTGCATTAGGAGAGTTCAGGCTCCTCCTCAAGTGAAAACCAGAATCAAACAACGAGGTAAATGTGCAAAGGGATGTGGCTTATCCCGAGCTCTCTGGTGGGCACTGGAGATCTCTGAAGATCCCTGAGGGTAGCTCTGCTCTGCCACCTGCCCCCAGCTCTCCTCTCCCTGAGCAGACAGGGGACCATCCCCTTGGCAACGACTTCAGCTCATCCTCCCAACCTGGGCAGTGTTTTTGCTGTTTCTCAGACTCCCCTGCAAACACTGGCGGGTCCAGAGCCCAAAAGGTGATTTTTTCAGGGACTGCAAGATGAAGCTGGCAGAGCTCACCGAGATGCAGGGATGAGATCCAAAATAAAATGAGTCCCTTGAGGCTGCCCCCAGTGTGACTGAGGGCAGTGTTCAACCAGAGCCTAATCCATCCTCCCTGCAAGAATATTTATCACCAAAAAACCCAAACCAAACCAAAACAAACAAACCAAGTTTCCAAAATAATTTGGGGCAATCGTGGTCATGGAGCCGCTCCACTGAAGGTGGGGCTTTGCAGGTGACATCAGCACACCCTTCACGGTGGGCAGGTGCCCTCCCGTGTGGAGAACCCACTCACAGCCCCCTAGGAGGAAGACAGCTGAGTCTGGGGGGCCTTGTACTCCCCAGCAAAGCCAAGATTTTGGCTCCAGCAGGTGGGTGAGCTGTGCTCTGGGTGCACAGAAAGTCCTCCCAAGGAGGTACCTGCCTGTCAGTCTGGGTGTGGATCATTCCCCTTTGGTTCAGGTGCAAACAGAGGCACTGAAAATAACATCTGCACCCTGTCCTGGCTCCCTCAGCCCTGACACAGCCCCAGGCAGCAAACAGAGACTTGGAGAAAAGCAAGAATTACCTAAAAGTGGTGTGGGGGAAAGCAGGAGGTGGCAAAGCCCAGGCGAGGGCACACAGTGCATAGGATGTAAAATTATGGTATTGTTTAATTGATATACTGCAGAATATTGTTCTAATGGTAGGAGGGAAAAGAAATAATGATCAGTTAACTCATTATTAATGTTCATTTTCTTTTCCAGAATTGCCAGCGGGTTGAGTTAATTATTAAGCGTGACAGTTGGGCTTTAATATATCAGCTAGATTCCAGTCACAGCAGTCTAGTTTAATAATTGGGTTTCTTTCTCCTTCATTTTGACTAATAGCATACTTACAGCAATTATTAAAATTCATCATAGCCCAAAAATAAGCCGTCTGAAACCTCACCAAAAATGGCAGCACAGCAGAGCTCTGCTTGGTACCTGGTGGTGAATTCAAAACAGCCTCTTGGAAAACGGGGAGCAGCTTCTCTGATGACTTTTCAACAGCCACAATGTGGACCTCCAGTGAATGCCATGACCTCTTCAGGTGAGCCAAGGCAGCGTTGAATAGGCTGCTGCTGCTAAAAACAAAAGTGCATTCAGACTTACAGGAAAAGAAACTCCCTCTGAAAATGCCAATTCACAGGTGGTTCTTCAGCTACAGGCAGTTCAGCCAAGGCATGGAAGGTTACTGGTGGAAAGGTGGATTTTTTAACACTCTGCCATCAAATTGTTCATGGGCAATTCCCAACCTGCCTTGGAATGGCTGTGGGTGCCACATGGACACAGCTTCTGCCATAAGGAACTCGAAATCCTCATTGCTGACCTTGCAGACTCTCCAAACACTTAAGTTTAACTTCCAAAATGAGCACCCCAAGCCAAAGACCTACAGGCTTCCAGGTGCCCAGCAGAAATCCTGCACGTTCCCACCATGCCAGACAGCGATGGGGTTTACCCCAGGACTGACAATTAGGCAAGATTTTGAGTGCTGAAAGAGATAAATAGTTATAAAAATCTAAATGAAAACAGAAAACTTGAAAACAAGCCTGGTGTTTGTAGTGACTGGAGAAAGGATGGAGGGACTGCGAGCTGTGTGCTCACCATCATCACTGAAATCACTGCAGACTTGACATCTGTCCACAAGTAAAAATAAGGACAAAATAATATTAGAATCACAAAAGGGTTTCATTTTTCTTCCTCTGGTTGCAGGACAACTTCTGCTTTTCTGGTGTTTCATCACTTAATTTACTGCCTCACCAGGGTGAGGGCTGGGAGTCATTTTCCTGTTGCTTCTGTGCTCAGGAGGAGCTCAGTTCTGGGAAAGCTCTCAGGGAGATTTCCTTGAACAACCTGAGGCTCTGAGGTAGAGCTCAGCATCCTTCAGAAAATTGCTTCAGCTGTCCCCCAGCTGCTGATCACTGTGGGACAGGAGCTGGAAGGGACCTTAGAGATCATCTTGTGCTCTTGGCAAGAGCTCACCAAGAGCCATCAGTGCCACCACAGCCCAACAGAAGGAGCAAGGAGAGAATTTCTGTTTGCCTCTTGAAGCTGAAAAGGGATGAGTTTGTGAATGAACAGCACTTTCCCCACTCTGTTATCTAGAAGTAGAAAACTCAGTAATTAGCAATCCCCAGATTAGTATTTGAGAAAAACTGAAGACTGGAAAGATACCCAGGACTTCCCTCACAAGATCATTGAGTGGCACTGCTTGGGAACTGAAGACAGAACAGGCCACAACCAACCCCATCCTCTGGGAATTACTGAAAAGTCAGGAGCAGAAGACTGTGGAAGCAAGAAAACACCAGTTTGTTGGAAGTTTTGCATTGAATCCAAACTCCTTTGGCACAGGAGCACCAGGCTTTCCTGCCTGGTGCTTTATCATTCCATGCTGCTGTTAAAAGCTGTGTTTTCTGTGCTCAGCAGCTGCACAGCTGAGCTTTGGAACACCAGAGAATATTCTCAGAGCAGTGGGAATGGTGCTCTAATTGTTGGTTTGCAGTTATCTGGATAAATGATCATCTGGGAAAAGAAACATGATGTATGTATAATTAATCTACTTTGAATTTGATGTAAATTAATCATACTGGATATTAAAAATATTCCCTATTCTCATGTTAAACAAAATAATTCCTCAGTGCTTCCATTCTGATCTTGCTAGAAATGATGAAGCTGGACTTTGATATCCAACCTCTTCTGTTCTTACCTGTTGCACTGCCAGGGAAGGGCTAAAGAGCTGAATTGCAGGTTCCCTGCAGCGAAGAGCTGGTCTTTTGGGTCCTCTGACAGGGCCAAGGAGTCAAGCAGAGCTCTCTGGGGGCTTAAATCCTGTGTCCCTGGGGTGCTCACAGCAGCTGCACCTGGGAGATAAATTTAAGTGTGGCCCTTCCACAGCTCCCCTTTGGGGTCTTGGCCTTTTAACTTTCTGGTTTAAGGGTTATGCTGTTAATATTTACTGGCTTGCAAAATCCAAGCCTTCAGGAGGGGGGTGAGGGAGGCAGAAAATCAACTGGCAGGGGCTGAGACCACCAGGCAAGGCTGTGACACACAGTCAGAGAGTAGAGAGGATCCCATCCCCTCACTTCCAACTTAGGTAATTTTTTTCCAGGAGAAATACTCCCTGAAGGAAAGCTTCAGACCTCTGCTGTAAAATATTCATGCTGCTGCTGTGAAAAATTGATGGTTTATCAAAGTCTGTGACAGATCTCATTCTCTCCCTTTGCCTTTCCCCTCTACCTGAGCAGCTGAGCCACCTCAGCTGGGAAACAGAGCAAAGTGTGCCAGGCCATGCTGCAAACTCCAGGTCACACCTACACAGATCATGCTGCATGTGCAGATTGAATCTCCACTGATTTTTTGCTCTAAAAGAAATGTAGAAAACCGTGACCAAAGACATTTGTGTTATCCTGGAAACACATGAAGTGCTGGCACGACTGCAGGGAAGGAAGGAAGAACAGAACTGGAGTTAAAGGAATAAATATTTGCAATATCATGATCCATATTGTACAGACTCATCCTTTCCCCATATGGTCAGACTCAGGTAAACAAGCCCTGAAAGCTGCAGTAAGTTTGGTTCAAATTCAACTGTTCTTAAATCCAGAATTTTGTGCCAAATTTCACACGTGTGAAAACACAGTTCAGACAACGCTGTGGCAAGAGTTAATTTTCTATAGCAAGGAGGCCTCTAGAGATTTACTAAAATACTTCAGGTGAGAGAAGCATCTACATGGCATTCAACTGATTTCTTCTCAATTTTGGACAGGAGCTCTCGAGTTCAGAGACCAAGTGATGGAAGTGTCCACCTTAACAGCAACAATGCAAGACCATGGTGGACACAGCTTACCCTCTAATCAACACCTGCTCCCCAGGGGTGATCCAGAGTAACCTGGCTGTTCAGAGGAGCCCCAGCTCCCTCCAGTACAACTGCACCAGCCAGGCCGTTTCACTCCCTGACAGCAGAAACCCACGGCTGCAAGGCTCTGATGGCCCACACTGCAAGCACAGCAGATGTTCTCTTCTTTCCTTCTTCTACTCAACTGCAGCTAATCAGCAGCAGCACCTGCAATAACCTGGGTTTGCTGTTGCCCCTTCAGGGCTAAGGAGAAGAACTTGTAGGACTTTGGGGAGTCATGGTCTGTTCTCAGGTGAAGGAGCTCCAGCCAAGCACTGCCATGAGCTGTTTCCCAGGTCTGCTGTGTGATGGAGGAACCTTCCATCCCCTCGTGGCTGCCAGGCACCCTGGGGCCACCAGCCCCTCACTGCCAGCTCTGCCTGTGCTGGGCATGTCACCTCCTGTGCACACACCTCATAAAACCCCGTAAACCACCAGCATTAGAGTGTGTGTGGGGGGTGCATTGCTACACAGTTATGTCACCGATTCCATCATAAAGTTATTTCAGTGGGTTGTAAGTCAGGTATAAAACCCTCTTCAGGCTGGGAGTTGGCACGTGCACGCACACACAGCCTCATTTCTGGGAAAGGGAGAAGAGATCCTGCTTTACTTCTGAGTTCTGCATGGGGCAGAGGACTTTCCATGGGATATTTTCCTGGGGTGAAGCCACAGAGCTCCTGCAAGGACAGAGGGGGAAAGCAGAGACTGCTGGAGGTGGGACCAAAACCACCCTACACCGCCATTCCAAGCCTCCTCCCTCCTCCCTCCCAGCCCTGGAAATGAAAGGGGAAAGGGGAACTTGCCTGATGTTGACGATGCTCAGTCTAAAACTCTGAGGGCACAGGGACATTTCAGACTGCCCTGCATGTGCTGCAGCCCACACTGCAGCATCCAGGAGGGATTCCTTGGAAGCCTTCAGAGACTCAAACCCATCCTTTCAACAGCTTTGCTCTGAAAGTGTTTGGATGGCTCTGACTTACTGCAAACATCTTTATCCTGCCAGGACTTTACTGCAAAGAGTGCAAATCCCAGTGCTCACAGAGGCCCCTCCTGAGGGGCACTGACATTTCAGCACGAGCGCCGCAAGAAGAAATCACGCAACTGGAAGCTACAGCCGACAGTGCTTGTACAGGATGTTTAGTGGGAAGAGGGGAGGAATTTTTAAGTAGCATAAAGAAAAAAAGGAACCACTTGCTGTCTCTTGAAACCTCACCCAGCTTGAGCCCGCTCATTTTGGGGCTAGAGGCCAATTTTGGGTTCTGCTTTGGGGCTGGAGCCTCCCAGCAGCAGAGAGAGCGGGGCCATAACCAGAGCCCTTCAGATCATCTGCAGCCGAAGGTGTTTGTGCACTTGACCTTTTGTAATGCAGCAATAAGGACATTTTCTTCCCACTTACTTCACAAGCCGACCGAGGCACAGAGCGAGCTCCAAGCAGTCCTGTGCTGGGGTGTTTTGTTCCCTGAATATCCAGCACAACGCTCCACCTCTGTGTCAGTGTTTGTTCCTCTGCCTTGCTGGGGCCAAATCCACGGCTGGCCCACGGGAGGTGAGTCATCTCCCCGGGTGCTGCCACTCCTGCTGCAGCTGCAGCCCTCCCAGATGATCAACATATAGACAGAAGAAACATAAGGAAGGAACTTTAATAACACATTCCCATAGAATCTGGTAATAAAACGAGGGAAAGCGGTTGACAGTAAGGGTATTCTTATTTAATCTGGTGCGGCCATGTTTAGTGACAGTAGTGGTTTGAGCATTGCTATCCATCATCCCAACTAGGAATTATCCCACTCCCTGGTTACACACATCATGTGAACTCAGGGAAATGCAGCAGTCCCATCTTTTCAGGGAACAGGCAGCCCCAGCAGCTCGGGGGCTGTTTCACACTCCACAGTTCTCTCCAGCTCCAAGCACAGGCTGATCCCAACCTAAAAGCTCCTGAAGGATAAATTATGAGGAATAATCATTACAGCAGGAACTCTGATGGCTATCATGAGACAATCATCACACATCTGTATTTGTAAGACACAAGGCACAGCCTGGTGCTTTCCAGCCCCCAGTGCCATGACCTCATGGTGACACACCCCTGGAGCTGAGGGAGCCCGGGGGGGAGGACGCATTTCTGGGCTGGGAGGACACGGAATTGGCAGCTCGTGGCTGCAGTTTACATAAAGCTGCTTGTTTCTTGTAAACAGATTTATTTTCCTTCAGTGGGGGAGGGACCCAGGAGACCCACAGATCAGCAGCATAACAGAGAAGCATCTTCACACGGAGCAGGACAGAGAGCTCCCAGGATGGCTGTTAAAATGAAGAGGTGCAGTGGAGATGGAAGGGCAGATAAGGGCAGGAAATCTTTTGCTGTATGAATGAACTCCCTACTGTTTGTGTTGTGGAAGTTCCAGGGATGCTGCTCTGGGGCTGGGTTCCTGCTGGGCTAGTAATCCTTCCCGAGCAGAGGTGGAGCCTCATTGCTCACTCCTGGGTCTGTCTGTCACTGGTTGCTCCTTAAAAGCTGCAGCTCTGGCCCAACCCTCTGCCTTCTGAGCAACAGCAGCAAGATTCAAGTGGTCCCTGCAATTTTAACCAGCTGATTAAATCAGCTCCATCTCATCTCTTTGTGTTGGTATTGGAACAGTGTAACCAGGGCCACAGTGCTCAGGACAGGCTCCAAAATCTGCTGGGAACATACAGCAATATTTAGGTAGTTTTTGACACTTACTTCCTTTTTTTTTTTTTATGCTGTTCCTGTCACCTGTGCTGGGTGAGCCAGGCTGTGGATGCCCTTTGAGCAGGGATGAATTTCTGTGACCAGGAGGTGCCAAACTGTTTAGGGTCACTGGTGTCCTCTGCCTGCCCTGCATTTCACAGCCACAAACCACTTCTACCTCTTACTTCTTCTCCCTGATACCTCTGCCACTAAATCAGCTCCTTGACCCTCTTGTCTCTCATCTCCTCTAGAAGTTGCAGGATCTTCTGTTCCCTTCCTGAGGAAAGCACTGTGGACTCATTTTCCTTCTCTGATCTTCACACCTGAGGAAACATCAGAGTGGAACAAGTAATTTATATCGAGATAAATCAGGAGAGTACTTAGTTATTGGGTTTTTATTCATTCCTGGTTTTCCTCCTCTTCCTTCTCCAGCAGCTGAGGGAGTCCTTTCTCCATGCAAAGCTCCTGTGAGGTCCTGAGAGAGGAAAGGAGATCCCTCAGCTGGGTTCCAGCATGTCTGATCCTCCTCCTCTCATGGCAAATCTGCTCACCATGGCTACTTGACTACAGGTGTTGGGAGTGTTGGGGAATCTGGTGAGGAGGAAGCCCCTCTGACACCATGGAGGAAGAGCAAACAGAAGAGAAATTGCCTTTTGGGGGGGGGGGGGGGGAAATCCAAGTTGTCCAGAGACTCCTCATCCCTGGATGGGGTTGGAGCAACCCAGTCTAGTGGAAAGTGTCCCTGCCCAGGGCAGGGGGTGGAACAAAATGGGTTTTAGGACCATCAAGTCCAACCATCAACCCAGCACCACCACCCTGTTCACCACTAAACCGTGTCCCCAGGTGCCACGTCCAAAGGTTTTTTTGAGCATTTCCAGGGATGGTGACTCCACCACTGCTTTGGGCTGCCTGTTTTAGTGCTTTATGATTTTTTTCCATGAAGAAATTTTCCCCAGTATCCAATCTAAACCTCCCCTAAACCTCCCCAAGCTGAAGCCGTTTCCTCTTGTTCTGTCACTTGTTCCCTGTGAGAAGAGCCTGACCCCCAGCTCCCTCCAGCCTTCTTTCAGGCAGTTGTAGAGAGCAAGATCCCCCAAGCCTCCTCTTCTCTGGGCTGAACACCCCCAGTTTGTTTGATTTGATTCTGAGGAACCAACAAATGTGTTTCATGCCTTGTTGAACGATGCCCTGGGATGCCCAGCACCCTGGGTGGCCACTCTGAGCCAGTAAAAACCAGCAAACAAACAAAACAAGCCCAGCACCTCAGCCTGGTGAGTGGAACCCACTGCAGACCCCAGTGGCACTGGAGTTTGGCTGGGAAAGCCTCTGGAGCTCCCCATGTAGGAGTTATTTTGCAGCTGAAATAACAGCTGGCCTGCATGAGCTGCATCTTCACAGTGGGCACGTTTTTCCTCCTACTGCTTCCAAACAAAAATCAAACATAAATAGGGAGAAATTACCCCATCTCTACTAATGGATGGCAGCATGAGAACATCAGCAATGTTTTAAGGGAAAATCTCTCTGGTGCAATGAATTACACTATTCCTGGAGTGGAGCAAGGACCTTTGTGCTTGAAAAAACTCCTTTTTCAGTAAATTCATGAGCTATGGGAACAAGCAGCCCTTTTTTCTTTTTTAACCTTACTTAGTTTTCCATTTGGCCTTCTATACCTTTTTATTACCCAATATACTGTTAAATTATGTAAGAACCTGCTTCAAAACACTTAAATGAATCATTCAGTCAGCAAGAAGACACGAGACTGAAGTGTCAGTTTATTGTACAAGTGAGGTGCTGGCTGCCAGGGGAGGAGAAAGCAAGAGAAACCCGAATGAATCTAGATTAATTCCCTACAAATTTACTGGGTTTAGATCTACTGCAAGGAAGGTCATGGACTGATGAGGAAGGAAAGGTGTGGGTTTTGGAGAAGAGATCCCACATTGATGTTTATTAAGTCCTCCCTCCCTGGTAACCAATGTCAAGCCTTACCCTTTTCCCAAGATGGAATCACCCCAGTTATTAAAGACTTAAAGACAGAGGGATAGTGATTACCCTTTACAATTCCCCTATATGGCCTGTCTGTAAACCTGATGGCAACTGGAGATTAGCTGTTGACTACTGGCATCTCAATGCACACACAGGACCCCTCACAGCAGCAGTCCCAAATACAGCAGAGCTGATGGCTGCCATTCAGGAACAAGCCCATCAGACAATGGCCACAAGAGACATCAAGGACATGTTTTTTATGGTTCCCCTACAGGAACAGGATCAAGAACACTTTGCTTTCACGTGGGAGGGCCAGCAATACACTTTCACTCGCCTCCCACAAGGCTTCAAACACTCACCCACAACAGCACAAGAACCGTCACTCATCCCTCCTGCACCAGGAGTAAAAGTGTACCAGTATATTGCTGACATCTTGGCAGCAGGAGGCAAAATGGCACAGCACAGACATGCACTATTGAACACCTTGAATCCTTCGATTTGCACATTCCCCCTGAAAAGCTGCAACCTCCTTCTCATGAGGTAAAATTCTCAGGGATTTGGTGGAAGGCAGGGATGGTCTGCATTCCCCCAGACACACCTGCCTAGACCAGCTTAAAACACCTGAAAACAAACAGGGCTTACAACAAGCTTTAGGCTTACTGATCTATTGGAAAAAAAACCCCACATCCTTGACTTCTCAACAATTGCCCGACCTTTACATAACTTGTTGAGGAAAAGAGCAAAGTGGGATTGGACTCCCCTTCACCGTGAAGCCAGTACAACTCCTGATCTTCAAAGCCAACACATGCCCCTCACCTGGCCCTATCCATACAAACTGAGTGGGGATTTGCAAGCTCTGGACTGTCCATCCACTTGTCAGATTGGTGGAAGCTGAAGCTTTCCCCGGAGCAACTGGTGCAAGCACGCTGGCAGCTCTTAAGAGGTGATTCAGCTCTATCCCAACGCCCTTATCTACCCAACCAGGCAACAGGTCCCATTCCACAGCTGCCATAGTCCAGGAGTGGGGCAGAAATGAAGGAATGCAGTGGGTATTCCACATACCTTATTATCCTCAGGCAAATGGCACAGTGGAACAAACACATGGCCTGCTGCAACACTTTTTAAAGCCTCTGAAATCCCACAGGACTGGGTGACTGTGGGACACTATAAGACTGGTGAACACTCAGTGGGGAAGAAATGGCTGTCCTGGACTCACAGCTTTTTATCCACAGCCTCCCTCCTTAATACCAGCTGCACCAAAACCTGGAGGTAATGGAAATCCCTCCCTCCTTTCCAGTTGTGGGATTGCCTACAGCTGGAGCTGTACCAATGGTACTGACTGCTCCCCTAAATGCACTCAGCTGGAGAGTACAGGACGTTTATAACAAAGAACATCGAATCAGCACAAGGTGGATCATCCCTGCATTTTAATAGTGGCCAAACAGGCAGGTGATTACCCATATCACTGTGTGTGGTATGTTGGTTGTGTCCTGAAATAAATATAACCCTTTTATCTCAGATTAGATCCCCCCTATCCAGCCATTAAGGGAAGCACAGGCAAATTCAGCCCGGAAGGTATAACCTTCAGAGGGTACAGCAGTGTCCAAACATGCACCTTTAATCCTTGGGACCCATTACTTGACCCACTGCACGCCCCTGATTACTTTGAAGGTGATTGTACAGCAATTTTCAATCCTTCCTGGTGTGTATAACTCCCTAACACAACTAATGTTGTCCCAATCGATCGAGCAAATGTAACATGGGCATGGTCAATACAAGCATTAAGTCAATCCAAATTTACTGAACCCAAATGTACTGCACCCCCTGTACAAGATAGCCCACCATTCCAATGTTTGAAGGTTATAACTTGTCAGGAAGGACCAGGAGATCCCCCAGAAACATGGTTCCTATTTCGAGTCTGAACCCTAATAAGGGACATGTGCATGTGTTGGGGTTACCTCTCAAAAGGTTGGAAAAATCAAGATGGAAGTAGTACCATCACCCACAAGAACTCTAACACCACTATGGAGTCCCCATACCCATTATCCCCTTCATGGTACCCCAATTAATATTGAACCAAAAATTACCATCCTCACCCGTAGGGATAAGACTGATTGTAAAACAGGAAATTACACAGCTCCTCTCAGGGTGGCTTGGGGATGCTCTAATGGAAAATTTTATTCCTGTTTGTCATCAGAGCAGCATGCTGCACTTAGATGTGAGCCTGGGATCCCTTCTCTGTGTCCCAGACATGTTTTTTACCTTTACCCACATGTCCAATCGGCGTTCCCAGCGCAGCATCCCTGACTCAAAACCAACCCAAGGCCAGACTGGGCCATTAAAGGTCTTGGTTTTCCAGATTACTACACAGTGGGGCAGAAAGTAGCCCTATTCTTCCAGTCTGTCTGTATCCCCTCCATTTCCCTAAAAAGGCTCCAGTTTGTATTGGAAAACATCACCTGGCAATTGAGTGTGCTAAGCAACTGGATGCAATGTGTTTTGGGGAACTAAACACACAGGTCCAGCAGACTACCTGAATGACTCTACAAAACAGATTAGCCTCAGACATGTTTTTATTATTAAAGAAACAGGGAGCGTGTGGTATGCTAAATTTATCAGAAACAGAATGCTATACAAGCATTCATAATGCCTCAACCACCACTGAGGAGGCACGAACTATAATTCTGTTTTCTCTCTCTGTCACCATCAGTGAGGAGGGCTGTGTTGATATTCACCGGTCAACATAAAAGCACCGGGTGGAATGGCAGAGATTGCTCCATCTCTAACTCGCTACTTTGTTCTTACATTGACCAGGCAATAAACAATTGGTAATAAGTCGCTGTGACGAGGTGTGAGGGGCGTTAATGGGGCAAGTAAGAGCCTTGGGCAAGGCTTCTTCGAAGCCGTGTGAAGTTGCATAAGCGGCAATCAGCCACTTGACACTAACGGAGCTATTTCCATGGCTGAGGGATGTGCCAAGTTCCCCCACCCCATCCCCCCTGGAGCCCAGCGACCGAACCAAATAGCAGGCACCCACTGTAGCTCCTTGCAGGGCGGTCTCCATCGACCCAGGGGACACACTGCACTGCTCGCTGAACCCCTGGAGCGTCTCCAACAGAAAGCTGTTACATTTTCCCGCCCTGGCAGAGCCAGCCCGCCCGGATCCCTGCACACCTTGTCCCACCGGCAGGGTGGAAGGAGAGCCCCGAGCCGAGCTGGCAGGGAGCGCCCGCCACGGCAATTCAGGGCAGTGCCAGCGCTGCCCGAGGGTCCGGTCCAGGCCGGGCGGTGTTGCCCAGGGTCCTGTGCTGGCTGCTGGCCCCACTCCTCTCTCCCTCCTGCTCGTGTCCCACTGCCGGCATCTCCTGTTTTGGTTCCAGTACCACCTCCTTCCCCCCGGCGTCCTTCGCTGGCTGCCTGGGGCTGACTGCACCCGGTTCTCTCACATTGGTGGGGGTACATTTTTTTTGCACGTTCCCTTTCGTAAACTTTCCTTTTCCTTATCTCTCCCTCTTCTCCCCGCAGCCCCCGCTGCTTTCCCCCTTTTACTTATTGTTACAAACAAAGCGAGTTGTCTGTTTGAGACATAACACTTGGACTTGTGTGCCGTGATCTCGCCTTCGAAGTCATCATCGACAAGAACCGCGTTGCAGCTCCTGACCGGACTGTAACATCCATGAATCTTCTCTCACTAGGACATTCTCCCAAATAAGAAGGAATGGGGCCTCGGTGACCTAAAGGTCTGTCCACAGCACCAGAAGGACCTGGACAGGTGGGTTGCAGAAGCCTCGCAGGGAGAACAGGCAGGCAGGTTGCTGGTGGGACAGGGCTGGGGCGAAGGAAAATCCCTGGTGGGAAGGAGACAACAGAGCCTCTGGTATTTTGAAACGCAGCTACAGTTTTCCTGCGCAATCTGTGAGTCACCAGTGGTAGACTGTGAAATTCCTGACGTCCAGCTCAGGGTGCAGCTCAGGGAGGAGAGATGCTGGAGTCAGCCGGTGTCCCCCAGGCCAGAGCTGTGGGATCCCACCCCCCAAACACAACCTCAGAAGGCTGTTCAGGGGATGTCCTCGCTCAGGGGATGCTGCAGAGGTGGCTGCACAGGGAGGCAAACCTCGGTGGGGGGGAGGGAGGCAGGAGAGCTGAGAGACAGAGTTTGGCCTCAGCTGCCACGTGTGCTGAGCCAGTCCGAGCGGGCTCCCCGGGAGAGGCCCAGCATGGGGGAGGCAGGGACAGCCCTGCCCAGCAGCAGAACCCTCAGCACAGTTCTCTGGCCAAGGACTAACTGGCCGCTCCCCAGCAGCCAGACTGGGAATATTCTGTGGCTACGACCAGATATTTAAGAAGCTGTTTGAGGGGGAAATCAAAAATGTACCATTTTCTCTCTAACCACCACTGTGCCCACCATGCAGTGCTTGCGCGCGTCCTGGGGGGACAGAACCCTCCTGACGCTCGGGGGGGGGGTTCATCCTGTGTTCCTGCCTTGCCAACCACATCTGTGGGAGCAATTGGGAGCGTTAGCCCGTCCTGGGCACCCCTGCTAAGCTGACAGCACGTTGGGGACAGACAGGACGTTCTCTGTTTCCCTCAGTGTGGGTGCCTGGAGGCTCCCAGCCCTGGGGACTGGCTGTGCCACCAAAGCCAACCCAGAAGGCCGGGAGGAGAGCCCGGGGGGAGCGGAGCTGCTTGAGCAGTCGCTCCTTTGCGGGACACGCACACAACCCATCCCTGCAGCAAGCAGTGCCAGCCCTGACCCTCCCTGCCCCAGGACAGCTCCCACAGCCCAAGGGGAGCAGGAGGCAGCCACAAATGTCACAGGTTCAATCCCTGTATGGGCCACTCACTTAAGAGTTGGACTCGATGGTCCTTGTGAGTCCTTTCCAACTTAGAATATTCTGTGACTCTGTCAAGGAAGGCAAGTGCTCACACCTTTATCAGATGCAAGATAACAGAAACTTAAGAACTGCCACATATTGTTCAAAGATTATACTGAGAGTAAAAATTAAGATTCTGCCTCCTGCTGTTCTCCATATCTCTCACCAGTCACTCCAAGGTGGAAGTGGTGATAACATGGATAACCTGCCTGTAGGTCCCCACTCTTGCAGAACTCACCTCATGGCAAAACTGCATTGTGGAGATAGGGGATAGAGCAGAAGAGCAAAAGAAAAAGGCACCTTCACGAGCATTTTCCCCACTCAGTCCATTTGGAGCAGAGAAGAAATGTTTCCCAGGGTGTTTGTGTTGTGTTTTTTCCTAGACGAGCTCCAGGAGCCTGCTGAGGGCCGGGCGATGCTCCTGCACCACCTCTCACCCTCCTCGGTCACAGCTGAGGAGGGCTGGGAGGATGGTCAGTGTGACCTTGTCCCTGTCCCCCCTACTGTTGGAAATGGGACCTGCACTGATACAGATGAATTGAGGAAGAATAGAGAGAAGGAAACCAACTTCGATGTGTGGAAAGTACAGAGAAATCACCCCAGAACTGGACTTTAAGTGTGCCTCAAGGACTTTTGTGTAGTAGCTTGTATTCTTCATTTAAACCTAATATTAGGTTGACCATCCCCCATTTTCCCTTCTTCTGCCCCCCTAGCCGGTAAGCCCTGTCAGGCTTGGCAACACTTCCCTATTGGTTGGTTTACCCCGAGGTACCATCCAATCATGTTATCCCAAGTTCTCTCCTCCCCAGTTGACACCCACATGTTTATTCATTATCCTTTACCCTATCAAATGTAGCGGATTTGCATGCTCCGCCTAGTCACCCCCTCTTTTCCAGACTGTTCTTCCCCAGGGGGTATAAAAAGCCCCCCATTTTGTTAATAAGGTGGATCAGCCTTGGCTTTCTAGGTGTTCACTTCGTCTCCGTGTCTTCTTTGCGGGCGCGGCGCAGGTGAACCTAACCTCAAAGCTTTTGCTGCTGCTAGCTACAACTCACAAAGCAGGCAAGAACCCCCGTCGCTGGTCTGTTCCCCTCCCGAGAACAAGACTGCGACACCCTACCCTGATGCCCCCCAAATGGCAGGCTGGCTGCTGCCCCCGTGGTGCTGAGCCTTGCCAGCTTTGGGCCCTGCTGGGGAGCAGAGTCCCTGTGTGCCACCCGCAGCTGGGCCTCAGACACCTCCTCTCTCCACAGGCCCCGCTCTGCCCCTGCTCCAGACCAGCCAGACACCTCGGGCAGGAAGGAGTGAAGCTCTCACCGTTTAACTTCCCACCCTAGCCCAGATTTGTTGCCACCACTGCAGCACCTGCTTTATGATGTGAAGGTCCAACTGCCACCAAAAATATCCTCTCTGCCCCTAAACCCACTGATCCCACCCTCTGGCATGTACAGAAGTTCTTTTGTGCCCTCCCCTTTTGTCCAAATAAAGAGAGATTCAGCATCCCTGGAGTGTCGAGCTGTCCCACCAGCAAAGCCCCAAGGCCCCAGCCCTGGCTGAGCTCCATGCCCGGGCACAGCCGTGGATGCCCACGGTGTGGGCAGGCAGGAGCCAGGCTGGGGCTCCTGTGACCAGCAGCGGGGCCCCGAGGGGCTGGGGGAGCCCGTGGGGAGGGTCCTTGGGCTGAGGGCACCTTTACTGCAGTGGCACCTTCTGGGCCTGGGCCTCCTCAAATAGGATGCCCAGGAAAAGAGGGAAGTCATCGAGAGCATCTGTAGGGACGTTGTAATGTCAGCAGGCAGAACAAGGGGTCTCCTTGTCACCTCTGGTGCTGAGCCCTTGTTCAGATGCTCTCTGAACGAGGCTTTGACTCCCTGGGGAGTAACTCAGCTGTGATCACCCATAAGAAGTGGTGGGGGCTGCAGTCCCTTATGAGGCACCCAGAGATATTTTAGGGTCTCTCCTGAGGGGTGCCGAGGGATGAGGTCCTGTGTAAGACTTGCAGGGAGCTGAGGACTGTCAGCAGGAACACAGTCAGGGGGTTGGATTTTCCTCTAAGGCGGGCAGGGGGTTTGGGGTCCTTCATAAGCCGTGCAGGGAGCTGCGGCCCCTCAGGAGGTTCTCAGGGGGTCTGGGGCCTCTCCTGTGCTGGGCAGGTGCTTGGGGAGCCCCGTAAGGTTGGCAGAGGGCCGAGTGGGCTCAGCCCGGGCTCTCTGCGCTGGGGGCAAAGCGGGGCCCTTCCCGGGGGCGTCCGGCCGGGCCAGGGACCCGCGTGGCGAAGGGGCCGCGGGGCAGCCTGACGAGCCGGGGGACACAACAAGGGGAGTGGAAACAAAAATTGCTCCCACAAATAAAGAGCTGCATGTTCACTGTTGGTGTTTAATACATCCCTTTCCCTGCAGTAGAGCTTGTTCTCTCTTTCCAAGGCTGGTGTTTCTCCGTTCCAGTCACTGGAAGCCCATGGCTGCCGGAATGCAAATGCCATTGCAACTGTCAAGGGAACTGGGAGCCTAAATTGCAACAGAGGCACAGCCAGCCTTTTTCCTTGAATCTCGTGGAAGTCCAGTGTGCAATGGATTCATTGCTTGCTGGTGTTGGCCAAGCCTTGTGCTGGAACAAAGGTGCCAGCACTTGGATGGAGCAGGCAGGGACGGATCCCGGGCCCACGGTGCTGGTGTTTCTGCAGCTGCCCTGATTGCCTGCCCTGGGTTGTTTCAGGAATTGACATTGCAGGTAGAGCCATGAAACGTCTCCCTTGTGCAGTGTCACATAAACCAGTTCTGATGAAAACAAGTGGATTGGACAGAGCTGGGGGGGGGGATGTGCTCCCCTCGTGGGAGAGCAGCTCCTGAGATCTGTCCTCACAATCCCACCCAGGCAGTGAGGTCACAGCAGGGCTGTGAGGTCACAGAGCCCCGTGGTCCCACAGCACCACAATGACCAACCACTCGGTCCCCGACTACAACTGTTGCGGCAGCAGCGGCGGCGGCAGCGGTGTCAGAGTTGGTGGCGTTTGGAGAGTGATTGCTGGACAGTGATTGCTGGACAGTGATTGCTGGACAGAGTTTTCTGGACAGTGATTTCTTTACAGCGATTACTGGACAGTGATTACTGGACAGAGTTTTCTGGACAGTGATTACTGGACAGTGATTACTGGACAGTGATTGCTGGACAGAGTTTTCTGGACAGTGATTACTGGACAGTGATTACTGGACAGTAATTACTGGACAGAGTTTTCTGGACAGATTTTATACAATAGCGGTGTCAGGACAGCGGTGTCAGGACAGAGGGGGCAGCAGTAGCTGCGGGACGGTGTGAGGGCGAGGGGCCATGGCCCTTGCTCTCCGCCTCTCCCTCCTCCTCCTCCTGGCAGTGGCCCTGCACGCCAGGGCTGCCCAGGCTGCTCCGGTGCCAGCGCGGGGAGCAGGTGAGCCGGCGGCCTGGGGCACCTTTCCCGGCCCAGCGGGCTCTTCTCCCCGGGAAGCCTCGGGGATGGTTTTCCCCAGGGCTTTAGCCAGGGGTTCCTGGGGGCGGGAGAGAGCCCCGAGGGGCCCTTGGCTGCTCCAGCCGCTCCTCCAGGGATGTTGCACAGGGATGGGAAGAGTGTGCAGAGCGGCCAGGAGCCAGCCCAGAGCTGCCCAGGCCCCTCTGCAGCTCTGGCCATGTCCATTGACATCTGGCCCCCACAGTGCTCCCCGACCCCCCTGCAGTGCCACGGTTCTCTGAGGCAGAAGGGGATCCCAGCATGCAGTGGAAATGGTTCCCATCTCTTTGCTTCTAGGTCTGGGTGCTGGGAATTCTTTTTCAGCATTTTGGCAAGAAGATGGCTTGGAGTCCTTGGGGTCACCTGCAGGTATTTCTCAGTGTGTGCTCAAAGAAATCATTGACAACATGGCAAGAGCCAGCTGACAGAAGCTTCTCTGGCTGTTGAGTTACAGGGGTGTCTTCAGGGAGGACTCTTCCAGATCCTGGGCTGGTTGATCCAAACAAGTTAAACTCACGTGGCAGGGGTGAGTAGTCTGTTCCTGCTGAGCTCACAGGCTGAGCTTTGGTTTTCTCTAATCCGTTCATGTCAAATGGAACAACTTCTCATTCAGGTCCTCCAACAGGCAAGAACCAACGTCCAGGTGAAAAGAAATCCCAGGAACCATCAGAGGCCATGAGGGAAATGCTAAAGGAACTGGAGAGACAGCGAGGTGGGAGTGTTTCCCTCATCCTGGGCCGTGAGACTCATCAGTGGGGGCTTTAGATGCTCTGTGGACACGCAGGGGCTGCACAGCGGGAAGGGATCCATCGCAGCCTCGCTGCCCCGCTGCTGCTTTCACGCCTTGCGGGGCTGTTTCCCCGCCTGGCCTGGCTGCAGCTTCTCCCCAGCCTGTGCAGGAAGGCCTTGAGCATCCCCTGACCCTGTGCCCAAAATGCGCCACGGGCCCTGCAGAGCAGGAGATCCCCTGCAATTGCCTGGTCTCCCGGCAGCTCCGGTGTGGCGGCTGTTTGGAGGAGGGAGTGCCCTGACCCAGCCCCAAAAGCCCGGCTGTTTTCCTGGACCTTTGCCATGACATTTTTAAGCATAGGCTCCTGAAAATTCTACCTCCCTTATGGAGAACAGCTCCATCTGATCCAGCTGTCCCTCTTGCTTCCCCCAGATTTGGACCAAGAGGCTCTGTGGAAGGCAGCATTCCCCAAAGGAAGCAGTGGCTCCGTGCCAGGCTCTGCTGACGGAAGGGAGGCGATGCCAGGCACGGGCACACGGGGTAATTGCTGTGGCGTGGTCAGCCGGTGTGGGCCATGGGGGTGGCTGTGGCAGCAGCTCTTCCCCAGTGCCCGCTCGTGCCCGTCACGGTATGAATTTAGTAAGGGTTTGCTCTGTGTGTGGAAGAGAGCCCTGAGGGACCTTGGCTTGCCCAGCTTCTCCTCCAGGGATGTTTCAGTGTGTGCAGAGTGTGGAGAGCAGCCAGGAGCCAGCCCAGAGCTGCCCAGGCCCCTCTGCAGCTCTGGCCATGTCCATTGACATCTGGCCCCCACAGTGCTCCCCGACCCCCCTGCAGTGCCACAGTTCTCTGAGGCAGAAGGGGATCCCAGCACACAATGGAAATGGTTCCCATCTCTGTTTGCTTCCAGATGGGGAGAATGACTTGGATTATCTGGAAGTCCTGGTGAATGATGCACTAAATTCCCTTGGGCAACCTGGAGGCAAGTTCTCAGTGTCCCTTTCCTGACAGAATAATCCCTGTCAGTGTGGCAAGAGCTCATTCAGGTGCCCTTTTCCTTAAGAGCCTCTCGAGGTTGCTGCATTGTGGCAATCTTGGCCTGCTCCGTTCTCAGGCCCAAGAGGGATCCCACAGGATCCCTGTCCGTGGGAGCAGGAAGGAGCATTTAGCTTTTAATGTCCTTTCCATGGCAATGCCAGTTGTTCCCTCCGTGGCCGCTGTGCAGACACAGAAGGGCAGAGAGGGAAGGGGTCGGGCCCAGGGCTGTGCCCGGGGCTGTGCCTGGCGCGGCTCCTTTGCCGGCCCCTGGGAGCCTGAGGTGCTCCCGCTGCGGCTGCCGAGCCACGGCCCTCGCTGGGGCTGAGTTGAGAGCTGGGGCAGCTCCAGGGAGTCCCTTGTGCCCTGACAGCTCTGCCTGGGGCTCATTGGTGCCGGTGTGTAGATCACCAGAGATGACAGAAGCTTCTCTGGCTGTTGATTTACAGGGGTGTCTGGTGGAAGGACTTTTCCAGCTACTGAGCTGATTCCTTTTTGGAAGCCCAACTCACATGGCAGGGGTGAGTAGCCTGTCCCTGCTGAGCTCACAGGCTGAGCTCTGGTTTTCTCTAATCTGTTCATGTCAAGTGGAACTGCTTCCCATTCAGGTCCTCCAAAAGGAAAGAGGCAACCTGAAGAAGACAAAAATTTCCTTGACTCAAATGAAGTCCTGAGAGAAATTTTGAAGGAACTGCTGAAAGGCCAAGGTGGGGATGTTTCTCTCAGCGTGAGCTGTGAGGCTCATCAGCCAGGGGCTTTAGATCAGTCACATCTGATCCAGTTACCCCTCTTGCTTCCCCCAGGGATGGACCAAGAGGCTCTGTGGAAGGCGCCATTCCCCAAAGGAAGCAGTGGCTCCGTGCCAGGCTCTGCTGACGGAAGGGAGGCGATGCCAGGCACGGGCACACGGGGTAATTGCTGTGGCGTGGTCAGCCGGTGTGGGCCATGGGGGTGGCTGTGGCAGCAGCTCTTCCCCAGTGCCCGCTCGTGCCCGGCACGGCAGCAGCCAAAGCTGAAAGCACGACGGGTTCGCAGCATCTGGAGCACGTTCTGCAGCCCCTGGAAACGGGACTCTGGCCCCAAGGTCACTCCCGCTGCAGCTGCTCCCGGAGCTGGCCCTGAGTCTCGAGGGGCCCAAGGCACCAGAGCAGCCCAGAGCAGGATCCCTCCCATGAGCCGAGGGCCAGAGCCATCCCTGGCTCCCACACCGGGCAGGGGCTCCCGTGTCTCCTGAGAGGGTCTGATTCTGTCCCCTTGGGCTGTGGGAGCTCTCCCAGGATAGGGAGGGATGGTTTTGGCACTGCCTGCTGCAGTCTTCCCCAGGGCTCTAGCCAGGGATTACTGCCTGTGGGAGAGAGCCCCAGGGGGCCCTTGGCTGGTCCAAGATCCTCCAGGGATCTTGTAGAGGACCTGGAAAGAGTGTGCAGAGCGGCCAGGAGCCAGCCCAGAGCTGCCCAGGCCCCTCTGCAGCTCTGGCCATGTCCATTGACATCTGGCCCCCACAGTGCTCCCCGACCCCCCTGCAGTGCCACAGTTCTCTGAGGCAGAAGGGGATCCCAGCACACAATGGAAATGGTTCCCATCTCTGTTTGCTTCTAGATGAGGGTGCTGGAAATGCTTCTCCATTAGATTGGCTGAGTAAAGTTTTGGAGCCCTTGGGGCCTCCTGCAAGTAAGTTCTCAATGTGTGCTCAAAGAATAATCATTGACAAGATGGCAAGAGCCAGGTGACAGAAATCTTCTCTGGCTGTTGTGCTGCAGGGGTGTCTGCAGGGACGACTTTTCCAGCTCCTAATCTGGTTGCTCAACACAAAGCCGGCTCCCATCGTAGGGGTGAGTAGCCTGTCCCTGCTGAGCTCTCAGGCTGAGCTCTGCTTTTCTCTACTCCATTCACGTCAAATGGAACTGCTTCCCATTCAGGTCCTCCAACAGGCAAGACCAAAGTGAAAGATGGAAAGAAATCTCAGGAGCCATCAGAGGCCATGAGAGAATTGCTGAAGGAAATGCTGCAGGGAGGGCCAGGTGGGTGTGTTTCCCTCAGGCTGAGCCGTGAGACTCATCAGTGGGGGCTTTAGATGCTCTGTGGACACGCAGGGGCTGCACAGTGGGAAGGGATCCATCGCAGCCTCGCTGCCCCGCTGCTGCTTTCACGCCTTGCGGGGCTGTTTCCCCGCCTGGCCTGGCTGCAGCTTCTCCCCAGCCTGTGCAGGAAGGCCTTGAGCATCCCCTGACCCTGTGCCCAAAATGCCCCACGGGCCCTGCAGAGCAGGAGATCCCCTGCAATTGCCTGGTCTCCCGGCAGCTCCGGTGTGGCGGCTGTTTGGAGGAGGGAGTGCCCTGACCCAGCCCCAAAAGCCCAGCCTGGGTCATTTCCATGTCATTTCTAAGCATTGCCTCCTGAAGATGCCACCTCCCTTATGGAGAACAGCTCCATCTGATCCAGCTGTCCCTCTTGCTTCCCCCAGAGATGGACCAAGAGGCTCTGTGGAAGGCAGCATTCCCCAAAGGAAGTAGCGGCTCCGTGCCAGGCTCTGCTGACGGAAGGGAGGCGATGCCAGGCACGGGCACACGGGGTAATTGCTGTGGCGTGGACAGCCGGTGTGGGCCATGGGGGTGGCTGTGGCAGCAGCTCTTGCAGCTCTGGCCATGTCCATTGACATCTGGCCCCCACAGTGCTCCCCGACCCCCCTGCAGTGCCACAGTTCTCTGAGGCAGAAGGGGATCCCAGCACACAATGGAAATGGTTCCCATCTCTGCTTCTAGATGACATGGATTATCTCAAAATTCTTGTGGATGATGCTTTGAATTTCCTGGAGAATCCTGGAGGCAAGTTCTCAGTGTCCCTTTCCTGACAGAATAATCCCTGTCGGTGTGGCAAGAGCTCATTCAGGTGCCCTTTTCCTTAAGAGCCTCTCGAGGTTGCTGCATTGTGGCAATCTTGGCCTGCTCCGTTCTCAGGCCCAAGAGGGATCCCACAGGATCCCTGTCCGTGGGAGCAGGAAGGAGCATTTAGCTTTTAATGTCCTTTCCATGGCAATGCCAGTTGTTCCCTCCGTGGCCGCTGTGCAGACACAGAAGGGCAGAGAGGGAAGGGGTCGGGCCCAGGGCTGTGCCCGGGGCTGTGCCTGGCGCGGCTCCTTTGCCGGCCCCTGGGAGCCTGAGGTGCTCCCGCTGCGGCTGCCGAGCCACGGCCCTCGCTGGGGCTGAGTTGAGAGCTGGGGCAGCTCCAGGGAGTCCCTTGTGCCCTGACAGCTCTGCCTGGGGCTCCTTTGGTCCCAGCCAGGGGCCACTGCAGGCCCGTGGGAGCTCTGCCCCTGCTCCTGAGGGGAGGGCAGAGATGAGGGCCCTGCAGGGATCCCGTGGCCGAGTTGCACTCCCTGCCCCTGCGGCTGAGGGAGAGTCTGCAGCTGTGTCAGGGAGCTCTTCTGTCCTGCCCTTCTTTGCAGCCGAGCCTGTGGCTGATGGGGATCAGGAACCTGGCGTGGGGCCCAGGGCTGAGCCTCTGGAAGGTCGTGTGGGTACGTCATGGCTTTTCCCCCTTGGAGAGCTGCCAGCTCAGAGCCCAAAGCTGGGCCAGCCGGGCGCCTCTGCAGGGGCCAGGACAGAGACCTGCCCGTGTGTGCCCTGTGCCCGTGGGATCCCCTCAGCCCTCCTGCGCCTCAGGGCTGCCCGTGCAGATCCCCAGAGATGACAGAAGCTTCTCTGGCTGTTGAGTTACAGAGGTGTCTGCTGGAAGGACTTTTCCAGCTCCTGAACTGATTCCTCTGCACAAGCCCAGCTCACATGGCAGGGGTGAGTAGCCTGTTCCTGCTGAGCTCACAGGTTGAACTCTGGTTTTCTCTAATCTGTTCATGTCAAATAGATTCCCACACAGGTCCTACAACAGCCAAGAACCAAGGTCCAGGAGAGAAAAAATCGTTTAAGTCAAATGAAGTTGTGAAAGAAATTTTGAAGGAACTTCAGAAAGGGCCAGGTGGGTGTGTTTCCCTCAGCCTGAGCCATGAGACTCATCAGCTGTGGCATTGGGGATTGTTTTCCCCAGGGCTTTAGCCAGGGTTTCCTGGGTGTGGGAGAGAGCCCCGAGGGGCCCTTGGCTGCTCCAGCTGCTCCTCCAGGGATGTTGCACAGGGATGGGAAGAGTGTGCAGAGCGGCCAGGAGCCAGCCCAGAGCTGCCCAGGCCCCTCTGCAGCTCTGGCCATGTCCATTGACATCTGGCCCCCACAGTGCTCCCCGACCCCCCTGCAGTGCCACAGTTCTCTGAGGCAGAAGGGGATCCCAGCACACAATGGAAATGGTTCCCATCTCTGTTTGTTTCTAGATGAGGGTGCTGGAAATGCTTTTCCATTAGATTGGCTGCGTGAAGTTTTGGAGCCCTTGGGGCCTCCTTCAGGTAAATTCTCAATTCCCTCTCAAGGAATAATAGTTCTATGTTTTATACACAAAAAACGTGGCAAGTGGCAGGTGTCAGAATCTTCCCTGGCTGTTGAAGTTCCAGATGTGTCTGCAGAGAGGACTTTTCCATCTCCTATTCTGGTTGCTACACAAGAGCCAGAGCCCAGCTCACATGGCAAGGGTGAGTAGTCTGTCCCTGCTGATATCACAGGCTGAGCTCTGGTTTTCTCTAATCCATTCATGACAAATGGAACTACATCCCACACAGGTCCCTCAACAGCCAAGAACGAAGTTAAAGATGGAGAGGAATCCCAGGACCAATCCGAGGCCATGAGAGAATTGCTGAAGGAAATGCTGGAGGGAGGGCATGGTGGGTGTGTTTCCCTCAGGCTGAGCTGTCAGACTCATCAGTGGGGGCTTTAGATGCTCTGTGGACACGCAGGGGCTGCACAGTGGGAAGGGATCCATCGCAGCCTCGCTGCCCCGCTGCTGCTTTCACGCCTTGCGGGGCTGTTTTCCTGGACCTTTACCATGTCTTTTATAAGCACTGCCTCCTGAAGATGCCACTTCCCTTATGGAGAACAGCAATGGAAATGGTTCCCATCTGTGTTTGCTTCTAGATGAGGGTGCTGGGAATGCTTCTCCGTTGGATTGGCTGCGTGAAGTTTTGGAGCCCTTCAGGCCCCCTGCAGGTAAATTGTCCCTCAAAGATTAATCAGTCTAAATTCTAAACCCCATACATGTGGCAAGAGCCAGATGACAGAAGCTTCTGTGGTTGAATTACAGGGGTGTCTGCAGAGAGGACTTTTCCAGCTCCTCTGCTGGTTCCACTCAAGCCCAGCTCACATGGCAAGGGTGAGTTGTCTGTCCCTGCTGAGCTCACAGGCTGAGCTCTGCTTCTCTCTAATCCATTCCTGTCCAATGAAACTGTTTCCCTTTCAGGTCCTCCAAGAGGCAAGAGCCAACCTTCAGGTGAAAAGAAGGACCAGGAGCCATCTGAAGGCATGGGACAAATACTAAATGAGCTGGGGCAGGGACAGGGTGAGTCCCTTTCCCTCAGGCTGAGCCGTGAGACTCCTCAGTGGGGCTTTGGATGCTCTGTGGACACGCAGGGGCTGCACAGTGGGAAGGGCTCCATCGCAGCCTCGCTGCACTGGGGCTCCTGTGTCTCCTGAGAGGGTCTGACTCTGTCCTTTCTGGCTGTGGGAGCTGTCCCGGGGCAGGGGGGATCGGTGCTGGCACTGCCTCCAGGCACCCACACTGAGGGAAACAGAGAACGTCCTGGCCGTCTCCAACGTGCTGTCAGCTTAGCAGGGGTGCCCAGGACGGGCTAACGCTCCCAATTGCTCCCACAGAGGCAGCCGGTGCCACAACACGTGCTCCCAATATCCAGGAGAGCACTGGCAGAGGTTTCTGTCGGGGAACACGCTGTCTGACGGTGATCATGGCAAGCATGTTGGGCGGGCTGCTTGTCATCACCTTGTGCTGTGCTGCAGTCTGGTGCTGGAGGGTGAGAAAAGGGTGAGTTGTTTGTTGCTCTCCCCCTCCAACAGCTTCCTTTGAAGGCAGCTCAGAGCCATGGAACATTCCCAGTCTGGCTGCTGGGGAGCGGCCAGTTAGGCCTTGGCCAGAGAACTCTGCTGAGGGTTCTGCTGCTGGGCAGGGCTGTCACTGCCTCTCCCTGTGTGCCACCCGCAGCTGGGTCTCAGACACCTCCTCTCTCCACAGGCCCCGCTCTGCCCCTGCTCCAGACAAGCCAAAGACCTCCCACCGTAGACCAGATGCATTGCCACCACTGCAGCACCTGCTTTTTGATGCCAAGGTCCAGCTGCCACCAAAAAGATCCTCTCTGCCCCTAAACCCACTGATCCCACCCTCCGGCGTGTACTGAAGTTCTTTTGTGCCCTCCCCTTTAGTTCAAATAAAGAGAGATTCAGCATCCCTGGAGTGTCGAGCTGTCCCACCAGCAAAGCCCCAAGGCCCCAGCCCTGGCTGAGCTCCGTGCCCGGGCACAGCCGTGGATGCCCACGGTGTGGGCAGGCAGGAGCCAGGCTGGGGCTCCTGTGACCAGCAGCGGGGCCCCGAGGGGCTGGGGGAGCCCGTGGGGAGGGTCCTTGGGCTGAGGGCACCTTTACTGCAGTGGCACCTTCTGGGCCTGGGCCTCCTCAATGAGGATGCCCAGGAAAAGAGGGAAGTCATCGAGAGCATCTGTAGGGACATTGTAATGTCAGCAGGCAGAACAAGGGGTCTCCTTGTCACCTCTGGTGCTGAGCCCCTGTTCAGATGCTCTCTGAACGACGCTTTAACTACGTGGTCAGTAACTCAGCTGTGATCACCCTCTGCTTGAAGGGTGCATTGAGAGGGCAGCCAGGGTAACACCCTGGGTCTGACAAATTTGCAGGTAACATTTGCCAGGGTTTTCAGTAATGGCCTGCCTTGGAAAAACAGGGCATGGGACTGGACTGCACTCCATACAGAAATCCTTCATGGAAGGATTCACTGCAGAACAGCTCTAGAGAGCACCGGGGGCAACCACACACTTTATTTCCGACGCCAAAACACTTGTTGTTGCTGGGCTGAGGGTCCCCATATGGCAGGAAGGAATTTGGAGTCTCCCTGAAGGCAAGACTGGTGACCCTCCTGAGGCACCCAGGGATATTTTGGGGGGTCTTCTATGGTGTGCATGTGTGAGGGCCCCCATAAAAGTGTGGGGGGGCTGCAGTCCCTTGTGAGGCACCCAGGGATATTTTGGGGTCTCTCCTAAGGGGTGCAGAGGGCTGAGGTCCTGTGTAAGACTTGCAGGGAGCTGAGGACTGTCAGCAGGAACACAGTCAGGGGGTTGGATTTTCTCTAAGGCGGGCAGGGGGTTTGGGGTCCTTCATAAGCCGTGCAGGGAGCTGCGGCCCCTCAGGAGGTTCTCAGGGGGTCTGGGGCCTCTCCTGTGCTGGGCAGGTGCTTGGGGAGCCCCGTAAGGTTGGCAGAGGGCCGAGTGGGCTCAGCCCGGGCTCTCTGCGCTGGGGGCAAAGCGGGGCCCTTCCCGGGGGCGTCCGGCCGGGCCAGGGACCCGCGTGGCGAAGGGGCCGCGGGGCAGCCTGACGAGCCGGGGGACACAACAAGGGGCCTCCTCGCTCAGCCCTTGGCTGCAGCTTTTCCCCATACGAATTCTGGTGGTAAGAGCCTCCGAAGGAGCCAAGAGCCAGAGCAGCTCACCAAAACTTTGATGGGAACACGAGGCAGACCCCACCGCAGCTCCCCCGCTGAGTGACACGGTTGAGATTATGGGAAAGAACGAGCGGGTTCTTTTAGCAGAACTGCAGATCTCTTCACAGCTGGGTCGTGAGCTGATCTCCGCCCTAAAGCTGATCAGTCCGTGCCCAATGCTGACCAAAGCTGATCTGCTTTCTTGACTCAAAATGGAGGGTTTCTAAGGGAGCAGCTAGGGAAGGTTCAAGAACTGGGGAGGAGCATGGGAGGAGTGTTCATACCAGGGAAAGATGATAGGGTAAGCATCAGGGTGTTACAATCAAGGGGATGGATTACAACTATTGTGTAACTGGGGAGGACCTTGATTGGTTAGGGCAGCTACCCCAGGTAAACTGCCCAATCAGAGAGCTGTCGCCGTGCTCAGGAGAGCAAGGCCATAAACTCAAGAAGAAAGTAACTTCAAATGGTGGCTTCAACCTGATCCTGGGTTTAGCCAGGTTGCAGTTATTGTAGACGCCCATTAGGCAGGTTTCTTTGGCATGGTGGCGTTGGAGGCGACACTGTCCATGTCGTCAGGAGATTCCTCTTTCCCCTGGGTGAACTCTGTCTCGCTCTCCAGCCCATCTCCAAGAGCTGAGATCCCTCCCCTTGGCAGGGCTCGCAGCCCTTTGATCCCCTGCCCGCAGCGCAGGTCCCTCCCCGTTTCCCCAGTGCCGAGGCCCGGGGGGTTACAGCCTTCCCCACACGCCCACACTGTCCCCATTCCACGGCCAGCAGGGGAAGGGTCCCCAGCCTTTCCAAAACGGGGCTTCCTCATTCTTTGCTGCTGCTCGGCCCCCCTGTCTCTGGGCAAACTGCACCTCTCTGTGTCTGACAACTGCGCAGCCCGGCACTTGGCACCTCACTGCAGACTGTGCAAGAACACCGATCCACACCCAATGCAGCCAAACACTCCCTCACAGCCCCGGGCTTGGCCAGGGCACAGCAGGCACTGCGGGGGTACAGCTGAGCCCGGGGCTTCTCACACCAACCGCAGCCTGGCACTGTGAGTTCCGAGGCCACGGCTTAGATGGCAGTGACCATGGCCCACGAGGTGGGAAGGTGTTGAGGGGCAGAGACTTTCAGTGCTTCTCCCCGGCAAGAGTGGCTGATCCCGTTTGTTTTTTTCTTTACAGTAACTGCCCTCAGTTTATTTTTCTGGAGAGCAAATGTCATAACATACCCAGAAGTGGCTTCTTACTCAGTGTTGTCATGGCTGAGATACTCGGACAGACGGGACAATTCAAGCACTTGGATGCCAAGCTGTCTGAAGGCAGCAAAGGATAAAGTGACAGAGGACACTGTTCAGTTCTTAGGGCAGAGAGAGTGGAAACAAAAATTGCTCCCACAAATAAAGAGCTGCATGTTCACTGTTGGTGTTTAATACATCCCTTTCCCTGCAGTAGAGCTTGTTCTCTCTTTCCAAGGCTGGTGTTTCTCCGTTCCAGTCACTGGAAGCCCATGGCTGCCGGAATGCAAATGCCATTGCAACTGTCAAGGGAACTGGGAGCCTAAATTGCAACAGAGGCACAGCCAGCCTTTTTCCTTGAATCTCGTGGAAGTCCAGTGTGCAATGGATTCATTGCTTGCTGGTGTTGGCCAAGCCTTGTGCTGGAACAAAGGTGCCAGCACTTGGATGGAGCAGGCAGGGACGGATCCCGGGCCCACGGTGCTGGCGTTTCTGCAGCTGCCCTGATTGCCTGCCCTGGGTTGTTTCAGGAATTGACATTGCAGGTAGAGCCATGAAACGTCTCCCTTGTGCAGTGTCACATAAACCAGTTCTGATGAAAACAAGTGGATTGGACAGAGCTGGGGGGGGGGATGTGCTCCCCTCGTGGGAGAGCAGCTCCTGAGATCTGTCCTCACAATCCCACCCAGGCAGTGAGGTCACAGCAGGGCTGTGAGGTCACAGAGCCCCGTGGTCCCACAGCACCACAATGACCAACCACTCGGTCCCCGACTACAACTGTTGCGGCAGCAGCGGCGGCGGCAGCGGTGTCAGAGTTGGTGGCGTTTGGAGAGTGATTGCTGGACAGGGATTGCTGGACAGTGATTGCTGGACAGTGATTGCTGGACAGTGATTACTTTACAGCGATTACTGGTCAGAGTTTTCTGGACAGAGTTTTCTGGACAGAGTTTTCTGGACAGATTTTATACAACAGCGGTGTCAGGACAGCGGTGTCAGGACAGAGGGGGCAGCAGTAGCTGCGGGACGGTGTGAGGGCGAGGGGCCATGGCCCTTGCTCTCCGCCTCTCCCTCCTCCTCCTCCTGGCAGTGGCCCTGCACGCCAGGGCTGCCCAGGCTGCTCCGGTGCCAGCGCGGGGAGCAGGTGAGCCGGCGGCCTGGGGCACCTTTCCCGGCCCAGCGGGCTCTTCTCCCCGGGAAGCCTCGGGGATGGTTTTCCCCAGGGCTTTAGCCAGGGGTTCCTGGGGGCGGGAGAGAGCCCCGAGGGGCCCTTGGCTGCTCCAGCCGCTCCTCCAGGGATGTTGCACAGGGTTGGGAAGAGTGTGCAGAGCGGCCAGGAGCCAGCCCAGAGCTGCCCAGGCCCCTCTGCAGCTCTGGCCATGTCCATTGACATCTGGCCCCCACAGTGCTCCCCGACCCCCCTGCAGTGCCACAGTTCTCTGAGGCAGAAGGGGATCCCAGCATGCAGTGGAAATGGTTCCCATCTCTTTGCTTCTAGGTCTGGGTGCTGGGAATTCTTTTTCAGCAGTTTGGCGAGAAGATGGCTTGGAGTCCTTGGGGTCACCTGCAGGTATTTCTCAGTGTGTGCTCAAAGAAATCATTGACAACATGGCAAGAGCCAGGTGATAGAAGCTTCTCTGGCTGTTGAGTTACAGGGGTGTCTTCAGGGAGGACTCTTCCAGATCCTGGGCTGGTTGTTCCACTCAAGTTAAACTCACGTGTCAGGGGTGAGTATCCTGCCCCTTCTGAGCTCTCAGGCTGAGCTCTGGTTTTCTCTAATCCGTTCATGTCAAATGGAACTGTTTCCCATTCAGGTCCTCCAACAGGCAAGAACCAACGTCCAGGTGAAAAGAAATCCCAGGAACCATCAGAGGCCATGAGGGAAATGCTAAAGGAACTGGAGAGACAGCGAGGTGGGTCCTTTCCCTCAGGCTGAGCCGTCAGACTCATCAGTGGGGGCTTTAGATGCTCTGTGGACACGCAGGGGCTGCACAGCGGGAAGGGATCCATCGCAGCCTCGCTGCCCCGCTGCTGCTTTCACGCCTTGTGGGGCTGTTTCCCCGCCTGGCCTGGCTGCAGCTTCTCCCCAGCCTGTGCAGGAAGGCCTTGAGCATCCCCTGACCCTGTGCCCAAAATGCGCCACGGGCCCTGCAGAGCAGGAGATCCCCTGCAATTGCCTGGTCTCCCGGCAGCTCCGGTGTGGCGGCTGTTTGGAGGAGGGAGTGCCCTGACCCAGCCCCAAAAGCCCGGCTGTTTTCCTGGACCTTTGCCATGACATTTTTAAGCATTGGCTCCTGAAAATTCCACCTCCCTTATGGAGAACAGCTCCATCTGATCCAGCTGCACCTCTTGCTTCCCCCAGTGACGGACCAAGAGGCTCTGTGGAAGGCAGCGTTCCCCAAAGGAAGTAGTGGCTCCGTGCCAGGCTCTGCTGACGGAAGGGAGGCGATGCCAGGTACGGGCACACGGGGTAATTGCTGTGGCGTGGTCAGCCGGTGTGGGCCATCGGGGTGCCACAGTTCTCTAAGGCAGAAGGGGATCCCAGCACGCAATGGAAATGGTTCCCATCTCTGTTTGCTTCTAGATGGGGAGAATGACTTGGATTATCTGGAAGTCCTGGTGAAGGATGCACTGAATTCCCTTGGGCAACCTGGAGGCAAGTTCTCAGTGTCCCTTTCCTAACAGAATAATCCCTGTCAGTGTGGCAAGAGCTCATTCAGGTGCCCTTTTCCTTAGGAGCCTCTCGAGGTTGCTGCATTGTGGCAATCTTGGCCTGCTCCGTTCTCAGGCCCAAGAGGGATCCCACAGGATCCCTGTCCGTGGGAGCAGGAAGGAGCATTTAGCTTTTAATGTCCTTTCCATGGCAATGCCAGTTGTTCCCTCCGTGGCCGCTGTGCAGACACAGAAGGGCAGAGAGGGAAGGGGTCGGGCCCAGGGCTGTGCCCGGGGCTGTGCCTGGCGCGGCTCCTTTGCCGGCCCCTGGGAGCCTGAGGTGCTCCCGCTGCGGCTGCCGAGCCACGGCCCTCGCTGGGGCTGAGTTGAGAGCTGGGGCAGCTCCAGGGAGTCCCTTGTGCCCTGACAGCTCTGCCTGGGGCTCATTGGTGCCGGTGTGTAGATCACCAGAGATGACAGAAGCTTCTCTGGCTGTTGAGTTACAGGGGTGTCTGGTGGAAGGACTTTTCCAGCTACTGAGCTGATTCCTTTTCGGAAGCCCAACTCACATGGCAGGGGTGAGTAGCCTGTCCCTGCTGAGCTCACAGGCTGAGCTCTGGTTTTCTCTAATCCTTTCATGTCAAGTGGAACCGCTTCCCATTCAGGTCCTTTAAAAGGCAAGAGGAAAGTGGAAGGAGAATCAAATGAATCAATTGAATCAAATGAAGTCCTGAGAGAAATTTTGAAGGAACTGCTGAAAGGCCAAGGTGGGGATGTTTCTCTCAGCGTGAGCTGTGAGGCTCATCAGCCAGGGGCTTTAGATCAGTCACATCTGATCCAGTTACCCCTCTTGCTTCCCCCAGGGATGGACCAAGGGGCTCTGTGGAAGGCAGCATTCCCCAAAGGAAGCAGTGGCTCCGTGCCAGGCTCTGCTGACGGAAGGGAGGCGATGCCAGGCACGGGCACACGGGGTAATTGCTGTGGCGTGGTCAGCCGGTGTGGGCCATGGGGGTGGCTGTGGCAGCAGCTCTTCCCCAGTGCCCGCTCGTGCCCGTCAGGGCAAGAAGACCATAACAGAGCAGATTAATTATCGTGAGCAGACTCAGGGGACTCGGGTACTGGGCAGTCCTGCTGAGGGCCCTCAGTGAGGGGCATTGCCCAAAACATTGAAGCAGCTGCAAGGGGTGCCCAACTGGGGAAAAGGCAGATGGGGAGAGCAAGGATCCAATGCTTCCTTAGAGGCATGGCTTTCCCTTCAGTCTGGGGGCAATGATTGAGGGGAGGGAGGATTAGTTGTGGCACTGCCTGATGCAGTCTTCCCCAGGGCTTTTTGTGGCACAGAGCCCCGAGGGGCCCTTGGCTGCTCCAGCTGCTCCTCCAGGGATGTTGCACAGGGATGGGAAGAGTGTGCAGAGCGGCCAGGAGCCAGCCCAGAGCTGCCCAGGCCCCTCTGCAGCTCTGGCCATGTCCATTGACATCTGGCCCCCACAGTGCTCCCCGACCCCCCTGCAGTGCCACAGTTCTCTGAGGCAGAAGGGGATCCCAGCACACAATGGAAATGGTTCCTATCTCTGTTTGCTTCTAGATGAGGGTGCCGGGAATGCTTCTCCATTAGATTGGCTGCGTGAAGTTTTGGAGCCCTTGAGGCCTCCTGCAGGTAAATTCTCAATTCCCCTCAGAGAATAATAGTTCTATGTTTTATACACAAAAAACGTGGCAAGGGGCAGGTGTCAGAATCTTCCCTGGCTGTTGAAGTTCCAGATGTGTCTGCAGAGAGCACTTTTCCATCTCCTTTTCTGGTTGCTACACAAGAGCCAGAGCCCAGCTCACATGCCAAGGGTGAGTAGTCTGTCCCTACTGATTTTACATGCTGAGCTCTGGTTTTCTCTACTCCATTCATGTCAAGTGGAACTACTTCCCATTCAGGTCCTCCAAGAGGCAAGAACAAAGTTAAAGAGGGAGAGAAATCCCAGGACCAATCCGAGGCCATGAGAGAATCACTGAAGGAAATGCTGCAGGGAGGGCCAGGTGGGAGTGTTTCCCTCAGTCTGAGCCGTGAGACTCATCAGTGGGGGCTTTAGATGCTCTGTGGACACGCAGGGGCTGCACAGCGGGAAGGGATCCATCGCAGCCTCGCTGCCCCGCTGCTGCTTTCACGCCTTGCGGGGCTGTTTCCCCGCCTGGCCTGGCTGCAGCTTCTCCCCAGCCTGTGCAGGAAGGCCTTGAGCATCCCCTGACCCTGTGCCCAAAATGCCCCACGGGCCCTGCAGAGCAGGAGATCCCCTGCAATTGCCTGGTCTCCCGGCAGCTCCGGTGTGGCGGCTGTTTGGAGGAGGGAGTGCCCTGACCCAGCCCCAAAAGCCCGGCTGTTTTCCTGGACCTTTGCCATGTCATTTATTAGCACTGCCTCCTGAAGATGCCACCTCCCTTATGGAGAACAGCTCCATCTGATCCAGCTGTCCCTCTTGCTTCCCCCAGATTTGGACCAAGAGGCTCTGTGGAAGGCAGCGTTCCCCCAAGGAAGTAGCGGCTCCGTGCCAGGCTCTGCTGACGGAAGGGAGGCGATGCCAGGCACGGGCACACGGGGTAATTGCTGTGGCGTGGTCAGCCGGTGTGGGCCATGGGGGTGGCTGTGGCAGCAGCTCTTCCCCAGTGCCCGCTCGTGCCTGGCACGGCAGCAGCCAAAGCTGAAAGCGCGACGGGTTGGCAGCATCTGGAGCACGTTCTGCAGCCCCTGGAAACGGGACTCTGGCCCCAAGGTCCCTCCCGCTGCAGCTGCTCCCCTTGCTGCAGAAAGCAAGGCTCCAGTGTCTCATAAGCGGGCGTGGCTCTGTCCCCTGGGGCTGTGCAAACTTTCTCGCAGGGAGGGAAGATTTGTTGTGGCACTGCCTGCTGCAGTTTTTCCCCAGGGCTTTATCCAGGGTTTCCTGGGTGTGGGAGAGCCCTAAGGGACCCTTGGCTGCTCCAGTTGCTCCTCCAGGGATCTTGTAGAGGACCTGGAAAGAGTGTGGAGAGCGGCCAGGAGCCAGCCCAGAGCTGCCCAGGCCCCTCTGCAGCTCTGGCCATGTCCATTGACATCTGGCCCCCACAGTGCTCCCCGACCCCCCTGCAGTGCCACAGTTCTCTGAGGCAGAAGGGGATCCCAGCACACAATGGAAATGGTTCCCATCTCTGCTTCTAGATGAGGGTGCCGGAAATGCTTCTCCATTGGATTGGCTGCGTGAAGTTTTGGAGCCCTCTGAGCTTCCTGCAGGTAAATTGTCCCTCAAAGATTAATCAGTCTAAATTCTAAACCCCATACATGTGGCAAGAGCCAGATGACAGAAGCTTCTCTGGCTGAATTACAGGGGTGTCTGCAGAGAGGACTTTTCCAGCTCCTCTGCTGGTTCCACTCAAGCCCAGCTCACATGGCAAGGGTGAGTTGTCTGTCCCTGCTGAGCTCACAGGCTGAGCTCTGCTTCTCTCTAATCCATTCCTGTCCAATGAAACTCTTTCCCTTTCAGGTCCTCCAAGAGGCAAGAGCCAACCTTCAGGTGAAAAGAAAGCCCAAGAGCCATCTGAAGGCATGGGACAAATACTAAATGAGCTGGGGCAGGGACAGGGTGAGTCCCCTTCCCTCAGGCTGAGCCGTGAGACTCCTCAGTGGGGCTTTGGATGCTCTGTGGACACGCAGGGGCTGCACAGTGGGAAGGGATCCATCGCAGCCTCGCTGCACTGGGGCTCCTGTGTCTCCTGAGAGGGTCTGACTCTGTCCTTTCTGGCTGTGGGAGCTGTCCCGGGGCAGGGGGGATCGGTGCTGGCACTGCCTCCAGGCACCCACACTGAGGGAAACAGAGAACGTCCTGGCCGTCTCCAACGTGCTGTCAGCTTAGCAGGGGTGCCCAGGACGGGCTAACGCTCCCAATTGCTCCCACAGAGGCAGCCGGTGCCACAACACGTGCTCCCAATATCCAGGAGAGCACTGGCAGAGGTTTCTGTCGGGGAACACGCTGTCTGACGGTGATCATGGCAAGCATGTTGGGCGGGCTGCTTGTCATCACCTTGTGCTGTGCTGCAGTCTGGTGCTGGAGGGTGAGAAAAGGGTGAGTTGTTTGTTGCTCTCCCCCTCCAACAGCTTCCTTTGAAGGCAGCTCAGAGCCATGGAACATTCCCAGTCTGGCTGCTGGGGAGCGGCCAGTTAGGCCTTGGCCAGAGAACTCTGCTGAGGGTTCTGCTGCTGGGCAGGGCTGTCACTGCCTCTCCCTGTGTGCCACCCGCAGCTGGGTCTCAGACACCTCCTCTCTCCACAGGCCCCGCTCTGCCCCTGCTCCAGACAAGCCAAAGACCTCAGGCAGAAAGAGGTGGAGCTCTCACCGTTTAACTTCCCAGCCTAGCCCAGATTTTTTGCCACCACTGCACCACCTGCTTTATGATGTGAAGGTCCAGCTGCCACCAAAAAGATCCTCTCTGCCCCTAAACCCACTGATCCCACCCTCTGGCCCATACTGAAGTTGGTCTTTTCATGCCCACCCCTTTAGTTCGAATAAAGAGAGATTCAGCATCCCTGGAGTGTCGAGCTGTCCCACCAGCAAAGCCCCAAGGCCCCAGCCCTGGCTGAGCTCCGTGCCCGGGCACAGCCGTGGATGCCCACGGTGTGGGCAGGCAGGAGCCAGGCTGGGGCTCCTGTGACCAGCAGCGGGGCCCCGAGGGGCTGGGGGAGCCCGTGGGGAGGGTCCTTGGGCTGAGGGCACCTTTACTGCAGTGGCACCTTCTGGGCCTGGGCCTCCTCAATGAGGATGCCCAGGAAAAGAGGGAAGTCATCGAGAGCATCTGTAGGGATATTGTAATGTCAGCAGGCAGAACAAGGGGTCTCCTTGTCACCTCTGGTGCTGAGCCCCTGTTCAGATGCTCTCTGAACGACGCTTTAACTACGTGGTCAGTAACTCAGCTGTGATCACCCTCTGCTTGAAGGGTGCATTGAGAGGGCAGCCAGGGTAACACCCTGGGTCTGACAAATTTGCAGGTAACATTTGCCAGGGTTTTCAATAATGGCCTGCCTTGGAAAAACAGGGCATGGGACTGGACTGTGCTCCATACAGAAGCCCTTCATGGAAGGATTCACAGAACAGCTCTAGAGAGCATCAACAACCCGGGGGTAACCACACACTTCATTTCCCAGGTCAAAAGACTCAGAGTTGCTGGGCTGGGGGTCCCCATAAGTCAGGAGGAAATTTGGAGTCCCCTGTAAGGTGTGCAGGGGCTGAGGTCCTGTGTAAGACTTGCAGGGAGCTGAGGACTGTCAGCAGGAACACAGTCAGGGGGTTGGATTTTCCTCTAAGGCGGGCAGGGGGTTTGGGGTCCTTCATAAGCCGTGCAGGGAGCTGCGGCCCCTCAGGAGGTTCTCAGGGGGTCTGGGGCCTCTCCTGTGCTGGGCAGGTGCTTGGGGAGCCCCGTAAGGTTGGCAGAGGGCCGAGTGGGCTCAGCCCGGGCTCTCTGCGCTGGGGGCAAAGCGGGGCCCTTCCCGGGGGCGTCCGGCCGGGCCAGGGACCCGCGTGGCGAAGGGGCCGCGGGGCAGCCTGACGAGCCGGGGGACACAACAAGGGGCCTCCTCGCTCAGCCCTTGGCTGCAGCTTTTCCCCATACGAATTCTGGTGGTAAGAGCCTCCGAAGGAGCCAAGAGCCAGAGCAGCTCACGCAAACTTTGATGGGAACACGAGGCAGACCCCACCGCAGCTCCCCCGCTGAGTGACACGGTTGAGATTATGGGAAAGAACGAGCGGGTTCTTTTAGCAGAACTGCAGATCTCTTCACAGCTGGGTCGTGAGCTGATCTCCGCCCTAAAGCTGATCAGTCCGTGCCCAATGCTGACCAAAGCTGATCTGCTTTCTTGACTCAAAATGGAGGGTTTCTAAGGGAGCAGCTAGGGAAGGTTCAAGAACTGGGGAGGAGCATGGGAGGAGTGTTCATACCAGGGAAAGATGATAGGGTAAGCATCAGGGTGTTACAATCAAGGGGATGGATTACAACTATTGTGTAACTGGGGAGGACCTTGATTGGTTAGGGCAGCTACCCCAGGTAAACTGCCCAATCAGAGAGCTGTCGCCGTGCTCAGGAGAGCAAGGCCATAAACTCAAGAAGAAAGTAACTTCAAATGGTGGCTTCAACCTGATCCTGGGTTTAGCCAGGTTGCAGTTATTGTAGACGCCCATTAGGCAGGTTTCTTTGGCATGGTGGCGTTGGAGGTGACACTGTCCATGTCGTCAGGAGATTCCTCTTTCCCCTGGGTGAACTCTGTCTCGCTCTCCAGCCCATCTCCAAGAGCTGAGATCCCTCCCCTTGGCAGGGCTCGCAGCCCTTTGATCCCCTGCCCGCAGCGCAGGTCCCTCCCCGTTTCCCCAGTGCCGAGGCCCGGGGGGTTACAGCCTTCCCCACACGCCCACACTGTCCCCATTCCACGGCCAGCAGGGGAAGGGTCCCCAGCCTTTCCAAAACGGGGCTTCCTCATTCTTTGCTGCTGCTCGGCCCCCCTGTCTCTGGGCAAACTGCACCTCTCTGTGTCTGACAACTGCGCAGCCCGGCACTTGGCACCTCACTGCAGACTGTGCAAGAACACCGATCCACACCCAATGCAGCCAAACACTCCCTCACAGCCCCGGGCTTGGCCAGGGCACAGCAGGCACTGCGGGGGTACAGCTGAGCCCGGGGCTTCTCACACCAACCGCAGCCTGGCACTGTGAGTTCCGAGGCCACGGCTTAGATGGCAGTGACCATGGCCCACGGGGTGGGAAGGTGTTGAGGGGCAGAGACTTTCAGTGCTTCTCCCCGGCAAGAGTGGCTGATCCCGTTTGTTTTTTTCTTTACAGTAACTGCCCTCAGTTTATTTTTCTGGAGAGCAAATGTCATAACATACCCAGAAGTGGCTTCTTACTCAGTGTTGTCATGGCTGAGATACTCGGACAGACGGGACAATTCAAGCACTTGGATGCCAAGCTGTCTGAAGGCAGCAAAGGATAAAGTGACAGAGGACACTGTTCAGTTCTTAGGGCAGAGAGAGTGGAAACAGAAAGGGCTCTCACAAATAAAGAGCTGCATGTTCACTGTTGGTGTTTAATACATCCCTTTCCCGGCAGTAGAGCTTGTTCTCTCTTTCCAAGGCTGGTGTTTCTCCGTTCCAGTCACTGGAAGCCCATGGCTGCCGGAATGCAAATGCCATTGCAACTGTCAAGGGAACTGGGAGCCTAAATTGCAACAGAGGCACAGCCAGCCTTTTTCCTTGAATCTTGTGGAAGTCCAGTGTGCAATGGATTCATTGCTTGCTGGTGTTGGCCAAGCCTTGTGCTGGAACAAAGGTGCCAGCACTTGGATGGAGCAGGCAGGGACGGATCCCGGGCCCACGGTGCTGGCGTTTCTGCAGCTGCCCTGATTGCCTGCCCTGGGTTGTTTCAGGAATTGACATTGCAGGTAGAGCCATGAAACGTCTCCCTTGTGCAGTGTCACATAAACCAGTTCTGATGAAAACAAGTGGATTGGACAGAGCTGGGGGGGGGGATGTGCTCCCCTCGTGGGAGAGCAGCTCCTGAGATCTGTCCTCACAATCCCACCCAGGCAGTGAGGTCACAGCAGGGCTGTGAGGTCACAGAGCCCCGTGGTCCCACAGCACCACAATGACCAACCACTCGGTCCCCGACTACAACTGTTGCGGCAGCAGCGGCGGCGGCAGCGGTGTCAGAGTTGGTGGCGTTTGGAGAGTGATTGCTGGACAGGGATTGCTGGACAGTGATTGCTGGACAGGGATTGCTGGACAGGGATTGCTGGACAGTGATTACTTTACAGCGATTACTGGACAGAGTTTTCTGGACAGAGCTTATACAATAGCGGTGTCAGGACAGCGGTGTCAGGACAGAGGGGGCAGCAGTAGCTGCGGGACGGTGTGAGGGCGAGGGGCCATGGCCCTTGCTCTCCGCCTCTCCCTCCTCCTCCTCCTGGCAGTGGCCCTGCACGCCAGGGCTGCCCAGGCTGCTCCGGTGCCAGCGCGGGGAGCAGGTGAGCCGGCGGCCTGGGGCACCTTTCCCGGCCCAGCGGGCTCTTCTCCCCGGGAAGCCTCGGGGATGGTTTTCCCCAGGGCTTTAGCCAGGGGTTCCTGGGGGCGGGAGAGAGCCCCGAGGGGCCCTTGGCTGCTCCAGCCGCTCCTCCAGGGATGTTGCACAGGGATGGGAAGAGTGTGCAGAGCGGCCAGGAGCCAGCCCAGAGCTGCCCAGGCCCCTCTGCAGCTCTGGCCATGTCCATTGACATCTGGCCCCCACAGTGCTCCCCGACCCCCCTGCAGTGCCACAGTTCTCTGAGGCAGAAGGGGATCCCAGCATGCAGTGGAAATGGTTCCCATCTCTTTGCTTCTAGGTCTGGGTGCTGGGAATTCTTTTTCAGCAGTTTGGCGAGAAGATGGCTTGGAGTCCTTGGGGTCACCTGCAGGTATTTCTCAGTGTGTGCTCAAAGAAATCATTGACAACATGGCAAGAGCCAGGTGACAGAAGCTTCTCTGGCTGTTGAGTTACAGGGGTGTCTTCAGGGAGGACTCTTCCAGATCCTGGGCTGGTTGTTCCACTCAAGTTAAACTCACGTGTCAGGGGTGAGTATCCTGCCCCTTCTGAGCTCTCAGGCTGAGCTCTGGTTTTCTCTAATCCGTTCATGTCAAATGGAACTGTTTCCCATTCAGGTCCTCCAAGAGGCAAGAACCAACGTTCAGGTGGAAAAAAATCCCAGGAACCATCAGAGGCCATGAGGGAAATGCTAAAGGAACTGGAGAGACAGCGAGGTGGGAGTGTTTCCCTCATCCTGGGCCGTGAGACTCATCAGTGGGGGCTTTAGATGCTCTGTGGACACGCAGGGGCTGCACAGCGGGAAGGGATCCATCGCAGCCTCGCTGCCCCGCTGCTGCTTTCACGCCTTGCGGGGCTGTTTCCCCGCCTGGCCTGGCTGCAGCTTCTCCCCAGCCTGTGCAGGAAGGCCTTGAGCATCCCCTGACCCTGTGCCCAAAATGCCCCACGGGCCCTGCAGAGCAGGAGATCCCCTGCAATTGCCTGGTCTCCCGGCAGCTCCGGTGTGGCGGCTGTTTGGAGGAGGGAGTGCCCTGACCCAGCCCCAAAAGCCCGGCTGTTTTCCTGGACCTTTGCCATGACATTTTTAAGCATTGGCTCCTGAAAATTCCACCTCCCTTATGGAGAACAGCTCCATCTGATCCAGCTGCACCTCTTGCTTCCCCCAGTGACGGACCAAGAGGCTCTGTGGAAGGCAGCGTTCCCCAAAGGAAGTAGTGGCTCCGTGCCAGGCTCTGCTGACGGAAGGGAGGCGATGCCAGGTACGGGCACACGGGGTAATTGCTGTGGCGTGGTCAGCCGGTGTGGGCCATGGGGGTGCCACAGTTCTCTAAGGCAGAAGGGGATCCCAGCACGCAATGGAAATGGTTCCCATCTCTGTTTGCTTCTAGATGGGGAGAATGACTTGGATTATCTGGAAGTCCTGGTGAAGGATGCACTGAATTCCCTTGGGCAACCTGGAGGCAAGTTCTCAGTGTCCCTTTCCTAACAGAATAATCCCTGTCAGTGTGGCAAGAGCTCATTCAGGTGCCCTTTTCCTTAGGAGCCTCTCGAGGTTGCTGCATTGTGGCAATCTTGGCCTGCTCCGTTCTCAGGCCCAAGAGGGATCCCACAGGATCCCTGTCCGTGGGAGCAGGAAGGAGCATTTAGCTTTTAATGTCCTTTCCATGGCAATGCCAGTTGTTCCCTCCGTGGCCGCTGTGCAGACACAGAAGGGCAGAGAGGGAAGGGGTCGGGCCCAGGGCTGTGCCCGGGGCTGTGCCTGGCGCGGCTCCTTTGCCGGCCCCTGGGAGCCTGAGGTGCTCCCGCTGCGGCTGCCGAGCCACGGCCCTCGCTGGGGCTGAGTTGAGAGCTGGGGCAGCTCCAGGGAGTCCCTTGTGCCCTGACAGCTCTGCCTGGGGCTCATTGGTGCCGGTGTGTAGATCACCAGAGATGACAGAAGCTTCTCTGGCTGTTGAGTTACAGGGGTGTCTGGTGGAAGGACTTTTCCAGCTACTGAGCTGATTCCTTTTCGGAAGCCCAACTCACATGGCAGGGGTGAGTAGCCTGTCCCTGCTGAGCTCACAGGCTGAGCTCTGGTTTTCTCTAATCCTTTCATGTCAAGTGGAACCGCTTCCCATTCAGGTCCTTTAAAAGGCAAGAGGAAAGTGGAAGGAGAATCAAATGAATCAATTGAATCAAATGAAGTCCTGAGAGAAATTTTGAAGGAACTGCTGAAAGGCCAAGGTGGGGATGTTTCTCTCAGCGTGAGCTGTGAGGCTCATCAGCCAGGGGCTTTAGATCAGTCACATCTGATCCAGTTACCCCTCTTGCTTCCCCCAGGGATGGACCAAGGGGCTCTGTGGAAGGCAGCATTCCCCAAAGGAAGCAGTGGCTCCGTGCCAGGCTCTGCTGACGGAAGGGAGGCGATGCCAGGCACGGGCACACGGGGTAATTGCTGTGGCGTGGTCAGCCGGTGTGGGCCATGGGGGTGGCTGTGGCAGCAGCTCTTCCCCAGTGCCCGCTCGTGCCCGTCAGGGCAAGAAGACCATAACAGAGCAGATTAATTATCGTGAGCAGACTCAGGGGACTCGGGTACTGGGCAGTCCTGCTGAGGGCCCTCAGTGAGGGGCATTGCCCAAAACATTGAAGCAGCTGCAAGGGGTGCCCAACTGGGGAAAAGGCAGATGGGGAGAGCAAGGATCCAATGCTTCCTTAGAGGCATGGCTTTCCCTTCAGTCTGGGGGCAATGATTGAGGGGAGGGAGGATTAGTTGTGGCACTGCCTGATGCAGTCTTCCCCAGGGCTTTTTGTGGCACAGAGCCCCGAGGGGCCCTTGGCTGCTCCAGCTGCTCCTCCAGGGATGTTGCACAGGGATGGGAAGAGTGTGCAGAGCGGCCAGGAGCCAGCCCAGAGCTGCCCAGGCCCCTCTGCAGCTCTGGCCATGTCCATTGACATCTGGCCCCCACAGTGCTCCCCGACCCCCCTGCAGTGCCACAGTTCTCTGAGGCAGAAGGGGATCCCAGCACACAATGGAAATGGTTCCTATCTCTGTTTGCTTCTAGATGAGGGTGCCGGGAATGCTTCTCCATTAGATTGGCTGCGTGAAGTTTTGGAGCCCTTGAGGCCTCCTGCAGGTAAATTCTCAATTCCCCTCAAAGAATAATAGTTCTATGTTTTATACACAATAAACGTGGCAAGGGGCAGGTGTCAGAATCTTCCCTGGCTGTTGAAGTTCCAGATGTGTCTGCAGAGAGGACTTTTCCATCTCCTTTTCTGGTTGCTACACAAGAGCCAGAGCCCAGCTCACATGCCAAGGGTGAGTAGTCTGTCCCTACTGATTTTACATGCTGAGCTCTGGTTTTCTCTACTCCATTCATGTCAAGTGGAACTACTTCCCATTCAGGTCCTCCAAGAGGCAAGAACAAAGTTAAAGAGGGAGAGAAATCCCAGGACCAATCCGAGGCCATGAGAGAATCACTGAAGGAAATGCTGCAGGGAGGGCCAGGTGGGAGTGTTTCCCTCAGTCTGAGCCGTGAGACTCATCAGTGGGGGCTTTAGATGCTCTGTGGACACGCAGGGGCTGCACAGCGGGAAGGGATCCATCGCAGCCTCGCTGCCCCGCTGCTGCTTTCACGCCTTGCGGGGCTGTTTCCCCGCCTGGCCTGGCTGCAGCTTCTCCCCAGCCTGTGCAGGAAGGCCTTGAGCATCCCCTGACCCTGTGCCCAAAATGCCCCACGGGCCCTGCAGAGCAGGAGATCCCCTGCAATTGCCTGGTCTCCCGGCAGCTCCGGTGTGGCGGCTGTTTGGAGGAGGGAGTGCCCTGACCCAGCCCCAAAAGCCCGGCTGTTTTCCTGGACCTTTGCCATGTCATTTATTAGCACTGCCTCCTGAAGATGCCACCTCCCTTATGGAGAACAGCTCCATCTGATCCAGCTGCCCCTCTTGCTTCCCCCAGATTTGGACCAAGAGGCTCTGTGGAAGGCAGCGTTCCCCCAAGGAAGTAGCGGCTCCGTGCCAGGCTCTGCTGACGGAAGGGAGGCGATGCCAGGCACGGGCACACGGGGTAATTGCTGTGGCGTGGTCAGCCGGTGTGGGCCATGGGGGTGGCTGTGGCAGCAGCTCTTCCCCAGTGCCCGCTCGTGCCTGGCACGGCAGCAGCCAAAGCTGAAAGCGCGACGGGTTGGCAGCATCTGGAGCACGTTCTGCAGCCCCTGGAAACGGGACTCTGGCCCCAAGGTCCCTCCCGCTGCAGCTGCTCCCCTTGCTGCAGAAAGCAAGGCTCCAGTGTCTCATAAGCGGGCGTGGCTCTGTCCCCTGGGGCTGTGCAAACTTTCTCGCAGGGAGGGAAGATTTGTTGTGGCACTGCCTGCTGCAGTTTTTCCCCAGGGCTTTATCCAGGGTTTCCTGGGTGTGGGAGAGCCCTAAGGGACCCTTGGCTGCTCCAGTTGCTCCTCCAGGGATGTTGCACAGGGATGGGAAGAGTATGCAGAGCGGCCAGGAGCCAGCCCAGAGCTGCCCAGGCCCCTCTGCAGCTCTGGCCATGTCCATTGACATCTGGCCCCCACAGTGCTCCCTGACCCCCCTGCAGTGCCACAGTTCTCTGAGGCAGAAGGGGATCCCAGCACACAATGGAAATGGTTCCCATCTCTGCTTCTAGATGAGGGTGCCGGAAATGCTTCTCCATTAGATTGGCTGCGTGAAGTTTTGGAGCCCTCTGAGCTTCCTGCAGGTAAATTGTCCCTCAAAGATTATTCAGTCTAAATTCTAAACCCCATACATGTGGCAAGAGCCAGATGACAGAAGCTTCTCTGGCTGAATTACAGGGGTGTCTGCAGAGAGCACTTTTCCAGCTCCTCTGCTGGTTCCACTCAAGCCCAGCTCACATGGCAAGGGTGAGTTGTCTGTCCCTGCTGAGCTCACAGGCTGAGCTCTGCTTCTCTCTAATCCATTCCTGTCCAATGAAACTGTTTCCCTTTCAGGTCCTCCAAGAGGCAAGAGCCAACCTTCAGGTGAAAAGAAAGCCCAAGAGCCATCTGAAGGCATGGGACAAATACTAAATGAGCTGGGGCAGGGACAGGGTGAGTCCCCTTCCCTCAGGCTGAGCCGTGAGACTCCTCAGTGGGGCTTTGGATGCTCTGTGGACACGCAGGGGCTGCACAGTGGGAAGGGCTCCATCGCAGCCTCGCTGCACTGGGGCTCCTGTGTCTCCTGAGAGGGTCTGACTCTGTCCTTTGTGGCTGTGGGAGCTGTCCCGGGGCAGGGGGGATCGGTGCTGGCACTGCCTCCAGGCACCCACACTGAGGGAAACAGAGAACGTCCTGGCCGTCTCCAACGTGCTGTCAGCTTAGCAGGGGTGCCCAGGACGGGCTAACGCTCCCAATTGCTCCCACAGAGGCAGCCGGTGCCACAACACGTGCTCCCAATATCCAGGAGAGCACTGGCAGAGGTTTCTGTCGGGGAACACGCTGTCTGACGGTGATCATGGCAAGCATGTTGGGCGGGCTGCTTGTCATCACCTTGTGCTGTGCTGCAGTCTGGTGCTGGAGGGTGAGAAAAGGGTGAGTTGTTTGTTGCTCTCCCCCTCCAACAGCTTCCTTTGAAGGCAGCTCAGAGCCATGGAACATTCCCAGTCTGGCTGCTGGGGAGCGGCCAGTTAGGCCTTGGCCAGAGAACTCTGCTGAGGGTTCTGCTGCTGGGCAGGGCTGTCACTGCCTCTCCCTGTGTGCCACCCGCAGCTGGGCCTCAGACACCTCCTCTCTCCACAGGCCCCGCTCTGCCCCTGCTCCAGACAAGCCAAAGACCTCAGGCAGAAAGAGCTGGAGCTCTCACCGTTTAACTTCCCAGCCTAGCCCAGATTTGCTGCCACCACTGCACCACCTGCTTTATGATGTGAAGGTCCAGCTGCCACCAAAAAGATCCTCTCTGCCCCTAAACCCACTGATCCCACCCTCTGGCCCATACTGAAGTTGGTCTTTTCATGCCCACCCCTTTAGTTCAAATAAAGAGAGATTCAGCATCCCTGGAGTGTCGAGCTGTCCCACCAGCAAAGCCCCAAGGCCCCAGCCCTGGCTGAGCTCCGTGCCCGGGCACAGCCGTGGATGCCCACGGTGTGGGCAGGCAGGAGCCAGGCTGGGGCTCCTGTGACCAGCAGCGGGGCCCCGAGGGGCTGGGGGAGCCCGTGGGGAGGGTCCTTGGGCTGAGGGCACCTTTACTGCAGTGGCACCTTCTGGGCCTGGGCCTCCTCAATGAGGATGCCCAGGAAAAGAGGGAAGTCATCGAGAGCATCTGTAGGGACATTGTAATGTCAGCAGGCAGAACAAGGGGTCTCCTTGTCACCTCTGGTGCTGAGCCCCTGTTCAGATGCTCTCTGAACGACGCTTTAACTACGTGGTCAGTAACTCAGCTGTGATCACCCTCTGCTTGAAGGGTGCATTGAGAGGGCAGCCAGGGTAACACCCTGGGTCTGACAAATTTGCAGGTAACATTTGCCAGGGTTTTCAATAATGGCCTGCCTTGGAAAAACAGGGCATGGGACTGGACTGTGCTCCATACAGAAGCCCTTCATGGAAGGATTCACAAAACAGCTCTAGAGAGCATCAACAACCCGGGGGTAACCACACACTTCATTTCCCAGGTCAAAAGACTCAGCGTTGCTGGGCTGGGGGTCCCCATAAGTCAGGAGGAAATTTGGAGTCCCCTGTAAGGTGTGCAGGGGCTGAGGTCCTGTGTAAGACTTGCAGGGAGCTGAGGACTGTCAGCAGGAACACAGTCAGGGGGTTGGATTTTCCTCTAAGGCGGGCAGGGGGTTTGGGGTCCTTCATAAGCCGTGCAGGGAGCTGCGGCCCCTCAGGAGGTTCTCAGGGGGTCTGGGGCCTCTCCTGTGCTGGGCAGGTGCTTGGGGAGCCCCGTAAGGTTGGCAGAGGGCCGAGTGGGCTCAGCCCGGGCTCTCTGCGCTGGGGGCAAAGCGGGGCCCTTCCCGGGGGCGTCCGGCCGGGCCAGGGACCCGCGTGGCGAAGGGGCCGCGGGGCAGCCTGACGAGCCGGGGGACACAACAAGGGGCCTCCTCGCTCAGCCCTTGGCTGCAGCTTTTCCCCATACGAATTCTGGTGGTAAGAGCCTCCGAAGGAGCCAAGAGCCAGAGCAGCTCACCAAAACTTTGATGGGAACACGAGGCAGACCCCACCGCAGCTCCCCCGCTGAGTGACACGGTTGAGATTATGGGAAAGAACGAGCGGGTTCTTTTAGCAGAACTGCAGATCTCTTCACAGCTGGGTCGTGAGCTGATCTCCGCCCTAAAGCTGATCAGTCCGTGCCCAATGCTGACCAAAGCTGATCTGCTTTCTTGACTCAAAATGGAGGGTTTCTAAGGGAGCAGCTAGGGAAGGTTCAAGAACTGGGGAGGAGCATGGGAGGAGTGTTCATACCAGGGAAAGATGATAGGGTAAGCATCAGGGTGTTACAGTCAAGGGGATGGATTACAACTATTGTGTAACTGGGGAGGACCTTGATTGGTTAGGGCAGCTACCCCAGGTAAACTGCCCAGTCAGAGAGCTGTCGCCGTGCTCAGGAGAGCAAGGCCATAAACTCAAGAAGAAAGTAACTTCAAATGGTGGCTTCAACCTGATCCTGGGTTTAGCCAGGTTGCAGTTATTGTAGACGCCCATTAGGCAGGTTTCTTTGGCATGGTGGCGTTGGAGGTGACACTGTCCATGTCGTCAGGAGATTCCTCTTTCCCCTGGGTGAACTCTGTCTCGCTCTCCAGCCCATCTCCAAGAGCTGAGATCCCTCCCCTTGGCAGGGCTCGCAACCCTTTGATCCCCTGCCCGCAGCGCAGGTCCCTCCCCGTTTCCCCAGTGCCGAGGCCCGGGGGGTTACAGCCTTCCCCACACGCCCACACTGTCCCCATTCCACGGCCAGCAGGGGAAGGGTCCCCAGCCTTTCCAAAACGGGGCTTCCTCATTCTTTGCTGCTGCTCGGCCCCCCTGTCTCTGGGCAAACTGCACCTCTCTGTGTCTGACAACTGCGCAGCCCGGCACTTGGCACCTCACTGCAGACTGTGCAAGAACACCGATCCACACCCAATGCAGCCAAACACTCCCTCACAGCCCCGGGCTTGGCCAGGGCACAGCAGGCACTGCGGGGGTACAGCTGAGCCCGGGGCTTCTCACACCAACCGCAGCCTGGCACTGTGAGTTCCGAGGCCACGGCTTAGATGGCAGTGACCATGGCCCACGGGGTGGGAAGGTGTTGAGGGGCAGAGACTTTCAGTGCTTCTCCCCGGCAAGAGTGGCTGATCCCGTTTGTTTTTTTCTTTACAGTAACTGCCCTCAGTTTATTTTTCTGGAGAGCAAATGTCATAACATACCCAGAAGTGGCTTCTTACTCAGTGTTGTCATGGCTGAGATACTCGGACAGACGGGACAATTCAAGCACTTGGATGCCAAGCTGTCTGAAGGCAGCAAAGGATAAAGTGACAGAGGACACTGTTCAGTTCTTAGGGCAGAGAGAGTGGAAACAGAAAGGGCTCTCACAAATAAAGAGCTGCATGTTCACTGTTGGTGTTTAATACATCCCTTTCCCGGCAGTAGAGCTTGTTCTCTCTTTCCAAGGCTGGTGTTTCTCCGTTCCAGTCACTGGAAGCCCATGGCTGCCGGAATGCAAATGTCATTGCAACTGTCAAGGGAACTGGGAGCCTAAATTGCAACAGAGGCACAGCCAGCCTTTTTCCTTGAATCTCGTGGAAGTCCAGTCTGCAATGGATTCATTGCTTGCTGGTGTTGGCCAAGCCTTGTGCTGGAACAAAGGTGCCAGCACTTGGATGGAGCAGGCAGGGACGGATCCCGGGCCCACGGTGCTGGCGTTTCTGCAGCTGCCCTGATTGCCTGCCCTGGGTTGTTTCAGGAATTGACATTGCAGGTAGAGCCATGAAACGTCTCCCTTGTGCAGTGTCACATAAACCAGTTCTGATGAAAACAAGTGGATTGGACAGAGCTGGGGGGGGGATGTGCTCCCCTCGTGGGAGAGCAGTTCCTGAGATCTGTCCTCACAATCCCACCCAGGCAGTGAGGTCACAGCAGGGCTGTGAGGTCACAGAGCCCCGTGGTCCCACAGCACCACAATGACCAACCACTCGGTCCCCGACTACAACTGTTGCGGCAGCAGCGGCGGCGGCAGCGGTGTCAGAGTTGGTGGCGTTTGGAGAGTGATTGCTGGACAGGGATTGCTGGACAGTGATTACTTTACAGCGATTACTGGACAGAGTTTTCTGGACAGAGTTTTCTGGACAGAGTTTTCTGGACAGAGCTTATACAACAGCGGTGTCAGGACAGCGGTGTCAGGACAGAGGGGGCAGCAGTAGCTGCGGGACGGTGTGAGGGCGAGGGGCCATGGCCCTTGCTCTCCGCCTCTCCCTCCTCCTCCTCCTGGCAGTGGCCCTGCACGCCAGGGCTGCCCAGGCTGCTCCGGTGCCAGCGCGGGGAGCAGGTGAGCCGGCGGCCTGGGGCACCTTTCCCGGCCCAGCGGGCTCTTCTCCCCGGGAAGCCTCGGGGATGGTTTTCCCCAGGGCTTTAGCCAGGGGTTCCTGGGGGCGGGAGAGAGCCCCGAGGGGCCCTTGGCTGCTCCAGCCGCTCCTCCAGGGATGTTGCACAGGGTTGGGAAGAGTGTGCAGAGCGGCCAGGAGCCAGCCCAGAGCTGCCCAGGCCCCTCTGCAGCTCTGGCCATGTCCATTGACATCTGGCCCCCACAGTGCTCCCCGACCCCCCTGCAGTGCCACAGTTCTCTGAGGCAGAAGGGGATCCCAGCATGCAGTGGAAATGGTTCCCATCTCTTTGCTTCTAGGTCTGGGTGCTGGGAATTCTTTTTCAGCATTTTGGCGAGAAGATGGCTTGGAGTCCTTGGGGTCACCTGCAGGTATTTCTCAGTGTGTGCTCAAAGAAATCATTGACAACATGGCAAGAGCCAGGTGACAGAAGCTTCTCTGGCTGTTGAGTTACAGGGGTGTCTTCAGGGAGGACTCTTCCAGATCCTGGGCTGGTTGTTCCACTCAAGTTAAACTCACGTGTCAGGGGTGAGTATCCTGCCCCTTCTGAGCTCTCAGGCTGAGCTCTGGTTTTCTCTAATCCGTTCATGTCAAATGGAACTGTTTCCCATTCAGGTCCTCCAACAGGCAAGAACCAACGTCCAGGTGAAAAGAAATCCCAGGAACCATCAGAGGCCATGAGGGAAATGCTAAAGGAACTGGAGAGACAGCGAGGTGGGAGTGTTTCCCTCATCCTGGGCCGTGAGACTCATCAGTGGGGGCTTTAGATGCTCTGTGGACACGCAGGGGCTGCACAGTGGGAAGGGATCCATCGCAGCCTCGCTGCCCCACTGCTGCTTTCACGCCTTGCGGGGCTGTTTTCCCGCCTGGCCTGGCTGCAGCTTCTCCCCAGCCTGTGCAGGAAGGCCTTGAGCATCCCCTGACCCTGTGCCCAAAATGCCCCACGGGCCCTGCAGAGCAGGAGATCCCCTGCAATTGCCTGGTCTCCCGGCAGCTCCGGTGTGGCGGCTGTTTGGAGGAGGGAGTGCCCTGACCCAGCCCCAAAAGCCCGGCTCTTTTCCTGGACCTTTGCCATGACATTTTTAAGCATTGGCTCCTGAAAATTCCACCTCCCTTATGGAGAACAGCTCCATCTGATCCAGCTGCACCTCTTGCTTCCCCCAGTGACGGACCAAGAGGCTCTGTGGAAGGCAGCGTTCCCCAAAGGAAGCAGTGGCTCCGTGCCAGGCTCTGCTGACGGAAGGGAGGCGATGCCAGGCACGGGCACACGGGGTAATTGCTGTGGCGTGGTCAGCCGGTGTGGGCCATCGGGGTGCCACAGTTCTCTAAGGCAGAAGGGGATCCCAGCACACAATGGAAATGGTTCCCATCTCTGTTTGCTTCTAGATGGGGAGAATGACTTGGATTATCTGGAAGTCCTGGTGAATGATGCACTGAATTCCCTTGGGCAACCTGGAGGCAAGTTCTCAGTGTCCCTTTCCTGACAGAATAATCCCTGTCAGTGTGGCAAGAGCTCATTCAGGTGCCCTTTTCCTTAAGAGCCTCTCGAGGTTGCTGCATTGTGGCAATCTTGGCCTGCTCCGTTCTCAGGCCCAAGAGGGATCCCACAGGATCCCTGTCCGTGGGAGCAGGAAGGAGCATTTAGCTTTTAATGTCCTTTCCATGGCAATGCCAGTTGTTCCCTCCGTGGCCGCTGTGCAGACACAGAAGGGCAGAGAGGGAAGGGGTTGGGCCCAGGGCTGTGCCCGGGGCTGTGCCTGGCGCGGCTCCTTTGCCGGCCCCTGGGAGCCTGAGGTGCTCCCGCTGCGGCTGCCGAGCCACGGCCCTCGCTGGGGCTGAGTTGAGAGCTGGGGCAGCTCCAGGGAGTCCCTTGTGCCCTGACAGCTCTGCCTGGGGCTCATTGGTGCCGGTGTGTAGATCACCAGAGATGACAGAAGCTTCTCTGGCTGTTGATTTACAGGGGTGTCTGGTGGAAGGACTTTTCCAGCTACTGAGCTGATTCCTTTTCGGAAGCCCAACTCACATGGCAGGGGTGAGTAGCCTGTCCCTGCTGAGCTCACAGGCTGAGCTCTGGTTTTCTCTAATCCTTTCATGTCAAGTGGAACCGCTTCCCATTCAGGTCCTTTAAAAGGCAAGAGGAAAGTGGAAGGAGAATCAAATGAATCAATTGAATCAAATGAAGTCCTGAGAGAAATTTTGAAGGAACTGCTGAAAGGCCAAGGTGGGGATGTTTCTCTCAGCGTGAGCTGTGAGGCTCATCAGCCAGGGGCTTTAGATCAGTCACATCTGATCCAGTTACCCCTCTTGCTTCCCCCAGGGATGGACCAAGGGGCTCTGTGGAAGGCAGCATTCCCCAAAGGAAGCAGTGGCTCCGTGCCAGGCTCTGCTGACGGAAGGGAGGCGATGCCAGGCACGGGCACACGGGGTAATTGCTGTGGCGTGGTCAGCCGGTGTGGGCCATGGGGGTGGCTGTGGCAGCAGCTCTTCCCCAGTGCCCGCTCGTGCCCGTCAGGGCAAGAAGACCATAACAGAGCAGATTAATTATCGTGAGCAGACTCAGGGGACTCGGGTACTGGGCAGTCCTGCTGAGGGCCCTCAGTGAGGGGCATTGCCCAAAACATTGAAGCAGCTGCAAGGGGTGCCCAACTGGGGAAAAGGCAGATGGGGAGAGCAAGGATCCAATGCTTCCTTAGAGGCATGGCTTTCCCTTCAGTCTGGGGGCAATGATTGAGGGGAGGGAGGATTAGTTGTGGCACTGCCTGATGCAGTCTTCCCCAGGGCTTTTTGTGGCACAGAGCCCCGAGGGGCCCTTGGCTGCTCCAGCTGCTCCTCCAGGGATGTTGCACAGGGATGGGAAGAGTGTGCAGAGCGGCCAGGAGCCAGCCCAGAGCTGCCCAGGCCCCTCTGCAGCTCTGGCCATGTCCATTGACATCTGGCCCCCACAGTGCTCCCCGACCCCCCTGCAGTGCCACAGTTCTCTGAGGCAGAAGGGGATCCCAGCACACAATGGAAATGGTTCCCATCTCTGTTTGCTTCTAGATGAGGGTGCCGGGAATGCTTCTCCATTAGATTGGCTGCGTGAAGTTTTGGAGCCCTTGAGGCCTCCTGCAGGTAAATTCTCAATTCCCCTCAAAGAATAATAGTTCTATGTTTTATACACAAAAAACGTGGCAAGGGGCAGGTGTCAGAATCTTCCCTGGCTGTTGAAGTTCCAGATGTGTCTGCAGAGAGGACTTTTCCATCTCCTTTTCTGGTTGCTACACAAGAGCCAGAGCCCAGCTCACATGCCAAGGGTGAGTAGTCTGTCCCTACTGATTTTACATGCTGAGCTCTGGTTTTCTCTAATCCATTCATGTCAAATGGAACTGCTTCCCATTCAGGTCCTCCAAGAGGCAAGAACAAAGTTAAAGAGGGAGAGAAATCCCAGGACCAATCCGAGGCCATGAGAGAATCGCTGAAGGAAATGCTGCAGGGAGGGCACGGTGGGTGTGTTTCCCTCAGTCTGAGCCGTGAGACTCATCAGTGGGGGCTTTAGATGCTCTGTGGACACGCAGGGGCTGCACAGCGGGAAGGGATCCATCGCAGCCTCGCTGCCCCGCTGCTGCTTTCACGCCTTGCGGGGCTGTTTCCCCGCCTGGCCTGGCTGCAGCTTCTCCCCAGCCTGTGCAGGAAGGCCTTGAGCATCCCCTGACCCTGTGCCCAAAATGCCCCACGGGCCCTGCAGAGCAGGAGATCCCCTGCAATTGCCTGGTCTCCCGGCAGCTCCGGTGTGGCGGCTGTTTGGAGGAGGGAGTGCCCTGACCCAGCCCCAAAAGCCCGGCTGTTTTCCTGGACCTTTGCCATGACATTTATTAGCACTGCCTCCTGAAGATGCCACCTCCCTTATGGAGAACAGCTCCATCTGATCCAGCTGTCCCTCTTGCTTCCCCCAGAGATGGACCAAGAGGCTCTGTGGAAGGCAGCATTCCCCAAAGGAAGTAGTGGCTCCGTGCCAGGCTCTGCTGACGGAAGGGAGGCGATGCCAGGCACGGGCACACGGGGTAATTGCTGTGGCGTGGTCAGCCGGTGTGGGCCATGGGGGTGGCTGTGGCAGCAGCTCTTCCCCAGTGCCCGCTCGTGCCCGTCACGGTATGAATTTAGTGACGGTTTGCTCTGTGTGTGGGAGAGAGCCCTGAGGGACCTTGGCTTGCCCAGCTTCTCCTCCAGGGATGTTTCAGTGTGTGCAGAATGTGCAGAGTGGCCAGGAGCCAGCCCAGAGCTGCCCAGGCCCCTCTGCAGCTCTGGCCATGTCCATTGACATCTGGCCCCCACAGTGCTCCCCGACCCCCCTGCAGTGCCACAGTTCTCTGAGGCAGAAGGGGATCCCAGCACACAATGGAAATGGTTCCCATCTCTGCTTCTAGATGAGGGTGCCGGAAATGCTTCTCCGTTAGATTGGCTGCGTGAAGTTTTGGAGCCCTTGGAGCCTCCTGCAGGTAAATTGTCCCTCAAAGATTAATCAGTCTAAATTCTAAACCCCATACATGTGGCAAGAGCCAGATGACAGAAGCTTCTGTGATTGAATTACAGGGGTGTCTGCAGAGAGGACTTTTCCAGCTCCTCTGCTGGTTCCACTCAAGCCCAGCTCACATGGCAAGGGTGAGTTGTCTGTCCCTGCTGAGCTCACAGGCTGAGCTCTGCTTCTCTCTAATCCATTCCTGTCCAATGAAACTGTTTCCCTTTCAGGTCCTCCAAGAGGCAAGAGCCAACCTTCAGGTGAAAAGAAAGCCCAAGAGCCATCTGAAGGCATGGGACAAATACTAAATGAGCTGGGGCAGGGACAGGGTGAGTCCCCTTCCCTCAGGCTGAGCCGTGAGACTCCTCAGTGGGGCTTTGGATGCTCTGTGGACACGCAGGGGCTGCACAGTGGGAAGGGCTCCATCGCAGCCTCGCTGCACTGGGGCTCCTGTGTCTCCTGAGAGGGTCTGACTCTGTCCTTTGTGGCTGTGGGAGCTGTCCCGGGGCAGGGGGGATCGGTGCTGGCACTGCCTCCAGGCACCCACACTGAGGGAAACAGAGAACGTCCTGGCCGTCTCCAACGTGCTGTCAGCTTAGCAGGGGTGCCCAGGACGGGCTAACGCTCCCAATTGCTCCCACAGAGGCAGCCGGTGCCACAACACGTGCTCCCAATATCCAGGAGAGCACTGGCAGAGGTTTCTGTCGGGGAACACGCTGTCTGACGGTGATCATGGCAAGCATGTTGGGCGGGCTGCTTGTCATCACCTTGTGCTGTGCTGCAGTCTGGTGCTGGAGGGTGAGAAAAGGGTGAGTTGTTTGTTGCTCTCCCCCTCCAACAGCTTCCTTTGAAGGCAGCTCAGAGCCATGGAACATTCCCAGTCTGGCTGCTGGGGAGCGGCCAGTTAGGCCTTGGCCAGAGAACTCTGCTGAGGGTTCTGCTGCTGGGCAGGGCTGTCACTGCCTCTCCCTGTGTGCCACCCGCAGCTGGGCCTCAGACACCTCCTCTGTCCACAGGCCCCGCTCTGCCCCTGCTCCAGACAAGCCAAAGACCTCAGGCAGAAAGAGGTGGAGCTCTCACCGTTTAACTTCCCAGCCTAGCCCAGATTTTTTGCCACCACTGCACCACCTGCTTTATGATGGGAAGGTCCAGCTGCCACCAAAAAGATCCTCTCTGCCCCTAAACCCACTGATCCCACCCTCTGGCCCATACTGAAGTTGGTCTTTTCATGCCCTCCCCTTTAGTTCGAATAAAGAGAGATTCAGCATCCCTGGAGTGTCGAGCTGTCCCACCAGCAAAGCCCCAAGGCCCCAGCCCTGGCTGAGCTCCGTGCCCGGGCACAGCCGTGGATGCCCACGGTGTGGGCAGGCAGGAGCCAGGCTGGGGCTCCTGTGACCAGCAGCGGGGCCCCGAGGGGCTGGGGGAGCCCGTGGGGAGGGTCCTTGGGCTGAGGGCACCTTTATTGGAGTGGCACCAAGTCATCAACAGCATCTGTAGGGAGTAAACAAGGGGTCTCCTTGTCACCTCTGGTGCTGAGCCCCTGTTCAGATGCTCTCGGAATGATGCTTTTACTACCTGGGAAGTAACTCAGGTGTGATCACCCTCTGCTTGAAGGGTGCATTGAGAGGGCAGCCAGGGTAACACCCTGGGTCTGACAAATTTGCAGGTAACATTTGCCAGGGTTTTCAATAATGGCCTGCCTTGGAAAAACAGGGCATGGGACTGGACTGTGCTCCATACAGAAGCCCTTCATGGAAGGATTCACAGAACAGCTCTAGAGAGCATCAACAACCCGGGGGTAACCACACACTTCATTTCCCAGGTCAAAAGACTCAGCGTTGCTGGGCTTGGGGTCCCCATAAGTCAGGAAGAAATTTGGAGTCCCCTGTAAGGTGTGCAGGGGCTGAGGTCCTGTGTAAGACTTGCAGGGAGCTGAGGACTGTCAGCAGGAACACAGTCAGGGGGTTGGATTTTCCTCTAAGGCGGGCAGGGGGTTTGGGGTCCTTCATAAGCCGTGCAGGGAGCTGCGGCCCCTCAGGAGGTTCTCAGGGGGTCTGGGGCCTCTCCTGTGCTGGGCAGGTGCTTGGGGAGCCCCGTAAGGTTGGCAGAGGGCCGAGTGGGCTCAGCCCGGGCTCTCTGCGCTGGGGGCAAAGCGGGGCCCTTCCCGGGGGCGTCCGGCCGGGCCAGGGACCCGCGTGGCGAAGGGGCCGCGGGGCAGCCTGACGAGCCGGGGGGCACAACAAGGGGCCTCCTCGCTCAGCCCTTGGCTGCAGCTTTTCCCCAGAAGAATTCTGGTGGTAAGAGCCTCCGAAGGAGCCAAGAGCCAGAGCAGCTCACCAAAACTTTGATGGGAACACGAGGCAGACCCCACCGCAGCTCCCCCGCTGAGTGACACGGTTGAGATTATGGGAAAGAACGAGCGGGTTCTTTTAGCAGAACTGCAGATCTCTTCACAGCTGGGTCGTGAGCTGATCTCCGCCCTAAAGCTGATCAGTCCGTGCCCAATGCTGACCAAAGCTGATCTGCTTTCTTGACTCAAAATGGAGGGTTTCTAAGGGAGCAGCTAGGGAAGGTTCAAGAACTGGGGAGGAGCATGGGAGGAGTGTTCATACCAGGGAAAGATGATAGGGTAAGCATCAGGGTGTTACAGTCAAGGGGATGGATTACAACTATTGTGTAACTGGGGAGGACCTTGATTGGTTAGGGCAGCTACCCCAGGTAAACTGCCCAGTCAGAGAGCTGTCGCCGTGCTCAGGAGAGCAAGGCCATAAACTCAAGAAGAAAGTAACTTCAAATGGTGGCTTCAACCTGATCCTGGGTTTAGCCAGGTTGCAGTTATTGTAGACGCCCATTAGGCAGGTTTCTTTGGCATGGTGGCGTTGGAGGTGACACTGTCCATGTCGTCAGGAGATTCCTCTTTCCCCTGGGTGAACTCTGTCTCGCTCTCCAGCCCATCTCCAAGAGCTGAGATCCCTCCCCTTGGCAGGGCTCGCAGCCCTTTGATCCCCTGCCCGCAGCGCAGGTCCCTCCCCGTTTCCCCAGTGCCGAGGCCCGGGGGGTTACAGCCTTCCCCACACGCCCACACTGTCCCCATTCCACGGCCAGCAGGGGAAGGGTCCCCAGCCTTTCCAAAACGGGGCTTCCTCATTCTTTGCTGCTGCTCGGCCCCCCTGTCTCTGGGCAAACTGCACCTCTCTGTGTCTGACAACTGCGCAGCCCGGCACTTGGCACCTCACTGCAGACTGTGCAAGAACACCGATCCACACCCAATGCAGCCAAACACTCCCTCACAGCCCCGGGCTTGGCCAGGGCACAGCAGGCACTGCGGGGGTACAGCTGAGCCCGGGGCTTCTCACACCAACCGCAGCCTGGCACTGTGAGTTCCGAGGCCACGGCTTAGATGGCAGTGACCATGGCCCACGAGGTGGGAAGGTGTTGAGGGGCAGAGACTTTCAGTGCTTCTCCCCGGCAAGAGTGGCTGATCCCGTTTGTTTTTTTCTTTACAGTAACTGCCCTCAGTTTATTTTTCTGGAGAGCAAATGTCATAACATACCCAGAAGTGGCTTCTTACTCAGTGTTGTCATGGCTGAGATACTCGGACAGTCAGTACAATTCAAGCACTTGGATGCCAAGCTGTCTGAAGGCAGCAAAGGATAAAGTGACAGAGGACACTGTTCAGTTCTTAGGGCAGAGAGAGTGGAAACAGAAAGGGCTCTCACAAATAAAGAGCTGCATGTTCACTGTTGGTGTTTAATACATCCCTTTCCCTGCAGTAGAGCTTGTTCTCTCTTTCCAAGGCTGGTGTTTCTCCGTTCCAGTCACTGGAAGCCCATGGCTGCCGGAATGCAAATGCCATTGCAACTGTCAAGGGAACTGGGAGCCTAAATTGCAACAGAGGCACAGCCAGCCTTTTTCCTTGAATCTCGTGGAAGTCCAGTCTGCAATGGATTCATTGCTTGCTGGTGTTGGCCAAGCCTTGTGCTGGAACAAAGGTGCCAGCACTTGGATGGAGCAGGCAGGGACGGATCCCGGGCCCACGGTGCTGGCGTTTCTGCAGCTGCCCTGATTGCCTGCCCTGGGTTGTTTCAGGAATTGACATTGCAGGTAGAGCCATGAAACGTCTCCCTTGTGCAGTGTCACATAAACCAGTTCTGATGAAAACAAGTGGATTGGACAGAGCTGGGGGGGGGGATGTGCTCCCCTCGTGGGAGAGCAGCTCCTGAGATCTGTCCTCACAATCCCACCCAGGCAGTGAGGTCACAGCAGGGCTGTGAGGTCACAGAGCCCCGTGGTCCCACAGCACCACAATGACCAACCACTCGGTCCCCGACTACAACTGTTGCGGCAGCAGCGGCGGCGGCAGCGGTGTCAGAGTTGGTGGCGTTTGGAGAGTGATTGCTGGACAGGGATTGCTGGACAGGGATTGCTGGACAGAGTTTTCTGGACAGTGTTTTCTTTACAGCGATTACTGGACAGTGATTACTGGACAGAGTTTTCTGGACAGTGATTACTGGACAGTGATTACTGGACAGTAATTACTGGACAGAGTTTTCTGGACAGATTTTATACAATAGCGGTGTCAGGACAGCGGTGTCAGGACAGAGGGGGCAGCAGTAGCTGCGGGACGGTGTGAGGGCGAGGGGCCATGGCCCTTGCTCTCCGCCTCTCCCTCCTCCTCCTCCTGGCAGTGGCCCTGCACGCCAGGGCTGCCCAGGCTGCTCCGGTGCCAGCGCGGGGAGCAGGTGAGCCGGCGGCCTGGGGCACCTTTCCCGGCCCAGCGGGCTCTTCTCCCCGGGAAGCCTCGGGGATGGTTTTCCCCAGGGCTTTAGCCAGGGGTTCCTGGGGGCGGGAGAGAGCCCCGAGGGGCCCTTGGCTGCTCCAGCCGCTCCTCCAGGGATGTTGCACAGGGATGGGAAGAGTGTGCAGAGCGGCCAGGAGCCAGCCCAGAGCTGCCCAGGCCCCTCTGCAGCTCTGGCCATGTCCATTGACATCTGGCCCCCACAGTGCTCCCCGACCCCCCTGCAGTGCCACAGTTCTCTGAGGCAGAAGGGGATCCCAGCATGCAGTGGAAATGGTTCCCATCTCTGTTTGCTTCTAGGTCTGGGTGCTGGGAATTCTTTTTCAGCATTTTGGCGAGAAGATGGCTTGGAGTCCTTGGGGTCACCTGCAGGTATTTCTCAGTGTGTGCTCAAAGAAATCATTGACAACATGGCAAGAGCCAGGTGACAGAAGCTTCTCTGGCTGTTGAGTTACAGGGGTGTCTTCAGGGAGGACTCTTCCAGATCCTGGCCTGGTTGATCCAAACAAGTTAAACTCACGTGGCAGGGGTGAGTAGTCTGTTCCTGCTGAGCTCACAGGCTGAGCTTTGGTTTTCTCTAATCCGTTCATGTCAAATGGAACAACTTCTCATTCAGGTCCTCCAAGAGGCAAGAACCAACGTCCAGGTGAAAAGAAATCCCAGGAACCATCAGAGGCCATGAGGGAAATGCTAAAGGAACTGGAGAGACAGCGAGGTGGGAGTGTTTCCCTCATCCTGGGCCGTGAGACTCATCAGTGGGGGCTTTAGATGCTCTGTGGACACGCAGGGGCTGCACAGCGGGAAGGGATCCATCGCAGCCTCGCTGCCCCGCTGCTGCTTTCACGCCTTGCGGGGCTGTTTCCCCGCCTGGCCTGGCTGCAGCTTCTCCCCAGCCTGTGCAGGAAGGCCTTGAGCATCCCCTGACCCTGTGCCCAAAATGCCCCACGGGCCCTGCAGAGCAGGAGATCCCCTGCAATTGCCTGGTCTCCCGGCAGCTCCGGTGTGGCGGCTGTTTGGAGGAGGGAGTGCCCTGACCCAGCCCCAAAAGCCCGGCTGTTTTCCTGGACCTTTGCCATGACATTTTTAAGCATTGGCTCCTGAAAATTCCACCTCCCTTATGGAGAACAGCTCCATCTGATCCAGCTGCCCCTCTTGCTTCCCCCAGGGACGGACCAAGTGGCTCTGTGGAAGGCAGCATTCCCCAAAGGAAGCAGTGGCTCCATGCCAGGCTCTGCTGACGGAAGGGAGGCGATGCCAGGCACGGGCACACGGGGTAATTGCTGTGGCGTGTGTGCCATGGCCGGTGTGGGCCATGGGGGTGGCTGTGGCAGCAGCTCTTCCCCAGTGCCCGCTCGTGCCCGTCACGGTATGAATTTAGTAAGGGTTTGCTCTGTGTGTGGAAGAGAGCCCTGAGGGACCTTGGCTTGCCCAGCTTCTCCTCCAAGGATGTTTCAGTGTGTGCAGAGTGTGGAGAGCAGCCAGGAGCCAGCCCAGAGCTGCCCAGGCCCCTCTGCAGCTCTGGCCATGTCCATTGACATCTGGCCCCCACAGTGCTCCCCGACCCCCCTGCAGTGCCACAGTTCTCTGAGGCAGAAGGGGATCCCAGCATGCAGTGGAAATGGTTCCCATCTCTGTTTGCTTCTAGATGAGGGTGCTGGGAATGCTTCTCCATTAGATTGGCTGAGTAAAGTTTTGGAGCCCTTGGGGCCTCCTGCAAGTAAGTTCTCAATGTGTGCTCAAAGAATAATCATTGACAAGATGGCAAGAGCCAGGTGACAGAATCTTCTCTGGCTGTTGTGCTGCAGGGGTGTCTGCAGGGACGACTTTTCCAGCTCCTAATCTGGTTGCTCAACACAAAGCCGGCTCCCATCGTAGGGGTGAGTAGCCTGTCCCTGCTGAGCTCTCAGGCTGAGCTCTGCTTTTCTCTACTCCATTCACATCAAATGGAATTGCTTCCCATTCAGGTCCTCCAACAGGCAAGACCAAAGTGAAAGATGGAAAGAAATCTCAGGAGCCATCAGAGGCCATGAGAGAATTGCTGAAGGAAATGCTGCAGGGAGGGCCAGGTGGGTGTGTTTCCCTCAGGCTGAGCTGTCAGACTCATCAGTGGGGGCTTTAGATGCTCTGTGGACACGCAGGGGCTGCACAGCGGGAAGGGATCCATCGCAGCCTCGCTGCCCCGCTGCTGCTTTCACGCCTTGCGGGGCTGTTTCCCCGCCTGGCCTGGCTGCAGCTTCTCCCCAGCCTGTGCAGGAAGGCCTTGAGCATCCCCTGACCCTGTGCCCAAAATGCCCCACGGGCCCTGCAGAGCAGGAGATCCCCTGCAATTGCCTGGTCTCCCGGCAGCTCCGGTGTGGCGGCTGTTTGGAGGAGGGAGTGCCCTGACCCAGCCCCAAAAGCCCAGCCTGGGTTATTTCCATGTCATTTCTAAGCATTGCCTCCTGAAGATGCCACCTCCCTTATGGAGAACAGCTCCATCTGATCCAGCTGTCCCTCTTGCTTCCCCCAGAGTTGGACCAAGAGGCTCTGTGGAAGGCAGCATTCCCCAAAGGAAGCAGTGGCTCCGTGCCAGGCTCTGCTGACGGAAGGGAGGCGATGCCAGGCACGGGCACACGGGGTAATTGCTGTGGCGTGGTCAGCCGGTGTGGGCCATGGGGGTGGCTGTGGCAGCAGCTCTTGCAGCTCTGGCCATGTCCATTGACATCTGGCCCCCACAGTGCTCTCCGACCCCCCTGCAGTGCCACAGTTCTCTGAGGCAGAAGGGGATCCCAGCACACAATGGAAATGGTTCCCATCTCTGCTTCTAGATGGGGATCATGACATGGATTATCTCAAAATTCTTGTGGATGACGCTTTGAATTTCCTGGAGAATCCTGGAGGCAAGTTCTCAGTGTCCCTTTCCTAACAGAATAATCCCTGTCAGTGTGGCAAGAGCTCATTCAGGTGCCCTTTTCCTTAAGAGCCTCTCGAGGTTGCTGCATTGTGGCAATCTTGGCCTGCTCCGTTCTCAGGCCCAAGAGGGATCCCACAGGATCCCTGTCCGTGGGAGCAGGAAGGAGCATTTAGCTTTTAATGTCCTTTCCATGGCAATGCCAGTTGTTCCCTCCGTGGCCGCTGTGCAGACACAGAAGGGCAGAGAGGGAAGGGGTCGGGCCCAGGGCTGTGCCCGGGGCTGTGCCTGGCGCGGCTCCTTTGCCGGCCCCTGGGAGCCTGAGGTGCTCCCGCTGCGGCTGCCGAGCCACGGCCCTCGCTGGGGCTGAGTTGAGAGCTGGGGCAGCTCCAGGGAGTCCCTTGTGCCCTGACAGCTCTGCCTGGGGCTCCTTTGGTCCCAGCCAGGGGCCACTGCAGGCCCGTGGGAGCTCTGCCCCTGCTCCTGAGGGGAGGGCAGAGATGAGGGCCCTGCAGGGATCCCGTGGCCGAGTTGCACTCCCTGCCCCTGCGGCTGAGGGAGAGTCTGCAGCTGTGTCAGGGAGCTCTTCTGTCCTGCCCTTCTTTGCAGCCGAGCCTGTGGCTGATGGGGATCAGGAACCTGGCGTGGGGCCCAGGGCTGAGCCTCTGGAAGGTCGTGTGGGTACGTCATGGCTTTTCCCCCTTGGAGAGCTGCCAGCTCAGAGCCCAAAGCTGGGCCAGCCGGGCGCCTCTGCAGGGGCCAGGACAGAGACCTGCCCGTGTGTGCCCTGTGCCCGTGGGATCCCCTCAGCCCTCCTGCGCCTCAGGGCTGCCCGTGCAGATCCCCAGAGATGACAGAAGCTTCTCTGGCTGTTGAGTTACAGAGGTGTCTGCTGGAAGGACTTTTCCAGCTCCTGAACTGATTCCTCTGCACAAGCCCAGCTCACATGGCAGGGGTGAGTAGCCTGTTCCTGCTGAGCTCACAGGTTGAACTCTGGTTTTCTCTAATCTGTTCATGTCAAATAGATTCCCACACAGGTCCTACAACAGCCAAGAACCAAGGTCCAGGAGAGAAAAAATCGTTTAAGTCAAATGAAGTTGTGAAAGAAATTTTGAAGGAACTTCAGAAAGGGCCAGGTGGGTGTGTTTCCCTCAGCCTGAGCCATGAGACTCATCAGCTGTGGCATTGGGGATGGTTTTCCCCAGGGCTTTAGCCAGGGTTTCCTGGGTGTGGGAGAGAGCCCCGAGGGGCCCTTGGCTGCTCCAGCTGCTCCTCCAGGGATGTTGCACAGGGATGGGAAGAGTGTGCAGAGCGGCCAGGAGCCAGCCCAGAGCTGCCCAGGCCCCTCTGCAGCTCTGGCCATGTCCATTGACATCTGGCCCCCACAGTGCTCCCCGACCCCCCTGCAGTGCCACAGTTCTCTGAGGCAGAAGGGGATCCCAGCACACAATCGAAATGGTTCCCATCTCTGTTTGTTTCTAGATGAGGGTGCTGGAAATGCTTTTCCATTAGATTGGCTGCGTGAAGTTTTGGAGCCCTTGGGGCCTCCTGCAGGTAAATTCTCAAATCTCCTCAAGGAATAATAGTTCTATGTTTTATACACAATAAACGTGGCAAGTGGCAGGTGTCAGAATCTTCCCTGGCTGTTGAAGTTCCAGATGTGTCTGCAGAGAGGACTTTTCCATCTCCTATTCTGGTTGCTACACAAGAGCCAGAGCCCAGCTCGCATGCCAAGGGTGAGTAGTCTGTCCCTGCTGATATCACAGGCTGAGCTCTGGTTTTCTCTAATCCATTCATGACAAATGGAACTACATCCCACACAGGTCCCTCAACAGCCAAGAACGAAGTTAAAGATGGAGAGGAATCCCAAGAGCCATCAGAGGCCATGAGAGAATTGCTGAAGGAAATGCTGGAGGGAGGGCATGGTGGGTGTGTTTCCCTCAGGCTGAGCCGTGAGACTCATCAGTGGGGGCTTTAGATGCTCTGTGGACACGCAGGGGCTGCACAGCGGGAAGGGATCCATCGCAGCCTCGCTGCCCCGCTGCTGCTTTCACGCCTTGCGGGGCTGTTTTCCTGGACCTTTACCATGTCTTTTATAAGCACTGCCTCCTGAAGATGCCACTTCCCTTATGGAGAACAGCAATGGAAATGGTTCCCATCTGTGTTTGCTTCTAGATGAGGGTGCCGGGAATGTTTCTCCATTGGATTGGCTGCGTGAAGTTTTGGAGCCCTTCAGGCCCCCTGCAGGTAAATTGTCCCTCAAAGATTAATCAGTCTAAATTCTAAACCCCATACATGTGGCAAGAGCCAGATGACAGAAGCTTCTCTGGCTGAATTACAGGGGTGTCTGCAGAGAGGACTTTTCCAGCTCCTCTGCTGGTTCCACTCAAGCCCAGCTCACATGGCAAGGGTGAGTTGTCTGTCCCTGCTGAGCTCACAGGCTGAGCTCTGCTTCTCTCTAATCCATTTCTGTCCAATGAAACTGTTTCCCTTTCAGGTCCTCCAAGAGGCAAGAGCCAACCTTCAGGTGAAAAGAAGGACCAGGAGCCATCTGAAGGCATGGGACAAATACTAAATGAGCTGGGGCAGGGACAGGGTGAGTCCCTTTCCCTCAGGCTGAGCCGTGAGACTCCTCAGTGGGGCTTTGGATGCTCTGTGGACACGCAGGGGCTGCACAGTGGGAAGGGCTCCATCACAGCCTCGCTGCACTGGGGCTCCTGTGTCTCCTGAGAGGGTCTGACTCTGTCCTTTGTGGCTGTGGGAGCTGTCCCGGGGCAGGGGGGATCGGTGCTGGCACTGCCTCCAGGCACCCACACTGAGGGAAACAGAGAACGTCCTGGCCGTCTCCAACGTGCTGTCAGCTTAGCAGGGGTGCCCAGGACGGGCTAACGCTCCCAATTGCTCCCACAGAGGCAGCCGGTGCCACAACACGTGCTCCCAATATCCAGGAGAGCACTGGCAGAGGTTTCTGTCAGGGAACACGCTGTCTGACGGTGATCATGGCAAGCATGTTGGGCGGGCTGCTTGTCATCACCTTGTGCTGTGCTGCAGTCTGGTGCTGGAGGGTGAGAAAAGGGTGAGTTGTTTGTTGCTCTCCCCCTCCAACAGCTTCCTTTGAAGGCAGCTCAGAGCCATGGAACATTCCCAGTCTGGCTGCTGGGGAGCGGCCAGTTAGGCCTTGGCCAGAGAACTCTGCTGAGGGTTCTGCTGCTGGGCAGGGCTGTCACTGCCTCTCCCTGTGTGCCACCCGCAGCTGGGCCTCAGACACCTCCTCTCTCCACAGGCCCCGCTCTGCCCCTGCTCCAGACAAGCCAAAGACCTCCCACCGTAGACCAGATGCATTGCCACCACTGCAGCACCTGCTTTTTGATGCCAAGGTCCAGCTGCCACCAAAAAGATCCTCTCTGCCCCTAAACCCACTGATCCCACCCTCTGGCCCATACTGAAGTTGGTCTTTTCATGCCCTCCCCTTTAGTTCGAATAAAGAGAGATTCAGCATCCCTGGAGTGTCGAGCTGTCCCACCAGCAAAGCCCCAAGGCCCCAGCCCTGGCTGAGCTCCGTGCCCGGGCACAGCCGTGGATGCCCACGGTGTGGGCAGGCAGGAGCCAGGCTGGGGCTCCTGTGACCAGCAGCGGGGCCCCGAGGGGCTGGGGGAGCCCGTGGGGAGGGTCCTTGGGCTGAGGGCACCTTTATTGCAGTGGCACCTTCTGGGCCTGGGCCTCCTCAATGAGGATGCCCAGGAAAAGAAGGAAGTCATCGAGAGCATCTGTAGGGATATTGTAATGTCAGCAGGCAGAACAAGGGGTCTCCTTGTCACCTCTGGTGCTGAGCCCCTGTTCAGATGCTCTCTGAACGACGCTTTAACTACGTGTTCAGTAACTCAGCTGTGATCACCCTCTGCTTGAAGGGTGCATTGAGAGGGCAGCCAGGGTAACACCCTGGGTCTGACAAATTTGCAGGTAACATTTGCCAGGGTTTTCAGTAATGGCCTGCCTTGGAAAAACAGGGCATGGGACTGGACTGCACTCCATACAGAAATCCTTCATGGAAGGATTCACAGAACAGCTCTAGAGAGCATCAACAACCCGGGGGTAACCACACACTTCATTTCCCAGGTCAAAAGACTCAGCGTTGCTGGGCTTGGGGTCCCCATAAGTCAGGAAGAAATTTGGAGTCCCCTGTAAGGTGTGCAGGGGCTGAGGTCCTGTGTAAGACTTGCAGGGAGCTGAGGACTGTCAGCAGGAACACAGTCAGGGGGTTGGATTTTCCTCTAAGGCGGGCAGGGGGTTTGGGGTCCTTCATAAGCCGTGCAGGGAGCTGCGGCCCCTCAGGAGGTTCTCAGGGGGTCTGGGGCCTCTCCTGTGCTGGGCAGGTGCTTGGGGAGCCCCGTAAGGTTGGCAGAGGGCCGAGTGGGCTCAGCCCGGGCTCTCTGCGCTGGGGGCAAAGCGGGGCCCTTCCCGGGGGCGTCCGGCCGGGCCAGGGACCCGCGTGGCGAAGGGGCCGCGGGGCAGCCTGACGAGCCGGGGGACACAACAAGGGGCCTCCTCGCTCAGCCCTTGGCTGCAGCTTTTCCCCATACGAATTCTGGTGGTAAGAGCCTCCGAAGGAGCCAAGAGCCAGAGCAGCTCACGCAAACTTTGATGGGAACACGAGGCAGACCCCACCGCAGCTCCCCCGCTGAGTGACACGGTTGAGATTATGGGAAAGAACGAGCGGGTTCTTTTAGCAGAACTGCAGATCTCTTCACAGCTGGGTCGTGAGCTGATCTCCGCCCTAAAGCTGATCAGTCCGTGCCCAATGCTGACCAAAGCTGATCTGCTTTCTTGACTCAAAATGGAGGGTTTCTAAGGGAGCAGCTAGGGAAGGTTCAAGAACTGGGGAGGAGCATGGGAGGAGTGTTCATACCAGGGAAAGATGATAGGGTAAGCATCAGGGTGTTACAATCAAGGGGATGGATTACAACTATTGTGTAACTGGGGAGGACCTTGATTGGTTAGGGCAGCTACCCCAGGTAAACTGCCCAATCAGAGAGCTGTCGCCGTGCTCAGGAGAGCAAGGCCATAAACTCAAGAAGAAAGTAACTTCAAATGGTGGCTTCAACCTGATCCTGGGTTTAGCCAGGTTGCAGTTATTGTAGACGCCCATTAGGCAGGTTTCTTTGGCATGGTGGCGTTGGAGGCGACACTGTCCATGTCGTCAGGAGATTCCTCTTTCCCCTGGGTGAACTCTGTCTCGCTCTCCAGCCCATCTCCAAGAGCTGAGATCCCTCCCCTTGGCAGGGCTCGCAGCCCTTTGATCCCCTGCCCGCAGCGCAGGTCCCTCCCCGTTTCCCCAGTGCCGAGGCCCGGGGGGTTACAGCCTTCCCCACACGCCCACACTGTCCCCATTCCACGGCCAGCAGGGGAAGGGTCCCCAGCCTTTCCAAAACGGGGCTTCCTCATTCTTTGCTGCTGCTCGGCCCCCCTGTCTCTGGGCAAACTGCACCTCTCTGTGTCTGACAACTGCGCAGCCCGGCACTTGGCACCTCACTGCAGACTGTGCAAGAACACCGATCCACACCCAATGCAGCCAAACACTCCCTCACAGCCCCGGGCTTGGCCAGGGCACAGCAGGCACTGCGGGGGTACAGCTGAGCCCGGGGCTTCTCACACCAACCGCAGCCTGGCACTGTGAGTTCCGAGGCCACGGCTTAGATGGCAGTGACCATGGCCCACGGGGTGGGAAGGTGTTGAGGGGCAGAGACTTTCAGTGCTTCTCCCCGGCAAGAGTGGCTGATCCCGTTTGTTTTTTTCTTTACAGTAACTGCCCTCAGTTTATTTTTCTGGAGAGCAAATGTCATAACATACCCAGAAGTGGCTTCTTACTCAGTGTTGTCATGGCTGAGATACTCGGACAGACGGGACAATTCAAGCACTTGGATGCCAAGCTGTCTGAAGGCAGCAAAGGATAAAGTGACAGAGGACACTGTTCAGTTCTTAGGGCAGAGAGAGTGGAAACAGAAAGGGCTCTCACAAATAAAGAGCTGCATGTTCACTGTTGGTGTTTAATACATCCCTTTCCCGGCAGTAGAGCTTGTTCTCTCTTTCCAAGGCTGGTGTTTCTCCGTTCCAGTCACTGGAAGCCCATGGCTGCCGGAATGCAAATGTCATTGCAACTGTCAAGGGAACTGGGAGCCTAAATTGCAACAGAGGCACAGCCAGCCTTTTTCCTTGAATCTCGTGGAAGTCCAGTGTGCAATGGATTCATTGCTTGCTGGTGTTGGCCAAGCCTTGTGCTGGAACAAAGGTGCCAGCACTTGGATGGAGCAGGCAGGGACGGATCCCGGGCCCACGGTGCTGGCGTTTCTGCAGCTGCCCTGATTGCCTGCCCTGGGTTGTTTCAGGAATTGACATTGCAGGTAGAGCCATGAAACGTCTCCCTTGTGCAGTGTCACATAAACCAGTTCTGATGAAAACAAGTGGATTGGACAGAGCTGGGGGGGGGATGTGCTCCCCTCGTGGGAGAGCAGTTCCTGAGATCTGTCCTCACAATCCCACCCAGGCAGTGAGGTCACAGCAGGGCTGTGAGGTCACAGAGCCCCGTGGTCCCACAGCACCACAATGACCAACCACTCGGTCCCCGACTACAACTGTTGCGGCAGCAGCGGCGGCGGCAGCGGTGTCAGAGTTGGTGGCGTTTGGAGAGTGATTGCTGGACAGGGATTGCTGGACAGTGATTACTTTACAGCGATTACTGGACAGAGTTTTCTGGACAGAGTTTTCTGGACAGAGTTTTCTGGACAGAGCTTATACAACAGCGGTGTCAGGACAGCGGTGTCAGGACAGAGGGGGCAGCAGTAGCTGCGGGACGGTGTGAGGGCGAGGGGCCATGGCCCTTGCTCTCCGCCTCTCCCTCCTCCTCCTCCTGGCAGTGGCCCTGCACGCCAGGGCTGCCCAGGCTGCTCCGGTGCCAGCGCGGGGAGCAGGTGAGCCGGCGGCCTGGGGCACCTTTCCCGGCCCAGCGGGCTCTTCTCCCCGGGAAGCCTCGGGGATGGTTTTCCCCAGGGCTTTAGCCAGGGGTTCCTGGGGGCGGGAGAGAGCCCCGAGGGGCCCTTGGCTGCTCCAGCCGCTCCTCCAGGGATGTTGCACAGGGATGGGAAGAGTGTGCAGAGCGGCCAGGAGCCAGCCCAGAGCTGCCCAGGCCCCTCTGCAGCTCTGGCCATGTCCATTGACATCTGGCCCCCACAGTGCTCCCCGACCCCCCTGCAGTGCCACAGTTCTCTGAGGCAGAAGGGGATCCCAGCATGCAGTGGAAATGGTTCCCATCTCTTTGCTTCTAGGTCTGGGTGCTGGGAATTCTTTTTCAGCATTTTGGCGAGAAGATGGCTTGGAGTCCTTGGGGTCACCTGCAGGTATTTCTCAGTGTGTGCTCAAAGAAATCATTGACAACATGGCAAGAGCCAGCTGACAGAAGCTTCTCTGGCTGTTGAGTTACAGGGGTGTCTTCAGGGAGGACTCTTCCAGATCCTGGGCTGGTTGTTCCACTCAAGTTAAACTCACGTGTCAGGGGTGAGTATCCTGCCCCTTCTGAGCTCTCAGGCTGAGCTCTGGTTTTCTCTAATCCGTTCATGTCAAATGGAACTGTTTCCCATTCAGGTCCTCCAACAGGCAAGAACCAACGTCCAGGTGAAAAGAAATCCCAGGAACCATCAGAGGCCATGAGGGAAATGCTAAAGGAACTGGAGAGACAGCGAGGTGGGAGTGTTTCCCTCATCCTGGGCCGTGAGACTCATCAGTGGGGGCTTTAGATGCTCTGTGGACACGCAGGGGCTGCACAGCGGGAAGGGATCCATCGCAGCCTCGCTGCCCCGCTGCTGCTTTCACGCCTTGCGGGGCTGTTTTCCCGCCTGGCCTGGCTGCAGCTTCTCCCCAGCCTGTGCAGGAAGGCCTTGAGCATCCCCTGACCCTGTGCCCAAAATGCCCCACGGGCCCTGCAGAGCAGGAGATCCCCTGCAATTGCCTGGTCTCCCGGCAGCTCCGGTGTGGCGGCTGTTTGGAGGAGGGAGTGCCCTGACCCAGCCCCAAAAGCCCGGCTCTTTTCCTGGACCTTTGCCATGACATTTTTAAGCATTGGCTCCTGAAAATTCCACCTCCCTTATGGAGAACAGCTCCATCTGATCCAGCTGCACCTCTTGCTTCCCCCAGTGACGGACCAAGAGGCTCTGTGGAAGGCAGCGTTCCCCAAAGGAAGCAGTGGCTCCGTGCCAGGCTCTGCTGACGGAAGGGAGGCGATGCCAGGCACGGGCACACGGGGTAATTGCTGTGGCGTGGTCAGCCGGTGTGGGCCATCGGGGTGCCACAGTTCTCTAAGGCAGAAGGGGATCCCAGCACACAATGGAAATGGTTCCCATCTCTGTTTGCTTCTAGATGGGGAGAATGACTTGGATTATCTGGAAGTCCTGGTGAATGATGCACTGAATTCCCTTGGGCAACCTGGAGGCAAGTTCTCAGTGTCCCTTTCCTGACAGAATAATCCCTGTCAGTGTGCCAAGAGCTCATTCAGGTGCCCTTTTCCTTAAGAGCCTCTCGAGGTTGCTGCATTGTGGCAATCTTGGCCTGCTCCGTTCTCAGGCCCAAGAGGGATCCCACAGGATCCCTGTCCGTGGGAGCAGGAAGGAGCATTTAGCTTTTAATGTCCTTTCCATGGCAATGCCAGTTGTTCCCTCCGTGGCCGCTGTGCAGACACAGAAGGGCAGAGAGGGAAGGGGTCGGGCCCAGGGCTGTGCCCGGGGCTGTGCCTGGCGCGGCTCCTTTGCCGGCCCCTGGGAGCCTGAGGTGCTCCCGCTGCGGCTGCCGAGCCACGGCCCTCGCTGGGGCTGAGTTGAGAGCTGGGGCAGCTCCAGGGAGTCCCTTGTGCCCTGACAGCTCTGCCTGGGGCTCATTGGTGCCGGTGTGTAGATCACCAGAGATGACAGAAGCTTCTCTGGCTGTTGATTTACAGGGGTGTCTGGTGGAAGGACTTTTCCAGCTACTGAGCTGATTCCTTTTCGGAAGCCCAACTCACATGGCAGGGGTGAGTAGCCTGTCCCTGCTGAGCTCACAGGCTGAGCTCTGGTTTTCTCTAATCCTTTCATGTCAAGTGGAACCGCTTCCCATTCAGGTCCTTTAAAAGGCAAGAGGAAAGTGGAAGGAGAATCAAATGAATCAATTGAATCAAATGAAGTCCTGAGAGAAATTTTGAAGGAACTGCTGAAAGGCCAAGGTGGGGATGTTTCTCTCAGCGTGAGCTGTGAGGCTCATCAGCCAGGGGCTTTAGATCAGTCACATCTGATCCAGTTACCCCTCTTGCTTCCCCCAGGGATGGACCAAGGGGCTCTGTGGAAGGCAGCATTCCCCAAAGGAAGCAGTGGCTCCGTGCCAGGCTCTGCTGACGGAAGGGAGGCGATGCCAGGCACGGGCACACGGGGTAATTGCTGTGGCGTGGTCAGCCGGTGTGGGCCATGGGGGTGGCTGTGGCAGCAGCTCTTCCCCAGTGCCCGCTCGTGCCCGTCAGGGCAAGAAGACCATAACAGAGCAGATTAATTATCGTGAGCAGACTCAGGGGACTCGGGTACTGGGCAGTCCTGCTGAGGGCCCTCAGTGAGGGGCATTGCCCAAAACATTGAAGCAGCTGCAAGGGGTGCCCAACTGGGGAAAAGGCAGATGGGGAGAGCAAGGATCCAATGCTTCCTTAGAGGCATGGCTTTCCCTTCAGTCTGGGGGCAATGATTGAGGGGAGGGAGGATTAGTTGTGGCACTGCCTGATGCAGTCTTCCCCAGGGCTTTTTGTGGCACAGAGCCCCGAGGGGCCCTTGGCTGCTCCAGCTGCTCCTCCAGGGATGTTGCACAGGGATGGGAAGAGTGTGCAGAGCGGCCAGGAGCCAGCCCAGAGCTGCCCAGGCCCCTCTGCAGCTCTGGCCATGTCCATTGACATCTGGCCCCCACAGTGCTCCCCGACCCCCCTGCAGTGCCACAGTTCTCTGAGGCAGAAGGGGATCCCAGCACACAATGGAAATGGTTCCCATCTCTGTTTGCTTCTAGATGAGGGTGCCGGGAATGCTTCTCCATTAGATTGGCTGCGTGAAGTTTTGGAGCCCTTGAGGCCTCCTGCAGGTAAATTCTCAATTCCCCTCAAAGAATAATAGTTCTATGTTTTATACACAAAAAACGTGGCAAGGGGCAGGTGTCAGAATCTTCCCTGGCTGTTGAAGTTCCAGATGTGTCTGCAGAGAGGACTTTTCCATCTCCTTTTCTGGTTGCTACACAAGAGCCAGAGCCCAGCTCACATGCCAAGGGTGAGTAGTCTGTCCCTACTGATTTTACATGCTGAGCTCTGGTTTTCTCTAATCCATTCATGTCAAATGGAACTGCTTCCCATTCAGGTCCTCCAAGAGGCAAGAACAAAGTTAAAGAGGGAGAGAAATCCCAGGACCAATCCGAGGCCATGAGAGAATCGCTGAAGGAAATGCTGCAGGGAGGGCACGGTGGGTGTGTTTCCCTCAGTCTGAGCCGTGAGACTCATCAGTGGGGGCTTTAGATGCTCTGTGGACACGCAGGGGCTGCACAGCGGGAAGGGATCCATCGCAGCCTCGCTGCCCCGCTGCTGCTTTCACGCCTTGCGGGGCTGTTTCCCCGCCTGGCCTGGCTGCAGCTTCTCCCCAGCCTGTGCAGGAAGGCCTTGAGCATCCCCTGACCCTGTGCCCAAAATGCCCCACGGGCCCTGCAGAGCAGGAGATCCCCTGCAATTGCCTGGTCTCCAGGCAGCTCCGGTGTGGCGGCTGTTTGGAGGAGGGAGTGCCCTGACCCAGCCCCAAAAGCCCGGCTGTTTTCCTGGACCTTTGCCATGTCATTTATTAGCACTGCCTCCTGAAGATGCCACCTCCCTTATGGAGAACAGCTCCATCTGATCCAGCTGCCCCTCTTGCTTCCCCCAGATTTGGACCAAGATGCTCTCTGGAAGGCAGCGTTCCCCCAAGGAAGTAGTGGCTCCGTGCCAGGCTCTGCTGACGGAAGGGAGGCGATGCCAGGCACGGGCACACGGGGTAATTGCTGTGGCGTGGTCAGCCGGTGTGGGCCATGGGGGTGGCTGTGGCAGCAGCTCTTCCCCAGTGCCCGCTCGTGCCCGTCACGGTATGAATTTAGTGACGGTTTGCTCTGTGTGTGGGAGAGAGCCCTGAGGGACCTTGGCTTGCCCAGCTTCTCCTCCAGGGATGTTTCAGTGTGTGCAGAATGTGCAGAGTGGCCAGGAGCCAGCCCAGAGCTGCCCAGGCCCCTCTGCAGCTCTGGCCATGTCCATTGACATCTGGCCCCCACAGTGCTCCCCGACCCCCCTGCAGTGCCACAGTTCTCTGAGGCAGAAGGGGATCCCAGCACACAATGGAAATGGTTCCCATCTCTGCTTCTAGATGAGGGTGCCGGAAATGCTTCTCCGTTAGATTGGCTGCGTGAAGTTTTGGAGCCCTTGGAGCCTCCTGCAGGTAAATTGTCCCTCAAAGATTAATCAGTCTAAATTCTAAACCCCATACATGTGGCAAGAGCCAGATGACAGAAGCTTCTGTGATTGAATTACAGGGGTGTCTGCAGAGAGGACTTTTCCAGCTCCTCTGCTGGTTCCACTCAAGCCCAGCTCACATGGCAAGGGTGAGTTGTCTGTCCCTGCTGAGCTCACAGGCTGAGCTCTGCTTCTCTCTAATCCATTCCTGTCCAATGAAACTGTTTCCCTTTCAGGTCCTCCAAGAGGCAAGAGCCAACCTTCAGGTGAAAAGAAAGCCCAAGAGCCATCTGAAGGCATGGGACAAATACTAAATGAGCTGGGGCAGGGACAGGGTGAGTCCCCTTCCCTCAGGCTGAGCCGTGAGACTCCTCAGTGGGGCTTTGGATGCTCTGTGGACACGCAGGGGCTGCACAGTGGGAAGGGCTCCATCGCAGCCTCGCTGCACTGGGGCTCCTGTGTCTCCTGAGAGGGTCTGACTCTGTCCTTTGTGGCTGTGGGAGCTGTCCCGGGGCAGGGGGGATCGGTGCTGGCACTGCCTCCAGGCACCCACACTGAGGGAAACAGAGAACGTCCTGGCCGTCTCCAACGTGCTGTCAGCTTAGCAGGGGTGCCCAGGACGGGCTAACGCTCCCAATTGCTCCCACAGAGGCAGCCGGTGCCACAACACGTGCTCCCAATATCCAGGAGAGCACTGGCAGAGGTTTCTGTCGGGGAACACGCTGTCTGACGGTGATCATGGCAAGCATGTTGGGCGGGCTGCTTGTCATCACCTTGTGCTGTGCTGCAGTCTGGTGCTGGAGGGTGAGAAAAGGGTGAGTTGTTTGTTGCTCTCCCCCTCCAACAGCTTCCTTTGAAGGCAGCTCAGAGCCATGGAACATTCCCAGTCTGGCTGCTGGGGAGCGGCCAGTTAGGCCTTGGCCAGAGAACTCTGCTGAGGGTTCTGCTGCTGGGCAGGGCTGTCACTGCCTCTCCCTGTGTGCCACCCGCAGCTGGGCCTCAGACACCTCCTCTGTCCACAGGCCCCGCTCTGCCCCTGCTCCAGACAAGCCAAAGACCTCAGGCAGAAAGAGGTGGAGCTCTCACCGTTTAACTTCCCAGCCTAGCCCAGATTTTTTGCCACCACTGCACCACCTGCTTTATGATGGGAAGGTCCAGCTGCCACCAAAAAGATCCTCTCTGCCCCTAAACCCACTGATCCCACCCTCTGGCCCATACTGAAGTTGGTCTTTTCATGCCCTCCCCTTTAGTTCGAATAAAGAGAGATTCAGCATCCCTGGAGTGTCGAGCTGTCCCACCAGCAAAGCCCCAAGGCCCCAGCCCTGGCTGAGCTCCGTGCCCGGGCACAGCCGTGGATGCCCACGGTGTGGGCAGGCAGGAGCCAGGCTGGGGCTCCTGTGACCAGCAGCGGGGCCCCGAGGGGCTGGGGGAGCCCGTGGGGAGGGTCCTTGGGCTGAGGGCACCTTTATTGGAGTGGCACCAAGTCATCAACAGCATCTGTAGGGAGTAAACAAGGGGTCTCCTTGTCACCTCTGGTGCTGAGCCCCTGTTCAGATGCTCTCGGAATGATGCTTTTACTACCTGGGAAGTAACTCAGGTGTGATCACCCTCTGCTTGAAGGGTGCATTGAGAGGGCAGCCAGGGTAACACCCTGGGTCTGACAAATTTGCAGGTAACATTTGCCAGGGTTTTCAATAATGGCCTGCCTTGGAAAAACAGGGCATGGGACTGGACTGTGCTCCATACAGAAGCCCTTCATGGAAGGATTCACAGAACAGCTCTAGAGAGCATCAACAACCCGGGGGTAACCACACACTTCATTTCCCAGGTCAAAAGACTCAGCGTTGCTGGGCTTGGGGTCCCCATAAGTCAGGAAGAAATTTGGAGTCCCCTGTAAGGTGTGCAGGGGCTGAGGTCCTGTGTAAGACTTGCAGGGAGCTGAGGACTGTCAGCAGGAACACAGTCAGGGGGTTGGATTTTCCTCTAAGGCGGGCAGGGGGTTTGGGGTCCTTCATAAGCCGTGCAGGGAGCTGCGGCCCCTCAGGAGGTTCTCAGGGGGTCTGGGGCCTCTCCTGTGCTGGGCAGGTGCTTGGGGAGCCCCGTAAGGTTGGCAGAGGGCCGAGTGGGCTCAGCCCGGGCTCTCTGCGCTGGGGGCAAAGCGGGGCCCTTCCCGGGGGCGTCCGGCCGGGCCAGGGACCCGCGTGGCGAAGGGGCCGCGGGGCAGCCTGACGAGCCGGGGGACACAACAAGGGGCCTCCTCGCTCAGCCCTTGGCTGCAGCTTTTCCCCATACGAATTCTGGTGGTAAGAGCCTCCGAAGGAGCCAAGAGCCAGAGCAGCTCACCAAAACTTTGATGGGAACACGAGGCAGACCCCACCGCAGCTCCCCCGCTGAGTGACACGGTTGAGATTATGGGAAAGAACGAGCGGGTTCTTTTAGCAGAACTGCAGATCTCTTCACAGCTGGGTCGTGAGCTGATCTCCGCCCTAAAGCTGATCAGTCCGTGCCCAATGCTGACCAAAGCTGATCTGCTTTCTTGACTCAAAATGGAGGGTTTCTAAGGGAGCAGCTAGGGAAGGTTCAAGAACTGGGGAGGAGCATGGGAGGAGTGTTCATACCAGGGAAAGATGATAGGGTAAGCATCAGGGTGTTACAGTCAAGGGGATGGATTACAACTATTGTGTAACTGGGGAGGACCTTGATTGGTTAGGGCAGCTACCCCAGGTAAACTGCCCAGTCAGAGAGCTGTCGCCGTGCTCAGGAGAGCAAGGCCATAAACTCAAGAAGAAAGTAACTTCAAATGGTGGCTTCAACCTGATCCTGGGTTTAGCCAGGTTGCAGTTATTGTAGACGCCCATTAGGCAGGTTTCTTTGGCATGGTGGCGTTGGAGGTGACACTGTCCATGTCGTCAGGAGATTCCTCTTTCCCCTGGGTGAACTCTGTCTCGCTCTCCAGCCCATCTCCAAGAGCTGAGATCCCTCCCCTTGGCAGGGCTCGCAACCCTTTGATCCCCTGCCCGCAGCGCAGGTCCCTCCCCGTTTCCCCAGTGCCGAGGCCCGGGGGGTTACAGCCTTCCCCACACGCCCACACTGTCCCCATTCCACGGCCAGCAGGGGAAGGGTCCCCAGCCTTTCCAAAACGGGGCTTCCTCATTCTTTGCTGCTGCTCGGCCCCCCTGTCTCTGGGCAAACTGCACCTCTCTGTGTCTGACAACTGCGCAGCCCGGCACTTGGCACCTCACTGCAGACTGTGCAAGAACACCGATCCACACCCAATGCAGCCAAACACTCCCTCACAGCCCCGGGCTTGGCCAGGGCACAGCAGGCACTGCGGGGGTACAGCTGAGCCCGGGGCTTCTCACACCAACCGCAGCCTGGCACTGTGAGTTCCGAGGCCACGGCTTAGATGGCAGTGACCATGGCCCACGGGGTGGGAAGGTGTTGAGGGGCAGAGACTTTCAGTGCTTCTCCCCGGCAAGAGTGGCTGATCCCGTTTGTTTTTTTCTTTACAGTAACTGCCCTCAGTTTATTTTTCTGGAGAGCAAATGTCATAACATACCCAGAAGTGGCTTCTTACTCAGTGTTGACATGGCTGAGATACTCGGACAGTCAGTACAATTCAAGCACTTGGATGCCAAGCTGTCTGAAGGCAGCAAAGGATAAAGTGACAGAGGACACTGTTCAGTTCTTAGGGCAGAGAGAGTGGAAACAGAAAGGGCTCTCACAAATAAAGAGCTGCATGTTCACTGTTGGTGTTTAATACATCCCTTTCCCTGCAGTAGAGCTTGTTCTCTCTTTCCAAGGCTGGTGTTTCTCCGTTCCAGTCACTGGAAGCCCATGGCTGCCGGAATGCAAATGCCATTGCAACTGTCAAGGGAACTGGGAGCCTAAATTGCAACAGAGGCACAGCCAGCCTTTTTCCTTGAATCTCGTGGAAGTCCAGTGTGCAATGGATTCATTGCTTGCTGGTGTTGGCCAAGCCTTGTGCTGGAACAAAGGTGCCAGCACTTGGATGGAGCAGGCAGGGACGGATCCCGGGCCCACGGTGCTGGCGTTTCTGCAGCTGCCCTGATTGCCTGCCCTGGGTTGTTTTTAGGAATTACAGCACAGAGTCCTTCACTGTTTAAATATGGGCCAAACCCCGGCACGGAGTGCACAGCACACACTCGGTGTCGGCGTGGCGGGGGAAGAGCTGGCAGGTGCTGCCTGCAAGAGTGGGAATCCCCGACAGGAGCTGAATGTTGGACTTGGCATTGACATTGCAGGTAGAGCTATGAAACGTCTCCCTTGTGCAGTGTTACATAAACCAGTTCTGATGAAAACAAGTGGATTGGACAGAGCTGTGGGGGGGGTCGTGCTCCCCTCGTGGGAGGGCAGCTCCTGAGATCTGTCCTCACAATCCCACCCAGGCAGTGAGGTCACAGCAGGGCTGTGAGGTCACAGAGCCCCGTGGTCCCAACTGTTGTGGCAGCAGCGGTGTCAGAGCTGGTGGCGTTTGGAGAGTGATTGCTGGCCAGAGCTTAAACAGCAGCCTGTCAGGACACAGCGTTGTCAGGACAGTGTTGTCAGGACAGAGGGGGCAGCAGTAGCTGCGGGACGGTGTGAGGGCGAGGGGCCATGGCCCTTGCTCTCCGCCTCTCCCTCCTCCTCCTCCTGGCAGTGGCCCTGCACGCCAGGGCTGCCCAGGCTGCTCCGGTGCCAGCGCGGGGAGCAGGTGAGCCGGCGGCCTGGGGCACCTTTCCCGGCCCAGCGGGCTCTTCTCCCCGGGAAGCCTCGGGGATGGTTTTCCCCAGGGCTTTAGCCAGGGGTTCCTGGGGGCGGGAGAGAGCCCCGAGGGGCCCTTGGCTGCTCCAGCCGCTCCTCCAGGGATGTTGCACAGGGATGGGAAGAGTGTGCAGAGCGGCCAGGAGCCAGCCCAGAGCTGCCCAGGCCCCTCTGCAGCTCTGGCCATGTCCATTGACATCTGGCCCCCACAGTGCTCCCCGACCCCCCTGCAGTGCCACAGTTCTCTGAGGCAGAAGGGGATCCCAGCACACAATGGAAATGGTTCCCATCTCTGTTTGCTTCCAGATGGGGATCGTGACATGGATTATCTGGAAATTCTTGTGGATGATGCTTTGAATTTCCTGGAGAATCCTGGAGGCAAGTTCTCAGTGTCCCTTTCCTGACAGAATAATCTCTTTCAGTGTGGCAAGAGCTCATTCAGGTGCCCTTTTCCTTAAGAGCCTCTCGAGGTTGCTGCATTGTGGCAATCTTGGCCTGCTCCGTTCTCAGGCCCAAGAGGGATCCCACAGGATCCCTGTCCGTGGGAGCAGGAAGGAGCATTTAGCTTTTAATGTCCTTTCCATGGCAATGCCAGTTGTTCCCTCCGTGGCCGCTGTGCAGACACAGAAGGGCAGAGAGGGAAGGGGTCGGGCCCAGGGCTGTGCCCGGGGCTGTGCCTGGCGCGGCTCCTTTGCCGGCCCCTGGGAGCCTGAGGTGCTCCCGCTGCGGCTGCCGAGCCACGGCCCTCGCTGGGGCTGAGTTGAGAGCTGGGGCAGCTCCAGGGAGTCCCTTGTGCCCTGACAGCTCTGCCTGGGGCTCCTTTGGTCCCAGCCAGGGGCCACTGCAGGCCCGTGGGAGCTCTGCCCCTGCTCCTGAGGGGAGGGCAGAGATGAGGGCCCTGCAGGGATCCCGTGGCCGAGTTGCACTCCCTGCCCCTGCGGCTGAGGGAGAGTCTGCAGCTGTGTCAGGGAGCTCTTCTGTCCTGCCCTTCTTTGCAGCCGAGCCTGTGGCTGATGGGGATCAGGAACCTGGCGTGGGGCCCAGGGCTGAGCCTCTGGAAGGTCGTGTGGGTACGTCATGGCTTTTCCCCCTTGGAGAGCTGCCAGCTCAGAGCCCAAAGCTGGGCCAGCCGGGCGCCTCTGCAGGGGCCAGGACAGAGACCTGCCCGTGTGTGCCCTGTGCCCGTGGGATCCCCTCAGCCCTCCTGCGCCTCAGGGCTGCCCGTGCAGATCCCCAGAGATGACAGAAGCTTCTCTGGCTGTTGAGTTACAGGAGTGTCTCCAGGGAGCACTTTTCCAAGTCCTGAGTTGGATGCTGCCTGTCCCTGCTGAGCTCACAGGCTGAGCTTTGGTTTTCTCTAATTCGTTCATGTCAAACTACTTCCCATTCAGGCCGTCCAACACACAAGACTAAAGAAGAAAACACAGACTCTCAGGAGTCACTCGAAGTCTTGAGACAAATGCTGAAGGAAATACTGCAGAGAGGGCACGGTGGGTGTGTTTCCCTCAGGCTGAGCCGTCAGACTCATCAGTGGGGGCTTTAGATGCTCTGTGGACACGCAGGGGCTGCACAGTGGGAAGGGATCCATCGCAGCCTCGCTGCCCCGCTGCTGCTTTCACGCCTTGCGGGGCTGTTTCCCCGCCTGGCCTGGCTGCAGCTTCTCCCCAGCCTGTGCAGGAAGGCCTTGAGCATCCCCTGACCCTGTGCCCAAAATGCCCCACGGGCCCTGCAGAGCAGGAGATCCCCTGCAATTGCCTGGTCTCCCGGCAGCTCCGGTGTGGCGGCTGTTTGGAGGAGGGAGTGCCCTGACCCTACCCCAAAAGCCCGGCTGTTTTCCTGGACCTTTGCCATGACATTTATTAGCACTGCCTCCTGAAGATGCCACCTCCCTTATGGAGAACAGCTCCATCTGATCCAGCTGTCCCTCTTGCTTCCCCCAGAGATGGACCAAGAGGCTGTTGAGGTGTCAATGTCCCCCAAAGGAAGCAGTGGCTCCGTGCCGGGCTCTGCTGACGGAAGGGAGGCGATGCCAGGCACGGGCACACGGGGTAATTGCTGTGGCGTGGTCAGCCGGTGTGGGCCATGGGGGTGGCTGTGGCAGCAGCTCTTCCCCAGTGCCCGCTCGTGCCCGGCACGGCAGCAGCCAAAGCTGAAAGCACGACGGGTTCGCAGCATCTGGAGCACGTTCTGCAGCCCCTGGAAACGGGACTCTGGCCCCAAGGTCCCTCCTGCTGCAGCTGCTCCCGGAGCTGGCCCTGAGTCTCGAGGGGCCCAAGGCACCAGAGCAGCCCAGAGCAGGATCCCTCCCATGAGCCGAGGGCCAGAGCCATCCCTGGCTCCCACACCGGGCAGGGGCTCCCGTGTCTCCTGAGAGGGTCTGACTCTGTCCCCTTGGGCTGTGGGAGCTGTCCTGGGGCAAGGAGGGTCAGGGCTGGCACTGCCTGCTGCAGGGATGGGTTGTGTGCGTGTCCCGCAAAGGAGCGACTGCTCAAGCAGCTCCGCTCCCCCCGGGCTCTCCTCCCGGCCTTCTGGGTTGGCTTTGGTGGCACAGCCAGTCCCCAGGGCTGGGAGCCTCCAGGCACCCACACTGAGGGAAACAGAGAACGTCCTGTCTGTCCCCAACGTGCTGTCAGCTTAGCAGGGGTGCCCAGGACGGGCTAACGCTCCCAATTGCTCCCACAGAGGCAGCCGGTGCCACAGCACGTGCTCCCGATATCCAGGAGAGCATTGGCAGAGGTTTCTGTTCAGGAACGCGATGCTGGATTGTGATCATGGCATGTGTCATGGGCTGGCAGATTGTCATCACATTGTGCTGTGCTGGAATGTGGTACTGGTGGGAAAGAAAACGGTGAGTTGTTTGTTGCTCTCCCCCTCCAACAGCTTCCTTTGAAGGCAGCTCAGAGCCATGGAACATTCCCAGTCTGGCTGCTGGGGAGCGGCCAGTTAGGCCTTGGCCAGAGAACTCTGCTGAGGGTTCTGCTGCTGGGCAGGGCTGTCACTGCCTCTCCCTGTGTGCCACCCGCAGCTGGGCCTCAGACACCTCCTCTCTCCACAGGCCCCGCTCTGCACCTGCTCCAGACGACCCAGACCCCGCAGTCAGGAAGAAGCAGATGTCTCATCTTAACCCTCCCAACCTATACCCAGCTGTGGTGCCGCAGCTTCAGAAACTGCTGGTCAAGCTGCCACCCAAACGAGCCCCTCCGTCCCTGAGCCCCCTGGCCCTGCACTCCAGCCATCCCTGAAGGTGGGCCCCCCAGCAGGCAGGGCTTGGCCCAAATCTTACGAACAAATAAAGAGAGACTGAGCTATCACCAAGTGTCTGGGTGGTCCCACCAGCAAAGCCCCAAGGCCCCAGCCCTGGCTGAGCTCCGTGCCCGGGCACAGCCGTGGATGCCCACGGTGTGGGCAGGCAGGAGCCAGGCTGGGGCTCCTGTGACCAGCAGCAGCCAGCTACAGTCTTTGCTTTCCATAGACATGGCAAAATTTAAAAGTATTTTTCATAGAACCCCCCCCACCACCAACTTAGTGTCCTTCTTTTCTCCAACAGTTCTTTGTTTCTCAAGCTCTTTTTACAATTCTGGAAACCAAGAACATTCTGACATTTCTTCAATAATAAGTAAAATTGCGTTTAATCTTTACTGTAGAAAGCCCTAGTAAGGACTAGTCTGCTGGAGAGCCTCTTATTCTGCAGGAGTTTTGTAAAAAATCTTTGTAAAATCTTTCCCCAGATATTTTTCAGGATTTCTGACAAGCTCACCTCTCAGCCTCCAAAGGCAAGCTTTGAGCACAGTGGGCTGTGGGAAGCTCTTGAAGTCACAATCTTTGTTTACTTCTGGAAGAACTCCCTCTCTTCTAGAGGGTTGCTCTCAGCTCCCTGCCACCTCCTGCCCTCCCAGCCTGTCCCGAGTGGTCCCCACTCCTCCCGCTCTCGCAGTCCCTGGCTCTCCTCCCCATGGAACTGCTGGAGAACACATTACCTCTGCAAAACCAGCTCAGCAGGATTTAAGCTTTATCCCCTTGTTTACATCAGCTTGTTGGCTTCTCTAAACACAAGTTTAGCTTTTGAGTGACAAATTTCACCTGGCAGAAGAACTGATGCTCTGTTTCTCATGTAGGCTAAACTCCCATTGACTTTATAGCTGTCTGGCCAGCTTAAAGCCTGGAAAACCATTTAATGGAGCCATTTAATACTAAAATGGCCCAATATATGTATGAAAAGGAGCTTGTTTAAATGTTGGAGCCCATTAGAGCATGCCTTTAATTAGTCAGTGGCACATCTGTCTCCCTCCCACCTCTCCCCCCATGAATGCCCAACAGCATGTTTGACAGTTCTTTTCCCCAGAAACTGAACTGCCCCATTTCACTCTGGGGGAAACAAAAATCAAATCAAATTAAATGTTCTTTGTTCTCATCATCATCAGAATGAGGTGCTTGATAAATTACCTGAACAACTCAGACTGTGGAGCTTCTTCCTCGGACTGCAACAGCAGCTTTGTCGTGAGGTGAAAGAGTGGGAGTGCTGCAATCTTTAAAATCAGTTGGATGCAATCGTAGCTCTGGAGTCAAGCACAGCAGTACAAGAACTTCAGGGACCAGGCCTAACCTGCCCCCAGTGTCTGTCTGGAGTAAACTGCCCCAAGCCATCTCCCACCTGCAGGCTGGAGAGGGGCTCTGGCTGCAGGACACCCATCCCTCTCAGGACGAACACTATCATCCTGCATTAGGATTGGGTTTGGATGGAGACCAGAAATAATAGCTGGCAAAAGGGAAACAAGACAGAAAGGTCCCTGGAGTCCCTGGGCAGGCTGGACAGAGGGCACCCAGAAGGGCTGCCCACCCCAGAGCTCTTTGGAGCTCACTGTGCTCAGGGCTGGAGTGAGTCCAGAGCTCAAGATTTCTTCTGAAACTGCAGCAGTGAACACAATAAAATAAAGCAAATACTGTTCAGCTCTCAGCTCAAACCCAGCCAGCCTGTAGCCCTGCTGCTCTGCCACTGTCCTGCTCCATCCCAGCTGCACCTGCTGTGCTCTAAATTTAGAGTAAACTGCCCTTATTTTCTGTTGGGTGTGTTGGGGTGACAAGAGCAAAGCTCTCAGAAGAGAACCAGTATCAGCAGACAGCACTCCCCCAGCTCCACAGAGCAAACACAGACCTGGGCCTGCGAGATAACCTTCAGATACTTTGGGGCTACAGCCTTGCTGTCCTGAGGGCAGGAAGAGAAGCCCAGGGACATGTTGGCTCTTGTTTTATCAAAATGCTTCAGATGGGGATGAGGAAACCACAGTCTATATAACTAAAGCTCCCCTGCCCTTTGAGGACAGGAGCTTTCTCGTTGTTCTTCCCAGAGGGATCGAATTCATGAGGCATCTTCAGTAACTGAGCTGAGGGGTACAGGAATATCTGTGTTCACTTCTCAGCTATGCCCTCACCAATGCCCATGCACAGTTCCAGCTTCGCCTACCTGACCAAAAGAGGTTGTGTGCTTTAGGAAACTACAGAAGTTTTTTCTTTTTTTCCTTAATTACTTTTTAGCAATTCTAAAAGGAAAAATATTATTTTAAAGTTAAACCCCTTTCTGACTGTGACAGAGATCAGAAAATCTCCCCTGACATGTAGAAAACCAGAAGTGGTCTCAGGTTGTGCCAAGGGAGGTTTAGAATGGGCACAAGGAAGATTTTTTTCACAGAAAGGGCTGTCCAGCCCTGGCACAGGCTGTCCAGGGCAGTGGAGGAATCACCATCCCTGGAAGTATCCAAAAGACATGTAGATGTGGCACCTGGAGACCTGGTTTAGTGGTGAACGTGGTGATGATGCTGTGTTGACAGTTGGACTGAGCTTAAAGGGATTTTCCAGCCTCAACAATTCTGTCATTCTGAGTATGAAGAAATGAGCAAAATGCCAAGATAACAAGACTTTTCTGTAGAAAATGGTTCCCCTTGTTTCCTAAAACCTGAACCATCCCCTAAACCACACAAAACCAAACAAGAAAACAGCCTCCTGACCTTCTCTCCCAGCAGCAGGACCTGCTGAGCTCCGAGATCCCTCTTTGTCCTTCAGAGCATCCCCCAGCCTGGATCTCCAACACTCAGCGGGCTCGGGGGTCCCGTGTGAGTCGTGAAAACAAACAAGAAGGTGCCTGCAATGAATTCTGTGCAAGTGCTGCTGGTGCAGCAGCAGTTACTGAGGACACAAGTCAGGGTACATTTCATGCTTGTCCTTACAGCTGCTGCGCCTTGGCCGCTCCTCCCGAGCCTCCTGCTCTCGGAAAGCAGCACCAGCGTTCCAGAAACAGAAATCCAGGGAATGCAATGTGGCATGAGAGGGGAAACAGAGGTCAGCTTTTCGGTGCTGCATACCTCTGCCTTAAATTCCTCACATATTACTGTTGCTTAAAAACCCTTCCAAGCCTTTTCCCACTTGGAGGCAAAAGAGCAAAACTAGGTGCAACACCTCAGATGGGACAGGGAAAAAAAAGCAACCACATTGCCCCCCCCGAGAACAAACAAAATGCTGTTGCTGATGAACTTGGGAAGGACTGCAAGGTTCAGATTTCCTGCCAGAGTTTCATGTCGCTCATCCTGCCAGAGTCCAAGTATTTCTTTAATAAAAACCAAACCCAGGCCCTCTGATAAAAACCTGGTTTCAGTTGTGACCAAGGTAAATGCAGACGTGGATCAGAAAACAGTGTTGTAGTTGGACTCAGCCGTGCAGCCAAATCACCTGAAAGCAAATCCCTTGCAGTTATTGTAGGCACTTGGAAAATGTGTCTGTTAACTTTGAAATGAATAATGAAAAATGTCTCTTTTCCTAAAAGGACAGTTATATTGTTGTGTAATAAAGAGCAGATGTCAAAAAAGGATTTCAAAGACCCGAGAACAAACCTCAGCAAAATGTCACCAGGGCTGCTCTTGCTCACTTTGCCAGAGCTGCTCCAGCCTCCCTTGTAAATGTGACACTACCTGTGTTGTCATTTGGCTTTAATTTGGGAGCACAGTCCCTTGGGAGCTCCATCCCCTGCAGCCAGCCCAGCCCAGCCCAGCCATGTCCTGAGCTGGGAATCTCTTCCCAGCAGCAGGGAATTTCCTCAGTGCACTGGCAGCAAAGGGCCAGTCCCTCTGAGGGCCTGGCAGGCCAGATGTGCAGGGAAGCTCAGCCTGAAGCATCGAGGGTGAGGCACAGCTGAGCAGGGCAGCGATGGGGACAGCGGCCATCCAGCTGCCCCAGCTCTGCTCCTCCTCATCCTCCACCTCCAGGGGCCAGGGCAGGAGCCAGGACTCTCCCAGGAAGAGCTGGATCCTCAGTGGATGTATCCCAGCAGGCTGGATTTGGAGTTTGTTTCTGAGAGGGTTTAAACCGCAGAGCTGAGTTCCAGTTTCACGAGCAATTTTATTAGAGGGCAGAACTGCAGCCAACTGTTTATCTGGTGTCTGGCCTAAGTGCTGATAAAGACTTGGCTGCAATTTCTCTAATCTGCCATTAATAACTGCAATTTATGACAGTCTCAAGGAAAGACATGACCAGTGCTGGCTCCGCTGATGCTGCGCTCGGCGCAGGCCAGGATTTAGTCTGTACAGAGACAGGACTTAATTCAAGTCTTGTCCCTAAATGCTGGTGATTTAGGTCAGGCCCAAGGCAAAAGACGATGTAACTCTGAAGGCTCCATGGCCAGGCTTTGCTAATATGAGCTCAGTTGCTTTAATACAACCCCAGTACCCTACTTTATAATCCCAGGGACCCATCTAAAGGCAACTTTGGCTGCAGTAACCACACTCCAGTCAGAGTGGTAAGCCCTGAACCTGACATGATGGATGTACAAGCTTCACTTTACACCCCAGAAGTGCAGCAGGACCGAGCACAGCTCATAAACACCATCCAGGACTGGAGGCATCGAGATCAGACACAGAGAAAACCTATTACACTGGGCAGTCCAGGACCCTGCTCTGCTCTCCCCCCAGTCCTCTTTTTTTGGCTGCCTTTTGGTACCCTGTGAGCTGGCACAGACTGGCCTTGTCTCTGCCTTTGCCCAAATCTCACCCAGCCCAGTGCACAGCTCCAGATGGGGGTTTGGTGCTGAGCACCCCAGTGCAGGCTCTGTAAGGACAAACAGCTGACCAAACATAAATACCCAGCAGGAACTTCGGTCTCCATTCATGGTACCTGATCTGAACAGAATTAATTCAAGGAAATCAGTTTATTTGACAAATTCTGCCATATTTAAACCCAGCTTAATGTAAAGGTGATGCCCTGGCACAGGTTGCTCAGAGAAGCTGTGGCTGCCCCTGGATCCCTGGAAGTGTCCAAGGCCAGGTTGCACGGGGCTTGGAGCACCCTGGGCTGGTGGAAGGTGTCCCTGCCCATGGCAGGGGGTGGCACTGGATGGGCTTTAAGGTCCCTTCCAACCCAACCCAAGCTGTGACTCTATATTCCACTGCTTATAATAGGTTTAAAAATCACACTTACCAGTAATGGAATGTACACAAACCTGATCCTTACAGAAGCTCTGCATATTTAAAGGAACCTACATTTAAATGCACATACACTTTATAATTCCAATTCAACCTCTGAAAAATTCCAAGGCCCTCTCTGCAAGCCAAGGGACATTTCTTTTCAAGATCTGTGATGAATGAGATCCAGACCCAGGACTGTTTCATAAAGAATCATCCATGCCAAAATCTTCATCCAAAGAAAAATTCCAGGAACAATTATGAGGGTTCTGAATATCAAAGACCTACTTCTGCTTTATTCAAAGCAAAATAGAAAATTATAAATGCAGGGATAAATCACTTTAAAAGTACCTGTCAGAAGATATTAAAAAGCAGGCATCTAAAATAATTTCTAAAATATTACTAAATGAGTGATTTTTGGATTATCTTTTTAGTATGTAATATAACCTGTGATTTAGTGCTAAAAGATTCCAATGTGTTTACTCATTTTAACATGGAATTTAATCATCAGAGTTTAATTCCTCTACATAACCTGACCCTGCAACAGGGTGAAATTCAAAGGGGACAGTGCAAACAAGAGCAAACGCTGCAGAATTTCACTGAAAAACATCCTAAAATTCATCTGGGCTCTTTCCTCTCTCTATCCCCACCTCTTTTGAACTTCTCCAACCCTCCCAACCAGACAGAACAAAAAATTCTTGGCCTCAGAGGTTACACCACTGCTCAAATTTGGCTCCAGGTATGAAGTTGTCCAGAGCAAACTTTCTCTGACAGCTCTTGCCAAAAGACCCAGTGTAGGTGCCCTGCCTGGCCTGTCCACCCTGCCCCTGCATCCCTTCAGCTGCTGGGATCCCTGTGGCTGCCCAAACATTCCCAAGGGATGTGGGAGCAGGGCAGAGCTGAGCTCCACCAGTGCAGACGGAGCATTTCGGAACCGGGGTGACGGTGGCAGTGCCAAGGGAGGGGTGGTGGAGCTGGACCCTGCTTACAGCCACTAAGGAGAGATGGCCAAGACAAAACCTGAGCGTGCAGGGGGTGACAGATCCCACCTGGTGCATCTGCTGAGCTCCAGGGAAGGTGCTGCTGCCCCGGGGTTCCTGCCAGGCACCTTGGCCCTCAGCACTGCCATGCAGGAAAAACATCCAGTGGAAAAGCTGGATGGACCAGAGCCCTGAAGACTCTCCTTGACTGGGCTCTGGATCCCTCAGGTACTGAGGAGGGACCAGGACAACTCTCAGTGGCATTCCAAGCAGAACGGCCCAACTCTCGAGCACTTCTGTGCTAAAAACAATCCTCAGCTGAACTCTGACGTACCTGAAACCACTTCTGTTAACCCTGAGGAGCAGAGATCTTGATGAAAGGACAGCAAGCTGGCACAGGTGTCACAGAGAAGGTGTGCACTCCCTGTCCCCAGCAGTGTCCAAGGCCAGGTTGGAGCCACCTGGGCTGGTGGAAGGTGTCCCTGCCCATGGCAGGGGGTAGAATGAGAGGAGCTTTGAGGTTCCTTCCAACCCAAACCATTCTGAGACTCTGTAAAACATCACAGGGCTGAGTCAGTGACCCAGTAACAGGGTCTGTTTAAAGAACACACAGGATGAGACTCAGGTGACCCACAATGCTCACACATCAAATCATTAAAACACTTTACAAAGGGAAAGAGCCTCTCAGACCCCAAACCAGCCCTCCCTGGACCCCCCCACACTCAGGGCTCCCTGGGAGTGTTATGACCCACCCCAGAAGGGGAGGGTAACCCAGGTTTTTGTTCATAAATCCCTTGGGGTGGGTTAGAGTGAAAGGACACCGAATAATCGGTGTTTGTAAACATATATAGGTGGGGTTTATTTCAGAATGAGGTAATAAGGTCTCAAAGACAAACAGGTCTGTTGCTGTTTGGGGTGTTACCATCTATAGCAATACAACAATAGTAGAGCATAAAAATAACACTTGAGAAAATGTATAAGAGGAAGGGAGAGAAAGGATAAGGGTGGAAATATATATATATATATATATGATGATGATAAGAATGGCATGATAAGAAGGATTTGCCTCTTCCCTTATCTGGCAACCCAGTTTGTAGCTTCAGGTGTGCATCTGCATGGCATGGTTGGACCACGGCACCCACTTATCTGATCTGAAGGTCCTTTCCCAGTGGGAATATTCAGGGAGGGGGGGCTTTGCTGGGAGAGCAGCTGTTTCTTTGCAGTTTGTAGAAGTCTCTTGCTGATCTTCCAATGTTTAAGCCATTAACCATTTCAGTCCCTGACTGAGCTGCACCCCAGGATGGCTGAGGGTGTCCCTTGTCCCCTCTGTTCTGCTCTAGGAGGGGGGCACATCAGCATTTTCCAGCTCGTCCACTAAACTGAGCTGACCTGGGCCACTTGTCTGTTTGCTTTTGTGGGATCATTTAATAGAATCACAGAATCAGCCAGGTTGGAAAAGACCTCTGAGATCATCCAGTCCAACCCTTGATCCAACCCCGCCGTGGTTCCCAGCCCATGGCACTGATGTCACATCCAGTCTGTCCTTGAACACCTCCAGGGATGGAGAATTCATCCCCTTCCTGGGCAGCCAATTCCAATGGCTGAGCACTCTCTCTGCAAAGAATTTCTTTCTAATATCCAACCCAAACCTCCCCTGGCACAGATCCAGACCGAGCCCTCTGGTCCTACTGCTATTCCTGGAATTAGAGACCAATCCCCACCTGGCTCCCCCTTCCTGTCAGGGAGTTGCAGAGAGTGCTGAGGTCTCCCCTGAGCCTCCTCCTCTCCAGACTCAACAACCCCAGCTCCCTCAGCCTTTCCTCACAGCACTTGTGCTCCAGTCCCTTCCCCAGCCTCGTTGCTCTTCTCTGGACCTGCTGCAGCCTCTCCATGTCCTTCCTGACCTGAGGGGCCCAATTTAATTGTTTTTCTTCTAATTTCATGCCCATATGCAGAGCCTGTTGAGCACAAGCTTGAGGCTGTTTTCATCCCAGATTTAAGTGGAGTTTGCTGTGCTCAGGTTGCCTCCCCTTGCATTACTGCACTTAATGAGAGCAGAGACAGCCCTGGACGTTATTCAGGCTGCACGGAGACTGCAGTGGCAGCTGGGGAGCTGTGCTGGCTCGGGCTGTCAGCAGCACCCCCAGACAGAGGAGCCAGCACAAATAATTGTTTGCATGTGCAGACAGGCCCGGGAGGCACAGCCCGAGGTGAGTGCAGCCCTCAGCACAAAGCACCTGCACAGAGGAGGGTTTGCTGCAGTCCTTCAGCTTTAAAGACGAACCCAAATTCTCCCCTAATAACATCAACACAAACCAATTTACATTGATCATTTATTCTGTAATTAATTTGGGGCTCCAGCTGTATCAAAATGATCAAGCTCTCTAGATTTCCACACACAACCATCAACTCCCCATTCCTGACATTCCCCTTTTCCACTCTGAGCTCCCCCTGTTTTTACCAGAAGCTTTAGGGCCACAAATCTCAGGCATCCATCAGTCAAAACTACATTTCCCATCTGGCTCTTTTGGTCAAACTCAAGCCCCAGGAGATTTTTTGCACCAACACAAGTCTAAAAACATCAGAAAACTTGCTCAGCGCACAAGAGAGGAAATCACCACAATTACAGCAACAGAAATTAATAAAGCTATTGTGCCTGTGTCAGTGAAATAGTGCTTGCTGGCAGCATTCAGCACGGACAGCTGCATGGACATCTCCTGACTAAAGCACAGAAGGGCTTCCGAGGAGTGCAAACTGGGCCAGTTTTTATCTTCCAGGTACAGACCCTGCCAGTGGCGTTGCTGAGGGTTCAGACATTCGGACTGACAGTTCTCTTTGCACTCTTTTTCCACGAGGTTCCACGAGGTTCTTTCCAACTGCAGTATTAACACAGCAATACCCCATTTTCCACATCCAAGGGGATTTGGGCAGGGCTGTGTTTATGGGGAGCAGACACCTGCACTCAGCAGGGCAGGGGCTGCTGAAAAGCAGCGAGAGGTGTTGCAGATAAAAGCACGTGGGGATTGACACCGCATAGGAGTTGAGTGATGGAGACTTCCAGACTGTTCCATCTCTTCGTGGCTTTAGCTCCACTTTACCAAAGCTGATTCACTCTGACACACCTCAGTGATTCACAGGGACCCAACAGAGCCAGTTCTGTAACTTAACCCAGCAAAGTCCCTCTCCCATCTGCAGGGGGAGATGCACCAGGTACAAGCAATCAGCAGCTCTGGGATGGAACACATCTCTCCGGTTCAGGAGGGATGACTTCCCAATGCAGTAAGTTCATGATGCAATAGGACTGAGCTGTGGGATTTAACACAAGAATATCTACTGCCCTACTCAGGTATTCCTCAAGGTTACAGCAGCTCTGTGAATGTAATCACAGTACTTACAAGTCCACACATTTGTGCTGCACACAGAGCTTAAATTCCTGCTCCACCCTGGGACTGGGTCCCAGCCAGCACTCGGATCAGTGACAGCAGCAGCAAATTCCACCCATTTATCCTGGAGCATCTCCATATTCTCCTGTTTGGATCTGACTACAGAAAACTATGGTTTTATGGACTGCCTGCTTGTGAAGTGCTTCTGAGACGAAGACAGAAGAAGAATTGTGCCTCCTGCTTGCCTTCCCAGGGGAAAAGAAGCTCTGCCTCTGACACCAGTCCTGCACAAGAGCCCCTTGGTGGCCTCTCCATCCTGCCACAGCCAGAGCACAGGACCAGCACCAGACCATCAGCCCAGCTCTGCCAGCACCAGTCTGCACTGCTGACAATCCCAGACGGAGAAAGGCAGGTGTATTTACCACTCCACCTCAGCCAGCTGCCCTCTGCCTCCCCTGGAGCTGCTCACGGGACACGTGTGGGATCAGGACACCTTGGACAGGTCCTGTCCGAGGAAAGGCTGCAGAGGCCTTTCCTCTGCAGCACACCAAGTGCCCTCAGCCACTCCTCGTGTGTTTTCCCATCGAGGCCCTTCCCCCAGCCAGTGCTCAGCTCTGAATATTCCACCCAGCACGAGGCACAGAAACACAACCCCTGTCATTTGCATTGTGATTAATTTCCCCAATAATAACGAGGCAGTGGCCTCTAGTGGTTAAAGGCCCAGCAGGCCCCTCTGCAGGGAACTCCTGCCTGGCCTTTGGCTTCTCCCCTCAGGGAGCTCCAAAAAGCCACTGAGGGGCTCAATATGCACTAAATAAGCCCAGGGTGCTCAAATGTTTTCAGACATTGAAACATGAGCAATGTTTTCAGACATTGGCCCCAGCCAGCACACACTGATGCCCCACTTGCAAGGTTAGGACTTTTTATTTCCTAAGTCACAAAGACACAGAGACACCTCCCAGGGTTATCACAGCACTGCTGTGAGGACAGAACAGGCAGGGTGTGGAAAAGGCCATGGACAACCCTTCACCTTGTGGAGAAGCTGCTGGGAGAGGCTCATAATGTGGAATATTCTAGCTCTGCTTCCCAAATTTCTCTTTAAATTAAAGGACATCAAGCTACTCTCTGTGAAGACTCCTGAAATCAGCTCAAATCGTGCTCATCCTAAAACAAAGGGGGTCCAGGGGATCCAGCACATCATAGGATCGTAAATATGGAGTACTCTGAGACTCTGGAACATCAGTGCCCTGCTTTACTATAAATTACTCTATTATCAATGCCTTTGGGCTGGGTTGCTAAACAAAGGGAGAGTTTTTTGGTTCCACATGCAAATCACACCATTCTGAACAACTTAATCAAGAGTGCCAAAGCCAAGGAAGGTCTGTGAGACTCGAGCTCTGCTGCCAGCTTAGCCCAGAGCACAGGGGCACTGCAGATCTGGGAGCCACTGAAGCTTTCTGGCTTTTCCCCAGGAAAGGGATAGTCCACAGGACCAGCTCAACACAGAGATTCCAGATACTGAATTAAGCCATTATCATCAGGTTCCCAATTAGAGTGGCCATGACAGCATGACCAGCTCAGGGATTCGAAAGATCTCCTCTAGACAATGTTTTGACTTATGCCAAGTGCACTTCTCAAAGTACAGCTCATTTCTGCTTTAGATTCAAGTGACTGGATCCTGGACACATTATCCCTGGTGAGGTTGATTAAAAATGCTGTAAGTAATAGAATTAGATCAGATGAATACTCAGTGTAACTAAACTCATCCAAAGCATGTAACCCCCAGTAAAACAAGAGCATGTAACACAAATCCTGTCTGAAACCAGAAGGGATGGAAATTATTTTAATCAGAGCTCTCTACTAAGAGAATGTCATCCAGCACGTATATATATTTATATATATAAAATGCTCTCAGCTCATTGCAAAGCTGGTGGATTTCCAAGCAATAAGGATTGGGATACATGGGGACATGTTATAGGAAACTTGATGAAATGCTAGAGCTGAGAGAAAATCTTCTGACCTAGTGGGAGTCCTGGAATTTCTCAGAGCATTGCATATTTCTGCTGCATTTCAGCCAAAAGCAGCAGGCCAGCCTTCAACATTAAACGTTTCTCCAGAGCACTTGCAGCCTCTGCAGTGGAGACAGAAAGCCTAATCACATTTTAATTGAGCCAAATCAGACTTCCAAATTCAACAGCGTTCAAGAGATATTTCCTCCAATTAAAACATAAAACCACTGGGCCCTTCTGCATGAGCAAGGAGCTCAGGAAAGGCAGATTGGAGGGGTTTAAATGTGACCATGAAAACACATCATCTGACAGGGTGCCCATAAAGAGCCTCCCTGGCAGTGCCTGCTCTGCAGGGCACTGGATTCCCCACTCCAGGATTATGCAACCTCCCAGGACAGCTGGGATTCCCATCAGCTGGTTGTAAACACTGGTCATCTTTCCCACTGCCCTGTTTTTTCAGACTCTTCCCTGTGGGGAGAGGCTGAATGAGGCTGGTGCTGAGATTGCCATGGGGCCAGGGAGGAGATTTACTGGAAACAAGCTGGGCCACACAGTTATGTTACGTGATGAGATGCACCTAGAAAGGGCTCCTGAAATGATTGAGTCTTGTTAAACTGAGACCTTGTGGGGTTTGCATTGCAGAGCACTTCACCTGTTGCAAATGCAATAAAATTTTAAATAAATTCTTTTAATCCTACCCCCCTTAGGTTACTGTACCTGTTCAACAGACCTGCAGTGTCCGTGTTAGGAGGGGATGCTGATCCATGACTGCACAGATCCTGCAGGATCATCCCACAGACTCCCAACACACAGATCACCCCACTGAGCTGAGGGACAAGGAACACTGGTGGGAGCAGGTTTTAAGTGGGCCACTGGAGACAGCACATCTGCTTCAGTGGGATGTAACTAAGTCTCCCAAATCCAAAATCAGACTGGACTGAACCATCCCTTGCACGATGGCAGGAGGAAACCTGTATGAAACCAGTCCTGTTAACCCCTGGCAGAGTCAGTGCCAGCACATTTCTGGGCAAGGTGAGGTTGGAAAGATGAACCTCACACATCTCAAGGCCAGGTTGGACAGGGCTTGGAGCAACCTGGGCTAGTGGAAGGTGTTCCTGGGTGGCACTGGATGGGTTTTCAGGTTTCTTCAACCCAAACCAGTCTGGGATTCTATGATTTCAAAACCCATGCACTGTCCAACAGCTCAAATGCAGGGACAATGATGACACACCCCCTCAATTCTCTCTGTTACCTGAAGGAACAAGTGTGGGTTTGTCTGAGTCATGTTTGTAAGTGGTCTGAAAATGCAGTGACCACAAACCCAGTTCAGATTCTGATAATGTTGTGATAAATTTGATAAATGCTTTTATCTCCTATTCTAGGCCTCTTTTCCTCTTATTCTTTTCCTTTAAAAAGAGGAAAATATGCAATTCTCTGCTCAGTGATTGATGTCCTTGTGAGCAGCAGGTGCTTCTAAGACACCTAACGTTGCACTCAACTGCTTTGACAAAAGCTGAGGGTAAAATTATTTCCCTGATCATCTTATGACCAAGTTTAAAGGAAATCTGTCATTTGGCTGGAGCCAAGCATTGCTGTTTCCTCCATGGAAATGGAAACATTAAATCATACATTTTTCTTACATACCACATTTTGAAAGGTCTGCATTCTCTCACGTCTCAGGCTCACATGTTCCCAACAACTAAAGCTGAATATAAAAGCATTCAACCCTTGAAGCACTCCCACCTCCAGCAACCCAAAAGACACCCCAGTTCTCGCTGTAGCCTCGTTAATCCAATATAAATTACCTGGGCTGTTCACTGGAGGTTTCTTCTCTTAGTGTGCTCATTTCACTGTTGGCCTTGGCAGAGATGTCCAGGTTTAGAATGAAAGATAGCAAAGAGCTGACAAACCTTAAATCCCAGTGCTGCAGAATCCTGTTGGGTAACAGATGGAAAGGATAATTAGCCCACAACTCAACCATCACATGCTTCATTAGGAGCCCTATTCCTGTCACACACACACACATTCTCTCCCAGATTTTATCTCCAGGACAATGAAGGCCATTGTTTACCTTGAGCTGGTAAAAACCAAGGCAAGCTCAGGAGATCTGCAGAAGGAACAGGCCTGTTATTCTTCTCTCTTTCCAGCTGTAAGGTGGTCTGGGATTGCTGTGTCCAGGAGTTTCCTCATCAGCCTCCCTTTGCAAGGAGGAGTTTTGCAGTCCTTGGTGGCAGGAGAAACTTTAACAGTCATCACATAGCAGAATAAACACATGGACACAGAGACAGCAATGGCAGCTTCCTCTTCACCTTCCATGCAGTCAAAACTTGGCCAGAGGTCTCTCTATCCCTGCTTATGGTCATAAAGAAACACTGAGGGAGACTTGGGCATCTGCTCCACAGCCCTGCACTTCCTGAGGGAACACTCCAGGGAAATGTCAATGGGTGAAACAGCTTTTAAACTGACATGGTTTGTTGAAATGCATTCATTATTTGCACAGGTCAGACCAGTTTTCCTCTAGAAACCTCTGGAAAAACAATAAATGTTATTTTCTAGGATTTGTGGCCTCCCCCTCCCTCAGTGAGTTATTTATTGGTAGGACAAACCCTCAGCAGCTGTCAGGCTCCAGGTCCTCAGTCCCACGTCTCTCTTCTGTATCATTTTTAGGATATTCTATAAGGGTGCTCATATTTACACTGTGTTTATAAACAGCTCAAGATTAATAACTGCACCTCCTGAAAGCACTGTGCACTGGTTTATCCACTGACACAGATTACTGCAGCACAGGAACCCAGTCAAAGCCCAGAACACCACCCATCTGTAACACAGGAACCCTCAGGGAGGAAATTCCACCCACAGTATTCTTTCATTTATGGATTAAGTCACCAAAAATTACCTGACTTCTGGTTCTGACACAGAAATTGCATCTTCCCCTCTTCCACTTGAAAGCCACCCCTACAGAGTGCAGAGGAAAAGCAAACCATTCCCAGGGAAGCAGGGGGAGGATCGTTATGAAAGCAGCACTTTTTTTTTTTTTTTTCAGACCTACAATTTTATTCTCAATGGAATTCTTCCAAACAGCCAAAGGAAGAACTGAGCCAGCCCTATGATTTGCAAAAATCTTTTCCACCTCCTTTTCAGATGAACTGCAAAACAGCTACAGCCAAGGAAGAAAAACAGAGGAGCACAACCAGAACCCTAAATATCAGATACACCAGGAGTCCAGTTTGGCCAATCCCAACTGCTGCCAGCAATGGAAGGGAAATATCAAAACCAAACAGAAAATAAAACATTTCTAAGCATTTGAACAATCAACTTCCAGTCCAGAACCACAGACCATCCTGAGCTGGAAGGGACCCCCAAGGACCATCCAGTCCAGCTCCTGGCCCTGCACAGGCACCCCAACAATCCCACTATGAATTTTTGTTTCCCCCCTCAGTGGTGAAAATCAAACCCAACCCCCTAAACGCTGCCCTTGCAGCAGAAATGCACAATCAGCAGGCCCACCTTTGTCAGTGCTGACCTTGACAATCCTGTATGGTTTCAGTGTCTGCATCCCAGCTCAAATATTCCTTGTCCTTAGCTGGGAAAGGACTTGTGTGAGAACTGAAGCTTACAAGCTGCATTTATTAACAACAAATATAATCTCTTGCCTCCTCCACTTTTTTTTTTTTTTTTGGTAATAAAATTTAAACCTTAATAGACCTTAAAAAAACCCCTAAATTTAAACCTTAATAATGGATAATTCAGATAACAGTGCACCCCATGTAGTTATTTGGCTTAGACTACCTTAGGTGGGGCCTAAGTAAGGCTTGCTCATCCCTGGGGACAATTCAAAGGTTAGTCCTCGGCTTTTCCTGCACCCTCAAAATGTTTCTTTTCCATTTCCTCAAGTTCCTTGCTCCAGAGGGTGAAAGGGAGACAGCCTGTGTAATTCCCTGCTTGTGAACAACATGGGAGCAGCCAGGCTACAACACAAGGAATGCCTGAATCTCACTGCAGCATTTGGGAAAAATCAGCCTTGCCGCTTTCCCGAGGCAGATGGCAGTGGCTGTGAGTGGAGTTTATTGCATTTTCATGTGGTGACTCAGCTTTGTTTCTCAAGCTGTGGAGACCCATTACATCAAGAGCCTCAGGTATTTAAAAATGAGATGGAATTACTGCAAGTGCAGCGTGAAGAACAGATCCCTGTTCCAGCTTGTTAACCTTCAGACATCCATATTTACTTTCCTGAGGTCAAAACAAGGTAAAAAAACCTTCTGAATTCTCCAAGTTGTTCTCAGGCCAGCCCTGCCAGCCCTCGTGTGCAGCTGCCCAGCCCTGCTGCTGCCACTCCAGGATTCCCTGGAATGCCAAAGGTGGCAGGGAAGGCTCCACATCCACCTCTCCCAGCCCAGCTTTGCTCCTGGGGTGGGGGCAGAGGAAGAGCAGGCAGAATGAACAGCAATTTGCACACAGAAAACAAGCAGGGAGAGATGAAAAGGCCACCAGGGATCATGTGTGCTGCCTCCTCCTCCTCTAAACCCAAGAATTTTATAGAAATTGTTGTATATTTATCTTAATTTGACATGCATTAATTTGATAATGAGGCTACCTAGCCTCTCTCTTCCTTCCCCCACAGTGTATCTTTCTTTGAACTATTTTTTCTAGTTAACCAGTGCAAAAAACCACTATTTCTATTAGCCAAGTGAAATCACTCCAGAGCACTGAGTAACCTCCAGGATATCACAGCACAGGGAAAACTGTCCCCAGCAGCAGCTGAAGCCTCAGGAGTTACAGGGAGTTGTGTTCATAGGCACAGTCAGGGACATTTTCAAATTAATTTATCAGCATCTGGCCCTGCATCCAATCACAACAAACAGTGGGAAAGCCTGATGGGCCGTGGAACCTCCACAGGTTTGATTCCATGTCCTGCTCCCCAGACAGTAAATGAACACGGGCCAGAGGAAATACAAAACCTGCCTTTAATGCAGCCACTGCACACTGGGCTGCTTTTTCTGCCGTGGGGTTAGGGGGTTGTGTTGTGCCATAAGAGAGTTTTTTCTGACTGGGCTGTCTGTAAAATCTGTGCTTAGTTAAGGACTGGGTATAACATTCATCTCTTGCCCAGACCAGGGAAAGAGTCAGGTCTGAAACACTGCAGGTGTTCCCTGGTTTATAAGAGCACTAAGAATAAGTCTTCTCTGGGACCTCTCCAAGCTTCCTAACAGTGTCAGCAGGAGAGAGAAGAAACCACAAGGCAAGTTGGCTTGAGAGACATTGGTTGGCTTTGTCTATCAATTCCTGGAGTTAGAGAAGAGTTAATTTACTGTCTTACAACTTGGTGTGTTTTAAGTCCATTTACACAAGAAGGAATGGGGGGGAATCACCTGGGAAGCACATCTGGGGTGATTTCCCCTCCCCAAATGAACACCCAGCTGTTTTCCAGAAACAGGGACAGGGAAAGACAGACAAAAAATGGGCATCATTTGCAGGCTGCTGATGCTGCAAACAAGAGGGAATTAAAGCCCAAGTTTGTCTTCTGTCCTTCTCAGTCTTATTTTTGAACACTCCTGCCTGTTTCTACCATCTAAAATAAATAACTCTTTGGTACTTCCACACCAATTCTAGACATACTGTGATAACAAGCTCCACTCTGGCTCTACATTCTCCTCACAGGATCTTTCTTGGAGCTGGGAGTGCATCGAATTCCTGCTTGGAGAACTTTGTTCTCTGCTCTCAATAGCTTCAAATGTATTATTTCATTGCATGCACGAGTAACCCCTCATAGTTCCTGTAAGACATTTAGCACTGCTAATACAGGTTTGGGGGATTACTTGTTTTAATTAAAAAAGCCTACCTTGAGAACCAGTGGCCAAGATAAAGAAAATTACCCTCAGGATTCATTTCAGAGGCATGGAGGTGAAAGAATCCATCCAGAAAAGGTTCATTTCATCAGTGTTTCTCTTTGCAGCTTCCAGCAGTGTAAGCACTTCCTCCAGTTGTATTTTAGGAAATTGTTGTAAACTCAATAAGAGATAAGGATGGCAAAGAGCAGCGTGCTGTGAGAGCTCCCAGGGCTTCCTGACAGCAGAGACAAGGGATTCCTGAGCTCAGAACCAGATTCCTGGTGTTCAGAGGTGTTCCCATCCAGCTTCCCCAGGTTCCCACTGCTCCCCTGAGCTGCAGCCTGAGCTCAAGCTCTGCTGGGCTGTCCCTGAGCTTATGATGGCACTTTAAAAGGCATCACAGTGTTCCAATCAGCACATTTCAGCTCTTCTGGAAGAAGGCACTAAATAGGAAGGAGACTCTTTAGAACCACTGAGGTGCTGCAGGAGTTCCCCCTGTTCCCAGAGCAGCAAGCAGGGCTGGTTCCCATCCTGGCAGGGCTGTCCCTGTCCCTGCAGAGCCAAACAGTGCCATCCTGGAGCTGGGAATGATCCTGCCCCTCAGTTTCCCATTCATCTGCACTTGCAGGATCGTGGTGGAATGGAGCCTTGGCAAAGACTGACTCATTCCATTTCCAACAGCATCTTGAAATTGGGACCCACCACACACTCCAGTTTTTGGACAACCCCCACAGAGAAAACCCTCCCAAAAGCTCCATGTTTTTCCCATACACATTTACCTTGGGCTACTCTCTTAACATGTAAAAAACAACCTTTTGGCAACCAAGTCGGATAATACCCTAATTAAACTCTGTGAAAAAGATGAAGGCCTGGTGTGTTTTGCCACTGTAACCTTCCAGTGCACACCAAGGGCAGTCACTGTGTCTGCTGCTCAACCACCACCAGATCCACAGATGATCTGAGAGCTCCCAGGCCCTGCTGCCAACACCCAGTTCTCTGCAAAGACTTATAGAAGATCTCTAAAACTACTGCAGCCTTATCAGAAACTTAGTCAGAGTTTAACACCTGTAGCAGTAACATATCAGGAGTTACAAGACAGGCAATGACGAGTACCTTGGAATTAGAGAGTGACTTTAACCCCTTATGATGACACCTTAAAAACTATTTGGATTCTTGCAAGCTCACTTAAGAATTCACTTGACAAACCTTGAGATTCACTGCAGTTTCACTTACGGTTTAAGTAAGAAAAATACATCTTCTTGTCTCTTCAAAAACCTGCCAGTCAAAGTTTTTGACAGCCAAGATCCATGTGAAGTGAAAAGAGAAGTCACTCAGCATTGTTCAACATCATTTTAATCTCCACCGAGGGAAAATGATAGGAACATGTTAACACAAACAGAAGATGCTTGGGGGAGAGACCATATGGTACTGTGACAGGTTTAGTTTATAGAAATGTAATTTATAATTTTATAAAAATCCTATGAAAGAATAACAACATCTCTCAGTAACGTCAGACAGTATAGAAAAAATAAATCTCAACATTAGTCGTACTCTGATGGTCCTTCTAGTAAGAAATTTAAAAGTGCTTTTTAATCCCAGTGTAGCAACTTAAGCTTAGTGCAATTATGTCAAAATCTGGCTTAAAGCAGATATTTATAGCAATTGTGCAGTTCTTACAACTGACAAACCCCATCCAAACATGAACACTAAGTGAGGTAAGTATTATAATTAGCATTAAACATTCCTGAAATAGCTTAGACAGCAACTCTACTACGAGCAAAATCTTGAGTGCTCCTTCCCAGGAAGGCTCAAACACAGACACGACGTGAAACTTGTAGTACAAATCAGGGAATGCTCAGAAGTTATAAAAGCTCTTGCAAAATATACAGTTTAGTACATTTACAACCCACTGCTACAATGCAAAACATACCAACTTAAAACAGAGCCAAACTTTACAAGCAGTGCACTGGGTTTGCTGGGAATGCACTATTTTGTTCCCAAACCCTCCTAGAAGCTCCACATAAAGCCAGCACATTAAGTTCATGTAGAAATTCCACTGGATTTTTAGATGAACAGTAATAATGAACAATTTGCTTACCAACTATGCAGATACAAGCAACGTACCCATCACTGTTTTATACATGCTAAGCTGGAAACAGTAAGATAATAACCTGTATTTGTACACAGTTTTTGCTGCAAGGCTGCTCAGAACTCTACCATTAGCTTTGATTTGCCTGTAGTTTCTTTGCTGTGTGAATTAAAATGCACATCAAATATTGCCTTTCACGTGCAGGCCTCATTTAAAGAGAGGCAAACACCAGACTGTTAACGTTGAGCCCTTATGGCTCATTTGCATCTAGAGCCAAAGGTGTTTCCTATTCTATTTTTCCAGGTGTTTATGAGCAAGATTTAAGTCACTACCAACAACAGGAATAAGCTATAAATTAATGGCCTTTCCTTCTAACAGGCTATGGCTTCAAAGCCCTCCAACTGCACCGGTTTTTACAGTATTGCACTTAACTTTAGTGTTAAACTGACACTGAAGTCTGCACAGAACACGTTTTACAACAATATTTCCGTTAAAAAAGCAATAAATAAAATGCAGTATCTAAAAAACCCCAAGAAACTGTGGGTTTAGTCCATATTTGTTCACATACACACACAGACAAAGCTGCACCATCTGAAACAAGGCTGGGACAGTCTTTGGGTACCAACTGCATAGTTCTTTCCACAATCAGAGAAGCAATTAAAGCTTTCTTCAGCACTACCAGACACGAAGACAGTACCTGTGAGTGCAGGTGTCAGTTAGCTTGGGACGGGCTGCCTTTCCCGGGGTGAATGCGGGAGTTGCGCGGGGTTATTGCACCGGAGCTCGGGCGCTCGTCACTGCAGGGACAAGCTGCCCAAGTCTTTGGCCGAGTCCCTGACCATCTGCTCCAGGCTGGGGTGTGCAGCCCCCCTGGCTGCCAGCTGGCTGTGGATGAGTCCCAGGCTGTGCAGGTTGAGGATGGAGTCTGCGATGATCCGCGCCGTCCTCTTCTGGTACCCGCCCGACGTCACCATCAGCACGGGGATCCTGCGGCGCCGCGCCGCCTTGAACACCACCTCGTCCCTCTTCACGATGCCCTGCGGGGCAGCACGGCCACGGGGGGGCAAAAAAACTGCTGTCAACACCATTTACCTGGATAAACACCTTTCCTTCTGATCTGCTCCGGTCTGGGGAAAAAAAACCCACCCCGACCTCTGTGTTGCAGGATCGTTTACAGCTACTCTGTTGTACCCAAGCCCAGCTGGGGGCTTCTTATGATTTCAGATTTAAAAAAAACCCACAAAACAAAACAACCCAAAAAAAGGCACTATTTGACTTCTTGGCACCTGGGTTTAATAGGATATTGGAACTGGAGATGATGCTGAACTTTGTATCAGCTTAGAAAGGTTTCGTGCCTGTCTTGATTTCCAAGAGCACAGTGACAGGGCAGGGGGCAGTGGCCTCAAACTGCAAGAGAGCAGGCTCAGATCAGCTATTAGGAAGAAATTCTTTGCTGTGGGGGTGAGGCATTGGAACAGGCTGCCAGTGAAGTCGTGGATGCCCCATCCCTGGAAGTGTCCAGGGCCAGGCTGGATGGGGCTCTGAGCAATCTGGTCCAGGGGGAGATGTCCCTGCCCGTGGATGGGGTTGGGAACTGCTTGAGCTTTAAGGTCCCTTCCAGTCCAGGCCATTCCATGACTCTGGGAGATGCAGGTTGGAAGATCTCTAGCCCAGTCTCCTGCCTGGAGCAGCACAACCACCAGCAGTGGCTGAGGGCAGTGGTGCCTTCACGTGGATGAGGCCTGGGAATGTCAATTCATGTAAATCAGCTAACAGGACTTATAAATGAACTTTTAATTCAATCGTTGGGATGATTTTTGGGGTGTCCTGTGCAGGGCCAGGAGTTGGACTTGATGATTCTTGTGGGCCCCTTCCATCTCCAGGGTATTCTGTGGTTCTGTGATATTTTAGTTCTAACCTGTGGGTTATGGATTTATAATACTGGATACCTGGGAAGTGTTTAAGCCTTACATTTTACAGTAGAAATTAAAAGTTCATGTAAAATCCTGTTAGCTGGTTTACATGAATTGACATTAAAAAAAAAACCCAAACAAAATAGCCCAGCAAATCAAATATCCTGGACTTGTTTTAGAGGACACAACAGCTAAAAGTCTTTAGTACAAATTCCTAGAAGAATTCCTTCTTGAAGGACATAAAGGTCTAAACTGATTACAAATTTTAGAAATGTTCACCCTATTTATTTGAGACTAAAAAAGATTGTCTGAATTCAAAGTGCTTTAGTTTGTGCTCAACTTGCACAGCACCCTCTGACTAAAGTTTAGCAACTCCATCAAGATTTCACAATCCCACAGAAGAACCCCAAATTCAAATCAGATTTTACACATTTACAATCACTGGCTGAATTTTAAGTCCCAGTTTCTTTAATAAAAGCCTGTATTAAAGCTAAAAAAATCTATGGCTGAAGGGGGAGTTGCAGAATGTGAGTAATGGTAAATCCATAAAAAAAATAAAACAACAGGAAAAAAAAAGGAAATAAATTCTAAGTAATTTCTTACTAAGAGAAGGGTATGGAACTAAAAAATAACAAAGGCTGCTGCCCAAGAGGAATTGTGCTGTCACTGAACCCAGACAACAGGAGAGTCTGAGCCTTCTGGGTTTCAAAAGGTACATGTGGGGAAAAAACACTTCAAAAATGAGTGAGAACAGAACCAAAATTTACTTTTACTTTTTGTAAAAGCAGAGTGTTCCAGATTTGTATAACTCATTACAACTCAAAAAAAAACCCAACCCAAAAGCTTAGCAACATAACAAGACAGTGAATGGACAGCTCAGAACTTAAATAACTGCAAAGCTGGAGAAGGGGATCTGCCAATAATTAGATCACAAACAGCTAATAAAGGGAAAAAAATAAAATAATTTTGCTAATAATAATAAATGCTACAAAGGTAGCAGGAAAAAAATATCATGTAAAAACACACAACAGTCCTGCTTATTGTGCAGTTTGACACAGCCCTGGGAAAGGACAAGGAGTAACAACTGGGCAGTGAGACAAAGGAAAGTGAGGAATTCTATTAGAAGCAGATCCCTTAAGGAAGGAACAGAACTGCAGGAGGAGCTGTGGGTCCCACGGGCCCATCTCTGGCTGCAGCACTGGTATCCACCCAAGAACTGGGAGCAGCCACTGTTCACAGGAGCTTCTGCTCCAGCAGCTCTCCTGGCTGAGCCTGGAGGAGCTGAGGGCAAAACAGGGCCCTATTCCCACCTTTCTGGGTTACCAAGGAAGAAATCAGATCCACTGGGAACAACAGCCCAGCACAGTTCCCACTCCCACCCTAAGGGAACAGGGACTGCTGCCACCCCTCAGGTTTCCCTGCAGCCTCAAGGACCACGAAACCACCACCCAGAGCACTGAGGAGCCCAGTCCTGAGCAGAGCTGGCACTGCAGCAACAGCTTAGGGACACCTTCGGGGGTAGAACCAAAGTCTGGACTGAGGAACCTCAAGAGATGAACCATCCAGGCACAATGCCTTCAGTTTTGGCCTTTCCAGCAGCCTGGGATTCCAAACCTGGTGAAATGAGCCTTCTCCACACTTACAACAACCAGAGCAGAGGCACAGCACACCCTGCCCTCAGTGAGACAGCAGAGGTGGGAGCGTCAGGAACCTCTGCTCCACCAGGCTGGGCAGAGAAATGGCACCCTCTGCCTTTTACCCCTCCTTGGGACCAGGAAAGCTGCTCCACCTTCCCTTCCTTTCCCCATGCTGACATTCTCTGCACAGCACCCAGCAAACTGCAGCAGCTCCTTTATCCTGGCAGCTGACACTGCTCCTCCTCCAGGGGCAAATCTCCACCTACCCCCAGCTGCCACTGCTGCACCAGCCACCCCTCACACCTCAGGCTGTGCCCTCTCCAAGGTCAAATCAAGCCCAAACCCCTCAGCTCTGCCTCTGTGCAAGAGATCTGAACACAAAACCGAACAGATGGAGCGGTGGCTCCGTCAGGGGGGAACCTGAGAGAGCTCCCAAACCAAGCACTCCTCTGTATTGAACGGGTGGCCATTAAATGTGAAACAGGAGAGAGGCAGCACAGAGGAGCTGTCACAGGAGGGAACATTAAAAACCACAGAGGAAAGAGAAGATCTGGAGGTTTTTGCTTGCTTTGAGAAAAGCAGTGAAGGTGGAACGTGAAGGGACACAAACTGGGAGGTGAGGACTTCCATGAAGTGTACAGAACAAATAAAAATTTAGGCCAGCTAACAGTGGGGAGAGAAAGTACATGGTATCTGTAAGATTCAAGAGAAGGAAAATGGGTGTTCATTTGTTAGGAATACACAGACAGGCTGCACAAAATTGTTACAGCTGGAAGACACCACAAGGGCAGTTTAAAACAGCTGGGAGTGCTACAGAGGAAATTAGGTGTAAGATATGTACTGGGGGCAGGTGACAAAAGAAATACACTGCAAAATGGGTCATGTGAGGGGAAAAACAAACCAAGCAAATCAGGAAAATAGAAGTCAAGCGAAGTGTGAAAATGTCTGTCTCTCTGGTTACTGCCTGGGAGCTCAAACCAGTGTATTTTAGAGAGGAGATGGATTATACTGAAACAGCCACTGGGAGGACAAAAATATTTAGAAGCAGGAAGAAAAACCAAGAAAAAAAAGGGTGAAAAGAGAGGAATCTCTGGTGCCTGCATGAGGGAAATGCTCTGGCTGAGTGCATGGGGTGCACACTTCCCTTCAGCTCCCAAACTGCCTGCAGGGCGTGTGGGGAGCAGGGCTGGGGATGGCAGTGCCACACAGACCTGGGAGATGGCCAGTCCTGCCAAGGATTCCAGGATGGCAGTGCCACACAGACCTGGGAGATGGCCAGTCCTGCCAAGGATTCCAGGATGGCAGTGCCACACAGACCTGGGAGATGGCCAGTCCTGCCAAGGATTCCAGGATGGCGGTGCCACACAAACCTGGGGGGAAATGGCCAGGCCTCCCAAGGGATCCCCATCCAGGATGTCGGTGCCAGCATTATAGACCAGGATGTCGGGTTTGAACTCGTTGAGGGCTCCCTCCACGTGGGTGTGCACCTTCTGAAGGTACTCTGTGTCCTCTGTGCCCCACTCCAGCTCCACTTTGCGTTTTATGGCACCTGAAAGCAAACAAACCAACCACTGCTCAGTAAGAAAAGGGCTGCTTTGAAAGGAAATGCAAGATTTAGGGAAGCAAGAAAAAAAAAAATAAAACCACATTTCTAGAAGTCTTCTCGATACATTGTATTTTCACAGAACTTTGAATTAAAGAAAATGACTCAACGATTTGTTTTCCCAGGAAATGTTAAGCACAATGACCTTGGAAAAAAAACCAAACAAACATAGAAAAAATTACATGCAGGAGGAAAAAAAATATCTCTAATATCTCTGAGATGCAAGTGGAAAATGTTATTGAAAGGCAGCTGATCTACATGTCCATTTACCAATCAGCAGAGAAATCATAAAGGAAATTATTAACTTAAAAGCAACCTAAATAAAGCATAAGGCAAAGAAAACACTGAACTGCTATTGCAGAGGAAACAGCTGGGGGGAAAAACCAAGATAAATATCACTGAGAAATTATGAAGATGTTTTATTTTTATCACAACACTCAAAACTTCACAGCAAAGGATCATGAATTTATGTGAACTGCTTTATGAATGTATAACAGGATTCAGCTTTGCCCCAAGCATTTTCAATTTAATGTTCTTACCCTGTAATCCTACCAAAAGAGCAAATATCCATTCTTCATTTAAATCAAAATTATTTCTAAATAATAAAGCAACAGAAGTAGAAGAGGAGGGCTGAGAAGGTGAAGGGGAGAAGCCCAAGGTTAGGCAGCCTAGTCTGGGGGGCTTTTATGGAGGTATTTGTAACTGTACCTGTAAATTAATATCAAATCCATGCCAGAGGTGTTCCAAGGAATGACTTCTGCCTCAAATTAACTGACTGGGATAGAGGGATTCAGCACCCCCCAAGTGTGCATTCAACACAGAATGACACTTAATTACTCTTGGGATTGCTGGGTAGGGTTTCTCTTTGCTTTCCATCCTTGTTCAACAGCAGGGAAGGATTCTTTCTCATTCCTATTTTATTGCATCAACATGATTTGTGAAGATTTTTTGGTTTTTCATGGTATTTTCCTGGTATTTTCCTGGATTCTTCTCTTATTGTTACATAAATGTCCCTGTAAGTCTGCACAGCTCTTTGAACAGCACTTGGAGCCTCTTCAGGGACCAGGATCTGGCTGGAGCTGTGGAGGAGGGGACACTCTGGAGGAGGGGACACACAAGTGTTGTCCTGATGGAACCATGAAGAAGCTGAGGGATGTTGAACAGGATCCCCTGCCTTCACAGGCCTCTTGCCTTCATCTCTACACAGACACAGAAGTCCAAGGAGCCAGTGATCAGCTGGAATTTACTCCCAAGTTCAAGCCTCTCCCTTGCTTCAGAGATCCCCTCTATGATCCCATCTTTGCCTGGCCATTCAGCAGGAAGGATTTAAAGGATTTAGGCAGCAAAATCCTACTCATTCTTATGCATATTCACATGCCTTTGGCACCTCACCCTTAGAAAGGGAATGCTGGTATTCCCAGGCTCACAGGGGTTCAGATTTGCTAACAAGGACTCACTCTGTTTTGGCCTTAACCCATCTGCTCAAATGTTGCCCCACATTTATTTGTCTGCCTACAGACATGATGTGCTTTAAATGATCATTTTTTAGTTTAATACCTTGAAATACTACAGTTCTCCAAACCTTGACAAGCCAAAATCCAGCAGTGCAATGCACTGCACCTCATTCCTGCCAAGAATCCCAGTGAAGGCTTTACAGAACAATGGCATCACTGAAGACATCCAAGAGCACCCAGCAACCTCTGACTCAGGGAACAAATTAAGCCTGTCATAAATGAGTGTAACAGAATCAAAGATCAAATCAACTTTAAGCTTTTGCATTCCCATTTAAGCATTATCAAAGCCCCACTAATTAATTGTGGCAGGTCACAAGACACAACGGGCACATCACAGCAGGGATAAACAAAGCACAACCAAGAACAATCAAGCAGCAGCTCCTGTCACTGGTCTGACAGGCTGCCCAGGGCAGGGGGAGTCCCCAGCCCTGCAGGGATCTCACGTGCATGTGGCACTTGGGGACGTGGGTTCCTGGTGGCCTTGGCAGGGCTGGGGTTGGACTCGATCTTAAAGGGCTTTTCCAACCTTAATGACTCTTTCCCATGACTTGTTTTGCTTCCCAACCCATTTCACACTCAGGTGCAGTTTGTTTTCTAGATGCCTACAAAACAAGTTCTGCTGGCAAGACAACACACCTAAACATGTTATAATTTATAGTTTTCAAAAGAACATGAAACCATTTTACAGAGCATCAGCTAACTCTCAGGGAATGCCAGCACAAATGTAGTGTAAGGCAGACACGAAGTTCTAACCATTCTCTGAAAATCCAAGGATGATTTAACTCCCTGCTCCAAGTCTGGCAGGAGCACTGACCACCCACCCACACCCTGCAGCCAAGACATTCATCCCAGCAGTGAGGGGAAACACTGCTGTGATATATCCCAGTGATCACTGAAGAGGATGTGAAATTAAAAACATTAAAATCCAAGTAACGCTATCTCAAGGAAACTTTATTAATAACTGAGGTTTTGTAGCAGCACAGGAGGTGTTTTGGATTGTGGAATGTGAATTTCAGCTGTACTCACGTTTAGCAAAGCCATCCCCTGGGTAAATGTATCTGTTGTAGGCATCCATAATATACACCCGAGGATCATCCAGGAAATCCCTCTCATGGCCATTCCCCTGGAGGAAATCCACAGTTAGTTATTCCCAGCACAGCATTAAACACCCTGCAAACCCTGCAGCAACAACACCACACAGTTCTAGTGCTCAGAACATCCTGTGTTACTCTCTTATTTATAGTCTTGAAGGTTATTTTGAGGTGTAAAGGGGTTTTTTTTTGGGGGGGGGGGGGGGGTGATAATAGCAGAAGACTGCAGGTATTACCACAAAATTACCCTGTGTCTTTGGGAAGGGAATTAGCACAGAGCTCATAACAGAGATAAGAAAAAAGAAGTGAAAAACAAAAGATAAATGTCCTCAGCAGCATCACAAAAGAATCTGTGAGCACCCAACAGATCTGTCATCCTCCAGCTGTGCAAGAAAAAGTCCCTTTCAGCTGCTCCTGGGAACTGAGTGTTCCTGTGTGAGGATTAATAAATAAATAAACAGACTACAGCTCTCCTGGCAGTTCAGGCCTTGGTGAGATAAGAGATCCCTGGAAAAATGACAAACACTGAAGACCCAACAGTTTAATAATTTCTTGTTTAACAACAGAAATTCCCTACAAAAAACTGTGCTGGGGGTAAAACAGATGTTCGAGAGAAAACTCAGATTTTGAGTATTTCCCCATTTCTGAATTTAAATATTCTTCTTCTGGCTCTCATTTAGAGTTTTTTTTTACTAACATAAAAAACATTTTTTCACAGCAATGACTGAGATAATGTAATTTAAATCAGTGTATCATACAGCAGCACAGCCCCTACCCCCAGAAGAATTTAATATAAACTACAAAAACAGACATTTCCACAGATACAGCTTCTGTAATTCAGTTTTTATGCTAAAAAATGGCAACTCCAACTTATTTCTTCAGCATCTTTGGTCCACAGATAACCAGCTCATGCACACAAGTCTGGGAGTGTGCAAGGCTCTGATGAACCATTTTCTCATGGAAGGTGGAACTCGCCACTGCACTCAGAATTGGGACAGTCACAAGACAAGAAAATCTGCATTTTTAAACAGGATCTGCTGAGCTCCTCCACACCCCCCCCCATTCCCCAAAGGAAGGAAGCAGGGGGTGATTCCATGTGCACACAGAAAAACCAAAATACATGCCAAGAATTTTTCAAAATCACACCACCCCACCTCCAAAAAGCACAAAATTGATCCCCACCCCAAGAGAGAGGGACACAAAATAATGGTCCTGGTATCATGGTAATTCTAGGATGCAGATAAGGGAAATGATAGAAGATGACAAACTTGCAGCCATTAGGATTCCTCCCTGCCATGGAGCTATTTAAAAAGGGTTTCTTTACACGTAATGAATGACCTGAAATGCTTCAGATTGGGCACCACTCTGGTGCTTTAACTGCTAAAAATACCATTTTCTGACCTCTCAGGCTTTATTTTGTGAATCTACCAGAGCTGAGGTGTGATCTCAGTGCCCACAGTGAATCACACACCAGGGGAGGGGAGTGAATCTCCTTGATGAGCCTGTGGCCAGGTTTTCACTGAACACTGAGGGGCTGATTCCTCCCTGCAGAGGCTGCTGAACCCCCTGGAATTCTGGCCCAGGAGATCCTGGGTCCTCATCCCAGGAAACACAGCAGGATTTTTCCATCCAGCCACATGATGGAGCTGCAGCTCAGGTTAATTTTACTAAACTGGCTTCAGAGCCTTTAGGACCACAAAATAAACAACTAAAACTGTTCCCAGTTTCCAGCATCTCTGGTGAACTTTGTGTTCTGCCAGTGGACAGTTTGCAGCAGCATTGAAAGAGGGGATTTGTCACCCACTTGTATTTCAAGCACAACATCTGCAGCACTGAACAACAGGGAAACACTCACCTGATGGGCATCCAGATCAATAATTGTGGCTTTAGACACCCCTGGTACTCTCTCAAATAAGAACTGGATAGACAAGCAAAGGAAGACATGGAGAAATTCAGGAAATCAGGTGGCACATTAAACTGGAGGCTTGAAGCTCCCACAGTCTATTTGCTTCAGTCACCAAGTCATCTACTAAATTATTCCAATAGATGTAATTACAAAAGCTCCTCTCATTATTTGGCATAGAAAGGTAATTGTTGTGGTTATACAGAAACAAACCCTCTACATTTCCACCAGATCAAACACATGCAACATGAATTTGAGTTGTAGACTCACAGGATGGTTTAGGCTGGAAGGGACCTTAAAAATCATCTTGTTCCATCCCATCTTTAATACAGACATGGTAAACCCCAAAGATTTTGCACAAATTCTCACCCACTATAATTTCTCAATCTGTTCTTTAATGGTAGCAAATAAAAAACCAACCCACTGTGGGTTGGTTTTCTGCAAATTACCATGTACAGAAATTAGGGTGTTATGTCACGTGGTGTGCTGCAATCATTAGAGCTCTTTAATCTTTGATTATTATTGATACTTTATAAATATTCTATTATACAAATAAACCCCAGTGCATTTGGTAGAAATAAGCCTTAATTGCAGCAGGCTTTTACTTCAGCCTTTCAACAGCCAAATCCCAAATGTATTCATTCACATTCAGTGACTGTTTTGGAGTCATTCACAGTTTTATTCCTGAACCAGTCTGAGCTCTGCACAGTTGCAGTTTGACTCACAGAGAGGATTTCTGTCCCTGCAGGCTCCACTGCAACCACTGCAATGACTGTGGAGGGCTCAGGTTCAACTGCCAGGCTTGGAGGATTATCACTGAGCAGATTAAAGGTCCACCTGCTTTGATCTGGAGTGGGTTCTGCAGGCCAACATTATCAAGGCAACTGCAGTGGTTCCTATTTACACTGATAATTCTGACCCCTGCCAACCTCCTCTCCCACCTCCCAACGCTGCATGTCCTTATTCCCACCCCTCTGGAGATGGCTTCCTTTGCTCCTATTAAGGTGTAAATGAATTCTCAGGCGTTTGTTGTTGTTTTTTTTTTTTTCCCTCCATTTGCACAAACAGCAGGAAATACTGGTTTAAGAGCAGTTCTTACCTTGATGGCCAGTGTGATGTCAGCATATGCACAAAACCCCCCCCCTTTGTCACTGGAGCAGTGATGGAAACCACCCCCTGCAGGGATAAAGGCAGACATCACTGACATGGCAGGCACAACCAGCAGATGGAAAGGACCTGAGAAGTTCTTTTCTATGCTGAACATCCCCAAAAATATACAAAAAAAACCCAAAACCCAAACTAAGAGCTATGGTGTTATCATTATTTGCAGATGTCATTGTCTTCTGAAAACACTCAGACCAAAAAGTTTTAGGAACTGCTCTTGGAAACAGGAAGGGAACACACAGTAAATATGACAGGCCTTGGTTGTTTGCTCTTAATGTCTATTTAATTTTGAACCATGGCTATTCACTTTGGAGAAGAGGCATGCAAGAAATAATGGAAAAATCTGCAAAGGGGGAATTTTCTGAGAACAACAAGCTAAGGCTCCTGTGACATAAAATGTTACTTTAGCGGCTCACTGGGTTTGCACTGCAGTTTGCTGTGAGCAGGAGAGCACATTTATATTCACGATATCCTTCAGAACTTGCTCATTCAAGGCTTTTTCAGGAAAAACTGCACAGCCAAAAATAGACACTGACTGGTCCAGCTCTGCTCTCCCACACACCAACCCCTGAGCTGCCAGAACACAGATAAGATGAAAAATATTTTATAATTTAATGAAAACAAAGATTCTATTGAAATATTTACATTTAGTCCAAACATTTCTCCTCAGTTTTTTTTCCAAACACCTGCCCTTATAAATGATTCATATCTTTATTCCAGTTATTTTTTTTCCTTCCCAAAAAGATTTTATGATAGAACTGCAACAGTGGGTGAGAGAACAAATCCAGTACTTTCTCCATTTTTTCCCCTTTGGAGTTGATTTTAGTCAAACACCATCACCCCGCTCTGTTTTTATGAACAGAACACACATCAGGGAAATGACAATCCTGCTTTCCCACACACAGTTCCAAGCATCACAGTGCCCTGTTTGCACTCACCCACGTTGATGGCCCAGCCTCTCTCCACAGCCAGTTTCCCTGCCTAAAAAAAAACCAATTACAGTCAGAACTCTGTGAATGAAGGAGGTAAATTCCACCCCAAATAACTGTTGGCATGGAACCTGCAGATGCTTTAAACTGGAGGTGATTCTGATCCAGATCCCCCTCAGCACCGGGAGTTGAAGGAATATTTGCTGTGTCATCTGTATTTCCTTCTCTGGCAGCTGCAGAAGGGAAAGGGAATGCTGGGAAGAGTGAAAAGGGAGCAGGGATATCACAGCATCCTTCCTGCCCATGGAAAGGCAGGAGGAATGTAAACTCAGCCTCCTGAAAACACAGACTAACACAATTCCAGCTGGGAAAGTGCTACAGTGTGAAGGGCCCTGTGAGTTCTTATTCTTGAAATCATGCATGGTATAGAATATTATCAACCTTTTCCCCTCCAGTAGGGGGAAACTGCCTGAATCTCCTCACTGAACTCAAATGATGTTCAGGAAAGGGAAAGTGCTGCCAAAAAAAGAGGTACACAAGGCTCAAATGATGAAATTTTAACTGAAAAACCCCACTTGTTTCAGCCAGGAAGAATCAAGCAAGTGTATAAGTGCAGTATTCCTTATCTGGCATGATAAAAAAATGAAGATATTACTAGCTACAATTAAAAAATTAAAAATCAAAAAAAAAAAAAAAAAAAAGAGAGAGAAATGAGTTAATTCTTGCCCATAGTCATGGAAAGGATAAATTGCACATCATACAGAAAATGAAGTTTGGACAGTCAGCTGAGAAGTTTTCCTCACCAATACTTCCATTTGAACAGTTCTAATTTAGTCCTAAGGAAGTTGTTGGGAAGGTAAACATCACCCTGATCTGATCATGCCAACTTACACAAATTAGATCTTGGGGAAAGATTGCAGCTTCTGAACTATAAAACCCATTAAGTCCCAGGGAAAGCACATTATCAGCAATTTATCACACTTCCTAGGGATTCCTCACCAAAACCCAATCTTCCCATAGTGCTAAAATATCATTAAAAAGGAGAGAAACTCAACAGGAACGTTTGAGATAAAGAGGCCCATCAGGAATAGCAGAAGATGCACTCCTGACTGGCACTGCACAAATTTTATTGTCTGATTAATCAAAATTGCTTCTCAAGTACACACTTATTCCCCCATAATGGAGGGGAAAAAAAAAAAAAAAGGTAAAAACAACAGCATATGGCATCAGGATGAATCCCAAAGTGCCCAGGGATGGCATCTGTGTTTCAGAGGCACAGCCAGAGCAGACAGCTGTAATAAGAGAAGTCTCTGCACGTCCCTGCTCAGCAGGACTTGCTCTGGGAGTGACAACCAAATATATTTAAGCACTTTGCACTATATAATGGCATAAAACTGAAATTCTTTCTCCCCAGTCCTCCCCATCTCTGGTTTTGCCAGTTCACCCCTACTGAAGAGGCAGCACCAGGAGAGAATGAAAGCAGAATTAGGAGCTTCAGATTTTGACATATCTAAGCCCAGCGTTTTGGACATCACAAAGGGAGTTAAGCCACTAAATAGTCCTGTTGGAAGATGCTTCTGAGCCTTATCAGTAGATATTTAGGCTTAGTCACAAGTCATCCAGTTCATTTCCAAACCAACAACTGGCAGAGTCACACACCTGCAAATGCAGCAGCTGGATGGGACACAGGTTTAACAACAGAGCACTAAAATACTGAAAGAAATTGCCACTTTTTTCAAATAAAGAATCAGAATCACATTAAAAAAAAAAAAAAAATCAGGGTATTTCAACTGCTTCCCCAGGCCTTGGGCTCCCTCATCCCTGTGCCAGCTCAGCCCCAGGGCAGGCCCACAGACACACCCAGCCTTGTCCTTGTTCCTGAGCACTGTCCTGCACTGCCTTTTTTTTGCCACAGAAGACCTTTTTATATATTATGGCTTAAATTATTTCTGCCTGAAATCCCAACACATTCACGAGAAGCATGTAAAAATGATTCCATTGAACTCTTGATTCCAGTGCAGATTGCCGAGGACCTGCATTTCTGCTGCCACCTCTTAGCCTATTCCTGAAAGGAAAGCCAGGTTTAGCATTCCCCTCTGGCTTCCCAGCCCTGCTCACCTTTGCTATCAGTAGTTGCAATAAATCCTGTTCCCAAATCTGGCACAGGGCACTGTGAAAGCTTTGCCAACCCACAGGACCACTGTCAATGACTGGCTCCAAACAGACACAAAAAACCTGCAACCCCTTTCACATGGCCCCACTGCCACCGCTGCCTGCAGGAAGATCGATTTGTACCATAATCATTTCAGACAAGATTGTTTGCCTTCCATTAGAACTGTTTCAGCTCTGGACCTGCCAAGAGAGCTCAGGACTGGTCCCATCTCCTCCCAGCACCAAGCTGGAGAGTTGGTCAACTCCAGTAAGACATGGCTTGATAAAAACAGGGCAGAAAAGACCCCACTAGTTCCCAGTTCACAATTGTGAGGGCATGTTGTCCTCAACAGATGGTCTAAATACCTCATTCTTGGCTCCAGCTTTGAACTGTTTTCTTCCCTGCTATTTCCTCAACATCTCTAATGGCAGTTCCCAGGCAAAATGAACTGTCTGGTGACCCTGCACAGCTCTCCTGAGCAGAGCACTCCTTTGACTCAGGAGAACACAGCTCTGCTCAGGTGAAAGTCTCACCTGAGCTGTTTCTGCAGGATTTATAACCCACTTCCCTCTCCAGGCCCCAAGATTTTGAGTTATATAAACCAGTGCAACTATTATTTGATATTAATATATTACAAACTCTTAACTGAGGTACAGAAAACAGTACAACTCCCAGGTTTACAGTGTCTGATCAACAAGTTTAAAAGCGATTAAAAGGGAACCAAGAGCCCCTTACCATTATTGTTCCTCCTGTCTGGGTTCGTAGAGGCCTCAGAACTTTCCTCTGAACCACAAAATTGGGCAGAAAGGCCACGGGTGGGATTTCTGTGATTGTAGCCACAACAAAGGACCACTACAAGAGGGGAAAAGAGAGTTCCCATTATTGCAGGCTGCTTTAATGATGGCATTTAGATCTCTCATTAGTTGCTATTTCCTGCAAAGGAGCTCACAGGTCCTTAATAAGATTTTTTTTTAGATGGAGGTGACCCCACCACCCTTATCAGTGACCTCCAAATAGGCTCAGCCTCAAGTTGTTAACTGAGAATCACCACTTGGAGATTTTAGCACCAAACAGTAATAAATCGGCAATTTCTCAGCAAGCTAGCATTTCAGAAAATCTAATATCCCTGGGGTTGGGAGGAAGGATTGCAGAATGTCCTTCAGCTACACTTGACATATTGTTCAAACCTAAAATATCTATTCCTGTGTGAAATCAAAAGGATGCAGCAAGGAGAAAGGAAACATAAACAAACAGACAACTGAGCTAAGAAGTTCAAACACTTAAGTGAACACACAATGCAAACTTAAGCATGGAGAACTGATTAAGATTTATTTAGCATATTAAACGCTTCTGGAAAACGTTTCAAGGAACAGTTTCATTTCAAAGTCTTCAAGGTTAGAACACAAAATATTTGCAATATGTAAATGCCTTTTTTTTGCAAACACATAGATTACTTCAAAGAACTTCCACTAGCACTGCTCCCAGTGATAACACTGCTAAATATATTGCAAAGCATAAGTCACAAGCAAGGGTACACCTGCTCATCCAATCCTGAAACATTTAGGGACAAGGACTGTGACTTTCCCACCCTGCACAGATTCTGGATAAATCCATTTTCTTGAGAGTTAGGAATTATAACTGGATTTAGTGCATTTGTTGCCCCATAACTGCGAGCTGTTCACAGCAGGATGTCCAGACTGGCAATCTGAAGCAAAGACAATCCCATCCCAATCTCAGGGTCCCCTGACACTCAAAATAACTTCCCAGTCATCAATATTTCAGCTACAAAACACTACTGGGTGAGGTGGAGGGGTGGCATCATTAATAAAGGTCTTCCAAGTACTAATTAAATTCTGCCAACAGTTCATTTGAAGCTTTTATTACTGTTATATTTGAAGACATTATTCTGTTGACATGCTACCAGCTCATTACTCTGTTACCCAGTCATACCAAAGTGCTTTAATTATTTTTTAATACAGCCAATCTTGGGGAAGTCCCCTTGCAAGATATTTTAGCTTTGGAACAAGCACATATTCAATCCTGTTGTTCTAAAATGGGATTGACAAGGTCACATTTGGATAAAAAGTAAATCTGACCTCACAAGTGAACGAGGAAGTTTTAACAAAGTTTAAAAAGATTAATGTCAACAAGGAGAAGTGGGAGCAATGATGGCTTAAATCAACAATCCTGCTGCTGCAGCTTTTTAGGAGAGGGTAAAGCAATCCACAAGTGGCAGGAGGAAGGAGCAGACAAAGCTTGCTGGGAACATTCCCAAAGACACTCCCTGCTCCACACTCAGGCCTGTGCTGAGCTCTAATTCCCAGCACACAGGGAAGAGTCACTGGCTCTGGGGGAACTCTTGGGTTTCAGGAATGAAAAAGCTTCTTCAAAACCTCCCCTTAAAAGCTGAGAAATGCATTGCCTCAAACTGTGCTTTTTCCTTCAGTGTGCTGATGTTGTTTCCCAGCATTTCTCACAACAGCAAATTCCCAGGACAGCTGTGTACAGACTCAAAAAAGGGAATCATCACCAGGAATTGGGTTATGTAATTGGATAGACTTTTTCAGGCTGTAAAAATAAAAAACTGGGAGAGCTGAGGAAGGCATTCATTACATTTTCCAGGCTGTCAGTGCTTCCATAACACCAGCCTTCACACATCAGTCCCCTCTGAGAGAGAGCAAACCCTTCAAATATCTTTTTTTTTTTTAAATCAGTATTTTTCATATTCATGTATCATGATTGCATATATCAGTATAATATCAGTTCCTATTTCTTCTGGTAGACATTTGCTCTCCCTCAGCCATCAATTTACTTCCCTGGAAGTGTCCAAGGCCAGGCTGGATGGGGTTTGGTCTATGGAAGGTGTCCCTGCCCGTGGCAGGGGGTGGCACTGGATGGGCTTTGAGGTCCCTTCCAGCCCAAACTATTCTGGGATTCTATAAAATTACTGATTTTCCAGTAAAATGCTATGGGTATGTAATTATGTGACTTAGAAATTAAAACCTGGTCTGGATTCAGGGAAGAGTAATAATCACATATAAAAACTATTCAACACCATGTCTTCACTTATTCTTTGTAGTTATCAGCTCAATTTAACTCTTCCTATAATTTTTATTGCTAATATTGTAAGATTTTTTAAAATTACTTTCCTTTCTATATTTTGAATAAATAATTCAACGCATGAATTTAGGTTTCCATTTTTAAAAAATTAACTCCCTGTTTTCTCAAGAAGTCAGGTTAACCCTTAGCCAGGTGTATTTTCCTTTAATAAATGGAAATATTAACTACTGGGCAGTATCAATAACTGTGGCTAAGTGTAACCCTGTACCAAGATGTTAATCTTGATCCAAAAAAACCAAAAACAAAATCAAGGCCAAAACCGAAATGAAACAAAAAAATGTAAGAGTTCTTAATTCCCCCTTGCTGAAGCTCAAACTCTGTAATAACACACACATTCAATGAGGAGATTCTTGTAGGACCTTACTTATAAAATGTTATTAACTTTAATTCCTTAACTATAAAACTCTTCACAGTAAGGTTAAATGTCTTCAAATGATTACTCTTCAAGGACTAAAAGTTAAACTGAAAACCTAATATGAGGAAGATGTAAAGCTAAAGCAGTTGCTTTTATGCTGATATCTCCTGGATTAATACAAAGAGATCATCACTGATCAAACCCACCCTCTGGTGTACTGCCTTTTATGTTCTGCATTCATTGCATTCCAGCATTTTAAAACAGCCAACAACACGTCAAATTTAAAAAATAAAACCAAAACACTATGCAATTTTGTTCTTTAATATCTAAATTTAAACTGTGTTTAAATCTTTGATAAGTTCCTGGAACTAATCCCAGCTCCAAGGGGAGAATTCACGGAGTTACAAATCCAACACCAAGCAGCAAACGTGATTTCTGTTTAGAAGCTTCCCTGGGACAAACCTATCTGGATCCACCTTCAGGAGGGAGACAAAGTATGTTTTTAGCTGGAATTAACCCAGGATCAAATCATAAGGGACAGCAGGAAGGTTGCAGCTCTGCCAGGAGTTCCCAGTTAAGGTTATCACCTGGAAGAAGGTGATGACACAGGGGGTGCAGCCAAGGAGAACAAGCAGCCACTTTGATCCCAGCCAAAGAGCTGGGAACATGAAAAGGAAGAAACCAAAGGCTGCCTCGTCCTTCAGAGCTTTGGCAGCTGCTTTAGCTGCACGGGATGTCCCCCAGCACTGGCACAGGGGTGTGACACTAAACCTGTCACAACTTGTTCCCTGGCACTGGAACTCTTGTTTGGTACTTTCCCCAAACATATTCAAATTTTATTACCTTGAAAATAACATTTTTATATATTCCTACAGACCCTTACCTGACACATTTTTACGTGAAAACTTAGGTAAAAGGGATCAAATTCATTTATCTCCTCTGGTGACCTTTTAAATTAACATTTTGCAGCCAAACAGCGCTTCATTAACGGGTCACCAAGACACACTCTGTGCTGGTTTATCTGAACACCCAAAGCAGCCACAAGTAGCACGGATTATTTCCTGAGCCTGCTCCTTCCTGAGAGCCCTCCCAGCTCCAGGCACTGCCAAACACACCCCACACAGGCACCTCTGGGCAGATGAGCTCCCCTGGAAGGGCAGGAGCCAAAGCACAGGAGCACCATCAGTCCACTCTTCACCAGGTTTACACAGGGATTTCTAATAACATGATTAGCTTCTTATTTTTAAACCTACATAATTTGCAATTCCATAGACCAGATGAGCCTTCCTGCCAGCACAGAACTGATTCCCAGTGCTAGATCTTCTTGTGCCCCCCGTTCTGCTTCTCTTCTCCCAACACTCATCTGCTGCAACCACCACTTCTTCTTGCCAGGGTAGAGTAGGAACTTCCTGCCAAATTCATGCTCAAATTTGAAATGAATACTCCAGTGATCTGTTATTTTAGGAGACCTGGGCATTCCAAGAAAGACAAGCACCCTCACACTCTTCAGAGGTGATCTAATATAAAACAACACCATTTACAGGTATTTGTCTGGATTTAAAAATAAGTAGCACAGCAGACTTTGGAAAAGGCAATACAGAGGATACCCAGGGATTTTTCATGTCTAACCATGTCATTTTTCTTTTGCAACTAGGCACTTTTTATCTTCACTGCTTGGCAGGAGTTTGCTGGCATGGCCAGCAATATCTTCCAATTTCTACAGCTGCAGGAAATATTCTCTCAGGAAAAGGGCAATGAGTGATCCCAGTTAATCCCATCTGGAAGCACACAAGAGTGCTGATTTTGACCACCAAGGCACGAGTTATGCAGACAATTGCCAGTGAAGCCATCCCGTGGGTACTGAAGATATTATTATGGCAGTGCAAACTGAGCTGGGCACATTCCACCCCTCTTCAAAGGAGTGATTCAGTAACAAGAGGTGGGTGGTTCGCTGGAATTAAAAGTTCAGTCTCAAGAATAGCTGCAATAAGATCAAACCTAATGATGGATGAAATTGCACAGAACTTCATAGCACGGAGTGAAGGAGCAGAAGAGAACTCAGGAACAGTTAAGGAGTGGGAAAAAAGTTCACACAAATAACAGATCACTGAGAAAAATAAAACATTCCAGAAATAGCAATCCAAGGACTCTTCCACTGTGGAAGAGCATAGCTGACTCAAAATAATTCCTTTTGAATTATGAAAGGGAAGATTTCTTCTCTCATACAAATCTCTTCTGCACCCCCAAAATGAAAGCAATGTCACCTTGCACTCGTGCACTGCCCAATTCCACCCACAGATGACTGGATGTATGCAGAAACACATCTCACATGCTTATGTTCTGGAGTTCACTGAAGTCTAACAAATGGATGTTTCATATAGAAATATCCAAGGAATGTTCTTTACCTCCTGTGGATATGCAATCCCTGGGAGCTGGTACTGGAAACCTTCACACACAAATAACTTGCAAGGCTGTTCTCCCCCACTGATCTTCCAGCTCTCTCCACACTCCACCAACACCAGCAGTGTCCAAGGACAAAGCCAGTACTTCCCCCCACAACAGACTGACCACAGAATCCCTACATGGGTGCTCTGTCAACGTGACACACCCCCAGATTCCACAAAGCCATCCCTGCATTAGGAAACACCCCATGAAATCCTCCCAATTGCTCCCCAATCCCCAGTTTCAGAACTTTTACCCGAGTAAATCACAACTTACACTGCTCAAGATCAGAACCCTGGCTCTGAGGGGACTGTTGCATCTCAAACATTCAGATTTGCCTTATGTGCATTTTGCTTTGCTGAAATATCATTTCAGGCCATCTCCATGTAACCCTTTGCCCTCCACCCCTCTACAGTGTGAGCAGCCACTCTTCCCGTGGTTTTCTTCCAGTATCCTCAGTAACAGCCTGGTTCAAACACACCATTTACCAGCTGTAAAGTTGGTTCTATAACAGATCTATAGGATGTGCACTGCCTCTGACACCAGTTCTGGACAGTTTGCTGGAAAAGCAGATGAACAAGCACAGCACCTTTAATTTATTAAGGTAGCGCCTCGTGTGAACAACCAGCAGATCTTCATCAGTCGCCTCCCGTGCCTGTACAATCAAGTCATCTGCAATTAGTTTTTCTTCTGCAACAGGAGAGAAATAACAATTGGCATTGTACACCATGGCTTAACCCCACGTGTCCCACCCTGCCAAAGGGGCTGTTCTGACTCTGGTGGAACAACTTCAGCTGTTGGTTGTTGCTTTGGTTACTCAGTGTTGGCAAGTTCTCCAAATACACCCCCCCTGTCCCAGGTGACTTATTCAGGGAGGGTGTATAAGAGAAAGACTGTTTAGAGCAAGTGTGATCATGGTGACTCCTCGTTTAAACTGCAGGAACAGACAGGTGGTGGCAGAGGATGGACACACACAACAGAATCACGAGACACCTCAGTTCAGGGCTCGGCACACTGGGCAAATCTTAGTGCTCAGAACATCAAGTATTCATCACTTTTTAACATGCTTTAAGAAATCCCACTGTTTATACTAGAATTTAATCCCCCAAATCACAGCAGAATAAAATAATAATAAATAAAAATTCAAACCAAAATCGTTGCTTGGATGTTCCTGGAAGCAAACCAGCTCCATTAGGATATTTCTGTCACACTCCCACCTCAATTTAATTTCAAGAAATACCAGCAACCAGCTACAAGCTCTTAAACACCAAAAGATAAATTAAAAACTGTTTTGTAAGAGCAAGCAAAGTATCACTCCAAGATTTCAGGATGTGATCACAGATAGCACATTTGAGTGCACCCACCAGGAAGTTCAGGTGTGGGCCAACCTCAAGGCCAGGTGGTGCAGAAGGACAATGGCACCTGGCATGTGATCACTGCTAACAACAATTATAAGGCATCCTGCTCATCTTCCCAGGCAAATTTTGATATTTAACTGCTCCATGGCTGCAGCCTCCTGTATCTTTTCTTTAATTTGATACTTGGAGGAGGAAGAAAACTCAGAAACACAAGAGGTTGCGTTCTCAAGTGTTGCACAAGCACAGCACCTGCAACAACATTTGCTTTGGCAAGGCTGTGTTTCTTCTGAGGAACAGTTCAGTGGTGCCCTGGTGTCAGACACAGCCCAGCTGCTGCCAGCTTCCCTCTCCAGGAGGGAACACTTGCTCACTGGGGATTCTCTGATAGGAACAGGGGAGGTCAGCTCTTGCCAGGGCACCCTGGGCTACCCTGGGGCTTCTTCCTCCTTTCAAAGCAAGGACAGTAAAACAAGTGGGAAAACTCGTTTTCTGTGAAAGACTGAGACACTTCAGAGCAGGCACATCACGTGGGAAAGAGCTGGAGGAAAAGACTTCCCACAGAGAAAGAACAGAAAGGCAAAGGTTCTGATTAATTACAAGAACTGCCATGGAACCCAAGCCTTAATTATTTAAGGTTGTTAGAGGAAAAAGCCAAAACTCAGCTACTAAATGTGTCAGAATTCACTTAACCTCAGTTAAATGAACACAAGGCAGCCTGAAGAGGGAAGGGCAACCCTGAACTGCAAAGGATTATCAATTGAAGGAGTCATTAGGACCACATGAAGGGAAGAGGCCTGGCTTTGGGACAATCTCTGTATCTTTGTCTTGGCAAGAGAAAAAGCTTTTTTTTTTTTTTTTTTTTTTTCTTTTTTTTACACTTGGTGAGCAAGCTTGCCCTTTAAATGAAGAGATGCCAAGATTCTACAGGCCCTGACCCTACCCCTGCTTCTTACATTTGTATCTCCTTAATGAATTTCTGCCTGTACCTCCCAGTTGGTTTAAACAGCAATTCTGAGAGGCTTCATAAAATGCTCTGCCTGTCACCAGAGGCACCTCAAAGCTCTTTCCAAACACTACCAGAGCAATAGGATGAGGTTGCTAAAGAGAGGATTTACACAACCTGCAGCTCTCTCTCAGCCTGAGCAGCACCATTTGCCAGCAGGCCAAGCTGAACAACCGAGTTACACCTGCAGCAAAGCATCATCAGCACCTGTAGCTTCCTCAGCCACAGGAATGTCCCAGATCTTGCTACACCAGGTGTAAAGCAAGAGTGGCAAAAGGCCCTAAGAAGCCACTCAGTGCACCCCCCCTCTGCAGCTCAGGTGTTTGTAAGATTGCAGCTCACACAGGGAGGATTTTCCTTTCCCTGCTCCTGAACTCAGGTCGGTGTGTTCTGACCGAGAGCCAGGCTTGGTCTTCAAAAGGAAGGACAAACTGCAGCTGCAAACAGCAGCTGTCCTCCAGAGGAAACTCCAAAGAAATACTGCTCCCATACACTCACCTAGAACTGAAAGGAAGAGTTGGAATCACTAAAGGATCAGCCAGGTATCAAAACACTGTATGCTAAAGCTACATCCACCTCGCTCAGCTGGGCTGAGAGCCAAGAGCCTGGCGCTCACTTCAGAGGTGGAAACAACTCTCAATATCCCACAGGAACCTTTCTTGTAAAGGCCAGGCAATGAGATTCTGCTCACTTCAGGCCTTCCTTCCAGCTATAAAGACCAGAACTGTTTCAGGATGGTCTAAGCCGTGGCTATGCTCACATTTCTTCTTCCTCCTTTTTACTCACAGCCTTGCAAAGCCCTGGGCCTGAAATGAGCCAAACGAGTTACTCTGACTGGGGTTATTCGTGCCTCTGGGGAGAGCAAATCATTTCATGAGCCTCAATTTCCAGGCACATTTCACAAGTTTCTCTTTGCACAGACTGAGCTGAACCTAAAACTGTGGGTTTATTCAGTGGAGCAGGCTAGAATATACATTTCCTAAGGACTGTGAATCAAACCTTTGTGTTAAAAACCTCTGGTGTAGGATGTTTGCTCTCACATTACAAATTAATCTTTTAAATACTTCACAGACAAGATCTTCAACAATGACATCCAACCCACCTCAAAAACCCTACAATCGATTTAACTTGTCAAGACTTAAGTCTGCAAATATATAAAAATACCAGAGCACTTCAAATATGATTAAAGAATGCAGCTTAAATCTACACAACAAGCAATGAAAAAATACAGTCTCTATTATATTGGCAATTATCAACATGAGGCTGCAATAACCATAGAATTTTCTTCAGCTTTTATGCAAATGTTGGTCTGAGAGGCACCTTCTAATTTTACCTTTCAAGAAATTGATTACTTTCCCCCATTTGCCTGCATCAAAGGGGTGCAGTTTCTCAAGTCCCATGAAGGTGATGTTGTAGTCTGGGGAATACACGATGGGCCAACATCCTGACGGGGGGTCCTCGTACAGCTCTGTCCTGTGGGGCCTTGACAAGCACAAAAACAAACTCAGCACCAGTTTAGAAACTAGTTACCCTACTTTTACCCCAAATTATCAGTGAGAGTCCTTATCAATAACAGATTTACACTAGGAATTATTCCTGCAAATGCTTTTTCCAACAGTTATCGAAGGCAACACTTGGTTGGTTGTTCAACGGCTCTTTAGGGTCAGGGAGTTAAAACTCTTGAATTACCCAGTAGTGGGGAAAATAGAACAACTGATGGCTAAAAAATGCACACTAATGAATTATGCATAGGAAGTTCACTGCAGAACTTAAATAATGGACAGATTTGGTTCTCTAACCTTATCTTTTCAAGTGCACCAACCAGCACCTCTACCTTCAAAGGTGCCTCCAGTCCACAGCCAACACAGGTCTCATATTTTAAAGTGTCTGTGAAAAAAAAACAACTGAAAAAAACAAACCACATTGCTCCTACACTTGACACAAGCTTGGAAAGATTTCCAGGACCCTTTCCTAGAAGCAGCAGATTATCCTGAGACCAGGTGAGCACAATAAGAGGCTTGGGTTTGTATCTGCGTAGCACAGAACCACAGGACCACACTCTTAAGTCCAGATCTCATGCCTCTAACCCTTAGTCAATATCCTCCTTCATTTCTCCTCCAAATTATTGTATTTTCCCAACAGTCTTCTTCTCGTTTCCCAGCTGGAGAGACAGCACAGCCCTCCTTCCCACCCGATCAGTGAACAGGCAGTGCTGTGTATTTACAAACACAAACACCAATTATTGGGTGGACACTTGTGTGCACAAGTGGGTCAGCAGGTGAGGAGGCCTGAGAGGGGATTCTGTGCTCACACTCAGCCTGTTCCACCACCTGTGGGCTCCTCTTGGGCCCCAAACCCGCGTCACCGAGTCACACCGAGACCTCTCTCGCTCCCCAAAATTTACTTGAAGTTTTCAAAAGGCTCCGCAACGCACTGAGCAAGACACAAGAGCCTTTTGTCAGGGGAACAATACACACAGAAACCCTCTTATTTCCAGCATAAATATGCTCAAAACCACCCTTTGAAAACCCAGTTATAAACAAACCAAACCAAGCCTGCGGACAAAGGCGGTTCTTCAGCAGAGCCCGCAGCGCGGTGCCCACACAGAGCCGGGCTCCGGGCCCTGCCCTCACCCAGTCCGGGTGCAGACACACCTGAGGGGCAGGTGCTGAGCCCCCCGTGCCCATCACACACCTGAGGGGCAGGTGCTGAGCCCCCCGTGCCCATCACACACCTGAGGGGCAGGTGCTGAGCCCCCCGTGCCCATCACACACCTGAGGGGCAGGTGCTGAGCCCCCCGTGCCCATCACACACCTGAGGGGCAGGTGCTGAGCCCCCCGTGCCCATCACACACCTGAGGGGCAGGTGCTGAGCCCCCCGTGCCCATCACACACCTGAGGGGCAGGTGCTGAGCCCCCGCCGGGCCTGGCAGCGCGGCCTCGGCGCCGCAGGGGCTGCGGGGACTGGTCCCTTCGCCGGGGTCCGCCCCGCTCCCGGAGGAACATGCCGCTTCCAGGGGCTCCCCGTGCTCCCGGCGGGACATCCCTCCCCGGGCAGGGCCGCTCCCGGCCGGCCGGGCCGAGCCGCGGTTGCGGGGCCGGACCCGCGGGGGCTCTGGCGCTGCCGCCGCCCCGCCCCGGCCCGGCCCGGCCCTGCCCTGCAGACCCTGCGGCTCCGCGGGCCCCGCGGCCGGGCCGGCCGTGCCCCCTATCCCTGTCCTTATCCCTATCCCTGTCCTTATCCCTATCCCCGTCCCCATGGCCGTACTCACATCCCCGCCTCCGCCGGGCCGTGCAGGGAAGGGGCGGTGCGGCCGCGGCTCCGCCCGGCGCGGGGCGGGCCCGGAGCGATCCCGGGAGCGATCCCGGCACCGCCTTCCCAGGGAATCTGCGGCATCGCCCCCGGGAATCTGCGGCATCGCCCCCGGGAATCTGCGGCATCGCCCAAGGACGGGACAGCGCAGGGCCAGAGCCCCCCGGCTCATGGTTCAGGCAGCTGAGGACTCGCAGGACGAGCCCTTGGTGTAATGTGGGACCTGGAGAGACTCAACCCCTGCCTGTGGTTTTATGTCGAGGGCCTGGAAGTGATTCCACGCATCCTTCCTACTTTGGGTAGGCGAACACAATCCTCTTCGCAGCGAAATTAAGATACCGGTAGCTGAAGCGATGTAGCAGGCCAGCAGCAAACTGAGGGACATGAGGGTGAAACACTGATCTTGCCGAACAGCAGCAGAACTCCTGCTGATTTTGGCAGGTCAGGATTCACGCCAGGAACACCATCCCTAAATTCAGGCACACAAGGAAGCTAGACTAAGCATACTTGACTAATCCTGCTTGAATATATACAGAAAGCATTTCCTGTGCAGGTGTACAACTAAATCAGTAACACCATCATGAAAGATGGTCCATCGATAGCAGCAATATCTGTCAAACCTGGCATAAACGGCCAAAAGCATTTAGGCATTAGGGGTAATGTCTCTTTATGAGCACTCCAGATACATGTCTTTTTATGACAATTCCAGATAAATGTCTTTCTTCTTAAAATATGCCAGCTTTGGCTTGACATTCAGTTTTGATGGATGCCTGGACTTCACCTTGGTATTTATTTAGCAGCAGGAGACTGTTATCCCATGAAAACATTCTATCCCTTTGACATTATCTTTTAATTACCATTTATTTTGTTCTGCCCCTTTGTGTGCTGCCTCAGTATTCCTTCAGCATATCTACCTTTTCTTTCTTTTTCCAGGCTACTTAAAGCTCAGGCTTAATTAATTACAGTTTGAGTGTTTGGTTAATAAGCTACAAGCAGAAGGTGTTGTTATTTCATTTTATTTATATTAACTTTTAGTTAAATTAAAAATCAACTTGCAGACTCGTTTCCATATTTGTTGGATGTCATAAATTGTTTTTCAGATTCACCTTCCCATTAACAGGCCCTGGCACAGGTTGCCCAGAGAAGCTGTGGCTGCCCCATCCCTGGAAGTGTCCAAGGTCAGGTTGGATGGGGCTTGGAGCAACCTGGGCTGGTGGAAGGTGTCCCTGCCCATGGCAGGGCATGGGACTGGATGAGCTTTAAGGTCCTTCCAACTCAAACCAGTCTGGGATTCTGTGATTCTATGATTAATCGTTTACACCTAAACCATTGACACCCACACTCCTCCAAAGGGAGAGTTTACTTAGTCATTCCTTTTTGCACCACCAAATATCAAGTGACAACATCTACTCCTCTGTTCTGGATAGTTGTGATGTGGGTTGCTTCATTTTCCTCCTCTTACCCCATAAGCTGGATTCTTATTTGCAGGTTGATTCCCACCAGGCCCCAAAATAATCCCCATTCCTTTCTGCATCCCTTGCTCCCTTGGAGGCACCCCAAGGAAGGGCTCCTGTAGAATCACAGAATAGGTAAGGTTGGAAAAAGACCTTTAAGATCATCAAGTCCAACCATCAACCCAGCACCACCGTGTTTACCACTAATCCATGTCCTCAAGTGCCACATCCACGTGTTTTTTGAACACTTCCAGGGATGGTGACTCCACCACTGCCCTGGGCAGCTGTGCCAATGCCTGACAACCCTTTCCAGGAAAAAACTTTCTCTAATTTTTCTCATCTAAACCTCCCTTGGAACAGCTTTGAGACCCTTTCCTCTCTTCCTGTTCCCTGGGGACACAGCCCAATTCCCCCCCCGGCTCCCCTCTCCTGTCAGGGATTGCAGAGCCAGAAGGTCCCCCCTGAGCCTCCTTTTCTCCAGGCTGAGCCCCCCCAGCTCCCTCAGCTGCTCCTGCTGCTCCAGCCCCTTCCCAGCTCCTTTCCCTTCTCTGGACATGCTCCAGCACCTCAAGGTCTTTCTGGTCCTGAAGGGCTCACTACAGGAAGTTTTGATGTTCTGTGATGGTGAAATTCACAATGAATGGGGAAACACAACAAGGGCTTTTCCATCTGAAGGAACAGTGAAATTATAGACAAAAGTCAGTGGTAGCAAATTCATGATACAATGATGGCTGAGCCTACAGATCACTGACTGACCTCTGGGTCACCTCCCTCGCAGCTGAAGCAGTGTGAGGCCAAATGACGAGCTGGTGCAACACAGAGTGTTATTTTAACCTCCTGGAAACTTTGCCTTCCTGCCTGGAGCTGGAACGGTGCAGGAGTCGGGATAACCCGGGCAGATCTGATCAGGCCTGACATGTGCAGCTCTCCTCCCCTCCCCTGCACGGAGGCAGCTGAGCTCCCTCCACATCTCACCCCTCTCTTGTCACGACAGCCCCATCCTCTGCAGAGGAATAAAGCACTGTGTGAATCAGCTCCTTCTGCTTCAGCTGGGAGATGCCAAATATCCTTCCTCAAAGGGCAATCCTTCGGGACTGACATAAGAGCCACATCACAAAAGCTTCGCTTTCAAACCTCTTGGAGTTGAGGCTTTTGAAACAGGTGACGTGAGGGAATCTGGGGATAAAACCAGGAGTGAAATACTTGTAAAGGAACATATAGAAAAGGGATTTTTTTAATTTACATTGGGACTAACTTTTCCTGTAAAAAAATATGAGAGTAACTCATTACCTGAATTTCCACAGCAATATAATTGATGCTTTTCAAACAAAATAATATTTTGAGAGCCTGTGCTGCTTGAATCTCTTTGATCCTGAGGGCTTTGATCTGCCACGGGCTGACATGACTGAGATCAGGCATTTACTTCGGTGGTGTGTTGAAAATGTGAAATTATTGATTCCTGTAATCCAGCGGAGCAGAAAAAGGTCTGTGCTTTTTATAGCTCAGAAACTGATCCAGCTTCCCTCCCTTGCTGTTGCTCAGAGCTGCTGGAAATGTAAGGCCTGAATATTCCTTAAAGACACGATTATTTTCCTCACAGTCTTATCTCCACTCTCATTAGCCTAAGTGCTTCTCCTCCTCTGAATTACACCTGAGTGAAACCCTCAGTTCTCAAAACACAGCATGATCCACTCAACACCACTCTGTGCCCTCAGTGTCCCGTGATTTTCCAGGTGAGAGATGCTGGTTATTGCCACAGAATTCAGATGATACAAATCCCAGTGAGGGTTTATCCAAAACAACCTTTCAATATCCATTTCAAATACCCTGGAGGGACTCTGTGCCTTGAGCCAGTGATGGAAGCCCTGAGACTTGATTTACTCTCATACCCTGTAAACATCTGCAAGTTAGTATCAAACTGAACCAAAAAACCTGTCCAAGCAAGTGGTTCCTTTGCAGGTCCCTTCAGAGGTGCAGCCTGCTGTTCACTGGGGGAACACGAACACAGGAGGGAAACACAACTAAGTTAATTAACATGTTCTCTGGTACTCCAGATTAGTATACAAATTAATTTGTAACCATTCTCCCAGAGCATGTTTAGATGTGTATGGTATATGATTTTTTTAATTTCACTGCCAATTACAGACACACCCTGAAGTCTGGTACTCTCTTATCTATCAAAATAACCAGGGTTGTGCATCACAGTTTGCAGTCCTGAGAACAACCAGATACACAAAAACTGCTTTCATCTACTAATTAGCATGTTCAGCTGAGCACATTTAGTTGATATTTGCCCTGCTCTGATTTTTAAGTGCTTTGATAATCTGAGTGATAGTTAGTCTGTTTATAATACACAAGAAAGAGGTGAAGTGCAACACAAATTTCTGCCCCACCTTTTCCCAGTACATTCAGCAGAAACACAATCAGGCCTGGTACTCAGCTGGTGGGTAAAGTGTAATAAACACTGGCAAAATGGTTAAAAGGATACTATTACACTACTTAGAACAGCAGGAGAAGGTTAAATCTCAGATTTGGGGATATTTTTTGTTTCAGGTGGCCACCTGTTCCATTACCAAGGTAACAATTGCTGCATTGGTACTGGACTTTAATCAAATTGGGGCTGGGGAAGGAAATGCCGTTTAACTTTCTAAAGGTACCACAGAACCCAGCGTGGTTTGGGTTGGAAGGGACCTTAAAGTCCATCTCATTCCAACCTCCTGCCATGGGCAGGGATGTCACTCACTAGATCAGGTTGCTCAGGGCCTCATCCAGCCTGGCCTTGAACACTCACAACCAGGAGCTTGGAATTTCTCCTACCAGCAGCACAATCAGCATTTGCAGTGCCCTGAGAGAAGCCCGGGGTTCAGGAAGGGAGGTGTGGCTTGTGGAGAAAAATCATTATGGCCCAAAACATATTTGAAACATTTCCAAATCCATTATTGCTCTTCAGTATTTTCTGATTTCTGTGCTAGTTTCAGATTCATAAATTGCAATGCAACAATGCCCCCAGAGATATCCTGGAGGAATTTCAATCTCAGTGTTCACCTGAGCACAGCTGAGAAAAGCAAGGGAACCACAGCAATATGAACCATTCCTGAAGGAACTGGCTTTATTCCAAGGTTAGGAGGTTGGGTAAGCTCAGAACTATTCAGAAAGTCCTTCAGAGTCAAAGGCCTTCAGCTGAAATTCCTCACCAGCACCGTGAGGTGTTTCCATGATTAGAGGGAGATGTCTTGTGATAACTAGATGGGACATTTTAATTGTTCTCAAATACCATGGTATTTGAGACACGATTATACTGCACAATTTAGAGGTGAATTATCAGATAACTGGCACTCAAACTATAGAGGCATTATGAATTAATATCAGTGTTTTGAGTCACTTGTTTTGGCAAACAGGCAGCTGGTAAAATCCAGTGTCCAGTGCCTGACATCCCTAAACCAGTGTTTCCATGGCTGGATGGCAATGAAATGGTGATGGCAAGGAGACACCACGGTAAAGTGGAGTTGAATGAGGCCACACAGCTTCCAAAATAATCATCCCACACCACTGCACTGAGCCAGACTGTGGTTTTGGAAGGGAAGAACTGAACTGTTACACAAAGCATTTCAAAAGAGAAGCAGCACACATGGGGGATGTGAGGGGGATTCACTGTTTGTTTTGAAAGGGTGAGAAACACTCCTCCAAGTCATGGTGATCCAATTCCCTAAGGAACATCCCAGTGGTATTTTTAAATCAATTTTTCAGTCACTTTAAGCAACATTCTGAAAAAATGGACCTAATGAATATTGATCTGGGATTTGATGTACTGCTCACAGGAATGAGAGGGAAGAGGCAGGATTCTGCCACAATGCTTGCTCTGCTTTGTGCCCAGGAAACTCTTCAGGAAGCCAGGAATCAATGAAGTGAAGGTAAACCCCACCAGCAAGAAGATAAAGTGCCAGAGATGAGCCTGCATTGGCTCTGAGCAGCTACAGCACAGCCCTGGGGTGTTTGGTGTTGGCCAGAGGAGCCATCACGATCTACCCAAAATCTGGTTGTGACACATATTGCTGCATCACAGCCCCACATTGATCCATGTTTGTTTCCCTGAGAACAAGATAACACTTCTTAGTTGTATTGCAATAAAAATTCTTACTGGTGAAAACCCATGAAATAGATAAATATATACCTATATTTCCATCTAAAAAAACAGTAGGGGGGATATGGGAGCAAAGATACACTCAGTGCACCGTGATGCAATCAAGAAATACAAACTTTTGAGGAAGTCTCCCAGCCAGAGACCCTTCATAAATTTCAGAAGATGACCCCATTCACCAATTCCATGTGTAAAATCCATACTGTAATGGCCTGTCCGGCTCAGTGGGTTTATGGGATTCACTCTGGGCACTGCATGGGACAAACAGCAAAATTCTCAGGGGGTTCAGTAACAAACTTTTACAAAGGGAGACAGTTTAGAAACTTAAGGTAGAATAAAGTACCTGGCAAATTTTAAACCAACATCCAAAATAAGGCATGTCACAAACTTTGACTTATCCAGACACAACAAGGCATGCACAGGAATTTTTAAGTCTGGCTTACAATATATTGCAAGAAGTCATTTGGAGAAGAAAGAGAGAGAGGAGCATGTGTTGTATGACAGTCATACAGTGTACCTGGTTAGTTTTTATGGGGACAGACAAAACCAGACAGTCAATTAAGTGCCTTGCAGTCCCACAGTGAAGGAGTTTGGGGGTTTATGGTCTATGGGTAAAGGTCATTAAGCTCTCTGGGCCATGAACCAGCTCTGAGCATTGCACTGAACAAACCCTGCCCTGAGAGACCCCACCTGTAACCGGTGGTGGGGATGGAAATCAGAGCCTCTGAAGATCCAAGGGCACTGCTTTTCTTGCTTTCTTAGCCACCAGTGCAGCGAGAGTTTCCTCCTCAGGGCCATGAGGCAGTTTCAGGTCCTTCAGGGTGGGGTCTGGTGTCAGAGCTAAAGTGGAGGTGCCTTTTGTGTTGTTGTGCTGTCGGGAGCAGGGGCAGGGCTGGGATCTCTCCTGGGCTCTCTCTGGTGTCTCCTGCAGGGACTGGGCAAGTGCTTCGCTGTGATGCCATCGTTGATCTAATTCATGGCATCCAAATTGTGTCCACAACGAGAGAGCTCTACCTGGAGGATTCCCCCCTGCAGCTCAAAATCCTGGCTTTGGATTCGGAAGGTAAGAGATGTGCAGGTGGGAGATGAAATATCTGCTGAAAGGTGTAATTGTCTGATGTGTGCACATCATGATGTATTTGTGACACAGCTGATTGACTGAAGCCAAGTGGAGTTGGTCCAACTTTCTGGGGCAGGCCATGGGGTACTCACAGTAAAATGTAAATGTATCCATGTCAGAAATCCTTCAGTATGCCCCAAACTAGGGCACCCTGAACGAGCTGCTGGGAACTGTGCATCTAAGGCTCCATCATCCACTGGTGTATTTAGTGTTATTAATATCCCTGCTCCTAGAACTGTGACTAATACAGCCTTTCTGGCGTGGAGAAATGAAAGATGTGCTCGCCAGTGGAGCCTCTTGGATGGGGGGATGTGACAGAAAAAGAAAACAATTATTATTCAACAGAGCGTGGTCTCCATCACATGCAGTAGATAATGTTTCAGGGCACACTCCTGAGTGTGAATTGAGGAGGAAACAAAATAACCGAGTATCCTCATTTCTGTGCCCTTGAGCTGAGCAGGGGCTCTTCTGAAAGGTCCCCCTGTCCACATACCAGCAGTGTTTGAACAGGGAATTTAAGGCTACAAAATCTTACATGTGAAAAAAAAAGCTGTATTAAGTTTGCCCAAGTAATCTTAGTCTGGTATTTACTAATTTGTTAGTGTTCATTTTTTTATTATTATCATTTTTTAGCATATTTTTATCTGAACTTGTTTGTAGCAGCCTGTCTTCTGGCAAACTATTATTGGTTTATTTGAATATTTGCATGACTGAATAGTGAAAAAGAAAGCAAATAATGGTTGGGGTTTTTTTCTGAATGGATTTATAAGGAGATCAAATCCACTGATTCCCTCTCCAGAGTGCCAAATCTGTATTCCCAGAATCCCATCTGAACAGTCTTGGTAAGCACCTCTCTCCAGCAGTGAGGACTGAGTTACCCTGGCTGCTTTGAGGGAAGCTGCAGGTAACATTTACCTGGATTGCTGCTGCTCCTGGCACTGCAATATGCTTTGGGTTTCCCTCTGCTTCATCTTCCCCCTCCTGGAGTGCTTGGCCAGAGCTGCTGCCAGTGGTGCAGTCAGGGATGGGCACTGTTTATCCCTTTGACCTCTCCAGAGAATGTTCCTCCTTCCTGATGTCTGCCTTGGAACACTGAGTAGTTTACCCTCTTGGTTAATTATTAGACAATCACATTTTTCTGCTCTTTCCATAAAGCAGGACATGAGCCATGGCTGGGCCAAAGGGAAGGAGGGAAACAGGAGAAGGACAGTTCAATGTAAACACAAAACTTTGGGAACTTCCTTGGTTTTCAGTATCAGATATATAAGCTCTTGATTTATTAATCAAAAAGTAAAGCCTCACACTTTACAGAAAGTTTGCAAAGTGTATCTATTTCAGCTGCATTACCAAGCCAAGTGTGTAATGCCCATTTGTAATACCACAGGTAAAACCTAATTACATCAGTCACTCCTTATCCATGTAGGTTTGGAAATGATGTGTTGTCTCCCATTGTATTAGTGTGTTGAAAGACACATTAAAAAAACAAACAAACAACAAAACAACTTTTCATTTCAGTAGAGAAACATTAAAAATATCCATTTTCTGCTTGTCAATTCATTTCAGTCCCCTCTGAAAGGAAAGTAGATTTATCTGTTCAAAAGGTACCTTGCTGGGCCTTCCAACTTCTTTAGCTTTGGTCCCTGCCCACATCAACCCAGTGCCAGTGGGAAGGAATGAGGAGTCTAGAGCAGGACTCAGGACAGTATTTCCAAACTGCCAGCAATTTACTGTTGCAAGATGCAAGTTTGGCTGCAGGCCACCAAACTCTTCACAGACACTCAGCTCCCAAACCTGCATCCATTCACAGCAAAAGATGCCATTTAACTCTGCCCATTCAAGGATGAGGACATGCAGAAATGTGCTGAGGGGGCAGAGCACCTCCAGTCACTAAGATGCACTTTTTTAAAGAGAATTTGGCAAGTTAAGACAATATTTAGATCCTTACAGATAGCTTTTTGCACTGAAGGAGTATCTTATGCCTTACTGAATTGTTTTAAATTAAATTATGTCCTCTAGGATTAAGAAAAGAGTGTAGTTAAGTGACTGAGATATTGTTAAACATTTGAATTCTGAAGCAAATGTTGTTTCTGCAAATACAGTCCTTGCACACACACATGGTCCTGCAGCACAACTCCTCTGCTTTGATCATTGCACAAGGAAAATGGGGCAGAAGCTGGAAGAAAAAGATCTTTATGGAGCTTTTAGCATCATTTTTTTTTTTTTAGTGGGGTAGAATTACAGTCCCTAAAGCTAAGCAGGTGCAAGGTCAGACCTGAAAGAAAACTCCAGGAGGGTCAAACAGAAGGTGTTCTGAACTCACAAAAACATCTTATTGCAGGGCCATAGAGCTGATAGTGCAGAGTGGGCTTGGGTTTCTTTTTTAATGTGGGGGTTAACTTGAAAAAGTAAGAGCTGTTCATTATTTATACTGAAACATCTCATTTGTCTTCTGCTTTCCAATTCAGAAGGGGTCATTTGATTGTAATTAAGCCAAATGTTAGTGAATAATTCACCACCTTTTTTCCTTCGTTCCATCCTATTCATTAGCTCGAACCAAAAGGCTCCAACTTTCAAATATAACAAATCTTTAGTCAATAATTAGTAATAATTAAAGACTCAAAGCCGTTACAGCAGCCAGTTATGAACAAAGAAGAGTCTGTTTGTGAAATGAGAACTAATAAGGGGAGAATTAATTTCTCGTCAACTTAAATATTTCCAAAAACCCAGGCCCTCACACAGCGTCCTCCTGGGAACCTCTGCAATTGCATTTGATCCACACAGAGCTAAAACTGGCATCCTTGTAATTAATGTAGGCTATTTCATAAAAATATGGGGAGAATAATTCACACAGAGAAACTACAGCTGCAGAGTTGCTTTACAGCTTTTTTCCTCTTTCTATGAGTTATGTCAGGTACATTGTTACATAAATCAGAATGGCATTTTGGGGGCTCTTACAGTCAGAAGTGCTTACAGGATTTACAAATTTTAAGTAGAACTCAGTGTTTGTAAAATTAGCCAATATTGGGCTATATGGAGATTATTTTTATTCTCGTGTTTCACTTGTTGCAAACCTCTTACATGAGAAAAGTAAGAAAAAAATAGACTTCTAAACTAAAAGTAAACTAAAATGAGCAAAGAATTTACAAACTGCATGAAAACCTGTTGACAAACACCCTTCTGTGGTTTTGGTTCTGGGTTACCACCAGAACTACAAAGGACTGTTTGGCAATTCCACTGGAGAAAAAGTGAAAAGTTGCCATTTGATGCTGGAGCAGAGTTCATCTAACAGAAATATTTAGTCTGGTAGGATTAGTGTTGCTTCCAGTGTGAGTGAGCCTGGCTGTGACCAGCATGTGCAATGCTAATGAAGCTCTAAGTTGATGCTGCTGCCTCTCCAACCTCTGATCAGTGAGCCTGCTATGCAGGGAACTGCTCTGACACAGGGACAACTCACCCAGAAGGAACCAAAACCAATGAGAAAAGCAAAGGAGGGAAGAAAGGAGAGTACAAATGTGTGTCCAGGATCCCAAGAGGAAACATTTATAAAGAACACGAGAAGTGGTGTTGCCAAGATGGCAGCTGGTTAGGAGAAACAAACCGGGAGATGGATGTGCACGTGCTCAGGGGGATCAGAGACGAGTAAGAGCAGACTGCTGGCATCTTGGAGGGAGCAGCTCTGCCCTGGATAAATCAACAATACAATCACAACAATATCCCTGAGTGGCCCTGAGCCTGGGCACGAAAAGCAGAGGGAGGCAAACGACCTTCAGAGGTTCCCCCACAGCCCAGCAGGTGCTGTAACAATGGGCTGCACCTTCCTGCCTCAGCAACCACCCAGGCTGGACCAGGGATGGAGGGGTTGTTAGACATGGCCCTGTCCTACCCCATCTCCTGGCAGATGGAATGACCCTGCCTTGCTGCAGACTCTACAGGAGAACAGGATCAAATGTTTTCCCACTCTACTGTGGGTCTTTTCTAGGCTGGTTTTTTTGTGTTCCACCCCCTCATTTAGCTGTGAGAGCTGCTGGGCTTTGTGAAGAGGCTATAATTGAGCTGGGTGTTCTTTGTCCCTCAGCACTTAGTGGGAAGTTAGAGCAGGGCCATGGGTACCAGCAGTTCAGGTTTTCCATTCCCTCTGCTCTCCCCTGCATTTGTCAATGTCTGAATTTCATCAACCGTTCCGCTGCCAATTTGTCTCCTTCTGTTCCCATGAAGTTCATCACAGCCTTCTCTTAGGAAGAGTTACACTAAATAATTTTGTCATCTAGAAATCCTGCTGACCTCATTTTTCTGTTCTACCCCTCATTTCTGCCTTTCTGGATAATTAATGAGTGTATTAAGTAGTAACTACAGCCCAGATCCTTGGGACATACTAATATTAACATCCTACCGAATTGAAAACTGACAGACTAATGAATTAAATTCTGCATAAGAACAACAGTGTTGACAGTGAAAATCGGGATGAGTTGTGATTAAAATTAAACCAAAACCCACCCAAAATTCTGCAAGTACAAGCACCTGCAATTTCTACTGATTTTTATGGGTCTTGTGGGAAAAAAACAGGCTACTTGAGGAAACCCAAAAACCAATGAAAAAGAATTTTTTGTTTATTTGTATATTTTGTTTATTTATATATTTCTGTATATTTGTTTCCCTTGCTGTTCACAGACTCACTGAGTTAGCAAACAGCACCTTAAGCATTTTCCCCCTTACAAAATTTCTTGGCTAGAAAATCCTTGGAACATCAAAGCTCGTTTAGGTATTTGATCCAGAGGGGACAAGCTATAGAATTTACAGCTAATCAAGCCTGAAGATGAGCAAAGTGAACCAAACTGATGACTGCTACAGCTGTAATCATGTTGGCAGGACATCCTGCCTTGCCAAAGTCATTTAGTTTTTTCCAGGTATCAGAAAAATCCCCCCTTTTCTCTGGCACTTTGGTATAGTACGTGGAATGGACATTTCTGTAAGAAGAAAAAATATATTTGGAACAAACATCACCAAGCCATGTAAAAAAAAAAAAAATGGGCAGCTTCCTACTGTTCTGTCACTGTTATAAAAACAATATATTCAAACCTAGATGTGTTATGATGATCAGCAGAAAGTCTACAGTTAGTCTTGGAACTATTATACTTCAGCATCTAAAAAAGAGTGTAATTCATACAGCTTTAAAATGCTCTAATTAGTGCCTCCCAAGCACAAATCCTGTTTGTTTGAACTTTGTACCAGAGAGAGAAGAAAACAAAAAATGCTAATGAATATTCACGTGCTCTTGAAATAAACCTCCTTCATTCCTGAACATTTTGAGAGATCCAAGTTTTCTTAGCACAAATCTTCACAGAAAGTATCCAGGTGTCATAATGTGTTTAATTAATACTTTAATAAACTAAACCTGTATTACTGAGCTGATGGGCCTTTCCATGGGAAGCCATGAAGATCTTTGGGAAATATACCTTGTTTTACTACAGTTTTCCACAAGTTTTAGTCAAAGCAGATTGTGCTGCTGGGTTTGGTTCTGGTTACCACCTGTGCCTCCCTACCTGCAGGGAATTCGTCTCATTGACATTGTATTTAACCTCTTTGCTTGTTACAAATCTGCAGCTGCAAATTCCCATCAAAGACAACTTTTCTGCTTCAGAAAGGATGTAATTTTTTCAGTGCTGAATATTCCAGTCCCATGGTAACTTGATTGGGAAGGGGCCTAGCTGGAAAAGTGAGCCCTGAAAGGAATTCAGGAGATAAAACAGAAATCAGGTCCCCTCAGTGCAATGTGCACTGGAACTGTTTTAATTTGTGGGGCATTGCAGCCCCTCCTGCTTTTCCACCAACCTTCTCCTGCAGGAAGTGATGCCCCTTTTGAAGAAGGACTCACTGGACACATAAGGCAATTTGTATTATTTGTAATATTAGGTTTGTAATATTATTTGTACCAGTAGGTTTCTTTGAGGTTGTCAAGAGGGGTTGAGTTCGTTGTACTTATGCCTATATTAGAAAAAAACCCAGAATTTATTTTGACTGAAAAAAACCATAATTTAAGCATTGAAATGCATACTTTATAGTACCAGTATAGATGGAGAAGCACAGAGTAAGTCTGAGAAACTTGCTGTGCAGGTACAGAACCCTCTGGATCACTGCCAGAGCTAAATGAGATCAGAAGACTTCTGCATAAAGAGAATGGGAGAAGTAGAAGAGATGATGGGATTTTATACATTGTTCCCTGATGGTGTTTAAAGCATAAAAAATAGCAAACCAATTCAGAACAGTGTTAATGTTTAAAAAAGACTCAGAATGATTGTACTTGACTGCCCACAGAAGATTTCTGAGCTGTACATACCATAATTTGCAACCAAGTAACCTTGAAATGACCAAATTCACTTTTGTTGGTACTATTAACTAAGTCACTAAACATATTCACATGCCTATTTATAATTTGTATTCATTATTTTCAAGATTTAAGACTACTGTGTTATCCTAAAGTACCCTGATGTATTTAAAGCAGAAACAAAGGTTGGGATTTTTGTTTGTTCCTTGCCTCATCTTGTGAATTCTCCTCACTCCTGCATTCATTGAGTTGTTGGGTGAGTAGCTCATTAATGTGATTTCTATCTGTGTCTAAAGACACAGGCAGCAGTGCTGTTATGTAGGAGCTTGAAAAGACAGCTATAAATAACCTCCTTTAATAACCATAAATTTACATTAGAAAGGTAGATAAACTCTGAAGTGAAAAAAACGTTTATTTTTATCTGATGTTACTGTTTCATAATCTCAGTGTTATCAGACTCATCCTGAATAATTTAGTGAGCTCTTGGTGTTTTATACCATCTGGGAAAGTCTTGCATATCGAATGGATTTACAGCAGAGGAACTGGGATTTAAAGAGCCTCATTTCTCTTTGGGCCTCAGTCTTACCTGGGACACATCCCAAAACTCCCAGTGATACCCCTGGCAGACTAGACTGGATTTGGCCCTTATTTTACCCATTTTATAAATACAAACGCTCTTGTCTGAATAATCTGGAGGAAATCAACCTCCATGGACTTTTAAAGTTTCTCTCCTTGATGCCATTAACTGGCTGTTCTTAACTGTGCACATTTACTGAATTTATGCCTTCCTTTGGCCAAACACCTCGGAAGGCAAACACTGTGGTCAGGTGTAGAGCTGCTGTCCATCCATCATCACCTCTGCAGGGAACAGCTGCAAGGCTGAGGGGATGTTGTCGTGAAACCTTCACTAGGTGTATGCAGATACAGAAATTTTAGCAGAGTAAATTGAATGTGATTACCAGAGGGGAAAGAGATGAAGACATAAGTGAAGAAGGACTGCTGGTTTATGTGTGCTGTAAGTCTGTGGTACCTGTTGTAAAGCCATGCAATTCCTCCTCTGACAGTCATAGTTCTGGGGGAGGCAGGAGCAGCTGAGCAGAGACAATGCAGAGGCAGGAACCCATCCCTTGTGCTTCTGGTGGCAGGATCAGTGCCAGGCGGGGTGGGGTTGGAGCAACCTGGGCTGGTGGAAGCTGTCCCTGCCCACAGCAGGGTTGGAATGAGATGAGCTTTGAGGTCCCTCCCAGCACAAACCATTCTGGGATTCCATGAGCCTTTTGCTGGTCCTAAGGGACACCAGTTGTAATGCTGTTCCTCTGCTGTTGTTTTTTAGGTGCCATTTAATATACTGGACCACTTTAACTCCTGCTTTGGCTGGAGTTGCTTTGGTGGAGATCCTTTGCAAGGCTCTGCAGGCAGCAGATTGAGCAGCAGCCCAGCAGTGATGGCCATCGAGCCAGTCAGCCAGGAAACACAGGTACAGCACCTGCTCTGGGGTCAGTGGGGGGGGAGACAGACACACAGCAGCCTGACAAGGAGGAAGGAACCTGGCACTCTTTCCCAGCAATTTTTGCAGGACATTGTTCTACTCTGCTGCTTAAACACAGCATCAGACAAGAAAAGAGGCCCACCACTGTTGTTCTCCTCTAAAGTTACTGTTCCCACACCACCTTCCTCCTCCATGCCTATTAACCTGCCCTTTTCATCTCCTCCTCACCCTGCTGGAGGCAACTCCCCATCTCTTCCCAACCAGAGCTTCCTCCCTACAAGAACAGCCCTTTCACTGAATGTGTTACTATTGCTGGCCAGTCACTCTTTAGCCTTTGAGTCAAATATTATTTTACTTGAGAAGTTCAGGAGTGTGACAGTAGAGAATACTTTTCACCATTCTGCTGTGTGAGCTGGGATGAAACTGCTGGAATGAAACTGTTCTTACAATTAAATTGTCCATAATGTGCTCAGCTGCTGGAACTTCACAGAGCTGGCCCCAAACTGTTAACACAGGAGTGCAGAGATACCTCCAAGGGCTGTGGTTGGAGCTGGTTTGAGTCAGGTTCACCCAGTACACTTTAAAATAACCTTCCACACCTCACTGCCTTATTGTGTTGCTGAAGTGTCACCTTCTGAGTTGCAGTTACTCAGAGCTGGATTTTTGGAGCAGGTGTGGTGTTAGGGTGTTGGGTTTGGGGTTTTTCCCTTTTTTATTGGGTTTTGTAGGGTTTTTTGTAGAGAAGTGTTATAAAGGATTTGAGATTATTCAAACATTTAAAATACGAAATGCCTGAAAATTCAATGTTTTCTTGGCCAGATGGTCCATCATCCCTGTGCCACTCAAATACTTCCCTTTTTTTGAACAAGGATTTAAAAGGATTTCACTGTCAAAAGATCACCTCATGACATATACTGATATAGGTTTTTTCTAGCTCTATATAAAATATATTTCTCCCAGAAATTGATTAATTTTAAAGATTTCATCCAAGTATGTCTCCTTTCTTCCTTGCCAGTTGTTTTTCAGATCTTCAGACCAAAACAGATGACCTTGTAAAATCTTACTGTAATTCTCCCCCTTTTATTTTCGTATTTCAGTAGAAACATTATCAGCACCTGGTGTTTTGTTATTTACTGCCTGTATTTTGATTGCCTCTTAAATCTCTTGAAATCCATCCACAAATGGCTCAGCTGCTTGGAGAACAACCATTTACTGTTTGTCTTTCTCCCTCTCACAATTAAGCAGCTCATTAAAGCCCTCCCTCTGTGGCTCTGTAACCCTATCCTTTGTGACCAAGACATTTCCATTTGTGTTCTTTATCACACTTACTCAGGTGTCCATTGCTGTGCAGGGAAAGGTCTCATGTTCCTGCTGTGTCTGTCCCATTCCAGTTCTCCACCACTCCAGGCAACCACCCCGCTGTCTGCAGGCATTTGCACTGTTCTGGAGTGTGAGGAACGATGTGCTGACTCCACGTGGATCTCATCCCTGCAGCCTGGAAAAGGGAGCACGGATGCCAAGTGAGGCCCTGCTCTAACTCCTGCCGTGGTGTTGGTACCTCCACTGAGCACACAGCTGCTCTCTCTGCCTCCCAGCCTTCCCTCCTGCCATGCTCAGGCAGTGCTGCAAGGCATGACTTTCAACTTCAACCAGCAGAAAACTCAGTTCATCGTTTTGCTGTGCCACACAAGCGTTAAGGCAGGAGACACTGAGCTGCACATCAGTGACTCCTGCCTTGTTCTACTCTTCCTGCTGCTCTGAAAGATGTGCTGGATGTTTAAATGCTGTGCTTCACCGTCATGTTTCATCAGTAAGCTTTAATGCCCTAAGTGCACTTGCTGGTCCTTATGAAAATCATTTAAGACTAAGAAGTGTTTGAGAACAACAGTAATTTTCCAGCTTCTGTAGCCCCCCACACCCCCGGTCCTGTAACCCTTGCACACCCACCTGCTTCTCCCTGTACTCCACACATGCCCTCAGGCCAAGGCTGTTTGTCGTGCCCAGCTGGTTTGCAGAGTTCATGTACCATCAAGTTCCTCATCTCAACTTCTTCCCCTTTTGCTGCACTTCAGTCTGACTGGTTTTCCTCTGGGACACAAAGAGTGCAGGTAAACAACTATTAGTTGAAGGGTGTAAGGATATAGAAAATTGATATTTTATAACCAAGAACCAAAGGCCACCAAGATGGTTAGAGGGCTGGAACCCTTCTCATACAAGGAAAGGCTGAGAATTGTGATTGTTCATCCTGGGGTGACCTAATTGTGGCCTTCTAGTCCCTGAAGGAAGAAACAGGGAGAGAGACTATTTACAAGGTCATAGAGTGACAAAACAAGGGCAATGGCTTCACACTGCCAGAGGGCACATTTAGAGTAGAGATTAGGAAGAAATTCTTCCCTGTGAGGATGGTGAGGCCCTGGCACAGGTTGCCCAGAGAAGCTGTGGCTGCCCCATCCCTGGGAGTGTCCAAGGTCAGGTTGGACGGGGCTTGGAGCAACCTGGGCTGGTGGAAGGTGTCCCTGCCCAGGGCAAGGGGTGGAATGGGATGGGATTTAAGGTCCCTTCCAACCCAAGCCATGCTGTGACTCTGATAACCAATGAACTGCCGCTTAGCTTAGCTGTCAGCATGTGTGTGTACCTGGCCAGCAGCGTGCCCAGGTGGCCAAGAAGGCTTTGTACCAAACATAATGTGGCCAGCAGGACGAGGGCAGTGCCCGTCCCCCTCTGCTGGGCTTTAGTGAAGCCGCTCCTCAAATTCTGGATTCCATTTTGGGCCCCTCACAAGGTAAGACACTGAGCGTGTCCAGGAAAGGGTCTGGAGCAGGAGTCCCATAAGGTGCTGGGGGTGTTTAGCCTTGAGAAAAGGAGTTTTTTTAAAAAGCAGCTCTGCTGCTCTGACAGGTGTTGGTGCCCCTGCAGCCCCCCTGAGGTGGGTGGGTCTTAGAACTGGGCTAAAGACACTTTCTCCCATCATTGACAGCACAGGTTGGAAGGCACTATCTACCTCTTACCTCCCCAGTGGTAATTCTACAAAATGTAGACACATTGTACTGATTGTGTCATGGCTATTTTATCATGTTCCTCCCTAATAATCCCAGATTTAGTGAATTTATCTTCATAACATGCCTATGAAGAAAGGCTACAGACAGATAAAGCAAAAAAGTGAATTAAAAAACAAACCCTCTGTATTTTCGGGAGGTGTAGGGGCTTGATTTGCCAGAGTTTTTAACACCATACATCTTTCTGGGCTCAGCTCCCACTGATTTAAATTGCAGCTGTAAAGTTCAGCTCTTCTCTAAATCAGACCACACAATTTCAGGATATGCAATCAGAAAATGAGTCATATACAGTCAGGAGCTGCAGGGAGAAGTGAACTGTCCAGCAGCACACAGTCCTCTGGGAGAGAAAATGGAATAATGTTGCTGAGGTACTGATAAATAAAACACTAGGTAAATAAACAGGGGGGAAAATGCTCTTAGGTAAATAAAATTCCTGTATAAGTTTACTTGCTTAGAACAGCAGAGAGGTGGTTAACTTCTGTACTACCCAGACCTGGGTAAACTTGCAGGTGGTGTCCCTGGACAGCAGCTGGTCTCAGCAGGATTGAACTTCTTACTCCAAGATGCTCATGCTCTTGCTGAAATCCATTCTCCTCCTGTATGTATGTACCATCCCTCTGCCACAGGTAAGGACGAGCAGATCCTCCACACAATAACTTCATTCCCTGAATAGCTTTGATTAATTCCCACAGTGTGTAATTCACCAGCAATGCTGAAAAGATCACACCGTTAAGCACTGTTTAAAAGAGGACACATACGAACAAGGACAAATTAAGATTGCCCTACCAGCCTGACTTTGGACTTACAAAATATAATGGCCTTTTGAGAATAGTTTCAGGTGTGTTCAAAGTTTCTAAAAGCGCAAATTATAAAACACACGGGAATTCCATCCTACTGAATCAAGTTTCTACCTGCAGAAGTCAACAGACCCTGTCAGTGTTCAGCAAACACATCTGTAACAAATTGAACTGTACAGTATATCTGTACTGCACACTTAGGTACTGTACAATACCAGCCACTACAAAGCCCAATCACCCCCAGAACATAAAACACACATTTTGCAGTATGATTTCAAAATACAGAGCAAAAAAAAAAGAGCTGTGATTCGCAAAATTCCATTCCAGGCTCTTAACAAATTATCATGGATTTGTCAGCGATGGTTAAAACTTCCCTCCTTTTTTTTTTTTTTTTTTTCTTCTTCTTCTTCCTAATTGTCCTGCTTCCCGTGCAGTTCTGAGCAACGTGCAGGGACAGGTCAGCCTGGTTGATGAAATTGAGCTCCTGTGTGCGCCGAGGGCTGAGCAGCCCCAGGCCAAGGCTGGCTGTGGTACCCACCGCCCTCCCCACCTCCACATCCTCACCCTTCCCCGAGCTTTGGCCTGGCTACTAAGTTTCCTTGCCTAGGACACAGAAAGCACGGGAAAATAAGTATTACCTGAAGGGTGTAAGGATACAGAAGAAAAAAAAAATTATACTTTCTTATAAACAAGAACTAAGTGCAACGGAGATGATTAGAGAGCTGGAGCACCTCTCGCAGGAGCAAAGGCTGATGAGAGGCGGGATTGTTCAGCCCGAAGGAAAGGGGGGGTGTTTTTTTTTAAAAAGAACACCCCGGTGGTTGTTGTTGCCCGGGGTGCTGCCCCGCGGCGGGCGGGCGGCCCGGGGGGCGGAGGGCGCGGGGCGGGCGGGCCCTGCCCCGCTCGAGGCCGCCCTGCCCGGCCGAGCGTCCCGGGCGGCAGCGCCGCGGCCTCCGTGCCCCACACGGCGTGCCCATGGCTCCCCCCGCGCTGCCGCCGCCGCTGCTGCTGCTGCTGCTGCACTTCGCCGCCTGCTCCAAGCTCAACACCCCCAAGGTGCTGCTCCCCTTCACCCGCGGCACCCGCGTCAACTTCACCCTGCAGGCCAGCGAGGGTTGCTACCGATGGTGAGTGCAGGTGCCGCCGCCCTTTGTCCGCTTCTCCCCCCGCGCCGGCACCTGCGGCGGCTCCTCGGCCCGCGGCGGGGCCTGAGGGCTCCCGGGGGAGCCGGGCCCTCCCTCACCGCCCTGACAGCTCTGCGGCCGGGCTGGGGGGGCCCGGCAGAGTGGGAGCGGGCACGGGATAACCCCTGAGGGGAAGGGCTGTTTTTCCGTGTGTCGGGCGTTAAACCCGTCGCAGAGGGGCAGCGTGTGGAGGCCGGGCCCCTGAGGGAAGGTCCCTGCTGTGGGGGAGCTTCCCGCCATGGCTCCGTGCCCGGCATGTGCCTCACACCGTGTGCGCTCACACACACACACACCCCGCACACCCTCCTGCCTCCCCCCGTGCCCTGCCCGCCCTGTGCCCACTCACGGCCCTTGTGCCCACTCACGGCCCTTGTGCCCACTCACGGCCCTTGTGCCCACTCACGGCCCTTGTGCCCGCTCACGGCCCTTGTGCCCACACACGGCCCTTGTGCCCACGCTGTGCCCCCACTCCCGCTGTGCCCCCCGCAGCCCCGCGTGTGGGAACAGCACCCAGCACTCGTGTGCTGCTGGTGAGGACATGCCCTTCCCTCGCTGTGGTCAGCAGTGAAGGTCTGACCGCTCGGAGCCCTGGCTGTGGACATAGAGGAGTCAGGGCTAAGCGGGGAGTCTCTCCGTGCTGCTCTCAGTGTAGGTAACAACACCCCGAGCGCATCACCGCGGAACAGCAAAGTCAAGTTTGAAAAGACGAAAGCTTTCCCGGTGTTCTTTGGGTGCTGAGCACATGGGATGTGCTCCGGGAAGTTCTGGCTGGGAGTCCCGGTCCTGCCTGCACAGGGGGAGGCCGTGGTGGTGCTGAGGGCAGGGACTGAGGGCAGATCCCACAGCTTGTGCCAATTTAGAAACTTCTCTGCAGTCTTCATGTTAGACGAGTGTTGCCACCTCCTTGTCCTTGCTCCCCAGTATGGTAACTTGGATCAGTAATGAGCAGGAGGCAGCCACCTGAAAAGTGGCAGTAGAGATAAGTTTAGGATGATACTTCCATGTGTGCCAGATGGATGCGTGTAGCAGTTTTCAGTTGTTTCTGTGGCTGGCACTTACTGAAACACATCTTACAGGGCCGTGTCAGTTTATTTGCTTGGTGGTCCTACACTTCTCTAGGCTGAGTACAAACCTTTGGGGTGTGACATTTTACAGAGTTGACGGTGCTTATGTGTAAGAGCAGTAATAAATTTTATCCAAAAGTCGACGGACTGTAAGTTACTAAATGAGCTGGAATTTAATTTTTAATGGACCATTTTACTGAAATTCTCACAAGTGTGGGGTTTTTCTTTTTTTTTCCCTAATGTAATCTTTAAAGGCAACTGAGTCTCTAAAAAGGTTTGGTTTATGTCATAAAGTACATTGTATAAAGCCAAAAACCAAACTGATCAAGCACTACTAAAATCTTGGAAGTGTGCACTGTCTGTCCTGGTTTGCCAGCGAGCTGCTGGCTGATGCTGGGCTGGCTGCAGCCATCCCCACGTGTGCCAGGCGCTATCCAGCTGTCAGAACACCTTTGCAAATCTCGCTGAAATCTGTAGATGAAAAGAGAAACGAGTGTATTCTAGGGAAATAGCGGATTTGGTCCACATTTGTGTCTAGTGCATATTCGTCTCACTAATGAGGGCGATTTGTAGGCACTTTCAGCACGTGTTATAGTGTTATACTGGTGCCAGGTGCCAGCAATGGCTCGTATCCCTCATGCACACAAGCTTTCAACATCCTTTTCCATCCTCTCCCTCTGCCCTTCAGAGATTCATTTTGGTTGAGAATTGTGGAAACCGTACCGAGCTCGTTCTCCGTGCACCGTCATTTTCTGCGCCGGAGTCGTTAATGTGCATTTATTCACTTCTGCTTTGCACAGCCTGGCAGGATGTGGGTGTTAAACTCAACGTGTGCTCAGCGAAGGCTCAGGAGGAAGCAGGAGCTCTGTGTGTTGTGTGTGTGGCTGAGCAGCAGCAGCAGAGCTCAAAGTTCTGGAGGGTTGCATCTGGGGCTCTGTTTCCCTCCTCATCCTTGCCCCTTCAGGCCCTGAGCTGTGGAGGGGGTTGGAAAAGCTGTGACTCGGAGGGACAGGCAGCTCTGACAAGGCTCTTGCTGACAAGGCTCCTGTGCCTTCCTGTCAGAGCTGTCAGTAAGGGCTGTTACCGGAGGGGGGCTGGGAAACAGAAGGGAGGAAGTCCCAAATGTAATGGCTTCAGAAGTGGTGACTTTTCCTCGTGTTTTCAAAGTGATGGGTGGGTTTGCACGCATGAAAACGGGGCTGGGAATGGGAAGATTCAGGGAGAGGAGTGTAATTCCATTGATTTTGAGTTTAGAGGTACCAATGAAAACTGGTTTTGTGCAGCAGCATCTGACTTCAAAAGACAGTGTCTGAGGGCCTACACTACTCATCTCAAACATTCAGAATTCATATCTGAGTGTCCAGTTTCATGAAAAATCAGTCTGTAGCACATTGTGACCTTATTTCTTTCCGCTGTCCCTTTGAGGCTTCAAGTTTTCCTCTGAAAGCAGGAGATTTTCAAAGTGCTTGTAGCAGGGTCTGGCAATTCCAGTGATACAAAGGGAAAAGGTCAAGTTCTTTCACCATCCCAGCAGGTTGGGAGCAGTGATAAAGTTACAAGCGTGGCTTTGAAGCGTTTTGTGATTTTCAAGATGCTCATGCCTTCTGGAGTTTGGGTTGCCTTTACGTTCAGATTATTTTTTGGAAAAGCTTTGTTTTCAAAGCATAAGGTGTTTCCATCCGTAAATGTTGTACATGGTACTATCTTCAGGGATAAAACACAGAGTGTGTGGATATATTTAGCATTTAAATTACGTCTGTATTTATCTGTTAATTACTTTAATCCAGAAATTGCACCTGGAAGAATGAAAGCATCCAGCAGCAGAATTCTCTCCTTGAAACCTGCGTTAGGAGGAGGAGAACACACACAAAACAAATAAACATTTTCCCCTGAGGTTCACAGCGTGGCTGGGTATTTATAGCAGAAATTACAAATATGTTTACATGTCTGTAACACAATTTCATACAGTGTAGAATGTGATGAGAGCTGGGGGAAAGTCTCAGTTTCAGGAGCTGGCTTTGAGACATTCAACTGGTTGGTTTGAAGCGTTGAAGGGAGAGGTTTTGCTGGGTGAGGTCATAGCTGTAGGAGGCTGTTCACAGGGGAAGATGGCCCTGAGCAACGCTGCTTGGTGGAAATATAGCGAGGAGGAGTTTATTGCCACCTGAAATAAGAGGTTTGTGTGTGCTGCTGGAGGTGGTGGTTGAGCTGAGTGATGCTCAGGTCCTTCAGAGAGCACACACCCCGTATGCAGCTGGCAGAGCTCGCTGTCCAGCTCCTTATCTTGCCATGGTTTTGACACTGGCTTGTAGATTGATCTCACTGCTCCATGGGATGTATGCAGTGGCTTGTGTGCTTTAAAAATGTGTACCAGTAGTGTTGGATTTTGGGAACTATCAGCACTGGCTTAACTCTGCTTCCTTTGAAGTTAATGGGCGTGCCAGCTGATCACCAGGGCAAAATCCCAAGAGCAGAAGCTGCATCCTTGGCTCACTCTGTGCTGTGTGATGTTTCCTTTTGCTTTTAAAGCACAACTGGATAGAGGATTTTAATTTTTTTTTTCTTGCTGCTTTTTATTTTCCCAGTACAGTAAGAAACATCCTAGGAGAGGATTGAGTGAACAATAGAGACATAATCTGCCAGTGGGTTGTTAAAAATCCTGAAGAGTGGAGGGAACTCTGCCAGGCTCCCTCTCTGCGTTTTCTTTGGAATGGGTTCAGTTCCCATGTCCTTGATTCTCTGAGAGTCTATTTTTTATCATACAATTACTGTTGCCCAAATGCTGTTTTGCCACTTGTGTCACTTCTCATTTTTCTCTTAGTCCCAAGAGTGACTAGAAATGAGGTTCCCAGTGTATTGGGCAATCCAATCTTGCCAAGCTCCTGGAAACTTTTACTATCCAGTTTCCCTCTGGCTACATATCTGCCCTAATATCTAATACAAATTCTGAAAGATCAAATCCATTGACAGTCCTAGTGCAGCTCCACAAAGGTGGATTTGTGCTGATTCACTCAGTTGAGTGTGAAGAGCTGGTAGAACAATATAAAATCTGGAGCAATAAAAGTCACCAGAGGAGTGCTAGGGAGGGAAACAGTATCAGGTGCCTGATCTTTGAACCAGCTGATAAATAAATTGAGCATAATCTAGGGAGGTATTGACATGTGGTATTACAGAGCTGTTGATAAAAAAATGCAGGCATAGGTCTGGGGAGATGTGTAGATACAATCTTGGCACAGGGTGCTGTGTCTGGGGGCGGGGAGGGGGGATGGAAACCGTGACTGGAACAGAAACCAGCGAGAGGAGTGGCAGCCTCTCTGCAAGTGCCATGAACTCCTCAGCGAGGAGGGCTTGACTGGAGGGAAAGAAATACTGGGACTTTTGTCAGCTTTTCCCCCCTCACCTCCTCACTCTTCTTTCTCGTGCTTCCTCCCTGCCTTGCTCTTTTTTACAGAGGCTGGCATGGGATCCAGAGCTGGTGCCAGAAATGCTTCCCATTGCTGGCTGCTGGGGATCTAATTTTGACCTGTGAGGGGCCCAGCTCTCAATCTGCCAGCCTGACGTGCTGCTGAAGAGCTGCTGTCACGGGAAGAGTCTCTGTCAGTTAAAGCCAGAGTTTCCTTTTCTTGCCCATCCATCCAGGAACAGCACTGATCCCAGAGTAGTGCCTCTGGAATATCCAGCCTGTTTGATTAGTGCCTTCTCCTTCCTGTACTTGGCCCAGCATCCAAACCAGAATGTGCTCTGGATGTTGCTGGATGATAGAGGGCTCATCAGATGTGTAAATCAGGTATGTCCTGGTGTAAAAAACAGGAGCCATGCAGACGGTTTCTAAGTGTAAATCCGTAGTAAACCAAGCCTCAGAAAGGCCCATTTCAGTAAAATTTTTATTAAAAAAAGACATTCAGTTCATATTACACCTCCTGTTTTAAAGTACTCTGAGAGGCCAAATAGTGTCTAATCTCTTCTGCAGTGACAACTAAGAGTTAATTGACATTCAGCTGTAAAAGCTTGAAGTTCCTTTATAATTGTGGAATGCATGTAAGTTTACAGTTAAAATTTAATTTTTGTTGATCTTCTCCCTTTTTCTAATCTGAAAAGTATCCTGTAATTAGAATGCAACTTTACAACACTGCTATTAGTGCAAACTGTAGTGGGTTTGTATTACAATTCATAGCCAGATATTAAAAGAACAAATACAAACCACAGTGAAACCCCTGCCGTGTTGTAAACACAATCAGTTCCAGACTGTAAGAATGCAAACCCCTCAATAGCAGAAAATCGAATGGCAGAGATTATTAATGGAAGGAGCTAAATAAAAGTCAATCCCATACATATAATACTTATTGAAAAATACCTGCATGCAGAATAAGTCAGATCCACATGCTCAGATTTCAAAAGCTGTCCAGCCAAGTACAGGGAAAGCCCTACTGGTTGTGAATGCTAATGTTGTTTAAAGAAGCTTGCTAAATGTTGGAAAACTGTTTTATGGCTGCATGAAAAGCTCCAGGAAAATAAGTAATTGTTCCCTTTTAATCTCTGTAGAGTGAAGTTAACTGTGCTAATAATATGGAACATGTTATTTGAGGAACAGTGTAAACCCTACTATAAAAAAATGTTAACATATTTGTGTACATTTGTTTAGGTGTATAGAATAGAATATAACAAACATTTTTCAGGTTTAAGCTTCTAATTGGTGTTTAAATTGCTCATTGCATACTGCTGTGGGCTATTTTTTCCTTGATCAAATAAAATACTGTGAAATTTCTAGGTCAGTGGTTGCTTCTGTTGTTTCAAAATCCTTTAAAACTGCCCTTTATGTAAGCAAAACGTTGGGAGCTTAAGGTTGGAAGCAGGATTTGCAGTTTTATTCCAGTGGCCACAAGGAGCTTGGTCCATGTTCACCTGGGCTGCAGCTGTGAACTCTCCCTTAACTGGAGGTGTTGGGATGTGTTATTTTGTTCATGGAAATGCATTTCTTCTCTGGTGGGGTTGGTTGGTTGTGCCACAAAGAGAAGTAGGTGAAGAGTGTGTGGGGCTCCAGGCATGTATGGCTCTGCTGTTTGCTTGGAACTCCGTCCTGCTCCTTGCTGGATTCCACCTGCAGGATTTTTCCCCAGTAGGTGTTTTTGAACGTCCTCCAGAAAAAAACTTTAAGCCAAGTCAGCTTCCCATCTTTCCCAGGGGTGGAAAGCAATGCTCGGTTGGATTGCATTTACCAGAGAGCACAGTGTTTTCATCGGAGGGAGAGCAATTCCCCAGCAGCTTCTTCACAGTCAGTGCTGCCTTTCATTGTGTGAATCCCTCAAAGGGCCCTTCATACTTCAGCTAAACAGACTATAATTTTTTTTTTAATATCTTGATTAAAAAAAAAAATACTTCTTGTTTTCAGAGCCCCTGGCCATAGCAAACATATGTAACTGTGATGTTCTGTCACTGGGGAAGGCTTTCATTTTTTTTCAGAACTTTGATTCAAACTTGTTTTGAAAATGCAGTTACGGGTGGTGAATGGAGCTTTAGGTACAAGTCCCGTACCTTTCTTCCAGTGCACTGTGTGTTTTTCCGTGTTCCACACTCGGAGCTGATCAGCAGTCAGGCTCTGCAGCGTTTTTCAGTAACTGGGTGCAGGTGTGGCTCGGCTGAACTGCGTTCAGGTGTGAAGTTGCCACGCTGCAGGGAGGGCTGTGTTGGTCCGGGGTGCTGTGCCCTGGGCTCTCCCCTTCCTCAGCCTCACTGTTGCTGCAGTGCTCGAGGAGCTGTTGCCGTCCAGCTCCTCCCAGAGCCGGGTCGGGACTGACGCTCCATCCCCGCAGGTCCTCCAGCCGGCCGGAGGTGGCGAGTGTGGAGCCGCTGGGCCAGGACGAGTGTTCGCAGAGGGCGCTGGTGCAGGCGCGGTCCTCGCAGCCCTCTCGGCTCACCAGCATCATCTTCGCGGAGGACACAGGTAAATCCCGACTGCTGGAACCGCACCGATCGCTGAAACGCCACAAACAAGAAACTTCCCTTCGTGTGCACGGTCATTTTAGACTCTCTGTGGGTGTAGGTTTTAACTTCTGTTTGTTAAGGGCCTCAGATAGCTGTTAATGGTATTAATGATACATCCAGGAGAAGAGTAATTTATAAAAAAAATAAAGTAGAGGGAGTGACTGAAAAATAAACTACTGAAAATTAGTACTGCAGACTCAGATGTTTTGCATTGCAAAGGCTGGACATTGCCTTTCATGTGTGACAGTGTCTGTCATACAGTGTACCTGGTTAGTTTTTATGGGGACAGACAAAACCAGACAGTCAATTAAGTGCCTTGCAGTCCCACAGTGAAGGAGTTTGGGGGTTTATGGTCTGTGGGTAAAGGTCATTAAGCTCTCTGGGCCATGAACCAGCTCTGAGCATTGCACTGAACAAACCCTGCCCTGAGAGACCCCGCCTGTAACCGGTGGTGGGGATGGAAATCAGAGCCTCTGAAGATCCAAGGGCACTGCTTTTCTTGCTTTCTTAGCCACCAGTGCAGCGAGAGTTTCCTCCTCAGGGCCATGAGGCAGTTTCAGGTCCTTCAGGGTGGGGTCTGGTGTCAGAGCTAAAGTGGAGGTGCCTTTTGTGTTGTTGTGCTGTCGGGAGCAGGGGCAGGGCTGGGATCTCTCCTGGGCTCTCTCTGGTGTCTCCTGCAGGGACTGGGCAAGTGCTTCGCTGTGATGCCATCGTTGATCTAATTCATGGCATCCAAATTGTGTCCACAACGAGAGAGCTCTACCTGGAGGATTCCCCCCTGCAGCTCAAAATCCTGGCTTTGGATTCAGAAGGTAAGAGATGTGCAGGTGGGAGATGAAATATCTGCTGAAAGGTGTAATTGTCTGATGTGTGCACATCATGATGTATTTATGACACAGCTGATTGAAGCCAAGTGGAGTAACTTAAAGGGAGTTTTCTGGTCAGCTCTTCTTTCTTTTTTCTTTTTCTTTTGAGCTGAGATAGTCTAAAGAATTTTGTAAGAGGGCATTTTATCTGAGCCCCATCAAGCATCAAACAGCAGGTCAAGAGGTGATGTTGAAGACCAACCACCTATTGCTTAATTACTATCCCTTAATTACTGCAAAAACTCACATTTGGGAGGTACCATTTAGGCTCATAAGAGTCAGTGCCTTTGGGCTGAAGGGATAATTATTTAATAGGAGCAGAGTTTTTCTGCTTTTTGTACTGTCTGTAGCATCAGAAGAAGAACCATGGCCTGGTAAGAAGTGTGAAGAGCAGCAGTGACTCAGAACCCACAGGGAGTGTTTCATCTGTATGGCTGAAACAAAGTGTGGGTTGGAAGGACTAAACTTCCCAATCTAAGTTTTTAGGGGCTCACAAAATCAGTTCTTTTTGACCTAAATAACCTTGGGATCTGTCCTTGGGAGACCTTGGGATGTACTGGACTCTCAGTGGCCTTTTTGGGCACACTTTAAAATAAAAACCTTGAGGAGCAGCAGCGAGTTTACTGAAGGATATAATTGTCCAGGAAAAGTAAGGCTCTAGAATAAGGCACTTCTCAGTGCCTTTTGTTTTAATATTTAGAAGGTAAAAAAATCAATATAAAATAATTATCCAGCTTAATGAATATTGGCAGCAGATGTGCTTAGGTTTGCTGAAAACTTGCACAAAGAACAGGTGTCAGGGCTGTTAGTGCAGCCTGTGTGAGTGGGAGGGAGAGGATGCTGTGTGGGAGCCGTTTGGGTATCCACAGTGCAGGGCCAGCATTGCAAGTCCTTAATTAGACCCTGGGGATGTGCCAAGGAGGATTTGTTTGGGGCTGATGACAATTATCGCATCTTACATGTGGTGTGGGTCAGACCACTCATTAATGTTGATGGTTCTGCTCCTGTGAACATCAGTATATGCTCAGGAACATTATTTTTCCTTATTTTCTGTTCCAGTAGTTTTAAAATATATATATTCTAATTATTTCTTCTTGAGCTATATTTTTTCTCAGCTATATTAATTGCTTTTTGTGCATGTTTTTAATAAGCCACTCCAAAGACAAACTCAATCCTCCAATGCTACTTTTCGAATGCAAGAGAGGAAGATGATCATGGAGAACTTTGGCCAAATCAAGTGTAGAATTCAGAGAGGGGAAAAAGTCACATTGTTTTCTTTTGTGTGCTGAACTTTTGCTCAAGTTATTTTATGATGACTTAACTAGAGGTGAGTTAAAGGAGAAAGACTTAAAAATGTGTGTCTGCATTTGTTTGGCTAAAACATACATCAATAAAGTGAGACTTGTGAAATGTTCAATACGTTAAATAATCGAGTTTCAATCAGTTTTATTTCTCTTGTCTTGTGTGTTTGGAGTTTTGTGTTTAAGTTCCTGGCTGTTTGGGATTTGGAAATCTGCAGTAAGTTGTGTAGAAATGGGAGAAATAACAGAGGCTGTGCATTGTGGCTTAAAAATAGCATCATCTCTAAGCATAACAGTTCAGTGATAGATTTGCAGTGGTGCTTTCTTTAGTGATATAAATTTAAATGTCAAAGGGAGTCACAAAAATGAAAATATATTTTAAAATATAGTTAACACTGGGATTTGTGTTCCATATTTATTTGTGCCAGTGGACACTGCAATTTCACAGCAAGATTCATCTTGAAGATTGAAAGATCCTTCAGATTAGCAGCTCCTTACACTTGAATGTAATTGTGTTAAACCTTTATTTTCAGCCTATTTATTCCCTTCTGTTCTTCTTAACATTTCCAGTTTCTCCTGTTCTAGTGGCTCCCAGTTTATGGAAAGAAGGTGCTCAGTCTGAGCTTTTTGAGTGAAGACTTAACTGTTGTTGTGGATAAGTTGTGGTTGTGCTCATAACCAGAGGGCCATTTGCAGTTCTTTGGTGCTGTGAAATCAGGTTACCCAAATGGTGTTGTTTAGCAGGGTTTTTTGAGGGGAGGTGGGCACACATGCACTCACCTTGTGGGTTTTTGTGGAAAACATCAAGTGGAATGTGGTGTTGAAAAATGTGAAAAGAAGACACACCTGGCTGGTGATTTTTAACTAAATACCAGTGGCTCTTCTTGTAGGGATGAGATAGAGACACTTCCTAGAGGAGTAAGTCATGGTGTGTGTCCCAGGGAGACTCTGCTGGTTCTGGGGGGTTGTGTTAATGCCAGTGTTTGGTTTCAGGGAACACTTTCAGCACCTTGGCAGGGCTGGTGTTCGACTGGACCGTGGTGAAGGACCCAGAGGCTGGAGGGTTCTCAGACTCCCACAGTGCCTTACGGTAAGGGCATCCCACTGACCTCTCAACTTCAGCTCTCTTAGTCTGGGGTGTGTCAACATTTCCCCATGTCCTGGCAGTTTACTGAGCTGTTCCTAAAATAGTAGTGCTTAAGAGTCAGTTGTTTCAGGTTGTTTTTTTGTAAGTGCCAAATCACACCCTGTGTAATTTAACTGATAGTGTTCATGGGTGGCTCTGGTAGCTCTGATGCAATGGTTAGAAAGAAATAGATGCAGTTGATTTTGCTGAAACATCTTGTGCAAAAGGAAGATTTAGCAGTAAAACTTATCTCAGGATTTCAGCAGTTTTAATTTTTTTTTAAGGAAAAGAGTAGTTCCATTTCACAAAGGAGCTCTCCGAACTTGAAGGGTTACAGGTGTCAGTCAACACTTAGTTCTGGTGTTGAAGTAGGTCTGAAAGTAGCTAAACTTTAATTTGGCATGGAGCAAGTGCCTGCCTGTGAGCCAGATACAGCTGCTAGAGCCAGGTGGAATAGCTGAATGAAAGGTGTTCAGTGCATTGTCTTTCAGACACAGTGAATACAAAGCACTTGCTTGATAAATAAGCCCCTGGTGCTTGGTTCATCATCTGTACTGACCCACAGACCAAGTTCACTGGAGTTTAAGGTGCTGTGTTTTGTGGGAACTTCTGTCCAAAGATCTTGGAAGTGCTTTACAGCTCACTAATCTGAGTGTCTTTCAGCATTTCTGTGTAATAAGGAAATATTGCCTCCATTTCATGGAGGTGGAGTTTGTGTTCTCAAAATCAGAAAGCTCACCTGAGGCTTTCTAGGAATAGAATCCAGATTCTGTGATTACTTCTTTTTAAAGTACATTTTCCTTCTATATCTGACACCAGACCATCTGTGGTATGTGTTTTGGTGATGATATTTTTCAATTATTATTTTATTAAGCATGTGCCTTATTTAGTTTTACGGTGATGACTTCATTGTTCTGTTCTTCAGTGGTTTCAAAGAGAAATGTGAGTGTCCACCTTCATTAAGCCAGTCAGGACTGAAGGCTGCTTAGCAGTGCTTCAGTGGGATATTTCCAGTTTGGGCTCCAGGAGTTCCACCTTTGCACTGTCCCCAGCTGGTGTCAACACACCAGGGTGTGTTACTTAGCAGCAATATGTTAATATTCATCGTGGTTTATGTCCTGGTGAATTTTTACTTTGCTCAACATGAATGCTGGTAGAAAAAAATGTGTCCCTGATCCATGGGAGTTTACCCCACTGTAAACACACGAAACACAGAGTTTTCTCACCAAACAGTTCACAGACGTTTGCTGAGAACAGAACTTAGGAACAGACTCACACTTATGCACCAGAGCCCTCAGGGTCTTCAGAGAACAGGAACGTGTGGGTAAATTGAGGGACATGAAGGAATGTAGGAAATCCTTCCCAGAAACTGGCTTTGTGTTCAGGTAATGACTGCATGAGCAGCAAGTGGGGAAACCAGCTCTGAGAGTGAGCAGAGCGGCTGAGAGTGAACTTCCATCCTCAGACCCGTGTTCCAAACACATTGGAATGGGGGGGAGGGGGGCAGCAAACAAGACTTTGCTGCTGGGTAAATGCAGAGTCCAGTTTTGCAGCCTTGGAGAAACAAACCCAGAGCTTTACCTGGGGAAAGCCTGATAAACCCTGATAAACATTCTTGAAGCTGCAGCTGTGAGAGAGCCAGAGTGGATGGCTCCCACTGGGGATCCATGTCCTAGTCCACAGGAGCTTTTATTTTCACTGAAGTGTTTGCCAGGGATGTGGTTTGAACCAAACTAATATTGATCTGTGCTCTACTCTTAGCACAGCTGTGATAACATAACAATGTTTTGTTTCAAAATAAATGATAAACTGTCACAAATATGTTAAAATCTGTGTTCTCCCTGTGGCTTTACTGCTTTTGCTGTGAGGGGCACATAAAGCCAAGCAAGTGATGTGCACACAGGAGCTGACAACCTGGAAAACAGGGTGCTCTTTGCATTGCTGTCCTGTCATTTACCTGGTCATGGCAAATTCCTTCCCTCCCTCTTGGCACATGTCCTTGACATTCCTAACAGATACTGCAAGCATTCTGCTGGTAGAGTATTTCCACAGTCATGGATTAAATGCATCCTGCTTTCTCCATGGGGGTCACAGTTATGTTCTGGGTTTGTTAAGCTCTTACTTTTATAAATATAACCTTTGGGTTTCTCATACCAGTTGTTCCACAATGATCTAGAGAGTTTCTGCAGTCTACATCTACTCTACCAGTGTGGACAACACGTGCAGTCTTCTGATAGCTCCTGAAAGCCCACAAGCAGCTTCAAACAGACTTATCAGTCACAGAAATGAGCTGAAGATATCTCAAAGGAGGACAATTTGGATATCTGGTCCCAGGCAGACATCTTAAATTTGCTTAAAAATGGAAGTAGCTGGGAATAGATGCTGGGTTCTCTGGGAGTTTACAAAGATCATTTAACAACTCTCTGCTCACTTTTTGGTCCACTTTTTAGTATCCTCAAGTTTGTAGAATCCACTTACATCCCACCTTCCTATATCCTGGAGATGGAAAAAGTTGCCAAGCAAGGAGATACCATTCTGGTGTCTGGGATGAAAACAGGGAGTTCTAAATTAAAAGCAAGACTACAGGAAGGTGTCTATAAGGTAAGAAACTTGTGTTCATCCTGAACTTTTTACTATTTAATCTCACAGTCCAGTGCTCCAGGAGTTCTCTGAGTTTGCCATTCCACGTTGTTTGGGGGTCTCCATTGTGGATCTCAGTGCTGCATCTCTGCCACCGTGCATTGACACATCACCCAAAAAGGGCTGGAGCTTGGTGCATGTGCCAGAGAGCATCTCTCAACCTCTGACAGAAGGCCCTGTGGCAGAGAAACACACTCCAAATGCCTCTGTGCAGTTCTATTTTCCCTGACATTCATACTATATATATATATAACTAGAATTGTAACATTTGGCCCTTTACACTTCTAAAAAAGACTCAACTAGAACCCTTCAGTTCTTTTACTCAGTAAATAAACGACTAGAGCAAGGGTTGCTCTGCTGGATATACCTCTCTTTCCATCCTGGGAACGCTTCCTGACAGCCAGGCCTGCCTCCTGAGCTCCTGGTTTCCAGGGAAGGGAAGTTCCCCTCGTGTCTGCAGGTCTGATTTGGCAGATTGCTGCTGCCACATGCTGTACTTCATATTTCTGCTGGTAGGAGAATTGCCCATACCTGTAGAAAGTGTTCCACAAAAATATTATTTACATGTGTGTAACACTCGTCAGGGGGCACAAATTGCAGTGCCTGTTAAGGGTTGTGGGTTTGTTACAGCTCTCCCTGATTGTGCTGAATACATGTGCCTGCTCTACATATCACTGACTTTTTGGGGTCTGAATGCTTGTAGCTTGCTTATTTTCCTGGTTTAATATTTATATTGCTTAGTTTTCTGGTTTAATATTTATATTTCTCAATTACTTTTGAGCTGACACTGTGAGTGAAAGTGAAATGATGTTGTTTGGTTTGTCATTTTTTTTCCTCTTTGTAGCTCCCTTAAATCTGCCCCTGCTGCCAGACTGCACGTTTTCAGTGAACATCCCTCAAACAGCTGTAATGGAATTTATACAATTATCTGTTGTATTCCTAATTTAATAGACCAGTGGGTTGGATGTGGATTCCTCGGTGCAGTTCTAATGGATGTGCTGCCTGGAGGTACCACGTTTTGCAGTGGGGAAGATGAATTTCTGGCTGAGTGATCACTGAGCTTCTGTCTCAAGTTTTCTGTATTCTCTGGAAAACAGAACCAAAATGATCTTCACAGAGACTCAGTCCTTTTCTTCCTCCTTGCACAGTGTGCCCAGAGCAGGTCTCTGCACCATTCACTGTGCCTTGCATTGCCCTGATGTGACAAAATTGGAGGTGAAAATAAAGAGCCAATTGCAGCAAGTGATATTTTTCACTTCTAGATTCTAAGTTGCTGCTGCATGGTCTGCTTCAAATGAGCTGCTTTCAATGTGCTTACTCTTTTTTTTTTTCTTTTTTTTTTTTTTCTCTCCATCAATAGGATGTACATCCTGCAGAAGTCAGATTGCTTATTTTGGAAAACATCCTTTTAAATCCAGTGTATGACATTTATCTTCTGGTAGGGACATCAATTCAGTACAGAGTTCAGAAAATGAGGCAAGGGAAGATCACAGGTTGGTTCTGATCTCTCTTATTTTTATTTTTAATGCTTTGTGTAAATTTTTAACTGCTGAGAATTTTTTAATTGTATTTAAACTACTTGGTTAATATTTAATACTGTTTTCCTAAGGCACACAGTGATACAGCTGCTTAGTTCTTTCTGTCAAAAAAATTGTGACTATAAAGAATATACTCCTGCAGATTTGTGGAGGATGTGAAGGTAAGGGTAACTCAGAATAGGAGCCAACACTGGTATTTTAGATGGACTCATTTATTTCACAGCCACTGAGAATCTGAATGACTTTCTTAGTTAAATCAAATTTAGATGAGTAACTTTTCTAACAGAAAATGTTAAATTGGCAAATGGGTTTACTCCACAAAGTGGAGCCTCTGTAAGTGTGGGTTGGTTGGCTTTATGCCCATTTAAAAGTGTAATGCCTTGACTCATTTTTGTCTTTTTTCCTTTTTTTTCTTTCTTTTTTTTCCCCTTCTTTCTTTAGAAGCTGGAAATGCCTGGGATGTTAGATCTAAATAGTGAGCTGATATTAGTTGGAAATTGCAGCTTCCAAGACTTTGAGGTCTGGCAGGAAGCTCACCCTGTGTGAGTGTGTTGTACAATGACAGAAATGCTGTTTTACAGGACACGAAAAACCCAGATGTAATGTTTGCACTCGGCATCAGTAGAAAATAATCAGCAGTAATTAGCAGCAGGCAGACCCTGCCACACCTGCCTTTTCAGTTTGCTGTGTGTTCTCGCTGTCCCCGCAGAGATAGCGATGCCATCAGAGCTGTACGAGCTGCAGCTGCACAACCACATCCTGGATCCCCAGGGAGACCCGGCCCGGCCCGTCGCCAGCTTGGACCAGGCAACATCCACTGTCACTGCCCTGCAGCTGGGCCAGACCAACCTGCTGCTGCTGCACAAGAGTATCCTTCCCTGGGGAGGCTTTGCCACCCACCAGCTCCTGCCAGGGGACAAACTTCCCCCCCAAAACATTCTCCCCGTTTGTAGCAGGAGCCCTGGAAAACAGCCCTGCTGGGAATTCAGTCAGGTGCCTTGGGGTGCTCTAAGAAATGGGGTTGGCAGAAGATCAGTTAAGTCATGTCTGTTCCCTGGGTCACTGTGCGGGTGTGATGGGCCTTTATTCCATTTTTATATTTCCAGCGTGATGTTCTGTGGTGAAATCTCTCCAGAATGCTCCCTGGCATGCAGGGAGGTGGGGATAACATTTATTTCCAATTTAAAATTAGCTCTGAGTGGCCAAAGAGGCACAAGGAGCCCCAGGAACAAGCTGATCTTGACTTTTGACTAAACATTTGTGTTCCTTTACTAAGACTGCAGGTATCCACATGCAGGGGGTGTCCAGGCTGCCCAACAGCACTGTCTATGTGGTAAATCCTGGGTACTTAGGTTGGTATTGATTTTCTTGATTGCTAAATATAATTTCTTGCCTTTTGTGATTTTCATGGTGTATATGCACTCTTCCATTCCTTGTGTTACTTTTCATAGAAAAGTAATTTTACTCATGAAAGTAGCTCACTGTGAAATAGGTTTAGCAGTAAATAGGTATTTTCTTTTATCTCTGTGTTCAGCAGCTTTGAATAATAAATGTTCATCTGCAGAGTGTGGGCACCAGAAGCCAAATGCTTTTCTCCATTAGGAGGAGAGACAGTTGGTTTGTGCTGTTCAGTATCTCCTGTTTTGTAGGATTTACACTTCACCCAGGTGACAGATGGGTCCTGGAAACGGGCAGGCTCTATGAAATTACGATTGATGTGTATGATAAATCAAGCAATAAGGTGTATTTGTCTGAAGTAAGTTGAAATGTTTATGTACCTCTGGGTGTCTGTCTCCTGAATCCTGACTTGCTTTGAAATTAGTCGAGTGGTTTCTTATTTCCACTCAGGTAGGACGGTGCAAAGGGGGTTGTTTCTTGTCTTTTTCTTTTTTCCCCTCTGTTTTGTTGCTGTTGCCTTTTTAAAACAAAGCCCTCTGGGTGATTGATGTGAAACCATTGGAGTCTTAAGTGCTAGAGAGAAAACTGGAAGAAGTTGGGCAATGAATTTCACGGTGGGATATCCAACCACCCTCACAGGGAAGAATTTCTTCCTAAAGTTCACATCCTAGGTGCTAAATCTGTACATAGTTCTCAAAAACAATATAGAAAGACAACAAAATTTAAATGGTTCATCTGAAAGAAAAAAGTAATAAAATTCCATATATGTAAATTTTAAACTATTTTTATATTTTTATTATATAAAATTTATATAAATATGAAATAATAAAAATATCAATGAACATCAAAAGGATAACATAAATTTAATACATTTTAAAAATACGGATAAATTATTCAATATTTTATACAATTAAATTATTGCTTTTCAGAATATGGAAAATATGGGAATGATATGATATTTGCACATAATTGCTTCTTGAAATACAGATCATGGTTTCAGCTTGAGCTCAGTGTGCTGCTGAGGCGCAGTGTATTTGTTCCTTTTTTTTTAAGAATGGCAAAATTAAGAAATTATTGTAATATATAAATTATTTAGTGGTAGAAATATTGGTACTTTCTACATTAAATTACACATTGTTGGTAATACAAAAAAGGAAGCTTTCTGTGGAGTGAATGCTGTATCTAAAAAGTAAAATCTTACTGAGAGACTGAAACTTCCACAGGGAAAAATTCCAGTCAGTCTCAGCCAGGTGTGCTTGACTGTGTTGTTAACAATAGTTTTCTCATTGATGTGTTATTGATCTGCTCTGTGTTTATGGCTGTCTGTACAGTTTTAATGTCATTCACCTGTGGCAATGTCTGTTGAATTCTGGTTTCAGAACATCAGAATTGATGCTGAGCTGTCCAGGGAATACTTTGAGGTGCTACAGTCATCTCTGAATGGATCCTATCATTATGTGAAGGCAATAAAGGAGGGGCAGACCACGATTGACGCTGCCCTGACAGCAGTGGTCGATCAGGTATGACCTCCCCAGAGCTCTCCTGCTTTACTGCTGGGCCTGAAATTAATTCAGCTGTGCAGGAGTAACCTCACAGTGAAAGAAAAACCCAGGAACTGCATGATCTGAGCTGCTTTGTTTGAACACATTGAGGAACAAATACTCAAATCCCCCCTTGAGGAAAACTCAATTAAGTCAGCAGAGGATTTGTGTAGGTAAAGAGTGGGATTTTGGTGCCAGGCATGTGGCAAAGGCCTGTTCAGGCAGCAGAGCACAGCACTGATCTCTTCTCTCGTGGCAGGTCCTTGTGCAGGCACATCCCATCCCCTGGTGCTGGGGCAAAGGCCCCTCAGGCTGAGGGGGTTTTACAGTGTGTTGTGGTAGATCACCAGTGTCACACCCTGGCCTTGCTCTGCACTCACACTGGGGGAGTTTGCTGTCATTTGGTAAGTGATCTTAAACGCTGGAATGAAAATCTGCCAAATGTATCAGCCTGCACATTCCTTCCCATTAATATGGATTAACTCTCTGCTGAACGTGTGGCTAACTGGGGCACGTGGTGTGCAAGGGACTTGCTTTTGCTTGGAACTTCAGCACTTCAACCCATCTGCTGTGCAGTCATTTCAGTGGTTCCTGGAGCAGGGTCTGTGTGTGAAAAGGGAGGTTGTTCTCTGTGTCAGAGAGGTGCTCTCCAGTGGAGTAGGATCCATTGGGAGCTGCCAAAGTGTTCCCTCAGCACTGCAGGACCAGTGTGTTGTGCCAGAGGAGGTGGCACTGCAGTGACAGCAGAGCTGGGAAGGCCAGTGGTTGGGGGTGAGCAGTGGGTCTTTTGGGCTGAGCTTGGTGCTCAGAGTGGAACAAGCAGAGTAAACACAGATGTTGAGTCTCCAGACTGGTTTCCAGGCACGGTCTCCAAACAGTAGTGATGGAGTGTCCCTGTCCTTGCTGTTTGCCTTTTAAATTAACCAGGGCACCTGTTCCTCCACAACAACAGTCCTCATTTAATCCAGCAGCACACCTTGCTGCCAGGAGCTGACTTTGCTCACAAGTAACACACTCCATAAGTGACCCCCAGCAGTGTTCCTTTCTCTCCTGAGATGTTTCCAACAACCTGAGAACTAAACATGATCTGTGGAAAGCCCTGAGGTGCCATGGTAACGCTGTGCTCTTGCATTTGGCAGGATGGAGGGGTCCACACGCTACCAGTTCCAGTGAGGAACCAGCAGGATGTGGAAATCTATCGTCCCATAGTTCTGTCACCAAGTATCCTGACGTTTCCTTGGCAGCCAAAAGCAGGAGTCTACCAGTACACCATCCAGGTATGCCAGAGGAGCTGTCCAGCTGCTCAGGCAGGCACAGTGACGCCTGAAACCACTTACAGTTGGATATTCCAGGCACAGGGATATCTGAAAATTGGAGGGAATTTAATGTTAGGGATGTCAGGTACAGGAATTAATGTGTAGTTTGAAGAAAGCACCGAGAAACAACAAATATAAAACTCCCGCTGACTTTCACCTCTTGTCTTTCCTTCCCTTTCTCTCTCCCTCATGTATGCACCACACAGATGTGCATGGGGTGGTTTGGAATTCCAGGAAACATCCTGGGTGCAAAGATTCACAGCAATAATTAGAAGCTGTCACTTGCTGGAAAGGATTGGAAGTATGAATTGCAGTGGGAAGTGACTGCAAAAAGGGCATGACAAGATGAATTTGCAGCACTCTGTCAACCTTGGACATCAGTATCCTTCACTCACCACACCCCTCATACTGCTAACAAAAAGGTCTAGGGAGGCAAAGGCCTCAGTTCCATTTCCAGAGGGAACTTTTCCCATATGTTTCTTATGTGTGTCTTTGCTCCCAAGCTGTCAGTTGTTCCATTGGACTTGATGATCTTAAAGGTCTTTTTCCAACCTTAATGATTCTGTGACTCTAGGAAGAGAATCAATCTCAGAGGGATAAAGCTGCATTCTCCAGTGCAAATCCCAAGGTAACTCCACTGAGTTTAGTGCTACATCTGCACTTCCATTTCCTGTGGCCTGAGTTTGGTTTAGTTCATGCTATTCCCAACCACACCAGCAGAGTGTGGTAAAAATTCTTAGTACAAATATGTATTTTCAGTACTTCATCATAATTCTGGTGGAGTTTTCCCAGTAAGGGAAAGTAAATGTGCTTTTTTTCCCACCTCGTTCACAGTTCTATTCTTATCTCACCTTACCTTGCATATGTAATGAGGCATCTCACCAGAGAAACATTCCTGCCTGCCACTGTAGTCATTGTGTCAGTATTCTGACTTTACTCTGGGGTTTTTTTTTTCCATTAAAAACATGGAAACTTTTTTCTCCCAACGTTTCAGTAAGTTTATCCTTGTAAAACTGAGCCCATTTGTGCAGTGTGGCCATTCCACAATAGCAGTGGTTGTTGACAAGAGCACACACACAGCTCCTCTGCTGTTCCTGCCTGCAGAGCAGTGTTTACCTCCAACCCCACGGTTTGTCAGGCTGTTTTAAATTGGTGAGACTTCTTCTGAGAGCAAGTTGAAAGGGAGTTTTGGATCTAGCCAGGTTCTGTTTATAGCTGAAGGAACTCCCTCCAGATGGTATCAGAAGGACTGTTAGGTTTTGCTTTGTCTGCTGTCTGGTTTGTTGTGGTTGCTTTGTTCCTATCTGTGCCGATGAGGTGGGTTCTGCTGCCTTCCTTCAGTCCCTGCCAGCTTTGGGAAGGTCAGGATGGGGAGGTTGCTGCGTGCTGGGGAGGCATTGCTGTCCCAGGGAACCCCTCAGGCTGGGAGGATGATTAGACTGTAATGAAAGCTGGTTTATCCTTTCTCTCCTCAGTGCTAGAGAGAAAAAATCTAATGCTGTGCCAAAATGTTTGGCAAGGAGAGGAGACTTCATACAATTAGTAAGAATTGGGTGTGTCTGTTTTATGTTTTCTGCTCATCTCTCCATTTTAATAAAAATACCTTTACAAAACGAGCAGAACTCCTGCGTGCTTTCAGCCTTCCTCACCCCATCTGTGCATCCCCTCCTGTCACACACATTACCTGCTTATCCATTGGTCTGTGTCCAGTGCTCCTTCTGGAATCAGGGAAGGAAGAAAGGGAAATGAGGCTCCTTTTCATTTTCCTTTTATTCTCTTTTCCTGGTAAAAGTTATTAGCCAAGTTCCTGCCTAATTTAGAGTTGCTTATTTTCCACATTGTCCTTTTTTATCACCTTGTTTGTTTTTACTTTAGTCATGAAACAGGTTAAAGGAAATGCAGAGGAAGTTAAAGAAATTAAAACAATATACATTAAAAAATCGCTCCAGTGTTCAGCCTTGTTCTACTCTGATGGAACTTTGACATTTATTTTGGAGTGTCAAAGTCATCTCTTTTTTTAACTTGCTTTAAATTTTTTCCCATTATACCTTCCTGCACAGTTATTTGTCTCAAGAGGTACTTCCTGTAGCTCATAATACTGATGTTTAAAATCTGTATGTTTTACAGCATTTAATGATTGTAGTTCTCCAGTAAGTGGGATTGCACATCCTGGAGGACAATACTCTGTGCTGGTAACTGTTTCTACCCCTGCAGTAGAACCCTGCAGCAGATCCTGCCCTAGGCTGGCTGCCAAGGGCTCCTGCAGTGCTGTGTCCTGTGTGCCTGTTGATGTGACCATCAGATCAAGGTTCTCACCCTGCACGAGAACTCTACTCCCTCATGGAATGACTGACCTGTTGCTGCAGCAGCACTTTATTGAATGGCTGCAGGTGGATCTGCTGATTTTTCAGCATAGAAATAAAGAAGTATTGCCAAGAAAAGAGTGACTTTTTTCCCCTCCTATTTTCTTTTTCCCCCCCCGTTACCTCATTTCCTCCCTGCCTCCCACCTCCTTTCCTCTTCCTTTAGATCCCTTCCCAGATCCCACTGGAGGAAGCAGGTAGGTGCAGAATGTGAGCTCAGCAGCTCTGAGACACCCCAGATGAGAGCAGAGGAGCAGTGGGAGTTGTGGGGAGCAGGATTATCCCTCTGGTGTGCTGGTCTGTGCTGTGCTGTGAGCACAGCTGGCAGTTGGGAGATTCCCACCAGGCTTGAGCAGCTGCAGGAGGGAGGTTTGGGTTGGCAGCACTGGTGAGCACACAGGGCATGGGCATGAAGAAAGCTGAAACTAAGTGAGTGAAGGATTACTAATCTTCTCATCTCTCTCTTATTTGCTTATTTGGAAGTTCTGAGGTGTTATTTTGTTTGTATTTCCCCTTTCTCGATGTGTTCCTGGTTTTCATGCAAGACATTCCAAGGTGTGACAGCAGAGAAATGTGAGAATCATATGCTCAATAAAATCCTTGAAAGGTTTTCCCTCTCTATTCCAGGCTCGAGGTGGAAGTGGGAATTTCAGCTGGTCCTGTTCTAACCCGGCTGTTGCAACAGTGACAGTCAAAGGAGTGATGACAACAGGCAGTGATACTGGGATCAGTGTTATTCAGGCAGTTGATGTTCAGAATCCCTTGCACTATGGAGAAATGAAGGTAAGACTCCTGTTTGTCCCTGATCACTCCCGAATATGGGGTTTGGAAACAGTGAAGCAGCTGAGAATGCCACAGGCATTCCACTTCCAAAAGGTTCCCAGGAGGTTTCCCTGCCTGCCCTGTGCAAGTTAAGTGATGAGTTTGTTTGTTCTCTGGGGGTTCAGACTCTGTCCACTGCTTGAACTTCACTCCCATTTTTGCCCCTTCCTGACTTCCTTGTTGGAAGTTCTGAGTGCAAGGAGGAAATGGTGATTTACTCCTGGTCTGGCCATCTAAGCAGACAAGACAAACTTAACATGCATTGTGCAGGGTGAGAAGTGGGTGTTTTGCCCTGACATAAAAGGGTGGCAGATAGCAGGATGTGCAAGGAAATTCCTGTCTGGAGAAGTGACTGAAGTGAGCACAGTGCCACAGAATGAATCCTGATACCAAGGCTGGACAAGAAAAAGTAGTATTTTAGGAAAATTAGGTGAAAATGGCAGTGAAAGACATGGCTCCCAAGAGGGATTTCGTGGTCCTTCTGCAAGTCATCCCCTGTTCTTAGGATCTGGTCATGGTGATCAGGGGGTGTGTGGAGGGAAGAAAATCCAGGAAAGGATGTGCAAAGGAAGGTGAAGAAGCTGCTGTGGTTAACACTGCAAATCCACAGTCTTAAATGTTTTTTGTGTTGAGTGTTGCTGATTTGGAGATAACTTCTGTCCTTTGGACACAAATAAGTTTCCTTAATGAAACCCTTGGCAGGCTTTTAAGAGCAGCTGGATCTGTGATGTGATGGAATAAAACTCCAAGTGCTACTGTGGTGTGTTTGCTGCTCTGCTGCCTTCACAAACAGAGGATTTGAATCTGAGCTTGAACTCTGTGCCTTTTGCAAAGAGCTCAACATGGGAATGGAAATGTGAGGGAGCAGAGGAAGCTGCTCCTGAGCTCAGGGAAGCTGAGAGTGCTGGCTGTGAGCACTCCAGGGGCTCTGTGTGTGTGTGACTGCAGGGCCAGCGATGAAATGGCTTTGGAGGCTGCCAAACAACCCCCACCTGCCTCAGGCTTCCCAAAGCTGATGGGCCTTGTTCCTGGGGAGTAGGATTTAGGAAGCCCTGGGGCAATGCACCTTCCTTCCAGGGCAGTGCCTGCCACTGAGCACCTGCTGAGGAGGGGCTGGTTGCATCCAGGTTCATCAGCTATACACAACATCCCCCAGTTTGTAAACACTGCCGGGATTGTTGTCCTGCACTCCTGTTGAACCAAAGTCCCTTTGGGCAAAAGTGTTGAAAAATGTGTTTGCTCCAGTCTGTCCCATAATGAAGAGGGAACTATGGAAACAGATATTTTTTTCTACATTTCCCCCCCCCCCCCTTTTTTTTTTTTTCTTCCTTCAGTGTTTTTAGGTTATGTGTTTTGGGAAAGATATTTCTAACTAAATTTCATTTGGAGCAGCTTCATCTACTAATGCTGGGTTTTTGAGGGGTGAGTTAGCTCAGGGTTTTGCTCAGAGAATATTTCTGTCAATTCTGCAAAATGAGTTTGAGAGGTACGAAACTTCATCCTTAAAGTAATGACTGAAATTCTTAAAATAGTGGCACGAATTAAAATCTGTTCAGAATTTAGTTTACAGACTTGCTGTGAAATAAATCTCAGAACAACCCAGATGCTGCTTTTTAGCAGTGCAGCAGTTACAGCAGGAGAAAAAGGAATGAAGATTTTTCAGCTCTAACTTCTTATCCTCAAACATAAGTCAAAGCCTGAGGACAGAAAGAATCCCTGTGTCCATGAGAGCTTTCAGAGCAGTGTATTGCACAATCTGAATAGGTTATTTTTGAATGCCTTTATTCTTGTGTGTTAGGAACTGCAGAGTTCTGTTCACTGACCTGGGTGAGCAAGTTTAGTGGTGGTACTTTTAGGAGTAGTTAATCCACACAGACTGCAGCTTTAACTCTCTACCATATTGTTGGAGTCCTGAAGCCATTTGCAGAATATTAGGTAGTTAAGATATTGCAAATAAAAGCTTTGGTCATAGTGATTGTTACGAAATATGTGGTCAGTCTGTGGTGGATTCTTTAATGAAAAACAATTCAGGAAAACAATGCAGTTAAGGCTTGTTCATCAACATACCAGCTATAGAACCAGAGAATCATGGAATGGTTTGGCTTGGAAGGGGCCTTAAAGCCCATCCAGTCCCAGCCCCTGCCGTGGGCAGGGACACCTTCCACTGTCCCAGGTTGCTCCAACCTGGCCTTGGACACTTCCAGGGATGGGGCAGCCACAGCTTCTGTGGGCAACCTGTGCCAGGGCCTGCCCACCCTCTGTAACAGCAGGGAAGAGCTATTTCTGCCAATCTTTTTCTGTATTTCACTGTTGGCCAGTCCTCTGAAGAAGAACAAAGCTGAGTACAGGGTCAACAGGTGGAAATAAAACCCAAGATTACTTGTTGAAGCAGAAGGTTGTTGGATTAGGCCTAGATACTTGTTCACTTATTTTAGATTTCTGCAAATTACTGTGTGAAAATGTTGAGCTCTGGACAGCTGTAAAAAAATTTTGCCAACAGAAATGCGAGAAAGAAGATAAAAAAGGTACTGAGGAAATATTTGGGTCATTAGTTCCCTTAATGTCTCCATCCCTGCTGCTGGGAGGGAGGGAGGCTGGGCAGCCTTGCTCACTGTGCCAGGTGTGAAGAAGTCAGAATGTGAAGGTCAGGGTTGAGTGTTCAGTCTGTCCCAGTTGGTGATGGGACCTCCTGGAGATACAACACAACCTGGTCCACACCTTAAATCAACAAACTGCTGTGGGCTTGGGCTGCTGTGGGCAAAGAGCTGTGAAATGCCTGTGTGCTGTGTCTGTCCCCTGCAGGTGTATGTCACTGAACCCAGTGGGATGGAGTTCACATCCTGCCAGGTGGAAACACGTGTTGGCCAAACCCTGGAGCTGCCCCTGCAGATCAACGGCCTGGCCACGGAGACGGGCACGTTGATCCCCCTGAGGGACTGCTCCCACCTGGATCTGCAGGTGGACGTGGAGAACCAGGGGGTGTTCAGCCCACTTGAAGGTGATTTGACCCCCTCCCTGTTGTGGAAGTTAAATGAAGATGTTCCTGTCACACATCTCCTTTCAGTCACTGTTCATTGTTCTGACTTCAGAGGGGGGGATCAGAGTGGGTTTATTCTGAGGATGCATTTACTTTTTTATGCAGAACTTCCCTCTGATATTTCTGATGTTTTAGGGGACTCTAAAAGCATTTGGCAGTCGTTTTATTGGATAATATGTGGTCTCCCTTATGTCTTTCTAGTGTTTTAGTATTTTTAACCTGCTTCTGCAAGAAAGCTGATGGATTTCTTATGAGAGAGAACACTGATTAACAACTGCTTTGCCCAAATTGTCCATCAGTGCTTTCAGTTCTATATAGACACTGTTCATGGTTTGCCCACAAGGGACTGTGACAATCAGCTGCTTAACCTTGCCAAAGCTCTGCCATTGTTTAGCTCATTTCTTTAAGAAATGCCTCTTGTCAGGTATGTGTGTTATTTTTAAAGACTGGCATTCGTGTTGCTGGGCCAGGTGGAGACTGGCACTGTGCTTGTTCTGTGACCTCTGAATTCAGTATGTTATTCACATGGATTCACTAGTTTTTCCCGACTGACTTCTGTATGGCAGCTCTGTCCTGTGCTGTTGAGCCAGTAAAACCAGTCTGCAGTGTACCATCTCTGCCTGAGAGGCAGCAGTGTTAAATGTCACTCTGTAGTATGCTGTTGTAGTGTTTGTTTAAAGAAAAATTAAAAATAAACCCCTCCCAAGCTCCAAAGTGTCCTCTAAGTAAGTGGAGAGTATCTTACCCTGAGCTGGAAAGCTTGGCTAAGCAGGATGACTTAATTACAAGCTACTTTCATCTTGTTACAGCAGGATGAAAATATTCAGTAAGAGGGAGGTTATATTAGTTTGTAGCAGAGTGAAGAGTCGTGTCCTGATCAGGCCAGTGTGAAACTAAAGATATTGGGAAGATGCTTTGGGATGTGAAAGACAGTAGGGATCACTTTCACCCATTTGGTTGAGGAAAATCATCACAGAACCGTCAGTCATAGACTCAGGGAATGGTTTGTGTTGGAAGGGACTTTAAGCCCATCCAGTCCCACCCCCTGCCATGGGCAGGGACACCTTCCACCAGCCCAGGGTGCTCCAAGCCCCGTCCAACCTGGCCTTGGACACTTCCAGGGATCCAGGGGCAGCCACAGCTTCTCTGGGCAGCCTGTGCCAGGGCCTGCCCACCCTCACAGCCAAGAATTTCTTATTAATCTCCAGTCTAACCCTGCTTTCTGCCAGTTTGAAGCCGTTCCCCCTTGTCCTGTCACTCCAAACCCTTGCCAGAACTCCAGCTCTCTTGTTGGGTCCCTTCAAACAGCCAAGCTGAACTTGGTTAACATACCTGGGCATTGCTCTCTAAACATGTGTTTATCTCTTTCTGATTTCTCTGACAGGAAGACTGAAGCCAGGTGCTGATTTTTGCAGTGGGGTGAGAGTGAGAGCCGAGGCTCAGGGATTCACCACGCTGGTGGTGAGCTACACCCACGGGCACGTCCACCTCAGCGCCAGCATCGCCATCGCGGCCTTCCTGCCGCTCACAGTGAGTGCTGGCTCTGCTGCTGAGGCACCACTGAAAATGCCTTTAAATGACAGAGAGCAGGTTGATGTTATGTGATAAATATGTTCAAAACAGGAGGTGGGGGGGGTTCTATTTCACTGTTGGCCAGGAGCAGTAGATGGAAATACAGGATGGGAGGTTTATGGTACCTCATCTTCACAGACCAGCACTGACTCTGCAGAGCTGAACTCTAATGCATTTGGTCAGAACTTTTTTCCCCCAAATCTGGAAAAAATATTAGTGCAAATGATAAAAACTTTGTGACTATAATGATGATTTTGTGGTTTAAATATGTTTTTCTGTCAAATATCTTCAATAAATTACTCTCAGGTATTTAAAATGCTGAGATGTCCTAAGGAGAGTATGAACACTTTCTGTTCTGTTGTTGGCAGCAGTGAGAGAGAAGCACAGTCCCTCCCATTAGGGATTTTTCATATCTGTGGTATCATTCACATTTATTAGCAAAGCCCCTTGAGGTGTTGTAAAGCTGCTTTTCATGTATAAAGGGAAATGATTCTGGGGTACCTGATTGAGCCAGGTCATGGTGACAAAGGGGGTGGGTTAAGTACACATTAAAAAAAAAATAAGCTGTGCTCAGATGTCTCAGTGAAGAACTTCTCTTTCTTTGAAGTGTAGAACAGTGATTTCCACATTATTTTCTCTCCTTTCTGTTGAATGAAATATTTATGATGCCTAGAAAGAGAAGGCAGCATTTTTCTGTCTGACATCTATTAATAAATAAATTACAGCATTAGGAAGTGGGAGAAAGATAAACAGTCCAAGGGCAGGCAGACCCTTGAGACTAAATCTCCTTGGTTTCTAATGGGATTTTAACTTAATATTACAAATACAAGCAGGGAGTAAATGGGAGGAAAGAGGACCTTACCTTCTCTCTCTTCCTTTCAAAATGCACCTGTGGAAAGAACTGAATTTTGATGATGTGGAACACAAGCTGCAAATGGTTTTTGTGTATTAAATGTCAAGTTAATTGCTGTGGTGATGAACAGCACAGACTGCCCCAGGAATGCACATCAGTGTGGAGAGGTTTGAAGTGAAACTCGTGTAGGAGAATGATTACATACACAGAACTGTGCTGTCAAGAGAAAGTACAATTTATCATTATTTTACTCATTTAAAGTACTGCCTATTTTAAAGTGTAGCAGAATACTCTGTGCTCAGAAAAGTATTTAAGGGTCTTCTGCTGTAATTTTTCATGAAAGAGATGTGATTAGAATGTAGATAAAACTTTCCTTTGGATCTGTGGGTTCACTGCTTATAATCCAGCTGGACAGAATTCTTGTAGGTGATGGTAATTATTTTGGTGCAGCCCTGGTCTTGTGTAAATTGAATTATTAATTTGTAATTACTCATTGCAGGCTGTGGATCCACCCTCTGTCGCTTTAGTGACTTTGGGTTCCTCCAAAGACATGTTGTTTGAAGGAGGACCTGCACCATGGGTCCAGGAACCTTCCAAGTTCTTCAGGAACATCACTGCTGAGGATGCAGAAAGCCTTGTCCTGTCTTTACTTGGCCCTTCTATTTCTCAAAACCACAACCAGCACTGGGTGAGGGTGTCGTGCAAGAGCCTGGGAGAGCAGGTGAGTGCCAGAAGGTGTTTGTGTTGCCCTCCATCAAACACTGAGAACAGGCTCCAGACAGATTTATGCCCCCACATACCTGTTATATGGGAGGTTGTTTTTATAACAGGCCAGTAAAGAACTTGGATAAGTATATTGTTTATGCGTTGTGATGCTGCTGCAGGTTGTGGAGTGAGCATTTCCCAACATTCTGTTATCAAGTGGTTTATGGTGGGTTTATTGCAGCATAAACCCAAGCCATGGAAACCTTATGTTGTGGGATGCACTAAACATCCTGATCAGTGCAGCTTCAGCTTGCACAGGCAGCATCAGAGCAGAAGGTTACTGCAGCAAGCTGCCTCTTCTGTCTGCCCTGCTCCTCTTAACCACATTACCTCCCAGGGTAATTCTGTTTATTCTGACAAATGACAGCTGTAGGAATTCACTGCTCTGCAATTTGTGCAGCTTTGTGAGCGTGGCCGTAGTTGTTTCCCACCTGGTCCTGTTCTCTCCACCGTGCAGAAGTGATTTATCCTGCTTTGTTCATCCTCCCCAGTCTGTAATGCATTTAGCTTTGATTTAATGTTTTCCTCCTGCAATTCTGCAAGGCCTAAGCATTTTGGTGGGGCTGCCAAATTCCACTGACTGTTTCTGGGAGTGCAAATCCATAAAGAACAGCCCCTGTTGCTGCTGTCTGGACACTGTGTGCATTGGCATCTGCATGCTCTGCACCACTGCATCAGTGGATGAGGGAACCAGAGCTGCCTCAGCCTGCTGGGATACCCTTCTCTGGCTTTAGAGCCACTTTGTTTTGCTGGAGGCTAAACAGGGAATGTAAAATAAAAGATAAGATGTTTTTAAACACAGTGACGTGACTATAAATATTGTCTTTTGGCTGTTCTGTTCTCACTCTGCAAGAAGAACACCTGCTGTTTCCTTTTTAAGTTACCAGGAGATTTGTTGTGAATTAATTTTGACAGTAATGAACAGGAATACCTAGGAAAAGTTCCCAGGAATAGTGCTTTGATAGTGCTATGGAACCTGTGCTTGAAAAATGCACCTCTTTTTCCATCTCCCTGTGTCTTAATGGTGCTGTAAATCCCCAAGAGTCGTATTTTTGCTTGTTCCTTCTGCCATCAGAGTTGAACTGAGGCCTGTGCAAACAGAATATGCCTGAACTCTCCTTCCTCATTTACCTCTTTCCAGCTTCTTGCCTTAACAGTTGGGAACAGCCCCACGGTGACCAACCTGTTCCCGGCGGTGGAAGTGGCTGTGGTGAGGTTCATCTGCGCTGTCCCTGCCCGGCTCACCCTGATCCCTGTTTATGGCAGTCCCCAGCTCGACCTCTCCTGCCCTTTGCTGCAGCAGAACAAGCCAGTGGTAAGGGAAGGGTTCTTATAGCAAAAAGATGGGTGTTGGGACCTCCCCGTGGGAAGTAAAGCAGCAGGACCTGCTCCAGGAGGGGCAGTGCTGGTGTCCCTGTCTGCTCCTGCACTGGGAGGGGTGTGGGCAGCAGGGCCAGGGAGGGGATTGTGCCCCTTTCTTCTGCCCTGTGAGGCCACCTGGAGCTCTCTGTCCAGCCCTGGGGTTCCCAGCACAGCACAGGGATGTGGAGCTGCAGGAGCAGGTCCAGAGGAGGCCACGGAGCTGCTCCCAGGGCTGGAGCCCTCTGCTCTGGAGCCAGGCTGGGACAGCTGGGGGGGTTCCCCTGGAGAAGAGAAGGCTCCAGGGAGACCTGAGAGCCCCTTGCAGGGCCTAAAGGGGCTCCAGGAGAGCTGGAGAGGGACTGGGGACAAGGGATGGAGGGACAGGACACAGGGAATGTCTTCCCAGTGCCAGAGGGCAGGGAGAGATGGATATTGGGAAGGAATTGTTCCCTGTGAGGGTGGGCAGGCCCTGGCACAGGTTGCCCAGAGAAGCTGTGGCTGCCCCTGGATCCCTGGAAGTGTCCAAGGCCAGGCTGGAGCAACCTGGGCTGATGGAAGGCATCCCTGCCCAAGGCAGGGGGTGGGACTGGATGGGCTTTTAGGTCCCTTCCCACCCAGATCATTCTTTGATTCTGTGATTCTGCAGTGATCATTCAAACAGGTTCATAAAGGGACCTACCAGAAAATAGGAATATACCTCAGAGCATTTGGGTTGTGGCTTCTCACCCAAGTGTCTCAGTGAGGAAGCCCTTCTGACTTGTAAGATAAAATTATTTTTTGTTTAAAAAAGAAGGGGGAAATATTTGCAGCAGCTGTTTCTGAGGAAAGTACTTGCTTTCCATAGCACTTCATTGTAATCTCTTCCACTGAGCATGCAGAGACATATTTTACCGTCCGTGTGTGTGTCTTACCAGTAAAGGCATGAACTTTGCTGGTGAGAAGATCTCTGTGGAAGCACATCAGAGGTGTCCAGCTTTGCACCCCCGAGTCACAGTAAATGGACAGTGCATATGTGTAGATTATCAAGCCTGAAGAAGTTTGCTGTTTTATTTTTACTCTGTATTCTCTCTCCTGAGGAGTGTTGTCACGTTTTTGCTGCTCAGTAAACAGTGTTTTGTCATGTTAATATTCCCAGGCAAATATAAAAGTCACCCTCCTTTCCTAAAACTGCAATGCCTGTTGAATTGATGAATCATTTTAAGTAGCTTCTGGGTAATAACAAGAGGAGAAGTTTTTTTGTATATTATCAGTCACTTGGGAGCTCACCTGCCTTTCTGGCTCCATCCTGTGTCAGTTCAGCCTCCTCTGGCACACTGCTCTTGTGCTGCATTTCACACCACCAGCTCTGAGCCTCTCACAAACAGCAGTGTTCTTCAATATTTGTTTGAGTTCTGAGGGATGGAGTTGAGCTGTGGTTCGATTTTGTTGTTGTAGGTTTGATTTTTTTTGTTTGTTTGTTTGTTTGAAGGTAATTCACTGGCTAAAAAAAACCACTCCATCCTTCCAAAAAAGCAAACCCTTGCAGTTGAAGTACAGCTTAATGATCTGCATTGATGGCTCATTTTAATGAATATGCCTCATGTAATGAGCGTTACAATAAATCTCATGGAACTCAGCATATGCTTTAATGACTAAAAAATGCTCTTGTATCTGTTCAGTTCCAAATATTCCTTCTTTTTCAGGTTCCTGTCTCGAATTATCGCAATCCAGTCCTGGATTTGGCTGCCTATGACCAGCAAGGCAGTAAATTTGATAACTTCAGCTCTCTTAGTGTTGTCTGGGAGTCAACAAAAACAGCCTTTGCTCATGTGGAGTCTGATATGCCAATGGAGCTGATTGTGAAGGAGGATGGAAGTGGTCAGAAGAAAATGCACGGTATGAGGTGGTTTAGATGAAGTTGGTTTGTTTGAAGAAGGTCAGGATTAAATCTGTTGGTTAATCACTGAGTTTGATTAAAGAAATTACTGTAATCTGCAGTCATATTTCATCTTACCAACATACGATTTTAGGGTGTGCTATTTGGGGGGTTGGGGTGGGGAGCAGAAAAAAAGAGCCAGACTTCTTGTCTGTTGAGAATGGTACTAGAAGAGCTAAGCAGTGTATTTTTAATTTCTGGTTGATTGTAGGCTTACAGACTGTTGTAGTTCATCGGGAGTTTGGGACAGCTGCCATCTCTGCAACTGCCACTGGGTACCAGCAATCCCACCTGAGGGCAGTGAGAGCACAGGTAACACAACCCTGGGCTTTGGGGCCATTTTCCTGTGGCCCTCAGGTGTATTTATTTCCTTGGTGCAGAGCAAGGTGCAAATAAAACAGCTCCATGGCTGCTCCTGGAGACAGGGTCATACAACTGCTTTTATTCTTGTTCCTGGCTTTCCCTGCTTTCCTCTGCACTGGGTGCTGCTTTTCCTGTGGAATACATGCAAGGCCTTGGGAATTTTTTAACTCTCTGGGCAAGGGGATTACAAAGAAGTGTTTCAGATGGTTTTGTTTCTCTTCAGGTTTTTTTTTAATGAATTGGTGAATCTCTGCTGCTTGTCCTTCACTAAAGCAACCATGTGCTTCGTGCAGCTGTCACTGGGGACAGCAAATGGATTATTGCCACTGCAGAGCTGGGTGGGAGAGTTCTGCATGAGCAAAGCCAAAGCTGACTGATTCCTCATGTGGACCATATGTTAAAGTGTGGGCTCTGACTAATGCTCTTTTTTTGTTTCCTGAGAGACTTCTCCTTTGTACGGTGCCAGCCAGAAGCCCAGGCTCTCATTTTACAAGTCATTAGCCACTCTCTGAAATACTTTAGTTTGTTCATACTCAGCACAGGGGGGAAAAATGGCAAAAGGCAGCGATGATGAACAAAGGGCAGGTGTAAACAGATGGCAATTTTCTGTTTATGTCACTTTTTCAAAGTGAATGTCAAGGCAGGTTTCAGCCTGTGGAATAAGCTGATGTGCACAGTGACTGACTTCACATACCCTGCTTCCTAAATTGAATTTCTGCTTAATTTCGTTAAGCAGGATTTAAGTGGGTTTTGATGATAGGCAATTCTGAATCAGATACCTCGAGAGCAGAGTTGAGGCAAAGAATAAAATGTGCAGGTAGAGGTTACAGTATCTGACTCAAAGCAGGTACCAGCTGGGCACTAGTAATGTGAAATAACCTGTGGGCCAGATTGCTGGCAGAGTGGCCCAGGTTTGGCATCTGCATGGTAAATTCTTTGAGAGGGGGATCTGTTTTGCCATGTGATTCTTGACTTTTCACTGAGGTTTCCAGTCTTCTCCTCTTGGGAACTGTGGTGTCGATACATTTCCCCTGAAGAATTTGGCTACAACTTGGTCAGAATCACCACATTTGAGACACAGTTATTTTGCCACCAAAGATGTTTGAGATATTTGGTTCTGTTGCTTTCTTTTTGCTCTTCAAAAAATGAGTTGTAGTATGGTCTCTTTGAGTTCTGCAATCACTTTGTAACTTTCAGTGTCCTGCTTTATTAGCCCAATATTCAATATTCCATCTTACTTTTAGGGATCAATAGAAAAGTGAGTGCTCCAAACTCTGCCTTGAATTCAGAGAAGTTTGTTGTGTTCCAGAGTGGGAAAGGGCACTGGAGTTCTCTTAAGTTCCAGTCTCTGGGTTAAGGTGTGGGAGGAATCTTTTCCATAGTGGGAGAGCAGTTGCAGATAGCAGTTCTGCTACACTTTGTAGGCTCATGGGTTGTTTCTTTAAGAGGGAACTTGGCTGCTTTCTCAGATGCATTGTCTGCTCTGTTCTGCTTTCAAACCTGCCCATACTTACACCCCTTTCTTGCAGCCAAAACCAAAGATCTGGTAGGTGGTGTGTCAGAGATGTCCTGATTGCTGCTCCATGTCTGAGTGGAACACCCTATTATCTCATTAGGGAAAGATGACATCCTTTCTCCATCAAGGAAATAATCCTACTAATGAGGTGAAATGGGTACAGAACAGTAACTTCCTCTAAAACCCTCTTCCCTTTTCTGAGCTAATGTTGTTACAGTGAGAGATGAGCCGTGCATCTGGTCCAGTGTTTGTGCAGTTACATGTAAGGAAGAATTTCTTTTGGTGGCCTGCTAAGAAGAATCCCCAAAAAGATGAGTTAGAAGTAGAAAATTTGTGTATTAACTTTTATCCTTCTGAATGAACTTAGGCCATGTCCCCAAGGTGTGTGCATGTCAGACTGATTGACTGACCCTGCTGCACATTCAGGGTGGGGGCCTTTGCCCTCTGTTGTGCCAGGGCTGCAGAACAGGAGGCCATGCCCTGGGTGTGACCTCACCTGCAGAGGGGGGGTGGCAGCTGAGCCATCAGAAGATCCTGGGGGCATTCTCATAACCTGAACTTCTCCAGCCCTGGCTCTTTGTTCAGCTGCTTCAGACATCCTCCCTGCATTGACAAGGCACTTGTGCTGTTTTCTGACTCTTTGCTGTAACTGCTGGTTGTTTGTTCCAGTATGAAGCTCTGCCCCCAGTGTCTGCCACCACTGAGCTGATCCTTGTGGAGGATGTCCAAGTGAGCCCTACTGATGTCTCCATTTACAACCACCCTGACATTCAGGTGAGGAGTTAACTCTGCTGCTTCCCAACTGCAGGGGGGGAAACTTCTCAGATTGCATAATCTGCCTAAGGAAGCCAGTTTTAGCAGTGGACTAGAAAGATACAGTCTAATTTTGGATGCTTTTCTGGTTTTGCAGGCAGAACTTTTCATCAAAGAAGGTTCTGGATATTTTTTCATTAACACCAGTGTGCCTAATATTGTGAGAGTGACCCATGAGGAGGCTCGAGGCGTTGCTTTGGTGAGTGCAGCATTCTGTGATTTGATGCCTTTTTGGTGACCTGATTGTTGTCCTGCAGCTTCATCACTGCTGGGCATTTTCCAGTCCGTGTGGATGGAGAGGCAGTAGCTGATTTTGGATGGTTTTGCCCCTCGCAGTCAGGTTCAGGCAGTGTCAGAGGTAGGAATTTGTTTCATTACGGTGGTGGTGCACTCGTGTTTGCTCTGTAAGATAAAAGCCGGTACCAAGTTCTTCACCCATTCCAGTTTTACAGTAAAATGTTCCTGATTTCACCAACACACAATGAAAAACAACCTGACAGAATTATTTGGAAGTGTCACACAAAAGATCCGTTGTATTCCAGCACAATGTTGGAGTATTTTCTGTAGGCCAGTACTTCTGAAACCTTCAGATTTCTTCTGTCCTCTGCTGCTATTTCAGGGTATGTTTTATCCCTGTCTTTCATCCTGACTGTGTAAATAAATATCTATGCAAGAGTTTATTTCTGATCTCCACATTAGGTTTGAAATGCACTTTTTCACTGGAAGATGCAACTAAACTACCGTTACTCTTGACTTCATGCAGGGCCAGGATATAAAATGCTTTCTGTCATGAACAACAATTAAAGGATATGCTTGCATTGCTGCTTTCATTAGACAAGGATTGGAAACCACACAAGTTGCTTTAAAGAGTAGCCTTTATGAACTTCTAATTTACAGATTTGTCCTGTAAGAAATAATGCCGATGAAGTTGTGAAATAATGATAATTAAGGTGGAAATCAGAAATTTGTGAAACAGTCTTATTGTCTCTAACTGTTGCAGGTGTGAAGTGGGAATATTTTCCCAACTCAGCAAGGCACAGAGGTGGGGGAAAAGTAGAAGAGATGAGCTTCTTTTTGTACATAGTGCAGTGTTTAAAGTCTTAATAGTTTAACCCTCGTGGGTTTAGCAGTGCTTTAGCTGATGTGCACAGGATAAATTCACTGCTCTCATCTGAAATTAAGCAGTGGAGCAGTGACAACAAGATGGGCTTTGTGAAGTATAAAAAGAGATTTTATCTACCTGTCAGATTAAAGGAGAGAAGACTCCACTTTTTAAAATATTTTAAAAAAATACCATCCCCCAACATTTTATGAATTTGTTAGTCTCGTGTGCTGTGTTGGAGTTAAATCCTATGGATTTTTCCATGGAAGGCAACAGAATGGTCTGTCTGGGATCTCAGCAGGCTCCAGGCTGGTGTGTCAGGCTGTGCTGGCAGGTGCCAGAGCAGCCAAGCTGACAGAGGATGATTTGGCACTTCTGAGAAACTCAGCTCAAGTTTTTTGGAGCAGCGATTCCCAGGCTTTGCAGGGCTGCCAGGATCAGTTCTGTGCCTCCCCTCTGTGTCTGGGGGCAGCAGGAGGAGCAGTGTTCCCAGTGCCATCCCCCGTGTGTGGGGAGCCAGTGGGCACCACTGGGAGGGCAGAACAGAAGGGGCAGCTGGGACAGGAACAGGTTTTAAAAGTTGCCCCTCTGGCCCTCAGCTGGTTCCCCTTCTGTGCTCTCCCAGCCCAGCTGAGCCCCAGTTCTGAGGCTGGAGTTCAGGAGCACAGGTCTCCTTCTTAGTCTAAAGTGCACATTCTTTATCTTAAAAACCCATGAAATAATAGTTGTATTAAAGATGTACCTGATCTGTCGATCATCCTCTTCCTTGGGAGGATCTGCCACCAGATTTTGGCTGCTCATTCACGTGAAGAGCACTGGGTAGAGTATGAATCCTGCCAGTGCTTTATAAGGCAGCATCTTTGTCCTTGCTTATTCTTTTCCTTATCATTTTGGTTTTCATTTCACTAAGAAAAGCTTCAATTCTGTAAATGATTAGTTGTGGGTTTTTTCCCCTTCTGATGGCAGAAGAGTAACAGGATGCCAGAATGTTCTGGATGAAGATCCATTAATTCACTTACTGCCCTGGGCTGTTTGCACTGGCTCTGTAGCATAATACTTTTTACATACATTTTACAGCTTTGCTTTCACTTTGGTTGAAGAATTCCTTATCTGAGGCTTGGAAATTTCTGCATCCAACTGCTTCTGCCTGGAAAGTGATACAAATCTTATCCAATGAGCAACAAACAATGAAAATCAGTGCTATAATGAAGTTTTCTTTTGGCATTGCAGGTGCAGCCTCTGCTTCCAGGATCAGTGACTGTAATGATTCATGACTTGTGCCTGGCTTTCCCTGCCCCAGCTAAAGCTGAGATCCATGTGTCTGATATCCAGGAGCTCTATGTCCGGGTTCTTGACAAGGTTGGTGGTTTAGAAGCAGCTTTAGTGGCTGATCCAGCCTGGCCTGATCCCGGGTGCTGCTCATGGGCAGAGTCACGAGCCACGGACAAGGCACTGCGACCCAGAAACACCAGGAGCTCCCTGTGTCTGCCTCTCCCTCCCAGATTTATCCCTTTAGGTCATAAGTGTCTCAGAGTATCAGGTGTCTCTTCCTCATGTTCTGTGTGGCAGCAATCTCAGCTTCTGCATTTACACAATGTGTTAATCCATAATTTATATGGACATGCTCATTTACATCGCCTCGTATTTCAAGTGCATGTGAGCAATTCTTTTAGGAGTAGCTTTTGCCCCAAGTTCATTTTCCATATGTCAGTTTTCAAAAATGAACAAAAAGAAAAGTCCCAACTCATTTCTTTTGCCAGCCTGGGTGTGCCTTAAACAAAATAAGTGTTGATATTTCTGGATGTTGTAATTATGCCCTTGCCAGCTGAAAGACTTGAATTCATTTATTTCATCTGACACTAACTCTGCTTGTCAGGGGTTAGTCTTTAAAATCAGTGCTAAGCTAACCTTGGGGCTCTATCCCTCCTCCCCTACTACAAATGTAATACAAAATCAAATGAAAATGTTTATGCTATTAAATAAGAATAGTTTAAGTGAAAAATGACTGGATGTGTATGTGTTCCAGGTGGAGATTGGAAAAACAGTGACTGCTTATGTCAGAGTTCTGGATGGCTCTAAGAAACCTTTTCTGGCAAAATACTTCACTGTCATGGATCTCAGTCTAAGAGCAGCATCTCAGATTGTCTCCCTTGTGTAAGTTAATGGATTTTTTTATTAATATGCATAAGCAAAAAGTGAGTAAAGGTATTGGCTTGGAGGCCTGATGGCATACAGTGGCTGAGGGTTTATTTATTTTATTTTTGTGAAGTCTTAATTACCTGGTGAAAAATGTTTTTTTTTTGTCAGGAAAATTGTCTAAACAGTCTGAATTTTGTGACTGAGGAATGAGACTGAATTCACAAAGTGTAATGTTTGATGGAGCTTTTGTGCATCTTGGAAGCAGGGACTTGGCAGATCGTGTCAGGTGAAGAGCTCTGTGTGAAGACACATCTGATGATACCAAAGTCACTCTGTTACTTGGTTTGTTTTCATTTCAGGTATTTAGTTTGAAGCTGAAACACAGGCCACAGAGAGCCATTCTGTGTGGAAGTGTGATGGTTACCTCAGTTTTGCTTAAGCCACAGTCACTTAGCCTGGTGATAAAACTGCTGTGCTCTAAGTCAGTCCTTTGCATTTGTTCCCAAGTGATTTCCTCCCTGATTTTCTCTGTTCCCTGTGGGTTTTTTTTGCTGCAGCCCCCTGAGGGAAGCTCTGGATGACCACACTGCTGCTTTCCTCGTGCATGGCATGGCCATTGGGCAGACCAGTCTTACAGCAACTGTGGCTGACAAAAAAGGACAAAGAATCAACTCTGCTTCACAGCAGATTGAGGTAAATAGTTTCAGATAGGTTTTGTTAGGGTGGAATATGAATATAGAAATTATAGTTACAGTACAGTAATTAATTTGCCAGAAACAAGATCATTCTGTTCAGGTATTGCCAGTCTGTTTAGGATTTCAGTGGCCTTTAACTGCAAGTGATGAGTTAAGTTTTTCTGCATGCTCAACTTACTGTAATTAAGTGAGTAAAGCCTCAGTTTTACACTTGTACTGTTTTGTGACATAATTTATCTGATTGAAATACCCTGAACACAAGTATTTCTGTTTTTAGGTCTTTCCCCCATTTAGGCTACTGCCAAGGAAAGTGACCCTAATTATTGGGGCCACAATCCAGGTGAGGCCTCTTCTGACATATTTTCTTTCCTTATTAATTTCTGTTGTAAAATAAATATACATAACTTGTTTTTTCAGCAGTAGATACTCAGCTTGACAATTTAGCTGCATTCAGACTGAGTGGGCCAACAGGAGAGCTGGGGAGGGGCTTTGGACAGGGCACTGCAGGGACAGGGCACAGGGAATGGCTTCCCACTGCCAGAGGGCAGGGTTGGATGGGATGTTGGGAAGGAATCCTTCCCTGGGAGGGTGGGCAGGCCCTGGCACAGGCTGCCCAGAGAAGCTGTGGCTGCCCCTGGATCCCTGGAAGTGTCCAAGGCCAGGTTGGACGGGCTTGGAGCACCCTGGCCTGGTGGGAGGTGTCCCTGCCCTTGGGCTTTAAGGTCCCTTCCAACCCAAAGCATTCTGACTCTACGTTTCTGTGATGAATACTACTCTGAATAGTTTCACTTGTGAGCCACCTTTCATTTTGGTGGATTGCTGGATCAAAGGGTTTGTATTTGTTTTTAAACCTGTCACCTGAGGCACTGTGGGGCAGTTGTACAAACTGCAGACAGAGCAGAGCTCTGCCATGTGTGGTGAAGAGAGAGGCAGGTGAAGTTTTCTGAAGCTTCCCAAAGTGGAGGTGGCATCAGCCTATGACACTCCCTGATGCTCTTGGTCCATGTGTGTGCTGAGCTCACAGATTTCCCAGGCTGACAGGACATCCTGCAGGGAGCAGAGTGCAGGGGAAACAAGGCCTGAGCTGCCCCGGGGAGGCTCAGTCAGCCTTTCAGTGGTGCTGAGTGGGGAGGGGAGTGCCCTGAAGGGTTAACCAGGAGAAACAAGTCCCTGCAGGGTTAACTGGAGCTGTTGTGCCTGCTGTTGCTGACAGATCACTTCTGAAGGAGGCCCCCAGCCCCTGTCCAACATGATCTTCTCGGTGGACGACGAGCAGGTGGCGGGGGTGAGCAGCACGGGGCTGGTGCGGGGAGCGGCCGTCGGCAGTGCCACGGTCACAGCGCTGGTGCAGGCTGTGGATGCAGAGACAGGCAGGCTCGTGGTGGTGTCTCAGGTAATGTGTGGGGCTGAGAGAGGCTCTCTGACTCCTGGCTTTGGTTCTGAAAGGGGGCAGATAATCTCGTTGCACTGGCAGCGTTACCCTGTGCGCTGCCCTGGTTTCCTGAAGAGGAACACGCAGTGTTTCTTACTCCCTGGCCTGTGAACTGACAGTGGGCTGGCACAGGTGCTTGCTTTGAACAGGTGGGTGAATCTTGGTGTGCTTTAAACCAGAGTTTTACAGAGAACCCAGAGAGGCTTTATGCCCTGTGTGGTGCCTTTAAAATTGATCAGTGCATCTAGAAAAGCCCATCTAAAGCTTTCCTAACCCAGCAGGAGGCTGTCCTTGCCTGCATCCCCTTACTGCTTTGCATGCCTTAGGTCAGTAGGATCCAGAAGGCAACTGTAGCCCCAGAAACATGTTGTTTGTTAAGCTGCAGCAGTTTGTATCACAGCTCTCATGTGTGCTGTGCTCTAAACCTGTCTGCAGGTACCAGCAGTGAATCCCTGATGTTCCTTCAGAATCCGTGTCCTTCAAATTTCCTACAGCTGAGCGTGAGGGAGCTGAACAGGCCTGGAAGGGAGCACAAGTCCCTGGCACTTGCATAAGGCTCAGAGCACCAGAACTTGGGCCAAATCTTATGACTTCTTCCTTAGAGGTCAAGGCAGCACAGCTGCTGTGAACCACAAAGCTCTGCTGCTTGAGAGATGTCAGCACAGGGCAAGAGGAGACAAAGTGACTTTGGAAAAAAATGGAATATAAAGGAATCTGCTTTTTAATGCATGGGCAGCACTCTGTCCTGATGCTGTGGCAGGAGGCAAAGTGAACTTGAAAGCTGAATCTGCTGCCCAGTGAGGTTCCAGGTCTAACCTTTCCTTCCCATTAGATAGCAGGAATAAAGTCTGTCAGGAATGTCAGGATATGTGAAGAGAAGACATCAGAGTGTCACACATACCGTACTTTTATTCTGGATTGTCCCCTTTGCTGCTCTGCAATCCTCATTGCCTTCTGATTCTCTCAGTGTTGTCCTTTACCTCCTTTATTCATCCCTGTTCTCCTGGGGACCTCTGTGATCTTGTCCCTTGCTGTCTGTCACCTCTCAGCTCCATCAGTAATTCTGAGCAGAGCTTTTTTTATTCAATTTAGGGGGCATTTTGAAATGTCTATCAATGTAAAGTTAATACTGTTACAGTTTTTTACAGCCCTACTGAATTTGTCCATCTGTGTTTTTGCTGACAAGTCACACGCCAATCACATGACAGGAGTGATTAGATAATGGCAAAACAGTGTCTAGACCTGAAAGTGAAACCCAGTCCCCATCTGTCAAGTGCTTACAATGCCTTCTCTTCCTCCCTTGCAGGACAAGGTGGAAGTGGAAGTGGTACAGCTGACAGCTGTCAGGATTCAGGCACCCATTACCCGGATGAAAACTGGCACTCAGGTGATTGCTTTGGGATTTGCTTCTCTTGCCTTGACATGTTGAGCTGCTCACTGGGACCATTCCTGTTAAGACCATCTGGTGATGGCACTGCAGCTCCCAGTGGCACCAGGGCTGCTGCAGGAGGGAATGTGCTGGCAGAGAGAAGCTGCCCTGGGAGGGTGGGCAGGCCCTGGCACAGGTTGCCCAGAGAAGCTGTGGCTGCCTCTGGATCCCTGGAAGTGTCCAAGGCTGGGTTGGACAGGGCTTGGAGCAACCTGGGCTGGTGGAAGGTGTCCCTGGGATGGAAGAGGGTGGAACTGGATGAGCTTTGAAGTCCCTTCCACCCCAAACCTCGCTGTGATTCTGTGATACTAAAACAGAATTCAGAACAAGTTTCCCTTCTGCACCAGATCTTTAGGAATTCAGGCCCTCCTTTAATCTGGAGAATGGTTCTCTCATCTACGTTCTGTTGCAGTGGAGACTTCCTTCCTTTGTGTGCTGACAATGTCCAGTGTGTCTCTTATATCCAGAACAACATATATTGCTTAAATTATCTTCTGTAAGTCTATTTTTGAAGAGTCTGTATTCCTCTGTTAGTTACTCATCCCAAAATGGCAAGTGATTGCAGCTCATTGATTCCAAGTGAACGAATTGCTTTGAAGATTAAAAAGAAAAGCTTGAAAATCCCTGTTTTGTGTTGGTAGAGCATACCAAATGAGAAGGAATCAAAACTGACTTTTGACAGGTTGGTGGTTGAGTCCTCTGTGTGACACATCCTTGCAGCATCAACAGCAGCCAAACCATTTTCTTCATAAGAGACGCCATCTCTTTATCAGTGAATTGTAACTCCCTCTGCTGTGTGCAGGGGATTTGTTACCATGCTGGCATTGCCTCAGCAGGTTGGTTTCTCTGTTTGTAGATGCCAGTTTATGTCATGGGCATCACCAGCAGTCAGACCCCTTTCTCTTTTGGCAACGCTGTGCCGGGGTTGACGTTCCACTGGTCCGTCACCAACAGGGACACTCTGGATGTCAGGACAAGGCACAGTGAGGTAAAATGTGTGTGTGTTTGTCCCTGCATGTGAATGTATCTTGGGAAAAGGGAACTGCCACATAAGGGGAATGGAGAAAATGTTGCCTGTGCTCTGAAAATCCCGAGTGATTGTCAGCTCCGGGGGGTATTTCCTCTGGAGCAGGGTCTGCTCTTCCCACCAGTCACATTTTAATCCCTTTCTCCTTTCCAAGGCTTCTTTTCAGCTTCCTGCAAAATACAACTTTGTAGTGGATGTTTATGGCAGAGTCAAGGGAAGAACAGGCCTCAAAGTGGTTGTGAAGGTCCTGGATCCTGCAGCCAACCAGTTCTGCAACATGGCCCGAGAGCTGTCCGATGAGATCCAAATTCGGGTAAGATGCTTTCCCTCACAGTCAATGCTTAAATATCTGTTTCAGAACTAAATTCAGGTCTGTATTTGAAGTCAGGAATTTGAAATGCAAGGGAGTAGCTCCAGCTTTGGTTAGTTTTTGAGGCCTTACTGTTGTTTGTGTAATGTTGCTCATGTGAGCATGGTGAATGTGGGGTCTCCAACAACCATTTCATTGGAGAAGTCTTCTGATTTCATGCTGCTTCTTAGTTTAGCCATAGCCCTGGAAGTAAATGCTCTTCGGAATACTTTGGAGAAGATACTGCCTATCCCATTCTCAAATATTCATGTGTAGTTGTCATTTTTCATCAATGTATTATACAAGGGGAAAAAACTGTTTCAGTTCTATTTATGTTTCTTTTGTTTTGAAGATGAAATAAACAGAAGTAAATTCCTGGCTGCACACAACAGCAAGCTAAAATGCCTCCTATTTTCCAGGTATTTGAAAAACTTCATCTGGTCACTCCAGGAGTGGAAGCAGAGCAGATCTTAATGTCACCAAATTCCTTCCTTAAACTTCAGACAAACAGGTCAGTGAGCAGTTTTTACACTGACTTGTGTCAACACTTCATCAGAACCCTAAGGCAGGTCTGCTGGAAGGAGCTGTCTCAGTCTTTTTAAAAGAGTATCACAGTACATCCATTTAATACACAGCTTATCTGGTGATTAATAGCATCTTCTCTGTTCTCTTGGGCTTTGTCAAATCTTGTCTTAGATTGTGGCTAGAAAAGACCTTCAGCATTGGGAACTCTTGGATGCTTCTCTGAGAGGCTGCTGAGCCAGTGAAAGCAGCAGCCTGCTCCCAGCAGAGGTTTGGATGGGTGATTGAGGCTTTATGGAATATACCCCTCTGTATTTCTTACACAGAGGCTCTGGCTGGATTTTCAGATTAAAATGTCATTTCCAAATGAGAAATTCTTTTTACATGATCTGTTTTCAAAAACTGACATTTTAGACTCATCTCAGGCTTGAAATGTGATTTTCCCAGCCTAAAAATGTGCAGATACAGACAGTGGGGCACACACTGAGGGCTGAGCTTTAGGTGCACTTACTTTTTAAGGGGAGGGAACCCTTGGTTTCATAAAATCCCAGAGTGGTTTGGCTTGGAAGGGACCTTAAAGCTCATCCAGTCCCACCCCCTGCCAGGGCAGGGACACCTTCCACTCTCCCAGGTTGCTCCAAGCCCTGTCCAACCTGGCCTTTAGCTGGAGCTCCAGTGACCTTGGTCATTCAGCATCTGCTTTTGAAGCAGTTACACAGGAGCTCTGGCATCTGTAGTCACTGGTGATGTTCTGCTCTCTGCTCTGAAGAGCTTTTCTGATTAATTAGTCATTAAGGTGATAGATATGAGTTTGTACGTGTCTTTGTCCCAGTGTCTTCACTGTCCAGTCTCGGAGCCTTTATGTCTGAACTCCACCAGAACCAATTCCCCTGTTGCCAAGAAAAGGGCAACTAAAATCCACCTTTAATGCTTTTTTTTTTTTCTAGAATAGAGTATTTCTATCTATTTCTATATGGAGAAGCTTGGAAGGGGAAAAAAATCCTTTACTGATCTGTTAGAAGATAAGTGATACTTCAAAGCAGTTCATATCTCAGAATGCCCACTAATTGCAGTTGATGTATTTGCTGACTGAATTAATATGCAAATACCATGGTGAGAGCTATTCCAAAAATTAACCTTGTCTACAAAACCACTTCCAGGGAACTGAGGAGATCCACTTAATCAAGGCCCTGATTTTCTCTCTGTTACCAGCATTGGCCCTGCCAGACTAACCTCCCTCCGAGTGCTGTTGGCAGAAAGTGATGGCAGAGGCTGCTTGGTGTGGCCTCAGATGGAATTCTCTGGGGTCACCTTTGCTTCAGTGGATGGAATTTAGATTTGAATACATGCCTAAACCCAGATAAGTTCTTCCAGTGAACTGCAATCAGAACTTGAGCTTTGCTTTCTCAGACTAGAACACAGACTTTGCCTTTTTTTTTTGTTTGTTTGTTTTTTGTTGCAGACACATGGAAAAAATTCGTATAATGAAGAGTCTTTTAGATTTGCCTAAAATACTGGTGTAAATGTGGATTTACTCATTTAAAAGCTTCCTTGCCTTTTTGTTTCTCTGGTTTGTTTGTTTGCTTTCTTAAGGGACCGAGTGGCTTCCCTGACCTACCGTGTCCTGGAGGGAGCAGGTAAAGCTCCTGTGGTGAGAATTGATGAGAGAGGTTTCCTGAGGTCTGGGTCTTTGACTGGAACATCAGCACTGGAAGTGATTTCCCAAGAATCCTTTGGGACCAACCAGACCATCGTGGCTGCTGTTAAGGTACAATCAGCTCTCTTTGCAGTTTCCTCAAGTACAACTTCACTTCTGCCCCAGGGACTGGGGCTGCACATCCTGAACTTCACTTCTGCCAAATGGGCATTAATAGTCAGCTCTGAGCTTTGAAAAGTGTTTTCTATACTAAACTTAGGTGGATAAACTTTAAATCCCAGCTAATTCTTACATTTGGTACATTTTGCAAAAAAAACCTGTGTGTGCATGTGCTTTAAAATCTTCTTTTTAAGGAAAGTTTGTCCTAAAAATCTTTTAGAAGGCTGATAATTACAGAAGTTCAAATTAAAAAAGAAAAGTTAATGTCATAAACATGCATTTTGCAGCGTGTGGAAAGGTAAATATCATCTGGAGTCGTGAATATAAAGGCAGCATCTGCTGTGAGGTACCCAAGCAATACCTAGATTTTCATGATATGAGAGATGCAAGTGTACAGTGCCCCCAGAATTATTTTTTTCTGCTGTTTCCCAGCAGTTCAGCCTTTGCAGGGAATGAGAATCTGTATGAGAGCCTATGTGAGCAGAGGCAGTGCTTTATCTGCTGTTGCCTGTGTGTGGTGAACTGACAAGGAGTGTTTCCAGGGCTGCCCTGGGAGCCTGAACCACACTGAAATGGGGGTGCTTTGGGGCAGGACGACTCTGGCATAAAACCCAGCTTATGAAACACTTTTCTCTCCCAGAACTTCCCCTGTTGATGGCATGGTGCCGTGGGAAGTGGGTGCGTCTCACTGGCTGGGCACTCGGGGCACAGGGGACATCTGTCCATCAGCTCTGCTCAGAAATCCTTGTGCCCAGAACTTTGTGCATCTGGCAACACGAGCCTTGAGGTCCCCCCTGCTCCACTGCCTCCTGTCCCTTGTGCTGTCCTTGGCATCTCCCCTGTGCCCCAGCTAAAGGAGAAGGGCATACAATGGAGTGCTGACTTCAAATTATTTGGGAGTTGAACTCCTGTAATCACTGTGAAGTGGCTCAGTGGGTTTTTTATTTGAATTTTGTGGTTTTGCCTGTAGGACAGTGTGTAGGTGTGTCCTCCTAGGGGGGGAGTGAAACAAGGACTGGGGGCTCAGTGTCACTAAAGCCTCTCCTGCTGGGAGGTGGTGGCAGGAATTGCTCCAGCTCTGTTACAGGTGACCTGGTTCCTTCCCTTCACTGCTGGATCCAGGCAGTGAAAGACACCTCATGAGTTTGGGGTTGGCTCCAGTGACATTTGGTCAGCACACAGTGGGACTGGAGTGAAATCCCCCTTTGTGTGCCCAGGATGTCCCAGAGCTGTGCAGTTTGTGCTGATACAGGGCTTGGGAGCTCTTTGAAGGACCCACCTCAGATCAGCATCTCCTGCAGCTCCTCTGTTTGCCTGCACTTAATCCAAATGTACTGCTTTTATGGAAATGATCTTCTTAACCTCCCAGTGCCTTTGTGAGGTAACCCAGAGCTGCTGGTTCATTTTATGGCTGAGGAACAGAGGGAGCTGGAGAAGTTCTGCCAAAGGTCGTGTCAGAAAACTTGTGACAGAGCCGGGGATGAGCTGGAATCTGTTGTGTCATTGCAAGGCAAAGCTCTCTCCTTCACACCATCCTTCTCTCCTAAGGGCAGGTGTTGTCTCTTTACAACTGCACACAATTAAGGAGCAGACTGCTGCAGCAGTATCACTTAACATTAGACCTTCAACTTTGCTCAGGAAAAAGCCTCTTACATAAGGCAGGAGAAGCAGGGAGTGACTGTGCTCGGTGTGGAAGCAGCAAAGCACTTGCCTGGCCCAGCTGTACTCAGGATTTTTATTTTAATAAAAAAAAAAATACTTCACAAACTGAGATGCTTTAACAGTAAAATAGCTGTTTTCATCAATATTAAATTTAGCAGTTGTCCCTTGTGGGACAGTGGCTGAGATTTTAAAGTAAAGCAAGCTTGAAAATCTGTCAAGAAATGGGTTTTTTGTTGGCTTGTTCCCTCAGCTCATTGGGCACAGGTCTGTGCACTGAGACTTTAACTGATGATACCAGCCTGGAGCACACAGTTGTATATACTGATATTTTAGCCATTTTTTTCGGATTCACCAAAGATGTATTTTGCTTGAGGCCAAATTTGTCCTTTCCTTTTTAAGTTCTGACATGTACATTTTCAGATTGCAGAGTTTTACATTTTAGCTGAGCCTCTTAGGTCAGAAAAAAAGGGATTTTCCTGCAAGATAAGCTTGAGGGCTTCTTTTAAAATAGTTTTCTCAGTATATTTGAGGGTTTTTGCTTTCTCTGTCCTTCCATTATTTATTTTCCAACAGCTGTAAGAGAGCAGATACAGTTATTTTTGTTGGGTAATTTTGCTAGTTAACTTAGGGAAGTTAATCAAGAATAGTGATGTGCTATTTAAAAGCCAAAACAATAGACTGTGAGGAGTCTTTCTTCAGAAAAACTTCCCTCAGTGGAGTGTTACTGCAAAAAAAGGGGGGGTGCACATATGGATGATGTAGCAGATTCTTGTAAGGAGTTTGCAGCAGTTCCTGACCTGTGTCTGGGCTGAGGAGAACACTGAGGGAACAAACCCCAGCCTGCTGATCCCTTGGGGTTTGGCAGCTCTGACTGGAACACTCTGCCTTCCTCACCTGCTACAGGGGAACTGGGAACAGGGACCATTCCATCCCTGGGAACTGGGAACAGGGACCATTGGAGTACTTTACTCCCACCTACATTATGAGTTACTCCTCTTGTAGTAACTGGGGAATGAATTAATTGCACCTTTTGTTTCAAGAATTAGTGGGAGAGAGGTTTAGGGGCCACTGGCTCTCTTGCATATCCAGGGAACCTTAGCAGTTGGAATTTATAGGATATAGTATTGCCTGTGTGTGATGTGTGTTTCTGCATGATGATTGCTTCAGTTCCCAGTGGTATTAGAAAAAAAAAAAGGCTAAGAAGTACCTGCTGTGAGGGTGTAAAGCAGACAGAGCCAGGCTTTTTGGAACTGTGCTCCAGGCCAGGGCATGGGGAACACCCAGGAATGGACCCCAGGGCATCCTGACTGATCACAGGGCAGCACTTCTTACTGGGGTGGCTGTTGAACACAGATTCCCAGGGAGGCTGTGGAGCCATCCCAGGAGATGCCCAGGACCTGCCTGCACAGGCTCTGGGTAACCCAGCTGGGGGGGCTGGACCAGGCAGTCTCCAGAGGCCCCTTTCAACCTGTGGAATATAAATCCTGATCAAACAGCTCTGTGTTGTACTGGCTAAACGTGGTTCAGAAAGGGAGCTTTGTATATTTGCATAGCAAGATTTTAGATTACTTTTATAGAGGCATCAGAAAAAGCAATTTAACATTCCTTCTCACTGCTGATGCTTTTCCAGGTGCGTCCCATCTCATACCTGAGGATCTCCATGAGTCCCATTCCTCTCACACACAACAAGGAGGCCTTGCTGGCTCTGCCCCTGGGGGTGACTCTGACCTTCACTGTCCATTTTCACGATAGCTCTGGAGATACTTTCCATTCACACAATGCTGTGCTCAACTTGGCAACCAACAGGTGGGTGTCTGTCGGGGGTGCTAATTACAGAGAGCACACACACACAGAGCAAAGATTGTTCTGAAGATACCAAGTGAAGGTACAGCTTGGGCTGGGATGAGCAAAGAAAGGGCTTTGTCTCTGAGGTCTTCAGAGGCAGGAGCGTTGCAGTTAGCAATCGATACTCCCTGGCCATGGAAGGCTGCCCAGATGAGCCTGGTCCCAGTGGGACTGCTGGAGCTGTGCTCTGCTCTGAGTGACGGAATCAGCCCCTGCACACAGCCCTGCCCCACAGAAACAATCATTAGCGTTTGCTCAGCTGCCTCTTTCCCAGAGCTTTGTTCCACTGACTCACTGAGGGCTTATGTAAGGTGGGAAATGTTCTGGATCAGGGGCTGTCTCTTCAGATCTGCTGGCACAGCCTCTGCCCAGCAGAGCCAGGCCTCAAAGGGCCTTTTGGCCTCTGCCTCAAAGAGTAAATGTTACAAACCACTTTCTGTGCTCATTAGTAGATACCACTAATTCTCTTACTCAACATGGCTTGTTCTCCGCAGAGCACCTTGTGCTTACAACACACTGACCGTGGTGAAAAAGGGGTTGAATCCAAGATTTTTCTCTTGTCTGTGTCAATGCAGGAATTTCTGTAGCATACAGACACCCCTGAGTTAACCCTGCAGAGCTGCCCCAGAAGGGCCCTGCTGGTTAGTGCAGCACTGTGGGGACCCAGCTGTGCTGCTGCCAGGACCTGCAGGGGCTCTGTGGTGCTGCCAGGGTGCCAGCTGGGCAGAGCCCTCCCTGTGGCCCTGAGTTTGGGGTGCTGAATTTGGGGAAACCCCACGACTCGCAATGCAGTGGGATTTGGCTTGGTAAAGTCATGGCTGAGGAGTGGCATGTTGGTGGTCAAAGTTCTTTGATTTCTTTCTCCCCTGAGAGAAGGGAAAAGAGGTAGATTATGTCACTCTAAAGCTCTACAATTCTTAAAATTAGGAAGTAGTTCTCATGTATAATTGCAACCTCAGTATTTCCTCAGCATAGTGATGTGAGAACTCAGAAGCACCTAAATAATGTTTATAATTTCCTTGCTTTGTTAGACTCCATTAGAAGATGGCTGTTGCTGAAAACCAGCAGTCAGCCATCTGAAAAGATTCATTACCTACCGTAAGCAAACCTTCCTTGCTACAGAAGCATTTCCTTTTATCTGTAGAGATGACTTTGTGCAGGTGGGGAAAGGAGCCACCAACAACACGTTTGTGGTGCGGACTGTGAACGTGGGGCTGACCCTGCTGCGAGTGTGGGATGCAGAGCACAGTGGCATTGCAGACTATGTGCCCCTGCCTGTCCAACATGCCATCTTCCCTGAGCTCCCAGACGTGCTGCTGGGGGATGTCCTGTGCCTCAGCTCCTCACTCACTTCCCAGGAAGGTAAGTGGCTTCAGTGAGCAGCTGTTTCATGTGACATCAGCGTGACTCTTGCTCGTTCTCAGGGAAATGAATGCATAATTTATGATGTTTGTTCAGAATCAAATGTCACTGTTCTTGTTAGTGATAAAAATAGGTTTGATCAACTTCTCTGATTTTAATTGTACCGTGCAGTATGTCTCTTGTATTGGATTCCTCAGGATCAGAATTCAGTCATTGCTACTCCACGAGCTGGAAAGGCTCGTTTTTGTGGGAATCCTGCAGAGTCAGGAGTGTCTTCACTCACCATATTTGATTCTGGGTGTTGATGGGTTTGTGGGAGCAGCTGCAGGGCAGTGTGGTGTTGGGATGTTGGGCTCCAGCCGTGCAGCAGCAGCCCTGGCGTGTGGTGTGTGAGCAACAGGACAGCTCAGGCAGAGCAGCGTGTCAGCAGCGAGCAGTGAGTGAGCAGTGTGTGAGCAGTGAGCAGTGTGTGAGCAGTGAGTGAGCAGTGAGTGAGCAGTGAGCAGTGAGTGAGCAGTGAGTGAGCAGTGAGTGAGCAGTGAGTGAGCAGTGTGTGAGCAGTGTGTGAGCAGTGTGTGAGCAGTGTGTGAGCAGCGTGTGAGCAGTGAGTGAGTGAGCAGTGAGTGAGCAGTAAGTGAGCAGTGTGAGAGCAGTGAGTGAGCAGTGTGTGAGCAGCGTGTGAGCAGTGAGTGAGTGAGCAGTAAGTGAGCAGTGTGTGAGCAGTGTGTGAGCAGCGTGTGAGCAGTGAGCAGTGTGTGAGCAGCGTGTGAGCAGCGAGTGAGCAGTGTGAGAGCAGTGAGTGAGCAGTGTGTGAGCAGCGTGTGAGCAGTGAGTGAGAGCAGTGTGTGAGAGCAGTGTGTGAGCAGTGTGTGAGAACAGTGTGTGAGCAGTGAGTGAGCAGTGTGTGAGCAGTGTGAGAACAGTGTGTGAGCAGTGAGCTGAGCAGTGTCCACGCTGTGTGTTGCAGGCCTGCCTGGGGTGTGGAGCTCCTCCTCAACTGCTGTTCTCCTGATTGACTCCAAAACTGGCGTGGCCCTGGCCGGGGACTCTGGGCTGGCCACTGTCTACTACGAGATCCCCGGGGTGCTGAAAACATACCGAGAGGTGAGGCACTGTCACTTCTGCTGAGCTTGCTTTGCTTTGGGGGCACCCTCAACAAATTGTATTCTCTGGGGCTTTTGTTATAAATATTTTAAAATGCTCTTTTATGCTTGGAAAAGATTTGGTACGTGTCCAAACACATCACACTTTGTAGTCATCTGTGCTAAGGAGGGAAATTCAGCATAATAATTTTGATTTTTCACCTATACTGTTCTTCTATTGTGCATTTTGATTCCCTTGTTGGCTGAGTTGCTCCCAGATGCTAAACAATTTTGATTATGACTGCTTTTATGAATGAAGCTTCACTGCAGGAGGAGATGCCAGCAAGAACTTTCTCAAGTGCTATGCTGTGCATCACTGATCAGAAGGACTCCATTAAATTATTTTGTTTAGCTGCAGTGCAATCCTGCTGTTGACACAATTGACTGCATCAGCCAACATAAGCACTAGACATTCTTTTTAAATTAAATTTAGACATAGAGCTTTATGCATATTAACTTCTGGGGGTTGGGTAGAAAGGCAGAATGTTTTTGCTAGCTTAAATTGCCTTGAAAAGCAGCTTCTAATATTAGAGAAATGTAGGATTTCAAAGACAAACATGACCTCTTGGAGTCTTACACGACCAAGTCAGTCTGGTTTTGCCTTCATTTTTATTTGTTTGAACGGTTTTTGGTGACAATGTGGTTCATCCTTCTTTCAGTTCCTGATTACTGCTCCTCAGAGGACCACAGTGATGCACGTCAGTGGGCTGCACACGAGCTCACAGGGAGCTGCAGCCTCCAAAGTCATAGTTTCAGTTGGGGGAGGAAATAAAAATTTGAAAGGTAGGGTGAAAAAAATCCCTCTGTTTCTTGTGTGTTTGTGGTTTAAGGGGCTGTGAGACTGGGATAACAAGATCCCTGGGAACTTCTAGTGCCTCTCCAGAATCCCAGGAGCTCCAGAACAACCTCAGGGCTGTGTGACAGAACTTGGAAGGGGTTCTGGGGCACTGTTAATATTTCCTAACTAATAAAACTAGTAGATAATAGAAGTTCCATTTTTGATCAAATGAAAAAAAAATTCAGTTAATGGCCCATCAGCTGATTGTTTGCTTATATGTTTCATTCCAATTGCCTTCTTGGAGTTACATTTTCTTACTGAACACGTTTAAAGTATTTACCCCTGTTAACCAATTAGAGTCAATACAAAGATTAAGCATTAGATTGTGTCCTCTATTCCATAAGCTGTATTTTGTGTGATTGCAGATCCTTTTAATTGTAGCTCAACATTCAGTCTTCCAGTAGTATTTTATTGTGCCATATGTAAATTATTAGCCTACCAAGAAAACATGTTGCCAGGTACTAAAATATAAATCGAGACTCCCAGGTTCATACAAGTTATTCAAGAGACATCTGAGCTGAAAATTGTCTCTAGTTCGTTCTTTCCTGTAAATAAATTATTCCTGTCAAAAAACCTCCACAACATATATAAAATTTTCATTGCTGTCTCTTTGGGATTAGACCTGAGTTAGGACAGCTGTCTGTGATTTCCAACTCCTTTAAGATCACCATAACCTTTTGAAACTCTTTCAGAGGGTGGCAGAAAAACCTGATGTTACAAACCATGGTTTAGTTAATTATAGTTTTATTTGGTAATGAATTTTTTCCCTTCCCCTAGGGGAGTGCCTGCCCGCTCAGATTGAAGCCATTGCTGAGTTACAACCCCAGTCCATCCTCAGCTGCCATCTGGATTTTAGCAGTGATGTGTTTGACTTCCCAGCACAGGATGTTTTCACAGCAGAACCTGGCTTTGATGCAGTTTTAGGTAAGATGTGACAGGAGGCCACACTGCACACTAACACTCCTGAGTTCTGCTGGGCTTTGGACCAAAAGCTCTTTGACCCAGCACATTCCAAAGAATAACAGGAGGGTTTGGGTTGGAAAGGACATTAAAGCTCATCCAGTGCCACCCCCTGCCATCCCAGGGACACCTTCCACTGGCCCAGGTTGCTCCAAGCCCCATCCAGCCTGGCCTTGGACACTTCCATGTTTTTCAGAGTTTGTGTAGTAAGTCAAAGAAACAAAGGAGCCTTCAGGTGACAAATATTCCCAAATTGGAAGGTATCCCCAAAACATCATGAACTGGGACTTAAAAGGAGGGGAAATTGCCAGATACTGTGGAGATGGAAATAAAACTGTGTCTCCGTGTTGTGTTTTGGAAGTGTAACATGCTTTAAAACAGAACCAAAAGACCATGGACTGTACGGAAAGAATGTTAATAATCTGTTGGATCCATCCCTGCACCTGTTGTGTCAAACATTATTTTACCCTGCATATCCCTTGTTACTTTGTTAGGGGAAGAAAATAAGGGAAAAACATGAACCTGGCAAGTTCTGCTTGTTACTTATGCTTTTCATCTTCCATACTGGGGGAAATTTTCACTACCTTTATTGGTAATAAGAGATAAATTGATCCCCTATGAGACTGGGAACATGGTGAATACCTAACCTTTAAAGAAGCTTGTATAAATAAAATACATCTTCAGAGACTTGGTGATGGTAAGTGGCTAAAATTTTAACATTAGTTGAAAAGAATATCGAGTATTAAATTTTTTTTTGAGTAAACAAAATTCAACATTCCTATCAACATTAGTATAAATGTTCTGTTCAGAGCAGACTGGCATGTTAAAATGTGACTGGAAGCTGCCAGGTGTGGTTCTTTACGTGATGTTTGACCCAGCAGACACACAGTCCCCTTCACCTGCACACTCCTAATCTTGCACCTCCTTGACTTTTGCTGCCATTTCTAGCTTTTCTCTAAAAGATGTCCCAGAAATCTCACTGTGCACAGACAAAAACGCTGCTTGTTCCTGCAGGCTACTACACGTGCTCCATCTCCATGCACAGCCTGTCTGAGAAGCAGCTGAAGCACCTGAGCAGGAGCAAAGCCACGCTGTGGGTGACGGCGGCGGTGCGGGACAGCCCCTCCCCGGGGCAGCGCAGCGTCACCGAGGTGCCCTTCACCCGCTGGTTCTACGCTGACCACACAGAGATGCTCCTCAGCAACCAGTACATGAGCTCAGACCTGAGGATATTTGGGGCCACGGACATTCTGGACACCCTGGAGGTGAGTGTGTTGCTGGGAAGTGTCACAGCACAGCCGACAGCAGGTCGAGCTGTCACGGGCAGCTTTCTGACCAAAGGTGCTCCCTGCCACCTTTGCCATGTCGAGATGGTCCTGAGGTGATTTGGAAATACTCATCTTGGACTGTATTCTTCCCCAGTTGTCACTTTTGCTTTCACAGAATCACAGCATGGTTTGGGTTGGAAGGGACCTGCAGCTCATCCCTGCCATGGGCAGGGTTGCTCAGGGCTCCGTCCAGTCTGGCCCTGGGGTTTTGGGGTGGTCCAGGTGTGCCAGGCTGGGATGTGTGAACCAGCTGCTGGCTGGGAACAGGACCCTGCCTGACCCTTGGGTTTTGGGGTGGTCCAGGTGTGCCAGGCTGGGATGTGTGAACCAGCTGCTGGCTGGGAACAGGACCCTGCCTGACCCTTGGGTTTTGGGGTGGTCCAGGTGTGCCAGGCTGGGATGTGTGAACCAGCTGCTGGCTGGGAACAGGACCCTGCCTGACCCTTGGGGCACGGGGAGGTTCTTCCCACATACCTGTGGGACTGCCCCTGGCTCACACAGCCCCAGGAGGGTCCCTTGGATTTTTGCTGTGTGGGGTTAGCCCAGACCTGTGGAAACACCAGGTAAGAGGGCAGTGACCGGGGGGGCAGTGCTGCAGATGTCACTGCAAAGCTGCAGCCTCATCTGACTCCTCTTCAGGGGTGACTCGCTCTGTGTTTCTGTGCAATAACTGATCTGTGATATCTGGCCTGGCAGATGGATATTCCCAAGCAATCTGTTTCAGGTTGGTTTCTCCCTCTGCAGGTGAAATGTGGGTCCCCAGCAGTGAAGGTGCTGGAGAAGGAGAGGTCCTACGAGCTGCCCAGTTACGTGGTGTACACTGTCAGCCTGGCTGATCCCAGAGTTCCCAGCCAGGGCTCCTTGTCCACCACCCTGACTGTCTCCAGCCCCATGACTGACCAGTCCATCACCATCCCAGTGACAGTGATCTACCTGACCGACAGAACCACTGCACCAGTGAGATGTAAGTGGATCTCTGGACTTCACGTGCTGGAATAAACCTTTAACTTTCACCGATGGCCATGAGGTTTTAAAGTTGGGTGTGTTAAAATCTGAGCTAGCAGCTGGCACTGTCATTGACGTGTGAGCTGCTCTTTGTGACCGTAAGACTGGAATACAACTGCTCATTATGGCTGAAGTTGAACATGCATTTCTTTGGGGTCAGCCTGGAATACTCAGTGTAACTACACCAGTGCTGTAGTGTCTGAAAGTTATTTTTTTCCCCTCTGTTAATCTACCCTGCAGATGAAGCCAGTCTCTTCCAGCACTTTGTTGAGTCTTACCAGGTGATGATCTTCACGCTTTTTGCCCTGTTAGCAGGGACAGCTGTTATGATCATAGGTAAGAGAAGGGAAGACTGCACAAGTATTTTTTTTCTTCTTACAACGCATTAACCATTAGATATAAAGGAATAATTTCCATGTGAAATGATCTGGGGGGGTTTTTACCTGTCTTGCAGCCTATCATGCCTTTTTCTCACCGAATGGACAGCCCAGTCACCCCGTGCTCACCCCAAGGACAAGTCCTCAGCACCCCCTTAACAGTAAGCACCCAACTAGGAGGGAATTAATTGATTGGTCTGGCTCTTGCATTGCAGTGGAATGTTGGGAGGTCTGTAATCAACACTGGCTATTAAAATAATTCCCATTAGTGCAGATGTGTTGAAGTCAGGGTGAGCTGCAGGCCTGTTTGTAAACACATGTGCCTGATGCTTTAGATAAAATCAGGCAAATTCAAATGAATGTCACTTCCTGAGGTGAGATGTGTTGTGCAGACTGAAAAAGTCCTGCAGAGGAAGACCTATGAAATTGTGATATCTTTTCTGTAGGAATGAAGCTGAAGGGGTTGTTTTACTCTGAATAGACCGTTAGTCTCACTCCCTGTGTCCAGCAGATGATCATCAGCAGTTACTTGTTTCTTCCTTCTCCCACCACTCCTAAGTGTGATTGTTCCTTCCTTCTTTCCCCTGTGTTTCAGGTCTCAGTGTACCCACTGCTCTGTCCTTCAGTCCTCAGGGCTCCAGCAGGAAGACAAGCCCATCAGCCACGCTCTGGAGCACAGGCTATGCCTCTCGCTAGAGGCCCCACGACTCACCTGCATGCCCTGGGGCTGCAAAAGAAAACAAATCAGTGCCTTGGCAAATTTGAGAACTTTGGCAGTTGGGATGTAATTCAAGTCTTCTCTTGAATGTAACTAGTCCCTTAATTTATTTTTTTTAATATATATATATATTTAGGGCTCTTTGAATTTATTTTTTTATGCCAGTGCTTCAGTTCTCAAAAACTTGTTTTATCTGTTGTTTGATGCTCAGTGGCAGTGCTGCCTAGACAAAAAGCAGTATTCATATTAAGCTGGCTTTCTTGCACTCTTCAAGCAACTAGAAGTTACGTCTAAGTTACAATGCTAACAATTTTTTATTTACTTTTTTTGTAAATCAGATTTATTTTTAATGAGCTTTTTAAAAAAGGGAACTAGAAAAACAGATGAAATATGAGCCAAAAATTTGAAGGATTGTATATTTCAGAGAACTAGTTTTTATTTTGAGTTCCAAAGACTCAGGAATGTACTGCACTGATAAGTGTTCTTATGTTTAGCCTTACAATGGGATTCATCAGCACAATATGCTGATTCAGCATGAGGAATGCTGGAACAACTGTGAATAATTTGGTGGTTTTTTACAACAACAATAATATAAAAAGAAACCCAAAATGTAGTATGGCTTCCTTTGGGTACAACTGCAGTATTCCTTGGTACTGTAAGCACTTTTTTGGGCTGGGACTATGTTATTTTGATTCTCTATTTTTTAGTAAAGCTTTGTAAGATTCCTTTGCCTTGATGAATTTTCTTGTGGTGTGGCTGTTCAGAACTTAGCACAGGGCTGTGTTATTTGTACTTCACCCCCTGCAGCCCCTCAGTGTTTGACATCATGACTTCTTCAGTCTTAATGTTCCCTCTTGTTGACAGTGGAATGTTTTTAAAGATTCTGACAAATTTTCAGCTACTCTTTCTTGTCAGGGACTTCTCCAAGGTTTCACTAAGTGTCTTCAATTCTTGCTGCAGTCAGTGGTGGCTGTACAAGCAGCTCTTAATTCTCCAGGTTTGTCCAAACTTCCCAAACTTGTTCATTTGGGTTTTTAAGGAAAGATGTGATCTTTCTCAACGTCCATTCAACAAGAAATGAAAGGGCAATGAATATCTCAGTGCTACTGCAATAAACACTGGAAAAATGAAAGGTTTTACTCTCCTGTTCCTTCTCTTTCCCATTCAGCAGTCTGGCACTGAGTGTTCTGAAAAGTAAACTGCTCCAAGTGGTGGGAGTATTTTGGCAAAATGCTTGCTGTTTATTTCGTTTCTTTAGGCAAGTAGCTGCAGTCTGCTGGCTTGAAAAATAAAAACTGTGAGATGGGAGCTGGTACAGTTGGCGAACCAACCTGCTGCAAGCAGTAAAAGCAGGCTTTTGCCTTGAGATCAAGTGGTCTGTAGGGTGATAGCTGGGGCAGGGGGCTTTGGGCTTATAAATCTTTCTGAGCACATTGCTGCAAATATAAAGGCCAATATTTTTTGTTATTATTATTTTATTTTTTTAAATTGACTAAAATGAGACTTGGGGTTTTTTGCATTCCATACTGAGTTTTTCCCCTGTTCCCTTAGTGCTTGTTTGCTCCCCTGAGTGGGAGAAGGGCTGCTAGCAGTGTGTGTGTGTGTTACATGTCTTATGTGAGTTGAAATGAATTTTTAAGTTTATCTGGCAACAAAACAGTCAGTGCCCCCTCAGACCCCAGACTCGGTCCCCTGCCATTGAGCAGCGGGTTTGGCTCCTCGGCAGGAGCAGGATTTGGTGCGTCCCAGCAACAGCAGGTTCATCACATCGTGCTGGTTTGTGGACCAAACGTTTTTTCCTTTTTAAAATAGAAAAAAGCAAACCCGGTCTGTGAGTGGGGAAATCCTTGAGCAGGTGCTTTGGGCTGTCCTTGCAGCCTTGGGGTTGCTGTCCCAGAGCACCAGCAGATCCCGTGTTCCTGAAGTGCCTGTATTAGAATGACCTGTGGGAGCTGCTCAGGGAGCAGGCTTCCCCTTCACAGTTGCAGTGCTTAAGTAGAAAACACAATTCCAAGAAATTTTTCCCTCAGAAAATGCAAGCAAAGTGCAAATGAGGTGTTGGCGGCCGAGGGTGGGAGCTCTGTGGGCTCAGGGATGGGAGCTGAGGACCTCTGCTCAGAATGGCTCTGCTTTGCTCTGGTTTATCAATAATCACCACTGCAGTCTATAACAAAGGTCAGACTTTGTATTTAATGTGCTTTTCTACAACTGTGTTTCCTCTAATATAACAGGTTTGTTTGTTTTTTTTAAATGTCTTAGTAGAAGATGGGGGAAATTCTTACCATGTACTTTCACCGGGGTTTTTTTAATCCATCGGACTCTGGTTGTGGCAAATGTGAGTGAGGAGTCATTTAAAAGGTTCAGCTGTGGTCAGCAGTTACTGTCGTGAGGGTTAAGAATGCATGGGAAACTTTATCTTTAAAAGAAAATATTTGAAGTTGCGGGGAAGTTGTGTTATCTGTGTGGAGGGAGGGGCTGGGCCTGGCTGTCAGTCAGGTGCTGGGTAGGGAGACCTTTAATAACAACAACATTATTATACTCAATCCTACTAAATACTAAATAACAATATTGTCATACTGAAATCTATCAGGAAAAAAACCCACAAGAGTCCTCATTAGAGTTTGAGAGTGCTGTTGCCATTTCTGAAATGCCTCTCTCTGCTCGTTAAAGTCAGCCCCAGCTCTGTTGTGTCTGTGAGGCAGAACCATGGCATGAAAACCTATGCCCACCTCATGCTTTTCAGTAAAGTGGCTTAGATTGTTCTGGTTCCCATTCCCTGATCCCAGTTAACAGGAGGACTCTTACCTGGGGCAGCAGAGAGTCCTGAGGAAAATGGGATCTGTTGGAACTGCATATTTCTTCATGTTCTCCTGTGAGCTGATGGAGGGGCAAGGGGGAAAGTGGTGTCTCCCATGAGCACACACAGCAGGTTTGCTGCCAGAGGCTCCAGAAGGAGCAGGGGGTGCTCTTTCTGTGCTCCACAAACAGCAGCCCCACAAGGCAGGGACGGTCCCTGGGCTGGGAGAGGGGCACACAGCCCATCTGCTGCTCTGGGGTGGCTTCCTGCCACCTTCCCCTGCCTGTCAGCAGCTGATCAACAGCCATGCTGCGAGGAATTATTGAGTTAGATTAGCCAGGCTAGGGTAATGTTAGTCTTCAAGCCAATCTGCTCCCTCATATAACATCCCCAACACAGGCTAATCATTATCCCCCCATCTAACTCCTTAAAAAAGCAGGGCAGATGATGGATGAGACCTTGAGCACACCTTATCAGTGAAGAGCTGTTTCGGATGAGCAGCCAGGGTTATTGTGTGGTGCTTAAGGGGAAGGCTTTCCTAGCAGCATGTGAGCTGACTTTTGTACTTTATATGAAGGTTTATATGCAGGTTTTACAGGTGTCAATCTTTCCTCTTTGTTAATCCCTGAGTTTACTGGAAGATAAAGGCAGCATTACCTTCCCTGTTTGGTTGTTGATTGTGGCATTCATGACATGTCAGTCCTTCATGAACATCCTGGGCTGGTTGTTTTAGTACAGCGAAAGGGTCTTGAGGAAAAATGATGTTAAAAAAGTAACTCCTAAAGGTACAGTCTTTCTTTGCAATGTTCTGAGGAAGCAGTAACAGGACAGGAGCACAGAGTGCCTTCCACTCTACCAGAGCAATAAGCAAGTATTTGTAGCTACTCACAGGTACTTACAACCCCTAGAGGCTTGATTCTTACTGTGACAGGGAGTGAGGTGGTGGCATAAATAACCATTCAGATGGTGTGTGGAGAATTAAATCTTTGAGTGAGTTATTGGTTATATACTTGTTTGTAAACCACTGCCCCCTGGGCCAAGGCTGCTGGCTGAGTCCTGTGACACTGCTAAACAGGTACATCAGTGTGACAATGGGGCACAGTGTCACAAGCTAGAGAGTTTGTTCACGCATTTAGCTTTATGACTCTGTGTTAGTCTGTTTGGTATTGGGGATTTGATTAAAACCATTCCTTTTTCAGCTCTTTCTTCCTCCTGTCAATTCAAGTTTAAGGTTACAGCTGCCCCTAAACTCCAGCCTGTCCTCTCCACAGCACAGCCCCTCTACTTTCTTCTTGTAGGAAATGCATCAGCTTTTAAGCTGAGGGAAAAAAGCATTTAGTAAATCATGGTTGTCTGACTCCACATCTTCAGGTGACATTAGATCTTCCATTTGTTATTTGTTTTACTGGCAAAATTCAAAACCCTTTGCTTTGTTTTTGGTTTGAAAGAACCCAAATTCACTTTTCAGCTGTTAACTTCAATGAGACAACTTATCTCTGTAAATTAGGCACCAGATTTGGGGACAGTTTCTCAGGTCCTTCTCCTGAAATGTGAAAAGTTAAAACAAGAATGGGAAACAAATGTGTTCTTGAATCATATTTCTCCCCATTGCACTGTGATCACACCAGCAGTAAGCCATTTCCCATATTTTTCCCTCATACTACTTGTCCTTTCTCTCTCCAGAGCTATTTTTATCCCAGGTACTGTGTTTCCCACTGCAGGTGGCCAGCCCCAGAGTTGTGTATTAATAAACTATTTCCTGCCATTTAGAAATCCTCACCGTTGAGCAGAGCCCCTCATGGTCCTCTGCTGCAGTGCTGGGCTCTGCTGTGCCATAATTACTAAACAGATTGGGAGCTGCAGTTGCTGTTTTCCATGGAGCAGATGTTGTGTACATGTTTATAATTCACCCCAGTCATTCACTTCTTCTCAGTTCTCTCCTCTTACTTGCCACGTTACATTTTCAAGTGCTGTTTCCTTTCTCAGTTCAGAGGTTCATCTTAGGCCTTATTTTTGCATTTAGTATAAATAAGTTTACTTCAAGCTGTTGTGTCAGGGTCTCTGTTGGGACATTTTATCCATTTTTAATTCCATTTTCCGTAAGGGAGTGCTTTCTTCCAGAGCAAAAGCGAGGCAGTGTGAAGCTGCAGTCACAAACATTTTGTGTTACGAGTCTGTCACTTCTAGGAATTATTCTCGTTGCTGAGAACCATCTTTCAGTGCAGACAGTGAGAAAATCCTTAACAGGCTGCACCAATCCAGATGTTCCAGTGGGTGCAGCACTTGCATGGTACCTGCACATGTATCTCTGCATTCAGGACACTTGAATGGCAAAAATTGAGAGAGAGAGAGGCTGGTTTAGTTCTGCTGGTTGTCTTTTCCTGTCAAGCCTTCAATAAGTGGCTGCTTCACATGCACCAAATACCTTGTTATCATCCCAAAGAAGGGCTTGGGAGCTCTGAGTTATTTCTCTTCCCATCAAGGCTGAATTTTGACCTAAGAAGAGGAGAAAAAGAAGGTAATAACATTACAACACATTAAGGGGAAGTGTAAAGAACAATCAAATGAAGGAATTGACTCTGTGAACACAAGAATAGATCACAGGAAATAAGTTTGATGGGATTAAAGGAGAAAAGGCTTTAAAGCACAGACTATGATGGGTCTGGCAGGAAGAAAAATGCTCTGGATGCTGCTTTTGGCAGAGAGTCCACGTGAGAAAAGGCAGCACGTGGCCTAGACCTGGAGCTCAGCGCTCCCTCCCAGAACTGCAGCTGTTTCACAGGAATATCCCAACGTGGAAGGTGTTGGAGCCAAGGAGCAGTTCCTTGGCTTTCTGAAGCCCCTGAGCAGTGCCTGGGTGGCAGTGCCTGGAACACACAGGGCAAGGGCTCCTGCTCAGATCCATCTTCACCCAGGAAAGATTAGGATCCTCCATCTGCACTTCTGAATATTGGGGAATAAAGATGGTGCTGGCTGGTGTTTGTTCCTCCCCCAGAGGAAATGTGTCTCCCCCAAGGAACCACAGTTGTTCATCTGTAAGATACATGGACAGAGGCACAATCTTGGAAATAATCAGCTGAGTTGCAAACACTCTTCCCTAGTGTGAGGGATGTGTGTGGGCATCCTGTGGATCACATTGTCATGGATTGACAAGGATACTCAGAGCTTCCAGAGAGGCTTTTGCAGCTCTGACCACTCCTAACAGCAGGTGATGGTTGAGGATTTCCTCCAGAGTGATCCCCACAGGAGGCAGAACGGGTAGGGGGAAATAGCATTTAATAAAAGGGTGCTCCAGGGGTGATCTCCACACTGAAGGTAAATGGGCACAAGCCAGCCAATTCTGGGCCTCGTGTGGGATAGTCACTGGAGGAAATCATCAGGATGCAACAGCTTCCTCACGTGGCAGTGACTCAGCTGGGCTTTCAGGACTCCTACCCTCCCTGGGCATGGCTGCAGTGACCAAATGGTGAGACACTCCAGAATGGACAGCAGTACAGGAGTTCTTTACATAGTTTGCCATGTGGAAGGTTCTGCTCTAATCTTGTTAAAAAATGAGGGCCAGAGTTGGGGGGGTGGGGTGTGGAAAGAAGGTGTGCAGAGGGACTGTCTAAGCTCTCAGGGAACAAAAGCAGCTTCACAGTGTTCCCTAATTCAGGAAACCCTCCATCCCCAGCTGTGCAAGGAAATTCCCACCCAGGGACATCCCTTCACGCTCTGTAGATGAAAGCGCCACTTACCCTCACTGCAGAAATCCCTGCAATGGGCACTCCAGCCTTTGCCTGTGCCAGCAGTATCCCATGGAATTCATTTCAGTGACCATCTGTAAGTAAAACAGAGAAGCAGATTTGTCTACATAAAACCTGATGGCTGAAACACAGTTCACTGATAAACAAGCTCTGACGTTCTGGAACTCGTTTTAAATAATTGTTCTGTTTCCAATGTGTTCATCTGTGAGAGAGACAAGAGGTGGGAGATGCTTTTGTCTTTTGTGGCATTCTGAGAATCTGTAAAGTAGTAAGAGGCTGCCCTTAGTAACAAAATAGTGAAAATTGTCATATTTTACCCAAAAGGAAGGGGAAAAAATAATTTTCTAAAGTAATAGCTTGTAATTTGACAGCATGAGTCACTTGTGTTATTATGAGTGAGTCACAAATAGAAGAGGCACTAAAAGAGTTATTTTTCAGAATGTATTAGGATAACAAAGAAACTACGTCTCACAAAATGTTGATAATAAGGCACCAAGCCATGGGACAGTCTGAGCTTATTTGAAATATTCACTCATTAAAAGGCCTATTTTTATTATAATTTTTTTTTGTGAAGATAAAGGAAAAGGCCGTTTTCTGTTATTTTTTTGTCTGTAAAAGCCAATTAGCCTGCCCTTAATGGAAGCTGGATCAAAGCTCTAATTAGAACAATATTCAGGAGCCTGGTGTTACAGCCCAGCCTCTACCAGCAGTGCTCCACTCTTGAGCTCCTCTGCCAGTGCAGTTCAGACAGCCCAGGCTATCCAACCCCTAGCTCAGTGGACAGGAGTTCTGCAAAACTGAACCCCTGTGTAAATAAAACCTCATGGTTGTGGGTGTTGTGTGAGCTCATTGTTAGCTCTACAAAGACTCAGGCCCTCCCAAATGCCCCGTTCGGGTGGAATTTCAGGGAGAATTTGCAGCCCCCCATAAGGATCAGACCTGTAGGGCAGCAGGCACCAACAGGGTCCTCTTTACCCCGAGGAGAGAGGATGGGGGTTGATTATAGTGTAGTTTGTGAGCAGAAAAAGACTGGACTAATGTGGCAATACCCAGTGCAAAACCACCGTGCAGCACGTGAAGAGAATCAGCTGGAAAACTGGAGCGTTACTGAGACAAAGTGTCGTGAAGGGTGCTAGTTAAAATACTGAAGTCACTAATTCCCACCTGACAGTTGTTCTGCCTCACAAAATGGATTTCACTGTTCCTGGAGTGTTTACTGGTTAGTAACAACAAACCCTGCAACGAGAGCAGGCACAAACCCAGTGTCAAATGGCAAAGAGTGAACCTGAGCAAAAGCTGTAGGAGGACAAAAAGGAACGAAGGAAATTGAAAGCAAGTTTGAACTAGAGAAAAACAGAGCATTTCTTTGTGGAAGCAAACATGATGTTACCCAGGAAAAAAGCATTTGGGTTGGTCTTCTGCTAAGCAGTGTCTAACACAGGATGGCACCTATCCTGCAGTGCTGAGCTGGGGAGCTTTTATCTCCATGGACTTTTCTGTATTCTCACACTGACTAAATGAAAACTCCTTGGGTTTCCATGACTAAAGCAGCCAGCAGTGCATCCCCTGGTGCTGCACTGGAACAGCCACTGGCAGCTTCTCCAGGGGCTCTGGCACAGTGGAGGCAGCAGGGCCATAGAGGCTGCAGTTCTGTCTCAGCCTGGGTTGCAGATTCCAGGCTGGAGCACTTCCCAACACCCCATGGCCTGCTGTGTGAGGTGGTTCAGCTCTGTGAGCTTGGTTTTGTTGCTTTTGCACTCTGCTGTGGGACTGAAGGTGTGTTCTGAAGGGCTTTAGGTCACAGAACCAGGCAATGGTTTGGGTTGGAATGGCCATTAAAGCTCATCCAGTGCCACCCCTGCCATGGGCAGGGACACCTTCCACCGGCCCAGGTTGCTCCAAGCCCCTTCCAGCCTGGCCTTGGACATTCCAGGGGCAGCCACAGCTTCTCTGGGCAGCCTGTGCCAGGGCCTGCCCACCCTCCCAGGAGAGCATTCCTTCCCAATATCCCATCTGACTCTGCTCACTCTCAGTTTGAAGCCATTCCCCCTTGTCCTGTCACTCCACACCCTTGTATTTTCAGCTGTTTTGGCCAAACCAGGGCAGTTATCACAGGCATAGTGGGAGTTTATAGTCTTGGCATTCTGCAGGACAGCAGAAAAATGTGGGAACTGCCATCAGCATCCCTAAACTAAGGAGTGAGGGTGTGAATCCAACCACAGTGAAGTACAATCAGCAGTCTGAGCTGTGACCAACCAGGTGAGTTCTCTAAAAAATCCTGATTATTGCAGTTGTGGAGGGGGTGGGGTGTGCAAACCTTCTCACCTTTCAGCCCCAGGAGAGGCTGCAGCCTCTGTGCACCACTGGAATTCAAAATGTGGGAGACTGAACATATGTTATTCCCATTTCATTGTTAAAAGTCATTCCACATCATTTTCTCTGCACAGCTCTCTTTCCTCATGACCCATCTTTGGATCTGAATCTCATGGCCATGTCCTAGTGGTAATTTGGGGGTTTGTTCATTTGCTGGTTTAATATTTGATTTTGTGCTGGGTTAATGCAGGCCAATAGAAATAAACAGCCTTTGATTCAAGCACAATTAAGTATCTCTTGTGAAGAAAAAGGAACTCTGTTGTCCCGAGCATCTGACCCCAGCTGGTGCATTCTCAGTGCCAGCTGCCTCTTGCATGGGAGGAAAATTAATAAAACTGCCAAACAAAGGAATATTTTCAGCAAGTACCCAAATATTTAAGGCTAAACATCCTTCTTGGAATGCCAGGAGTAGATTCCAAATAAGCAGCTGAAGGATTATTTTGATAGTGTTGTAGAAATATTGGTCCACTGGAGATGTTTAAAGGTCAACTGGAGTGTTTTGTTTTGCTGGGGGTTTTTTTTGGTGGCTGACTACATGTCTGGACATGCTGCTTTCCAGGAGCATCTGTTTGTTCTTCTCATCTGGTGGGTTCTTTTCCCCAGTGTTAATGAGTGACTGTATTTTCCATGTGCTTATTTGATAGACTCTGTTTTCAGAGGAAGCGTGGTTTTGGTTTTGTTTTTTTTTTTTTTTAATCCAGAAGTTTTGTAACTTTGGGTAAATTTTTTCCATCTTAAGGGGTTTTTTTCCAATATCGAGTGCCTGAAATTCTTTTCGGGAATTTTTTTTCCAGGATTCTTTTCAGCACTCGATTTTTTGGGATTGAACATACGGTCGCAAGGAACGTTCATGTGTAAAGCACAGAGCACTTTCAGTCCTCCTGAAAACAACATATTTTGCACCCAGGAGGAAGTTTTAATTTAATGTCATTTAATTTCTTAGGCCTGCTGAGGTAATTAAGAGTTTGCCTTTGCTCTTGCCACCGCACAGTCTGCTGTCCCTCACGTGACAGTGATGGGCAGTGAGCTCTGATCCTGGGGTTTTGGGGTTTTGATATCAATTTATGTGTTTTTAGTAATAGTGGTTTGATCCCTCAGTTTTAAAGTTGGGCACTGTGTAAAGGAAAGCTGCTTCCCCCTCCCCCTTTAATGCTGGTGTAATGCTGAATGTTTCTTAGAACACTTAATAGTTCTAAACATTCTGAGGCTCGTGGATCAGATGGAACTAAACCTTGTATGAGCCATAATTAATCACCTAATTGATGAGGTGAGTTTATAGCACATCATTTGATGTGCAACCTTTTCCTGAATTTCTTAGATTTTATTTACAGCACTGACAAAATAACAATGCTAGACAATCAGATGGCTTTCATGCTCTGTGTCATGCAATCCTATTTCGTGCATCAGGCAGGAGAAGACCCTCCCATAACACTGATACATTTAATTGTACCTTGTCAGAACATGATCTCAGCCTGGCAGAACCACGAGGGGATCATCACTGGGCAGTGAAGTCTGGGACAGTGTTTCTCTCCTGGGTTCAAGGGGGAAGAGCATGTGCCAGGAAGGAATTTATGCTCCTTTAATAGGGTCAGATGAGATTAAACAAGCTACTTCCTGTTATTACAGTAAGTTTACACCTTGGTTTTGAACTCAGTTAAAGTGTGTGTGCTTTGTTTCACATAATCCAGAAATGGAGCAGAACACCCTGAGCTAGAAGGGAGGATCATTGAGTCCAACTCCTGGCCCTGCCCAGAACACCCCAAAAATCCCACCATGTGCCTCTTGTACTTCCTGGCTATTACAAAGTTCTTATGGAAAATATAATTTTGGGGTTGTTTTCTCTTTTTTTTATTTTTTATCTCTCCATGATCTGACTCAGCAAATCTCAGCTTCCTCTTCTTGGTAGTGATGGCACAAATCCCTCCCTCTGTTGATGAGGGTCTCCCCTCTTAGCCTGACTCAAGAGCTGGTTCAGAAGGGTCTGAGCTGACCTTGTCCTTGCCCTGGTGACTTCCCCAGGGCTGGCAGAGCTGGGTGCAAAGCAGGATCCACAGAAGAGAAGCTGTTTTTCCTTGAAACACATTTAAAAGTAGAGTGGAGATACATCAGGTGTTTCCCAGCTGGTGTTTCCCAGGAGGAATCCCCAGTTCCAGCAGGGAATGCCAGAAGTAGGTGTGTGTGGAAAGCACTGGGCAGGGAAGTTTCCCCTCCTAAATGAGGTGGGGAGGCAGGAAAGTCAGTGTGTTTGTGCATTTGGAAAATACACTAAGCCACAGTCTGGAGTTTAACTTGGGAATATCAGATATTTGGAATCTGGGAGCTTAGATACATGATTTTGATAAAAATTGTGTTAATAGAATCACAGAATACCCTGAGCAGGATGGGATCCACAGGGGTCATCCAGTCCAGCTCCTGGCACAGGACACCCCAACACTAAGAGACAGGGGGGTCCCTCAGAGCGTTGTCCAAACCCTCCTGCAGCTCTGGCAGCCTTGGGGCTGTGCCCACTGCCCTGGGGAGCCTGTTCAGTGCCAACCACCCTCTGGGGGAAGAACCTTTCCCTGAGATCCACCCTGAGCCTGCCCTGACACAGCTCCAGCCATTCCCTGGGGGGGCTGTCCCTGCAGGAGCAGAGGTTGGAGCTGCCCCAGTTGTTGGTTCAGGACACCTTTGGGGTGAGCTGTTTTCCTTCAGAACCAGGCAGGGGTTTTGTGTCTGTGCCACCTCTGTGTGGCCTCCTGCCTGAACTCAGCATCTCTGTGCACAAATCCACATCCTCCTGTGCACTGCTCTCAGCACTTCCCTCTGCCTGGCAGGTGAGCTGATGGAATGGTGCCCAGCCCCCGGTGCCCAGCCCTGGAAATTGAGGGCTGGCTGGCAAACAGCATTTAATTTGGGTAATAATACACTTACAGCCCAAGAATGATGGTCTCACCGCCTTCAGGTTTATTTAAATAGCTCTGCAACCTTGTTCAACAGCTACACCTCGTCATTCAGACCCCAATAAATGAGCTGAACATTTGGCCAAAGGGAGCTCTCTCTGTTGCCTTTCTGCTGATTCACCCAGGAGGTGTGAGTGCTGCTATTTTGAGAGGGTTGGACTGTGTGCTGGGATGTACACATATTTTCCTGAAATCTGTCAAATGTCATTTTAAAAGTCATCGAGGGTGCTCCACAACAAAGCAGGCAGAATTACAGAGCAGAAAGCCTTTTGAGAGCACCATTGTAAATGTGTCACAGCTCATTCTGGCTTTTGCATGTGGGCTTATCTTCAAATAGCATCCTGCTGTTATGATTAGTGATTGCTATCGTGAGTAAAATCTCTTTGGTTTCAGCAATAAAATAAACCACTTTATATATAGAACCCACTGTTGAATGGAACCTTAAATATTTATTTTCCCACTCTTCTTGCCAAATAATCTTCAAGGTGAAGCCTTCCTTCTCAGGAAACAACACCAGTGGTCTTGGGGCAGTCGTGGTTTCAGAAATGGGATCCGGCAGCAGAAAGACAGCAGTTGATGTTACCAATTAAATAAAACACCGTTGGAATTCTGTGAGCTTGGAATTATGCAATTGTGTCTTACTGGGACGAGCTGTGTGGTGATCCCAGTGGCCACCAGCACCAACCACTGCTCCAGGCAACTGGGAACCCCCCAGTACGTGACTTGACTCCACCTGTCACCAAGGTGTTGTCACAGGAGCTTCAGTCCTGCTATTTTTAAAATTCATAGTCCCAACTTTGAGATTTTGAACTGGGAGAGCACTCACAAAAATCAGGTTTTTTGCAGGATCTGGTAAACCAGTTTGTAATCTCAACATTCTGTATTACAGGACCCTTAAGGGTCCCTTTCAACCCAAACCATTCTCTGGTTCTGATTCTATAAACAGGAGTGTCTGGTTGGACAGTTCACATTCTCCCAAATTAAATTCATCATGAGAAAGCAAAGTTTTTTGCACTTAGAGCTCACCAGATGAAGACTTTTAGGCTTCTGGAGGGTTGGAATAGTTCCAGTTAAAGACTAACAAGCCAACATTTAGAATAGTTGTAATTAATTTTTGATGAGGGAGGAAAGAAAGATTCTCTTAAAGAGGGTTCTTAAAGAATTCTGTTTAGGTAAAAGTATATAAGAAGGGAAAAGCCTTTGAAAGTAAAATAAATTTATGTCTTGGAGCCTCTGAATCACAGCAGTGAGGGTGTTGGGCAGTGCATGAAAATGAGATGGTAGAGAGAATTAGAAGACAACTTTTATCTCATAAGTAGGTTTGCATAACATAGAGAGGCTGGCAAAGGAAATAATGTTCACAGTCTGCATCTCCCAGTTTTATCAGAGCCTGGATGTGTGTAATAAAGCTCTGAGGAGACAGCAAGGAGGGGGAGGAAGGTTTCCCCTAAGTAGTCCAACTTAAAAATTGAAAGTTGCCTTAAATTCTGTGTCGTTTTCCTTTTGGGTTACAATTGGGTGTCTCTGTGGGAGCCAATTTGTTTTGCTGCTGGAATCTGCCCAGAAAGTTCTGTGCCACTGAGTCTCACGTCCTGTGCTCTGCAGTTGTGCTTCAGGAGTTCTCTTATCATCGTAAATGTCTCTCATTCCATCTGCATGAACAGATAGGACTGTGCTAAGTCTGCTATTAATTTTTTAGGTTGTTTCGTTCCCGATAAATAAAATATTTAAAGTGAATATTTTCCCCGGCACCTGCAGCTGCTCAGGAGCACCGTGCATGATGCAGCTGAATTCAGGCAGTAAAAACTAACTTAAAATATTTCCAGGAGGACAAGGTTGCTGCTGGCCTCGTGGTGCCTGGGCTGCTGCAGCTGAGGGATTTCCACGTGCCTTGGGTCCTGGTCCTTGGAAAAAATGCAGGAACATTTATTCCAACTTCATAAATAGATTCTGATCTTCCACTGGAACACCACATTTGAACACAAAACCATGAGAACTCATTGAACAAGTAGCTCTCTTTGGACAAGGAGGTTTTGTTTGCTTGGTACCCCTCCACTTAACTTACCAAGGTTATAAAATAGTTTATGTTCCACCACTGCCTTTGATTGGGTTTGCAGAAACATATCCCTATGAAGAACCAGCTTTAACTCGTGGTCCCCCATGGAATTGGTTCTTTCTCCTTCCGTTTTCACTCTTTGACTTTACAGACCATCATCTCACAACTGTTTTACACTGTTATTTGCCCTCCCCGTAGTGTAAACTTTAACATTTTCACAGTCTGTAAATTGCATTGTATGAAATGTTAAAACCTGTAAAATTTCTCAACTGAGAACAATTTGTTTGGATTTTAGGATGGAGCAAAAAGCAGAAGAGAGGTGAGAAAGAGGGGTTGTGTGTGGAGCCCACAGCTCTGTTTCAGTGCTTGATCCGGAACCAGCAAGTATTTTGAACTCTGTTGTTGAGAATGCACGGGTGATATAAATCAGAATTGTTATCCTTATCACTGGGAGGTTGAAGAACACAGAGGGATGATGTGTCCAAGGCCCCTGTCAGGGCAGGGCAGAGCTGAAAATAGAGGCTGTGTTTGAGCAGAGTTCAGTCTGTGATGTGAGAGTGCAGATGGGACATGCTGACAGGGTGGGACACACCCTGAGGGCACTGCTGGCTTTCCATGGCAAAGACCATTTGAAAAGGCTCAGGCTGCTGAGGAAACTGTTTGTAAGTTACTGATGGATAAACCAGTTTTAAACTTTAAAATAATAACGATACCACCACTTTCTAGCACGTGTGAACATCTGAGTGCTCTGCCAGGAATCACAAATTCCCCTCTGCTGATGGTTGGCAGTGCAGGGGAAAAGCAATGCAGGGCTCAGAAGAAGAAACCTGCAGGGTTTGACGGTGTGTGAGCACAGCACTGCTGAGGATCCACCACTCCGAGGGTGATTTTGTTCCCCACAGCTTGGCAGGGCAGTGCCAGGACTGCAGGGTGGTGTTCCTGAGGCTCTTGGGGCTCTGGGTGGAAGTTGGTGTTTTATAGCCAGAGAGTTGCATTTACAAGTGTTTCGCTGTTAATACAGTACAGTTCATTACCCACACAAATGGCACTCTGATTCCACTGGGTGCACTGCATCAGCTGCATTATGTATTTCAAGGGAAAATATGTTTCTTCATCTGATGTTTGACAGCCCTTCTGTCTTTTTTTTGGTGATGATATTTAAGTATTGAGCCATTTAAGCATCAAAACTTGTTTTCTGGGAAAAACTGGTATATGTGTTTACTTTCTGCTGTTTTCTTCCCCATTTATTTAGATTTAGAAACCAAAATTGTTGTGCCTGATTCATCCAAGAACTTAAATATGTATCTAAAATTATGCCTAGTTAATTAGTTCCATTTAAAGTTGTTCTGCTCAAATGCATAAACTTCTCAGCCTAGTGCTGTTATATAGTAGATCAGGGCTTTGGGAGGAGAAGGAGATCCATATGGAAAATATTTAACTGCATAAAATTTAGAATGCAATTCAAAAGCCTCCTGCTATGTTCAAAGACCAAACAACAAAGCTTTTTTTCTAATATTTAGTTGGTGTGTACGTATTCCTGAAGGATACTGAGATGTTTAATCCGGCAGAAAATTGCTATCTGGTGCAGCACAGGGGAAAAAAAGCAGGACAACATTTTGCTATTCTTATATTTAAAAATGCAGGCAATTAGAACTGTAGACAAGAATAAAGCCATATAGTTCAGTAATGAGAGGAGTGGAGCTGCTCAAAGCGTGCTGTGCAGCCAGGGCTGAAGTCATTTCTGCAAGCAGGGCTGGCAGTGAAATCATTTACTGAAATGGCACGGTTTGCCCCTTTATTCTGGCTGGGAGCAGTCAGTGAGCGGCATGGCTTGCTTGTGGGGTGGTGGGCACTCCTTCGAGCTGCCCCTGATGGGCACAGGGGCACTGGGGAAGGTGTCCCAGCCCGGGGAGGGGGTGGAAGGAGCAGAGCTTTAAGGTTTGCTCCAGTCTGGGGTTCTGTGAGCTGAGCAGAGCCTGTTCCTCCCCGTGGAATGTTCCGTGGGCTCCGTGGTGCTCGGGCTGCGTGCGTGGCACTGCCCGGGGGCAGCAGGCAGGCAGGAGTCCCTCCAGATGGAGAGCACAGCGAGCAGCACTTACATAAGAGCCGTGCCCTGCCATCCCTCCCTGCTGCAGTGACGTGCAAAGGAGCGGGGCTGGAGCTGCTCTTGGGCTCCGTTTGGATGAAAGGACAACACCAGAGCAGTAAAAAGCCAGAGATGAATCCCAGCGTGGTAACAGCCTGCAGATTTCAGCAGCACTGTCTGCTGAAGGGTCTGCCCAGAGGGGAGAGGAGGAATTAAAAGGGATCCCCGGTGTCTGGTGGGATTCATGGGTTAATGTTAGTTATAAAACTAGGCAGGGTGTAATTGGAGAGGTTTCCCCAATTTAGTTTATTTTAAAAAGGAAATATGGGTAAATACTGCTATTTAAAGTCAGGATGATTCTATGTACAGCCTGTCCAGGCTGATGCTGGAAGTGCCCAGCTTTCCCCGCCCTAGGAGGGTGACAGTGGGAAGGAGGAGGAGGGAAGGTTATACAAATTTGGTTCTGAGTTAACTACTGAGAAAGATGTTGTTTACTGTCAGATAACAAACCCACATCAGCTGCTCTTCCCCAGAATTCCTGTGGAGCTTAATCTGACTGGAAATGCAGATTGTTCTTCCCAGACACATTCAGGGTTTGTTATTGATGTCCCACCTGCACTAATCTGCCAAAAGGGAAGTGAGAGCTGCCTGCTTGGGTGTCCCTCTTACAGACAGCAGTGCCACCCCCGTGGGGTGGTGCTGGGGAAAGGGGACTGCCCTCTGGGGATGTCTCAGCTGGGATGGCAGCTCTGTGTCCCAAGGACTGTGGGACACCTGGATCTGACTCCACGTGACACGAAGTGACACCCTTGGAGCTCTTGCTGACAAATGCCCTGCAGAAATGTGGGGGCTGGTTGTGCAGCACTCCCAGTGTGACCCACTGTGACCCACCAGACTTCTCATCATCTTCCCACACCAATCTGTGTGCAGGCAGCAGGGGCACAGTGCAAACACAGGAGCACAACTGAGCTCCCAGGTGTGACTCTCCCCTGCAGACACAGTTCCAGCCTGGGTTGTTATTGTTATACTGGTGAGTTGTTATCTCTGTTAACCTTGGAAATAATTCCAGCAGTGGGGAGAGCTGCTGAAAGGGGCCCTGGCAGAAATTATTTGCTTCCCACATGGATGTTGTAAATGCACATGCACAGATAAAGTAACCTTACACGAAGGGTAAAAGTCTGGCTCATTGTAAGGCAGTGATAAAACCACCAGGTTGGAATCTCACAAAATAAGCTTTAGGGCATTGCAAAGAAATGATAATATGAAGAGAAACGGAAAAAAAAATAATAATTCTGGAGCAGCTGATGAAAAGTGTTGCAAAATAAATGCTGTGACCTTGAGACATGAAATAGTTAAATATCCCATTCCCACAAGTCCTTTCAGGAGTAAGTCTCAAACTAGAGGGATGCAGGCCACGTCCTCTGTTCCAGGAGGCATGGCATGGTTGTGTGTGCAAGCTGGGAGGTGGAAAATCACCCCACAGCCACTCAGGAGCTGAACCCAGGTGGGTGTGGGTATCGCTACCCAGCCTCAGGCAGTGATGCAGAGCAAGCTGATGAGCCTGTCCTGTTCCCCCTGTGGAGAGGGGGTAGTTGGAGTCCTGGACAGAGGGAAGATGTCGTATTATCCAGCGTTATTCACGGGCATCATCACTGCCTGTGCCAGTAGAACCTGGGGCTGTGTTAGTCAGCCTGGAATATGACATGGAAAGTATCCCCTGCCTCTTCCTGCTGCCTGCTCAGAGCGGCTCTGTGAGCAGGCAGGGAACAAACCAGCCTAATTGCAAGGTGTTTAGAAAGCTGGATTGGTATTTGTTGTTCTTTGAACTTCAGAGTGATTCAGATAATCAGCGTATTGAATCTTTTTTAAGGCTGGAGAAAGTTCAGACTGTACAGACGCATCTGGAGTGCCAATCCCCGGCCCACGGAGTGCCAGCACCCTCAGTGAGACTTGATGTACTCTCCTGACTGCTTTCAAACCTGGGGAACAGCCCTGTGAAAGAACCAGGTGGTGTTTATGGCACGAGGGCTCTATTTATGTGGTAGCTTTTCATTACATGGGAGAAGGATTTGTGTTCCCTTCAGAATGTCAAAGCCAAAGGAGGTGTCAGCAGTCTCTGAGCTCCATTGGTGCTGCTGCATCAAGTTCTTATTTGAATGGCCTTTTCTCTCCTTATTGAGGATTAATGGAATATAACCTTCCCTCTTTTTCCTGCTTGATTTGCATTTGCCTTCCTATTAATCACCCATGAATTTCTGCTGGGGGCTCAGGAGGCATTCTATAGGCTATATCTGCACCTGGCAGTGCTGGGCTGATGCTTGGACCAGATGATCTGAGAGGGCTTTTGCAACCTTAGTGATTCCATAAAAACCAGGACAGCAGAGGCCAGGAACTATCATTTAGTCCTCCTTCCATGCAAGTGAGGATAAGGTGAAGCCAGAGCTCTCCTGGTAGATGCTTCATTTACACTCACTCCTCAGATCTGCAGAGCAGGAGAGTGGGCAGTGCCCTGGGGGTGCCCACGTGCTGGAGCACCCTGAGGGCAGCCCAGCCCCTTTGGATGCTGCTGTTCCCAACACCTGCAGTCACAGCCTTGGTTTGAAGGGGGGTTTGAAGCATCCCTGGCTCTGCTTAGGTCGTGGTTAGAGGTGGGCATGGCTTGCCTAACATTCAGTTTGTGTTTTCTTGACCAACTTCAAGCTGTTGTGTGGAACAACAATCAATCCTGTATTTACTGCAACGCTTGGAAACCTGCCTGGCGTGTTCTTCCCTCCTCCAGCACAACCCACCCCTTTCCTTTGGTTCAGATCCTCAGCAGTGCATGTTTCCTGCCACATTTATCACCCCCTCTCTAATCTGCCCTTCCAGAGCTTGCAGCCAAACACGAGATACAGCACTCCCAGTGATGCCTCACCTCCACAGACTAAACAGGGAATAATTGCCTCCTCTTTCTTGTGCACAGCCCTTCTCCTAACACATTCTGCCATCACATGCTTTCCTCTGAGCTGCCACAAACTCCAGATCTGTTTTTCCCCACAGTATTCTGAGGACAACCTGGTATTTCCCATTTGTGGTGTTTTTTTTTTGTTTTTTTGTTTTTTTTTGTTTTTTTTTTTTTTTTTTTTGTTTTTTTGTTTTTTTGTTTTTTTGTTTTTGTTTTGTTTTTTTTGTTTGTTTGTTTTTTTTTTGTTTTGTTTTTTTTTTGTGGAGAGTTTTATTTTAGGAACATTAAAACATCTATAATGCATGGAATAAAATGTAGTTTTCTCATTAGTAGCTCAGTAAAGGGCTGGAAGGGGAAGTGAGGAGGGTGGCTGCCTAGAAATCAAGGTTTTCCTCCGACAGGAAGAGCAGGTTTATTTTGAGCACCAGTGAGGGAATTCCTCAGCAATGTGGAACAGCCAAGCCATGGGATTTGTTCCTCTGCTCCTGCCCTGTGAGCTGAGCCTGGGCAGAGCTGGTTTAAACTGTCTGTGTAGCAGCTTCATTCATAGAATCCCAGAAAGGTTTGGGTTGGAAGGGACCTTAAATCCCATCCCATTCCACCCCCTGCCATGGGCAGGGACACCTTCCACCAGCCCAGGCTGCTCCATCCTGGCCTTGGACACTTCCAGGGATCCAGGGGCAGCCACAGCTTCTCTGGGCAACCTGTGCCAGGGCCTGCCCACCCTCCCAGGGAAGGATTTCCCCCCAGTATCCATCTCTCCCTGCCCTCTGGCAGTGGGAAGCCATTCCTGTCCCTCCAGGCCCTTGTCCAGAGTCCCTCTCCATCCTATTCCCCAGCAATTCTTTGCTCTACATTTGTTGATGAAATGGCAGCTCATTTCCAACCCAAACCGTTCTGGGATTCTAGGATTCAGCTCACAGGAAGGGCTGAAAGCTTCCTTGGAAAAGCTGCAGGGAGATGGGGGACAGAGGGAAGGACAACTGCAAACCTGGCCCCAAACTGGGAGACATCAGTTTTCCATGTCTGTTTTGTACTATTAATAGATAATATATTTGTAATAGACAATATATTTGTAGTATCTGAGTGTACATATGTGAATATTGATAAATATGTATGGATTTATCCCATCTTTTGTGATCCAGGATTAACAGGAACCCCAGGGGTCACTGCACCAACAACACTTCATGGAATTCCTTTGCAGGAGGGAACAGAAATGTAAGGACTGTAAGAAAGGAATTGCTCATTGTCATAACAAATATGTATTATTCCAATAACTTAGTTATAAAATACGAGGTAGGATTGGACTATGTCTTTATATCAAGGCAATCAGAAGTCATAGATATCACCAATAATTCTTACTGCATGTACATACATAGTTTTCTTCCTTTAAATTTCTCTAATAATGTAAGCCAAGGAATCATAGCAAATCTAGAAACAAATATTAATCCTAAGGGATAATGCTGGGGATAGAAAAACCCTAGAAGATAATTCAGGGCTACAGATACTGTCTTTTATATATATATATATATATATATATATATAAAAATAGCATAGTGACATTTCTTAGGTGCTTAAAGCCATCAGCAGGTTATTGGATGACTCTTGCTCCCACAGGCTTAAACAACATGATTTAGAGTCTATAATCCTCTAAGTTATTTGAGGAGGAGAAATTTAGGGGGGCATCCAGAAGAAGAGATGTTTACATACTAAACGTGGAGCTGGGAGTTAAATCCTGGTCCTGCTCCTCTTTTCCATGGACTTAAGAACACCACTCTGGAAAATGGACTTCTGCCAGTATTTAAAGAGGAATTAACTTTCCTGTCCCTTTTTTTTTTTTTTGCTTTCTCTCTCTTTTCTTTCCCTTTGTAAAAGGAGGCTTTTGGACAGTAAGCAAACCATGGACAGCTGAGTCCTGATTGTTTCTGTAAGTGTCCTGTTATTGGTGTTGTTGCCTTCTCAGAATTTCCACTGTGTTGGGTTTTCCTGTGGATCCTTCCTGGTTTTGGTGGCCACTGGAGCATTTTTAACTTCCATCCCTCAGAAAACTCCCTTCACATTATGATTTTATTGTAGTTATCAGCACGTCCCTGACATTTCCTTGATAGCAGTGTCTGGACTTGGCACATAAAAACCCGGGGAGAAACTCCTGGGTGCCTCCTTCCTCCAGGCACAATAAACATAAACACTGGGCATGCCCTGAAACATTTCATATCAATTATTCACCTTTCATGGCTCTTACCTTGCTGTTTTCAGAGCACAGTGAGCTTGGGAACCAAGGGCCTGGAATGGGGTTTTAGGGTTGAGATTTGGAAAATGAAAGAGCCACACTTCCTTGCCCACTGTGAAGAAGTGAACAGAATAGGAGAGAATAAAAGAGTTTTTCTGAGCTGGAAGTGGGTTTTGTGTTGTGATCTGCACCCTGATATTGATTCTAAAATTGTATATAATAATCTATATTTCATATAATAATGTATTTGTAATACATGATTCTGTATGGATCAGCACACAACATGAACCACTTGGCTGAGTGAGCTGTAGTCCTGTCCAAAGCTGCTGGAATTCTAATTAATTTCCCACTGAAATCAATGGAAATGTTTCCATTGATTCAGATTACATTATTTTCAATGAAAGCAGGATCCTGTCCATACTCATTTGCAGATGTTTACCCAGACATTTCCTTAACGTAGTTTTGTGGGGTCTTATATTTCCTATGTTTTGATTTTGGGTGTAAATGTTGTGTTCCTTGGTTTTGATTAAATTTTTTTTTTTTTTCATGTGTCAGAATTGTGGAAGTCTCTTCCTAACCTCACTTTCCCAGTGATAAACACTGGAAGGAGATCAAACCAGCCCTGTATCTTTAGAAATGTGTGGCTTGCCTTGATAGCAGCGTATCGGGGAATGTCAAGAACATAAAATTTACAGCCCTGCTCTTCTGCCCCTCTGACAGGGGAATGGAAATGCAAGCCCTGGGTGCAGCAGCAACACGCTCAGCGTGCTGGGAGGGAGGGAGGGAAATCCATTCCCACCCGGAGAATCCTCCTTAATGAGAAGTGCTGATTCACGTGCAGTGAGGAGACAGCTGGGAGATCTGAGACGTGAAATCCCCAGCTGTGAATCCCTGCCCAGCTGGCTCTCCCTGCCTGTGGAAGAGCTGGGGCTGGCAGAGCCTGTGCCTGGGCTGCAGGGCACTCTGGGCTGCAGGGCACTCTGTGCTGGGTTAGGAACTGGCTGCAGGGCACAGACAGTGCTGGGGAACGGGGCTGCATCCAGCTGGGATCCAGTCACCAGTGGTGTCCCCAGGGATCAGTGCTGGGCCCAGTCCTGTTTAACATCTTTATGGATGATTTAGATGAGGGGATTGAGTCCACCATTAGTAAACTGGCAGCTGACACCAAGCTGGGGAGGAGTGTTGATGTGCTGGAAGGCTGGAGGGCTCTGCAGAGGGACCTGGACAAGCTGGATCCATGGTCTGGCTATTTAATTTATTTTGGGCTTAAAATTCAACACAAATGCTCTGCGGAGACTTTTACTTACTGCTTTTTTATTTGATTCCATAATTCTTAGTTTGCTTTAGAAGCAGAAGTAGGGAGATAGGGCAAGCCCCCCAAAAAGAGGGTCAGTTTGAGTACTGGGTCTCAAATGAGAGTCAGCTGTACCCTGAGGAAAAGGCAAGAAGGTTTATTTCAAAAAGAAGCTCCAAAATCCACAGTGCTTGCAAACCTTAATGCACTCCAACTCTTTCAGTGAGGCTGTGCCTCTTGCCCAGCAGACCAACTTCGTGTACAGAGTGAGCTTAAGGTTAATTATCATCACTAATTAACAAACCGTACCGGGAAATGCCCATGATATTTGACTTGCATCCTTCCTAAATTTCGGGTAGCTTTTAACCCAGCCCTCCAGCGTGGAAGGGCAGAAAATACACTTCCCAAAAACACCCCCTTGAGCCAAAGGTCAGGTATTTTCAAATACCTCGTGCCAGGAATATCCAATCCCGAAGATCAGGCAGCAGTGAGTGTGGGGTCATGGCAGTGTGGGGTCACTGTCTAACCCAGGTGACAGGCAGGATTCTTTCAGATCAACCAGAATAACAGAGAAAGGTGGTAAACTGCTCTGCCCTCAGATGGGAGTTTTGGGAGATGTTTTAATGAAACAGTTTTACCACACTCCAGTTCTTCGTTAGGCAGGGAGTCTTCAAGAGCAAATTGAAGCAAAGAAGTTGTAACAAAGGAGGGTGCCCAGAGGTGGCTGTGGGACAGGGAAAGGGGGCACACAGCCTTCTGACCTGCTCTGCAGCCCTGCCAACATCAGAGGGGCCAAGGACACTTGGAAAGGATGTTGCAAGCTATAAATATTCCACCTGCTTCCCTGAGTCTCCTCAAACTGCAGTTCTTGTCTTGGGCTGCTCCTTTGCTTCAGAAAAAAATAGGAGTCAGTAGCGAACACCGGGCACTTGCCAAAAAGCACCTTGACTGTGGCAGGAACAAATGAGAACAAAGCAGAGCCCCAGATTTTAACAACTATTTGTCTCTGTTTCTGTCTGTCTGGGACTGTGACACTCGATTTGCACTTTGGGAACTTTGCTGTGGTGACAAAAGTCTGCCCATAATGAGGAGGAGCTGGGAGTGTTTCATCACTCAGTGTTTACTCTCTGCTGGCAGCTGAGCCAAGACACAGCTGAAATGGTGCCAGTTCTGGGGTTTGGGGTGGGTTGTTTTTTCCCCACCCCTGCAAGCCCTGTGCTAAGCTGATTTTAAGCTGTATTTTATATTATAATGAAAATATTGGAGTTGTGGAGACTATTCCAAACAGCATCAATCTGAGTGCCAGATTTCAGTAGCGGTGCTTTATGTAGAAAAGATCCAAAGCATTTCACAAACTGGGAATTTGTTCCCAAAATCCTCAATCCCATGAGCCTTCAATGTGGAACCTTCTCCATTCCCTGAGCCCCTCAGTTGGGCTGAGGCTTCTCTTTTGGTAGATGTTTTAATATAACAAGTTTACCACACTTCAGTTCTTCTTTAGGCAGGGAGTGTTTAGGAGTGAATTGAATGAGAACAAACACATGTTCTTGTGGATGTGCCTGTGCCCCTGTGCCAAAAAGAATTTGTATTGAAAATGTACCACCTTTATGCTCCTTGGCTCCTCTCAAAGCGAGGAGATGACTCAGTACCTCCCAATTATTGTGGACCAAGCAGAAATCTCTCAGTTTTGGAGGGTTTGCCCCTGGTTTCTTGTGCTGCTTCTCTGAAAAGCACAGTGCTTGGCTTTCAAAGAGTGCTGCAGGGGTGATGGCAGTGCAGAACAGTGAGGGCACCTCAACAGTGCTTCTAAATATCCAAAGGGGGTGTCAGAGGATGGCCCAGGCTCTGCTGGGGGTGCCCAGCAGTGGGGCAAGAGGGAATGGGCAGGAATTGATGCCCAGGAAGTTCCACCTGAACATGAGGAAGTTTCTTCCCTGTGCAGTGACCGAGCACTGAACAGATTGTCCAGAGAGGGTGTGAAGTCTCCTCACTGGGGATATTCCAGCTGGATGCAATGTTGTGCCACGTGCTCTGGGGTGGCTCTGCTGGAGCAGGAGATGGGATCAGATGAACCACTGTGGTCCCTCCCAACCTGACCCATCCTGGGATTTGAGGTAAATATTGAAGTACTATAGAGAAAATACACATTTTATAGATATAGTGGCCCTTTGTGGAAGTTGTGACAAGGCAGAGACTTAGGATGCTGAGAATCAAACTGCAGAAAGAGTTTTCCAGAGCTTTACTGACCATCCAATCACAGACTGGTTTGGGTTGGGAGGGACCTTCATGATCCCTCAGGAGCTCCACCTGGAGCTCCACCTGTGCTGCCTTAGGAGCTCCACCTGGAGCTCCACACGGATCCAGGCACTGTCAGGTTCCTCCTTGGCTCCACAATCCAAAAGGTGGGCAGGTCTGCTCCTGGTATGGGGCACCAGTGCCTCAGTCAATGGCAGGGCAGTGGGAGAGCTCTCAGGGCATGGCAGCGATGGCAAATCCTGTCCCAGTGCCAACATTTTCATGTCCAGCCAGGGCTCTCAGACCCTCCCCTCAAACAGCAGGAGGCCTGGTTGTAGCACAGACAGGCAGATGGGACATGGAGAGGGAAATTGCAGCTGGAAGGGGCCTTAGCAGAGTGTCTGATCACGACAGAGACAGCACAACCTTCCTGCAGCACCTCATTGAGTCCAGGGCTGTCCTGGTGGGCACAAAGCTGTCCCTGGTGTCCAGGCTCAGCTCTCTTGTTTAGCTGGTGCCTCTCACCTTCCCACCTGGTACAGCTGGGAATTCTGACTAAAGTTAACTAAAAAATGGTCAATTAAAAGATAATTTAAAAAAAGGCACTCGTTTCACAGGTGATTGTTTCTTCTGAGCCATAATGTGGCACAAAGCTCGCACTGGGGGCTTGATTTGAGACAGCCTAAGGGGCAGGAAGGTCTGCTCTGAGAAAAACTGAGGGTTTTGCTTTCTCTCCTGTTCCTAGAAATGCTGCTCTCCCAACAAGGCTCTTGAGTGCAGTGTGCTGAGGAGGAGGGGGTGAATCACAGGGACCAGCAGCCACTTGGGCTCTGGGCCCTGATTCAAGGACTGCTTGACCAGCTGCTGAATAGAATGCCATGCTCAGGTCCTGGGAGTGAATAGAATTAAACTTGCACAGCACTGTCAAATGAGGACGTTTCTGGGGTTGCAGGAGAGACAGAATTTTGAGAGAATGTTACTGTCAAAAAGCAAAAGAGCAGTTGCCAGGGTGAGACAAAGTTGGAGGATGTATTCTTGGAAATATGCATTGAAATTAAGCCTAAAGTCTCTTTTTATTTTTTTTTTTTCTTTTGGTCTAGACCAAAGGCTTTTTTGTCTAGGACCAGAGTTAATTCTGGAAACTGTCATCCCTTGGAGTCTTCCCAGGGATGGGAAAAAGCAGAACCTTGACAAGAAATGCCAATGAGGCACCTGGAGCCACAGGAGCTGTGTCACTGCACTGAGGCATGTGGAGCCTGTGGAAGGGGAGCTGCATAAGGAGAATTACAGGCAGAAACCCTTTGTCTTGGGTTTTGACTCATTAGGGGAAAAGAAAGGTGGCAGGGTGGACATGAGAGACTGAATAAACCCAGTAAGATTATAGGAATCAGTTTGTGTTCAGGATGTATAAGCAGAAATTCATTTAAGTCAGTGATTGTATAGGAAATGGAGGAATGCTTAACTATTTTAAAATTCAGGATGTTGTTAAGCAGAGGAAAAGGAAAGGTCCCTCCTCTCTTTGGAGTTTTTATTTTACGAGGTGGGAGGACAACAGAGTAAACACAGATTTGATTTGAGACAGGCTGTAGTCACGTTAAACTGAACTGAATTTAGTAACTTCAGGTATAGAAGGGCATAGAAAAATTGAAATGAAAATTTAACTTAACAGGCTTTTGCCACCAGAGGCCACAAAAAGTGCAAAGGTTAATGGCATGAGAAACAAAGGGCTGCACACCCTGATTAAACCAAGGGCTGTCCCACTCTGTTTCCTGCTCTCCATGGGGCACCATCACTGGGCTGGGACCTGCCAAGGTTACACTCTTTGTTCTTTATTACCCTTTGTGATAAAAATATCCCACTATTCTCCTGGATGCCAGGCTCTGGGAAAGGCTCTGGGACTGTTTGGCACCCAGGGAATGGAGAAGGAAATGTTTTGGTCCTAAAAGCTGCAGGTGGTGCCACGGGCATCCTTAGCAGGGCAATCAGCTGCTGTGCTGCTCTTACCTTTGGGGTGGACTGTGAATTCCAATGGCACAATCCATGATAAAAATCCTCCCACAGTTGATAATCTACTTCTGCTCTTGCTTGTGCTGAAGTCCTAATTTAGTTGTTCGCTGTATTCTGTTAGAGAGGAATTGAAATACAAAATTCCTGAAGCAGACCTCAGACTCACAGCAAGCCACAGGTGGTCAGGAATCCTGAATGAAAAAATAATGCAATTGCTAACAGTAAAATAAGCACACTGGGCAATTCAAACTTTGGTTTTTAAATCAGCTTCCACTTGACTGCCAAAGCAGGGAGGTTAACTTACGTGGTACGAGAAGGGTTTGGTTGACTCTAGAATTTCTTTGGCATTTTTACACGTATAACAGAAGTAACTGGTGGTAAAAATATATTCTGAGCCAGCCTCTTTTTGCTTTTCTTCTATAATTCATTAAATAGTTCACAAATCAATGTAAAAAATCCGAAGGTGTCTGCTTTGTGTTTAAGGAATGAGAAGTTTCCAAACTCTGTTTAGTGGTGGGAACTGAGGGTACTTGTATGAAGGAATATTTAGCTTTTGTCAAGCACTTGCTGTCAAAGAATTTCCACCTTCCCAGAGAAAAGGAGCGAGGGAAATGAAGTGTGTCAGATGTCTCAATCACTGAGTGACAAAACCAAAGCCTCTATTGCATACCTGGGGGTGGGGCTGCAGGTGATTAGAAATGTATTGGTAAGTTGATAAAATCATCTTTTAACTGTTACACTTGACTATCCAAGCGTGTTTTATTCTTTCTCTATAAAGCAGTAATTAAATGGCTCCTTCTCTTTACTACAAGGTATTCCAGTTCTTTAAAGTCTCGTGGGATTTCTGAAGGGCCTGCTGATGATCCTTTCACCTCTCTAACAGAATGTTGGTAAATTTGGGAGATAACTCCAATAAAGGGGGATGATGGGCCACTGAAGCCTTTGCAGCTGAGTTGGTGTTGCAGTGATCAGTGAACAAACACACTCTCGATGTTTCTCTGCATTAAAAACCCCAGCTGTCAGTTTTTCTTGACCTTCTGTGTGAAGCACAGAGAGACAGGTACAAAACACAACAATTTGAGGGACAGGGAGAGTAGGAGAAAGAGGATTATTTACTGGCACAAAGCACCCTCAGTGTCGCAGCTACTTGACCCCAAAGAAAGGATTTGGGATTACTTTCCTCCCCCTTCCCCTCCGAGGTTTGCATACTCTTTAACTGTGGGTTTTTTTGATGTTTCAGTAATGTTTTCTGCCAGGTTTCTTTCTGGAGGCCACCACTCTGTCCCTTCACCTCTCTTTGAGCTCATTGCAGTTGTCCAGAACAGAAAGTCTTCCTTCTGTACTGTCTGTACAGTTTGTGGCACTGTGGGCTGCAGGGAGGATTCCTAGCACATGGAGAGGGAAAAATAACTGGGAGTGAAGCTGTCTGAGCTGAAAATAAAGATGCAGCCACTGCCCAGATAAGATAAGGATAAGGATGAGATCTGTGGGCTCGTGTTCAGCACACAGGGGATGCAGGGCAGCATCACTGCTCCAGGGCAGGAGGGTTAGGAAGACTATGAAACGCTGCTCCTAACTGCAATCACACCCTTCAAAGGTTATCTCAAGGCTTCCAGAAGAGGAAGGAGAGGTGCTGGGGTGGCAGGTGGCACAGAGGCTGTTGCAGGTGCCAGCTGGGGCAGCACTCACCACGTGTCAGGAAACTCCACCAGCATCAATCATTTCCCAACCCGAGCTCTGCCTCCCTTCACCTTCCTTGTACTGCCCTGTGCCTTCCCACAAAACTCTGCTGCTGCTGAGGCACAGCAAGGCACAGAACAGAGAGGACACATTTGTCCTCCCAGCTTTGTCACCTGGACAAATGTGCAGTTGTCTTTGCTGACAAATAACAAGTGGAGCAACAGGGAACCTGCCGAGGGTGGCACAGTCACCACCAGGGCACTTCATCAATGCCAGGTTGGGAAGAGAAGGAAACACAACCACTGTGGTGGCCCCACTGCAGTGACCTCAAACCTGAGAGACACCCAGAATCCACCTCATTTGTGAAGATGGAAAGCAACTGAAACCAGCAACAATAACATAAAAGTGATTAATCCCAGGCTTACTCTAATGCAGGGCACAGGAGAGCTTGAACCAGAAGGGACCAGCTGCAAACAACTCGAGGGCATCGACCCTGAGGTTTGGAGAAATACCTCCAGTGTTTGTCAACACAGCACTTCATGCCATCAGAGCATTCTATTTGCTCAGAATGAGGAGTAATGGACAGCAGATGAAAGTGTTTGTGGGAAGGAAGCTTATAAAATGGAAGAGCAAAAGACATTTTCGTTAAGAATTCCATTCCTGAAGAGCATCCTGGGCTCAGGGGATGGGAATGGCTAAATGTAGGGAAGCAGCTCTGCTCACAGTGCACTGTGTGGACAAAACCCTTGACTTCATGAGCAGAGGGGATTTCTCATCAATCATCAAGCATCAAGGCAGTGGGAGCAAAGGAGCAGAGGTGCCTCTGATCCCTGGTTGCAGAAGAAGGAAAGTGCTGAGTCTGCTGGGATGAAGAGCTGCAGCAGCACCACTTTCTGGGCCTTTGGTCAGGAGGGTCAGGTAAAGTCTCAGGAAGAAACATCTTAAACCCCAGGTCCAGCACTGGCAAAGGTACCACAGGGAATTTCCTGACTGTGCCCTGCAGGCAGGACAAGAATTGACTGATTATTGGGCTTTAAATCAGCACTGATGTCAGAATGCAGTTGCTACCTTGGACCCACTCAGAGAGAGTCACTAAGCAGTTCTTTAAGTTGGAAAGAACTTGAAATTCCTAATTACTTTGGCTTTATCCAGAAGTGTAGTGGATTTAATTCTTTTCCAGTGCCAGACCAGGCAGTCAGTAATTGCACTAATGGTGTTATCTCCCTTCTTAAAAAATGCCTTATCTAACTAATAGCGTTAATTTATATGCATCTGGTATAATTGGAGCTTTCAGGCCTTTTTATGATCATATACATGGTTTTGTTTTCCTTTGATTCTTCCTGAATAGTGTCTTTCTTGGTAGACAAAATCCTATTTTTATCTCTAACCTTACACTCTTCCCCTGTTTTTTTTTTTTAGCAACAAGGGTAAGTTATAATTCTAACCAAAAATGTGAGTGTGACCCAACAGTTCTGCCCCTCCCCTGGGCTCTGCTGGGAGGAGTGAGGCTGCTCGAGGTGTAAAATGCTGGGTGCTCCTGATATTCCACTTCAGGCACATAAACAAGCAGTGTTTTCATACAAGCTGTTCCAAATTTACTTGAATTTTCAGAGTTTCAAGATTTTTTTTAAAAAGAAAGGAGCTGTTATGACACCTTGTACTAAGCTATCTACAAAAATCTATTTCTCTTTCCCTAGAGTTTTCATGGATTATTTTGTCATGCCAATTTGTGACACATTTTGGGTTTAATGATACTTACCATGAACTTGTCACCTTTTATCCAAGGGTTTTCCCTCTGCAGCTATCCAGGCTTTTTGACTGCATTTGCTCAACTGTGAGATTGAAATTCAAATTACTTCTATGCCTCTTGTAACCCCTGGAAGTATTAATTATGTTTCTTAATCATCTTTTTCAGTACTCAGACATTTCAGAGCTTGGGAAATAGATATTTCAATAGGAATGCCTTGTTTATCTCATACAGCTTCTCGAGAGGGGGAAAAGTTTCTTCATAGGAGTTTAATTTTTATTGAAGCCACTAAACCCATTAATTTTTAATTGAAAAAGCTACACCTGGCCATTTCAGTTCTGAAGCGCAACCTGGCAATTACAGATCCCACCCACAGGGGCTGACCCCCCCTTTGGGGACCAGGAGACACTGGGACCAATCCCAAACCCCTTCCTTTTAAGTTGATTACTGAAAATAGTGATTGTCTCCATTGAAAATTCCTCTTATTCCAGCCTGTCTCTGCCATGAGAAGCTGTGTAGGGAAGGAGTAGTTCAGGAGGGGCAGGTCCTGTCTGACCAACCTGATCTCCTTTTCTGATCAGGGAACCCACCTGGTGGATGAGGGGCAGGCTGGGGATGTGTCTGTCTGGACTCCAGCAAAGCCTTGGACACCGTGTCCCATAATAAACTCCTGGAAAAGCTGCAGCCCAGGGCTTGGACAGGGCACTCTGTGCTGGGTTAGGAACTGGCTGGAGGGCCCAGAGAGTGCTGGTGAACGGGGCTGCATCCAGCTGGGATCCAGTCACCAGTGGTGTCCCCAGGGATCAGTGCTGGGCACAGTCCTGTTTAACATCTTTATTGATGATTTAGATGAGGGGATGGAGTCCATCATTAGCAAATTTGCAGACAACACCAAGCTAGAGGGGTGTGTTGGTCTGCTGGAAGGCAGGAGGGCTCTGCAGAGGGACCTGGATAGGCTGGAGAGTTGGGCTGATTCCAACAGGATTAGGTTCAACCAGGCCAAGTGCCGGGTCCTGCCCTTTGGCCACAACAACCCCCAGCAGCCCCCAGGCTGGGGACAGAGTGGCTGGAGAGCAGCCAGGCAGGAAGGGAGCTGGGAGTGTGGAGGGACAGGAGCTGAACATGAGCCAGAGTGTGCCCAGCTCAGAAAAGCCCAGCCCAGCAACCACAGACCAGGCCTGGGGTGTTCTAATCACATCTTTAATAAAAGTTGTAATAAAAGTTGTAATGAAAGCTCCCCAGGGACAGCTCCCCTTGTGCAGCAGGAGCAGGACACAGGCCTGGCATTCCATGGAGACATCGTGGAGACCTGACCCTACCTGATGATCCCTGTAACTTCCCAGTGCCCCCTTCCAGAAGGGAAATAGCAGTTTTATTCATTGACTCATCACTCAGGAAGCCGTGGGGGTTTGACCCCAGGCACCCTGAGACTCAGCACATCCTTCCTCTCCAGATACCGCAGTTCAAATGTGGTGCCAGAGACAGGGAAGAAAGCAAAATTCCATCTTCTTCTTGGAAAAAAAACAGGAAAAGTGGGCTTCCCTGTCTCATGCCATGTGTTTCTTGTCTTGCTGGGGAGGGAATTAGCTTTTCTGTGTCAGTTTTTCACTATTACAACTGGAAATCCTGGAAAGGCAGCCCTAAAACCGTAGAGAAATGACTAAGAAAAATGTGAGTTGACTTTTAACAGGCAGGGGTAGTTTCACTCCTTCATGGAATGCTGATAACGTAGGCTTGGACAGTGTGGATGTGATTTATCTTCATATGAAACCTGGCAGGAATTTCCCAAACACTTTGAGTTTGTGATAACACATCTTTGATTTCGCTTCCTCCCATTGTTACACAGAAAACATCACCTGATGAGTGCCTGCAAAACACAGCATTAAAAGTTCTCCAGCCCGACTTTTACTCTGCACAAGTGAAAACAAAGGAGTTTTATGAGTTGCCCTGTGTTGGAAATACTCATTTTCCATGTGGTCATCAAACAAATGGCAGTGGAGCCCCAACTTTCAGCCATGGAATGTACATTTATTATGTACATTCTTTAGGATCAGCAATCACCAAGTGTGTGACAGCTGAAAGGTTTTAAGCAAGAGAATATTAAAAGCTGAAGAATGAATTAATTAGGTTGCAAATAGTTAAAAGAGCACTACTATGTTTAAAACCCCCCAAAACAACCAAGTATCTGAATTCTCAGCATGGGATGATTCTGGTGACCCAGCAGCTTTAAACTTTTGAGGACAGTGCAGTTTGGTATTCTTAAAAGCCAGTTTCCATCTCTATGGTGGTGGCTGCTACAGACTGCACAAAAAAGTCCTCAAACACCAACAACCCAACCAAAGAGCAGAAATGAATGTGTTTTTTTCAAAAATTCCGCAATACCTCCCCACGTTTTTGGGTGTAACAAAAACTTCTCCACGTTTGCAGCGCTCAAAACTTTGTTTTATTTCTCTTACTTGTGTTCAGCCAAGGATAAAAGTTGGGGTGACATGAGAAGATAAAGTGTACAAGCAACCTGGAAGGCAGGCAGGCATTCCCTCAGCTCCCAGTGTGGGGATTGGGACTGGAAGGGGCTGCAGAACCAGGGGGTGTCTCTGTCTTAGCAAAGGAAGTGGGGTTTGGCAGCAGCTTTTTAACTCTGAGCTCAAAATTGCCTCATTTCTGTTAAAAGGAAGGTTGGAGAATTATTCCTGTTACATTTTCAGTGGCCGTCTCTGGAGAGAGGGAACAAAACTGGCTTTACAATATGTGGGTAAAGGAGCTGAGAACAAACAGCAGCTCCAGCACCTGCCTGGGATCAGTAACAGAAATGTGAATTCCAGTCCCTGAGTCTCAAGCAAAACTCCTCCTGCAGCCACAGGCACTGGATTTGGTAAAAATGGATCATTTTAAAGCCAGGTCTAATAGTGCTTGTTATATTATCTACTGCATTAAACCCCTGACACATATTTAATGGGATTAAATCTGTCCTCTGCTCTCGATTTATACAGCACTGCCAGGGCATAAACTTTATTAAAGCTCCATGGAACAGATATTTGAGCCCTAACTAGGAAATCTCATTTTAAAACATCACATCAGTTTCCCAGTCTCCATTTTATCCCTATTCAATCACCACTTCCCATTAATTTATATTTTTATTCACTTCCCTCAGCTCCAGCCACTTCTCAGGTGCTCATTGAGGCAGCTCTGCTCTCACATGCCAATCCCAGGCTTTCTCCAGGAATCATTCTGTGCCTGGCAAGGAGCTGTATTTCCTCAGTGACTGTTAAAATCAATGAGACTTGACATATTCAGTGCAAAAGGGGACTGTTCTTACAGGACTATATTCATAGAACACCGAATTCTCTCTGGGTATGAGTTCACGGGGAAGTTTTTCCTGCAAAAATCAGAAATAAGAAGGGCAACTTATCTCCATTATTTTCTGCTTTGCTCAGCAAAGCCCAGTATTAATTTATGAAGAGACACATCTTTCCCTTCTCTTCATTTTGTTCTGCTAAATGAATACATGCACCTATTATGATTGCTATCTAATTGCAGGCAGACAAAGCATCTCCTCTCCCTTGGGCCAGGCTGGAACCCAATGTTCTCTCTGCAGGTACAACGTGATTGTTGGCCTCTTGCAAACAGCTGTTCCTGTCCCTGCCTGTGGCCAAAAAGGAACCAGGGAGTTTGTATTCAGGAGCTGGGTGTAAATATTCAACAGCTGCTCCAGGACTCGGGGGCCAAACTCACAGTTGTGACTATTGGAGCAAACGTGCCTGGGAAAATCAATGTATAATTAATTGATTTGCTCACTCAAACCTTCAGTGCTGATTGGAACAGCCCCCAGTTAGGGAGATTTTTTTTTTGCCACCAGCTGTGGCTGTAAATGAAATTAGTTTGGCCCATATGAGTGTATGTTATTTACAGTCAGGTCAGGTGCTGTGTATTCCTCTCCTGTAAACCATTAACAATCAGAATCCCAGAATGGTTTGGGTTGGAAGGGGCTTTATTTGCCCTGGGCAGGGACACCTCCCCCCAGAGTGCTGCAGGAATTCCCTTGGCACTGTTTTCCCTGATGGACAAAAGGAGGTGGGTTCTCCTTCTTTCACCCAGCCCTCTCTCAGCTCCTTTTATCTTCCAGTTCCATCCTTGCCTGTGGGTAAATCCTTTCTGGTGCTCCTCCAGAGGCTGGAACTTCCACCTCACCTGTGGATGTAAAAGCAGAGTAGAAACATCAGTGATGCCTCTGAAATATGGCCATGTGGGAGCCCACTCTATAACTACTCTATAACTGCTGTAACTACATTTATCAGGAGATGAATGTGACATTCCCATCGTTTTCCCTGGTTCACAGCATCTCTTTTTTTTTTTTTTTTTTTTTTTAATTTCATTTAAATGCAGAGCATAAGCTTCAAATGCACCAGGCTTCACAACATTTGTACTAATGCTGCCAAGCTACCCTCTAAAATATTTTATGAACCATGAGAACATTTTAATCTGTTGGCATTTCCTTAATTAAGACAGTTTTACTGCTGCCTGAAACAGAGGTGTTACATTAGCTGACTGTCTCTGTGCCGTGTAAATTATGGCATCTGTCTTCTAAATAGAAGCTTACATTATGCATCGAGGAATGAACTGGTGTGCATTTAATTTAAATGGATGATCAGAGTTTTTTGAGAATTAATATCTACCTTTCTGGGAGATTTCCATTCTGTTGAATTGGGTTTTAAAAAGCACATTACATGAGCGATGTTGGTGCCTCTGGATTCATAACATTAGCATTTTCTGTCCCAGTGCAGCCCCTGAAAACATCAACTGGAAAAACATGGATTGTTCAAGATTTACTGCTTTGTTGTAATTCTAAGAAAGGCTGCTTGGGTGAAAATATTTGTTACCTTGCTGTGTCCAACTGCACAATACAACAAATTCCTCTGCTGGGATTGTATATGCCAGTGGTGAGTTAGATCAAATTATTCATATATTTCCTACACAGAAAATTTAGTGATTTTCAGGATCTTAAATATTACATATTCCCACCCTAAAACACTTCCTACTTGCAGCAGGTAGAGCAATTATTCTGCAGAAAGCCAAGGTTGCATGCTTTTAAAAAGAGGTGTCAGAATTAAGAGCTGATTTGCACAGGCCTTGCAATTGCTCTGGACGTAGCAGTTCATCCACACAGCACGTGCTGGGGTGGAGGTCAGGTCAGCTTTTAAACTATTTATAGCAGAACTGAGGAGTTATACTTTGGTCTCTTAGTTGAAAGGCAGCTTATAAAGCCTGATAGTTTATATATTAACAGTGAGAGAAATGTATATATATATATATATGTCTGGAAACAGCTCCTGCCTGCCAAGATCCCCGACCCTTTTTGGGATCAGCAGCTCCGGGGGCTGGATTGACACGAGCGCAAAGCGGGGTTAAAAACAAGCAGTTCCCTCCCAGAAAAGGTCAGGGCTGCTCTGGGAGGGTTGGAGATTGTCAGATCCTGAGGACAAGCAGGGGCAGCAGAAGGGGAAGGCTCAGATCTGAGCCTTTAATCAGTGTTAACGCTGCTCTGAGGTCCCAGCAGCTGGGGCTGTTCAACTCGGCATCGACAGCGCTCCAAGTGCTCCCAGGGAGCCACTTCAGAGTAAGTGATGTGCTGTCCTCCTGATCGTGGAGGAGAGCTGCAAAAAATGGCACATGTGGGCTCTTCAGCCAGCTGCTGGAAGGAGAGGCTCTGCCTTCCCTGCTCTGGGGCATCAGGAATGGGAACGAAGGTGTTGCAGCCAGGGGATTGTCTGTCCAGAGGGAGGGGTTCCTGCCTCAGTGATCTCACAGGATTTCAGACCTGATCTTACCCGGGGAAATCTTGCGAAACTTTCACGTTTCTGGAGGAAACCTCAATGGACTACGCTGGAATTTCCTTGTGTTGGCCTAATCCTTAGATCTTATTCTTTTTCCTGGCGTAGGGATTTCACCCCTTCCCACTCTAACCCTCAATATTATTGCTGGTGCTCAGGCGTTTTCATCAGTCCAGTGCAAATCCTGTATTTCCTGTTTCCTGCAGCATTTGGACTTTCTCAGCTGCAATGCCTGGAAAATGAGCACAAGACTGCACAGAAACAATGGCTTTACTCGCGACTGGGATGGCCCAAACCCATGACGTGGTTGGACTCAGTGATGGGCCCCTTCCAGCCCCAGGGTCTGCTGTGAGTCTGGGGTTACTACTAAACTAGAAAAACAAAATGTTGGAGAAATGGGACAACTGGAAGAATTAACTGTTCTTTATAATGGTTTTATATTTTTTTTTAATTTTAATTTGATTTCCTACTCCAAACTTGGGTTCATTTTGTAAAGCATTTTCCTGAATGCTCCTGATGTAGTTTTACTGTATTGATATCCTCTGTGGCAAACATGTTTGTTTCTCTGACATATTTGCAGCTATGCCATGGAAAGCTCTGTCAGCTTCCTGTTCCACGATATTATTTTCTTCTCACGGACTTTTCTGCTCAGGCCCATATCAGAGAGACACAGGCAGCGAATGGAGTCATTGTGGATGTTCCCTCATCCTACCACAGGAGGATGTGTGTTGGTGCTTTTCCACCTTTTTAATGCTTCTCTTCCACATCCTCACCACTTCTCTATGGAATCATTTAATTCAGTGGCCAACCTGGAAAGGCTCCTGTGCCTCTGCTGGCTCCCAGATCCCATTTCAGAACTGTGGATGCACACAGCCAGTTCTATCATACCCAGACCTGCTCCCAGGCCTTTCTCCTCAGCCTCCCCTGCACACAGGAAAGCTCATGGCTCTAGAAATGATGGTATCAGGTTGGATATTTGGAAAAACTCTTCACTGAAAGCACTGGAATGGGAAGCCCAGGGAAGTGGTGAGGTCCCTGTCCCTGGAAGTGCTCAGAAAATGATTAGATGTGGCACTTGATGGTTTGGTTTAGTGGACGTGGTGCTGTTTGGTCAAAGGTTGGACTTGAACACTTCAAGCTGGGCCAGGGGAGGTTTGGATTGGACATCAAGAAGAATTTCTTGCTGGAAAGGGTGGTCAGGCGTTGGCAGGGGCTGCCCAGGGAGGTGGTGGAGTGTCCCCCACCCTGGGAGGTGTCCAGGGAAGGCCTGGATGTGGCACTCCAGCACTGGACGTGCTCTGGGCTGTTGGACAAGGTGGGGATGGGGCACAGGGGGGACTCCGTGGGCTGGGAGAGCTTTTCCACCTCAAGCATTCTGTGATTCTGAGATGGGGGTGTGAGTGGGGGAGGTGTACCCAGACACCGAGACTGTCCCAGCTCTGTAGGTGCAGCACTTGGACTGGGATGTGCTCCAGTGCCACCGTGTCCCCTCCTCTCTCCCTCCCTGCCCCAGCCTGTGTGTTCAGCAGGTCGATGGTGGCCTCAGAGCAGACTGTGCCAGCCTGGCTGCCCTCCCACATTGCCCCCTTGGGCCGAGTCAGCTGTGCCCAGGGATGGGGAGCTGAGCTCAGAAGGCTCAAGGACGTTTCCTGCCCCAGGGATCCCACAAGAGACCCCCCCTGAACCCCAGCACTGCGGTGTGGTTGACTCATGTTCCCCTCACTTGACAGTACCTGTTGACAAATGCATGTGTGAGTGATTCACTCAGAGCGCTCTCCTCCCTCTCACTCGTCCCTGCACTGAAATGGGACGTTGTGCCCATGGAAATTGCAGGTTCTGTGAGGAGCTGCTCTGGGGGTGATTCACACAACAGCACAACAGGCACTCCTTGAGGCCCCAAGGGATGACTTCATCCCCTGCTGTTGTCTCAGCAGCAGAAAGAGGCTTTATTTAGGATGACCCTTCACAGAGATGTATTTTTTTTTTATCCTTTACATCATACTTGTCCATCGTCATCCTGTTTTGGTTTTCAGTTCAAAACGAGGTTATATTTTTAATGGGACGTCAATTAGTGACCTGCAGGTACGTGCTTTGCAGGGGTGATTTGTAGGGGTGTTTGTGGAAAAACTGAGCTTTTCACAGGCACTCACACAGCTCCTTTGGAGAACTGTAACCCAACACCAAACACTGCTCCTTAGTCAGCAGCTCTGCCTCAAGAACTGACATCCAGAGACAAGGAGAGAAAGCAAATCCACCTGATTATTCCGCTCTCTCCTCCCAGAAGGATTTCGTAACAGATGAAACGCTGCCACACAGCACTGGCTGCTCCAGCCTGAGCACATCCCTGTGCAAGGAGAGAGCGTGGAACCTGAGTCTGGGATCCAGCTGGGTGACACTGCCCAAAATACACAGCCCTGGGGGAAACTGTATCTCCAGATATGCAGAGACAGAGGCCAAGATACCCCAGGAAAGAAAAAATGTCCTAAATTTACCTTGAGAGGCTGAATCTCAAATAGGTCTCCCAAAGGATTTTTCACCTTTTCATAAATGTCATAGTAATAATAGTTCAAGTATGAAACCTCTGCAAGTCTCAGCTGCAAAACCTGAAGTTTTGGGGTATGTGTAATAAGCCATGACTACCAAAAGAACCCATACACAGCACTGAGCAGTGCTGGGTGTTTTCCCTTTAGTGAGGAAAAAATCTTTCTCTCTATAAGAAATCATTGAGCAAAAATTCCTGAATGGGAACAGCTTAGGGACAGTAAGGGAAACAAGTTTGATTTTTAATAGGAAATTGAGAATTATTCCATTCTAATATCTGTGCTGACATTTCTCTTGGTCTGACGAGCAGTCAGTTATGTTTTCCCAGCCGAGCTGCCCTGTCTTTGCGGGAATTTTTCGCACCTCGGGTGATCGCTGTGTTGTAACACACGTTTAGGGGAACTGCCCGGTTAAATCCCTTCGCGTTCTGGCTGGAAATTTAACCCTTACTGACGAGGTGCAGGTTTTGTGCAGCCTCAATGTGCTGCTGCCACCAGATGGCACTGGGGGTGGGTGCTGTCGGATCAGGAGCTCTCCAGGCAAAGCCTTCCCATCAATTTAAAGGCAGAACAGTGTTTACAAACAAGGATTTTGCATAACAAGGGCCCGCTTTGTTTGCCGGTTGGATCGTGCAGGAGCTGAGAGGCAGCAGGTTTGCTGTCGTCATTCGAGGGGGAATGCTGTGTCTGCCCTGAACTCCTCCTCGTTTTTTGGAGGAAGAGGAAGAGCAGAGTGTCTGACTTACAGCTTTGCCAACCTTCAATTCACGAGGTGCTGTAACTGCTCTGGAGGGGAATCTGGTTGATGAATGATAGCAGCACCTTTCTGCTGCAGAGTAAAAAGGAAAATTAAAAATGAAAAAAAAAAAGAAAAAAAACAAACAAAAAAGGGGAAAAGGGAAGGGAAAGGAGGAAGAGGGAGGAATGGGGACAAAAGGAAGGAAAATGAGGGGAAAAAAAGGGAGAAAAAGAGTCCCTTGCCAGATTCCAGCTGTGGTTGCAGCAAGCAGAACCCAGGCTTTGTCTGCTGCACTTTGCAGGGTGAATATGATGGAAATACAGCCCTTTTTGTCAGGTGTTCTCTGAAATGGGAGTCAACACCAAGGCAAAGGCCTCGTGATTTCCTGAGCTCTGCATTTGCTTTGCAGAGTGTTTCTATCATCAGGGAAATTCTCCCCACGGGCCCTTGCAGCAGGTGTGGCACACGTAGTGCCACAAATTCGGGGAGTTTAGAGGGGGGAAAAACCAACAGACGACAAGAGAAGCCAAAAAGGGATGTACTGAAACCTGCTCGCTGTTGTAGCTACAGCCTTTTGAAGGCCCTTTTTTGTTCCCTGGGACTGAGTTTGTTTCATTCTACATCAGAAATTCCTGGAGATCTATTTCAAATGTCACCTTGTAGTGAGCATCAAACACAGACATGGCACAACCACGACTTTTTGACAAGCGTTTTTTGAAGAAACGTAGCTGGAAAGTGAATTTTTCTGCAGTGTGAAAGAGTCTTCCCAGGCCACGCATTAAAGTAATGGAATAACTATGCTCCTCAACACATCTGAGCAATACAAACACAATTATGAGCCCTTTTCTTTACACTGCTTTTTGAAAAAATACCTTCTTCTGGTGAAAGATAGACCCGAACATTAATAATGCATCTTTTTCCTGTAGTAATTCAGCAAGTAAATGCAGCAAGGGACTTTGTAAATGCTGGATCACCCACAGGCAAAGCAAGGTTCACAGTTCACAGGACCCTGTCATGGGATTCCTCAAAGACAGGTTTCAAGATCACTCAGCCCCAAGTATTTGGTTAGTGCCACTTGTGTGCCCCAGGGAAGAGCTACTCACAGGAATTAATTCAAGATACAGAGGACACTTCTCGATTTACGTGGGGCCGTGCAATGCAAAGCTCCCTGCAACAAAAGGCTTCAAACAGAGACCAGGATTAGCTTTTCCACGGGGGAAATGGGTCAGATTTATCCCACAATTTAAACTGCACCTTCTCCCCTCAGGAGGCAGCACTGCCACAGGCAGAAATGCACTCAGTTGTCAATACAGAGAACAGGAAGTTCCTGAGCAGGTTGAGGACCAAAACTCTTATGAGGAAAACTCAATCCACTCCTATGCTCGTTCCAAAAGAGTGGGGAGAGGTTTAAAAAGCAAACACACAGTTCTGCAGTCCAAGGCCACCCTTTGTGGTTGAACCCTGAAGTGTCATGAGCAGTGAGGGCCCCACACATGGAGGGAGGAACCCACCACAGATCCTACAGATTTTGCTGGGCTTTGGACCTGGCTACAAACACACACTGATACCATTTCCTTCTCTCCTGATATCTGGGGGCCTTGTAAACCATTTCTGCCTTGGATTTTTGTAAACAGACTTCTCATAGCTTTTGTCTGACCTGGATGAAGGACAATCTCAAGGAGCCTCAGTAACAACCAGTGTGTTTCTGGGCACTCCCCTCACCGTGTGGGATCTCAGGAATCCTGTCCAAGGCTGAGGAAGAAGCACAAGCCTCACAGAACCCAGGAGGAGCCTGAGCACAGCAGTTTGTCTTCGTGTGGGATTGCTCTTCTTTAGGGAGTCTCATGCAGCAAATTATCTGCAAGAGCTGGAGCTCAGAAGAACCCACAGCAGTTGGTCACAAGCTCATAATTAGCCCATTCCACATTTGTAAGAAGTCTAAGATCTCAGTTCCTGTGGAGGGACTGGGAATAAACTAAATTTGCCATCTGCACTAAGGATGTGTTTTGATATGGTGTTTCTCCTTGTGCTCTGAGAGCCAAGCCAAGGGAAAACCTCTAAACAGCTGATTGACACTTTGCTGGAGATCTCAGAGCTGGTTCAGATCATTATTCTCCTCTGGATAAATGACCTGGTTTAACTTTGACAAAGAAACACGCACAAAGAGACTTATGAAAAATGTGGCAACTTCTTTTTGTACTGCATTTCCAGAATTTACAGCTCCATCTCTTCTTTGTAGCAGCAGCACTTTCCCTTTTTACTTTTCCTTTCCAGTAGAATTCCAATTCATCTTTAGAGTGAACCTTTTTGCCTCCAGCTGCTCACTTGACAGGGTGAGTTCTGGAAGTTCCTTTGTTTTAGAGGAACTGTTCCCTCTGAAAAACCTGTTTTCAGAGCATGACAGATCCTCCCCTCGAGAGAACCCCAAAGCTTCCAAAAGCGAGCACATCCCTTCTGTCGGTTCTTTTCCTTTTTCTTCACATTTCAACTGGGAAAGCTTCCAAAAGTCACTGCCTTTCTCTCAGACCTCTAAAGAGAGAGGGGGATCAGTGCTTTTCCTGGGGTTCTGCTCCCAGTGCAAGCAGGATGCAGAGAGCTCTGTTGGTGTGTCCAAGAGGCTGCGCCGTGTTCAGGAGGGGCATCTGAATTGGGAGTTTTTAACGGTAACAGGAAATGTGCAACAAAAGCCACCTACTCCATAAGGACACTGCACCCTTGAGATTGGATTCCCCCTGTATTCCCAGGGTTCTGCAGTTCTTGCTTATGCAACACAAGGAAAAAAAGGGCAATAGTTGGCAATTACGAGGCAGCAAATCCATTTTTTTCACCTCAGCTTGGACAGGAATAACTCTTATCTTGAAACCTTCTCCAAGTTCAACAGAGCTGAACTCCATCACTGCAGGGCAGCTGCAGCACAAACTGCTCCTCAAAGGGGGGGAGGCTGAGGAGTCACCCCCAGTTATCTGCGTGGTGTTATCTGATCCTGCAGATCAAGGGATAAAGGACCAGCTGAGGCTGAAATTGTAAATAACAGACAGTTCCTGACGATGCAGCCCCGCAGCAAACACATCTCAGCCCCTCCATGGGCTCCCCAACAGCATGAAAGGGAAGGGAGGAGAAAAGGAAAAAGGAAAGGTTGAGCCTGCCTGACCTCAGCGTTTTCTTGTTCAGCTTTTCATTTCCTGAGCTGGAATCTTTACCTAAGACACCTTGAGGTTTTTAGTGCTGTTTCTCTGGACAAGAGGCAATTGGAATTGATTTGTCCATTTTGTGAGCTACTTTTCTTTCTTTCTTTTTTTTTTTTTTTTTTTTTTCCTGTGGAAAAGGATAGAAGGGTTTCCAGTCTGAATGTGCAAATCTATTTTTATAAAGTATTGCTGTGAATAAAATGAAAGAACTGAAATTTCCCTCAGCTGTTGTTGGTGATAGAGCTGGAGTGTGATTTTTTCCCCCCTTCCCTTTTTTAAAAATCAAAGGTTTTTTTCTCCCTCTCTTCACACACACACACATTATATTTATATTTATATTTATATTTATATTTATATTTATATTTATATTTATATTTATATTTATATTTATATTTATATTTAATTTTTATTTTTATTTTTATTTTTATATATATATACACACACTGATATATTACTAGTTACTCTCTGGAAGTCAAGTCCATGGAACAGCAACCTGAACAACTGCAGACCAACAAGAGTGAAAATATGGTGAGTCAGAGCAAACATGGACTAATTGCACTGGTTCAAATATATCTTTATGACCACAGGATCAAAAATCTCCCCATTTTCTCAGGGCACAATTTGCTTTGCTCTTGACCTGTTTCAGTTAATGACTGCCTGAATTAACATTGCCCTTTCCTACCTGCTGTCATGCATTAAAGAGAGAAATGGGGTATTTTTTGTGTGTTGATCTTGACAGCAGATAGTGCAGCTGGCCTGGGGATGCTGTACAGTTCCAAAAAGCAGGTGAAATGCTCCATGTCATTATTAAAAGCAGTCAGATCCACACAGGAATATATCCATTAAAAGGTGGCCTGAATGCACAGGAGGTGGGGATCCCAAGCCCTCAGGATTTAGAGGTTGTTGCAACTCCTATGAAATGAGAAAATGGGGTTTTTTCCTCTGGGTTTTGTTGGTGACAAGGACATGTACAGCATGACATGCCCTGCTCTCAAATGATTTGTGATTTTATCCTTTGGATTCAGACAGAATTCACAGGACACATCCTGCACACACAATTAGGTAGGGATTTTTTGGGATGTTTCCTCACTTTTATTTTTTTTTCTTCTGTATTTAAACCTCTCTTTGAAGGCAGAACTATTTTCCCAATGTAAAAAAAAAAAAACATTCCCATGCCATCTGAGTGAGTTTCTGTTCATGGCATCATTGGAAGCAACATGACAATTACAGAACAAGGAATTAATAATAAAAATCCAATTTAAAATGCCCGTGGAAAGAGCATTTGGACAGGGTGGGATTATTGGAGTGTCCTGTGCAGGTCCAGGAGCTGGACTCGATGATCCTTGTGGGTCCTTCCAGCTCAGGAGATTCCATGAAAAAAACCCCAAACATATTTCTGAGGACTTCATATTTTATCACAGTTGCTTATTCAGACCTTTCTCTAATTTCTGTCACCAAGGAAGTTTAAAAAGGAACAGAATATTATCTGATTTTCATGTTTCCTCATAATCTCGTTCTGGGAAGCAGCCTTTGCTAATTCAGTCTCAAGGATATGGCAAAGATGGAAAAACCAACCAACTGGAGCAGAGAAAAGCATTAGAATGGAAATGTATGGAATCAAAATGGAATAAAACATCTTAAAATGGAAAATAGTTTATGTTTAAAAAACCCCCAAAAACAAACCCAAGAAAACACACACAAAACCCTCCAACAGTTTTCTATGAGCAAGTTTGCTTACTTACACGTTTTTATCCAGAAAAGACTTCAAAAAAACCTTAGGTTTGGGCTTTTATTTCATATGGCAGTGCTGCTAGTCGATATTGTATATAATATTTCCTTGCTTTACAAGCCCCCAAAAGCAGCAGAGCTGCAGTGGAATCAGGCAATCACAAGAAGCGGTGACGAAACATGGAAAGGGTTATTTTGGCATTTGCTTCCTCTTTGTTTTCAGGGAATGTCTGAAGCTGCAATTTTGGGAGAGGTTGGTTTGTTTACTTTCCCCTTTTGGTATTCAGGGTGTTGTGTCCCTGCTAATGAGCCTGTGCTGTCCATCTTTATCTAATGAGAAGCGTTTTCATCTGGCACTTTTTCTTTCTTGCAGCTTGTGTTTCCCTCCTTCAGTCACAGTTTTCCCCACGACTTGAAATATTTTGTGTTAATGAAAGGTGTTCTTCACTGCAGCTCGAATTTGGCTTCAATCTCAGCTTAAGCACCAAGAAATTATTTTCTGCACCATTTATGAAATAACTTCTTTAATTAATGAAGGAACAATTACAGCCACACTCCCAATTTCATTATATTTATTGCTAAATTAGAATTCTAAGTTCAATTTAGTCCACTTTTTAGAATTAATTACCACTTTCACAGCGAAATTCTTTCTGCTCTTCTCTGATTTCACTCTGAGAGTCCCACACACGTCCCAGCCTTGGTGCCGCTGCCACCTTCCCACATCCCAGTCCCCAAGGAAAACTGGGAACCATCTCTTTGAACATCACATTCATTCCTTTATAAACCCACCACTCAAGTGTCCTCTTTCCCCAAAGAAGCAAAGTATTCCTGCTAATTTTCCTCTTTTATATTAGGGATATATTTATATTGTCATTATTTATCCCTGTCATATTGTCACTTTTATATTGAGTTGTTTGATACCTTACATGGGCAGTGCCTTTTATTTACAGGACACAGAGACACAGAGTCCTTTCCCAAGGACTCTGCACAGGAGGACACTTTTTCTTTGCCCATTAACATTCCCTGGTATCCCTTACCCAAATGAGATATATTGGGAGAATTCACAGAAACCAAGAGAAACACAAAGGAAATGCTTTTATGAAAGGCTCATTAGAATGAAAGACTTGGTTAAAGTTGGGTGCTTAGATGGATTAGCTCTGGCCCACACTGCAGGCAAACTTCCAGAGTCAGCTACAGAACCTGGAAGAGCCAATTTATCATTCCTTTCATAAATCAAAAGGCAATTCCTACAAACAGTAATGATCAGTCCACTCAGGATCAGCACTCATAAAATTAAAATTGAACTTTCTACTGCCTCGTGCAGCTGCCTTAAAATATGGGCTGTGGTTTTCTCATGCTGAGCTTGGGACACTTCAAACAGTTTAGGAGCTGGTCAGGGTAAAGAACAGCCCAATTGTCCAAAAGTGCCATCTTTTGGATGGGGTGGTGCCACCCAGAAAGCTCCAGGGTTGACCTGAGAGCTGGTCAGGTATTCCCCCTGTTTGGAAGAAGGGCTGTGGTACTTAGATCAGTCCAAATAAATTCCATTTAACTAAAAAGAAAAATGGTAATACGATCATGTTTTACAAGAGATTATTATGAAAAAGGTTTGTGGTTGGAAAGGGCATAAGGAAGTTTCGTGCTTGTAAGCAGAAATCAAATGAGCTGATAAGAGAAGTGATAAGATGTCAGGTCCTGAAATTAGGTATAACCAGGAGAGGGAAAAGAACAAGCCAGAGACATCACAGTTCCTAAAAGATTTCAGGTCTTTAAGGCTGTGCTTTCTCTTTTTTTTTTTTTTTTTTTTTGTCCGGGTGTGCTCCCTCTTCCATGGTGTGAAAGAGCTTGGTACCTAAACCCAGGCAGGTTTAGAGGAGCAGGTTTAGATGAGATGTGAGGAGGAAATCCTTCCCTGGGAGGGTGGGCAGGCCCTGGCACAGGGTGCCCAGAGAAGCTGTGGCTGCCCCTGGATCCCTGGAAGTGTCCTAGGCCAGTTTGGATGGGGCTTGGAGCAACCTGGGCTGTTGGGAGGTGTCCCTGCCCAGGGCAGGGGGTGGGATGAGATGATTTTTAAGGTCCTTTCCCACCCAAAACCATTCTGGGGTTTTATGACCTACATAGAAACTCTGACAACAGGATAAACTCGATTAGCAGGATAAAATTCCTTAATGTCTCAACACAGCAGAGCAGAACCAAGAAGTGAGGGAGAGAACTGAAGGGCTGAAGGGGGAGACTAAGAGAGAAATGCAAGCGAGAAAGAAGTGGCTTCGAAGAGAATTTTTAAAGAGAGAGGTGGAGGGCAGAGTTAAGATTGAGCACAAATCACTGCATGACTTCTGAGTCCTTGTTTTTTTTATATTCCACTGACCTAATTAATTTTACATGGAAAAATATGTATCAGAGGCTTTTTCCTGGGCTTATCTTACTTTGAAAAAATTATTTCATCTGTTTGCTGACCCGTGGCAGTGTTAGCCACCCCAAACCGCTTTTGAAACCGTGACATTTTATGCTTTTAGTTTTTATGCAGCACCATAAACTCAGCTCTGAGAATCCAATTTCAGAACTGAACAGGCAAACACAGAATCACAGAGTGCCCTGAGCTGGAAAGGACCCACAGGGATCATGGAGTCCACCTGCCCTGCCCAGGACACCCCAACCATCCCACCCTGTGCCCGAGAGTGTTGTCCAAACACTCCTTGAGCTCTGGCAGAAAACACCAAGGCTTGAGAGAGTCTGAAGTTAAGGCTTTCCTGGTGGGATATCTGAGCAGGGAGGTTGGACTTGATGACCTCCAGAGGTCCCTTCCAATCCCAAACGCCCTGTGATTTATGTCTTGCCAGCAATGAATCAGTAAGAGAATCCCACTTTCTGAATGAGCACCGCTTCCTTTCATATTTAAATTTTCCTTGGCACTTTCTCAGGTGAGAATTAACCGTGTGCTGCTTGGACTCCAGAAATGGATGGCCTGAGCTACGATGTCAGCATGTAATAAAAGTGCTATTTTGGTGATTTTCATATTTAAAAAGGTTAGGCTTGATGTCACTTAATTTTATAACTGAGCAAATCTGAACAAGCTGGATCTGCTTTTACAATCTGCGTCTTCACAGATAGAGATTGAATATATTATTGATTCCACGAGTATGCTTCTCTTCCAAGTTTACCTCTTCCTGTTGGTTTATGGAGTGTGATGGAGCAGAGGGGCTTGGTGAGGCACAGACACAACCCCTCAGACACACAGCCCTCCTTCCCCTTTCAGTGCTGAGCAGCAGAACACGCAGAACACACCAGGAACGCGGTGCAGGAAGCCAGGGTGCCAACCCCAGGGCATTTCTGAGGGTTTAATGTGGTTTCCTAAGTAATTTATCGTTTCCTGGGAAGAGTTTTGATTTTCTCCATGTCCTCTACGGGAAGCACAAGCTGCTGAGTGGGAGGTCAGGTTCATGATCTGGTTACTGGGATCCTCTCAGAAAACCCTCCCAAACCAGGCAGACAGAGCCAAGCAGCCAATCCCTCCTCATCAAGGCTGGGAGCTGAACAAGATACAGCTTTCCATTTGGGAATGGAGGCATTTTCCTGCAATCAGGAAAAGAAAGCAGGAAATTCATCACACTTAACCTGGCATGTGCCTCCCATGAACTCGGGTGTTTCTGCCTAAAAAAGGTTGTCTCAAACAGATCCTCACTGCAAAATGATTAATAAGCTTTTATCGTCTGCAGATACTTTAATGAGTTTTGAGTGTCTTACTTGGCATTTTATTTTGCATATAAGAAACAAGTTCACTGACTTTATTTGTTGATTTAACCCCTGACAAATATTCTGGCTGCCTGCAGCTATGCAGGTTGCCTCAATGAGATATTGTGATAAGCATTTCTTTCCACACAGAGCAAACTGTGCTTCAGCAAATATATTCTGGGAAAACAGTACTCTGAAAAAAAAAAATTATATTTTTAACTGTTCTAATGAAAAATACCGATCAAGTTACTGGGAAAGAAGCTCAGCCTCTTCAAAAACCAGCTAAAACCCTGTGAATTCACGATTCCCACTTTCCCATGCCCCTTTTCCCTGCGCTGACAGCCCGAGGCAGAGGGGCAGGAGCTGGGACTCTGCTTGGGAGCTCCGTTCCAAACCCTTCAGCCCCCCAGGCCGTGGACAGATGGGGACGACACAGAGCCTGCAGCCTCTCCAGCAGCGGGTCCCGCACCCCCTTGCTCTGCTGCATCAGCCGCCCCCCTGAAGGGGCACAGCCTGGCAAAGGGGAGAAAGAGCCGACTCCACCAGGAAGGGTTTGGGAAGCAGTGACAGCAAAACAAGTGCTCCAAGAAAATGTTATTAAAAAAAACTTGAGAAGTTGAAAGGTGGAGAGAAGAGGGAGAAAAATGAGAAAAAAATTAGGGAGACATGAAGAGGAAGGGAGGAGAAAAGCACGTCTTCACCTTCCTATCTTCTTCCTGCAGTATCTCCCTCTGTTTCCCTTTCCTACTCCCGGTTCTCACAAGCATTCCCAACACACACTTGGGATGATACAGGACCCAGACCTCAGCAACTTTTCTTGGCTCGATGCAGCCTTAGCGGGACGCGGCGTTTCACCAGCGTAGGTTTTAATGTCGGGGATGCTGCTGGGAGAGGCGGGGGGCTCTGCTGGGCATCCAGCTCGGGGGGCCAACCCTCGCTGCCGCCTCGGCAATGCCAGCCCGTTCCCAGCTGTGCCGGGTCAGAGCTCGGCTCTCCCGGCGGGTCCCGCTCCCCGCCCGCCCCCGCGCACATCGCTGCTCCCGGGGCGCGGGGCCGGGGCCGCCCCGCTCCTCCCGCACCGCCCCGGGGCCCCGCAGCGCTCCCGCGCCCCTCCCGGGGCTCCCCGGCCGCGGGGGAACCGGCCCGGAGCAGCGCGGGGATGGGGCGCGGGCATGGGATGCGGGAATTGGATGCAGGGATGGGGCGCAGGGATGGGATACAGGAACGGGCGCGAGGATGGGATGCAGGGATGGGATACAGGAATGGGGCGCGGGGACGGGATGAAGGGATGGGGCGCGGATGTGGGATGCAGGAATGGGGTGCAGAGATGGGGTGCGGATGTGGGATGCAGGAATGGGGAACGAGATGGGATGCAGGGATGGGGAGCGGGGATGGGATGCAGGAATGGGGCGCGAGGTGTGATGCAGGGAATGGGGCGCGGATGTGGGATGCAGGGAATGGGGATCGGGATGGGATGCAGGAATGGGATGGAAGATGGGGCTCGGATGCGGGATGCAGGGATGGGGCGCTCCCGGAGCCCCCCGCCATTCCCTCCCGGAGGAGCAGCCGGCGCTACTTAAGCGCATCCCGGCGGCGGAGCCCGGCGGGGAGGCGGGCGCGGCGGCCCCGCGGCAGGGACAGCCCGCGCCCATGCCCGGCCCGGAGCGCGGCGGGGGCGCGGGCGCTGCCAGGCGACGGGAGAGCTGCGGGGCTGCGGCGCGGGCAGGGCGGGACGGGCGCGGGCACGGCGGGCGGGCGGCAGCGCGGCGGGGCCCGGGCGGCTCCGGGCGGCTCCCCCGGGCCGCGGCCCTGCCCTCGCTGAGCGGGGGCCGAGCGGCAGCAATGGCGGCGCGGGGCCGCCGCCCGCCCGGCCGGCCGCGGCTCTAGGAGGGGACGCGCGGGGCCGCGGGGGGCCGGGTTCCGCGGGGTTATTTATTCCTTCCCTCTCGCTCAAGTTGCCGGCGGACGGGGCCGGCCCGCACCTGCCCCCTCCCCGAGCCGCGGGGCGGCCATGGAGAGCCCCGCCGAGAACCCCAGCAAGGCGGCCGAGTACCTGAAGGAGCTGAACAAGATTATCGAGACGCAGCAGGAGCTGCTGGAGAAGCAGAAGCGGAGGATAGACGAGCTGGAGCAGCAAGTGGCCAAGTTGTACCACGAAAATGCCTGCCTGCAGGACGAGCATCACCGGCACCTGGCCACATGCCGGCTCCAGCAGGGCGTCCCCCCCGCGCCCCCGGGGGTGCTGAGCGCCATCCAGGAGAACGCCAGGCACGAGAAGTAAGCGCTCGCAGCCCTTTCTTTGCCCCTTTTCCGTGGAGGGTGTTTCGGTAGCGGGGCTCCCCTTCCCTTTCCCCTCCTGCCTTTCGGGTCCCCAGAGCCGCCCCGCGCACCAGCGCTGGGAGCGGCGGGATTCCCTGCGGCGATGCCCCGGAGCGAGCCCCGGGCGCAGCGGTGGGGTGTCCCCCCTCGGCCCCAGCCCGTCAGGTGCCCGTGTGTCACTCGTGCTCTGTCCCGGGGTCCCGGGGGTGATGTTGGAGCCGCGGCGGCACGGCCGGGGCTGCCCCGTGTCCGCGGCCGTCCCTGCGCTCGGGGGATGCCCCGGGCAGGGCAGCGGGACCGGGGCGCCGGGAGGAGCGGGGCGAGCCCTGCCTTTCTCCCCGCGGAGTGTTCGCTGCCGGTCCGAGCGCCCCGGGGACGGGGGTACCCCCGTGGGAGCCGCTCGCCCCCCGGGCGATGCCGGGGAGCGGCCCGTGGCTGCCGCCGGTAACGAAAGTGACCCGGCCCGGGGTCAGTAAACATTGGCCGCTCGCCACCGGGCTGGCCCCGGCCAGCGCCTGCTCGCCCAGCGCGGGGCCGCCTGCGCTCCCGGCCGCCGCATCTATTCCAGCCTCTCTAATCTGTAATTAATCGTCTACGTCTTTCCAGCGTCGGGAAAGCCGCTTAGTTGCGCGGTTCCGAAGTAGCAGGGATTCGGGAATAGCAGGAACTGAGCTCGGCGCTTTCCAAGCGTGTTTCTACTTCGGGAAAAGTATTTAAGGCTTGGCTTTCCAGGAGCGGAGTGGGAAAAGCATGCATCGGATTACGAGCCCACTTGGCTGCTTGATACGGCACAATGGGCTGTTTGTGATCCGCTGCGCTCGAATTCCTTAGGCTTATAAATACAGGCACGGCGGCTCCCGCTCGCCGCTAGACCCCGGGCTGCGGGATCCGGGACCGCCAGACCCCGGGCTGCGGGATCCGGGACCGCCAGACCCCGGGCTGCGGGATCCGGGACCGCCAGACCCCGGGCTGCGGGATCCGGGACCGCCAGACCCCGGGCTGCGGGATCCGGGACCGCCAGACCCCGGGCTGCGGGATCCGGGACCGCCAGACCCCGGGCTGCGGGATCCGGGACCGCCAGACCCCGGGCTGCGGGATCCGGGACCGCCAGACCCCGGGCTGCGGGATCCGGGACCGCCAGACCCCGGGCTGCGGGATACTGGACCTCCCGCTCCAGACAGGCGGGGAGGGCGAGCCCCTCGCCATGCCCGGGCCGGGGCTGCGGGATGCCCGTCCCGCGGGGCCGGGATGCTCGGGATTCCCGTCCCGCCGGGCTCGGAGGGAGGCACCGGGTGGGTCCGGCCGACCCTGCGGGGACCCTCCGGGGCTGGGGTAGCCCCCGGTGGCCTCGGCCGCATCTCCCTCCTGGAGGCCCATCCGGTGCCGCGGGGGATGCCCCGCGTGTTCCCGGGGAGCTGCCCCGATCCCGGGAGCTCCCGCTGGCTCCGCCAGTGCCGCTCCCGCTGCTCCCGAGGCTGCGGTGGTGGCTCTGCTCCGGAGCGGCGTTTTCTCCGCGTGGTGCTGAGGGGGTTTCAGGAGCCCTGGAAGGGTCGCTGGGCACACAGTGTCCCCCTTGCCTGCTCCTGTTTTCCGAGCCTTGCACTGACCAGAGCACAGTGGGAAAGAGAAGCGGCTCTGTCTCCCCAGCTCCTTTTCTGCTGCCAGAGTTATCACTCAAGGCTTTTTTTGTGATGTTGGGGTAATCACTTTAGGCTTTTTTATAGAGATGTCTCTATGAAAACTAAGCAAATAGCTCCTTTAATAGACTGGAAAGCATGCTGTCATTTATCAATCAATCAATCCTTCAAGGAGAAAGAGCTATTTCCAGAAAGTGTGGAATAGTTACACGAATCCTACCCCGTGTATCCATGTCCAGTACCCACTGGAGGATTTTTGTGGCTGTGCTTCCAGTACAAGACATCAACTCAGCTATCTTGTCCCATTTGTCTCTTGCAAATGACATTACTAAAAATTGTACAAATGGCTTGCCTGGTTTGATAATATTTCTCCTCTGCAGCCCAAGACTCATTTGCAGAGCCCTCCTTGGGCAGGCAGCTCTGGGGACTCGGAGGCTTTTAAGTCTCTTAAGTGGATTTGATGCTGGGATCAGAATTAATCTGGGATATTTATGGCAGAGTTGTATTGCTGTGAGGCATAGCCTGGGGGCTTAGTGGGGAAGCTGGGAGACAGCTCCCTGTGTCTGGCTGGGCTCCTGGCCCACGTGCAGGGCTGGGGGAGCCACATTTTCAGGGCCACCTTCATCTGAGGAGCACTGTTGTTCCCTCTCCCCCCCCCCCTCAAATGGTCCTGTGTCGTCCCACTCCCTGTGTGGGGAGGGATTGTCTTGTCTCCAGGTGGCCCTGCCTCGCCGTGGGGGTGGATCCCTGTGTGGGACAGGGGCTGTGGCAGTGGTTGGTGAGGCCCCAGGCTGTCCAGGAGCAGGGACAAGCAGCCACCCACAGCCTCAGTGTACAATCTGGCTGGATACAAAAGGTGGAGGAAGTCCCCAACTTGGAAAACAGCTTTTTTGTTTCAAAATCTCCTCCCAGTCCCACAGTTACCTGGGCTCTCTGACAGCCCAGCCTGCAGGTTCTGGGTGTCAGCAGCTTCCCATTCAGAAGCTCAGTCTCAGTTTCCCCAGAATTAAAGTCACGTGCACCTCGTGTATGTTTGGGTGGGGAATAAGGAGCCCTTATTTGCTGAAGTTCAGTATCAGCTGCCAGTGATGCTGAAATGAGGATCCCTGGTATTAGGAGGCAAGTGGTGTGTCCAGTTTGTGCACAGACCTCCCAATCCTCCTCCTTCCAGAAGCACTTTCATGCCTAAGCACCATCAGTGACAATTGCTCTTCCTTAGTGCTCAGTACTTCAAAGTAAAGGGACTGGAATCCTTTTTAGAGGAACTGGGCTTCTCTGGGTCAAAGACAGTGACAAATCAGTGCTTTTAGAGGTTGGCTTGTACCTTGACTTGGATAGTTATCCTAATGAAGTTAAAAACTGTGCTGCTTTTCCATGGAGAAAGAGCCTAGTAGGAGTGTGAGCAGGAGGGAGAGAAGAGTTGTCTGCTGAGACGGAACCATCTGAGAGAGCTGTTGTTTGCAACTCGGTCTAAATTCTGCACCTGGCCTGACTGATTTATTTTTAAATAATCCAGGACTGGTTTTGTTCTCTAGGGGAGAGGGATCAGCCACAATTTGGAGCTGTGAGAAACCCTGCCTGTGCCCAGGAGATGCTCTGAGCCGAGGTGTCCCCGGAGCAGCGGAGTAAGTGGCAGTTGTTGCTCTGGTGACAGTCACATGTGAAGGCTGCGTTGTGCCCTACATAGCCCGAGCTTGTGACTTTGCATGTCGCTGCTGGCACTGCTGCCCCTGCCACAGCCTCAGCAGGAAGCCAAAGATTGCATTAGTGTAGAGACCAGCCTGCCTCCTTTCTCCCTCCAGAGATGTCCTTTGCTGAGACAGACTGTTGGGATGACGTAAATCCTCTCTCGCCGCCTGTGCTGCTCTCGAGCAGCAGCTTATTTTTGTTTGCTGGAGTGGAGTGGGGGGATCCAGCAGCTCTCAAAGTAGGCTTGTGTTCGGGCAAGCTTTTGCTTTCTCTGCCTTCTTGGCAGCAGGGATGGAGATGAAGCGCTGCTGTTGGGTCCCGTCTCTCCGTCAGCTGCGTGGGAAAGTGGGATTTGCGGCTGGAATTCTGCAGTGGAAGCGCAGTTATTACTAGAAGGTGCATTTCTACTTGTTCAGCTCATTCTGGTCCTGAGGAATACATTTATGTGGAAAGCACACCCAGAAAGAACAGGTTAGCACCACAGGCTGCTGTGTGTTCTGTCAGCCCTGGAGCAGGATGGGATGGGGTGATTCTGGCACTGGGCAGGAACTTGCATCTCCAGATAACTTAAAATACCCTGTTCACTTCATTTTCAATCCATAACTGGAACGGGGTGACTGCTGAGTGCTGAGAATGAGGGTGTGACACTGAAGCACTCATTTTGGTGTCAGTGGTGTGATTTGTGCAGCAGCAGACGGGTGAGCATCTCTTAGAGCAGGCATTTGTTGTTCTGGCAAGGCTGCAGGAAATCAATAGTGTGAAGATGTGCAATAAGATGTGAACTTGCTAACTAAACTCAGCTAAATTATTTCGGGCCTGTGAGATATTGGCAAATTCTTGTACTTAATATCTGTTAAATGTTGAGCTAAATGATAACACGCAAAGGCAAATTCATCTGAGGAGTGATGTGTAGTGGATAATCAATAAAACAGGCTGTGGGGGGGGAAAAAGCACAGTGATGGCAGAATAATGTGCTGGTATCGAGAAAGTTTCCTGGGAAGTCTGAGCAGGGAGAGAAAACATGATCCATAAAGAGAAGAGCAGAAATTCCTGCTTGGGAGAGGAAACCCAGTGCAGCAGAAAACAACCCATCCTGCAACATAATGGGTTTAAAGGGGCTTTCACAACTTGAGGTAAATGTGTCCCATTTAAATCAGAGCAGTCCTAAAGAATTACCAGGGCTCAGTGGATCTGGTGAAGCCTTTTATTCTGCTGACATGAAACACGGGTTTTTGAGCTCCCTAACTTTGGAGTTGTGTTCTGAACTCTAAGAACAAAGTACATTTTCGTGCTGGTTAATGCTTTGATGGCCCTTCTTATGAAATCCCTGTCGAGGAAACCGAAAAGCGCTCCCAAAGAGCTGCTTTTGGAAAAGATTTGGCAGCACTCGTGGATCCTGGGTGCTCAGAGAGCAAATGAGAGCTGCTGTAATTACCCAGTGTGTGTCTGGAAGGTCTCTCCCAAGAACCCTCCCTCCTCACAAGCCTGGCTGGGATGCTCTGTGCACACACACACACTTCACTCCTGAGTGCTGCCCATGGCTCATCCAAGGGCTGGAAGGGAAGGCCCTTACCTCCTCTTTACTGGCAGTTTTAATCTGCTGGTTTGCTACCAGAAAACACAGCAGTGAGTGGAGTGTGAAACAAAGACAAATCTCCAGCAGTCCTTAGGGGCAAAGTGTCTTCTGGAGCAAAATAAGGCACACAGCTCTTTTGAAAACCTGAGGCAAAACACATCACACCCCAAGAAGTATCTGTAGGAAGAGCTGATTTGAGGGCAGATCACAGAAGCTCCGAGGAAAGAAAGAACAAGGCATTTCAAGGTGTTTTCTTACAGCATGCTGATGGGGGGAGTAAATTATTAACTAGGTGACATCTCGAAGAGCTTAATTTCTTTTTTTTTTTCCACCCAGCAGAACTAGGTGGCTGTTCCTCTTGTGCTGGCCAGTGATGCTGAACTGACCTGCTGGGCTGAATTCAGTGCCTGGTGCCAGACCTCGGCCTTTGGGTGATGAAATTCCACGTGGAGTGGGGCCCTCCAGGAATTCCCTTAAGGGGATGAGGCTGGTGAGGAGCAGCCTTGGTTGCTCCCTCTGCACCTCCAGCTCTGGCAGTGATTAATTGTTGTCTCCCTGCGTGGCAGAGCTGTGCAGACCCTCAGAGCGTCTCAGAACGCTGAATTTCCCTGGAGTTCGTGGCTCAGTCAGGGTCACAGTCCCTAATTTGGGGGACAGTTGCCCCTAAAGCAGGCAGCCTGCCCCCAGGAGAGCTCAGGGGTTGTTCCTTGGAGCTTTTCTCAGTGTGAGGCTCCTGCCTCCTGCGTGCAGGTGCAGGGAGGTCACCTCGTGCCACTCCCCAAGGAGGTGTGTGGGAAGCTGCTTAGGTAAGTGGATTTTGCAGGTCAGAAGTAATTCCTGATGTGCAGCCCACACTTGCATTATTCTAATTTGATCCCATCATTCCGACTCACACCCTCTCTCTTATGTTAATTCCACTTTTTTTTTGGTGTGTTTTGCAGCCTGCAGATACTTTCAGGCTGTACCTGCCAGAGCTCCTGCCTTTCATCTGAGCTCAGGGAGCCCGTCAGTGAGGTTGTCAGAATTCCCTCTGCCCAGATCTTGCCTAATTGCACTGTTTTTCTCAGCAGAATTGTTGAGTTGGAAATGGAGGCAATCACCAGGCTGTGGTGCATCAGAGCAGTGAGGTTTGGAGATGGATATGAACCCATTCTGCTGGGTTTGGGGAGCTGTCCCTGGTGGGGGCTCCTTTTTTTCCCCACCCCCATTGCTAAGGGACTGATCTGCAGAGCCTTCCTGGTGTTTCCTTGAAATGCTAGAATTGTTACTGTGCTCCAGTGGGAGAAATGCTGGTTTGTAACCAGAAACCCGGATTGGGTTGTTCCTGTCGATGGTCACTGCCCTGGTCTGGTGGTTAAGGACAGCAGCAGGAGTAAGAAATGTTCCTTCAGCCCCCTGTGTGACCTGTGCTGTGCCCTGGGCAGAGCTGAGCACTGCTAATGATTGCTGTTTTACAGGTTAATGACCATCTCTTATTGGGCTGCTCAGAGATCTGGGTAAAAAAGTGGTTGTGTTTGATATCACACTTCAGACAAGCAAGCTTGGTTTTTTTAATCCTTTGGGGCTGTAAACCAACTTGTTTGAGTTTAGTGATGTTGTGTGTATGGTTGGTGATAGGAAAAACTAATAATGTCAAAATAATTGTCTCAGAAAATGAATCCCAGACTGGTTTGGGTTGGAAGGGACATAAAAGCCCATCCAGTTCCACCCCCTGCCATGGGCAGGGACACCTCCCACCAGCCCAGGGTGCTCCAAGCCCCGTCCAACCTGGCCTTGGACACTTCCAGGGATCCAGGGACAGCCACAGCTTCTCTGGGCAACCTGTGCCAGGGCCTGCCCACCCTCATATGGAACAATTCCTTCCCAATATCCCACCTAGCCCTGCTCTCTGGCAGTGGGAAGCCATTCCCTGTGTGCTGTCCCTCCATCCCTTGTCCCCAGTCCCTCTCCAGCTCTCCTGGAGCCCCTTTATGCCCTGCAAGGGGCTCTCAGGTCTCCCTGGAGCCTTCTCTTCCCCAGGTGAACCCCCCAGCTGTCCCAGCCTGGCTCCAGAGCAGAGATTGCTGCAGAGTGGCCAAAATACTCCTGCAGGGTGAACGCTGGGGAAGGAGCAGCTCTCACAGCATGATCTGAAAACCTCAGTGCTTCTCCAGCCGGGAGTGGGAATGTGCCTTTTTGTTTCTCAGAGCCTGATCCTGGAGGGAATCTCGTCCCTCCCCATCCCAAAGCAGCACTTTGGGCTCAGGGTCTGTGCTCCCTCTGCTGGCTCGGCTTTAAATCGCTCGCCAGTTCCGTACCAATGTTTTTATTCATAGAAATGTATAAAAATACATCCGTAGTGAAGAACCTGCCTTGGAATGGCAACGTCTGCACTGCTTCTGCGTCCCTCCAAACATCAGAAAGGCTGCTGTGAACGCAGGTCAAGGTCTCACGAGTCGAGTTTTGTCTTAAAGTGCAGAGTTAAACTTTCTTCTCAAGCAGTGCCATTTTAAAACATTCGCAGGAAAGAAATGACTCTGCTGCAAGGCATCTGTGTGGACTGAGTCTTGCTGCTGTGCTAGATAAGAAAAATGCTGCTACTGAGGAGCTCTCTATAGCAACTGATTGAAATATAATATACATTATTTGCATGTTAATAAGATTTCTAGTCAGACTTCCCCGACAAACACGAGTAGAGACAAAGACATACATGTAATACATCTCTGACTGCACCACAGTCATTCACATTTACTCAGTGTAAATAGCACTTTACTCTGAATAGCGAGGGAAATAAAGCAGCAGAAGGAAGGTGGGGAAACAGTGATCCCGTCCTCCTTTAGAATTTGGGATGCAGCTGGGAGCTGATGTTTGTCGGGGTGTCTGCAGCTTTGCTGGATTTCTTCTGGCTGAAAAGGACTGCAGGTGACTCAGGAGCTGAAAACTTGACCAACACTTGTCTCTAGTGTGACAGTGGAGAATTAGTCCTGCAGCTCAGTTTCTGCAACTGGGCCTCTATTTTTATGTCTAAAATTGAGGTGTAAACTTCAGTAGCAGAAGGTCTGTGTGTGCTGACACGACTGCTGATCAAGGTGAAACCATCACCCACTTCTTGGGCTTTGTACTGCTGTGCATTTGCACTAGGACTTGAGAGAATAATGGCAGGATCTCACTTGGAGTTTCTGAAATAGCATATTTTGGTGTTGGCAGCCTCTGTTTGGAATTTGCTGCGCTGTCTGTGCTGTGTGGGTGAGGTTGTGTGGCAGTTCACAGAATCACAGGATGGTTTAGGCTGAAGGGGACCTCAAAGCTCATCTCATTCCACCCCTCACCATGGGCAGGGACACCTTCCACTATCCCAGCTTGCTCCAGCCCTGTCCAACCTGGCCTTGGACACTTCTGATGATCATCAGCCACTTCTCCTAAATGAAAGCTGCCACAGTGAACAATCCCTACCTCCAATCCCAACCTCCTGGCTGCCACTGTCAAACCAGTGTGCACCAAGCTGTGGATTTGGATGAGTTTGAATTACTGGCAAATGGCTGAGCTGGTTTTGACATGCTTTTTGTTTACTGGGAATGATGCTGGAATGGCTCTTCGTGTCACCCTCTGTTCACTTGCTCTAATTTTCAAGCTCTTTAAGTTCTGTAGAGCAGATCTTTCATTTTGCTGTGTTCAGACCTCTGATCAAATTCCAACTCCTCAGAAGATTTTGGTGTTCTTCTGGACTTTTCCCTTGTGGGAATCATTGCAGGGCCCAGGATGGGTGAAAGCTGTTCCACAAAGTTAATCACAGATGACACAGTTTTGTGAGTGCTGGGTTGGTTCAGAGTGAGGAGAGCTGAACACTCTGCACTGCTTTTGCTTAATCAGCTGGTGACCTGAGGGGACCAACATGCTGCCTGATGGCTCTTGTGTGCTCTGTAAACTGTGGAGAGGCAGGATGAAGAATGCACCTTGGATTAAAGACTTCCCAGTCCTTAAGATTATTGCCTCGGTCAATTTGCTGTTGAAATAATCTTTAAAACTCAGAGAAAGCAAATCCCATCAGCCCCAGGTGACCACTCTGAGATCCCTGTGTAACAGCCTGAACTTGGAGCTCGTGTTTGGGAGCTTGGCAGCTGCTCCAGTGAAGATGGGCTGTCCCCAGGTTGGGGTCACTCAGAGATGGCCTCAGGGATCTGCTTGGTGGAGTCCCGTGGGAGGGAAGAGGGGCCTGGGAGAGCTGAGCCCCTCAACTTACTCAGGGATCAGCTCCTCTGAGCTCAGGACAGATCCCAACCAAGAACAAGTCAGGCAAAATCCCAGGAGGCCTGATGGATGAACAAGGAACTCCTGGACAAACCTGGAGACAAAAAGGAAACTACAGAGGGTGGGAGCGGGGCAGGTGGGCTGGGAGGGTACAGAGAGACCATCCCACTTTTAGTTTAGGAAAACTAAAGCCCTGCCAGAGATGTCAAGGGCAGCAAGAAAAGCTTCTACAGGACTGTCAGGGATAAAAGGAAGAGCAGGGAAAATGTGGGCTCTCTCCAGAAGGGAACGGGAGACCTGTTTACCTGGGACAAGGAGGAGGCTTTGTAACCAAAGAAGAATCTCTTTGAAGTTCTGATGTCATTTAAATGAGGAGAGCAGGGGTTGATTACCCCTGAATTAATGAGGCAAGGCCCCAGAGCGAGGACTTCTTTGTGGAGGTGTAAATAGAGAGCATCAGCCTGAATGTCTCCTCTGTCCCAGGGAGAAGCTGTCAGGGAATCCTTGCCCTCTGCTTGGGGGAATACTAGGACAGGGCAGATTTTGGCAGTGGACTGCACACCCTTGGGTCAGTAGGACCTCAGTCTCTGGTTGGGGCTGGTTACAGCTGAGAAATGGGATGATTTAATATGAGGTGGGCATGACCTCTGCTCACTTGACTTGTCCAAGTTCCTCTATTTCAGAGTTCACTGCAGGAACATTTTGTTTGTCACTGTCTCTCTATGGCTGTGATGGCTCTCTGCTCATGCTTGGGGAATATAAAATCTTCTGTTTGTTTGTCTTCTGTGTGCTAATAATGATCCTGGAAATACAGCAAAATGTCAAGGATGTGTGTGAGGCACTCCAGACAAATGACTGTCTTCCAATTCAGGTCCAAGCACGTCCCATCAGTCTGCAGTGCTGATCTCTTGGTAAGGTTTCTGAATTTAGAAAGTTATATTTCACTAGAATGAAGATTTTGTTTGTTTTAATTGTAAACCAAAAGAAAGTCAAACCAGTTCTGATGCATTGTAACAGATGGCAGCTTTCTTTAAACGGGGTTTCTTGGTAGGACAGACACAGAGCAGTGACCCTGAAGGGCTTGGAGGAGTTTTCTGAGCACTCAGAGCTGTTGCAGTGCTTTCCATGTCTGCTCTGGGGGTGCCCTCCTGAGCGAGCTGGGCAGGTGCCAGGTGTGCCCTGGGCATGGCACTGCAGAGAAAGCTCCGTGTCTCCCGTGCTGGAGCTGCCCCAGGGGATGTGCCCCTGCCCTGTGTCCTGTGCCCAGCCAGGCATTGTCCCCCCAGCCTGCAGTGCAGGGGGAAGTTGTGGCTGTGCTGGATTGGGAGGCTCCTCTTGCCATTCCGGTCACGGTGGCTGCAGGGGAGGGATTGCAGAGCAGAGCCATCATTCTTCCTCATTCTTGCTGCTTACTTTGCTACATTCACTTCATCTTCCTTTCACCACTGAATTTAGAGTAGGAACTGCTTCAGACCACATTCTGCTTGATAGTCTTTTGTTCCCTTAATGGTTTCCTCAGCGAGGCTGCCTCGAGTTCCTCCAGAAATCTGGGCATTGTTATTCAAATCCGAAGCAACTTGATACACGATCATTTAAATTCTTGACTCCGGTGCTGGGACCCGGTGGCACCGTGGGCCCCGAAGGTGTGTGTGGGGTGTGCTGCCTTTGAGGCTGGATTTCTGTGGGTTGTGCAGTGGTGTCCTTTGTTTGGGAGCAGATCAGGCTGTTTTTGTGGAGGGTCCTCATGGTGACAGTAAAGCAAGAATTCACAGCTGTAGGAACATCCCTTGGAGGTTTCACTTGCTATGTTGTGATTAATGGCTCTGTGTTGTGGAGAACAGATGTATTTTGACTTTTTTCTTGTGTTGTATAGACCCATGGCAGAAACACTTGATCTTGTTTTCAAGTTGGAAAAGGTGTGTGCACTTCAGAGAACTTCTGCTTTACTCTGTTCTTTCTGCTTGGCTTTTTTTGACCTGGGCAGGACTGGGAATGGGGATTCTTAAACCAGCAGCGTCAAACTTACTGCTAACCCCAAACATTTCATGTTTGCCTTGGCCTTTTTAAAGGCAAAAATGGCCTGTATCATCTCCTATCTTAATTCATGCACGTGACCTGGGGAGCTGTTCAGTGCCAGGAAAGTAGAAGGGTTACATCTGACACTTCCAGGATTTCCCTGTTCATTTAGCACAGCCTTCCCTGGAGCTGATGTCCCTGATGGAGCCCTGAGGAGCCAGGCATTGCTGTGCAGGGGGTAGGGCTGTGATCTGATGCAAATGAACCGGCTGGATTTGAGTAAGGTAAAAATCTATATTCAGCTTTCAGGCCTGGTGCTATTTTAAGCTTTTAATTGAGTCCACCACTCCTTGAGGCTGTCAGGGTGGAGAGGGTGACTTTGTCTCGCAGAAAAGGAGCAAACTGCCCGTGTGTCCAGTTTGCTGAGGCTGTGACAGTGATGCTGGTGCAGTGGTGGTGCTGCAGTGGAACACTGGCCCTGCCTGGGGGGTTCAGTGACTGTGCCAGTCAAATGTTTGGAGATGTGTGTGCCAGTGGTGGGAGGGAGGAGAGTTTGCAGCACAGGAACTTCGCTGTGAACTCCTCCCAAATGGCTTGGGAAGAAAACTTGGAAGGCAGTGATCTGAGACTGATGGAATCCAACAGCTAATCCTGGCCTGCATTGCAAGGAAAACTCTAAAAGGGTGATGAAATCCACCTCACAGGAGGTGTGTGAGGCCTCTTGAATCAAAGGCCAATAGTTCATCTCATATTCGTTTCTGATGGTGAAATTCCACAGGCCAGTGCCAAGCTCTAGTGCCAAGCTCCTGCTGCAGATGGATCACCCCTCAGTGCTGCTTCAGTGTTTGATCAGAGGTGATGTGCAGGCAGCTGGGAACTGAAGGAGGGGAGGCAAAGAAATTAATTGCTGCTCCTGCTTTCCCCAGTTGTTGTTCTGCCCTGTGAGTTCCCTGCCCTTTGCTGCTTAAAAAAAAAAAAGGAAGAGTTGGACTTGAATCTGGATTCTCTGTTAAGCAGCACAGGTTGCTTTTAATCCTAAAAAGGAGATTTGCTGAAATCTCTTCACAGCAATATGATTAAATTGTGCACAAGGGTTCCAGCAGTCCAGTCTTCTGTGCTGGTATTAACTTGGGGACAGATGAAATCTCAGCACTGCCAGGGCACAGTTCATCATCACAGGCACTCTGTGCTCTCCCTTGGACCTGCAGCTGTGCCTGGGGCAGGGATATTGTCCCCTGGGAGCTGAGCCTGGGCTTGTGCAGATGAAGTCAGAGAGAGTCTGGATGTGTGGGAACACCCACCACTTCCCTTGGCTGGCTGTGTTGTGTTGGCATTGGAGCCGGGCTGTCCAAGGGGCTGAATGACAGTTCAGGACCTTCAAGGACCTCAAGCCTTTAAAGAAACCAACATTCCTTATAAAAGCAGGAAAAATGTTTGGGTTTTTTTTTTTTTTTTTTTCCTACCCCCTTCCCTCTCCTTCAATACAGTGACAACTTTGAAGGGATAGAAATTTGCCTGTCTTGGATCTTATCCCTGAGAAATGGGTGCTGATGTTGGTGCTCCAGAGTAGCTCCTGGGCTCTCATCTCACAGGGTTTGTACGTGCTGGGGGGTGATTTTCCCCACTTGCATTTTTTCACCCATCTGACAACTTCCTACAGAGACCTGATCTCTATCCAAAGTACCTGGTGAGAGGAGCTCCTGCTCAGGGGGCTGAGGGCTGTGTGTCCTCTCACCTTCTGCCTCTGAGAGAAAGAAAGTATCATTTTTTACAGCACATTGCAGAGTTCTGCAACTTCTCCAGGAAAACGCTTTCCCTCCCTCAGCTTCCCTCCTTATGCAATGTGATCCATCGCCAGAACCTGCTGACACGAGCCATGATCTTCACCCCCAGCTGCTCATGAAAAATGGATCACTTCCCTGACCTCATTCATTCACCTCCAAGGCCATGGGCAGGATTAGGAACTGGTCTGAGTTGTTTGGAAAACTGCTGGTAGATCAGGTGCCAGTCTGGGGTGACAGCTGAGGGAGCTGACGGGGGCTGGGGGTCGGAGCTTTGCTCCTGTGAGACTGCCATGGTTTTGGGTGATGCTCTGCTGTGTGAACATCTCGGAGTTGGTGCTTCCCAGACTTTTAAGGAATGAGCAGAAGTGGTTTTTGTGTGACATGATGTGACCCTCTTAAGCTGTTCTCTGAGTCATCTCTCTGCGAGTGGAGGAAACCATTAAACCTCTTTAAAGCAAATGAAGAGTCCCTTTTAGTTAACATTATTTAATTGAGAATGCACTTCACTTGTGCTAACTGTGCAGTGAACCTTGACATCGCCAACACATCGAAGGAGCTTTACAGATGTAACTGGCAAAGGTCACCAGGGCTTTGCTGATTATTAAAGCTTGTGCAGGCCTGTAATTTTGTCAGTCTTGCTGCATTATGTTGATTTATGCTCTTGCATTCTGCCCTCATGAATACACTGAGGAGAAGGGGCTGTTTAGCAGCCCCTGTTCCAATAATAAATGCCAAGTAAAACTGGTGGGATCTGCTTTGTAATTTGGGGGATGAATCCCCCAGCAATCACAACTGCTGGGGAGCTTCTCTGGTCCATTTTCCCCCAGGAACAGTTATGAACTGGAACCAGCTTGGTACTCAATGCATTTTGAACCCAACCCTTGGAGCTTTCCTTTCAAACTCCTGTGAAAGGAACTAAAAAGACCATTTAGAGACAAAGAGCCAATTTTTAAGTCATGATCCTTGGCAGCTGAAATGTCAACAAAATATCTCAGATCTGCATCCACCAGCTCAGCTAAGCACAGGATTTTCACTTGACTCCCTGTGCTCAGCTGAGTAGTGGTTTCTGCTGATGAAGAGTTAACTGGGCAAGATCCTCACTCAGGCAGAAATGATTGCTGGGAGTGACCTCTCCAGCATTCCAGGGCTCCTCCTTTCCCAATAATGGGAAGTCTGTCTTAATTGATAACAGCCAATATAGGATGTTATCTTCACCAATTAAAGTCCTTTAAGGCACAAAAAGTGACAGCAGAGACTCAAGTATGCTGCCTATGATGTCTGCCAGCTTATCACAGAGTGATTTTAGTAGAGCTCTTTGTCAGCTGCAAAGATTTCTTTAACTTAAGCAGGTTGCCTCTATTTCTAAAGACTAATGTCAAGGCAGGGTAGCTTGATCTCCATAAATTAGGGAGGTTCCTGGGAGATGGAGAAACCTCCAGTTAGCTTTCTCTTTCAGGTAAGTCAGACTTTTAAGCAGCAGTAAGGAGTAAAGTCTGAGTTGTGATCACAGCCAAAATAAACTGCAGTGCCCGAGGATTGTGGAGCCTGTGATGCTGTCACAGCAGATCAGTCATTCCCTCCTCTCTTGGCTAATTCAGCTCAATCTGAAGTGTGCAGTTCCTGCTCTTGGGAAGATGTGGGGAATAGACAGGGGTTGGACACAGGAGCTGCTGCTCTGCAGTTGGAGAGGCCTCCCATGGTGAATTGTTGGTGGAATTGAAAAACTGCTTCTGAAGGAGCCAGGCTGGGACAGCTGGGGGGGTTCACTTGGAGAAGAGAAGGCTCCAGGGAGACCTGAGAGCCCCTTGCAGGGCATAAAGGGGCTCCAGGAGAGCTGGAGAGGGACTGGGGACAAGGGATGGAGGGACAGGACACAGGGAATGGCTTCCCACTGCCAGAGGGCAGGGAGAGATGGGATACTGGGAAGGAATTCCTGGCTGGGAGGGTGGGCAGGCCCTGGCACAGGCTGCCCAGAGAAGCTGTGGCTGCCCCTGGATCCCTGGAAGTGTCCAAGGCCAGGCTGGACGGTGCTTGGAGCAACTTGGGAAGGTGTCCCTGGTGGAATGAGACGATCTTGAAGGTCCCTTCCAACCCAAACCATTCCATGATTATGTTCCAGATGAGGATCAGTGAATTAAACCCCAAGGAGGGGTTTAATGTCAGAGGTTCTGGCTCCTAGGCCAGACTACCTGAAAAGCAGCATCCTTGTCCCCCTCTGGGAAGCACAGCAGCAGGGACACCTCCCAGCAAAAGAGGAGGAGGTGAAATAAGAGGATTAAACTACAAGAATCACTCTGGTGTATCTTTGATCGAATTCTGATCCTACGGGATTATCAAAGTAGATGCTACATTGGAGAGTTTCACTGATGAATAAATGTCTGTTGTTGACTTACTCAAGCATGAAAACCAAGGGAGAGCAACTCCAAGGACACTCCAAATGTGTGTGTGCCTTGTTCTTATGCCCCTTACATTTAGCAGAGGGAAGCTGAACAGAAATCAGGGCCATTGCTAGGTTTTATCCCAGTGTCCAGCACTGTCTGAGCCCAGCATTCCATGGATTCAGCCCACACCCAGCATGGGAATGCCCTGGCCCCCCAGATCTGGTGTGTTCTGCCTGAGGCCTCAGGGAGGGCTCCCTTCTTGTCTTGGTGCCTGAAATGTCCCCCTTTGCAGCTCAGCTCGTGCTTGGGGTTGGAGTTTGATCTGCCTGATCTTTCCCAGCCCACTTGACACCCTCCAAATTCCACTTTCTGTCTCTGCTTATCTTTCTTCAGCTCCCAGGAGTTTATATTTGGGGTCCATCTGGTAGCTTGGCCTCACATGACAATTTTATTTGGGCTTGTTTCTTTTCACTTTCTTCACGTGGCTGTGAGTTGTTTGGGTTTATTTTCAGACCTAACACCAATATCTAATTCTTTGATGTTGCACTACCCACAGAGCTGCAAATATTTTTGTTTGCATATGACCCCTAATCCAGTGTTTGAGCATCAAAAAGTCCACGTTGAAGGCTTCCTGTTGGTACAACAGGATTACAGACATCAGAAGGCAGCTACACAGCACCAACTTATTAACTCTTAATTGCATTATTTCTGGGTGCAGCAGCTGCTTTAGGATTTGCTCCTTCAGTAGCTCTGGAAAAAGGCTGTCACTGATGTGTCTGGGTTATCTTTGCACTTCTGATTATGTGATTCTTCCTATTGAGAGCAAGAAAAAAATCCTATTTTCCCCCATAAAAGTAACGTGGATAGTAACTGATACTTTAGAAAACTTTGTTTCCCTTTACCTGCTAGTTTTTCCTAAAAAAAAACCCGAAACCAATAAACCCAAATGAGAAATCAACAAAACCAAACCAATCAACCAAAAAACAAAACAAACAAAACCCCCCCCACATAAACCCAAAAACAAGCCACCAAACAAAACAAAACCACAACGAAAAAACAAACCAAAAGTCTCAATTTCTAGTGGCTTTTGCAACTGGGCCATTCATTTAAGAGTTGGATGATCCTGGTGGGTCCCTTCCAACCCAGAATATCCTTTGAAATCTGTGAAACTTGTGCTTTATTTTACTTTAATCAACCAGGCAAAACAGCCCCTGATAGCCTTTTGTCCTTCCTCATCCAACAAAACATCCCATTTCTTGCTGTTTCTCAGCAGGAGGGAGAAAAAGCTGCAGCCCCAGGGGGTGGCCAGACCCCAAATCGTTGTCCCTCGTGTAAATGGACTTCCAGAGCTCCTCAGACAATGGTGATAGGGCCCAGCTTGGGAGGGGAGGCTCCAGTGACATCTTATGCTGATATTTCTATTTTTGTTTATAAAACATATTTTGATGCCATTTCTACAGTGTATTTGACTAAACAGTCCATTGGACCTCGGGTTTTTCAGTAGTTGTGCTACCAAGACATGAAACTTCCAAACAAAGTTTCACCTTCGAGCCTTCAGTAGTTCCCTAGTCCTGTTCATCAGATGCATTTTCTGCTGGTTTTGGACTTTCCAATATTTAAAGTTGAAGGCAGGATTTTTTGCTGCTTTCTTGGAGAACACTTTACAGTATTTGAGTAAAAATATTTATATATGTACAAAATATATATTTATATAATATAGATTACATAAATATATTATACACAAATATCTATTTTATAAAATATTTGTATATACTGTGAATATATACAATATTTACAGTACACAGCCATTCTAGTCTGGGTTCTTAGAATATTTGTTGTTGTTGTTGTTGTTGTTGGGGTTTTTTGTTTGTTTGTTTGTTTTGTTTTGTTTTGTTTTTATATGTGTATATATTTTAAATCTGCTGGGATCCAGCAAGTGGACAGACTTTCTCGAGCTGAAGCTCCTCGCAGCTGGGGGTAACTCTGAAGCACTGCTCTAGTTCAGGTGTTTTGCTGCTCTACAGCACTTGCAGCACACAATGAACTTCATGAAAACTCACAACCAGGTTATTCTAAGGAGGAAATCTCAGCACTGCAGTAGAAAAGAGCAGAGTCCAAAGTTTGCCGTTACTTGGACTTAGGAATTAAAAATAAATAAGTAAAAAAAGAAACCACCATCCCAACAAAGCAAAATGAATTGCTGTCTGATCCCTTGTTTATAATTAAGTAAATGGATCAACCTGAAGCACTCAGAAGTGGGGCAGCTTTACTAAGGGCTCTCAGTAGCTGAAAAAGCATCAGTGTATTTATTCAAATGCTGAGTCTGGATTCTCTTTGTTGCTTGAGCTGCAGGTGGAATCCCTGAGTAGCCACCACGGCATCCACCAGGTTTCTGTGACTTTCTGCTCCCTGTGCTGGGGATCCTCCCCCCATCTGTGAGTGTGTGTGTTGGGATCCCAGGGGTTAAATCCTGACCCCCTCTTGGTGCAGCTGGGAGGGTCCAAAGAACGCAATTTCCCCAGGGAATTTTACCATTCCCATGTCGAGAGGGTTGGTGGAACTCCAGTTTCATGAAGTGGGTGTAGGAAACCTACTTATGGCACTCGAGCTTTTCACTGACACCATCTGGAGTGGGAGCCTTGGCATTCATGAAAAACTTGTTCTTTATGTAAGGCAGGGAAGAAAATCCTTCCAGAACAGTCAGCCCAGAAAACACAAAACTTCCCCCTCTTTCCTCTCCTCCCTTCCTCCAGAAAAAGGAATTTAGAGAACCCAACTGCAAATGCCACGTGAAATGCAATTAAAAGGTGTCTGTGACTAAATGTCTCGCCTTGCTTAGGAAACATGCCCTGATATTTTTAATCCCAAGTCAGAAATTCCTCCTCTATTCCTGTCATCAATACTGAGAAGTGTTTCGAGGAGAGGATCAGAAGAATCAGATGCTCTGCCTGCAGTTATTTAAGGAACAGGCTCCCAAGCGTAGCAGATTCTGAGGGTTGAACATCTTGGTTTGTGTCCACCTCAGTTAAAAGGGTGTTGAAAAACTTGCTGAACTTCAGAGAGGTGGGGTCAGCTTGCCTTAAAGTGCTTTTATTTTCTGGCCAGCTGGTAAATAGCTGACCCTGAGTGCTAATCTGGTCAGTATAATGGGGAAGTGAAGAGTCTCAGGAGGAATACTTAGAATTAAAACCAGTTTAGTATTTATAAACAGAAAGGGTAGAGTTAGTGAGAGAATTGAAGAGTTCTTTCCCAAATGAATTGAAAGATCTCACACTTAAATACTGGGGGGGAAGGGACCATGACCTTTGCTGGGTGAAATTCTGGCTGAAAGATAAAAGGCCTGCCTGGCCCTGGAGTCAGCTGGGATGGCTTCCCAGAGGGGATCACAGAGTTTTGGTAGTTTCAGGCTGAGTTTGGAGCTAGTTGGGTAGTTATCAGAAGTTTTTCAGGATCTTTAAATATATTTTTTTCTGGGTTTTGTTTGGTTTGGTCTGTTGGGTTTGTTTTTTCCCCCATCCCACTCACAGTAGGGCTGGCAAAGTGATCCTACTCTAAACAAGTGATGAGAGTACTAGAACAGTTCTCTTTACAACATGGAATCATAGAATGGTTTGGATTGGAAGAGACCTTGAAGATCATCCAGTTCCAACTTGCTCTTGGGTCTTGCTTGGTGGTTTTATCATACCTTTATCATGATTTTTCTTCTCCAGAGGGTAATCCTTTTCCCAGCACTTCTGGTTTACCTGTCTCTAAACAGTATTTGTGCTCATTTGGTGCTTCTGTGATTGCAATCCAATTAACAGGATTTAGCCAAGTATGGCTTTGGAGAAGAAAGAAGCCCATATATGTGAATTATGTACATATATGTGAATTAACTGATTATTAGCTGGTTATTAACAGGGGCAAGTGTGCACTGAAAACTCCTTTACCTCAGTGATAGAGTCAGCACAAGTTTCATCTTCCAGATCCTTCCAACTCTTGAATTTGATTTGCACGAAGAGCAAATAAAATAAGCCACTTCTCCAAATGCTTTTGACATAACAAGGGATGAAGCTCAGGGGGGCAGCTCTGTCTTCAGCTCAGTAAAGCTGGCTCTAAATGTCAATAATTGACCAAGGCCTTGTTTTCTTTGCCAGGCCTTCCCTCAAATATTTCGGGCACACGAGCAGCTGTTCTTGTTGTGTTTATCTGTGATGAAGAGACCACCTTTGTGGATTGAAATGCTGGGGCTTGTTTTGTAAACTCTGTTCCCCTGACACAAGCACGGGACCAAAGAACATCTGTTTGTGCAGCCACACGAAGCCAGGGCACTCTGTTCTGGTGTTTAATCCCTTCTGACAATGCTAGATGTCACCTTGGTTTTCAGAGGTTCAAACACCCTCATGTTCTCTATGCCACCTTTCCTTGATCTTTTTGAGGTTATTGTGCATTCCTGCAGGCTCTCAGCTTTGGTTGTGTCCTTGCAGGTGTAACATGTTATGAAAACCAGGCATGGTAGATAAAGAGAGTAAATACAGTATAAAATAAATACAGCAGCTGGTATTTGTGTAGATGTTGACTTAGCTTTCTTTGGACAAGATTACAGTTATCTCACTCCAGTAAATTAGAAATACAGCGTTGATATTAAACTCATGATTCTTTTTTTTTAATCTTGTGTGTGTGTTCTGGTAGATTATGAACTGCTTTTATGTGCCTTTTTACAGCCCATCCTGCTGTTTGCAGCCTGTGTGTTGCAGGGCCATGAGGTGTAACCTGGCTTGGTAAATCAGCTCTGACCTGCACCACATGGGCTGAGCATGGATTTCAGATTTGATGGTACCGAATGACATCAAATCCCAGCCAGCTTCTGACTGTCACTCCTTGCAGATGGCTTTATTTGGGCTTGTAATTGATTCTTGGTGATCCCTGGGGGTCTCTTCCAGCTCAGCATATCCTGTGGTTCTGAGGTTTAGGGCACACTGTGGGGTGTTATTTGCATTTTCTGAGTGTCAGCAGTGTGAAGGGGGTTTTTGGAGGGTCCAGAAGCACCAAAAGGACATTGTGGGGCCTGGCAATAACGTGTTCTGCATGTGTTTGCTTGGAATTTTTGGAAGCAGTGTCATGATTTTACTCTTTTTGTCACAAGAAGAGCTGCAGATGGGAAGTGGAGAGCTGTTTGTTACTAACAGAGCAGGAGTTTATCTTTGATGTGGAAGTAAATGTAGCTGTGCTAGAATCTCACCATGGGTGTGTGCAGATAACCTAATATTAACACTTGCATATGAAATCCATTTGGAACCCACTCTGTCTTGGAAGTTGGGATGGTGTTTGAAAAATGTAATAACACTGAGATGGGTAACTGAGGGCTGCTCTGCTCTGCTGGAGGTGCTTTGATGTGGTGGGAAATGCTCAGAAGATGGGGATGACCTCACAACCCTTGTGCATTTCTTTTAAAGCTGAGAGAGAACTGCTCTGGGCTGTAAAGGAGCTCCAGTGTGGGTTGTCAGAAATAAATGCTTCCATGCATTACTTTAACAGTTTGATCCTCAGTGCCTGTCTTACAAATTCAGTTCAGCTCAGCATCAGGCAGGGCTGAGCTTTGCTGATGCTTCTGAAGTGTTTCAGCTCCACTCAGGTAGTTAATGAGGGCAGTGGGACTGCTGGTGGCATTTCAGACTCCTGCTGGATGGGGATGTGGATTTTCTGGGGATAATCAGGCAGTGCTGGTGCTGTCCCTGTTCCTCTCCCTGGAGTCTCCCCTGCACCATCATCTTCCTCCCCCTGCAGGGCATTCAGCACAGGGGAAGCATCCTGGTGCTCTCCAGGCCTGAAGAGGGAAAAAACCCAATAAAACAATGGTAAAGAGCTTCAGATCTCTCCATTCTGTCCTAAATGACCCTCTCCAGCCTCTGGCTGAGGAGGGGAGCCAGGCTGTGGCCAGGAGGGAAGCAGGGCCAGTTGTCAGGAGGAGAAGATGGAAGCTGGGGGGAAGTTTTGTGTGGGGAGCACGCACTAAGCTCTCACAGACTTTTCTTGGCTATGCTTGTCATTTCAGCACATCACAGAATTAAATAAACTAAACTAAAATATACCTGCAATCCAGGGATAGGAAGCTGGAGAATTCAGTCACCTTCCAGTGCACAGCTTAAGGGCTGGGGGTGGTGTAAGAAGAGGTAAAGACACTGTTACATAGAGGGGATGGCAACCTCTGTCAAATCCCACAATATTTAGTGTTTGGATTCCCACCTCATGGTTTAGAATTCCAGCTTTATTTAGGGATGATATTTTTAAGCTGGGGGGTTTTTTGGATATTTTTGCTGTGGCACATACTGGCTTTTTGTACTCCGTGGGGAGAAATGTTTGGCTTGCAGTGAAGTGCCAGCAGCGAGAGACTGAGCCATGTTTTTATTTGGGGAAGGAAAATATTTTGCTGAAGCCTTTGCCAAGAACCTGCACCTTTAAGGGCAGGAGCGTGAGGAAAGGGGCTCAGCTGAATTGATTTGTAGAGGAGCTGCTGATTCCCTCCCTGCAAAGCTCAGGTTTAACAGATTGGGGCACAATGGACCTGCTCTGCACAAGTGTTGGGGTTAGGGCAGTTTTTAAAAACCAGTAAATCTTTACCAGCAGCACAAGTATTTCAGCTGGAAGCGCTGCTGTTGCAAGTAAGTTCTTAATGTGACAGCATTGAATTTTCATTTTTTTTTATCTGCTGAGATAAATTGTTGCTAAATGCTCAGCTGCTGCTCTTTATGGGGTGCAGATGTTTAACCTGTAGCCTCTTTTCCTCCTCTCCCTCTCCTCCCCAGCCTTTCCCCCCACCCCTGGCATGTAAAGCCCACGTTAAAACCGAGCAGGCTTTGGAGCAGACCTGGGGTGCCCTGGTTGTTGAGGTGATCTCCAAGCAGTTTATGAACGAAGCATTATCCAGGTCACATCAATCCCTGTTCCTCAGAGCTCCCAGATGGGATGCAGTGACGAGCTCCTCGTGTTATGTCACGGTGTGACCCATTTCTGATGTCCTCTGAGCTCACCAGCAACTCCCAGGGCACCCCTGGGAAGTTATTTAAATAAGATCATTTTCAGCTTGAGCAAAGCTCTGAAGTAAATGCTTCTCTTCAGGTGAGAATAATGACACTGATATAACTTGGACTCGAGTGAAACCAGGGAAATTTCAATTGATTTGATTGTTGTTAATAGTGAACTTTATGTGATGCTTCGGGCACTAATGTTGTGATTACACTTGAAAGGGGAGGTGTGTGCACATCTCGAGCTGGCACTTTGTCACAGGGCTCTGTCTAAATGAAGTGTGACTGATCTCATTGACAGACTGATCTCCCAGGATCAGGCTCACTGTCCTCTGCTGCACCAAACAGCTCACCTGTGCTTGTGCCTCCTGCGTGCACAACGTGGAGGGTGAGCCAGGGAAGGGCTTTGGATGTGCTTAAGCTGGGACTGGGTGAACCAACAGAGCCTTGCATAACATTTACCTAATTTTTAAAAACACTTAAGGGTTATTTTGCTTGTTTGTTTGCTTGTTTAGGTGGATTTTTTTTTTTTGGTTGGCTTTTTTAAATTATTTTTTTTTTTAATTTTGGTGGGAGTGAGAGAATCAAGAAGCTGAAGAGATGGAACCTTAAAAGCAATATTGGCACACTTTCAGAGGTAATTGCTTTCCTCTGTTAAACCTGACTGATTTCTAAGCCTGCACATGAGCTGTGCCAGCTCCTGAGCTGAGCTCAGGCAGTTGTAACCTGTCCAAAGTTAAGGAGGGCGTGACTGAACTGTGGCCCTGGGGCCTCTGCAGGGCTGTGGGATCCTTGGCTTTGCCTCTGGAGCAGAGTTGTGCTTCCTTGTGTGCTGCATTCCATGATCTGCCTGGCAGGAGGTTGGAGCTGGGGGGGAATGTCGGGCTCTTCTCCCCAGGGAACAAGGGATGGGACAGGAGGGAACGGCCTCAGGTTGCACCAGGGCAGGTTCAGGTGGAAATCAGGGAACGTTTCCTCATGGAGAGGGGTTGCCAAACACTGGCACGGGCTGCCCAGGGCAGTGGTGGAGTCCCCATGAATGGCAGTGGATGTGGCACTGGGGGACATGGGACAGTGGGACAGTGGAGGGCTAGCAGTGCTGGGGAATGGGGGGACTCCAGGATCCTACTTTTCCAACCTTACTGATTCTAAAATTGTATCCCCCCCCATCCTTACTGCAATAAAAAAGCAAACATAACCCAAAACAGTCTTGTAAATACGAAATTCTGTTTAATCTTTAAACCCCTCCACAAATTGTTTTTCTTTGTAAGCAATGCCCACTAATACCAGATTAGCAGGGCTGTGTTCCTGTTTCATTCCTTCAGCTGTTCCATAAAACACACTGCTATTCCCAACAGATCCAAGCTTCTTCTTAGCCAAGCAAAACTAACGTCAATATGGATTTTTAAAGGGAGGGAAGAGGAAATTATTTTTGTGTTATAAATTACTGATATTTTTCTATATGCCAGTGTAATTCTAGCCTAAGTTAGTGTAAAACTGGGATTTGATTTTTAAACTGAAAATAGGATGCCTTTGGAAACAATTAAAATTTTTTAATATAATCCAATTTTATTAATACAGTATAGCTTAAATGGCACTTGGAATAACAGCAGGTGCTGCTACTCCTGTGTTTTTTTTTGTAGTGGGGGAAAAAATAACCTTACTGAGATACTAAAGATGAACAGCTGGAAAAGCCTTGGGTCCAGAACATGCTTCTATCCCTTTCAGTCCTCATCCTCTAGTCTCTTGGATGATGCTTTTCCTCATCTGGGTAGGATCCCATCACCATAGGAACAGAGTGCCTTTGGAATAGATTTTCTGAAAGGGACACTTAACAGCAATTTTGTTTCTGTTTCTGTGTGGGAGAAACACCTCGGCTTGTTTGTGTGTGGATAAACGTCTGTGAGATGTGGGGAAAGGGGTTGGGAAGGCAGCCCCAAAAGCAGAGATTGGGGCAGTTTGAAAGGCAGTGGTTCTGGGGCTCCCTCTCCTCGTTCTCCCGTGATTTGGTGCCTGTGTTTGGGTGCAGAGCTTTGGGTGATGGCTCAGCTGTTCCTGCACAACAGCCCGGGGATAACGTGCCTGTCATGACTGATCCCTTAAAATCTATACTATGTAGATTTCTAAAAATGCCGTTTAACGTTATTTGTTAAGGATTTCAAACCAACCAGGGGTTTCAATGAGGTGAAGAGTTTTCTATCCGTAAAAATGCACTGAGAAAGAGACATTAACACTTTGATATAAGTAGTCAAAGCTGCTCAGAAGCCTCAAAACCGTTCCAGAAGGTGTGCTGCTTGTTCCTTGACCAAGGAACAAGACGAGGAAGAGGAAAACAAGATAAAGATAAAGGGTGTTCAAAACCTCCCAGTCAGATTTGGAAGGCGTGCCAGGGGTGGGGCAAAGGTGGTAATGTGGGAGGGACAGTTTTGGAAGTGGATTTAACAGATGAGGCAATGTCCAGATATTGTGATTAGGTGACAGTATAAAGCTGTCACACCTGTGTAGTTTGGGATGCAGACTTTGGAAGATATTCCTGGGCATCCAGCACGCCGGAATAAATGAGTGCTTTTTGCTTTCTAATGCTCAGAAAGAGTCTCAGAGAGTTACTTTCTGGCTTTTAGGCATCATGGTGGATCCTTCTCTGGCTCTGCCTGCAGTAGGAGAACAGAAATTGCACTGCAGAACTCCTGAATTTGTCTGAGAGGAGCGACTGTGCCTACACGAACCAAGCCGTGTGTTTGGGTGGCACCAGGGCTTTGGTTCACTCTCAGGAGGAGCTGGGGAGCCCCTCTCCTCCATTTTGGTGCTGGGGGGGCTGAGGAAAGCCCACTCTGCCCAGGGAGTTCAGCCCTTGCATGGTTGTTTTCAGAGCATGAGCTGTTGGGAGCTGTCCCTGCTAGTTCTTCATCCAGGTGCTGCTTCCAGAGGAGCTGGAGGAAGAGGTGAATCCAGAGAATCCAGACCTGAAACTGCAGCTTCAGGTCAATCCTGACTAATCTGTTGGATTTCTGAGCAAGGACTCTGATCATGGGTGTGTTTTGCATGCCAGTTGGGATGGCCCAGATGGGTCAGGACAGCTGTGCCCTGTGGGTGTCTGCAGTGATGTGCAGTTGGATCCCTTCTCCTGCAGCAGCACTTGCAGAAGGTCTGTGTCCTTTCCTGAAGAAGTGGAATGCGTGTAGGATTATGGTTATGAAACTCATGAAGACCATGTGTGTGTACTTGGCTGGCACAAAAAAGGGTATGTGAGCACCCTGGTTAACTTTAAACTTTCCCTTAGGGTTCACCTTTCCTCTTCCTTGTGCTTTAACTCTGGTGCTCATTGCACGAATAGAAAGTAACACAGATCACAGCATGGTTTGGAAGGACCTTAAAGCCCATCCAGTGCCACCCCCTGCCCTGGGCAGGGACACCTCCCACCAGCCCAGGGTGCTCCAAGCTCCGTCCAACCTGACCTTGGACACTCCCAGGGATCCAGGGGCAGCCACAGCTTCTCTGGGCAGCCTGTGCCAGGGCCTGCCCACCCTCCCAGGGAGGAATTTCTTCCCAATATCCCATCTAACCCTCCTCCCTGTCCGTTTAAAGCCATTCCCCTCATTCTGTCAGCACATGCCACTGGACTGGCTGTCTCAGAAAAGGCTTTTCCTGAAAAAGCCCATTCTAAAAATCCTGCCTTCCCCCCTGGCCCGTGGAGCAATCAGCTGCAGTGTGTACTTTCCATTCTCCTACAAACTAGAGGAACATTTAACTTGCTCCATGTCTTCTTTGAGGCATCTTCCTTTGCCAGCTGGTGCCAGCTTTCTGCTCTGCTGGGTCATTTAGCAATTCCCAGTGGGTGAGGCATGGAACAATCCATCCCTTTTGCCACACTCTGTTCTGAAAGGCTCATCTTTGTGCCTTTCACCCCTTCCACTGCTTGTCCAGAGAGCTTTGTTTGGTGCATGGGTATCAGTGTCCCCCCGGGGCACTTTGGGCGACAGGAATTGCCAGACTTGTAATAAAATGTCATAAAGTGACCCCCCTGACCTGCAAACTCTTCCCTGGGGGGAGTAAAATACTCCCTGTGCCCAGGCCCTCGTGCACTGGAATTCCTGGGTAGGAACAGCAGCAATTCAGCAGTTTCACTTATTGAAAGTGTTAGTTTGGTTTTAATCCCACCAAACTGAGTTTTCCCAAGGCTGGAATGCCTGTGTAGGGCTAAGGAGATGGTGCTGCTGGAGCAGCTGAGGGTGGATTAACTTCAAACCTCTAAAAATAGGCTGTTCCTCCAGTGAATCCTGGATTCTGGAGGGAGGGCAGTGGAAAATTCATCTGTGCTGCCTCTTCTGGAGTCCTGCAGAGAACTGGCCAGCCAACAGAGCACAGTGGGACAGTGCACCTTGAACAGCAGAGTCACAAGGTTTTCAATCTGATTGTACTGAAATTAAATACTACAAGAAATTCTTCTGCTTCTAAATAAGTTTGGGTTTTTTTGGGTTGGTTTTTGTTTTTGTTTTTTTTTTTCCCCCTCAGCTAAGGTTGCATTGAGACAGTTATGTCCTGATATTTTACTATTTGGATGATTATGAGTAACTTGAATTAATTTTTTTTTCTCAGTCCTTCTATTCCACTTCAGCATTTTTAATAATTTTTTTTTTTTTTTTTTTTTTTTTTTTTTTTTTTTTGTGGAGCTGCCCCTGAGTGGTCTCTGGTGTTGATTAGGTGATGTTCCATAGCTGAGCAGGCTCTGCCGGGTCTGCTCTTACTGACATGGAGTAGGAAGGACCAGTAGTATCTCGTTCAAATGGAAAAAAATGGACAGTGTTTTTCCATGCTTATTCTTGGTTTTGTGTGTCTGTGAAGAAGCAAAAATTCTCAAACTAAAAATCAGTTTTAAAAATTACCACAGCAGCTTCTTTAAGCAACGTGTTGCCTCTTTCTCCTTTTATTCCCAAGTGATGAGGCAAGACTAACTTGGCTTTTTCTGACACTATGACAACTTCTCAGCAGTAATTCTTTTGATGATTGCCTGTGGAAGTAAAACCTGGAGCTCTTTTTAAGCAGTTTTATGCTTCTTGTTCTTGCCAGGAGAGCAGCAGTTGTGTGTAAGTACTTTGCACAGGTAGTCTCTTATCCTAATGTTGTTTACAGCTTCTTATTAGGTTATACCATAATCCTTGAATGTGATTAACTGGCAATTTGCACTTTAGAGCTCTGGCTTTTACTTATAAAAGCTACAGAGAAATAAAGTAGAGGAACAAATTAGGAGTTAAGTGTGCTATCAGAAATATGAGTGCCATTGCAGTGGCACTGCTGGCTCAAAGGACAGCCTTACTCATCAGAGCAGAAGTGGAATTGCTGCCTAAGACAGCTTTTATAACATGATGAAGAGCAGAGGGGTTTAAGAGCACGTAAAGCATATTTAGTCCTCACAGGTATCTTAGTTAATCTTGTGGGCAGAGTTAAACTGGATATGCCCACCACTATGCAACTCATAATGTCCTGATTGGTAACAATGCAGTTTATAACAGCTCAGCCACCGCCCTTCTCAGCAGTGGGGAGAAAGGAAGCGTTGGCTCCACATTTACAAATAAACCAAATGTCACTGGCAGTGGGTTGGAAAGTCCTTGTCCTTGTGCTGGGTAAGAACCCAGTGCCTGCAGAGCAGATCCTGCTGCAGCTGCTGCCAGAGACCAAAGGGAGAGGCCATCAGGGAGAAGGATCTGCTCATAAACATGTTTCCAATTAGTGGGGCTTGGAGGAGCTGCTGATGTGGGAGAGGTGCTATTAGAAAAGCTGGAAGAAATAGTTGCTGTTGCAAGTCACTGCAAACCTGAGCTGCTTCTTCAGTGATGTTTTTATTTGGTGGATGGAGCGACTGTGGAAAAAACGGACGGCGTTTTGCCCCGCTTGTTCTTGGCTTTTTGTCTCTGTCAAGAAGCAAAAATGATAAAAATAAAAATCAATGTTGAGAATTTTTGTTGCAGCAGCTTCTTTAAGCCAAGAACTGTGAGCCTCGGTCAGAAATACTGCGTGTGGTGCCACCTCAATTTTAGCTGAAAGCGCTTCCAGTTCTCACGTCTTGTCTTCAGCACCATTTGGTTGTCAGCACCAAGGGAGCTGAATCTCCTCTGTGCTGTCAGGAGTGATGGCAGTGGAAGAGGAATTCTCTTCTCGACATAAATGGATGGATGTGTTAAGCCAACAATCTTATTTTCATGGTGAATTTAATCCAATAAAACCCTCTTGCTGTAGTCAGGGAGGTTTTCTGGTTTGTTTCCACGAAGGGTTTGTGGTTCTGTCTGTCTGATGCACAAAGTTTTCATTTTCTTACCTGAAACACTGCAGACAGAACCGGTTCCTGCTGCATTTTTCACCTGGCTGAAGCTGAAAGGCTTCATGACTTGAAACAAAGCTAAAGGGTACTTAAATTTTCCAGCCCAGTTTGGTGGTTGAAATCCACTGCATCAATTTTTAATAAAAGAGGGCATGTCATGTGTTGGCAATGTTGTGAAGAGGCTTAAACTCTTCTTCCCGTTCTTTTGAAGAGGGTATTGAGCTTGGAGCAAGTGGCCAAGTGCTGCAGGAATTAGGGAATGCAGGGAAATGTTCTCCTTATAGGATGTGGGGAGATGGATGTTGGCCTTGAATAAAACCCAAACAACTGCAGAATTAAATCTACAGCATTTGTGCCCATGTGGCTTTGGGACCTTTCTAAGGACTGCTCAGTGTTGTCCCCTTCAGGAGGATGTTGATCCACTTGCTGTGGTTTGTTATCTTCCTCCTGAAAGCTTTCAGACTTTGAGAGCTGGCTATTCAAAAACAAAGTTCCCTCCTTCCACTTTCAAAATTTAAACTTTTTGGAACAAAATTTAAAAGTAATTTTTCTAAAGCCATGAGGGGATTGGCTCTCAGATGAGGCTGTGTTTTATGTACTGTTCTTCTGCAGACGAGCAGCACGTGTTGTTCACTCCAAACCCAAACTTTATTTCCCAAACAGCTGTTCTTTAACAAATGCTGTTGCTTGTCAGTGTAAGAACATTTAATTTCTGTAGAGAAAGTGGCTCCCTTGTAGCTGTCCTCATCCTACTCATCCACTGACTGTTTGCCTCCCTTTATCTGCCCTTGTCCATCTCTGAGGAGTGTGTCGGCAGCAGGGACCTTGGTAAGTGAAACTGGGACAGTGGCATGTGAGAGGCCAGATAACATCAGTTCCTTGTCAATGCTGCACTGCCTGTGAGCTCCTGGCCCCTCCAACTTCCCAGTGTACACCTTGGCTTGGACAAGCTGGCAGTTTAGCTGTGTCTGACATGGAAATTTGCTCACCTGAGGCTGAGCTCTCACAGGCTGCAAAGGCCAGTTTTGGTCCCTTTGGATGTGTGAGGGTGGGGAAAGGTAAATGTGTCCCCTGTGTGTCTGTAGTCAATTGACAAGGAATCGATCAAGACTGATGAACAAAAGCTACTAAACAGCAGTAAATTTGGGGGAAGCAGATAGGAAGGGGAGGGAAGTGCAGAGCTATTGGTGGGACTGTTAAAGAACACGTGAAACAGGAGGAAAATAGGTCTGTTAACCCTTTGCTAAATGAGACTTCATTTAACAACTGGTAAAACTGAAATAGGAAGTGACAACCAGTTGCTTCCTGAATCACCTGTCTGGGGTGATTGATGGCAGTGACATGGAGATAAATACTATTTTATAGAGTTGGTATTAATTTATATTATGGTGGTAAATTATATAATTTATGTAATAGTTTGTATAATTAGAAACAGTTTGTGTAATTAATATCAGTTTAACATGAAAGCCAGTTGGTAAAAATCAGATGCTTAATAACACACTAATAAGAAACACTGTAAATATAATTCCACAGAATTATCCTTTAGGATTTGGTAAAGGATGTTTGGAGTCTGACTATGTAAACACACCACAGACATGGGATTCCTGGCCTTTTCTGGAAAGCCTTTTCCCTTTAGCCTCACTTGTTTACCTATCTAAGCAGCAACAGTTTGAGGTTTATGTTATTTGAGCTCTTGAATGAATTATTTGGTTTTGTTTTAATTGTGATGAGTAAAGATCTGTCAAATTAAAAACAAACAAAAAACCCACCCCACCCCCACACCTCAGAGGGCTGGTAAATTAATGCATTTATGTCCTATTACTGAGCTGTAACAGGATCTCTGGAGTAATTTAGCAAATCCCTATGAAATGTCTCAAACTCAGCAAACGCTGCAGGTGTTTAAAAGCTGTTTATTCTGCATATGCTGTTTTATTTGCTCTGGGGTTTGATGCCCTTCAGTCTGACTGAAGAAGGTTTGAGAAGTGGCTTGAGCAATGACACCAGGAATGTCTATTAGACTGTTTGTAAGTTGGAGAGCACTGAAGGAAATGGTCCCTGACAGATTTGCAGAGTCAAGAGGATGAAAACAAAATGTAATGGCAATTCAAGGTACTGTTGGAAAATGAGTGGAAAAAAATAATGCAGTGACAGACCTCCCAAGGTATGTTAAGAAGGACTTCAAGAATAAGACTTGGTTAAAAGCTGTTTGCAACTCTTAGTTGGCACAGTGAAAATGAAGTTAATGAATGAAATCAGAATATCTTCATTTCTTTGTACTCTTCGAGACTGTGTCAGTGGAAGAGGCTGAAGTGAAAGTTCTCTCCAGTAAGGAAGGCCTTTCATTCCATGAATCCTGAACGAAATGAGAGGGGAAGGGTCAAACAAATGGACTGGGGAATTAAGCCTTTACAAACTATTTATAATGATACCAATCACAGAACTGCATCTTAGCCTTGAACTGTTCTGAGTGTCAGAACGAGCAGATAAAGCCCAATTCCCACCAGAAATGTGAATAGCATTATCCCTTTGAAATGTGGGATTGTTTCTGTGGGAATCTGAGGATTCCCCCCTCCCCATGCCTTCCAGAGGAGTGCTCCCAGCAAGGAAAGTTGCCTTACAGGTTGCCAGTAAGTGGAAATGGTTAAAACCCCCCAGTGTGGCCACAGGAGCAAAGGGGTTTGGTTTTGGCCCTTCAGTTTGCAGCTGGTCTATGTTGTCTAAGTCCCAGGTTTGGAAACCAACCAGTCAGGTGGGTGTTCAGGTGTATCAGCCCCTCCTAAAACTGCCAAACCACATCCACAGTGTTCTTTAGAGACCCAAACTCTACGTTTTCATAACATGAAAATTGGGTTGGTGCAGCTTTTTGGAGCTGGCTTGGGATCCTTAAAGGAGTTTACCTGATGTTGTTTGCTAGAAGGATGTGGTTTAGGGTTTTTAAGTACCAAAATACTTTCCTTGGGCTCTTGGCCACCTAAATCCTTGTTTAACTACGGTCTGCTTTCCCAGGGAACAGATACCTGAGTGCTGACAGTGATTGTGCTGGTTGTGGTCAGATTTTTGGCTGAAAATTTGAGCTCAAGACACGCACTGGGTGTTACAGAATTTCTGCTGCAAACACAATAAAGATGAAAAGAAGGGGAGAAAAAGTGGCCTTAGCAGTGTAAGAGATGAGGACATGGGAAGGTTTGTAGGAGGTTTTTTTTTCCTGAGAAACCTCCTTTTAGATGCTCAGTGGCACTGGTGTGGCACTGCTGGGCAAACATGAAACATCTCGCACGTGTAGGTGTGAGGAGGCTCAGAGCTGATCCTCTGCTACAGCTGGAATTCAGCCCAGTCACCCTTAAATAAGGAATGTCCTTGGGAATGTGGAAGGGTCTTTCCTGGGAGAGGAGCAGGTTCCTTGGCCCCTGGCTGAGGCCTCTCAGGTTCAATATTAGGTAGAAATTTTTTCTTGGTCTGTTTCATAACTTTCTGGTAACAGATGCTTTTCATTCATGTGCCACATCCTCCCAAAATAATTTTCTAACTGGAACAGATTTCTGTGAAAATCGTTCCTGGAATACATTTCTCTTGGGTTTTTCCTGGGAGGAGATGGCACATTTGGAGCAGACAGATGTTAATTCAATGTATCTCATCCACAATTATTTGTTGCTGTCTTGGATGGCACAGTTTATGAGCAGAGGTTCTGGATGGTGAATTAAATCACAAAGTGGACATTCAGTGGCACTTCTGACGTGGCAGGAGCACAGTTTTTGGGTTTTATTTGATGTTAAGCTCCCTCCTTGCCTCTCCAGAGTGCTGGTGTTGCAGGGCTGTGTCCTTGGCAGAGGGCTGGGGAATGTCCTGATCATTCCTCACCACATCGCACTCTGCTCTCTCAGCCTCACCCATTCAGCTCTTGTGCCCTGGCCTGTGCTCTCGAGGTAAACATTTCTCCTGGTTTAAAAAGTAGATGAAAGCCTGGATCGTGGATTTTGAGGTTGGGTGTGATAGTATTCACTGTCTGCTAGAAATTAATTAACTGCTCCTTTGAAATAGTGTCTCTTTTTCATGTTAATTCACTGTATTGATGGGGAAATAATAATGGGATGTTTTTCCCCTCCCTTTCCTGAGCAGTGAGGAGGACAGCTTTGTTGTACAGTCTTCCAAGCAAAACAGGTTTCTGATGAAATAACAGAATAACTCTTTGAAACTCTGCTTTGGGCTGTGGAGGAATATTTGGCTTTCTTACTCATTCCTATTTTAAAATGGACAACAGAGACTAGGAGTAATTAAAATATATTTTGAAAAAAACTGGGAATTCAAATGAGAATTTTAAAACTTTTTATTCTGCTGGGAAAGCAAAACACACATATTTAGAAACTCTGTTCCCGTTCAATCCAGAATTTTCCCAGCACATAGGGCAGGGACTCCAGGCTTTCTGCCTGTGTGGTGATGGATATTGCTCCTCATTAACTTTGCCATCCCATTCCCTGCTCCTGGAGGGCTCCTGCCAGCTCTGGGTATCCATCTGGGAGAGGCACCTGCTCCTGTTTTTCCTTCTGGTGCTGCTGCTCGAGGGCTGAGCAGCTCCCTGTCTCTGCAGGAGCCTCCAGAATTACTGAGCTTCAAATAAACCTCCAAAAAAACCCTGCTGGGGTTTGGGCAGTGCTGGGTTGGTGGCTGGATTTGATCTGAATGGTTCCCTGGCAGCCCAGTGCAGTGTCCCACAGTGTCCCACAGTGTCCCAGGAGCAGAGTGGCTGCAGCAGATGCAGTGCCAGCTCTGCCTCTCTGCCAGCACCCTGGGCTGGCCCTGACTCAGGAGGGCAAAATTCCCATTCCCATTCCCTTCCTTGCATGGAATGAATTCCTAACGCTGGCAGGGAGAGCTTCAGACAGGGGGTGCTCCCCTTCTGGGCTGTGCTCAGGAATCCAGTTCCCACCTGTGCTCAGCTGAGAATCACCTCGAATGCTAAATATCCCAATATTCATAATAACCCAATCCCACCGTGGAACTGGGGTGGAAATCAGAATATTCCTTTACCATCCCGCTGTGGAACTGGGGTGGAAATCAGAATTTTCCCTTACAGGAAGAAGTACTCATCAGTAGCTCAGCCATACAAGGCCATGTGTTGCCCATCAGTGCTCAATCTGCTCGACAGAAAATTAATCTTATGAACACTTCAGAGTGATTAATACTTGATCACAGGACAAGGGCTGCTCTTGTCAGCTGAATTGTCAGGACTAAATGAGTCGTCTTGGTGGGGTCAGTGGTTACCAGAAGCCTGTGCCTTATGTGTAATGATCATTTGCTGGGATGGTAATTAATGAACTGCTCGAGTTGTGGGGGACATTGATCCTATTGGCACTGATAGATGTCTGAGCTGGATCTTTAATTGAGCAGATGTGCTGACTGTGGGAATACTGCTGCTAAATCAGGCTCGAATTCCGTGCACTGGGATTGTACTCAGAACTCTCCAGGTGTTTTTAGGAAGTGAGATGACTTGCATGTTAATTTTAGAATGCCTGTGTCGATCCTGACACGTGGTGTTTGTACACACAGACTGCACTCTCCTGTCCCTGCAGGGGCACAGGCAGCAAATCATGGAATTATTAAGGTTGAAAAAGACCTTTCAGATCAAATCCAACCATCAACCCCACACCACCACCATGTTCACCACTAAACCACGTCCCAGGTGCCACATCCACACATTTTCTGAGCACTTGCAGGGATGGTGACTCCAGCACTGCCCTTGGAAGGGAATGTTTGACAGAATGTGGGGAGGGAGAAGTGCCAAAAGGCATCCAGGCACTGGGAATGTGGTGCCAGGAAATAGCCTGGCAAAGGGAATGAAATGCTCTTGCATTGGTTGTGTTGAGCTCCTGTGGGGATGCCCTGTTGGGTGGGTGGGATGTGCAGCATATTTTGGCTATGGCTCACTCTCCTCTGTTGCCATCTACAGATTCCCCTTTTTTTGCTGGTGTTCTCTGCTGAGAAAATTTGTTTTCCAGTTCTCTGCTACTGGGAAAAAAAAAAAAAAAGGAAAAAAAAATCAAATTAGCTCTTTTTCTGTCTCAAAAAAAAATTCCTTTTGGCATTTCAAATGAAAATTGTTTAAACTGTAAGCATAAATCTAAATGGATGTTTTATTTGAAGTGCTCTATGCTGTGATAAATAACTTCTGCACTTCTTTATGGCTGGGTTTAGTTATGGTGTTGAGATAAACCAAACCAGAAAATTAGCCTGCTGCAGACACTGAGAGAACATTACTCATAGTTGTAGCAAAACTCTCCCAAGTACTTACCTGAAATAGCCACCAACCTTGAATTGTTCCAGATCCAGACCCCTGGAAGTGCTGAGTGAATTATGTGGACAGGAGACAGAGATTCCAGGTGAAAAATCATATGCAAAGATGCTGCTGCCTTGGAAATAATGACTCTGTGCACAGTCTGGTTTGGTAGGAAATAAATCAGCCTGAAGGTGCTGTATTTTATTTCTTAATCACATCAAATGATAGAGAATTATAAGACAAAAAAGCCAGTGAAAGACTTTTTTAACCTTTTCCCTGACAGATTTGCTTTCCTGGCTCTGCTGCATAGTGACTTTATTCCAAGGTGCTCTTTGCAGTGACTGTGGGTGGGGGATTAAATCAGAGATTGGAGCAGTCAGATATGGAACCATTTTGTTGCCAGCTCCAGGGAGAATTTCGCCGTTTGCCTTTTTGGTAAAATTTTGTTTCTGTTTATGAGAAGTTGCTCTCTGGGTGTTTTATGCATGTGCACACCATAGTAAATAACTGATCACCTTTTTAGCTCATGGCTTTAAGGTACGGCCACCTATTGGAAATGTTGGGTGTGTAAGAGATCAAATTTATGGTTAAATTCATGTGGATCTTGTATTTCATAGATACAGAAGCATGAACTCCCTGGAGAAGGAACAGGAGAGTATCCCTGTTATGGGTTGATGGAATTCAGTAGCTGGTAAGACCTGCTCTGAACAGAACAATTTCTCTAAAGGCTTGGTAACACCTTTGCTCCATGAAATGCACTTTTGATATGTAGAATAGAGAGAAACAGAATTGTCAAATAAAAACAGAGAGAAGTTATCAAAGTTCACCTTTTCAGTGTGACTGCCAAGTTCTGAACACATCCAGTCTAGAACAGCATGTGTAAACTCCAGGTTGTTCAGTGCATCTGTCACTCAATTATTCAGTATATCTGGTCTTTATCCATCAACCAAACATGCCTGAAGGTTGCATCAGATGCCACCAGCGGGTAAACCTGGGAGTCTCCACTTGGTAGATGAGTCTGTGCAGTTTAAGTTAAATCTGAGCTTCAAGATGAGTGTTCTCACAACTTCTCACTGTCTGTGGATCAAGGGAGAACTTAACCTGTTCTTGTCAATAGTTTTATCTGGAAGGGGCAACTGAGCATTTGTACCAGTTTGAGTTGTCTTTGGGGTCACTGATAACTGGAAGTTGCCTCCTGTTCAGCTCCTTCCTCTTTCCCTTCTAGCTCTGACCAGCAGCATGACTAGAACTAAGGGGGGAAAAAAACCCACCAAAACCCCCCAGTATTTCCCAGCACTACCTCTGGCTTGTGTTAGCTGATGGCATTGACTTGAGATTAAAACCTAAATGGGCTAATGTGCTTCAGTCTGGGCCAGTTCAGCTCTGACCACCCCCACCCCCCATGGTTGTGCTGGGCTGAGAAGGATTAAAAACTTTTCTGGGTGTGCATGTGAGGCCTGTGGATGGGTCAGATGGATCCTGGGAGCTCAGAGAACATGAATGACCATCCCTTCTAATGAAAGAGATCCTGAAGGAGTGAAATATTTGGGCAGCATAATGTGAAACCCTCTTCTTGCTCCCTATTTGAAAGGCCAAAATTGCTTCTGGTTTTTTTTTACTTTGCATGGAACTAGGAAAACTTCTTGTTTGCCTTTAGTACCTTGACTGATGTCCAGTGTCAAAAAATAACTTTGAAAATATGCTTAGTAAATAAACAAGTCTTCCAGTGCCAGAGAGGTGTGTGGTTGTTGGAAAGTGTATTTTTAAACCATGTTAGTTGTGCTCCTGTGACCTGATGGGGAGGTTTTCTCCTGGGTTTTGCCAGTCAGACCGAGACTTGACTTTGCTGAAGCCGACCTTCCTCGTGGGTGTGAAGGAAGATGTCACACCTTCACTTCGTTTTTAGCAGTCCCATTATGGTGACTTCACATTTTTAGCAGTTTAATTCTTGCAGCTCAGCGTTTCTCTCAGGCTGGAGAAGCAGATGGGGCCGTGGCAGTGCCGTGTTCCTCCCCCTTCCCCCTCCAGGCGTGGAAAATGGGACAGGCCTGGAGAATTTTATATTCCAAGAGAATTTCTGGAGTTTTATGCTACCCAAAACATGTTTTACGTGCTGCTTCTGCACTGCTGGGGAGACAAACACTTCCTTCATAAGGAAAGCTCCTGCAGGAAATATTTAAGGTGGTTTTGGAGACTAAAGGGAACATCTGGCTTGGTGCAACCTCCAACACGTCAAGATTACCTCTGTGGGTTGACTTGTCTTTATTTTCTGTCATCTAAGCAGGGATCCTCGATGGATTTTATGCTAAAACTTGCTTTTAATAAAAATCTAAAAACCCAGCCCCAGCCCCTTCCTGTGCACAGAGCAAGGGCAGGAAAAATTCACGGGACTTTTTCGTGCTTGATGTCTTCCTCTTGCTTAATTGACACCTTGGCTAAAGGGGGGGGATGAAAACAGAGGTGTTTTCTTGGGGCTGCCCTGTCACAAATCTGGCTCTGGACACCTTCCTGCAGCTCCTCTCCCCAAGAAACCCAGCTGCAAAAGGGACAGAAACTCTTCTTGCTGTAGAGGGGTGGGAAGTTGGTGAATTTGGAGTTGGCAAATTTGGTGAATTTTTGGTTCACTTTCATTTGGAGTTGGTGAGTTTTTGATCATAGAACTGCCCAATGAGCTCCATCATTGTCCCCACTGACTGGTCTAAGTATTCCTATGAGTGAAGGAGGTTTTGTGCTGCTCAGAAGATGGTACAGCCAGCAGTGAAATGTCAGATCAGTGCTCCTCATTTCATGCCATGTGGGCTGTGATGATCTTTTAGGTCCCTCCCAATCCAAATCATTCTGTGAAATTATTAACAAACAGACTGAGTATATATTACTACAAGCTGCCCACCTTAATTCTTATTTCTCTCTCTTAGTTGTCCCTTATCTGCTCTATTTAAAATGGAATTATTTTTGTCACATGGGTAAAATCACTAAGCATTAACTCTCCTGGAAGGACATGTTTTATGTAATTGGGCTGCCGTGGTTGTAAGGTATTGGTTAGTGTTTTAGGATTAATTTGATAGGCCAACTGCAATAACTTACTTTCACAGTGTTATGCATCCCTTTGGGTGCCCTCTGCCCTCAGTTTTCGTTCCGTGTCCGCTATTAACTGGAAAAGTGCAACTTTTCCCAGCCGAGCAGCAAAAGTGCCACTTGCCTTTGGCCCAGACACAGCTCTGGGCATTGTGCTGCTGGAGCAGAGTCTTTCAACACAAACACACTTTGTTTTCAAAGATCTGAAGGTTTTAGCCCCTCATGAAGCCTCCTTCACTCTGCAAATACCACTGCAGTGGCGTTTGGTGTGAAAGAAGCCAGAAATGCCCCCAAATCAGGCCGTTTTCCTGCTGTACAACTCCCACAGTGCCACTGGAAAGTTCGGCTCTCGTGTTCTGTGACTCCCCTGGGGAAACGCTGAGACCTGGAACCAATCCTGCTGCAAGGAGTTCCCTCTGTGTTGGAATGACCTTGGTCTTAGCTAGGAGGGAGATTTCCTGTGCTGGTGGGAGAAAAATGTGCAGGATCTGAGTCAGTGGGGTGGTGAAACACCCGTCTGTCAGGTAGGACATGCAGCTGGAAGGACCTTGGCTGGACCAGGGCTGGATCTCAGCTCCCTGTGGTGGCCCAGAGGGCAAGACACACTTCAAACGAGTCTCCAGGGGCAGACAACACTGTTCTTTGCTGCCTTGAGTGTCAAATTGATGATTAAGATGCAATTACTTGGAGCAGTGAGTTTTGGTTGTGTTTTCTTCTCTGCAAGTTTGCAAAATCACGCCTTGATTCTTTCCCTTCTGTGGATGTTTGTTATGGAATAGGGAAATAATTGTGTGTTTGACATGCCCATGGCAAGGGGTGGGGCAGAACTGGATGATCTTTAAGCTCCTTCCAATCCAACCCAAACCATTCTGTGATTCTATGAACTGATGAAGTTCTGGCAGCGCTGTCCCATAAATTATGGCCTGAACTTTTCTGCACCACTTTTCATCCCACAGACCTAAACAAAGGGCCCAGTGAGCCATGTAAGTGTGGGGGGAGGCAGTTTCTGATGTTCAGAACCTCCTTTTTTTGTGTGTGTGTGTGCTTTTTGTTTGCTTGTTTGTTTTTTTGTAGGGGAAACAATTTGTAACAAACTTCAGTTCACCTTCACAGTAGGAAAACCAAATATCTGTGAGCTGAGCCGTGCTGGCCTTTGGTAAGAACCTTCTCTGATTGACGTGGAGCCTGAAAATATTTATACAAATACTCAGCAGAAAATCATCTGTGGGTCTGGGTGATCCTGGTTGCATTTAAAATGCCTGTGTTGAGCAGCAGTGTTGGCTGCTCCGTGGCTCCAACAGGAAATGTCTGCAGCCGTGGTATCTGGCATCACTCTTAAATATCCAGAGGGAATGGCTTCTTCCTGTCCTGTTGTTCTGATCACAGCACTCATCAGGCACCTGAAGGTGCATTTTCACCTCAGCCACCAGTTGCTGCACAGAAAATGTGCAGTCTGGTACCTGCTGTTAAAATACCAGCTGAGAACCTCTGGGTCCTGCACTCACCAGTCCTGCAGCAGAAATTGAGGCGGTTTCAGGGTTCTCTCTCTCCATCAGCATCCTGTGCTGACGTCACTGTGGGGAGGGGAGCACACTGGAAGGTGTTTTATGGGATTAAAAATGAGGCAGAAACTGGGCACCTGCAGATTGTTTGTCCACACACAGCTCCTGAAACTCCTGGTGCTGCAGGTGAGGCCCCAAGGTCAGGACACGTGGCTGGGGGTGGAGGGGCTGCCTTGGCTCAGCACCTGCCTGGCAACGTGGCTGACAGCTTTGCATTATTGATAAGCAAAGATTATCCCTGTGCCATCGACACTCGTCCATGGATCCAACGTGTCCTGGCAGCCTGGAGGAGGGGGGAGGAGGAGACAGTCAAGGGCTGAGGTGCTTTTGGGGGAAATGTGATGGCAGGAGCCCAGAGAAGGAGAAGGGAAACTTCTCCAGTGTCCTTTATTTCTCTTTTCAGCAGGGGGAATGTTCCAGAACTCCCTCCTGCCCAGGAGCAGGGCTGGCTGCTTTAGGGAGCTGATGGGAATGTTCTCGTCAGCCTTGTGTTTTGGTGGGTTTGATTGACTTAATTACATTTCTTAATGTGGAAAAGCAAACCCCAGGGTGGTAATCAAGCAGTGTCTGCTGTTTGTGGCAGCTGAAGGTCACGGCACAAGGTGTTCTTCAAGGTCCTCATGTTTGGGGCACTGTTAAGTTCCAGGGCTGGGGGTTCCCTTTCCTGGCAGGAGCTTTTTTTTGGTCCAAGATCTCTTGTTTGGGAGCTCTGCTCTTCAGCAGTGTTCTGTGCTGTGTTTGAGCTGTGTTGTGGTGGGTTTGTTTTGAAGAGTGGAGTGTTTTAGGATTAGCAGCTCAGTCAGTCCAGTTTCCAGTGAGATGTATTCACCTTTACAGAATCTCAAGTGTTGTAAAACTGGCTGTAGGTCAGTCAGAAACAATGAGGTGCATCCTGCTGACCAGCATCTCATTGCCTTTAATGCTCCATTTGGGGGTTTAGAACCAAGTTCCAAAAAAATGAGTATCATCTCTGGAGAGATCCTACTTTTCCTGCCCACACCCCTGGATGCAGAAGAGCATTAGTGGGGTTTTTTTTGCCTTTTTGTTTGTTTTCTTTCCCATCCTTAATCTATGCAGTGATGAGTCTTGCAACTTTTTAGGCTGCAGAGGAAAAACACAGGCTGAGCTAAGGGTGGAAATGAGCCACTAGAAAAGGAACTGAGGGTTGATCTGACACTGGGCAGAGGGGCTCAGTTTTCCAAGGAGATTTGCTGCAAACAGAAGATGTTTTCTTTAGGCTGTGGAAATAGAGCTGGGAAGTTTAGACTGAAGCAGAAGAACTTAATTTAAACAACTCTTGGGGTGTTTAAGCCCTTGAGCAGCATCACCCCCTTCTTAGAGGCCTTTTTCAGTAGCATGGTGAGTTTTTAACCTGTTCAAATAAAACATCCCAGTAGCTCTCCTGATTTTGAAAATGTGTGTGTGTGTGTAGATCTGTATCCTGCCTTTTACTCCAGTCTTGAACTAAACTGTCCATAAGTCATTGATATATTCAAATAAAATACCAAATTGGCACCTCTGATTTTGAAAGTGTGTGTATATACACAAATATATATATATATATCTCCTACTTTTTATCCTAGTCCTGAACTAAGTTGTCTGATCTTTAGTTCACAGAATATTCATATAATATTCTTAATACAGGTACTAAATTTGACTTCTCCAGCAGGCAGCCTGTTCAAAGTGCTTTTTTCCCTTAATCTGATCTACTCTTGAGATATCTCTTGCATTATTTACCCCCTGAGCAGGCAGGGAGTGTTAAATATATGCATTTCAGGTATTCCCTGTTGCAGCACCAGTTTTGTGAACGACATGGCTCGATTTTTCTGATGTCAGAGCTATTTGACACCAGTAGGTAATAAAAGCTGAGGCTTTGATATGAATTTGATATCAGTGCTCCCGAAAAAACACAATAAACTCTGCCTTTTGCACCCCACTGGCCACAACAATTATTGTAACAATAGAGTTTGAGGCTCTTTCCAAATGCCAGAGGCTGTGGAATATCCCAGTGCTGGGAACATTTGCCATGGAAGTGATGCATGGAACTGTTAGAACAAAGCATACAAAAGCTCTCTTGTCACAGACAATATGTGAGTTTGTATATCCCAGCATGATTGTTAAAAATATATATGTTAAAAATTTGCAGTGGGTTGTTTTTCCACTTCCTAATCTACTTTGCACACTGGGGATTCTTCAGGAAGGGTGGACTAAAGGAAAATTTATCTTTCAGTTCAAGTTGCCTGAAGATTTGCTCCCTGAAAATTTGTTCTGCATAGGGTAATCTTCTTTACATACCTAATTTTCTGCAAGTTAATTATCTTAAAGCAATTACCTTCTGAACATAGACTATATTTTGACTCATACCTGCATTGTGCAGTTATGAAGAACTATCTGTGCATCACCAGGCTCTTCAAAATTTAAGTCCTGCGTGAAAAAAATCCAATAAACACCGTATATTTGACAGCCTTGAGATGTCCCAGCGGTTGATTTTCCTTGTGGAAATGCAGGGACCAAAAAGTTTTACTGGACATTGGCACAAAATGGAGATTTTATTTGTGTGCCTCTCAGGTGATCTCTCAGAGGGCTCTTGGGAGGCTGCAAATAAAAAGAATATTTGAAGGAGTTACTGAGGGCAAGAGATGGAACAAATTCCTCATGATTTTAGAAGCAATAGGGAACTAGGGGGAAAGCAATGGATTGCTTTAGCAAATAAAAAAATGCAAGGATGGCTTGTTCCTGATCACAAACCTGACTGTTGGAAACTCTTTGGGATTCTCTGAGGTATTTTGAGCAGCTTTTATGAAATGCTGTTCCTTTGTTGGCCATCCAGGACTAATCCCATGGGAAGTTCGAGCTCTTTCCAGAGCTCTGTGAGTCCTGAACTGCTTCAGCACGTGTGGTAGGAAGCTGTTTTGCCTCTTCATCCTGCCATGAACGTGTTCACTGCTCACTGCAGGACCCCCTGGGCTCTCCCTCACTTCAGAATTCCCAGTTCTGCTGAGGATAATTTTATTAACAACTTTCCTGTTGGCTGTACTTGATACTCACCTGGTAGAGACATAAATGGGATGTTATAAATGTATATTTGGGCAGTTGAAAGTTGTTCCTCCTTCCTGCAAGTGCCACCAGGGTGTTAAGTGTTCAGGTTTATGAAAGCTTCTTCATTTCAGTTGCATTTGACCAGCTTTGCCCAGGTGTCCTGTGGGTTCTGCAGGCTCAGGGCTGAGCAAAATGCCATGAAGTTCCTGGGAACTGATTAATATTTCAATTAATCTTTTCCTTAACCCGTTGTCAGTGCAGTGTGGGGGGTCATAGATGGTGTTTCTGATATTCACTCGATGTCAAGCTTATTTTGTCCCTTAGTTCCGTTTAAAATTATTTTAAAATGAGTGTATTTAAATAATCAGAGCTGGTAGAATTGAGACCTTCTCCTGGTTTTCCTGCCAGAGTTGCTCCTCTGAGCCAGCCAGGTTGGTGTCCTGGCCCCTCCCTGGGATGGCTCTGGCAGTGCTGCAGGAGGATGGGGTGTCCTGGGGCAGGGAGAGCCATCCCAGAGTAACCTCAGTGGTGTTTGGGGAGGGTTTTTCGGAATCCTTTCAATGACCATTCGAGTCAGAGGCGGGCTTGGAACAAACCCAGGCTCTGACCTTTCTTGGGCTTGGAAATGTGTGTTTGAGGGCTTGGGTTTGGTGCTTTTGGCTCGTGCAAGAACCACAGCCCAGTGTGAGCACTGACCTATTTCAGTGCAGTTCTGATGAGGAATATTGCAATATTAAGAAACTTTCTCTGAAGCTGGCAAAGAGGGGTTTATGATCTGAGATGTCCTCTCCAAAACGAGCTTCCTTGAGGAAGCTGCTGGTAATATATTCAAATATATGCTGGCTTCTTTTTTCAAGTGGTGATTTTAGTTCTAAGTGCCCAGAAGAATAGGTTTCCTTTCCTCCTGAAGGAACAGGCTTTCATCAGCTGTATTCTGGCAGAAGTGGTGGGCCTGTTCCACAAAAAGCCCTGAATTTTTGATTCATTTCAGCTGGGTGTGTTTTGCTCTGTAGACCAAGACTTGCTGAAGATTTAAAATCATTTGACCACCCCGTTATTTCCCTGAGCTTTGAGTAAATAACTCTCCCCATAAAAAGCTCCCTGGCAATGCAGTTTAGCCCCACTGTTTTGGGCAGGGCTGAGCAGTGTGTGGTGTCTCACAGAGCACATCTGTGGTACCCCCTGATGGTGTTCAGCGTAGCCAGGCGGTGTTTTTGTCTGTTCTCTGTTTTCTTGGCCATTCACAGGATACTCAGAAAATCTGAGTTTGTAGCAGTGACACTTGCCATGTTTTCCTGCAGGCACTTGCCTTGGGGGCATGTGTTGAGCAGGAATTTCTATTTTTTTTTTTTTTTTTTTTTTTTTTTTTTCAGCATTTCTCAAGCCTTTTGTGTCAGGATTCCAGTGAACAGTTGGGATCATTTCCCTCTGCTTTGCAGCCCTGGTTTGCTGCCATGTGAACAGGTGTGGGAGCAGAAATCCCTGGGATGAAATGGTCAGGATGGTTTGTCAACACTGCAAAGATTAGGCACAAACCAGCATTTAAAGAATGAGATTCAGCTGGCTGGGTTCCAAATGTGTTCCCACATTGCACAGAAGATTCTGGATTGACAATTGCTGTGCATGGAAAAAGAAAACGTGGTGAGAGAGGAGCAGAAATGAGTCTAAAAGGTGGTATTTCCTACAGTGTTTGAGGCTGTTGTTTCTGTAAAATGCAGATTGTGAAAAATGCAGATTTTTGCTGTCCTTTGACCTTATACACTAAGTTCAGCTGCTCTGTGAGTTATAATGTATTATAAATCTATTGACTGTATTATAACTCTATAGAATGTAATATAGAATGTATTATAATTGTAAGTTATAATGTGTTACCTGAGAGCAAAGTCTGGGGAATGAAAAGGTGCTGCTGCTGGTGTAAGTTATGTAACTCCTATAAAATAATCCAAAATCCTATAAAATCACTTTCTGGGAAGTTCAAAATCAGATTTATTCAAATGTCTGCAGTTAAACAGGACATATAAAAAATGAGAAAGCACAGTAAATACAGCAGAGCCAAACAACCTGTGTAGGTGAGGAGTTGGCAGGATTGAATGGGGTAGTTCATGGGGGGGGAAAACAGTCACAGTACCATTCCTGCATGGCAAAGATCCAAGGATTTAAAGGATCCAAGCTTTAGAAACAAGCTATGGCTTAGTATACTTTCTGCTCATTATTAATAACATGTTACAGTTGAAAAGACTGATTTTTAGTTACTTCTCCCTGTGCTGTGACATAAAAACACAGAGCAAACACCTCTCCATGGAACTGCTCTCAGAACTGAGGTGGCGTTTTTTGGGGGCTTGGTCTTTTTGGCCTGGTTTGGTTTGGGTTTTTGTTTATTTGTGGTTTTTTGTTTGGTTGTTTTGTTTTGGGAGGGGCTTTTTTTGTTTGCCTGTTGGGGTTTTTGTTGTTTGTTTGGTGGGGGGTTTTTTTGTTGTTGTGTTTGTTTGGGGATTTTTTTGTGGGGTAAAAAAAGATTTTTGTCCCAAATACCTTCTGGATTTATCCAGATCTTTCTCATGCCAATGACCTGGGCATGCCATGGCTGATCCTTGAGTAGCCAAAAAAAAGGTGACCCCAGGGAACTGAGGAACGTCCCAGTTTCCAGGTCTCAGTGCTGCCTCCAGGCAGTGGAATTCTGAGAGCACGACAAGAGATCCTGAGCAGATGTTTGGGGTTGTCTGGAGAAGGTCCATAATGAGGTGTAGGAAAGTGGTGCCCGTAATTGTGGACTTAAACACCTGGTTATTTTTAATCAGTCTGTGACTGCTGTTAATTGGTATTTATGTAATACTACAAATTCAGCCATGGATTAATATATTACAAATGATAAAATACCAATCAGTCTGCCACAGAAATAAAATCAGGCATTTTTAGTCTTGTACATCTTTGGGGGGCGTGGGATGGATAAATTTTAGCCCAGATTCCTGAGAGCTTGTGTGGGTAGAAAAGCATCCACAGTGACTATTAGGATTTTTTGGTAGAGCTATAAATAGTGATTTTTTCCATTGTGACTGTATTAACTTCCTGATTTTTTCAAGAGCATTCTGATATTGTGCTTTAGAGCATTCTGTGTAGGGAGAAGCTGGTTTAGGGCTGGGATTTGTGGGGATCTTTCTGAGCTTAAGCATTTACATTTGTGAGAGTGGGACTGCAGAGCCTCTTGAAGGAATGGTTTGGAACTTCTAACCCTGTTCAGAAAATACCTTTTCCCAGAGCTGGGTGAGCCATCCAGAGCATGTCATGCTTGGAATAAAGTCTTGCTGGCCAAATCAAAAGGTGGATGAGAGAGGGATAAAAGAAGGGCCTTGATCAGGTGTGTCTGAAATCCTGGCTGCTCCGACCTCGGAGGCACTTCAGGTCTTTGCTTTAGTCTTCAAAACAGGAATTAGGGATCAGTTTGGGGAACCTGGAATTTTGCTTGGTGTGGACTCCAGTAAGAGCTGGGATGGCCACAGGGCTGGGGTTTGTTTGCCCTGACCCGAGAGCTGGGCTTTGTCCTTATTGCTGCCATTCTGAACATCCCGTGTTTACTGTTTACATTGTCCATTAGAAAATGCTGCAGCTGCATTTAGGGGAAAAATTCCCAAGTGGAAAATTAGGAATTAGATATTGAAACTCTTTCACTTGTTAAGTGATGGATTTTTATGGAAGTGTCTTTACTAATGCCATAATTTGAGTTATACATACTGATGTATCTTCAATACATTTCAGTGTCCAAGTCCTGCAGTGTCTTCAGGCTTTTCACTTTTGCAGATACATCTGGATAAAAGTGCTAAAGACTGAGTTACCTCTGGAAACATCTGGAACAAAACATCTTGGTTTTGGTATCTCCTGGAAGTATCTTAGAGAGAACTGTGTCACTGTGTTCTCTGTGCAATGGGATCCTGAGTTGGGATCCAGATCCAGCCACCTCCCCCTGGCTCTGTCTTGACAACACTAATTTTCATAGAGAAAATACATTCAAGCTCAGTCAGATGTTTTTAGAATAAGAGACTTTGTGGCTTTTTGTTTGGAAGTTGGAGATCAGAAAGGCAGCAATTTGAGTTAACCCCTTGCATCCCCCCCTGCAGTCCTGCTTTGGGCTTGGAGCCACAGGGAAATCTGCAGGCCCTGCTGTCTCTGGAACGTTTTTTTTTTTTTTTTTTTTTGTGGCTCTCCTTTCTGCTGAGCAACCTACAGTGGTTTCAGTGTGGCAGCTGAAGAGCAAAGAGGAGAGAAATACAAGAAGGTGTGTGAGAAGGATGAAAATCAGTAGCTAGGTACCCATTTCTTTGTATTACTGCTGCGTGGATGCAAAAAAAATGAACCTTTAAATACTGTAAATTCAAGAGCAGCACTTGGAATATCTTGTCTCTTTCTTCAGAATGAATTCTATAGTGTTATGACCACCTGACAGATAGTGATGAATGCAATCCTCCTGCTGCTTTCTCTGGAGGGTAAAGGCAATTAAGCACCATTATAAATGTTAGAATTGAGCAAGCCATTGGCTGCTCATGTGGAGATTCATTTCTGCACGTTTAATTGAAAGCAGAAACGATCAGCAAACATCAATGGAACTATGTGTTCCAGCCTTGCCAAGGCTGACTAACAAAATTATGCCTTGTCACTGATGGTCTGGGGGAATTTCATTGCCATTTGCCTTTGAATGATGTTACTCAGAAGCTGTGAAAGCAGTACCATCTCTTCATGTGTTTCATCCATCACCTGCAACTCTGAATTCACTCACTCCAAACAAACAAACAAACAAACAAAAGTGTTTGGAGTGTTCTCCAAGCGGGAAGTTTAAATGTCAGGCATGAAATCATCCAGCTTAATAACAGCGGGGGTGTGGATCACGAGGCAGCTTTCACAAAGAGCCCAGAAAACAGGCACTCACCCTCCTCTATTCACATTCCATGGGAGTGACAAAAAAACGTGCATCCTGCTTTTCCAGCTGCCTCCAGGATCCCACCACATCCTGCCCTTCCTGTTCGCTGTCAATGCTTGGAACGGGTGCGGAAGCAGGTGGAGAAAGTCTGGATGGGGATTCTTGGAACTGAGTTTTGGAATGACTTGGAAGTGTTAGAACTTTGTAAAAGGGGGTATTAAGGAATGGAATATCTGTACTGAAGTCACTGGGATGTGTTTGAAAATTCGACAGTATCTGTTCAGAAGCGCCCATTTGAATGTTCTCATCTCTCTGCTCATCTGGAGGAGTGTCAGTGAACATCACCCAGGCTTGGTAACCACGTCCTCAGGGCTCCATCAGTCCACTTAGAAATCCCAGTTCTAGTAAATACTTGCTGGTTCCTTCTGCTCTTACCGCCAGGGACTGAATCAGTTGTAGTTATGGCTCGTTTTCAGTGCCATCCCTGCTGCTCCTGCAGCCTCCAAGGGGTGATGGAGAACAAGAAAGGGCGAAGGACTTGTTTGTTGGTGTTATTTTTCTTGGCTTTTCAAGTTGCTGTCATCGTTTGAGAAAGCAGGATTAAAATGCCAGAGTGCCCCAGCTGTTGGGTCATTTTCTCAAGCAGTTAATGGTGATGTTGGTGTAATTGTCCCAGCTTACAGTTACGTTCAGTGAGATGCCAAACCAGCCCTGTGCTGGAGTGTTTGGCTGTGAGTGTTCCTACATCATCTGGTGTCCTCTGCGTGGTACAGCCCCTTTCTGAAAGGCTCCCACGCAGTGCTGGGTGATGCTGAGGGAGGAACTCACACTTCCCAAAAATCTGGGGAATATTACCTTTATGACATTTTTAGTGAAGTCTCCCCTTTGTGTCTTAATCTGCTTTATCTAAAACTGGGTATGGTCTGAGAAACAGAATTTATCTGTAATGGTGCAGAATATGTTGCAGTTTATTCAGTTTACAGACAGTCTTTATTCTCTTAGAACCTGGGACAGGGACTAATTACATCCACTAATTGCCTTTTAACCTTCCACTAATTACCAAGCAACAAGGTGAACAGGTTCAATGTGGAAGTTTCCATGTATAATATCCCAGAAAGTAAACAATCCCTTGTAAATGATACCACTGGTACCACTTTAAAAATCTGTGGGTTTAACTTGTTTTAACTATTGATTTTTGGGGTTTTAATGATGACATTGTTGTTCTCTCTGCTTCTGATACATCTGTCCAGCTGAAATGGGTAAAAAAAGGAGTGAATGCCCAAAATTTGCTCTCTGCTCTAGGCTTGACTTAAATCTGCTCTGTGAAAGGACAGGACCTGCTAAACTTCGTCTGTGGACAGGAAAAAAAAAAACAAATTGGCTGAGCTATTGAAGATAAATATAAGCTATGCCTGAGATAATTTGTGTCAAAATTAGGATCTACCACCTAATTAAACTTTGTCAGACCTTAATTGCACTTGTAAATAAAATTCATCACGATCAAAGCCTGTGCGCTGAAAGTTTGTAACACAGACACCCCTCAGCTCCTTTCCTGGCTCTCTGTGAAATAGTAAAAGTGACAATTGTGAAACATTAAGTGGTGACAGGAAACTTATTTGCTGTCCAAAGCTGTTGACTTGCTGATGTAAACTAAAGCAATAATGGGAGTAGAAAGGCTCTCATCTTGCTGAGAAAAAAACCCCACACCTAAATTTACTGTGGTCTCTCCACATCAAGAAGAAAAACGTCAGAAGTTGTTGTGTTGCAGTTCAGAGCTGTGGGATGTGGATTGGTTGGGATTGCTGGGCGCTGTTCACGTGGAGGTGCTGAAATAGGGCTTCTCAGAGGAATTTACCTCCAGTGTTAACTTCGGTGTCAGCGCCAAAGATTTTAATGCTGCCACGTAAAATTTTAGGGTTGATTAGAGTTCTTCCAGGAGCGTCTTTGAGCAGTGGGTAACATCAGTAGGACACTGTTTTAGGGTTTGTACTGATTCTGCATTCTGAAAACTTGTGTGACGTTGTAGACAAGCAGAGAAATCAGTATTTCTGACTGTGATGTGGTGCCTGAGCTGAATGTCTCTTAGAAAACAAACAGTTTGTCTGGTTCACATAATATTCCCATGTCAAAGCTCCCATAGCAGCCAAGCTTTCCTAATGATTATTTAGGAAATGCTTGTTTATTTTTAATGCTAATGTCAATTTAAGAGAAGGACTCCTAAACATTAGTGCTCTACCAATGCTCAGAGCAACAGGATTGAGAAGATCTTCTTCTTTTAGTAATAAATTCTCTTTTTTTTTGTTGAGTTTTCTTAGAGAGTTTAAAGAATAAGAAGTTTTGGGCACAGCATTGTGGGTTAGGATGCTCTGTATTTCTGTTGCTTTGATGTTGTGTTTGGACAAGCTCAGCACAGGATTTGCAGGTGCGTTGTTCCATCAACTGGGAATTCACCCTGAGGATACTGAAACCAAAATATAAAATACCCTGTGGCAAAGGAGGGGGGATAATCAGTGTAACTTCAGAGTCCAGTGAGCAGAATTCATGGGATGCCCATCCCTGGGATGTTTGGTGCAAAGACCTGGAACAGAAACAGCCCCTCTGGGCTGCTGCTTTTCCTCAGGCAGTTTGATCCAAGCGCTGGCTCCCAGCCCCCTTCCATGGGGGAATGGCTGGAGGCAGAGCAAACATCCCAGCCAAGATCTCTGTCCCTTCTGCCTTCCTGGGAGCACCTTGGGATGAAGCTCAAGGCGTGTTTGCAGGAAGGAAAAACTCTCTGCAGTTCAGGGCTCATTCACAGAAAGGATGGGATTTTAGGTCTGATGTGGCACCACTCCCAGCCAAGTGTGGGAAATCCCACCCACTAGGGATTAGGAATTAGGATTTCCTACCTTTAGCCCTCCCACCAGAAGGTGCTCACAAGCTGCAAGATGGTCCTAATAAGGAATCAGTCTGTCCAGTGTGCACTTTCCTGCACAGAAGTAACAAGGACCAGATATCCTCTAAATCCCATGTTGTGGGATTTATTATGCTCTTAAGTTAAACTATAATTGGATTTTTGTAATTCTTTTGAAGAAAATCATGTAATACTTCTCTGTTTCAGGTTAAAAAAAAAAAAAAAAACACAAAACACCACTAATGGCCATGTTCCTGGCTCTCTCTCATTACAGCTCAAATAATTGTGATGATGAAGATGCAGCAGCAAAGGCTTCCTTTGCCCCAGGAAAGACCAAGTGCTTTCTGCAGAACTGGTACATTTTGTGCTGGTGTTGCCATGGGAATCACCACGGCCTTGCTGCTCTGCTTTCTTAGGTTAGAGTTAACATTGCTGTAATTGGGTTGGAATTGCAGCTCTGGATGGTGGGCTGACTTCTGTGTCCTCAGAAGGAGCAGGGCAGCCTGGCAGTCCAGAGGAATCTGCTGCCTCCTGCCACCTCCCCTCTGCTCTGCTGCTGCAGGTGAATGTGCTGCCGTTCCCGCAGGGACAGCTAATCTTGGCTAAGCCCTGCAAAGCTGGTGATTTCCTGGGGAAGGAATTGTGCTGGAGATATTTTAGTTGCAAGGCACTGGAGCTGATCTGGAACCGCAGAGGGGCCTCTGAACAGAATCACAGGATGTTCAGAGTTGGCCCTTTGTGCAGCACCAGCTTTGTAGAGCAGGGACTTTGTGGAGCTCACCACGGTGCAGATGTGTTCCCAAGCACTGTGTGCTGGTCCTGTCATATCCCTGCTGTCCCTGGCCTCTGTTCAGCACTGATCACACCCCCCCTCTGCAGACACAAGGCTGAGGCAGAAGAGCTGCTTTCCAGGAGAGGAGATTTGTTTGGGAGTCGTTGCACCGGGTACGGTGATCCATCAAAATCACTTCCAAAGCTAAAGGGACCGTTCAGAGGAGGGCAGTTGGTCTATTGTAAAAGGAAAGGAACCTTAAATTTCAATATACATGTAAAGAAGCCTCTGGAGTATCATCAATGTTTGATCTTTGAGCTTAAGCTGTTTCCACGAGTGGAATGTTATTGCTTTTGTAAAGTCAGAGCACTGTAAAAAATCGGCTCTTGATGGATGAGCATCCAAAAGGATGGTCTGCCCCCACTCTACACCCATTGCATATAAACTCATGTTGGTTTACAAATTTGAAGGCATTAAATTTCATACATGCCCTAAGTGTTGACCCCTGAAAAGGCAAAGCCTCCTTAAGCAGTTGATATATTGAGTGCCAGACAAATGTTACCATCATTGCATCTGCTTGTGCCAGTACCCCTCGGTGGGTGTTGTTTAAATTTTGCTGGCAGCTCCAGCACTGCTAAAAATATATTCATTTGTTTATAGACTTCTTTGACAACAGCCAAATAAACCCACATTACCATGTTTTGAGCAGGAGGCCCAGAGCCAAGGGAATTTGGCTAAAACCTGCTGTTACATGGCTGAGGTTGGTTCTTTTCCCGCTGTTTTTCCCTCCCACCCTCGTTTTGTTGCCACTGAAAACCTTTCCATCCCGGTCTGCCCTTACCTAAATGTAGGTGTTGGTTTGCAGAGTAAACAGCAGGTCCTGTTTTGTGTTCGTGGGGCAGAGCACAGAGCAAAAAGAGCCTAAAAAGTGGCAGCAAAGGAACTGTTAATATTTGAGGCTGGAAATACAGGGCAGAGATCTTGACTCCTTCAGTGCACGTCCATAAATCAAAGGGAAGGAGGCTGCTGGAGCACAGGCACAGTCAGGCTGTTTGCAGTGAACTTGGAAAAGCTCAGCAATGGTCCAGAGGTCACCTGGACTTTCCAGCAGGAGGGGAGCAGTGAAACCTTCCCGTTATTTCAGCACAAGGGCAAAAGGAGGTGAAGGAAGATAAGGAGGAGGACAAATGACATCTGCTGTGATCACTCCAGTTGGGTGATACTGAGGGCTGAATGTCCTGGAGCTGCAGAGCTCTGGAATGCATAAGTGAGGGCTTTTTATAAGAAGTGAAAATGCTGAAGTGAAATGTCTTGGCAGTAAAAATAATTCAGAGAAGGTCACTGTGGGAATAGCCTGACTTGCTGTAGGAACTGGGCTTCTGTACCTCTCCAAGGAATTTACAGACAAGATGCCAGACAAGAAGCCACAGAATCCCAGAATGGTTGCAGTTAGAAGGGACATTAAAGCCCACCCAGTGCCACCCCCTGCCACGGGCAGGGACACCTTCCACCAGCCCAGGTTGCTCCAAGCCCTGTCTAACCTGGCCTTGGACACTTCCAGGGATGGGGCAGCCATCCCTGTGTCCCTGGTTGGGGTTTTTTTTTGAAGAGGGATGCAAAAGGTTAGGAAGTGTTTTTGAGCAGGAAGAATCCCCCTCAAAGGTACAGAGCTGTGAATATGATCTGCTTGCACTTATGCTAATTTTGCTACCAAAAACCAGGACTGAAATTTGTTACTGGGAGCAGTGACTCTAAATAGGACTTATTTTAGTAATGCTCTGAGGATTTAAAAATCAAAAATCAACGAAAAAAAAAAAAAACATTACCTTCAACAGCAGCAAATCCTCTGAAGGCTCAGTGGCTGTGTGTGGGTCAGTGTGAGCTGCTGGAGGGGGCTTTGACCTAAAGGACAAAAATACAAATGGTCACAGTCTAGAGGCAATTGAAAATACCACTGGGAATTGAGGAGAAGCCAGGTAAAGCTGAGAGTGCAGGGATCTCCCAGGAAGTGTTTGAATAGCACTCATGGGGGATAAAGAAAGTATTTGAAGTAATGCTTCCAAAAGCTGAATGGATTCGTTGTTAAAACTCTCCCTGAAAGTTATAACAGTACTGGAGCTTGTGTTTGGGGGGACTGATTTTAAGAAAGGAAAAAAAGCCACCCCACAAACCGTGTCAAACACTGCCTCTCCTCCCCCCAAAAAAAACATCAAAAAGCCAAAACAAATCCCAAAAATAAATAATAAAAAAGAAAGACCAGCGAAAAAACGTCCACCAAAAGCCTTGTGAGGCATTTTTCAGGAGGGAAGAACTGGGCTCTGTTGCTCCATCCAGTGCCAACATAATTTCAGAGAGCTGTAACCTCCAGATTCTCAAAGGAAGGACGTTTTCTGTCGGGGCTGGCTGAGGCAATAACCACTGCAGGTTGTGGGACAGATGGAATCTGACTAATAGCAAGAAACCCATTAGCTGTAAGTACAGCCATTATAATTGAAACTGAGGCCTCCAGGCATCCTAAAGAAGCCAATGGCTGTGGGATTGTCTCCTGGAGCAGGGTGTTTTTGTAGTCTTTGCATGCAAAGGCTTAATAGTTACAAATTACAGTGCTTCTAAAGATATAACTGAAAGAGGAGATAAAACAAGTTTAAAAGACATAAATTCCATTCTTTATGCCTTCTGTCTGGTGATTTAGAGAAGTAGGACACACACTTGGTTTTGTCTTAATCTTTTCAGGTTTTTTAATTTAGTCTTAATTGAAGAAAATAGTTGTATCAGTGGAAACAGAACTCAGGTGGTGTTTGGGATGTCGGTGTGGCCACTGAAATCACATTGGCCTGGGGGCAGATTAACAAGGTTGGTTAACAGGGAGGGATTGGGACTTAAACCTCACTCAGGAAGAAATTTTTGGCTGTGAGGGTGGGCAGGCCCTGGCACAGGGTGCCCAGAGAAGCTGTGGCTGCCCCATCCCTGGAAGTGTCCAAGGCCAGGTTGGACAGGGCTTGGAGCACCCTGGGCTGGTGGAAGGTGTCCCTGCCCATGGCAGGGGGTGGCACTGGATGAGCTTTAATGTCCCTTCCAATCCAAACCATTCTGGGATTCTACAATCTACCAGGAATGATCTGTACAGTCCAGCAGCTCCTGTCCTGTGGTTTTTCCCAGGGAAGGTCACAGCAAGTCCACCGAGAGCAAGTTCGATGACTCCAAACGTTTCATGTTGTCGTCACCTTTGGCACCATCCCAAACACTGCCAGTGTAGGCAGTGAGGTTAATCCAGAGGTTAAGTATGTTTGGGCTTTAATACTTTCCTTGCATCTTAGTTTTCAATCTAACTTGTGCTCTAGAAGCACCATTTCATTTTTCTAAAAGAAAACTTTGCCATTTTGATGACAAATCACTCCGACTCCTCCTAATTTGTGTGTGGAATTTAACCTGCTGACGCGCCTTGAAATAAGACACAACTGTAGTTTACACTGAAAATTTAATCCATAAAGTACTTCAGTTTAAATTGCAGAGGGAGAATTCCAGTGCTGGGTTCTGTAATTGTTGTTGGGTGAATGACTGCACAAATTGCTGGGATGGAAGGTTTATGCCACATGACCCCATAAGTGTTATTGTTTGCTCTTTCTCCTGGTAGAGCAGAGTGAGATCTCGTCTTATATGAAAGATAAGTGTCGAGCTGCAGTGGCCTCTAAAGCCTGAGGATTAAGGACATAAATTCCATGTGCAGAAAATCTCATTCTTGTAGAAGGTTCTTGGCCTCTTTCTGATCCACGTGTGTCTAAAACACATTTTGACAACAACCCTCTGCAGACAGAATTTTATTACAGTCAGTACAAATACTTGATACAAATGTAAGATGAAGCTCGATTTGGTCATTTTCTAAATGTTTATGGCTGAAGAGTGCACGTTGAGAGGCTGAATTGATGAGAAAGTGTTCTGCTGTAGATATCTTCACAGACTGAGAACATTTAGCTGCCATCAGAGGCAAGGATCTCTAAGAAAAGCCCTACTTGCATCTTAAGTGTTATGCCAAATGTAAGATAAAAGGATGCTCTCCTTACTTAAACCCCAGTTATAAAGAGATTTTTCTTTCTTCATAAAGCCTGACCTGGAAGTGGAAAGGGAGTCAGAAATAATCCTGTCTAGTGGCTTGGCTCTCATGATTACTATTAATTTAAGCTAGAATTAGGCCTCCTGTAAATAAATTCAATACAGAGGATCACCATAAGCTAATGCTGCTTATGACTACTTTATCTTTCTGCAGAAAAGTTTGTCTTCCACTTGCTTAGAAAGCAAAGGTTGGTCACAAGATTGTTGAGCTCATGTCGAGATTTCTGATGTGCAGGTAGATACTGAAAGTCTGCTGTGCAGTTCCTCTGTACTTCTGGGATTCAGCTGAATTCTCACTTCCTCAGCTGTTAAACACCCACACACACACCTCAGTCCATTAACTGAGCTGGAAAGACACATTTTACTCAGGGAGTTTTGGTTGTAAAATTGCTGGTTCCTGAGCTGGGGTAGGAACAGACAAGGCTGCAGGTGAGAGGTGCAATAGCAACTGGTTTGGAAAGCTCCATCTGCAGGGGAAAACCTTTAAAATGATAAATGTAATAATAATGAGATTTTTTTTTCAAACAGAATGGAGGCAGCATTGCTATTCTTGTAATATTCGTAGTTTTCTTATAAGCCATTGCAAATTATAAATGATTGAAATGGGGGGGGTGGGGGCAGCAAAAAGAGGTAAAATTGGTTTGAGAGATCATAAACCAAAAGATACTTTTACTCAGTTATCTCTTGAGATTCAGGCCTTCATTTTGCTGCTGACTTTAAGATCACCCCCTGCTTATCAAAGCAAAATATTGACTTCCCTTCCAGATGGCTCTTTGGCAGCTCTTCCTCGGCTCAGGAATTGGCTGCACGGCAGAGCCTGACGGCTTCATCTGGAGAGGCAGGAGCTTGGTGAGAGCAGGGGAGGCTGCAGAGAACGGGGATGTGCAGCTCTGGAGGCACTCATTTCCTCAAATCCTTGGTGCTGCCTGCTGTGGGAAGGATGAGAGGACTTGGGTGATCAAAGCTTTCTCCTGTGAGCTCTGCTGGGCTGTGTTTTATCCCGGGGATGGTTCTCTGTGCCGCTCCAGGGAACGAGAAGGGATTGTGTGACCGAGGGGTGGAACTGGCCACAGGTGCTGTTGTGAGGCTTCTGCTCCAGCTTCACTGCTCCCCCCCCCCAGAGCTGGCAGCAAGCACTTCGGACAGAACAGAACATTTCCCAGTTGCTTTGTGTTTATCCCAGCAGTTGCTCCTCCCTTCCCTCCCCCAGGTAACAGGGCAGCAGTGCCAGAGGATTCACAGCATTCCTGCACTCAGGCAGGACTGCCCTGTGCTAGTGGCATGCTAGTGGCATTTGTTTGCTGAGCTTTACGAGTATTTAGCTGTTTTCTCTGACTGCTGTGGCGTGGCAGCCGCTGCAGGCCGTGCAGGTGGCGGTGGGGGCAGCGCTGCCCGGTGTGTCCGTGTGTCCGTGGGGAGGAGGAGCATTCCCGGCTCTCACTGAGCTGACAGATGGTCTCTAACCTTGATGGAGAGCCCTCTGCCTGCTCTGCAGCCTGCTCAGTGCCTCAGACTATTTTCAGGCATTAAGAGAACCTGGGTTACTAAAAAGACATCCTGGCCTCACAAGGTGAGCGTGGAGGGGGACGTGTTCCCCCAGCTGGGAGCACATCCCTCAGAACGGTGGCTGGGCACTGAAATCAAGCTGATCTTCCACAAATCTCCCCTCAGAGATTCCTGAGAGCTTGGAAGGGACATTTCTTGGCCAGTAGTGGCTGTGAGCAGTCCAGGAATGGATCTAACGAGCTTGTTCTGGAGACCATCCGGCAGTAGCTGCATTTCCGTGGTATTTATCATGGAATCACGGGATGGGGCGGCTTGGAAGGGACCTCTGGAGGTCATGCAGTCCAACCTCCCTGCTCAAGCAGGGGTCCCTAGAGCAGAGTGCTCAGAATTGTGTCCAGATGGCAGGACTGGGGTATGGAATATTGCAAGTTATCTATGGGAGTTAAGTATTTGCTGCCTGATGTGGATTAAAGGGCATGTCTGCTTGGGTTTAACAGTTCAGCTGTAAAAGGCAAAAAGAGCATCTGCTTTCTATGCAAGTAGCTCTTTTCAATGTTCCTCACAGTTAAAATTAATTTTCTTAAAATGGTTAAGGAAAAAAGAAAAAAAAAAAAAGATTATTTTCTTGATATTTTTTGTGGGTGTAACACCTTTGTCAGGACTAAGGAGGTTTTGGCAGTCACTGCCACCCCAGCAATGCATTCCCAGAGCTGGAATGGAAGGATGATCCTTAGGAGGGAGGTCTCCTCCACAGGTGAATAGGAGTGGATGCAGACAGGCTACACATAGTAGATCTGTATTTAAAAAAAAAAAAAAATCTGCTATATTATAGTGTCAGTGACTTAAGACAAAGGTGAACTGGTGCCCAGTAAGCTGAAGTGGATGGAAAATTGAGAATAATGAACCAGAAAGCTTTTAAGCCATTCAGCATAACATCAAACCAGTCTTTAAAAACATGGAATACTATCAAAACTCTCAAAAAAGAACTTTTTTCCTGTGTCTTGAAGTGACTAAGAGTCCTGAAGCCTTAGCAGGAGGTTGGTTCCATTGTAACTCGGTTGGAATTTCTTGGAAGGCTGTGGTGGGTCCCCACATGGGACAGCAGAAGCACTGCAGTAAAATAAGAAACTGAGGCACTGTGTTGGAAAAGAGCTGCTCACTTGGAGACAGGACAAAGCTGAGCACCTGGTAAGAGTGTCATGAGTGAAATATAAACTGACACTACTCAAGGTGCCATTATTTAATGTATTTACAAACCTCTAAGCTACAGTTTCATCAAATAATGTGCTTTGTCAGCTTTTACTGGTGCCTCTGCTTTGTTTCTCTCCTGTAACAGAACAGACTGTCCTGCTCTAATCCAGGACTCTGAGCCAGTACAACTGATATTTAGCAATTAGAGGCACAGTTCTGCATTATTCACCCGTTGCTGCACAGCAGAATTCAAGATTTGTATCTGATGTGGATTAAAAGAATTCATCCTGGCTAGAAATGCTTTTGTTACAGTACAGTTGAAAAGGTGCAAAGTACAGATTTCTGGCCCTAGAAACTGGAGAGGGCATTAAACTGGAGAAGTGAACCAGCCAACCTGGCTCCAATTTCTGGTGTTTGCTGCAGGGTGTGAGAAGTGCCCTTGTTTTATTTCTGGCTGTACACAACAAAACTTTTCTGTTAAACAGAGCTGTGGGATTAGACATGGTAGGAACACCGACTCTCATCCCTTAGGCCTTTGGCTCAGGAGCAGATGTTTTTCCCAAGACTTTTGCTGACCATGAGGTGCCTTCCCTGGGGTGTTCCATGGGGAATTTTTTCAGGGACTGCCTTGGAAAGGCACACATGGAGTTTTTACCTTGCCAGTGGAAGAGCTGCCAGTGCCAGGGGACCCAAGGGGTGTGCCCTGCCTTTCAGGAGGGAAGGTGGAGGGACCCAGACTTCAAACCTCCCAGCTACATGAACGACTTGCACTTTACTGCACTGCAATTTTGTGCCATCACCCATTTTATTTTCACTTAAAGGGATTTATCAGACATGGTTGTTAGTGGGGCAGCAGTGCTAGTCTGAAGGATTTCAGGCTGCAATTTCTGAAGATTATCTCCAATGCCTGAGGGGAAGGGCTGCAGCTCTCAGCCCTGCTGTAATTGGGAAAAGGGAAGTGTCTCATAGGTGTTGACCTTTCGAGCTGACTCGGTGGTCTGGGCAGTCTCTTAATTCCAGACCCATCCAAAGTGATTGAGGCAGCAGCTTCCCTGGCAGGCAGGTGTGATCCCCTTTCCCCTCCTGGAAGCTCTCAGGAGTTCCTGTAAGAGCCAGAGACTCCTGAAGGGAGGGATGTTGCAGCCCAGGGATGTGCTGCTGTTGGGATGTGGGGCTGTGCTTCCAAACACACACAGTATCCCAGGATTATGTGGCACGTCCCTTCCCTGGGGCAGAGCCAGCTGGGACATTCCCTGGCTGCTGGGCCCCTGCAGCCCCACATTTTGCTGCCTCCCCTCTGTGGTGTTGCACTTGAGTCTCAGCAGCAGGAGAGGTTTGGGCACTCCATGGCTCCCTCCCAGGGAAACTGCTGGATCAGAGCCCAGCCAGGACAGAGGGAGAGGGACTGGCAAGGGGAGCAGTCCCTGCCCTCCAGCACCTTCTCTGGGATGAAGCTGCTGAGCTTTGAGCCAGTGAGACCAGTGGGGTGGAGGACACAGGGCCCAGGAGCCACTGGAGCCCTGCTGGGACGTTGCTGCTCCCCATGGTGTTGCCATCCTGCTCCTGGTGCTGGTGCTGGGATGGTGGGAATTACTGCCATCCAGTAATTCCTGCCCAGTTCCCACAGGCTTTAGGGAGGACGAGATGGATGCAGAGCTGCACTAACAACTTCAGTTATCTTGGTTTGGATTTTCCCCTGGGAATGTGTCTCATTGTCCTTTGGGAGGTGCACAGATGATGGCAGACAGATGTGGGGCCAGGCTGGAAGTCTCTGTGTTATTTTTCAGCCCTTAAGTTTGCTGAATATCACTAGATTAGATGCTTTATGCTCACTAAAATCAAACTTCACATCTTCATAGTCTACTGGGTAAACACTTGTTCTGGTTTGTGACATGGAAACACTTCCAGGAATTTAAGCTTTCTTTTTAAAAATCTCATCAGGATTTGTGGACTTCTTCTGTTATCTTTTTTTTTTTTTTTCCCCCAAGGAAAAACTCCTGGATGCTTTTCCTAGTTTTCAGTATGCAAAAGGCTTGATTTAACAAGAACCCCTCTGAAGAGTGAGGTAGTGAGAAACCCTGGATTGCCCTTGCAATAGAGAAGCTCAGTTTAAACCGGTTTTTTCTTTTGACATATTTGAGCTTACATTTATTCTGACTTCACACACCTCTTTCCAAAGACTGTTCTTTATTAGCAGCATCTTCTCTGTTCCCAACCCTAACATGCAGCATGTGTTTTACCTCAGATGGACTCTTCTGGAAGTAGGAAGTTGTCAGAGATCCTGTCCACTGAGGTGCTGAATCAGATGGGGGGGTGATATTCAAGGTGGCCATTAGACTTCCTCACATTGTTTGGAAAAGAACAAGGAGGTTGTTGGGATATTGCTGTTCTCAAAGAATCCACGCAAATAGGGCTTTTCCTACTGTGGAATATAGTTTTTATCTCAGAATTAAGTCCAAGTGCAATGCAGGAATTGTACTTCTGGATCTGTTCTGTTACTCCTGGAATGGGCAGGCCAGGAGCCTGTGTTTTCTGTTGTTCACAGTGACAGAATCTTGCTGGAGGGACTGTAATTACTGGTGCAATTCGGAAGTTTTCTCATCCTGAAACTTTACTTGTTGAAAAGCTACTGACTGGACAGGCCTTTCTAGTCTTAATATTTTATCACTTCATTTAAGTCTTCAGCCCAGTAGAATATTTCTTACCCTGTCTAAAATAAAAAGTCTTGCAGACTAACACAAGTTTTGGAAAGGAAAATCTCCACTGCCTGTGTCTGTTCCTGGGTGTAGGTCAGGTTGGACAGGGCTTGGAGCAACCTGTTCTGGTGGAAGGAGAACTCATGGGGGTCTTCAACTGCCTGGGCAGGGGCAGAGGAGGGGCAGGACTGAGCTCTGCTCTGGGGGGAGCAGGGACAGCCCCCAGGGAATGGCTGGAGCTGTGTCAGGGCAGGCTCAGGGTGGATCTCAGGGAAAGGTTCTTCCCCCAGAGGGTGGTTGGCACTGAACAGGCTCCCCAGGGCAGTGGGCACAGCCCCAAGGCTGCCAGAGCTGCAGGAGGGTTTGGATGATCCTCTGGGGCACAGGGGGTGACTCTTGGGGATGTTCCTGTGCAGGGCCAGGAGTTGGACTGGATGATCCTTGGGGGTCCCTCCAGCTCAGCACATTCTGGGATTCTGTGTCCCTGCATCCCTGCCCTTGGCAGGGGGTGGAACGAGATGGGCTTTAAGGTCCCTTCCAACCCAAACCATGGTGGGATTTTTGGTACCTGTACACTGCTGGCAGTGCTGTGATGCTGATCCAGACCCACTGAGCAGGAGGACAAGGCAGGGCAGTGCTTGCCTCTGAGCTGGGGAGGTTTTAGCTCTCCATCTTCCCAGCCCCCTGCAGAGGGTGTTTCTCTCCTTGGCAGAGCCCGGCACATCTGTTGTGATCCACAGGGGCACTGTAACATCATTCAGACACAGCGGCCTCCAATAAAAATCCTGAAAAGCTCTAATAGCCTTTAGGTGGGGCTGGAGGTCTCCTGGCAACCTCTCCCTTGTTTGGAATTGCTGCTGAGAACATTCACCTGCAGAAACCTCACCCCGAAACACACATTTGCCTGCTCCTGATGGAGGAGGATCGTTTGTGTAGCCAGCAGTGAATTCTCCCTGAAGCTTTTTCCCTTCCAGGTAATCTGTTCCTCTGCATTACAAGTGCTGAAGGACTGAACACACGAGGAAAGAACAACCTGTACTGGGTGTAGTTTCGTTTCTCGAGGCACTTTCTGTGCAAAGCTTAATCAAATGCATTGATCCTTGGATTGCTGTGTAAAGACTCTCATTTTAGTCTTTTCCTTTTGCTAGAAATGCTCGAATGCTCTTTAATACGTGGTTACTGTACACTCTACATGTAGCAGGTCTCCTAAAATAACATTTTACAGGGAGATTTGGGTGCTGGTTTTCTCCCCTGCCGTGTAAAGCCACGTTTGGCAGCCTTCAACATGAATCTTAGACAAACCAGAGTTTTCAAATTGTTGTTTATGCTTGCTGTGTAATCTGTTTTTATAGGATGTGGCCATAACTCTGCTCATTGCCCAAATGAAGTATCTGCTGAGCTTGAAATGGTTGTGTGTATCAGTCTCTATAATAAGGCTTAATGGTTCTGACAGTATTTTATGTGGAAAATAATCACTTTTATGAGCAAGAGGGAAAGCTGGTCCTGAAGCTGCTTTGGGAAGCAGCCTGAGACTGTGCTGTTCCACTCCTAAGCACAGCTCAAAGTGTGAACAGCAAATCAGATGCCAGAAGACTCTCAGCTTGTTTATTATGACTCGAAGAGGAGGAATAATGGCAAGAATTGAACGTTTCCTGCTGGGCTGAGCCAGAGGTTTGCAGAAAATCTTTTAAATGAGGAAAAAGCATTGACTGAGCTCTGCTGCTCCTGCCCCTGCTGACACCTCAGTGAACAAGAGACCTGCAGATTGGGAAAGGGAACCTCTCACATCCCCAGTTTGAGTGGCTTTTCTGTCTCCTGCTTTTCTCAAAGTTTTCTTCAAAATTGTGTTATTCCTGCCAATGGCAGGAATTCAGTTTTTGGGAGCTTGACAACCTCCCACCGAGAATAGTTAGTGGAAAAATTGCCAACCAACTCCCTTGCTCGTCGTTTTGCTGCCCAGGGTATTTATAGGAGGATGGTGGTGACTGTCACTTGGGTATGCAGAGAAAAATATACATTTTGGTAACATGAATGGAGAGGTTTTCTGAAATTCCCAGCTTTGGGATGTGGGCTGACAGAGGGTGGTGGCAGTACAAACCTAAATGAAAATCCTTCAGGATTTTAATAGCCCCTTTGGTTTGCAGCCTCCTGTAAATCTTAAGTAGGGGTTTTTTGTTGTTCAGTACTTTTTGGGTTTTTGCCCAGGGTTTGTTATGATGGTACCTGTTCCTCCTGGCCTCTGCTTGCAGTGAAATTACAGTAATTACTAAGAGAAGCAAAGTAATTTCTTCTTCTCTTGACTGTAACAGTCTCAAAGAGGATGTGCTTTGCGGTATCTCCTACTGAGAGTGAAATTCCTGGGCTTGGGAAGAAGACAAACTTGTACTTCAGTGGGAATGTGGGTTAGAATTCAGTTTTCAGAACGAAATCCTGGGAACCAGCCAGGGCTGAGAGGAGAAATCTTGGAGTGTTCTGTTCAAAGTGCTGTAGCACTGAAGATATTCTGTGTATTGTAGGCCTTTTTTTCCTTAAAGGTCTACCTTAAAATAAATAATGCAAGATACTGCCAGAAGTCTTTTCACCTTTCTCTTTGTCTCAGCAGCGACAGTCTCCTATCTTTTGTCTGGGTAAAAAGGGGAAAAAAAAAAAAAACAAACCCAAAAACAAATCCAGAGCCCAGCATATGCTTAGAGCATAAGCAGAAACATTAAATATTGATCCCAAATCCTGGCTTTTAAAGAATGCTTAAAGAAAATCAAATGCTTTATTTCAAACTGCAAGAAGTGTGTTCTTTGAGCAAAGTGTTCGTTCAGGCCTGCTCATCAATTTTTCATTCCCTGAGAAGAACTGAATAACCCTGCAGAATTGACTGGAGGAAATCTTAGCCTGGAAAATGCAAATTTAGGCAGTTGCAAAATTCCACAGCTTTCCTGACCTTTGGGGTTCCTAAAAATGAAGAAGGAAGGGCTGGTGGGCCCTGTTTGGTTTTGGCCATGCTGGGTTGGAAGGGGATCAGTTGAGGACAGTGGTTGGTTCCAGTCTTGGTGCTGGGACGTGACTGAGCCCAGAGCACCGTGCTGAGCCCCAGCCTTTACCTTGGCACTCCTCTCACCTCATTTAAAACACTTGCTAAGATCTAGTGCTGATGGAAACGTGGTCTAGGATGGCTGGTGGCTTCCAGTGACACTTGGATGCTTTGAGCACTCAGAGACATTTTCCCTCTTGGGATGGTTTTGTTCTTCTAGCCAAGAGGAAAGGCAGAAAATTAAGGCATTAACAGAGCAGTTGTCTGGGCTGTATTTGAAAACTTGAAAGTACAAGCAATTAGATGAACATCTTTCTCAGCCATGTTCTGCCAGATGTAATTTGCTGAAAGCAGAGTGTGGGAAGGTGTCAGTTAAACACTGGATTCATTAATTTTTTCATGACTCCTGGGGATGCAGAGGTGAGCTCAGCTCTCTGCCAGCCCTTGGGTTCACAGAACTCTCATGTAGAAAAAGCTGCTGTGAAGTTGCTGCTTGTGTGTTAGAGCACCTGTGTGTGAATCTGAAAACCTGACAGCTTCAAGTGACCAGGCAGGCTTTAAAAAGAGAGAAGTGAGGCACAAAGAGACTCAGGAATTATCTCTGGGACAGCTTTGAGAGAGAGAGGGGTGTTCAGCCTGGAGCAGAGAAGGCTCTGGATAGACTTTGGAGCCCTTTCCAGTGCCTAAAGGGGGTTTGGATGAAAGAGGGAGAATGACTTTTTACAGGGGCAGAGACAAAGGGGGGTGGTTTTAGACTAAAAGAGGAGAGATTTAGATATTAGGAGGAATTCTTCCCTGGGAGGGTGGGCAGGCCCTGGCACAGGTTGCCCAGAGAAGCTGTGGCTGCCCCTGGATCCCTGGAAGTGTCCAAGGCCAGGTTGGAGCAACCTGTGCTGGTGGAAGGTGTCCCTGCCTGTGGCAGGGGGTGGAATGGGATGGGATTTAAGGTCCCTTCCAACCCAAATCAGTCTGGGATTCTGTGTCTTCATGAAGACCTGACAGTGGAATTTATCCCTGGGCCATGAAGTTCATGTTGGACACCTTTTCATTTCAGATGATGTCATGGAAATGGTGCTTTGAGGCTTTGTTTTGGAATCTCCTGCTTTGCTTTGTGTGTTTGGTTCCTGGTTTGGCAGAGCCTGCTGAGATATCAGAGGTTTCTGTACCACTGAGGCTGGATGGGTTGGGAGAGGGAAAAGAAAGGAACTGGGCAAATGTTTTGTATGCTTTCTTCTGGATTTTGTGTTTGTTGATGAAATGTTGGAGTATTTTGTTCCCCTTTCTCTTTGGAGATGGGATTCTTGTCCGTGTCAATGATCCTGAATGAAATTTCCTTGCTTAAAAAGTACTGGGGGAAAGGGAGAAGCTTTGTTTCAGGCTGGATTGCTGAAATTATCTCACCTTGAGAAAAACACGCCCTTTAGGAGTTCCTGGAAATTAGTATGGCTTTATTTCCTCATTTATGGAATTCGGACAAGTGTGAGGGTTTTAAACATTTTAAATTACCTTTATTTGCAAATCTTAGCCCTTTCTGGGTAGTGCCTGATAAGCCTTGGGGATTAGTTTCTTAAACCTATTTGCCTGTGACCTATTCAGCTAAAGAGTGAAAAAAAAGATGAAATAAAAACAAAAGTACAAACTAATCTGCTTCTCCAAGAGTGTCAGAGGGCTGTGCTTTTCCCTGGCAGGTCTGGAACACAAATCTTTGGTATTGCAGAAGGTCTTTGCTGAGGGCTCAGGGGGTGTCACGTGTTTTAATATGGCAATTATTGACTGCAGTGTTAACTGGTGTTTAACTTCTGACAGATTTATTCAGAACCTAAGTAGGCTGGTTTCTTTTCTAAATGTCTTATTAGCAGAAAAAGTGCAACAAGCCTTAGAGAAACTCAGTGAAACACAAAGAGAGAGAAGATGTATGACTTTTAGAATGATAAATGCTGAAAATAACTATGTCCTAAGTATTTGTGTATTACTTTACAGGTCTGAAGGTGACAGCTCAAGAAGCATCAGGTATGTGCTCCTCGTTCTTTCTGTCTTGATGCCTTTGTTCTAAGCAAATACTTTATTTAAAAGCATTAAATAGAAGTAGATTTTTTTTAGAGTGTGGGGTTTGTTGGTTCTGCTTAGCATGCCATTTGTATTTTGAGTAAAGGAGCTTGGTAAGCTACTGAATAATTCTATACAAGTGTGGCTTAAGACTGATGTATTATTTTGATCATTGCAAAAAGTGATTTATAGTTATTTTCTGATGTTTTCAGTCAAAATGTGAGCTTGACAGTCATCTGTATTGGCAAAACTGCCTGCCAGGTTTTGGGGCAGCATCTGTGTTGGGGAGAAGTCCATGCACTGGCTTTCTTAGTAGTTTCCTCTTCTTCACTTGACAGCAAGAACCTTCATTGACTCATGATTACAATACTCACTATACACTTGGAAGGTTCGGGGAATGTGGAGCGTTTAATGGAATTATCAGATACTTTACTTCACACTCACTCATTTAGCATTTTTATACTTGTTACCTCCAGGGTATTCTTTATTCCTACCTCTCTGCAAATGTGGCTGAGTCAAATTGTAGAGCTTGGAAAAGTGCAATGTTAAAATTCCCTACTTGAATCCAGAGTGTTCCATATTCATTGCACCATTGCCATAAAGCAGATGCCTTGATTCTCGAGGGGTGTAAGTATTGATCACTGATAATAAGGTTCCTAGTATTGGCTGTGGGTTCACCATAAAAACCCTGCAGCTCCTTTTGGGGCCTGTCAGGACTTTGCATGTAAAGACATTGCCTTTTGTCTCTTGTAAAACCCTGAAACAAAGTCAGGACTTTCCCTTGCAGAGTCAAAAATCCAGCTCTCAGCCACAGGTGTGCAGCCCATCCACAGAAACTGGTGGGTTGCAGAATAGTCGGTGTGATATCAGAAAACCAGAAGTCTGCAGGAAGTGGTTAAAGATCCTCTGAAATGCTTTTTTTTCCTTACAACAGAATCCAAGGGCAGTGGGTGTGGACCTGAGCTGTGCAGGGCAAGTTGGGAGTGTGTTCAATACACAACAAGTGAACTGGAGAGGATCAGAAGCTGTAGGAAGATGCCTGTGCTTTATTTCTCGGGCTTTTAACTCCCAGCAGGCTGTGGAAGGACTAATGCAAACTAAAAAATAAGTCCACTGGCACTGGCTTTGCACCAGTGTGGTTGACTGAGGCCGTGTTTCAACCTGTTCTTGTTTTGACCTGCTGAGCCTCCTGTAGGATTTGGCTGCTCAGGTGGGACTGGGGGGGGTGTGTGGCATCACTGCTGTGGGTGCACTTGGTCAGAGTTGAGTTCATCTGTTAGAGAGCTGTGTTCTGAGGTGTTTCAGTTGTGTGCAGCCACAGCCAGTCACTTCAGCTCTGGGTTGGATGCTACCTGAAAACAAACCCCTGATAGGACTCCAGCCTTTGTTGCTCCCACACTTCTTAACAAAGTGGGGTATTTCAGTGTGTGTGTTATTTGACTGACAGGCTAATGATGGGATAATGTTGGTGTGTCTTGCCAGGTCAATCCTGCACCCTGCAGGGAGGGGCTGCTCAGACTGGGGCCTCTGTGGGATCTGGCAGGGTCTGTGGGGCACATTCCTGCTTGTCATGGTGGGAATCAGCACCACGTGTTCCTCCAGAGACCTGCAGGCACCAGAGCCTTGGGGTGCTGATCTCATCTTCTGCTTTGAGGCTGTTCAGTGAATTAATTCTGTTATTCAGACAGTTCCAGACTCCTAGGAGAGCCTAAAATTAGGCTCTCGTGGAAAACAGGCTAATGCAGAAGCAGGCAATGCAAGCACAAGACAGAGCCATACTCCTGAAATGCTTTTTCAGTGTAACTCTTGCACCCTCACTCTTAAACTGCATTTTCTCAGAGGTAAAATGGCACTGAGGGTGTGGTTTTGTCTTTCTGCTTCACATCATCCTGGTCAGCTCTTGTCTTGTCTTGGCCAAAAGCTCCCTCAGCTCCTTATCAGTGTCCAGGCAGCTTTTTTATGTTGTGGTTAATTTGCTTCAGAATGTTTGCCTTTATTTCTGGCAAATGAAGATGAAATGTAATTATCTCAGATGAAATGATCAGGTCAGTCTGGGGAATGGTGCTTAAACTCAGAAGGGAAGAAATCATTGCTCCTGCTCGCAGAGACATCAGCAAGGTACCAGCAAATCCATGTACTGACCTGTCCAAGGGTTCCCTTCAGCTCATGAAATCAAGTGTAGGAAGGAGCTGCAGCAGGTGAGAGGCCAGGAATAGAATGTTCTGCCTCAGCATTAACTGGACACACCACGTGGAGTGAAATTATGATTCAAGTTTGTGGTCAATAAACAAAAGCATTGGCTGGGATTGAGCAACTCAGCCATTAACACTGAAGGTAAAGGATCACTCCAAATAAACTGGGATGCATCCATTTGGTTTTGCCCTCCTCTCTGCCAGAAGGTTGGTTGGAGATCAGATGGCTTGGAGATCAGATAGGTGGCAGCAGGTATTGCTGGGTCACCAGAACCCTCTCCCTGGTGGCAGTTCAGTGCCTTGTTCTGTGGCAGTGAGATGTTTCTCATGGTCAAGGCCACACAGGCACAGTAATTAACCTTTATCTTCGTGTTTCTGGCGGACACAGCTCAGTCTCTTGGATAAGCTCCACTGACATGGGCTCACAGTGTGGGTCTGGCATTTCCCTCCCTGCCCTCCCTCCATCCTGACAAACCTCCACCTTTGTCATCCTTATTAAACTTATTAATTCTTCTAGAAGAATATTTTGAGACATTTTCAGTAAAGAGAAAAAAATAGGATTCCAAAGGACTTGTGGGGTTTTTTTGTCTTGTTTTGTCCCTGCCTTTCCCACCTCTCCTCCCCACTCCAGGCTGGGATACAAGGAGGGTTTGGGCCATGGAGTCTGGCACCAAACACACCCTGGGAATGGGAATCCTTGGCTTTGGTTTGTTCTCTTGCAGCTGAATGAGTGTCATCAGGCTCTTGACCAAGAGATTGGTTTGGGAATAGCTGGTGGTTTTCATTCTGGAATGAGATGCCCTAGATTTTTACATACACAAGATGTTTTGAAATGCAGAAAACACTGAGTGTGACTGTGCAGGGGTAAGGTTGATGCAGAAAAGCAATATGATTCCAAATAATACACTGAAACGATTAAAAATCATCTTGACTTTTTTATTTGGCTTTCTCACTGTGGCAAAAAAATAATGAATTATCCCATTGTGCAAGCCCTTAAAATTGTCTCTGCTTATAACATTGTTGCACTGTAATAAGCTCACCTTGCTTTCCTTTTGCTGAATGCCATGTAATTTCCAAACCTGGGTATTTGTTAAATCTATTAAAATTGATAAATTGCTTTGAACACTTTGCATTCTGGATGTAATGAACACACACAGGGAGCTGTGAAGGGGTGAGGGGCTGCTTTAATTAGCTGTCTTTGTTCAGATGTTTCCAGTAGAAAATGCAATTTGTTTTACAAGCACTTCTGATATTTGGTGGTGTTACCTGACAGTTCCAGATGAGGATGTACATATGGAGTGTACCACAGCAAAGTTTGCAGTAATAATTTGTCTCCAGGTTCCTTTTCCCTCTGCTATGGACCCTGTGTGGTCAATGGACACAAAACTGAGGATGTGAGCAGTGGTGAGGTGCAGAGGGACTCACAGGACAAGGGAAGCAGCTTCTCCCAGCAGCTGTCCTGGGCAAATTTGGAATTTCTCTGTCCTCTCTGGGGTTTTTTGGTTCCTTTCTAGTTGTTTCTCCCCAGTTGTTTGCTTTTTAAAGGAGAAATGAGGTACAACACTGGGGGAAGCTGTAAGTAATAGTGCATAAAAGGAGAGGGCTTTCCTGGCTCCTTATTACCAAAAAAGTGGGGTGTTCTGGGAGAGCCCATTTAATTTATGATACATGAAAAAAAAAAGGAGTGGAGAGCCTGAAGGTTAGTTTAAAAAGAAGAAGAAAAAAGAAGGCAGTTGAGGTACCAGCTAAATTATTTAGCTGAACTGAGAGAAAAGTCTGAGTCTTTAATGGACGTGGGAAGTTGTGTGTCTGTTGAGGACCATGCAGAAAGGCTGATTTCTTGTAAAGGTGTACATTATATTAAGTGGAAAAGTAATTGTTTAATTTACCTGAGAGCAAGAAAGAGCTGTAGAATGTCAGCCTGGTTCTGTGCTGGGTGGAGGGGGAGGAATGGCTGCTAAACAGACCCTGACAAACTGCAGGCAAAGCCAAGCAGGAAGCCAAGTTTGGGGAACTTTTTGTGTTGTTTTTACTCCAGGAAAATCAACTTGAACTGTGTGACTCAGCCTCCTCTCTGAGAGGCTGCAAAGTACAGGTTTGGGGAATTAAAGGCAGATAGACTTTGAAACTAATTTAATTTAAAGCTACCTTGTAAAACTAATTTTCAGGTTCAAATGTATTGCTGTGCAATGGAAATGACTCAGTGACTATATGTTAAGATGGCCCTTTCTGGCTGATTTTAATCATTCCATAATGATTCTTCCACAGTTTTATAACCAGTCCTTAAAATGTGCAAGATCATCACTTCTTAGTAATTTTCAAAGTCCCCCAAATTTTCCTCCAATAGATTTTTATATAAACCTCAGTCTGACCCTCTGCAGTAGAGTGGAATATGAGGAGTCTCTTGATGCTGGATTAAATTAATTTTATTAGTGCTAACAGAAATAAAACATATGGAAACAACTTCTAGTAGTTGAGGTGGCTTTGGAGCTGCCAATGAGAAAGCTTTAATCTGAATTTCAGAGTGAAAGGGCAGTGATCCAGTCACCAATCTGTCAGACCTGTTTCTGTGGCATCTTGCAGGGACACCTTCCACCAGCCCAGGGTGCTCCAAGCCCCGTCCAACCTGGCCTTGGACACTTCCAGAAGCCACAGCTTCTCTGAGCAACCTGAGAAACATCTGCTCTTACAGGATGAGTGAAAACAAATGAACAAAACAGAAAGGAAGTAATACTGGGAGTACATATTTATATTTCTTCTAAAAATCTGTCATCCTGTTCTTGGCATCATACGAAAAGTAGGCTGTGACGTATATGATTTTCCAGGAGTAGGAGATGGTGATGAAACCAAGTGAGCCAGGGGTGGTAGATCCGGAACACCACATCCTGCACCCTCTCCCTGCCCTCCCTGAGCTGGTTCCAGCAGAGGTTGTAAATGGTTACACAGCAGAATGTGGCCAGGAGTGTGCCTGGGTGGGCACTTGGTGGGACTCTTGGGGATGGGCCGTGCAGGGCTGGGGGTGCCACGGGAGAAGTGGAAGGCTGAGGCAAAGTTTTAAAAAGCAAACTCACCCACAGGTGAGTCTCAAGGTGCAGGAAAAACTCCCTGGGTTTCTAAACTCCTCCTCAGGGAAGGGTTTAGGAGCAGCTGAATCCCCTCTTAGCCTCGGACTGTGGTAACGGTTTAAATTTAAAGGAATTACAGAGCTATTAAACCACTTTGTCCCACAGGTTTTAATGATGGCAAAATGAGAATATTTATATAAAGTGAATAATTTATTTTATACAAACCTTAATCAGCACTATGTACTACACAACATAAACACTAAAACCATATAAACACTAAAAATCTACTAGTAGAGTACAGTAGAGCATAAAGTAGTGCAGTGCACTGTAACAAAGCAAATATTGAAGCAGTTGTATTAAAGCTGGCAAAAAGAAATAATCATTAAGTAGAGATCTGATGTAACTCAGCCAGAGCAAGGGAGATCTCTGCTCTCAACCTCGAGGGGTGACCTTGGAGGGCATCCCCAGCCGAGGGAGGAATCTTCACACCCCCCCCAGGGAGGGTTTTGTCAGAGAGAACCTGGCTGCATGAGAGGAGATTGGACTTTTATAATATAAAGTGACTGAGTGCCAGTCACACCTTTCCAGGCCAGCTCTCTCAGCTTATCTGTCAAATCAGCCTTCCAAAAGCAGGGGGTGTGTTGGAGGTTTGATGACCCGGGATGGTTTTAGCAGAGTTAACACCCTGGGCTCCAGCAGCTGATCTGGCCTGGGAGCTTGAACAGCTTGATTGCAACTCGGGACTCTCCTGCCACGAAGTGATCCTCGTGGGCCTCCTCCAGCTCAGCATGTTCTGTGATTCCAGGAGTGTCTGAGCTCTGTTAATAGAGTTTTCACAGGTTTTTCACCCTCTGGCCCTTTTAGCCCTAAGTGGATGAGCAGCAAAGCCTTTTCCTCCGGGGTGATTGCTCCCGTGTAACACAATTACCTGGCAGCGTCAGCAGAGGCGTTTCAAGCACTTGATTTTTGGGAAGGGGATTATGGAAATTGATTGTAAATGGAACTAGACTCTTCAGGATTTCCTGATGTTACCGAGTGCCTTCTTTTTTTGTTTTGCATACCCAATTTGAGGTGTTTTAAAACTTGGTGATTTTTAAAAAAGATTGAGTGTGCACCTCAACAAATGTTTCAAATTATGTATCTGACCTGCCAAGCAGAATTACTAATATATTTCAAAGAAACTGTGTCAGTTTTGATAGTTAATAAGTGACATTTTAGCATAGAGCAGCTACAGTACTGGATGATTTGCTAGTAAGATTTTGGAAGCTCAACAGTGCTAACAGGAGAAACCTGTTATTTTTACACATCACCTGTTGAAAGTAGAAAAACAAGGGAGCAACACTGCTGTTTTGAAGCAAGGAGTGAGTTAGCTGAGTTCTGGTTCTCAGACAGTACAGCCAAAATCATGTTATTGCCTCAAAGTCTGATGTGTAACTGCATGATAGTGCAGGTGAGCAGGGGAGGTAAAGCTTGTGGGGACCTCCTTAACCTGATGGTCTTCAAAGAAGTCCATGATTTCGTGCTTCATGTAGGTTTTTATTTATCTGAATCTCTTATCAACACATTGAAGAATCTTTAGGCATCTCATATTAGGTCATGATTTAAGCTTCAGGTGCTGCAAATTCTAAGTTTCACAGCCATAACACCACCCGTGTTTTGTACAAAAATGGCCTGCATGAACTCAGTTGCTTCTCCCCCCTTGGTGCTGTTTCCTTGGACTCAATCATCAAGGCCTTAAGTCCAATAGAATTGTTCTGATAGGTGAACTAAAGGGAAAAGGGATGATTTTGTCTGCAAGAGTTGTGTAAACACAGGCAATGTTTTGTATTCATAGTTCGACTTCTGAATTGCTGCGATTCCCATTTTTCCACCGAAAAGAAGAATCAAGTCTTGCTAAAACTTGGACACCATCCAGGTGGGGAAAGTAGCATATGCAAGCATTTTGCCTCAAATGATTTCCACTGGAAATAGCTGTAATTTATGTATCTTGAGTGCTGATTGTGCTCCGCAGAATTCTCTCTCCAGGCCGGCAGTTGTTGAATTCGCAATCTCGGGAAGACAAAGCTTCGTGAGTGGCTCCACATTAATTCAGTGCAGCTCATTTTTATCCCCCACTTCTTGGAGGAGCTGCTCTCGCTCCCAGACACTGGTTATGTGTAAGATAAGGCTGTTTAATGAGCAACGTGTGTGCACAACTCAATTCAGGGAGCTGAGGGCTTGTAGTGCCACAGGATTTCTCTTTGGAGCAGATAAAGCAGCTTGAATTCCCTCCTTTGTTCTGCCATCCTGGCCGGGTTGCTTTTGTTCTTCTCTATTAGAATTCACAGGAAAAGCTGGATAAATCTCAGGGGTGGAATGTGAGTGTAAGGAAAGGGAAAGGTAGGATGTCTCATACTTTGTGTGCTTCAAGGGCTTTGGATGGAGGTGGTTGAACAGCTGCTGATTGAATCCTTGTTTCTGTGCCCTCGCTCTGGTCCAGACAGGCAGAGGACAATTGAGTAGAACTGAGGACATTTAGGAGCTGTTTGGTTGGGCAGTGAGAGTCACCTCTAAATTAGCAGGTGTTTTAGGGAGATGAGATTCCTGCCACGCAGCTGACACCAAATGGAGTCCCTTTCTGGCTTCTCTTGGAACCTGCTTTGGAGGAGGAGGAGATGGAATGTGTGTGCCCTGGTGGCACAAAGCTCTCCCTGGCGTGTGCTGGGCTGAGAGGGACAGGAATTCCTTCACTTCTTCAGTCCCTGCAGCTGGGTGAGGGTCCCATCCCCGAGAACAGAACCGAGACACAGCGAGTCCAACAGAACCACTGGAATCATTGACCATCCCAGCTGGAAGGGACTCTCAAGGATCAACTCCATTCCTGCTGTAGCTCTGGCAGAGTTCCAGAGGAGGACAGGGTATGGTTGAAGTTGGCTTATTTTTTTAAGATTTAAAACAGTTATTCTGGGTTTTATTTTATTTTTATTTTTTTTTAAGGGAGATGCAATGATGCTCACACAGCCTGCTGAGGACAGGAATAAAAGGTGACTTGAGGAACAGAATTAACTGCCAAACTTTTCTCTCCAGAACACTGAAATTAGTCTATCCTAACTACCCATGTGCAGCCTGAGTAGGAGAAGTGAGTTCTATGAATGAGTTGCCTCTGTGGCGAAAATCAAAGGAATTCATAGATGAGACTTTTCATAGAAAGGACTTGAAGCTAAAGTAATTTTCAGGTGGCATTCTGCACACTGACAACTTCAAATCAAATAGAAGGGAGAACTTCCATGGTTTTCCTTTCTGATCTCGTTGTTTCATGCAGGAAGTCCTGGTTGGACTAATTCCATCCTATAGGAAAATATGCAGCAAAAATGAACGTGTAGAAAACCTACTGAGAACTTTCAAAGCCCTCGTTTCCTTTTTGCTGTTTTAATCCACATTCTGAGTAGTTTTGTGCCTCTGTGTAATTCAAGAATGATCCTTGGATTAGGAATTAACCATGGTTCAGGTGTCTGGTTCCTTATCTGAGCTGTTTTAATGATGCTTTTGGACGTGCTCCAGTAAATGCAGCTGTCAATAAATGGAAGATGGAGCAGGCAGACTGTGTGCTGGGCACACTGAGAGCAGAATGTGTTCACAGAAACAGAGAGACAAAAAGAACCTTTTAGGTTATCACAGGACAGAAGAATAGCTGAAAGTGTGCATTATAAATAATTGGAATATTTGTAATTGTGGCCACCAAATATTGTATTGCACAAGTTCACATTATACTGATGTTGCTCTAACTTGGTTTAGAAGGGAATCTGTAGATTTTGCCTCTTCTCAGAGGCGAACAAAAGGCAGAACCTTGGTTATTAAAGCCTGGTGAGGGCTGTAAAGGCTTCTGTGACTTCTTCAGTGAAAGTTCCTGACTGGATGCTGTCACCTTGGGTGCCTCCCTGCTTTGTCCCATCATTTACTGTCTCCTGTGGAGGTGAGGAGGAGAAAGTAAAGCACTTTAATGTGTCTCCATAGTGCCCTCACTGCTCAAATCCCATATTGATTGTGCAGTCCCAGGTGCTGGATGGATCTGTAAATACCTGTCAGCCAGTCTTTCCTAATTCCTGCACTAATTTGGCCTCATTAACTTTTGTTGATTAAATCAAGCACATTACTTGGGATACCCCTGTAATTTATTTATAATAATTAACTGTAGCAGGGGAATAAGATTTTCTCCCCTGAATTTTAATGCAAGAAGCAGTACCTGTATACAAAAATGAAGATTGGAGCTAAAATTAATGGAGCTGCACCAAATGTTACGGACATTTGCCATACAACAGGTAGAAAAAAATATTTAGAAGATAAATATGAGCTGACTCACTCCTGGGTTTAGTGAAGTTTTATTCTCACCTGTCCTCTGTCTGTGGAAAATCATTTACTCAAGAGCCATGTTTTGAAGTGTTCCAAGAGCACAGTTAGCCAATGTTCTCTGGATACCTCTGGTTTTCCAGTTTCTTCACTTGTTTTTGTTTGTTGTACAGTCAAACCGAATTTGATCTTTCAGACTTCAGAAGTGGCGGAGATGGGAGCATAACCCTCATTAAAATGAACCTTGAGCTCAAATCAATCAGGCCCTTCCTTTCTGGACCCTGCAGACCCATCATGTGCACGAATTAAGATGACTTACCATTATTCTGCGTTGGGTAAAAAACATCTCTTTGTGCTCAAGCAAATACCAGAAATGCAGCAGGAATTCATTTCAGCCCTTGGCCTTCTCATCACCCCCTCTGCTTTGATGCATAAATTGAGGCAAGTTTCCACTCTGCAATGAAGATGAGGGTTGCAGCTCCCCCATTGTCATTTATTATGTGCTCAGAGCACACTGAGATAAGCCTGGCTTGCCTGGGATGGGTTTTTTTTATTTACCCCTTATCTATTTCTGCTGGTTTTGAAAGGAGCTGCTTTGAAAAGGGCTGCTGGAAAGTCACCTCCTGACCAACACGTGCTGCTGCAAAGATGACAACAGGCTTTTCAGAGGGCTACACAGCACCAAGATAACATTTAGGAGGGGGTCTGGGCCTTGCTTTGATTGTACATTTTATCTCCCGTAAATGAGGATTTGGCTTTCAAGAGCTGGGTGTGCTGTGACTCTTTGTCCTGGCAGGGCACTAAAATGAGCTGTGCTTTCCCCCAGGCCTGTGAGTTAACTCTGCATCCTTGGGGAATGCTCTCCACACCATCCTGCACAGTTTGGGTGGCACAACCACGTAACTGCCTTGGAGACCTTGGAGAAACACAGGAGAGCATCTGGGAAGAGGTGTCACTGCTGAGGGAAGGGCAGTGCAGGGCTTTGGGGTGCTGAAGAGGGACTGAGCAAGGAGCACTTCAAACTGATGGCACAAAGGGAGCTGCCTTTCTAACCTAAACCAATCCATCCCTGCTTTGGGACATTCATCTTGGTTTGAAGCCAGTGCAAAAGTCGCTCTGCCAAGTCTGCATTCTTAAGAAATCGTTGCCTTCTGTCCTGGCAAGTTTTTCTGGACCCTCAGGAAGGAGCAGTATCGTTCTCCAGGGCTCAGGGTAGGGATCTGTTCACAGGGAAGGAAAAGATTGCAACCAGAGGCAGAGCTGCTGAATTAACCAGCAGTTGGGAGCCACTTGGTCTTTGGTTGTGGCTGCTTCATTATTTTGATGAGAAAAAAAATCTGAGGAAGCTGAACAAACCCAGGATGCTCATGGTTGATTGATGGAGGTTGTGAATATGACTGAGTCATCCATGAACCAGTTGCCAACTTTTTCTATTACTCTTGCATTCTGTTTGGAAAAACAAGGAATACTCTGCATAAGTTTTTTTGATTGAATCAGACTCTCAAATTTCAAGGCTAAGGGACTGAATGTTTCAGTAATTTCTGGCTTCACTACCTGTCTAAATTGCTTCCTGATAGTAATAACTCAGAGAGATCAGGTTTAGATTAGATTTTAGGAAGAAATTCTTCCCTGGGAGGGTGGGCAGGCCCTGGCACAGGTTGCCCAGAGAAGCTGTGGCTGCCCCTGGATCCCTGGAAGTGTCCAAGGCCAGGTTGGACGGGGCTTGGAGCGACCTGGGCTGGTGGAAGGTGTCCCTGCCCATGGCAGGGGGTGGGATGAGATGATCTAGAAGGTCCCTTCCAACCCAAACCATTCTGGGATTCTTGTCCCGTGGAGCTGGAGGAATTTGTCTTGGATGTGTTCATGAACTAATTAGAATGAGTGGGTCTGAAGGGGTTGTGCTGAGCTGTAATTCCAGAGCCCAGAACTTTTTCTGGATTCCATTGTAGAAGAAGAAAAGCAGAGGGATCATTTGAGGGATGACAAGGGTGGTGTCCTGCTTCTTGATCTGCCACTGAGTTACTACTAAAACCTCTTGGCATCTCCCACTATGCCCAGATTGTGACTGGGAGGTTTTTCTCAGTGCTCCCTGAAGTCTCTCTGTCCCTGCAGTGCTTTGTGTGCCCTGTGGTGATGCCAGAGGGGTCTGCCCTTCCCTCAGTGCAGGGTGAGTGTCCTGGGGGTATCTCAGCCCCATCCTGGTCAGAGCTGCTCTCTCTCTGCTCTGCCCTTGCCGTAGGACACCCTTATTTGGTGTCACTCCACTCTGTAAACACTGAGCATGTGGGAGATGGTTCTTCCCAGCTGAGTCATCTCCCAGTGCTGCAGGGTGGTGGATGTGTCTGCCTGCCTGGCATCCAATCCTTGCAGTGCCCAACCAGCACTAATGGGATGTGTGTGCCATGGAAATCTGTTCCTCTCTCCTGCAGCCCTGGGGAGAAATCACCAGGACACATTTTCAGGAGGCTGTAAGAGGAGAGCAGTGCTGCTGGATGGCACAAACCAGGCTGAGTGTGCTCAGGATCTGCACCTGCCTCATTATTTTAAGAGAGTTGCATGACCATGGCTCTTGTGCCCCTTCTCTCCTGTGAAACACCTGATAATAACTATAAGTTTTCCTAAAAAAATCATAAATAAATCACAATAACATTAATTTTTCCACTGTGGAATATTTGGTTTCCACTCTTCGAAGGCAAACCCCTTCTCTGGTCTTGTGGAATCACATTCTAATACTGTAGGTGTTCTGTCTCTGTGTGAATCCGAGTGTTACACAGTCAGGTTTTAAACTGAATTGAAGAAAATGTCATTTGAATTTGTGTGTGTTTGGATATATGAGTGCAGATTGAAACCAGCCTGGGAGAAGCAGTCCTGTCCTGTCACCATACTGAGTATGTGCAATGACTTCAGTATTTAAAGTACTCCAAGAAGTTTTTGAGAATTCTTAAGGCATTTAAATACATCCTACTCCATGTCTCTTAATCACACTGAAAAGAATATTCTTTTAATTTCCTGTCTTAGCTCCAGAGCAGATGCTGACATATATACATGTGTTTAGGAGGAACTGTGGAGGCCAAAGGAATGGGGATTTCACGTATTTTTCTTTCCTTTTTATTTGAGTTAATCTTGCAGTAAAAGCTAATTGCTTTAAATTACACCATTGAAACTAGAACATGAAATGAAACCCCAAACCCCATGCCCCATTAATGTTGGGTGGGATCACCTTTCTCAATTACAAAGAGAAATAGGGAGGTGCTTCCACACTTACCCCACAAATACAAGTGGTAGGTGGCCTTTTAATCCTCTCCAGCACTGTCCAACTTTCACCACTGGTGCCTGAGCTCAGTCATTCCCCTTCTGAGGCTTTTATGAAGATCTTTAATGGGGTTTAGTAATGAGCTTTTTAATTATCATTTGGAGGCCAAAGAGCTGCTCTGCTGCTTCTTAGCCAAAATAGGGCAATACTAAAGTTTTAGGTTCAGATGAGAATCATAGAAGCTTATTATTTCTAATTTTTTTTTTTTTTTTGCACTTAGCTAGTGGCAAAATTGAGATCTACTCCCTGAAAGTATATAAGGAGCTATTAGGCAATGGATAATTAACAATAGGAGGAGGATGGAAAGGTACAGCAAGACTTTAATGCAGATTCATTACTGCTTCTTTATCCAAGAAGAACACTGTGATTCCTGCAGCTTGTCTGTTCTCAGTGCCAGTTACAACTGAGCAGGGTTAGTGGATAACAGGATGCAAGGAGAAAATAAGTGCCCTAAACCAGACCTGCAAAAGAAAGTTCTAATTTCTCTCCCCTGCTACATAAACCCTGTGCTCTGGTTTTGTCCTGCTTTCTCCTGACAGCAAGGATGAGCAGGGAATTTCCCCTTAATTTAAGAACTAAGCAAATGGGCAGTCAGCCCTTCCTTCTATAAATTCTCCAAGTGATGTGGGATCTCTGGCTGGAGCATCTTTCTTTCTTTTCCTGGAGCACTGAAGTAGCAAATGATGGAGGACACAGAAAATCATCTGCCTGAGCCTGATGGATCCCCTACAGCTGTAAATGGTTCTCATTAGAAAGCAGCAGCTTGTCATTTGTGTTCATTTTCTGGGAGAGAACTTGAGATCTTGGCTTAAAAAGTGGAGTTGCAGCTATTCCCCTTCAACTGCTCTGCAGCAGATGGAGCACACACAGCACCTCCCCACATTAAAACTCCACTCAAGTGACTCTTAAATGGACTGGTGGGGAAAACTGAGATGAGAGTTGGTGTGCTGGAAGATGGTGTGATGTGGATTTGCTGTTTGGAACACCGGGAAATCAAAGCAGGAGGGTTTGAATGGTTAAGCTTTTTAATGGGGGAAAGAAATATTTCGGTGTCCAGGTTCAGTGTGTTTCTTTGAGGTGGTGTTGCACCACTTTGTTCATTAATTTCTATCAAACACTTTTCTGCTGGACTTTGTTCACTTTGTCTTGCACTTGTAAATGTGCTTGTTGTGAGTCAGAGGAAACAGAACTGAGAGTAACCACAAGCCAAACACTTAAAAATGCTTTACTGAAGAGAACCTCCTTATAGGAAGATACAGCTGAACACCCCAATCCTTTTAACATCTTCTTTCCTTGAGACAAAATATTAATTCTAAAAGCTGTACAAATAGAAAGGGGGAAAATCTCCCCCCAAAAAATAATATTCTGTGTCTTTATTGTTGCAAAAAGCTTAGGGGAGTACTTAGGGAACCAGTAATGGGGTTGGATTTATCTGCTTGGTGTTTTGGGTGTTTCACAGTGGCAGGTCTGGATTAAAACTGGCTCATAGCACCTTGAGATGAGGCAACTGGAAAGGTAAAAAAGCAGAAATATAACCAGAGAGAGCCTCCAGTTTTTGGGTCCCCTCTGGTCTTGGAGGTGAGAGCACCACGTCAGGGGAGGACTCTCTCCCCCTGGAGATGTTTGTGTGGCTGTGTGAGGGCACAGGGGGGCTCTGAGCTCCTGGTTTGGGGGTTGGTTTGTGAGTTGGTTTGTTGTTTGGTGTTTTTTTTTTAATTAGAAAATAATCTTTAGTGCTCTAGTTGTGATAATCTCTTGCTATCAAAGCCAGAGTGTCTCGAAGATGATTCTTGCTCTTTGCCATCAGGGAAGAACTGTGTGAGGGGAGATTGGAGGGGATTTTCAGGATGGTGATCTTGAAGCAGGAGGTGTTTGGGCCCTCCCTCTCTCCCCTTCCCGAGTGTAAATGCTTCAAAGCCCCAGAACTGCCTGTAATCTAAAAACGTTTTTCCTCTGGGCTTTGGTGAGTCTGAGGGTGTGGGATGGGTCAAAGTAAGCAGAAAAGCTGATTGGACAACATAAAAAATACTTTGAATTAGGACAAAAAGGTGAAAACTGACTTTTTTTTTTGGAGGTGGGGAGGGGGTTCACAGTAAATGAATACAATTTTAAAACTATGTATCTAGGAAAGGTATTTTACTGGACTAATATTTGGACAGAAGATAGCCCAGGATATCAGCATTCTATTACCTTGATACCTATAATAATGAAAGATGCCTGTACTTACAGGAATAAGTAGAGCATGAAATAGTACAGGGTGTCCATAGTGGAAGATGGAAAAGTGTTTAGAAAAAAATCAAATTTACAGGAATTTATAAACTTGGCATTGATAGCTCTGGGCCAGGCAGATAAACATCAGGTGACTTCCACATCAACTCCATCACACTGAGTACCACAGAATAAGTTCAGGACAAGGAGGATGGCTTGAAGCTGAAAGAGGAGAGATTTAGATGAGAGACTGGGAGGAAGTTCCTGGCTGGGAGGGTGGGCAGGCCCTGGCACAGGTTGCCCAGAGAAGCTGTGGCTGCCCCTGGATCCCTGGAAGTGTCCAAGGCCAGGTTGGAGCACCCTGGGATAGTGGAAGGTGTCCCTGCCCATGGCAGGGGGTTGGAATGAGAGGATCTGGAAGGTCCCTTCCAACCCAAACCAGTCAGGGATTCAAAGGTTTTGTGAGCTAGTTTAAACTCAGTTTGCAGAATCTTAACTAGGAGTTTTTTGCTGGGATTGCTGAAAACACAAAGACCTGGTGGAGCAGCTCCGGGGTGAGCTCAGGGCAGAAGGTGCTGGAGGTAACCAAGGGAGAGGGAGATGGAAAGCAGGACTCAACCTTCAGTTGTCCAGGGAGAGCTGTGGCCTCAGGAGGCACCAGCTGAGCAGCAGTCCCTTGGTTGAGCCTCTCCCACAGAAGTTGCCTGGGAGCCAGTTCATTGCCAACAGTAATTAAAGAGAAGTGTCAGCCACTGCCAACAGCTCCCCAAGTGCCATTTTCTGTACGAACCAACGGCAGACACCTTGAGATAAGAGAAGGCTTAGTGCATTTTATTATCTCTCTAATGAATAAATCATCTGCTGGGTAAGGTCGGTGGAAGCAGATGGGATGTAAAAGCTGGAATGTGGTTGCTCGTTAGGAATTCCTTCCCCAAGTGTGTCCCTGAGCAAAGAGCCTCGGAGGAACTGTGGTGTGAATTGGTGATGGTTAGTGCATCCAGCTACCCTGCTCCCTAATAAAAGCAGTCTCTTGCCAAATATTTACTAAACTGCACTTAAATAACATTCACATCTCACCTTTCCTCTCATTATGTGACTGATGCTCTGCAGTGTGAATGCTGAACAATAAATACTGAAAAAGAGCTCACAATTAAGAGTCTCTTCTATTAGTGAGTCTTGTCATTGAAATAAGGGCAAGTATTCCAACCACAGAGCAAAATTCTGCTTTTGTAGACACTTTATCTGTTATGCTGACACTAAGTGGGTATTTTGATATGTCAAGTGACAAGATAAACGTGGCACAGTTTGCTATTGCTGCTTTTTATAGGTTCATAATGGATGTTCTTCATTCTAAAAAGGCCCCGAGCAGCAAAAATTCATTCATTGCCACTTCTTCATGTGGCTTAAACTGGCTTAGAACAACTTCAGGAACTGACTAAAAAACAAGCCAGAATTTATTTCTTGGAAGTACCTTATTCTTTGTGTTCTTCCCTTTCCTTATTTCTCATTAGATGTAGACGTAAGTAAAAATTAAGCATCTCCCAAGTGTCAGTGAAGGCTCAGATGGCCATTGCTGCCCTGGGTGTCTGCAAACAGGAGGGATATGGCATTAAAAATTAAGAGAATTGAAGAGGTTTTCTTAGGCACCTACAAAAACAAACCCTTGGATTCTACAGGGTGAGCTGGGTTGAATATGCATCCAATAAGTATATTATTATATAATAGATGTCTAGTTACGTCTCGCTGTTTAAGGCTCTTTGTGTTAGAACCGTCCTGGCTGCTCCTGGGAATTCTCCCTGGGGATGTGGGAGTGACTGTGCTTGCCTTGGGTGGTTTCTTGGGAAGCAGCAGTGCTTTGGAGGTACAGCAGGATGATTTGTCAGGGCTGTTGTGCTGGGAATGTTATTTGTTCTGAGAAATAAGCTGGAGTACAATGTAAGCACTCATTCTTCTCTGACTGGGCTTAGGTTAACGTGTTAACATTGCTTTGAGGATTTCAGAAATCTGTGTCACAGTTAAGAGCTGCTGGAAGGGAGCAGATCTTCCCTTTCAGTGCCTGATTCCCTTCTGGTCTGAATGCTGGACATGCCACTTGTCCATCTCTTCCCCAGTCCTTCAGTGCCACCTTTGCTGAGGGAACAATTTATCTTGTGTGCCTTCGGTGCCTGGTCCCTGACTGGCATCCAAAGTGCTGTCACAAGACATATAAGAGCAACTCTTTAGACTCTTAATTATATTAAAATACCTCCAAAGATTAATGCAGTCCCTTTCAGCTTGCCAGTTCACATTTTCCAAATGATGCTTGAAAAGAGGCTCGTCCCAGGTTATCAAGTGCCTGCATTGATCTCCTGAGAGGCAGTCGTGGCTCAGAGTTTATGCTGATGCTGAATCCATGTCCTGATTAAGGGTGGGGTTCCTGGGGTGTCCTGTGCAGGGCCAGGAGTTGGACTTGATGATATTTGTGGGTCCTTTCCATGTTATTCTCTAATTCTATGTTCTATAGACTTCTATAATTCCTATATTGGTGACCTTCTTTTGCTGGGGACGAGCCTTCCAAGGTGTGAGGAAGGATGTCAAAGGAGAATGTCAGAAAGTTCTGTGGGCAGGGAATTTCAAATTATTCTTTCCCTGAGGGATATGTTGTTTGATAAAGAGGTTTGTTTTTTTTTTTTCCCTATTAAAGTCTGTGGGATTTCTGCAGCGTCAATGAATGAAATGTGATTGCTCTCAGCTTTTTCTTATCTCTTGGCATATTTATGGCTGCTGGCTTGTGTTGCAGCTTGCCATGCAAAGGGAAAAAATAGAAACAAGTTTCTAATAAATAGAACTGGAAATATTTTTAGGAGCTTCCTGCTCGATCAAATAACACACCCCGTGTTCTGTCAGCACCTTCTGATGAATAATGGAACAACCCTGGCTCCCTGTGCCGTGGAAAGGGGGTTATCCAAACACTGTTCCTGTTTCTCCTGCTTTTTGTGGCAGTTGCTGATGAATAACGACACAAGCAGACACAGGGGTGGCCCTGGGGACCCGTGGGGACACCAGGAGGTGGCCCTGAGGTGCATGAGGATGTGGGGGGTGGCACTGGGAGGACCTGGGGACATGGGGAAGTGGCCCTGGGGGTGGGTGTGGACACAGGGAGGTGGCCCTGGGGGTGCAGTGGGACGTGGGAGGTGGCTCAGGGGACACGTGGGGACATGGGGCTGTGTGGGGACGTGCTCATGCTGCTCATTAAATCCCAGCTTATTCAATCCCAGCTCTGCAGTGTAAGTGGGTAAGAATGGTTTTAGTCACCAAGGACTTTGTTTGGGGATAATTAGCTCTCATCTCAAAACCCCAAAGATCTCGGTGTGAAGTCGGGGCTGGTTGGTGTCCTGTCAGACCTGGCTTTGAGGGGGGTAAATGGATGTATTCCTGCCTTGGTAAAGCACCTGCATCGGTGGGACAGCTGTGCGAGCTCCTGCTTGTGAAAACACTGCTCTGCTGCTCCAAAAAGTGCTGTGTAAACCCACCAGAACAGAGCATTTCCTGCTTTGAGATGCTGAATACATGGGGGGAGGCACCAGCAGCGATGCTGAGACTGGAAAATTGGGCTTTTGGGTGGGGTTTTGTACAAGTGCTCCCCAGGCCTTACCCACTGCTTTGTCCCACGTGCTGCAAAGAGGCATGAACAGCCAGGAGAGGTGGGAAATGTCCTTGGGGTGATGTCCTGAGTCAGAGGCTCGGATGATTTTGGTGCTTTAGGCTGAATGTTCTAAGTTACTTACAGAACCACATGTATAATGTGAGGGGATTTATTTCAACTCATAAAAGTTTCCTAATCTGTCTCAGGTTATTTTTTTCTTTAAGATTTTTTGTTTGTTTGTTTGTTTTGAGCACTGTTTATTCTGTTTTCCTTCCCAAGAAATCACGTTCATGACACTGAAGCTGAGCACTGTGCATGAAATGTAGAGATATTTATGTAGAAAATCGAATAAAAGCCAGCAGTGGAACAGCTAGTAAATAGTGGAATGAAAAATTAACATCTTAATGTACCAGTTTCATTATTAATAAAATAGTGCCATTAGTAATGCTTTAAATCATATCTGGAGATCCTGTTTTTGAAGTGAAGGAACAGCTGTAATTCCATAGGAAAAGGCATTGTCTGAAATGTGTTTCCTGTAGTTTCAATAAATTAGATTTAAGAAAATGAAAGTATGCCAGAAATTGTGTAAGAAAACTAATACTCAGGAGTCAAAAGTCTTCCATAACCTTTCCATTTTCTGCGTAGCTTTTGTTTTAAATCATATTTTTAAGCAATAAATACTGATCTCCAGTGTAAATGCTTCTGACATGGTTTGCAGGAATCCTTCCATGGTGTGTGACAGTACAAAATGTGGCCAACACCTCCAATATATTTAAGAAATAACCTTAAAAGTAATTTTCTTTCTGGTGGGGATGCAATTTCCAGCTACTCTCAGAGACTGCTGAAATTCCCTTTCCTTGCAGGAAATACAAGGAAATCAGTCTTGCCCTCAGTGGGGGTGTTTGTTTTCTGGTTTTTACCCATTTAGGTGAGTTCAGGTGGTCCTTAGACAGCAGCTGCCTGTGTTCTGGGAAAGGCTGGTGTTTACAGTGAACAGTAAATACACTTGGAGGCTAAAATTCCAAGTGTGGAAAAGGCATCCAGGGGGGTCCTGGAGAGCTGAGCTCTCAGAGGGGTGTCTGGGGGCAAGAAAAAGCCTGATGTGATGGAGATAAGGCAGGAGAAATAGTGGAAAGAGTGAAGAACAAAGAAGGGAAGGGAAGAGAACTTTTAGGAATGATGTTCAGGTTTAGTGGGACAGTGGTTGGCTACAGGCAAACAAAGCAGATGGCCCTTGTCCCTCAGTGCTCCAAACCCTTTGTTATTAAACCCTTTTTTATTTTGTGCAGGTTCTTTATCTCAGTCTTACATCAGTCAGCTTACACCTGGGATTTTGAGTTCCCTGTTTCTGAGGGACTGCTCTTGGTGCTGGGTTGGTTTCCATGTCAAAAAAAAAAAAAAAAAAAAGAAAACCACACAAACAAAACGGAAAACACCAAAAACCAAATTAACAAAAAGAAATACCATAGCTGCCCCCCCAAGAAAAAACAAACAAACAAACAAAAAACCCACAACAATACAACCAAACCAACCTGGCAGAGGGCTCTTGGACAACCCTTTCTGAGCCCATGGGGAGTGGAGTCTTTCAGGGAAGATGTGGTGTCTCTGAGATGAGCCATGAAGTGTTTGTGAGTTGTGGATCACTCTGATCTGTGACTGATGGTGGAGCAGTGTGTGTGGAGGAAATGCTTCCACGTGCCAATTTTCTAGGCTCAGCTTAAATATCTGAGCATCCAAGGAGTAGGGTTTTACAAGTGTATGGACTTTACATCACTAATTCTGGGAGCAGGGGATGAAGTGGATCTGAAAAGGAAGAAGGAGTCTTGATGCAAAAAAATTACCCTTTGTCTGTCCCCAGTTGCCTCAGAGACGACTTGTGACTTGATTTTCCTCCTAAGAAGAGACTCTGGAGGTGGAAGGAGCAGAGATTCAAGCTGAGGGGATGGTGGTGGGGAGCAAAAGGAGAGTTGTCTGGTGCTTACAGAGAAACTAAACTGGTGGCACTTGTTCCTGTCCTCAGATGACAGAGGAACAAGGCAGGAAATTAAAATCTTGGTTAATCCTGGGTGAGGGCAGGCCTTAAGCCCTTCCTGGTGTTACATAAAGCAGGAGAAAGGGGTGTGATGTGTAAACATGCACATAAATTAACAGACTGATGTATCAAATCCCAGGGAGCAACCCCTTTGCTGAAGAATAATAAGAGTGTGAATTTCTGGCACAGCCCTGCTCTGCCTCCTGGCTTTTACAGAGGCATTCAGAGGTGTGCAGTGAGTTTGTGATGATTTTACAGCACCACATGAAGTATTTCCTGCTGACTTTTCACAGAGACATTCTGCACTCAAAAATGGGGCTGCAGGTTTTGCCCAAAGGCCTCGCAGAGGTGGCCAGAGCCCGTTTGTTGGGCTTCTCTCCAGCACAGAGGAGCTCCCAGGGTTGGAAAGGGCTGATTTAACTGTTTCAGATCTCATCAGCTGACACTCCTGGCTGTGATATGGTGTCTCCTCCAAGGAGGAAGCTGCTCCCTTGAGGAATCCTTTTGAGGGTGCAGAGATGTGATGGATGGTTTGCTTTTTTTTTAATGTGCTGTGGAAGAGCCTCCAAACACCGCTGGACTTGAAATTCATTTATCTTTCAAACCACTGTATCATCATAAAAGTGAGCCAGATGAGATATCTGTGCCTGCAGCTGGATTTGTGAGGCTGAAACGCTTCATGCAAATGCTGAGAGATGGTGGGAAAAACTTGTTGCTCGTTTTAACGTCGATAATTGATAGCACGCTATAAACTTCACTTGCTTTCAGTCAAGCCTGTAAATGCCATGTGTTGAAAAGGGTTTAGTCTTCCACTGTAATACACAAAGTAATCTGTGAAATGCTGCATATCTTCCTCTTGGAAGGAATTTTTCAAGCACTGCTGATACCCTGTGCAAATGAGATGTGGGATGGAGCGATAGGAAAGTGGAATTAGGCCAAGCATCTACTCCTGCTTCGGAGCTGAAGTGTTCCTGAAGGATTTGATTTCCATAGGCTTCTGAAAAACCCAGATCCAAGATGGTATTGAAATACTTGAGGGCTCTTAGGGCTGCTTTGCTCAAGCAGGTTTGGACTGACACTGAGATTACTCCACAGATGGATCTGAGATAGCCCTTTCTACAGCAGTTCCAACACGACAGTGGTTGTTAAAAGCAAGGCAAAGAGTCCCTGCCAGTGAAAAAGGGCTGCTGTGTCCCAGCAAGGAGAAGGAAAAGTGGCTTAGGTCTCCTTTTTGAGCCTCTAGAAATATGTTTTCAAAGCTGTCTGCTCTGCAGGGAGCCTGGTCTGTCCAATTGGCTGAATCCTGGCAAGTGTTGATGTTCAAGCTGTGGATCTGAGAGTGCAGGGGCAGCACTGAGTGCCTGGGCAGTGCAGTGGGAAGGCAGAATCCTGCTTGGCAGAAGATAGCCACTTGAAAGCAGCCTGCAGTGACCTAAAACAAAAGGGAGCTCAAAGTTAAAATTAACTTCCTCATCCCTGGAAGTGTCCAAGGCCAGGCTGGACGGGGCTTGGAGCAGCCTGGGCCAGTGGAAGGTGTCCCTGCCCATGGCAGGAGGTGGGGCTGGATGAGTTTCAAGGTTCCTTCCAACCCAGAGCATCCTGTGATTCTGTGAACTGCAGACTAAGATGTTTAAAAAACGTTATTTGATTTTTGTAACATGTTTGTGATGGCAGGAGAGAGCACAGAGGTGGAAACATGAAGGAATTTCTGATTAGGATCCATGGACAAAAAGCAGAAAAGCTGACCTAGAGAGCTTCGGGCCTAAGTTTTGCTGGGTTCAGGGAAATTCCTTATTTCTCCCTTATTGCCCACCCTGTGCAGCCACAACACGGAACTTTCTGATACAGAATCTTCCAGCTGGTTTTCCCAAGATCTGCTGCTGGGAACTGGGAGTGTCCTCTGGGCCAGGGTCAGGCTGGAGTAAGCCCTGACTGACACCTATTTCTGCTTTTTATTGAAATTGGTTCTATCATAACCTCCTGCCTCTGTTGGCTTTTAAACCCTAAATACTCTGTGCATGACAGCACAACATTTTAAGCTTCATAATGACAGTTTGTGCCTTGCTCTCAGTTTTTCCAGTGATTTTACCTGTTTGGGTTTTAACTATTTGGGTTCTTAGCATCCCACAAAAGGGCCCTGACTGCACAGCGTGGCAGGTGCCTCAAATGTGTGCAAAGAAAATGCTTCTGCTCCCCTTCCTCCTCCTCCCCCCCTTAAAATGAATACTGTAACTGGGACAAAAAAGCTTCTGATTTTGGTTTGCCTTTTGCTGCGTTTTTCGTTTACTCTGTGGAATGATTTGGTTTGCGTTTTGCCTTAAATTTGTATTTTATTTTTTTGAGTGGAGATGCAAATGGGAGGGCAAACAGGTGGCTCAGCCCACCTTGCAGGGTTGCTCTCGTGCCCAGCACCAGCCAGGAGTGCCGTGGTCCCCGTGCCCCGTCCAGCTGACATTCAGCTTTCACGGGAGATTCTTTTCATTGACTCGGTGGAAAGTAGATGAGGGTGTTAAATTATGCATGAGCAGTCTGCTGCCTGCCTGAGTGTGAGGGATTTTTCACCCAGTGAGAAGGGAAGGGAAGTGGTAGAGGCTGTTGTTGCACCCAGGCACAAATCGCCCCCCCCCCCCTTCCACTCTCGCACTTCCATCAGGGCATTAAAGTTGGATGTGCCCAATTAACGCTGGATGTGCAGACTGACACAGATGCAGGGCTGGGCACTCAGTTCCCATGGCCACAGGGTGGATGCTCTTGGACAGGACCCTCATAAGGACCCCTGAGAAGTGGGAATGAAGCTGCAGCTTTACAGTTCCCTTGTCCTGTCTCCTCGTTCCTGGCAGTGCCCGAGGCTGCAGGACTTGAGCTGTCACATCTCAGTCACCTCTGGGAGGGGCAGAGCCTCAGGGTGGCATCACAGAACCCCAGAACATGCTGAGCTGGAGGGACCCCCAAGGATCATCCAGTCCAACTCCTGGCTCTGCACAGGCCCATCCCCAGAGTCCCCCCCTGTGCCCCAGAGGATCATCCAAACCCTCCTGCAGCTCTGGCAGCCTTGGGGCTGTGCCCACTGCCCTGGGGAGCCTGTTCAGTGCCAACCACCCTCTGGGGGAAGAACCTTTCCCTGAGATCCACCCTGAGCCTGCCCTGACACAGCTCCAGCCATTCCCTGGGGGCTGTCCCTGCTCCCCCCAGAGCAGAGCTCAGTCCTGCCCCTCCTCTGCCCCTGCCCAGGCAGTTGGAACTGCAGGGAGGTCTCCCCTCAGTCTCCTCTGCTCCAGCTGAACACACCAAGTGCCCTCAGCCCTTGGCATCACATCCCTTGGCATCACATCCCTTGGCATCACATCCCTTGGCATCACATCCCTTGGCATCACATCCCTTGGCATCACACTGCACAACTCCAGCAGCCTTGTAGGGCTTGCATCTGAGGCAGAGACACCCCAGAGGTGTGAGCCAGCCTTCCCTGCAGCACTGGGAGCCCAGAGCTGCTGTCGTGGATGGAAGGGCAGGGCAGGACCTCTCCTCACATGCTGCTCTGTCCTTTCCAGCCAAAGCCCATCCAGTGCCACCCCCTGCCATGGGCAGGGACACCTTCCACCAGCCCAGGTTGCTCCAAGCCCCATCCAACCTGGCCTTGGGCACTTGCAGGGATGGAGCAGCCACAGCTTCTCTGGGCACCCTGTGCCAGGGCCTGCCCAGCAGGGCTTGGTGAGTGTTGCATTCATGGCTGGAGATCCTGCAATAGAAGGACTGAGAAACTTTGTGTTTTGTTTTGTTTTTTTTTTTTTTTTTCAAACAGGCAGAATGAATTAAAAATTTGTCAACTGCACGAGGCTACAAAATTTCTGTAAAGAAACAGGAGCTGATTGCAGCAACTGTTGGGTTTGTACCCCCAGGGCTTGTAGCTCTGTTCCCTGCTCTGCTCAAAATGATGATTATAAAGTACAGCTCTGGAAATTACACCATTGTGCTCTGTTAGTCATCGTTTTTCACACTGAATGCCATTCAAATATTTGCTCTCTTCAGCTGATACTTTCCTCTGAGAAGTTCAATTGTCTAGAAAACAACCTAAGTACATATTTAAGGAAAACAGTCTGTATTTATGCCTCACCATTTCAGCTGCTGCAGCACTATTTCTTACATTTAGCCATGTTAGAAGGAAAAATGGTCTGTGTTTCTACAGCAGGAAGAAAAAAATTCCCCAGCAAATTAACTCAGTGATGTTGAATGGTGGTACCAGTGCAATTTTGTTTCTTAAACGAGCCGCTGCATCCTGAGATCCTTCCTGTCCAGACCCTTGGAAAGCTGTTTCCAACACAGTCAGGGCTTCAGGCTGTTCTTGTTAGCACAGGGCTAAGTGGTGCTGGGGTGTTAACAAGTGACCTGCTGTGTGTGAGGCACTGTGTGGGCATTTCCAAGTGCTTGTGGCATTAGAGTGAGGCTTGACCTTTATTACAATACAGAGTTTAATGGGAGAACATGGAAACTGTTCTAAGCTTCAAGTGATTCTTGGGAGAACATGTTCTCCCTCCCTGACAGGCACCTTTAATGGGCTTCAGAACTCCAGCAAAAGGGAGGTTTTGCAACCAGATTTATTTCTCAGCCTCGGGGAAGGTGTGGAATTTGGCTGTGCAGAGTAACCCAACGACCCTGGGAGCTGCTGTTGTGCACCAAGAATGGAAGAGATGTGACTGGAATTAGTTGTTTGTAAAAGCAGCCAAGGTGAAGGTTTTGTTCTGGTGGTGGTTATGTGTGGACAGGGTGAAGCCACGTGGACGTGGCTTTTGTTGGTTCTCCTGTACAGAAGACATTTCATTTCTGGGTGGCTCAATCTTACTGCATAAAAATAACATTTCTATAACGACATAAAATTGGTAACACCTGGGACTGAATGCAGAAATTATGAAAACCCCTGTATTTCTCTCTCCTTGTTAAATTTAACTGTTCCTGCTGGTTGAAGATGCCACGTTGCTCCTCACACAAGATGAGCTCCAAAATTCACTATTGATCTTGTGCAGTTCTCAACTGCCTGGATGGTTCTTAATTAAATATAGAAATTGTCTTTAATTCTCTTAAATGGTTCTGTGCTGCTGCTGTCAGGTGTTGAGCAGCTCCTTAATTTCTCTTATGGTGAATGAATGGGCTGATATTGAGGAGCTGAGTGTTATAAATCCCACTGCCATAAATCTTCCATCCTCCCAGAGCAGACCTGCAGTGCTCGGTGCTGTGAGTCAAGCTCAGAGGTTCTGAAGTAGAAGAATCTGAAGATTTTAAGTAGCTCCAGACTGGGAATGAGTTGTTTTAAGATTACATAGGGTTGGAGCTCTGGAGTCTTTTGGTGTTACTACTTTTCTTTAGTTCTGGGCACCATTGCCCAAACTTAATACATTGAAATATTAATGCATATTGAAGCTGAAAAAAGAGCAGACTAAACTCTGATGGCTTTAAATCACATTATACAAAAAAAACCTCAACATCAAGTAGGGTGACTTTAGGATGAAGGAAAACATTTAGATACCAAATTCCTGCAAGGTTGGAGAAGCATTTTTCACTCTGTTTTTGGCTGGTAGCAAATATGTTGGAGATGCTTCACCTCTCTGAGGATTTTTCTGCAGGGCAACTGTAGCTCGTGTCCAGCAGCACACAGCCTCATCTACCTGCTGCTTAGAACAGGGATTAGTTTTCCAGCAACCTGAAATGTTGTTGGGAGGGATCTCCCTCTCTCCCATCCCTTCCTGAAGGCAAAATAAGGAAAAAAAAAATTAATTTTTTCTCTTGCTGTTCTAAGGCATGGATTTAAAAAAAAAAAAAAAAAAAGAACATATTTTTAAAAATCAGCCAAATGTTCCCAAGAATGTTTTTGTTACATCTTCACACACACTTAAAAGATGAGGTAAACTTCAGGTTTTGCTGGTGGGAAATGTTCCAGGTGATGTTGAGAAAAACTGTGTGTTTCTCATGTCACTGCCATATCTTGTGTTTTCTCAGCCACCCGAGCACTGTGAGCCTGGGTTTGTAGACACTCTATCCCTGCACTGCAAAAACCTTCCTCCCTCTGCATTCAGCCCCCTGCAGTGCTGGGAAGTGTAAGCATTCCCATGGGGAAATGGCCCTGGAACGAGGCAGAGCATCTTCCTTAGCCAGTGAGAGTGGTTTCACTGAGTCCCTGGAGTAACTGTGTTAAATTAGATGCTGTTCATTTGCAATTTTGCCACTCTTTGAAGGGACCAGCTCTGTGCACTTGCATGCACGTTGCCATTTATATCTGAAGAGGCAGGTGTTGGGCTTGAATGACTTTGCTGAATTAGACACTTCTCCTGCTTCCCTGGAAGCAATTCTTGAGCCCCAGGACCAGGATGTGGCCCCTGGGAGTAACGATGAGGGCTTTTATGACAGCAGCTTGGTGCTCCTCTGCCTGGTTGGGATTTGGAGATTGCTGCCAGCTCAGAGAGGCTTGTTCAGGTGTTCTGATACTCTTGGAAGCCATGGGGTTCCAACAACCTGGATGTGTTTAGGCCCTGTCTAAGTAGTGTCAATAGTTGACATTAGTCATGGTCCAGGGAAAGCAGTCCCTTGGACCTTCTCCCAGCTTGTCTGTGTGCAGGGCTGGGATTCCAAGTAACTTGTGTATTCCCAGGATGATCTGCATGTGATGTTGTTAAAATCAGAGCCTTGACTCCTTGTACCAACTTGAAGTGATTCAGTGACTGTGATAAGGGTTTGTGTTGAAGGGCAAGCGAGCCCTGCTGGTGCCTGAACTGCTGATGAAAAGCTGCTGAGAAAAACCTTGGGGAAGGGCCTGGAACGAATATTTGCAGCTCAGGGATACAAATGAACCAGGGGTGGGAAAGCAGAACAGATAAAACAATCTTATTTCAGAGGAATGTTTCCTCCCTGCTGGGCTGCCTCTTCCAGGCCGAGGGATGTAGGGGAGAGCATTCCTGGCATCCTGCTCCCTGTGGGAAACTGGGGTGGAGGGGTGCAGGACTGCTGTAGGATGGAAAGGGAATTCCACCAGTGGTGTTCTGACAGGCTCAGGATCACCAGGACATCCAGCTGTTTTCTCTCCTGTGGCAGGATGAGATGAGGTTGGATGTGGGCATAGGGAGGGAGTGTCGCTGGCATGGGATGATTGAACCTTAAAAACTGCTGCCTCAGCTCAGGGAAACTTTCAGCTCTCCCCACTGCATTTTGCTGGAAGAGGAAGATGCAGCTCTTGCATTTTGCCTGGATCAGACCCAAAAGCTGTGTCCCCTTTCCCAGGCTCCTTTTTTTTTTTTTTTTTTTTTTTAATAAGTGTCTCGTTAGCACTTTCCACTGGTGAATAAATGCTGGGAATGCACTGAGGTTTGAACTGCTTGACTGGCAGAGAAGTGTCTGGTGAACACCTTCACCAGCTGGATCCTTCAGCCTTGTGCTTGGCTTTCTGATGCCAGTCCTCTCCAAACAGGAACATCTTGGCTTCTGGGGGAGGAAGGCCAGCTGCTTCCTTACGAAAGCCCATGAGCAATGTTTCATCTTCCAGAGTGGGAGCAGCCTGGGCTGCTTTCCCTGGGCTGTAGCTGTTCCACCATGGGGGCTGGGGGAGCCCTGTCCACCTCCCTCTTTTCCCCAGCCAGTTGAGCTGGGAATTGAGGGAACCCTCCTGGCAACACTTGCCCTATTCTATAGTTCAGAAAATTCAAAATGTTGCACTTACAACTGGTTGGGTGTTTAAAAAAAATAGTCCCATGTTTTAGAAACATGTCAAATCCATATATGTATTAAAATCCATCTGATAGTTGTGTTTCATGCCATGGTTATTCCACTGTAGGTATTAAGGAGTTTTTTTCTCCAAGCACAGCCTTCTGTGGTGATACCCTCAAATGCTCACTAAACAGAAGTCTTCACTAAGAGGTTTCAGAGTTAGATTTTTCATATTTAAGACCAGGTATTATTTTGGGGAGGTTAAAAAACAGCGATTTTTGTAAGGCTGCCTTCAGAGGGTTTTACAGAAATGTTAAGGAACCACTTGAAGAGATCAGAAATGTTCATTGAAATCCTTGGAGGAAAGTTTTTCCTCTTTCCAGCACAGGCAAAGATGTGAGAGCAGGAGGAGAGGGAAAGAAAGATTTTGTGATGTGGTCTGATTTCAGCTGGTCCATTGCTAAACATTTCTACTTGGAAAGGTTCAGGTGGGAGTTTCTCTGTTCTTACACTGGTGCAGGATACAATTTTTTCCTGACAAAGTACCATTTACTTCAATGATTTTTTCCCTTCTTCTATAAGACATTTCTAGTTCTTTGTTCTTTGCTCTGTGTGCCAGGTGGGCCTCATGTACCAGTCCAAACATGGTTACAAGATTAATGTGAACCATAAATTCCTTGGATTTCTTGAGTTATTTTGTGGGTGGGGAGGGGAAATGCTAAATTTAGGGAGATGCCCCATCCCTGGGAGTGTCCAAGGCCAGGTTGGATGGGGCTTGGAACAACCTGGGCTGGTGGAAGGTGCCCCTGCTGATGGCAGGGGGTGGAACAAGATGATCTTCAAAGTCCCTTCCAACATAAACCGTTCAGTGATTCTGTGATTTATAAATATATCAAATGCTTGTAAAGTTATTTCGTCTTAAATAACCAAACTCTGGGCATTTGGCAAATTATTTCACCCATTTTTGTCCCAAGGTGATCTTTGAAATGGGATTATGCCTTGGTTTGAAATTTTTTTCATACATTTTCTTGATGGCTCTAAAATGCTGGCAAAGCTTCCACTGCGAAGGTTTTTTTCTTTTTTTTTCATGGTATGGAAATTTTCAACAGTTGAAGGTTTGGCCAAGTCCTGTCATTGATTTATTGAGAGAACCAGGCAATGGGAGGTGTTAAACCCCTGGAATCCTTCTGTGGGCCTGGGCAGGGCTGTCCCTGTCCCTTCAGGAATTTGAGTTCTGTTCTCACTGGGTGCTGTGTGAAAACAGAACGTGGAATAACACAGTGAATTCCTCTGCTCTCTGCATGGGACAGTAGGAAGAGTGAGTTGCATTTCCATGTGCTAACAGTCATTCCTTCTGGGAAGTGTCAGCACCAGCAGCCTGCTTGTTATCAGGGTGAGAAAGGGTCAGGGAGAAGGGGCACAGCAGCCACTTCAACCTGTATTTGCTGCTTTGAAAGGAGAAATTCATGGTACATGAATAAAAGCTGAGTTGGTCTGACTTAGTGCCTGGAATTCCCTTCCTTGAGGAGCTTCCAGCACTTACAGGCTGGATGAGTGTGGGTGGAGATGCTGCTGTAGGGAGTTTTTAAAAATGATGGGTGCACACCAACTGCAGAACTTTCACTCAGTCCTCACAAATAACCAAGCTTTTTAAACTGAATCCTTGCTCCTGCTGGTTTAAATCCCAAGAGGCTGGAGGAGCAGCTGGTGGGTTCCAAGGACAGTGGATGCACAGCCCTTATCACCCTGTGCTCCCTCCCCTGAAGCCAAGTGCCTCCCAGTGCTGGCTCCTCTTACTGCTGTAAATACCTGCATGGTTTGGAAGAATGGAGATGAGATCAAGGGCCAAGCTTCATAATCAGCTTGTCCTTGACAAATGGAAAAGGGATACAGTTGATAGGAGTTCAGTGCACTTTCTGCTGTACAGCTTTTTCCTCTGCTGCTCCTCAGAAGTGAGTGAGCCAATTGCACCAGCAGGACTGCTGGCTATTGATTGATTATTTTTTCCCTTATTCCTGTTTGGCTTAAGGGGAAAAAAAAAAAAAAAAGAAAGAGACAGTTGAGGAAAATTAAATTATAGAATCATTGAATATTGTGAGTTGGAAGGATCCACAAGGATTGTCCTGCCCAGGGCACCCCAACAATCCCACCCTGTCCCTGAGAGCGTTGTCCAAACCCTCCTGGCAGCCTTGGGGCTGTGCCCACTGCCCTGGGGAGCCTGTTCAGTGCCAACCACCCTCTGGGGGAAGAACCTTTCCCTGAGATCCACCCTGAGCCTGCCCTGACACAGCTCCAGCCATTCCCTGGGGGCTGTCCCTGCTCACACAGAGCAGAGTTTGGTGCCAACTCCTCGTGCAGTTTTTGGTTGTGGAAATATTTCTGCTGCACTTTGTGTGAAGGATCAGTTAAGTCACCCAGGCTTAAAGCTTCTTCAAATGTGTTCCAGAGGAATGGTGTTCCACGATATTTGTAGGAGGAGGTCCCTGCAATGTCACTTTTTCCTGGTTGTCTGCTGTGTATTCCCTGAGAAGCATTGTCACCTTTGGGAGTGAAGATAAAACAGGGGGGGAGAAGCAGTGCCCCCCCAAACCAGCCTGCTGCGGTACAGAGGAGTGAGGGAAGGGGGGAATGTGGCCCAAATCCCACAGGTGCCCAGGTGGAGCCCTGAAGCTGTGCAAGGAAAATGTCCCTGCGTGGCTGGTTGGGTGTCCGTGCAGGGATCTGCGCCCCTTCATCCACAGGGATGTTGCAGTGCCTGGAAGGGGATCGTGCCAGGCAGTCTGTGCTGCTCCAGGGCTTTGTGTCAATGCACAGGGCAGGTGGAAGGCACCACCAGGTCCCATTTGATGGTTTTCCCAGGAAGCTGCCGGCGGTTCCTGTGCTGGGAGGAGCTCCGAGCACACAGCACGTTGTACCGGTGGCAGAGGTTTCTGTTCATTAATTTCCAGCTTTGGTAATGGGAGACAAGATCAAGAAGAGTCATTAGACTCTAAGCACGTATTCATGGGAGGCTTAATGGATTAAGTGTGCACAGAAGGAAGAGCTCAGTGAGCTGAATCCAAAGGAGAGATCAGAGAGAGAATCCCCAAGAGGGATCTCAGAACTGGCACTGTGGGACGGGGGCTTCGTGCAGCTCTTCAGCACTGAATGTTCCTCACTGGGCATCAGAAATAATATGTTTATATCTGTATATCTATGTCTGTGTGTGCTTCTTTGCTAATATGATCAAATTTGACTCAGAGAGCTAAGAAACAGCCTAATTCATAGATAATTCTCCCTCTGTTCTGTTGGTGGTGTCACTGTCACCCTGCCTGTGTCCCTACCTGCAGCTGCTCAGGGGTGGCACAGCATTGGTTTCACTGAGTTCAGGTCAACAAAATAAATTAAAGAGTCCAGGGGCTGAAGTGGAGGGTTCTGTGTAGGAATATTTGTTTCATTTCAGCCCTGTGATGCACATACTGATCATTACTAGCAGCTGATTTAACTCTTTATATAATTTTTGCACACACAACTGTTCTTCCCTTTGCAGTTTTGGGAGCAGATACCAAAGGTCTGCAATGACCCTGGGGGCTCTCATTTGCCATTTTGCTTTTGAGAGGTATTACAGAGGCCAGGTATTGTCTGTGCCCCTAAAAACACCTTCCTACCTCGTGCAGTGCTGAATGTGGCTGCAGAATCCTCCTTTGAGGTGAGCTGGGTGGGCTGGAGAGGACAGCAAAGAGGACAGAAAGGGTGAGGGGGTGCAGAGAGGTGTGGCAGTGTTTGTGCTGGGTGTGTTTGTAGTGACAGTCACTCACAGCCTGCAGGGTCAGAGCCACAATGGATTTAAACCAGGGGGAATTTGATCTTGGTTTCAAAGAAGTGGGACAGATCCACGAGGGAATTCTGTCCCCAGTGTGGTGTTTTTGAAACTCCTTGGCCCTGGAACCTCGTGTTTGTGCAAGGCCAGCGAGCTTGATGTGATCCAGCAGAAATGGTCAGGTTTTGGAGCCCCTGGGATTGCAGATTCTACCACTGCTCAGCAGGGAAGGAGAAGTGTGGCAGTGCTGTGTCAGGGACTGGGGCTGACCTGGGTGATGTCCCTGTGGGCATTTTGTCAGAGTTCAAAAAGAAAACCCAAGCAATGGGTAAAACAAAACCATAGCAGGCTCTCCCAGCCTTAATAATTCAGAAATTGTGAAGTCCAGCCATTAACCCAGCACTGCCAAGGCCACCGCTAACCCCTGTCCCCAGGTGCCACATCTCCAGGTTTTTGAACTTCCAGGGACAGAGATTCCATCACTTCACAGGTGATGGGAGTGTTGGCTTGGTGATCCCTTTAAACCTGTGGGTGTAATCCCTGTGCTGCTGCACCCAGTGCCACTTGTCACCCTGCCCCCAGGGGTGTCTCCCACCCTGTGCTCCCTCCTGTCTGGGGATATTTTTTAACAGGCTCACTCTGTTTCTTTGCTGCAGGATATGTCTGCACACATTTCTGCCTCTTTGCCAAGCAGCTTTAGCTTTAAAGTTCTGAAAATGGGTCAGCTCACAGCTGTAACAAGGAGTATCTAAAGCCTCTGGTGTTCTTTGCAATATGGTCACAGCATTTACTTTGCAGCAACGCTGGCAAAAAGAGGAATATTTTCTGCAGAAGTAGATGCATGAAGATTTCATGCAGACACATAATTCCTCACTCTGGGTTGGGGTCCAACTGCTGGAGCTAATTCCAGAACTAGGAGGGATTTAGTCCAGTGGCATAAGACATTCCCTGTCTGCATGGTCCACTGCTTAAACCAAGCCCTGGAGAGGGCTCAGCTGAGACCCAGATCCCCTGGACTGAAGTTGTCTGAGAGTTTCCATCCAGAGAACAGTGAATGCTGGTAAAAATGCTTTCTCTGAGGTCATCCAGTGCAATAATCCTGCCATGGTCACTGTGCTCTGAGGTGCTTTGCTCACAGCACCGAGGGACCTCTCCCTGCCTGCATCACTGGATGGGTTTCCTTCCTCTGAGCAGGGAACAGGAATCTCTGGGAAATGCCTTGTCTGGCACACAGGGAAGCAGAGCCTGGTGTCAGTTCAGGATGTCCGAGTTCCAATCCAGGAAAAATGTGCGTGGCATTTTCTTCTTCTGGGAACCCTCTCGTTGCAGGACTCCTCCTGCTTGGTTTTCTTTGCTGAAACCGCATTTGATCTCAAAATCTCCTCCCCAAGACCTGTGCCAGTTGGACAGAACATCTCCTTCACCTTCCAGTCAGCAGTGCAGGTTACACCACCTATTGCAGCCTATACTATTTATTGCAGTTTCATCTTAAAAGCAACATAAATTGAAATACTTCCCTCAATTTAGACTTCTAAAATGCTGGCCCAGCATCATCTTCGCTCCTTTTCACTTACAAAAGTAAGTTTGGAAAGAAAGAGATTTTGAGCATTGCTGGATAAATTTTGTCTGAAAGAGACTGCTCCAAATAAAGCTGTTGTCCCTCTCCAGAAGGATCAGATCTTTTTTGATAGAGACAAAACCATTCCCCCTGATTTATTTGATTACATCACCCCTGTGTTTGTTAACCCTGGTCACCTCCATCTCTCCCATGGCTGTTATTACTCAGAAAAGGCTTATGAGGGATGGATTTTCTTCAGTTTACGAGAAGCTGCAAACAGGTTCAAAGAAAATGTCTTGCCTGGTGCTGGAGAGGAAGGTTTTTATCCCATAAATAGCTCAGTCAGGGAGAGGGGCTTGCAGGGGTGGCAGTTTGGAGATGAAGCTTTGATTTCCCCTTTGCTGGGTAACCTCCCTTAAGTGGAAAGTTTCTGATAGCTCAGCATGCAGAGATTGAAATGCATATTAATTAGAGCATTTCTTTATTTGCAGATGTTTCAGTTTGGATTGTGATTTTGAAACAAAGAATTTTCTTTAAAGTGCTAAAGGCAACGTCCTCCTTACGCTGCTGCGGGAACGCAGCTCGTGTGAGTTTTTCCCAGGAACCTGCCTGGATAAAGAAGATAATCACATTTTTTTAAGTAGAATTCAGCAAATTTACACGTTTGAGCCTTGCAGATGATACATTAGAGGCAGAAAAAGCTTTCAGCTGGCTGAGGAACAGAAGCATGTGAACATCAACCTAATGTTGAAAGGAGAAGAAAGCAACGTGAGTCTGAGCTTTGAAGGGGAAGTGATAGAGCAGAAATTTATGTATTGAATTTCTTTGAAAAAAAAAAGTAAACTGCAACTTTTTGTAGGTTCTAACAGGCAGAAAAGCCTTTTAGGAGTATTTGTAGCAGTTGTGTTGGAGTATCAATGCTGGCAGTTAAATACCTCTCTTAAGCTATTTCTGTTTATATATTCAGTAAGTGGCTTTGGTTTTAGAGGATATATTCCTATAAAGAGTCTTATATGTGCTTAAATCATGCTATGATAAGGAGGTAAGTATTACTTTTTTATATATCCTTCCTTTTTATAAAATGGGTAATAATCTACATGGGCAGGGTGGGTGAAATACAGACTCTGTAGGGATATTTCCTTGCATTTAGGTAAATACTTCAGCAGGTTTTCTGTGGCAGTATTTAAAAAAAAAAGGTAAAATAATTCAAATTATGTAGTGGATATTTTGACCTCTACTTTTGAAATGGTCTCAGGGGTTGAGAACCTCGTGGTTGGTTTGCATTAAATACAAATACAATGCTCCTTAGAGCAGGTTTGCTTTAGAAGGTAAATGAAACAGTTTTCTATCAGAAAATCATAAGCTTTCGATGCACCTGTAAACACTTCAAGACAATTTCAGCCAAAAAATTTACCCTTTAAAATCTCCCCAGGACTCTGGTACCTGCACAGAGGAACACAGGGATGCTTTTTTTTGGAGTTGAAATGTTTTGCTGCTCTTCAGTTACCAAAATCTTGCTCATCTGACTGTTGTTCACATCCAAATGTGAACACAAATGGTGGTCAAAACACTTGGATTTCCAGGGGAATCCAGTGTTTCCCAGTAATCCAGTATTAATTTGGTGAGTAACAACATATTTCTCAAATATATCTCTCAAATATAAAATAATCTGTCCTGGATAAAGTGGAAAATGGGATATTCCATTTTGGGAATATCCACCCTAAGTCCTGCTTGTGATGATATTCCGGAATTTTCTGTGAGGGATTTTGGTTTTGATGGTTGGAAAAGCAAAACCAAACCAAATCCCACTCCCCAGTATAAGATTTGCTGGCAATTTAGATTAATAGTAGAGCTATGGATAAAAAGGAAAATGGGAACAAACTGGTTAAAAATGAGTCATTATATTCCAATACACAGGATGGAAGTAGATGAATGTGTTGTGTTTTCAATATATCAGTGTCTCTGTGCTGATTATAATTCTAATAATAATTTAAAGCATCAGCTTCCTCAGAACCTGCTTTACCCCATCCAACTTTTCCCTTTTTGCTGGGGAAAATAATCTGGCTGGAAAGAATTTTCATTGCCTTTACTCTTTGTTCTGCAGCTCTTTTTCAGCTATTCTGTTCTACAGGAGAATCAACTTCTAGTTTTAATGAGGAATGAAAACTTGCTTAGAAGCAGTTTATACTTTGCCCCAAATAGCTGAAACTGCAAAAAAAGGTCTATTTTTTTTTTTTTTTTTAAGTTTCTGTTATCCAGTGTGATCATTTCTTTGCCTGAATCAATACAAAAGGCAGTGGACATGATGTGCTGACAGTCTGATTTTTGTGGCGGGTTCCTTGGTGTGTTTGGAAGGCTGAGCTGGGAGGGGGCTCCTCCCTTGGCTGGGAAGTTGTGAGTTCTCACTGGGTTTGTCTCTCCTTGAGAAGTAACTGCCCAGTCTGTATTTCTGTGGCTACACCTGTTCTGGGAGCAGAGTTGATGGCTGGTTGTGCACTGACAGCCCCTGTGGGGGGAGGTTGAAGTGTGGGTGGTGGAACAAGCAACAGGGAACATCCCAGCCCTACATTTGGGTTTTGTTTGGACATTGAATTTAGTCAGTGAATTGACCCACTGAATGGGTCAAGGTGGTGAGAACAGGAGTGCTGGGAGCCTCTCTGCTAAATCACTGGGCATCTGCTGTTAGAAATGACAGCTCTCACTGCAGACATGCTCTGCTTGTGCTTGCTCTGTTCCCGAGAATCCAAGGACTGGATAAGTCAATCTGATCCATATCTACCAGCATCTGCAGGGAGGGGGCAGAGGATGGACCAGGCTCTGCTCAGGGGGGCCCAGCAATGGCACAACAGGTGAGGGTTGATCTCTTCTCCCAGGAATAGCAGTAGGACAGGAGGGCTCGGTCTGGAGCTGTGCCAGGGGAGGTTTGGGTTGGATATTAGGAAGAAATTCTTTGCAGAGAGAGTGCTCAGCCATTGGAATGGGCTGCCCAGGGAGGGGTGGATTCTCCATCCCTGGAGGTGTTTAAGGACAGACTGGATGTGACATCAGTGCCATGGGCTGGGAACCATGGCAGGGTTGGATCAAGGGCTGGATCAAGGGTTGGACTGGATGATCTCAGAAGTCCTTTCCAAGCCAGTTGATTCTGTGATTCTCTGATTCTTTGCTGTGCAGTGACCCAGCACTGAACAGGCTGCAAAGAGGGAGTGTGTGGAGTCGCCCTCCCCAGGGATATTCCAGAGCCATCTGGACACAATCCTGTGCCACGTGCTCTGGGATGGCCCTGCTAGAGCAAGAGGTGGAACCAGAGGAGCTCCTGTGGTCCCTTCCAACCTGACCCGTTCTGGGATTCTGTGGAGCTTGTCTAGGTGAAATAACTGTGTCCCAGGTGCACTGGTGAGCAGCAGGAACCTTCCAGCTCTCCAGGAAGACACTGGTGACTGCTGGGACCAAATTTAGTGTGTGCACACTGCCCAATTCATGCTGCCTTCTCAGGACAGCACGGGGTAGGAAACTGGACTAGAGCATTTCCAGGCCAAATCCCTTATTGCTCACCCCTTACCAGTTATCAGCAGCATTTTTCACTCCCCTTCATTGTCTCATGATGTGCTGATGTTTGGGGAGAAGAGGCAACATGGAGAAAGATTTGCGTGTGCATCATTTTGGCCTGAGGTGTGAGCAGGCAAGTTGAACAGTGAGCTCTGGAATGTGCATCTCAAAAAAAAAAAAAAAAAAGAGGGGTTTGCAGTGTCAGGTATTTTGGACTTTCATTTACCACTGTAGATAGATGAGGCTGAACACTTAATAAGTAGGTTGCTCTCTAAATATGATGCCTCTGAATGTTTGTCACTGGTTTGCAACATCATACTGAGCTACAGAATATACACAGAGAGGATCCTCAGTGGGATTGACCAAAATTGTGTTTACAGTGGAGTGGCTGGTAGATTGGCAATGTGGGTAAGTGGGACAAGTATCATGCACTAAGTCTGTCTTAAGTGTTTAATACAATTATACTTTTACTGTGCTTTGTATTATTGATCAGGCTCCTGTGCTTCTAAGAGGCCAAATACCATCTTTCCTCTTCATTGGAGAATTCCAGCTAAACCAGAGGAAAAGGGGGAGGCTGGGACCCTCCAGAGGAGCAGGAACACTGAGCTGGGCAGCCTTTAGGCCTGTTGAGCACAACAAATGCTTGCTGTTGTAAGCAGGCTGTGCTCCCTGCCCCCCCACTCAGACCCACTTATTTATCATTTTGTATTTCAAATCAGTGGAGTTCTTCTCTGCTTGACTCTAATTTGAATGTACCTGAGGATGTGGAACGTGGCATGGTGCTGAAAGCAGGACAGCTTGATCTGACACCAGCTGTGACCATTTCCTCAGGAATAACCCCAAATTTCGGGTAGGCACTGCCTTCCATGAAAGCAGCAGGTAATAGCTGCCATCACAGAAGCAGCACATCGTTTTGGATTCATAGATCTGTTCCTTGAATTAAACAAAATTCATATTTTTGGCAGCTCTTTGAAATACAATTAGATTATAAAATGCCTGAGGAACAGTTGGACAACAGCCTGCAGACTAAGAAAACAATCTTGCTGTAGTTACTTATCTCTGAAAGGCTCTAAAGAAGAGAAAAGAAAGGGTGTTCATGTATTAGAATTAAAATTTTGTCTTGGTATGAAACCCAGATAAGGAGCAAGTAAGGGATTTTCAGCGGATGGGGTTTTGGTGCAGATTTGCCACGTGCAGCAGCTGCTTCCTTGGAAGAACTTCAGCGTGTTGGAATGACCCACAGACCAGGTTCCATCTGCCAGACTTACTGAGGTTACTGACACTTGGGGTGTAGGCACAGAAATGGCTTTAAAATGCCCAATTCTGTAAGGCTGGAACATATCCCAGTTTTGGATGGCAAAGCAACATGGATTTATTGGTGGTCAAAAAGAGGTGGAACTAAAATTAGAATTAATTAGCACGGCTGCAGTTCAATAGCGAGCTGTGGCGTCAGAGAAGGTGCCGGGAGAGAAGTGCTGTGGGTGATCACTGGACACGTTGCAGCTCCCCAGGCTCCAAAACACGGGCAGGGGCCAGTCCTGTGCTGATTGCCAAGTGGAGGAAGTGCCCTGCCACATTCACTGACAGATTCCCTGCCACATTCCATCAAAGCGAGGCAGGGAAAAAAGTAAAACAATGACATGTAAGAAAGTGATAAGAGGAAAAGAAAATGAAACCCCACTGTTCTGGTTGTGTGATGGAGCTTCCCTGAAAAAAAAATAAGCCATCCAAGGAGCTGGAACAAATTCAACCCACTCGAAACAGGCTTTCAAATCCAGCTCGTTTCAGCCCATTTTCTTTCCTAGAAGCATTTCTCTAATGAAAACTGTTTTCCTGCCATTAGACTAATTTTCCCTCTCTGGTTAGCATGTGCTTTATCCCATTCAGAGCATAATGGGCTCTATTGTGTGAACTCCAGCTCTGAGGTTTAGACTTGTCCAGGACAAATCTGGTTTGGGAAGCTCCTCCCTGTTCCCAGCAGTGAGATGGACGTGAGGAGCAGGAGGTGTAAATGTGTCACATCTCACGTTTCTAATGTAAATCCCATCCTTGGGCAGGAGCACCAGACTGGTCTGTGTGCACAAAGCCAGCTGTGCCCTCCTCATGGAGAGCCCTGCCCTGGCTGGCACCGCCACAGCACACCCAGGCCGAGTGCTTGTGCTGCCTGTGCAGCCCAGGAGAACATATTTAATATGTTATATTAGATCCCAGATTTAATTTTGTCACACATTTGCTAAACTGTGTGTATTAGCACTGGAGAAGGTGTATTTATCACAGGCTCAGACCTGAGGCTTGGCCTTCCTGCTGGGGTGTTTGGAGGGGTTACTCTCACTTCGCTCATGTTTCAAACCATTGGATTGAACTCTGCTCTTTTGTGATGAACCACCACTCTTTCTGCTTCCTGATATGTCAGTCTGAGGATTGGGTCCTTCACCATGAAGACCATCCTTCTGGTTTTTGTCTCTTGTACCTACTGTTCCCCAGTCCGCTGCCTCTGAGGGTACCTGCATCGCTGCCTGACATCCAGGGATGCTTCCCAGGAGGCACAGGCTCTGCAGAACCACGTGCTCAGAGCTATTTTGGTTTCTTTTCCTTCAGGTTTGCAGCATCTAACAAATAAAATTGTGACAGTATAGTCTGATTTTCACACAGTGGCAGTGTTGGTGAAGGTGGGTTTAAAAGGCCAGGTGTTGCAAAGAGGGAAAGGTGTGTGCTGTTAAAAACCAAAACTAAACCAGATGTCCTGGGGATTTGGAGTCTGTGACCCTTTGTAGCTGTGAAGGGTGAGAGATATCTTTCCACTGACCAGCAAAGCAAGGAGCAGCCTGTGTGTGGCGTGGTTTGCTCCTCCCCTGCGTGGCACCAGGGACTGTGCCCACCACAGGGGCACATCCCAGAGCTCCATCTTTTGAGGTGCTGGGATAGATAACTTCAGTGTAGCATTGGGAACAGGCATCCCCGAGCCTTGTGGCCCCTCTGGGGAGGGATTCTGCCCTGCAGGGCAGACACAGCCCTTGCTGGAGCCCAGGGCTCCCGATGTTCCACTCCCCGTGTCCCGGGGTTTGTGGCTCTGTGGGAGCGACTCTGTCCCTGTGAGGAGGGTGAGGGCTGTGCAGTGTCCCCCGGGGAGGATGGCTGAGCTCTCACTGCCATCTCTTGGCAGCAGCTCCAGGATGAGCCACCCTGCTCAGTGATGGAGACACTGATGCCAGCACATCGCTGAGCCTTGGTCAGAATTGCTCTCTGCTGCTCGTGAGCCAGAGACACTCCTGCCTCTTCCAGCAGCTGGATGTGTGGTCAGGCTGGATTTCTCAGGAGCATCACTTGCTGTGGAAGCTGACAGGCTTCCCTAAGAGGGGGGACTGTGCCAGCCTTTCATGAGGTCACTGAAGTTCGTGTGTTCTGCTGCCCATGCGTTCCTAGAAAGGCCTTTGTTTAAAGCAACCTGCTACAAAGACACAGAACACATTTCCTCTTGACACAAAATTACTTCCCTCTCATTCATGGCAGCTTATTTTCCCCTGAATCTTTTTTATTGATCTTTTTTCTCTTCTTCAGGCTGCTGTAGGCAGTGATTTTATTCTAAAGCTTAGATTACTTCTGAGAGTTTCTCAGTAACAGTGTGATTCATCACATTAGACTATGGAAAGGCTGGAAGCCTCTCCTACTGCGCATGATATGACAAGTACAAGATTTAGAAACAAAAAAAAGGCCTGGGAAACTATGACTTTTTGCTTCAGTGTTACCAATGCAATGATTGAAACGGGGGGGGGGGGGGGGAGGGCTTGAAGGGTTTTACCTCCCTGTTGATGGCCTGTGAGTGTGCAGCTGCCAAAGCCAAGGGGCTGCTTTGTACCTAGAGAGAAGCAACACAGAATGCTGATCCCGGTCTGCATTACTGGTAGACAGTCTAACTGGGCAGACTGGTTTTAGTTTGTGCCCTGCTGGAGGCCCTGTTTGTCCCAACAGTGTCAGGAGTGTCCAAGTGACCTGACTTCCCTCTCAGCCCTGCTTTGCTTGCCCTGGATTTGGCAAAATGGATGAACCAGAGCTTCCAAATCATGTGGGTAATCCATGTCTGGCACCAGTGGGTGTATCAGTTGCATCCTGTGACTGTAACTCAGTGTGACACAGCAGGGATGGCAGCTCAGACCTGGCCCCTGTGTCAGCTGGCCCAGGCAAATCCCTGCTTTGCCCAAGCAGTGCCTGGCAGCCCTTCCTGAGGGTTGTGCTGCTTTCTGAAGGACACCCAGGCCCTGGCCACACCACCCTCCTAAGGATCCAAGGCCACAACTGGAAAGCAAACAGCCAATTGTGGTGCTGGGTGTCAGATGGGGATGGTGAAAGAGGACTAACTTTGTAAGAACTGCTGTGAGTTTGCCTTTCAGAAGCTTGAACAAATATGCTTGAACATAGGAGCAAACCTCATTTTCCTGTAATACTCCACATTTGGTACGTGTAAAAATGGTATTTGTGGAAAACATCCTGGTTTTTAACCTCATAAACAGGACAGATCAAAATCCATTTTGTCCTCTTTAAAATATTTCCAGATTTCTGAGGGTGCCTCTGAAGCCTTCTGGGGGTTCAGACTCCTGCTTTTTCCTTTTGTTAGCCCTTAGACTAAGATGATGTGCTCCCAATTTCCTGCCTGCTGTTGTAACAAGCACTTCTGACTTTTTTCCTCTCCTTAGAAGAGGTGGTTCTGTTTTCCCCTCTCCAATTCATGGACAGACACACACACAAAGTATTTTTATCTGGCTCAGTTGTTCTCACCTTGGCTTTCCCTGTGCAGGACCTGCCTTTCTAAAGGCTACATTCTTGTCTCTTCTGAAGGTGCTACAAGCATCCAGTATTGCTCATCACTTTGCTCTTTTCCTGCCCTTTTCCACCCTGTCTGACTTCCACTTCACTGTTTCACTGACCCTGCATAAGGTTTAGGCTGACTTTGGTTAAACTTGCCTCTGGAGACCAGTGGGACCTTGCAATGGGTGTGTTTGAGTGCAAATCTGTGAATAAATAATGCCAGGTCACTGTTATCTGTATTTATTTTCTGCTTTCCTCAAGCATGCAGCTTTTTGAGCTGCGTGGTTGACGCTTTAGATGAGGAGGAAAATCCACATTAATAAACAGCTTGTGCTAAATCAAGGGGGAAATCAGAAGTATCTAAAACTCGCCAGTGATTGTAAGATTGCCATTTTTGGAAAAGTAATCAACATTTACAATGGCTCTAAACTGGAAATGGTGGGCACTGGGGGAGAGGGATGCTCAGGTGCTTTCAGCTTTAACTGCTCGAGGACTCTTTAGCAGTGGGACGTGTTTTGGAAACCCCCACTTTGGTTTTGTTCACCTGCCTCCCCTTATCAGTATTGACAGGACACAGATAACAATAAGAGATTGAACTTCCAGTGGCTTTCAATTGATTATCCCCCATCTCAGGTTTTCCTGCTCCTGCCCTTCACTCCAAGATAAACATCACTGTGGTTGTTCCACCTGTGCGTGCCAAAACTGAAGGAATTATTGTACCATTTCCAGGGTTTTTCAAAGGCTGTTGTAAAAACAATTTATGGGGGAAAAAAAAAATTGACTGGAGGAAGATATAGATCCCCTTAGTGGAGAGTTGATAGCACTGGTGACAAGCAGACAGTTTGGGTATTGTTGGGGGGGTAGGAAAGAGTTACGGTCTCTTTTCACAGAGGGGACCAGAGGGCAGGGAGATTTATGTTCAGAAAAGTTACTTTGTACACTTCTGAGACAGTTTGCTAAAGCTAAATTATTCAATTCCAACAGAACTGACTGAATAAACTGATTTCTCAGGGGCAAATAGCACCTTTGTTTCACATGGAGTATAAAATCAACAGCATTAATATTTATAATGGCCTGAATGAAACTGGTTTAAGGTACCACTGGTTGACTTTTTTTTTAAATTGAAAAAGATCAACTCACCAGCATCATTTGAGAAGGAGGGAAAGAGAAGAGAGTTATCTGTGCAAACAAAGGATCCTGTTTTAGGGCTGGTGGGAGCAGTTCCAATCTGCCTTCTGCTGTGGGGTGTCTGTAAGGGGGGCTGGGGAATATTGTCCCTTAAACTATTAAAGGCTTGCTCAGTAACTGAATGTTGTAGCTGAGCATAATAATCAGATTTTTATTATAAATTACTGAAGTTAGGGCCATTTAGAGTGAATACATGATAATAACAGTTTAGATAAACAACATGAGGTCATCTAGACATTTCCCATGCCTTTATGATCTTCTTTTCTCTTGTTCTCACCCTGGCTTGCCACATAATAGGGAACTCTTGAGCACTATCCAGCAAGTCACAACCAGTGAGTGGGGTTTTCTTGTTTGGATTACAATTTGCAATTACAATTTGGCAATTCAAGTTAGAAGTTGAGTAACCTTTGCTTGGTTTCCAGTTGATTTTGTGTTTCTATCAGGACTGTTATCTGCTACAACTGCCTTCATCTGTAACTAAGTGGTTGTAGAAGTTCTTTAAGTGTGCAGTGCTTAAGGGGCTGACTCAGCATTGTCAGCTTTGAGGTGTAAATAGTCACCATGTGGTGACTTCCAGAGAGTTTTAAGTGTTTCAAGGTGTTGACCAAGGAATTCTTCCTATCCCACCACAGAGGGAACTTCTCGTGCTGGTTTCCAGCTGCCACTCTTGTGGCTGCTTGAGGGTTGTTTTTTTTTAAAACTTGCTTTGTCTTTTTGAATTTTGTGCAGCACCCAGGAGTTTTTGTCTGGCAGTTTTGTTTTCAGTTGTGACCCCTGAAGGGAAGGTCCTTTCCAGGTCCATTCCCAGGGGATGCTCTCCAGTGCTGACAGCACGGGAGTCCAAGAATTTCCTTCAAGCTTTGCTAATGGGTGCTCAAATTTACACCTCATTTCCTGCAGAGCTCCCCATCCCCACCACTGCTGTGTCTTTCCCAGGGATGCTTCCCTCTGCTATGTGTCAGGGTAGGATTAAGAGCTAAAGAAACCTGCTAATTACTTAGTGGGATCAGCATCTGCTAATGAGCTGGGGTACAACAGTCAAACACTGGTCTGTAACAAATCTGCCTTCAGATAATTTGCTCAGAGCAGATTTTTGTCTGGCTGAACCAAATCCATGCTTCACTTGAAGCAGTCACCTAATTAAGAGCATTAACAGGGAGGGGTTTCACTGACAGCACAGAAAACCCCTCGGGCACTTGCTCCTGTTCTGCTGACTCGGGACAGGGACTGAGCCCTGCCCTGTCCCAGGGGGGTGGCTTTATCTGCAGAGAGGACCCGATAACAGGTGGTGATGGGAAGGTGATCATGAAAATATTTATATTGGTGCCTTGTCCCACTGACTGCACGGGGAGAGTGGATGAGCAACTTCCAGTTCCAGCCTCTGATCGTGCCAGTATTGGCCAAGGCATGGATCTGGAGAAATGCACGTCCCATGTGGATTTTGAAAGGTGGCTTGCAACCTTGGAGCACGAGTGTCAGCTTCTCAAGGGTGTGGCAGAAGGCTGATGGGAGGTCACATCTGCCCCACCTCCCAAAGAGTGCTGGATTCCCAGTATACTTGGATTAGGAAAACTGGGCTCAAAGGGAAGTGGGAGGCCCCCATGCTGTCCAAGTATTATGAGAGCTGTTATCCAACTAGCTCATTTCAGAGAGAAGGCAGTAAAACCCCTATTTATAAGTAATATTCCTGTAGAAAAGTGTAATTTGTAGCACTCTGTGAGATAATTACAGTCATTGAAAATCCCAACAATGCAGGAACACTTAGATTAAGAAAAGAAGCATTAAGAGCTTAACACTTCCAAGCTGTCAGAACAGTGACCCAGAGGAAGCAGGGAAGACAACTGGGGCTTGGTCCACATGGCTAGAGAGGCACAGAGCATCAAATGGTGCTGCCTTAGCCATCTGCAGGTGCTGGGGATTCCTGTCCCAGGAGGAAATGGCTGGGTAATGAAGGAACACATCAGTAAACCCGTGGCTCTTTAGTGATTCTGAAATTCCAATTTCAATGCTTTCTGAAATATGTGTGTGAGTGTGGGGGGAAAATCACAGTATAACAGAACTATAGTCCTGGTGGCTGATAATGCCTTTTTGTTTCATGCTCAGGGGTGTTACTGTCACAGGGGACATGTGAGGGCTGTCAATGTTTTGGTGATTGCTTAGTAATTTTAGTATAAAAACCAATTTCAGTGGAAGTTTCTTTCCCAAGCACCTCCCTTTTTGGGACAGCAGGTTGGGGGGGGAGGGAATTCTGTCCCTTTGCTCAGGTGAGACCCCCCTGCCCTGGGGAACAGCACAGGGAGGACATGGAGCTGCTGGAGAGAGGCCAGAGGAGGCACCAGGAGGATCAGAGGATGGAGCAGCTCTGCTGGGAGGAAAGGCTGGGAGAGTTGGGATTGTTCAGCTGGAGAAGAGAAGCTTTGGGATGACCTCATTGTGACCTTCCAGGACTGAAGGGGCCAACAAGAAAGAGGGAGAGAGAGAGAGAGAGAGAGAGAGAGAGAGAGAGAGACTGTTTACAAGGGCCTGGAATGCCAGGACACAGGGAATGGCTTCAAACTGCCAGAGGGCAGGGTTAGATGGGATGTTGGGAAGGAATTCCTGGCTGGGAGGGTGGGCAGGCCCTGGCACAGGTTGCCCAGAGAGGCTGTGGCTGCCCCTGGATCCCTGGAAGTGTCCAAGGCCAGGTTGAACCTGGGCTGGTGGGAGGTGTCCCTGCCCATGGCAGAGGTTTGGAACAAGATGGGCTGTAAGGTCCCAACCCAAACCATTCTGTGATTCTGTGTTACCATTTCTGTTTTCAATCCATTTACATGGGGAAGTCTTGAACACTCGGAGCACGTGCTTTGATTTTACAGCTCCCTTCCCCTCCAAGAGAGCTGGAGGGCTTTCAGTTTTGCAGATTGCTTTGTTCCCAGCTACCAGATGATTGGTTTTTGTGGCAGAGGTCAACATTCTCATCAAAGAAATGGGTAACACTGGCTGGTTTAGGAGAACAGGGGTGTTTTCTGGGAGGTGGGGGGTGGTGTCTCCCAGGAATGGCCGGATCGTTGCAGTCTGTTGATAAGTCAGGAGAGCCCCAGCCCAGACAAAACAGTGGCTTCTCCTTCCCCAGCCAAGGACAAGCCAGGGTGGGTGTGCAGGGAGCCAGAGCTACTGAGAGGAGGAACTGCTGGAGCTGGAACGGGAGGAGGGAGCAAAATGGGCAGAGAATGGGATTCAGCAACCAGAAGGTGTAGGGTTGGGAACAGAATATGAAGGCAGGTCAGCAAGGATTAAAGAACTCCAGTTTTAATGGAGATTGAGGGGGAATTCCTGCCAAGATTGCAATTTTGGCTGCACTCAGGAGGGAATGATAAACCTGAGAGGTGGTGCTTGGCAGGTGCACTGAAGATGCTGCCTGGGAGGAAGAACAGTCATCATCCCACTGGAGAACAGCAGCTTCCATAAGGCATGGAATGTGGGCCATTTATTTGCTGGATCTGGCCTTTTAATTAAAATAATAAATAAATATTCCAAAAGTTTGCTGACTGGGAATGTGGAACTTGCAGATATTAGAGAAAAACTGCAGCTCTGTGGCTCTGCCCTGTGTTCTCAGCCACAGGGCACTGCTTTTGTAACAGGCATGTCCAGGGTTTGATGCTTTGGTCTTCTGGTAACAATCTTCTAGTTATTGCTTTCCATATTCAGGGGTGCAATAGGTAGTCAAAATGTCAGAAAAATTGTAAACCGCTTGTATTTATCTTTATAAAAATAATTCGGGGGGATTTATGGGTCTGTTTTTGTGACTAAGATTGAGTCTGTTGATAAGAATTTCGCTCCCTGCTTTCTGGGTGTGAAGAATGGTTCCTGGGTGATAGAAAATGAGAGGAGGTAGGAAAGGGAATTCAATTCAAAAGCAATTCAGTTTGCCTTTTGTTTTTGTTTTTGTTTTTTTCCCTTTCCCTGCCCTGGCTCTGTGGGTAGTTTCGGTTATTTCCAAATGTAAAGTGTCAGCCTCATCAGGGATTTTTGCCCGAGCAAAGACGGTTGCCTGGGGAAAAGTCACTTTATTTCTGTTTCCACATCTGTTTTTAGAGGTTGTTGGGTTACCTTGAGGAGGGGTAAAAATGACAGCATAGTTTGTGGGTGCTGCCTTCTGAGGTGGAAGCCCAAGGCTGCCCATTTTCCTCTGTGCCCTGGGTTTCCTACCCAGGGAGTGAGGGTGTGTTCAAGATCTTTCCTTTAACCTTTAGACAGGGAACAGATGAAAAGAACTGTCTTTTGAAAGTCAAAACCACTGCTTTGGCACTATCAGACTTGCTCTGATATTTCACAGACATGAAGTGCTCAGATTTCCAAAGATTTTTCTTTTCATAATACTCTTAAGGAGGAAAAAGTGCCCATGTTTTCCCTCTGTATATAATTTTTCTCCATTTCCTGCTGTAATTTCCTTCATTTCCAGGCTTCCCCCTCTCCAGCTTTGCTCTTGGTGGGTTTATTCCAGTGTTCTTCACTTATCTGCTTTTAAATCATCAAGCCAAAAGGATTTGCCTAGATTCCTGATGCTCTTTTATGCTTCTTACACGTCGTGCCTTGGCAAACATGGTGGCCCATTTTCCACATCTGTAATTTTTATGCCAATTGGCTACATAAAAAAAAAAAAAAAAATATGTCCTCCAGGCTTCATAAAGATAAAAGTTAACTTGAAAAGATGTTTGGATCTTAAAGTTTCACTGCAGAACCCACTGCAAACACTTGTGGAGGCAGCAAAAAATCGGCACGCTTGAAGAGAACATAATGTAAATAATGAAAACATAAAATGATGCTCTGTTAATTAAAAGATTAAATGGTGCTTTGCTATTTTGTGCCTTGTTTGGCTGAGCTTGTCATTACCTCTACCAAGGCTTTTGATTTCTAAGGCTAAATAGAAATTCCCATATTCGTACAGCCATTCTGTCTCATTTAGCATTAATACAGATTCATTGTTACACCAACTGGTTGGACAAACTGGCAGTATGAGGGATGAGGAATTAAAAGCTCAGGTACATAGTTTTTTGCCCCTGGAAATTTTTGCTGGAGGCAGCATTAGTATTTCAAGTCAATCCTAGCATGTTTGGAGAGCTGAGGATGAACTAAGTTGAGCTTCTGTTTCTTAGTGCAGGGAGGTGGCCACACTCCAAAGGAATTGGCTGCAAAGAAGCAGAATAAAAAACTTTCTGCCTATTTTGGAACTGGTTTTTTTTTCCCCCAGTGGGCCATAATGAGCATGTTTGGGGAAAACAAAGTTGGAGAAAAACCTCGTGGTATCAGCCATGCTTCCTGCAGCACTTTGTAGTGTGGGTCAGGGATCCCACACCTCCCAAATCTTTGCCAAGCAATTTGTAATCCTGGGTATAAAACAGGCCTATTTATAGGCAGAAACCCATGTTACTGGAGGGCTCACTCTGCTTTTGAAAGGCTCTGTAGAAACAATGATTGTATCTCCTCTGGTATTTGTTTTTTCCCTGGTGTCTCAGCCGGTAAGATGAAATTCTGAGTTACTAGAGAGGAGTAAAAACCACTGCTCAGGGTGGACTGAGAGGGCTGCGAGTGGCTCTGAGGCACTGCTGGTAAAATATGATATAAAGTCCATTTCTTTTTGATAGTAATTTGTCTTTCGGTGTCTTCTTATGAGGGATGTGGAGCTGAGTCAGGGCTCCAAACTTCCAACAACTGCACCCAGTGGAGTGATGAAAATATCTATCAAATTAAATTCCTTGTTCTTTCCCTGGCCTTATTGTCCCTCCAGGAAGCTCTACATATTTGAGGCATGGCAAAACCACGCTGGATATGTTTCTGTTCTGGTTCAGTTTGCTCTCAATCTTTTCCCTCCATGCACAGAAAACCTGCTAAGGAATATTCATATTGTCTAAATTGGCATTTCAGTAAACACTTTGGCTTCATGACTCTCCCTCAGTTGATTTAAATACTTGAAGTTACTGATAGATTCTAAATTACATTCAGTTGCACAGAAGCTTTACTGAGATTTTATAGAACTGGAGTTTAGGTTGATGGCACTGACTAAAGCAATTTATTGTTCAAGAAACGGTGTTTTATGCAAAACCTTAATGTAAAAGGAAACTGATATCTTTTAGATGATCCAGCAGCTTTGGCTGGTTGCCCTGGGTTGCTGTGCATAGAGTAAAACAGAAATTATCTGTGTTTTTAGATGACAGTTTAGGTCTTGAGCATGAGCAGGGCAAGGGCAATGCAGGGTTTTGTGTGCTGGGCAGAGAGGCCTTCTGGGCTGCTTGTCAGTCCAGCAGTGTTTGGAGCCCCAAACCCAGGGATAAAGACATCTTGCAGTGGCTCAAGGCTTGGAGCAGTGTGTGGTTTGGTGCTGGATTTTGTGTCTCGTGTTAATCTCTTCAGATGTGCAAATATGAGCTGAAGTGAACTGGAGATATCCCAGAACTGTCTGGGCATGATCCTGCTCTGGGATGACCCTGCTGGAGCAGGGAGGTTGGACCAGATGAGCCCCTGTGGTCCCTTCCAACCTGGCCCATTCCAGGATTCTGGGATTCTGTGCTGCCTGCTGTCCTGCCTGCAAGGATGGTGGCACTTCCCCCAGTGGTGTTCCTGGTCAGCAGTCCTCTCCAAACTCTTCTGTGCCCCTGTGAGAGCCCCTTGGACACATATCCAGAGCAACCCAAGATAAAACACCTACCCAGGCACCAGTGTGCACTCACACTCATAAATGACAAATCCAATTGGGATCCTTCTGTTCTATTTTTAGTTTAAGAACTTGTAAGGCCTTGAGAAAAGACTGGCTTTGTGAAATTTCAGGCTATGTGAACTTATATGAAAGGAAAAGCGATCCCCAGAGTGCTCTGATGCAGCACTGGATCCATGAATTAACTAAGAATTCCCAGGCTGTGGAGAGCCCTGTGTGTGCTGGGTGGGAGAGAGGGAGTGCCAGTCCTGGCTGTCAGCCTGCCTTTATCTCCAAATGCCGTGCTGGAATCGTTACAGATCAGTTTGTACACACATTGTCGAGGCCAGAACTGGAGATGGGATCAGATTCCCCCTCACTCGGTCGCTGCCATCAGCACAGCAATTCCCAGTGGACATTTAGGGCACGGGAGAGTTAATAGGGGCTTCCAGAATCCTAGAATGGTTTGGGTTGGAAGGGATCTTAAAGCTCAGCTCCTTCCACCCCCTGCTGAAGGCAGGGACACCTTCCAGCAGACCAGGTTGCTCGGATTTCTAACCCTGTGGGTTGAATGGAGGGGGCAGGAAAACAACCCCTTGCACGTGTAGAAATAAAATAAAATAAATAAAATAAAATAAATAAAATAAATAACAAAATAATTAATCAATAAAAATTAATAAATAAAATAAATAAAACTGTAAATAAATAATAAAATAAATAAATAAAATAAATAAAATAAATAAAATAAAAAGGCCCAATAAAATGGGAAGTGCCCAATAAAATAACAGTAAACTGCTCACGGATTGTGATCCACATATTCCCATGGCAGAAACCTGGCAGGTCCTGCTGCCAAAACATCAGTGAATGCTCACTGTAAATCTCGGTGAGGGAGTACTTTGTGCTGGCCTGGCAGGGAGTGCTGCTCCCCCCAGCTGCACAGTGTCTGGAGGCATTTTGGAGATGGATAATGGATTAAGGGTCCTTTTCCAAAGAAAGGAAACAAGGTATGGCTCACTCAGATCGTTTCATATCCATTAACTCAACCTAAGGATTGAGTGGGAAGTCCATTTCCCTGCTCCACATGCCTGGCTGGAGCTCACAAGGTGTGTTGCTTGTGCCAAGGCTGTCTCAGAACTTCCAACTTTCCCACTTCCAGTCCTTATTTACCTGTGCCAAGTCATACCTATTTCTTCTAATGAAACAATGCTTTTTCCACTGAAAGGGCTTTTTCTCTGTCCCGGGAAAGAGCTTTTTTTTAAGAATAACACTGAAATATTTGATGCCATTGCAAATAAACGAGTGAAGATGAAGATGGATATTTCATATATGTGTAGCTGACATATTTGAAACATGAAGTTTTGCTGCATTTTAGGACATTGTGGCTGCATTCAACAACTTATTACCTTGAGGAGTTGAAGTCCATCACTCTTTACAACACTTTTTTCAGGCTTTGAAATGCATCAAAGGCACCCCAGAGGTGGTTTATTGTGCTGTGAGAAGGGATCGATTTTTATAATGCAGTTACAGCGATTGGGATGTCTCAAGGCAGCTCTCAGCACTCGATTGCAGTCACACATTGGAGACTTTTGGTTTCTGATGCTTTGAAAAAAACCCCTAAACAACAGAAACCCCATCCCAAACCAAAGAGAAATCCCACACAAACCATCCTGGCTGACAAAATCAACGCCTGGACTGTTCTTCCCTAAGGAAAAGACAGCATAAGGGTTGATTTCCAGAGCTAAATCATGACTTGGACCAACACTACAGCTACTGGCATCCATCAGTAGTTGTGGGTCAAAAGTGGGTCTGCTGCTCTCATTTCTTTTAATAAAAGTTTAGGCAGTTCCCTTTGGATCTCCCACTGCTGGCTATGGTCTAAAGGAGGAATTTTTTTTTTCCTTGCTTTTTGCTTTTCTTGATTTCAGTCTTAGATTTACTGATGGAATTCTGTAGTTGTATGGGTTTTGATCTTTAAACCTCCAAAAAAAGGCTAAATTTCGAATTGTTTTCCTAAATACTCGAGTAGGTTTCTTTCATTTCCTCAGTGGTTTTTTTTCTCGTGGCATTTTCAAGTGCAAGTTTCCCAACCATAGTAAATAAAAAAGCCTCAGTCGGATCTTACTGTTTCTTAAACCAGCGTTTTCCTATGCCCACTTTTGCCATGCTAGACATTTTTCTGGGAGTGGGAGAAGGCCCCAGCTGGTCCTGAAAAGTGATGGAGGATCAATGAACATCCTTAATTCAACTGTGTTGATTTCCTGGGTCTGTTCTACCAGACCATGAGGAGTTTATAGAACTTATTGTTCAGCTTTTAAAACATGAGTTTGAAAGCAGATGCTGTTGATGATTCCCTCTGAGTCTCTGTCTGAGGAACAGGAAGAATGATTTCCTTGTGGTTTTCTCTGCATTGGTGAGAGCCTCAAACTATCAGGAGAGCTGAATGAAATGCTGGGGTAGTGTCGTGGGATAACAGCACTTCCAGAATGTTTTGCGTCGAGTTAACTGATATTTGGCTTTAGAAACTCTTGGTAGATGGTCTCTGGTCAGAAGAAATGATGAAGGACCTCCTTGCTGGGTGAATTTTTTCAGTTCATCTCACGTGTTAAAAGTTAAAATGTCTTTATTCTGGGTCCCTCCAGTGCTGGCTGGAAAGGAGCAAAATTAACTGAATCACGTTCTCCTAGCTTCCCATCGAAGTATTTGCTTGTGATTTTCCTAATCGTGCTGCTATTTATTCCCCCCTCGCACAGCTTCTGTGGCTCTGCACGGAGGGAATGCAGCAGGAAATCTTTTCCAAAGCCAGACATTGCCCTCTTCTGGATCCCGCACGAACGATGGAAAACCGCGATGCCCCGGCACGGGGGGAGGAGTGTCAGCCTCAGGAAATTAAACCTAATCCCTTTGCCTGGCATGACTTTGTCACTTGGAAGCTCTGATGAAATACAAAACCCGAGTGGAACGTGGCTGGCGAGAGGGAGACCTTTTGAGGGGGACAAAACGATTACACTCGAAGTGCTCTCGTAGCAAAAGTTCTGCAAACAAGGGACTCGTCTGCTGACTCACCAAAAGGGTTATTTATAATGTAGTGGTGCTTCAAGCAACATTGTTTTTAGCAGAAAACAATCTGTTCATCATCTTTCGGCAGATGCTTCGTGTGAGGGAATAGTCAACTTGTAAAAAGTTTATTAAGATGGTGAAGCATATGTGCACTATAAATACCCTTCAGTTAAACAGGCTGGGCTTTGAAACTTCCCATTTGGATGTTTTGCTGAATGTCTTGCTTTCTTTTTTAGAATGTCCTTTAACTAGTGGACTAAAATACTTGATATAAAACTGTGTTAAGGTCTGTTTCTGTAGGGGGGGAAAAAACCCTGCAATACTTGAGTAGTGCTTAAAAGATGATGCTGACAATATTTCTCTGAAATATCTATTATTGAAACCTGCCAGGTTGTTTAAGTTCTGAAGAACATGGGCTTGGTGAATAGCCTTCAATCAGCAGCTGAAAGAAATAACTGCTTTAACAGCAGCTTTTTGTACTGAAAAGGGAAAAAAAAAAAAGGCACTTCAGTGGTTCCCTAACTCACTGAGGAGCTGCATCTGTTTTGTTCATGATCCCAGGTACCAGTTAGAGAAGTGTCCTCTGATTCAGTGAAGTCACTGGGTTGCTCCATTTTGATTTGGAAATATCTGACATTTTCATACTCTCTAAAGCAGTGAAAAATAAAAACCTACAAAGGCCCTTTGGTACCTGAATTGGTTCTGTTAGAACAAAATGCTTCCACACTGATCCTGTTCCAAGCAGCTGGAGAAGGGAAGGTGGAAGACCAGGGGAACAAAGAACCCCCTTCAGAACCACATTTCTAATTTCTAGACCACCAAAAATAACCACATTGCTTCTGTTCTACTGGATTCAGGCAGCACCCAGGATATTGTTACCCTGTGTTGTTTCTCCAAGTGGAGTCACAAGTTTTCATTAACCTCTTATAGCAAGGTCCATCATGAACCAATGCTCCTTCCCTACACGAGCTAAGTTATTGCCACTGGAAACTCTGAAACTTTGCCCTATGTTCTGTTCTAAAGTTGTCTGATAGGTTAGGTGAACACCTAAGATTTAGACAGACAAGCATGTTATGCAATTAATTTTTATTTAGAGGCAATTTTTAAACTGTGTTTTTGCAATTTACAGGTGACATTTTAATCTAGAAAGTGATCCCAAACAAATATGACAGGTTCCACTTTGTTGTTGTTGTTGTTGTTTATCAAAATACTTTGTAACCCCATGCTGTGTTATAATCAGATTTTTAAATCAGCCTGGGCTGTGGTATTTCAGGGGAGGAGGCAGGGAAGGAAGGATGAGCTCCTGGCCAAGGTTTGCTTGTTCTCATCCTTTTCTATCTGTTTATAAATTCCCGTTTTTGTTCTCTTGGCTTTATATTTTCCTGCCTCCGAGAAATCAGGACAGAGGTTGGTCCTAAAGCAGGTCTGCTTTAATAGATTATATTCCCCTAATAAAAAGCTTCCGGGCAACGTGGTTGAAAACAGCGAAGTTTTCTCCAGAGCCATGTAAATAACACATCAAAGGATGTGGCCCTGAGGAAGGAAAAACCCATCTGATCAATAAGAAGTGGTGAATGAGTTCTCCGCGGTGAGTGCGGGCTGGGCTGCGATGCGGGATCCCCTCCGTGTCCCTGGTGTGTGTCTGGGCTGCGATTCCCTGCACAGCCCCTCCGAGCAAACCTTGCATTTCCAAAAGGCAGCTTTCATCAGGCGGTGACTCAGGGAGCTATAAATACCCCTCGGATCAGGCAGACTTGTGCCATATTGTATCAGTGTCTGAGCAACAGCAGCGAGTGCGAACTGAGTCATTGTGGTGACTCACGGCAGACCCCGCGGGGTGAAACCTCCCTGTGGAACAGCCGGGATCAGGCAGTGCCCGGATCAGGGAAGCAAAGGATGCTTTAGATTGTTTACATCAGCTGATGGTTGTAGTCAGGGGTGAGTAGCCGGTGGTTCGTGGCCATCTGGCCCTCCCCGAGGCAGGAGCTTTATTCCTTCACCTGCTAAGGGAAAAATTAAGGTTGAAATGGATCCTCGTAAGAGGAGGAACCTGGGCTGTCCCTGGGCTGTGATGCCCCTGATGTTGCCTGACACAGAGCATGGCAAGAACCAGTTCAAGAGGAGCCACCAGCAGCTGGGTTTTCCCTCTGAGGCAATTTGTGTTGTTACAGCAACGAGGTAATTCAGGTGTTCACAGAGTCCCAGAGCATGCTGACTTGGAAGGGACCACAAGGACCATCCAGTCCAACTCCTGGCCCTGCACAGGCCCATCCCCAAGAGTCACCCCCTGTGCCCCAGAGGATCATCCAAACCCTCCTGGAGCTCTGGCAGCCTTGGGGCTGTGCCCACTGCCCTGGGGGGCCTCCTTCCCTTTGAATAATTTTGCATTTTTTTGTGCAGATCTGCTCACTCAGCACCTTTGAATGCACCTGAGAATGTCTGCTATTGCAACATGACCATGACTGAAACACACATTGCTCTGGATTGAAAGGCATCCCTCTGGTTTTCCCACTTTATTGGCATGGAATAGCAACAGCACTTCAGGGAGTTCCAGGATTTATTATTTAACACACACTAACCTTCAGTTTAAATTAAAGACTAAAGTCTGAACCACCTACATTAATAACTTGCCATCTTCCTTGTTTTATTTTTAAAAACCTCTCTTATATCCCTGCTTCTAATTATACCTTCTAGAGAAGCTTTACAGACTGGTAACAAAGAGTTCACCATACACTGAAAAAGCAGAGCTCAGCTCAGAGCTGCTGGCAAGTCTGCTGTGCTCTGCTTACGAGGGATGACTCACTCCTGGCATTTAAAGTTTCTTTCACTTGCCAAAAGCAATTCTTGCCCAAGCTCAAGTGGGCAGAAGGCTCTCAGCTGCCTCAGGTTTGGTGGTGCTGCCTCTCTTCCTCCTCTTGTCTTTCTTCCCCAGACTGACCAGGCTGCACCTTCTTGCCGTGCTTCACAGGGCATTCAGCTCATCTTTGGGGTCCCTCAGGGACCCTGGTGGGACTTAGGCAGGATGGATGGACTGGGGGAGAGTGTGTTGGAAATTTAGTCCCGACCCCAGAAAGAGTTTTCCCTTGAAATACAGTACCAAAGTAGTCCGGCTGAAGCACGAAAAAAATCAGAGTCATAAGGCAGGAAAAGACCTCTAAGATCAAGTCCTATCATTAACCCAAAATATTAACCCAAGATTTGAGCAGTGAGACTTGGGACTGTAAAGCAAACATTCAAGAAAGCTCTTCTTGCCTGCAACAAAAGAGAACCAGATTGGTGTTGAGTCTGTAGGTACAGATATTCAGCTGCTGGCTCAAAAAATAAAATACCCTTGTTGCCCATGTCTATTCAACTTCAAACTGAGCTGAGCAGGTTTTCAGATTTAAAGGCATTTATCATTCCTCAGCTGTCCCCCTTAGCCTTGGCTGAGGAAACTTTCTTTCCACGTTTACTCTGTGTTGGAAGTTTGTGTCCTAGTTCGTGCAGACCCCTCAGAGGAAGGGCAGGCAGTGCTGATATAAAAGAGAAACCTCTCTCATCCTTTGCCATTCCCTCTGAAGGCATGACCTTCATGGCACTCCCCCTCTGCTCCAACACTAAACAGGGCTTTTTGTAGGATTTCTCACCTTGCTGAGCTGCCTCGGGAGCTGCTGGCCTTGTTCTGCCCATGGACTGCTCTCAGCAGCCTCAGCAAGTGCTGATTTCGTCCTATATAAGCAATCCACTGTATCTTTGTGATCTTCTTCAGCACTGAAAAATTTAGGCTATCCTGAAGACATTAAGAGATCTTGGAGTTGAACATTCCCACATTGAACTGTGTCAGCTCTCAGTCTGGGCCCATCCAGAGGCAATGTGCCACTTTGTTATCTGAAACAGAATCCTAAATATGAGCAATTCCATTTTTTTTGTTTTCCCTATTAGTTTTTAGGGGGCATCAGATGTAGCATAAATAAGAAATATGACTAAAAAGTAGCTCTTTGGTGAGGCTGAGGGGTCAGATGGCTATAGCTGAAAAATAGCTGGATAATCCATCAGAATAATATTAGCACTGTCAGAAAACTAGTGCTGTTCTGACATATGGTTAGTTCTAGATTTTAATTTTTGATTGCATTTTAAGTTAGGCTAAAATTAGTATTTTTCTGGAGCAAATGCCACAGGAAATGCCTAGTTTATTATTTAGTTAAATGGAAGCCAATTAACTTTTTTTTTTCCCAGCAAGAAAACTTATTCTTTGAAAGATCTTTGAATGTATTTTTAAAAGAACAAACCCCCCACCCCCTGCACTCCTGGGGGATTAATAGGCATGTTTTTCTGGAACTGGGCTGAAATCCCACAGCCTCCACAATTCTGCAAACAGAACAGATTCACCTGCTGTACCTTTTCTAGTGACAGTGGCATCTTGCCCTGTTCTGTGTGGCCAGAGGAGCACTGGGAACCCACCAAGACAATTATGTCTGGAAGTTGCAACCCAGTAATCTGCTTGGTAAAGTTCCTTCCCTCGTGTTTTTTAATAGGCCTTCAATGATCCCGCTCCTCTAAGGGAGGAAAATTTGAACTTGCCATGAAAAACTGAAAATCTTGATAAATGATGAAACTTTGCAATGCTGTGGCACAGAATATGGTTGATAATTGAGCTCATCCAGATTTAAAAGGCACAGACATGGAAGAAAAAATTACCTGGGCTTATTAACCTCTAAGATGCTCCCGTGGTTGGGGACTCAGTGAACTGTAAGTTCTTGGAAATTGGAGCTGAATCAGGGTATGACTGAATTGCAGAATTGTTCAGTAAGTGCCTTTTTGGTAATTCCCTGTCCCAGTTGAACAGTTGTCTCACTGCAATGAGGAGCCTCCTCATCCTCAGTAATCTCCCCCAGGTACTGGACAGCTGCTCCTGCCTCCAGGCTGAACACCCCCCTTTCTGCTGGTCCCTCTGTCTGCTGGTGTCTGGGACAGGAGTGTGGGCTGCAGGACCACCCAGACCTTGCCAGGTGTGGTGATGGGTGAAGCACCCTCGGGACCTCCTCAGGAATCACCCTTTAGTCGTGACCTTTAAGGGTGTTGTATTTTCATGACTGTTGGGTTGGGAGTTTTAAATTTTTATAAAGTTCGGGGGGGGGGGGGGGGGAGTTGTTTCATTGCGGATTTTTCTTTTTCCTGAATAACGTTATCTGACAATATTTTGTGCGAGGCTTTTCAAAACCTCAACCCATGATGTGTATCCTCCATGGTGTGGTTCCTCTCAGGGGTGTTCTGGAGTTGAGCAAATAGACAACAAATTATTTCATAATCTGCTGTTCTATTTTCAGCTATTTGCAGGGAAAAGAGACTAATTGCTTTAGACAAACTTCTCTTTAAGAAGCGTGGGGTTAGAATTCATTATAATATTTCTATGGGTTCTACTCCCATAGAACTGCATATTATATCTAAAAAGTGCTTTGGAAGTGCTCTTGTTTTGAATTTCATGACAAGCTGGATAAACATCACAGTAATACAGTCTAATTGTGTTATTAATTATGCCTTATTAACTATGCCTGTGTAGTACTCCCAGTGCCTTTGCAAACTGAAGAACCAGTTGGTTGCTGGGTTTTGGTTTGGTGTTTTTGTTCTTGCTGCAGTGAACGCAGGCAGCACTAAAGAGAAACCTGCCCTCTGGTTCCTGAAATTGTGTCTGTGCCAAGAAAACTGTGTCGCAGAGCTGTTTCCCTCCCTGCCAGACTGCTCCAGGAGCCACATCTAAGTGTGAATTCATCTAGCCACCTTCATCCCCAGGCTAAAACACCAGCATAAACACTTCCCTTTAACATGTCTGCCAGAAATAGCCCCAGCAAGTGAAAGTCACTGTAGAGGATTCCATCACATCACCCACCTGGAGACTGACTAAAGACCTGCTTTGGAAATCTTAAACTGTTGCTGTAAATGCACCTTTCTTTGAAATACAGGGAAATGCAGAGGGGAAAATATGGCTTCACTGCTGTAGCTTAGTGTGGCTGACGTTTTACCTGTCATGAAAATAAAATGGGGAGAAGAAGATAATTTTTTGGACGTTCTTTTTGTATCTGGAAGTGTTGGATGGGGCCATAAGCAAGCTGATTTAGTGGGTGGCATCCCCGGGGGTTTGAACTGAGTGATCTTTAATGTCCCTTCCAACCCAATCTGTTCTGTGATTTTAGGACTCTTTTTAATCTGGTATAGCTAATCACACAAGGAGTGTGGCATCCTGCTCCTATGTTACTTTGTGCTGATAAAAACGGGCTGGTGGCTGCTGTAGGTGGAGCAGAATTGCAATGGGATAAACATCCAGGGTTGCTTCTGAATGGCAGTATCAGAATTTCTGAAACTGTTTCAAGCCATTTCTGCATATAAAACAGTAATAACAAAATGTTCTGCAGCACGACCCTGTACCTGCAAACTCTCATAGATGTTGCCCTTGGTTGAACTGCTCAGTATATCAAATTTCAGCTTGAAACGTGGAAGCCTGCTGAAGCTGTCCCATTTCTGTGGATTTAACAACTGCCACTTGTTTGTGTTGGTCTGAAAGGTCGTTTCAATTGCTTAAATACCTGCTATTAATATTTATAACCAAAGAGAGCTACGAATAAAAAAAGAGGCGCGATAGATTAGGTCTTAAAAAAGCCCGAGGTGTCGAGGTTTTTAGGATCCTTCCGGCAGAGCCCAACTTCAGTGCCACGCGTTCCCAAGGTCACGAGCGCCCAGTGTAGCTGCTCCCTGTGCTCAGGAGGTGGCTGTGTTCCAGGGGCTCCAGGAGGAGGAGGAGGAGGAGCTGGCTGGGAGCTGCTGTTGAGTGCCACGAGCAGCTGTCTCACCAGCCTGCTGCCGCTGCTGCACCGAGGAACCCGGCCAAGGCCCCGGCACCGCTGCCAGCAAAAAGAGCTGGCAAATGGCACTCGAGGGGGTTTTTTTTGTCTCTACAAGTACATACTCTGTAGCCCTTGTGAGCAAAGAGTCTTCTGTGTGCAAACTGGAGTCTGTTCTCCGTGCTCGGAGCTCTGGGGTTTGATTTGTTAAGGCTTTCGCGGAAGGATCTTGAGAGGACAGAGACCGGATTTTTTTTTAAATTTACTCTCAATTCATTAAACTAAATACTCTGCCTGAAGAGTCAGGCAGATTCTGGGATTGTTTATTCTGGAGAAAAGGAGATTTACTGCTCTCTACAGCTCGCTGAGAGGAGGTTGTGGCCAGACTGGGGTTGGTCTCTTCTGCCAGGGAATGAGTGACAGGACAAGAAGAAACAGCCTCAAGCTGTACTGGTGAGAGTGAAGGTTGGTTATTAGGAAACATCTCTTCACTGAAGGAGTGGTTTAAGCACTGGACAGGCTGCCCAGGGAAGGAGTGGAGTCACCATCCCTGGAATGTTCAAAAAGGAGTCGATGTGGCACTTTGTGATGCGGTTTAGTGGCCATGGGGGTACCTGATGAAAGGTTGGACTTGATCTTGGAGCTCTTCCTGCATAATGACTCGGTATTAGAGGCTCCAGAGAACCAGCACACACATCTACATGTTTGGTTTAGAACTAAGCTTATTACAAGCTAAAGAGTTGTGGTGGAAAAATGAGTCCCGTTTCAGGCAGTGCTGGGGGTTGTGCTTTACCTGGTGGCTTTGTCCAAATCGTAACTTGCAGTGTGAAAATGAATAAAAGCTGTGGAAAAGCGAGAAAGGTGGCAAAAGGAATCCTCTTCCAGGGTGCTGTTACAGTGGGAAAAAATCAGAATATATTGAAGCAGTTACCACTGTCCACAGTTCTGTGTAATGTGACCCAATTTGGGACCAAAAGGGTGTTTAGTGAATTTAAATAAATAAATAAATAAATGGATTAAAAATATGTTAGTGTGTACTAGTGAAATGCTTGTGGAAAGAAACTTTTGGGACTTGATGTCCTTTTGATTTGAGCTCCTGCATCAAGCACTGGCTTCAGTTGTCTCCCCTCTCCCTGTAGAAGCATTGAATGAGTTCTCTGCTGTGCAAAGTGCAGGTTTAGGAAACAGGAGAGTGGTTGCTGAGTGGGGAGGGAAAGGAGGAAGCGTTGCTGGTCGGGTGCTGTGGGGTGTGGGGTTGCCTGTTGAAGGAAGGTGTTGTGATTGATGTTTCAGCCCAGGCCTGTGGGTTTGTTGTTGAAGCTTCTGAGCAGCACGTGCTGAGGCACATGCTGTGTGGATTCTCGTGGCAGTGCTGACTCATCTCGAGTCGCTCTGGCTGCAGGAGAACACAGGGAACGAGAACGTGCATTGAATGCCAGTGCTTTGGAGTGTTTTGGGGCTACACATGGGGGTTGTTTTAAACTTCCCACTGTCACAAAGTTCCTGCCTTAAATTTGCCACAGTCCTGCAGATTCAGCTGGGAAGCTTCTGAAATGTCTGTCCCCCCTTGCTTTTTCCACAGATAACACAGGAAGAGAATGTTGTGGATGCTTTTCAGGTGCAGTTGCTGGAGAGGTTTTCTTGCCCATCCCACAGGTTCTATGGGCCAGCTGTGTATGGATTTCTCCCCAGAAATCCCTCTTGGATATCCCACTGCTCTCCTTCTGGAGGTTATAATTTCAAGTGCAGGCCTGCTGTGAACTGTTTGTTCTCTTCCTCCATTTCTTCCCCCTTGATCATCAGAGAAGCTGTGGCTGCCCCATCCCTGCAAGTGTCCAAGGCCAGGTTGGACCTGGGCTAGTGGAAGGTGTCCCTGCCCGTGGCAGGGGGTGGTACTGGGTGAGCTTTAAGGTCCCTTCCAACCCAAACCATCCTGGGATTCTGTGGTCATTTCACTGAAATGTTCTTATTTGAAATTCCTGAGTTGCTGACCCGACACCAACACCCGTCACCAACAAACTGGTGTCACTTCCACGTTCTCAAAACTGCTGAATGTTTTTAAAAAATCCCTTTGCTGACCTTGCTCTGAGTTTAAAATGCAATTTAAAACCAAATATATGACATGCATGAGTTGGCCATGCCATGGATGGTGTGTCCTTGGGGCACAGGAGCCCAAGGTGTCAGAGCCTGACATCACCAGGAGCTGATCCCACCCCCCTGACCCAGGAGCTCAGCTGGGATTTCCTCATCATCTCCTCGGGTTCTCCTCTGAGCTTGCAGGGGATTTAACCTCTGTGCTTGCTGTTGTAGCTGTGATAACTCACTGCTCCAGCCAGCAGTGCATCCATGGAATATCCAGCCATGGTTTTGTTTATATTTACCCCGGGGAGAGACGTGGCATTGGTGTCTGTATTAACATATCGACATATTTATTGACATCAGTTGTCTTCAGTCTTGCCTGTTTAATTAATATAATTGATCTGCTGAACATCTAGCTGTAGTTCTGAGGCAAATATTCCAACTGGTCTGGTTACTAAAACTGACCCTTATTGTGAAATTTGCCAAAATAATTAAATGACCTCCATTAAAAATACTTAAGCTGTTTTTTCATTCAAACAATTAAGGACAATATACTGAAAATTCCTTCACAGTTAAAGAATGCTAAGAAATAATAATGAAATCCCAGCTCATTTTTATGTAGAAAAATGGAAATAAATAATGTTAATGTCAGTGTGTTATATAAGATCCATTGAACAGCAGCTGCAGTCAGAGTTTAAAGCTAGGAATAAAATACATGATTAATATGTACAAAGGATGGAGGAAACACTTCAGAACTGTATTTATTTGTATCCCAGTTGAATGCTTTTCTGAGAAGATGCCCTGGATGGGCTGATTTTTGGGTAAATGACTTTGTAATTCTGGGTTAGGTCGGAAATACATATTAAAGAATAAAACCATCTGAAGTACCTGTGATATCCTGAGCTGTAGACAGGCACTTCTCCCTCTTATCTCTTCTCAAATGATTCATGATTACTCTGCCCATTAGTTTGCTAATGTTTGTAAAACATCTTCTGCTGGCGGATATGGCTTTACTTCTAGACCAGAAGATAACAGGAATTAATTACATTCTGCTTAGACTTTATGGGTCTGAAATAGTTCAGTGCTGGATTTTTTCTCACTGTTTTGTTGCTCAGTCATGCTCAAACCTGCAGCTTTATAGACTTTCTTCTATATTTGTTCTTCCTTCTTGGCATATTCACAGAAGCACAGACTAGTCTGGACCTTAAAGCTCATCTCATTCCAACCCTCTGCCATAGGCAGGGAATCAAATATATTGCAGAAAACAAATATATTTTGTAACAGACTGTATATTTTGTAAGTATAGCTGTAAACTATTTAGAACACTTAAGATGTTGTCCAGTGGGAGGGTCTGGGTAAGTATTTCCATGGTTATAGAGAATTATTCCAGCATTTTGCAGGCTCTGATGTTTTCTTAATGATGAAGAGAGCAGACAAAATCAGAAATTTAATTCCAAGTAAAATCCTGACATTGGCAGTTCCACAGAAATTGCCCGAGAATGCTTTGTTTCAGTTTTAAAGCAATAATTTTAGCTGGGACACACAGCTGGGGAAAGACTGGGGATGTCTGTTGTGTCTCCAAGTTGCTTCTCGCCCTCAGAATTCTCACTTGGGGTTATTAATTCTCATTATGGGCAATCAAGTTAGAGTCTAAGTCTGATTTTCATGAGAGAATTTGTTCCTGCTCAAAAATCAGCTAAGCCCTCAGTTGGTGCAGTTCCTGCCATGTGTTTCAAAAAGACATCCAAAACATAAAAAGGTGGCTGGGGAAGCAGAAGAGAACGAGTGACATGTGGCTGAAATTGTGGGATTATATAATCTGAATTTAAAAAAATTTCCACCGAGCCATTCCAATTCTTCCCTGAATTTCTTCAGCACTGAAAGGCTTTAGAGTAGTTCTGGGCTGTTCAAATAATTTTGCATATAAAAACTGATTAAACCCAACATTAAGCTCACATTCTGTGTGCTGGGAGTAATCAAATCTGCAGGCCGGTACAAAATGCTCCTTAATGGCCTTTTAGTGGTTTCATTTTGCAGGATAATTTCTCATCACTAATTTGTCACATAAATACTTACCATGGGGTATTAAAAGTCAGTACTCTAAAGTTTTGTTTTTGCTGTCAGAGCCCACGGAGCTGCTGGTAATTAAATGGGGAACGATGTTCAAAGATGTGTTAAAGTTTAGATGCCAAAACCAGCCAAAGAACCCAAACCACAGTGCTACTTTGTGGCTGAAATGGGCATCACTGAGAGGGCTGTGCTGCACTGGGAGGTCCTGGGGGTGAATTTGTGTTTCGTGGTACGTATTTGAAAACACTTCAGCTGAGAGAAGAGGATAATTCATATTTAAAATAGGGATGGGACCTGAATTAGCCGACTTAGGACGTCTCATCTGAAGGCTCACAAGAGTTGTACCTTGTGCTCACAGTGCATACATCTCTAATTTGGGTAGAAAAGCAATCCTGGTCACAGATTTGAGCACAACACATCCATATCTGAACCCCTTCAGCTCTGATTTGTGCCAGCAGGGGGTTGTATGAAAACCTGGAAACCAATTCTCAAATCAATTGGATCTGTTGCAAACAGCACCAGTAATGGCATTTCTATAGATTCCACTTCTGAAATGAAATGTTCTGGTGACAAATACGTAGACACAGAGTTCTTGCAGTGGCACAGGTTGTCACTGAGGTGTTTTAAGCTTCTGTAGTTTCTCATACATCTCCTGCTTTGTTATGTCTGTTGGGAGTGGGCAGAACTAGCCCAGAAGCTGGTGACTTCTCCTCTTGGGAATTTTTTTTTCTGGCTGATTAGTATTTTGGAGTTCCTGTGCCTCCTCTTGCTCTTGAGCAGATACCTTTTTGTGTTCCCTTGCGCTGCAATTACAGGTGCCACACTGGAGCTTATGGAATGAGGAAGTTAAACTTTCTCACCCTGGGTATTTCTACTCTGCCAAGGTTGGATCTGAGGGGACAATATTCCTGACTGCCCTTTTTCCCTGGGACACCGGTTCTTTGACACTTCATAGAAGTCCAGAGTGCTTTGGGTTGACAAGGACCTTAAAGCTCATCCGGTGCCACCCCCTGCCATGGGCAGGGACACCTTCCACCAGCCCAGGTTGCTCCAAGCCCCGTCCAACCTGGCCTTGGACATTTAACTGTGTTATCTACAGTGAAAGAAATGCAATCAAACAATTGCAATGAAAATGTTCCAAATGCAGGTCTGTGCACGGGGAAAATCAGGTGGTTGAGCAGATTCACAAACTTCCACTTTTCTTTACGAGCAAGCAAACAAACAAAACCCTTGGAAAAGCTAAGCAGGAAAAAACAGTGCAGGGAATGAGAGATAAAAATGTTTGGAATCCCTTGTGGGCATAGTAAGGGCCTAAAGAACTTGAGGGTTTAATACTTAAGCTTAAAATGCACCAATTTAAAATTAACTGAGAATTTGGGTTACTTTAAAGACATGATCCTTTTTCCAGAGTCGAATGCAGTGCAAGAAACTTGAATAGTTTGGATCACAAAGGAACAGGATAAAAGTGGCCCAAACCAGAAATTCCAAAAAGGGGGCCAGAGAACAAAGTTCTGGAGAGCTGCTTGTCATGTGTCTGCAGTCACATAAAGTCTTGAAGGAGAGTTTTGTTAAGGTGATCATTATGATACAAAGCATTTGAACTTTTGCAGTTGAGGTCTGTGTTAGGGCTGACTGAAGGCTGGGAAATTATTTTAATTTGGGTGGGAAAGGTTTTATTTTTAAAGGCTTCCTTTTAAAAGCAGTTGTTTTGCATATTTGGAGGAGGCAAAAATAGTTATTTAGAGCCTTGTTTTAGCAGAGTTCTTAAGCACAGCTTAAAAGGAAGCAGTTTGTTACTTGGGGCATAAGTTGCTCCATGGAAAACAGAAGATATTTTAAATTGTAAAGTCAGAGTACAAGTAGAAAAAAGATTTATTGTGAGTGATAACACGTAGCTTTTCCACAACTCTACTCTGCTGCCAGTATTGCTTAATACTTGAGGGGGTTTTATGATGAGATACAGTAAAATTTATTCAGCAGCTACTGAAATGATGTTTAACTGAGACTTCCTTTTGGTGAAGAAGTAGATTTAATAACTACTTCTAATTATATTAAGGGTAAGTAAGACACAATAGATAAATGCATTCAGCATCTATATAAAGCTCAGAACACAGAGGGATAAAATTAGTATTGCAAAGGGAATTCAAATGTGTATCAACTCATCAGCAATAACCAAGCTGAAAATTAGAAGCATCTTCCAGTGAAAGCTTTGGGGCATCTTGCTAAAATAAATAGTAGGAAAAAAAATTATTCAGAGGCTTCAAACAGCGCTCCTACATTTGTGAAAAGGATTTCAAAATGTGATTGAAAATGAAAATACTCTGACCCAAGACGTTTTGGGCAGTTCTTTTACAAGTGCTTATTTTTGCTTTGAGCTTTAATATTTTAGCCCTGCCAGTATCAGTGGGTTGATGGGTCCTGGAGGGGCACCTGCAGGGAGGAGAACACAGAGCTGTGTCCTTCCCTTGGTGTCCCAAGCACAGCATCTGTGTGGCAGCTGAAGGGTCTGCCAGGGTCACTTTGAGAACACAGCTGGGATGTTCAAAGGACAGGTGAAATAAGCACTGCAGAACTGCACTGCTGGGGTGGCCCAGCCTCCCCCTCCTCCTCCATCCCTGATCCATGGGGTGGTCCCTCAGCCTCCATGCCCAGGGCTGGCTGTGGCTGCTGGGGCTGTTCCTGTGGGGATGGCTGCCTGTCTCATCCATGGCATCCTCAGGTGGGGGTTGGATCCTGATCCCAGCAATGCTCCTCTGGAGCTGGGGGGAGGCTCCCCAGACATGGCCTTTCACACGTGGAATCATGGAATGGTTTGGGTTGGAAGGTTCCCTAAAGATCACCCAGTTCCAACCCCCTGCCCAGGAGGGACACCCTCACTAAGCATAGTTCAGTCTCAGGTGGGAGAGTGGATATGGGGGAGTTTTTAGCCAGCAGTGGATATTTTTCCTATAAAAATAACGTGACAAGTTGCTGATGTAAACAGCATGGTGGGCAGCTTTGTGTCGTGTGTGTGTACCCAGCACTGCAGAGTCAGCTCAGCCAGACTCTTGATGTCACTGTGTGAAAAGACCCGGACATCAAATGCCCAAATGATTATTCTGCAGAACAGCTGATCCCACAGCAGCTCTGCCACACCAGAGTGTTTGATGTCACTGAGGGGATGTGTTTATTCCTTGCAGTAACACACAGAGTAGGAATCTGAGCGGAGAAAAGTGGGTTTTGGGGACTGATTGATAGTCCTCTGGCTGGGCAGGTCACTGATGTGGCAGGTTATTAATGTTGGGAGGACTTGGTACAACTGGACATTCATTGTGACAGCCTGTCCCTGCTGAAGCCCTTGGGAGTTCTCTCCAGGCACTTCAGTGGGATCAGAGTCTTTGTCTTGAATACTTTCAGGTTGCAGATTTGTGAGGAAAATGACTCAGGCATTTGATGTCCAGGTCTTTTCACACAGTGCCATCAGGTCACATGCTGTCCAAGTGCCTTGCTGGGCTGACTTTGTAGTGCTGGGAGGACTCAGCCCTGTGTCCCCAGCTCTGCCCTACTTGCTGCATTTGTCTGGTAAAGGAAAGCCTTTTGCTAAGTTAAAAGCAAAGGCTAAACAGCCTGTGCAGTCACCAACTTTTCCCTTTGTAGTATTCAATCAATTGTGAAACATTGGAATTCATTCTGCCGAGATACAAACGTGGGCAGATTTCTCCCACGCTTACTCATCAGCACAACTCCTTTTGTTTTAGGGGAGGGCTGAGGGAGATGGGGAACTAAAGACACATTGGCTCAGCCAGTGTTTCACAGAAATTATGCAAGTTAGTCTTGAGTTTAGAGCCAGATCGTTTTTTTCTCAGTTATTTTATCTGGACACATCAGAACAAGAACCAGAACCAAACTGAAAGCTTGTACCAAACATGGGAACAATGCCCTGCACTGTAAAAACTTCGTGACTGTCATCCCCTGCTCCTTGATCTGGATTGATTAGCAGCCAGAGAGCACCTTTCTGAATACCCACCTAACTCATTCCTCACTTCCCATTCAACCTGTGCCCTGCACTGCCAGACATCTGCAGAAACTGCAGTTAAAACCAGAAGAATGGGTCCAAGCTGACAAGCCTGTATATTCTCCTCCTCATACTCCAGTGGTGATTGAGCTACTTGACCTTGCAGTAGGTTGGAAAGCTGTTTTATGGGACTTTTTATGGAAAGGTGTAATTTTCTTAGTAGGAATTTATCATTTATGTGATGTATTGATGGCTGTTAGGGTTTGGGCTGTGATGTGCAAGTTCAGAACACACAAGCAGCTTTGAAAATTGTACTTTTTCAGTGCTCTGTGTTTGGTATCTGCTAAAAAATGAGGCAGAATTTGCATCACAAGAAAGCTCCTCTGGAAGGTAAGATACCTTTAGGCTGTTCAACAGAAACCCCACTTGTCTAAATCTATATTTCTCTGAATTACAGTAATTTTGGGAAAAGATAATTCAATTTACAACATTAACAGATACCCTGTAATCATGTCAATGCCTCACAGTGCTGCATATCTGTGTTTTAAGGTGTGGATGCTTCAAATCAGGCCTTCCTTGTGGCATGGGAACATTTTGCTCAGGTGCCTGATCCATGCCACGAGCCCACGTGAGTTGGAGTCACAGCATCAAGCTCCCAGTGAAGGTTTTGTGACCCATATCCACCAAGATACTTGGGAATTGCCACATCAGGCCAGATTCTGTGGGACTGCTCTGCTGTGGGGGGCAGCACCACATCAAGTGCATGTTTAGATGTGGTTTTCTTAAGTGAATCCTGCTGAAGTACCTGTTGATGCCATATCCAAGCACTGCAGGCCAATTATGTGGGGGGAAAGTGAATTTTGGGGCTTTTGCCTCCCTCCAAGTTGTGGTTTCCTACTGCACTGCCATAACATTGACACGTGGTAGAGCAGATGATGAGCATGTGACTCTGGGCCTGTGGCTGCTCTGACAATTCTACAATTTATTGTCAATTTTACTTCTGTCAGGATGGCCAAGCTGAACGGGGAACCCAAAGTGCACCTCTGCTAGATAAATGGTTTGGGTTGGGAGGGACCTTAAAGCCCATCCAGTCCCATGCCCTGCCAGGGCAGGGACACCTTCAACCAGCCCAGGTTGCTCCAAGCCCTGTCCAACCTGACCTTGGACACTTCCAGGGATCCAGGGGCAGCCACAGCTTCTCTGGGCAACCTGTGCCAGGGCCTGCCCACCCTCCCAGGGAAGAATTCCTTCCCAATATCCCATCTAACCCTCTGGCAGTGGGAAGCCATTCCCTGTGTCCTGTCCCTCCATCCCTTGGGAACAGCTCCTCTCCACCTTTCTCGCCCACTCCCTTCAGGTCCTGCGAGGCCACAGTTAGGTCACCCTAATTCATCTGCAGATCAGTTTGGACCCAAGACCATCATCAGAGCTCCTTCCCCAGCCCCTTTTCATTGTTGTTTTGCAGCCCTTTTGGCAGTCCCTGCCTCCCTTTAGCCTGGGGGACTGCAGAGGTGCTGCTGTGCTGGCCACCTGCTCTCCCCCTCCATCTGCAGACATTCCAACTTTATTCCAACTGCCTATGGAACCGCTCTGAACTGATCACTTGACCATGGCAAATGAGCTGCCCTCGTCAGTGTGTTCTGGTATATATTTAACTTAATAATGTGAGCAGATGGTCATTATATTGATTCATGAAGGAAGGGAGGAAGCTTGGCTGGCTGGGAAACGTCGGGCCGGAGTGCTGAGCATGGGAGTGGGGCAGGATGCAGGGAAGGGGAGGGAAACAGGGCATTTTTCTGCTGTGTGGGGTTGCTTTGTTTGTTTTTCCTGAATTTGTTTGTTTGTTTGTTTGTTTGCTTGCTTGCTTTTTTACAAAGGACCACTGTGGACAGGCATAAAATCAGAGCATTTTTAGGTGACTCATCTGGCCTGTCCGTATGGTCATTTCCCAGGAGACTGGGGCTGTCAGTGCACGAGCAGGATGATGCTGAAGTACCTCTGATGGTGCTAAAAAGGGGGGAAGTGGGGAGGCAGTAGCTTGTGGAGTTGTGAAACTCCTCACTCTGCTGTTGCTATTCAAGATGACAGCTCTTTTGCAGGGAAAACGTAATATTTAAGTAATTGTTCTTCAGGAAATTTTTTTGCAAAGGACCAATTTTGTTTAAGTCTCTCCCCATTTAATAGGATATAACTGGAGATTTAAACTAGAAGCTAATTCCATAAAATATTCAGCCACTCTCCTTGTTAGCTAAACTGGGAAGTTCACAAACCCCCAACCTGGATCAGCTCACAGGAACAGCTTGCTTTGGTTATTAATTTTGCAGTTTTCACATGAGAAATGCTGTGTACACAAGAACATTCTCCTGAGCAGGAGCTTAATCTCATGCTCGGGTCCCTGCTTCTCCTCGTTGCTGATTAGCTTTGCTGTCTTATCAGTTTATGTCATAGTATGTGACTATAAATTGACTTTGCAGGGAAGAGGGAATACGTTCGTCTTCACAGATGCTGCTGTTTCCATGGAGATAAAAGGACCAATGGCCTTTTCTTGGTTTGGACTGTACTACAGTGAGCAGGCAGAGATGGTGCATTCGAAAACGCAACATTTGGTGCTTTGATATTTCAGGCTAAATAGCAAATGAGAAAGCATATTGTTTTTTCTCGGTGATGAAGTTGAATAATAAATACAGCTTTGGGACTTTTTTGGGGGAAGCAGAAAGCGAGCCCCCCAGGAACGTGAGAACAGCGTGGCTGGTTTGTGCTTGCTGAACCTCCTCTCTGGGAAAAACCTTTTGGCTTTGCAAAATATAACCCTGTAGAGCCTTTGGGTTTATCTGATGCGGTGTTTGATGCTGGTTACATCACCAGTTACTTCTCCGTGATGTTCCGCCGTGGCTGATCCTCAATGAACCTGCAAAAGCTGTGAATGTGATTCTCTTTTTTTTTTTTTTTCCCCATTTTTTTTTCCTTAAGAAAGAGCTTTTCTACCTCAGGTTGCACGAAAGAAAATATAAATCCCAAATCCACCTCCCCACCCATCCAAGGATGGCTTGCAGAAGGTGTTATTTGTGAGTACCTTTTCCTTCTTCATCTGTCGTCAGCGTCTCTGATATCTGTGTTGAGGATTCCAGGAGTGGGAGTAGTGATCAGTTTATTGTTTGGTAGGTTTCTTTCCACGAACCATTTTTAGGGTGTTACCTGTTTTGGCAGATGAATGATCTGTAAATTAGAAATGTGTGGATGATGGTTGTGTTTGTGTGTATGGGTGTTTAAAATATAACGTACTAAAGGGAGTAGTCTGTGTTTAGCATGGAAAAAAAAAAGGAGAAAACCCTCCAGTCTGCACCCAAGAAGCAATGCAGGATGCCAGGAATTCTGTCTGTGATGAGTCAAGGGTCTCTCTTCCATTTTGTTTGAATGCTTTGTCATATTAAAGTGTAAGCTGTCCTTCAAATATACAGAAGTACTAATACAGGATATGCAATGCACTTTTAAGCAATATAGTACTGATGAGGCTAAATACTGCTGCTTTTTTGTTGGTTTATATATGCTTGATCAAAACCTAGAGGCACATTAATTGCTTATTTCTCTTTATTTGAGCCGTTTCTCAAGGATTAGAGTCAGCAGGAGTTAAATATTCCACGGGTTTGATGCTGTGCAGCAGCTCCTGCCTGAGCTGTCACGTTTGCACAGAGCTCAGAGCTCAGCCACGTCCTGTTTGTGGTGCCAGTGCCGGGGTTTGGATGGAAACCACACAGGTGGTTCACTCCAAAAATGGGAACAAACCAGGCAGGACATGCCATGGACTTCTCCTCTCCCAGCCCAGGGGCTTGGAATGGCTGGACCTGCTGTTTGCATCCCTGAACCCTGGTGAAAGACCTGCTTGAATTAAATTAAAGTAGCTGCAGTTGGCATTTGTAGCTTTCTCAGTTATTTTAGCAGTGTGACTGAGGGTCCTGATTTGGGTGAATCTGCTCTGTGTTCAGCAGCACCATCCACACACAGGCAGAGTAAATCCAACCAAAACTCAAATAGAACAATGAAAGAATATTGAAAACCTGCCCTCAAGTTTTCTTAACCTTGTGTGTGGTGCTGAAGGGACGAGGGGTTAAGTTGAAATGCTTTAAAATCAAAATGAACGTGGGACTGTCTGTTGGAAGTTGAAATAAGAGGAGTAAACTTGGAAAGCAGGTTTGCAGCCTTCCAGGTGTACATGGATCAGCTTTAAATAGAATGCTGTGTGTTTATGCCTGGGAGAATAATACTGTTTGTGGTAGACTCCATTTTAATTTGGGTTCTGGGATTTGGGGATTCTGTAACTCTCAGCAGGGGATGGAATTTCATATTGTGCTCATCATGTGGTGTGAAGGGATATTTAATCCCCGGGTGTTGCTTTCTTTAACAGGGAGATTGAAATCTTATTTATAGAATCATCTTGTGCAGTGTTTTTTACTGCTTACACATGTGATATCTTGTCCCTACCTCAGCACATTGCTGTGGAAAACAAGATCTGGGCTCTGACTTCTCCTGTAATTCTGTATTTTAACTCCTGCAATTCTGTATTTTAACTCCTGCAATTCTGTATTTTAACTCCTGTTTAAGGGAGTTGATGCTGACTGTTGAAAAGAGGAAAATGTAAGAGAGGAGGTTTTTTATGAAGCAACTCTTAAGGCCACCCATACACAGCAAATCTTCCTGTTCTCTAAAGCAAATGTGAGCTGAGCACTGCAACTGTGTGTTCAACAGTTACATACACCAGTTCTTCCATGAACCAGTGCCTTTTGAGATGAACTCTGAAATGCATCTGCCAGTGCTCTTGTGATATGCTAAAGCCTTTTGCCATCGAGAGTCTCTTTTTTAAGAGAAAAACACCTTTTAAATCATCAAACGTAAAAAGCTGGATCGTTGCTGTTCTGAAAGAAGCTGCACAACAGTGTCACACCGGGGGGATCGGTGCAAGGGTGTTTTCAGCTGCTGCACTGAATGGAGCACATGGCCCTGGACCTTTGTTTTTAGTAACAGGATTTGCCTAGCTGTGAATCTTTCAGGCTGGGTCGGGGTGGTTTCATTCTTTGTGCTTCCCTCCTTCTCCTCTTTCATCAGCTGCAAATCCAAGATGTACAACTGACACTCCTCAGCTTTGGGGGTCACTCTGGGTGCTGCTGGGTGAGATTCTAAATGTGCTGGGGTTTGTAATGGGAGTTGTAGTTCCTTGAGAAATTCTGGGACCTAATTCAGAGGCGTGGGAAATACAGAGAGGATGGTTCTGATTTAATCTCAAAGACCTTTTCCTTCTATCACAAGCAGCCTCATGTCTCTTTGCTCTTAATTTCTGCTTTTGGACTGTCTGGGGGTTTTTTCTATGGATTTTGTAAGTGCCCAGTGAGCACAACTTGATACAAATTCTGTTAATTATTGTACATCACCCTTCAGCACAGGGGGGGTTGTAATAACCTTAATCAAAAGGGAAAGAAATGTTTTTAATTATAAGCATCTCCATATGAACAGTCTTAATTAAATTCACCCTTGTTACATCTCAGCCACGATGAGGATCCCTCCAAACTGTGCAAGGCTGCAAAAGGATCCCCTCTTGCCTGCTTGTGCAGGCTATTATTGCATTCTCATGAAACCAAAAAAACTTTATGATAATTATTTATAATTATCTCCAATGTTAATGAGCATTGTGTTCCAGGATGGGACAAAATAACAGCTGTTCCTTGGTTAGTATTCTGTGACTGCACTGGTTTCGTTCTCCCAGGAGATGATAATTATTTTCAGGCCCTTTTGATGGAGGAGAGGTCAGTGAGAGTGTGTCTAATGATTCTATTGAAAAATCCAGCTGTGGGCACTTGAGTTGGGATTACACAAAGGGAAGTATTATTCCAAACAAGAACTCTCAGTTTGCCTTTATGCTGCAACATGTACAAATGATGATATCTAATCATTTTGATGACAAGCAAATTTTATGTATTCTGGGGCAAAATTCAGTGGTCTGCGCTCCAGCCTATGTGTGCTGATCATTTAGAACTGCAGGTTTTATTGAGCATCCTTGGTGTCTAATGAAAATATCTTTAATTTCTATTTAGAAAAAAATTGTATTTCTGTGATGCTTTAAACTAGATTAGAACTACTGCATGGAAGGGGAGACACAAATGGAAAGGGGGAGCTGCCACCCCAGCAGGTCTACAACACATGGTCGTGCTGTTTTATGATCTCTGGGTGATTTTCTTGACTCTCAGACTGCAGTGCATGGGAACACCATGGGTGTTTACTTGCCCTGAGTTGTCCCATTGCCTTCCTGTGGTTTGATGTCCAAGAAGCTTTGTGCAAAGAACCATCTCGTGGGAAGGAAAGGAGAGGAATAAAGGTGGGAGTCGGAGTCTCCCACCGTGTGTGTTGAGCTCTGCCAGCTACACAGGAACTGTAAAGTTTTTGCATGTGCAACCACCAAAGCAATAAGGGCATTTATTTTATACAGCTGCTGTTCAAAAAAGCAGTGCTGGGAAATGACTGTAAGTAACAAGAGCACTGTGACAAAACACAGCATTTGCTCTGTGTCCCCACAGCCTTTCCCTGCCGTGTTTGGCTGCAGACTGAAGTGGGATGAACTGAACAGGAGAAGAGAGAAGGGTTTTCAGTGCTCCTTCCAAAGCCAAAATCACCCTGCCCTGTGTGTTTTGGGTGAAGGTCTGAGGAGTGACAGATCTTTGGTGGCAGGACGGTAGGAGTTTGTCCTTGCAGATGTGGATGTGTGCTGTGCTGCATCCCCCCGTGGTGGGCACGTCCACAGGCAGCCCCCGGCCCTCCTGGGCTGGGAGGAGACGGCAGGAGCTGCCAGATGGAACTTTCAGCTGTTTGCTCTCCCTTGAAAAAAAGCAAGTTGTCCTGTGGGCTCAGTGTGTTGATTCTGAAAGCCCTCCTAGCATGCTAATGAACTTGTTAATTAGCAAGCATTTAGCTGGAGTCAGTGTGAGTCTGTGTTATTAGGACTTTTACTGTTTGGCACCTTTTTGGAGGTCTGTTTCATTATATTTCAAATTTTGTTCCTCCTTAAAGAAATGGTTAGATTTATTAAACAAAAACAGGATAGACTTTACTGTCTTTCAACTATAACCTTTTCTAATCTCAACTGTAGCCATAACTCTGGATTGGCATGAGAAAGACAATTTCAACTTGTAAAATAATGTTATTCTTCATGAGGATAAAACACTGAGAAATGGAAGTATTCCTCTGATTAGCTTGTAGGCATGAATCCAATCAAATCAGCATTCTTAGCTACCTCAGGTGACATTGCAGTGAATGGGCTTGTGCAGGGGATGAACTTCTCTGCCCCTCCTGCTCTTCCCAAGCTCATTTTAGAAGGGTCAGGGGCTCACCAGGTATCCAGGGGCCTGAGGCTGTGCTGGCATTTCTTTTTCCATACACTCCTTGGAACCTGCACCTCATGGAAAAATGTACCAGAGGAAAGGGAAGAATCCTGGCAGATGGAGGTGAACAGATTGTTAATTCCAGACAAAGAGGAGGAATAATGTATGAAGTCATATGGATGTAGGGAAGTGCAGCAGTGGAGATGAATGAATGTGCTGAGCAGGCTCCTGTCATCAGCCACGTCAGAAACTTTATAAAGGCACCATTTCTTCCAGCTGTGCTCCTGGACCCATTTTACTAAGGCTCTGTGAGACAACAGTCTCAATCCCTTCTGTTTGGAAGCTGCTGATCGTGTGGGAAGAGGTTCCAATAATAATTCTGCCACCCTACTCCCAGGTTTACACACGCTTAAAATGGAACAGCAGCTAATCCACCAAGGGGTGGGTGTCCTGTGCTGTGCTAAACAGGGTGTGCTGTTCACAGGGAGGGGGACAAGCTGCCTCCAGGCTCCCAACACTTCTCTGGGGTGCTTTCTGTGCCCCAGCACCATCCAGCTGAGAGGACACTGGGAAAGCAGAGGATCACTGTCAAAGCCAAGGCAATTCCAGGTTAACAGCCTCCTGTTCTCTTTTCCCAGGTTGTTTAAAACCCAACACTGGGAAAATTGCCTGCTGAGTCTGGGAGACGTGTTGGGGGTTGTAAGAGGAAATAGAAAATTTAAAAAGTCCATTTATGGCTTTATGTGATGACCAGTAATGGGTTTCTTTGTATTTGTACATCTGAGCAAGACTCTGGGAATGAAAAGTTAAGAAGAATGGTCATTTCTGTTCACTGATGGATAGGGAAGTGTTGTTCCAAAGAGTGGTTTCTAATGGCAAACACAATGGTATCCATGCAGAGGGGAGAGGAGCAGTCACACCTGCTCTGGGGCTGGGAGCTTCCTTGGGAGCTGCATTTCTCCTGTTACACTGGTATCCTGAGGGGGGTGTGATGTCAAGGGTTTGGGTTAGATTTGGTTCAGGTTTTACTGTTCCAGTCTGTCCTCACAAGGAACTTTCTTTAAGAATGGACAAATGGTTGCCTGTCTGTGAGGACCTGGGGAGAGCTGGAAGGAACTTGGCCTGCAGGTGGGAAGTCCCTTCCATGTGCACTGGGATGTTGCAGCAGTGGTTCAGAAACTGATCTTGCCAGAAGAACCATTCATCACTTCAGTCCTTTGTCTTGTGCTGGTGCTGAGGTACCCTCTGCTCTGTTTATTATCTTAAATCTTCCTTTGAAGAACATCCACTAGAGATGCAGAAACTGAACTTAATAGGGCCAAATTATCTGTGAGCCTGTGAACAGGAGTGATTATTTCTCCTCCAAATTATTGAAATATATTTCTTCTGATGCCTATAGGTGTTAAAAATTAGTAAATCACTTCTAGTTTGAATGCAAACTTGTGTAGAAGGCCGATTGCAAAATCTAGCTATAAAGTTTAGACAAGAACTAAAAAAGAAAACCAAGCAACTAAAACAAACAAACAAAATTATTGGAATATTGAATTTTTTTCTGGTAGGTTACAGAGCAGTAAATGAATGCAAGAACTGTTTTAGCAGGTGATTGAAGGCACAAAATGCCAAATGTGAGTCTTAAGTTGCACCAGCAGATTTACCCAAATGCTTTGGTAAAATTAGCATTAGTCAGAGGCTGTAAAGGCTGAGCCTCATTGTTTGTCAGGCTGACAGGACATCAGTCAGTGAGACTGAGAGGAGCCCAAACACTGAGTCAAGATATCCCTTGAATTTTAAAATTCAGAACAGAGTCCAGCCCTCATGTTTGCCTCTCTGACTGGGTGGACAAAGAGCCTGTCTTTGAGCAGCCTGACAAACATCTGCAGTCCAAGCCTGATGTGTTGAGCGAACGTCTTTGGCCTCCAAGATGCTCCTGCTGGAGCACAGCAGTGACACGGGGTACCTTGGTCACAGCCTGCAGCTGCACCTGGCCGTCTGTTCCACCTCCTCCACACCTGCCCTGGCACTTGGCACTACCAGGGTCGGTGTATTTACCACCTGACAAACCTCTGGCACTTCTCATTTGCTGTCAAGGTGACGGGGCTGTTGCGTTTCTGCTGCACCTTGGAACAGAAACTCAGAGCAGTTGAGCTCCCACTCCCAGTCCTGTGCAATTGGTGAGTACAAATCGTGCCTGAGATGATAGGGAGAGCTTCCCTCTTTATTGTTCAGGGCTTTTTTGGAGCCTAGGAAAGTCAGAGCAGGACAGATTTATGGAACCTTGTGGGCAGATTCTTTTTGGAAGAGCCGGGAGCAAGCTCTGTTCAAAAAGCTTTGTTGAGCAGAACTGAACCCAGAGAGATTCTTTCAGACGTTCACTGGTTTGTTCTCTCTAGAGAGATTTGTATGGAAAAAAAAAAAAAAAAGAGTGGTGTGGGAAGGGAATCTGGGATACTCTCCTACTAATTTCCTACTTTTGCTTCTACTGGAAAAATCCGGTTGTCCCAAAGCAGCGATTTCTCCCGTGTGAACAGTTTCCCTGCCCAGTGTGAGACTCGTGCTCTGCCCATTCCCAATGCTCTCCCTCGGCTCTGTGCATTGTATGGGGCAGCTTCTGTGGATACTGTCTGTTCTTCCTGTCAGAAAATCCAGCTTTTGCGTGTTCTGGCTGCTTTTGTCACGGTCCATCAGTGCTTCCAGTGACATTCACCATCTTTCTTTTGAGTTGTTCTGGTCATCTTTCCCACGGGTTTGAAGGTGCCACCATTAGTAGCTGTGTGTCCCCTGATGGGAAGGTGCCTCGTGACTGATTTGTGTTGCCATTTCCAAAAGCTCAAGTACTTTCCAGGGGTTACCAGCAGTTGCTGTCTTTAAAAGGCAAATCCAGCTCGTCCTGGCCGTGCAGTTGCTGACACACAGTTGGCAACAGAAATCAGAACAGGCTGACCTTGTCTTTTTTTTCCAAAGGATTAGTAACTGAGTCCTTCCTGAACAAAGCCTGGCTTCTTTTTGCTTAACCACTCTGTTTGATCTTATAAGAAAGTGGCCTCACAGGATTCACTTTAAGCTTCAGGGATGCAGAAGAATCAAAATCAATCTTCTGGAGCCTCTGTCAAGACACCAAAGCAAAAGATGAGGTGTAGGAGTGGGAAGTGCATTTCTGTGCACACACATCCTCTGTTAACAGCCAGGTTGGATGCTTACAAGTTAAATGAGAATTTTCAGTTTAATGGATACTTCTTCCATAGGTCCCCACTCAGAGAGCAAGGAGATATTGATTATTTTTTTATGATTTCCTAGAAGAATGCTGTGTCTGAGGAAATTTGATTAGGTGGATTTATCACGGAGGCCTAACTGTGCTAAACCCTTGTTTAAAGTTTCGTGGCACAAACACCAGAAATGCAGAGAAGTGTGTTGTGTGTTGCTTAAAGATTTTCTGAGCTCTCCTTCAGATGCAATACCTTGTCCTGTTTTGCAGCTCTTCTTTGCTTTCAATTAAACAACACAAACCTAACGATCTGGGGGGGGGGGGGCAGAATATCTTTGTGTTGGAAAGCTTCTTTTTATTTTTTTTTTCCCCACGCTTTGAACAAATGACAGCAATTAAACTTGTATTGCACAGTTCTGAATGTTGTTTAAAAGGGGGGGGGACTCGGATTTTTTCCCATTTTCAGGTGGTGTGTTATTGCAATATGTTTGTAATTGCTGGGCTTGCAGAGCGCTTGTGTCCATGTCCATTGCATCCTCCCTGCTCATGTCACAGCACTGTGTCTGTAATTCCATTGACAGAGGAACAGCTTGACTGGTGCAGAGTAAGGAAGTCTGAAGCTTCATGTCCATGGGAATTCCAACCCTCAGCGTTGGGTTTGATCCCTGTATGGGTCTTTCCCTGAGGAGTTGGACGTGATGATCCTTGTGGGTCCCTTCCAGCCCAGAACACCCTGTGATTCTGGGGGGTTTTGCCTTCATTCCACGTGGCAAGCCAACCCCAAAGTCTCCAATTGGCATTTGATCTAAATCTTGCAACCAAACCTGGACTCTCCACAGCTCACCCCCCGTCACTCCAACCTGTGTGTTCCCCACGTGGCAAACATCCCCCTCCGATTTCCTGGCATTCACAATTGACAGCCTGCACATCAAATTCCATTCAGCCTTAACCATGAGTTCCCAACACACCCCTTAGCACCTGCCTTTCCCTCCCAAGCCCCTTTCTAAACACCTGGTGGTTTGACTCTGTGTTTTTCCTTGTGTCGTAGGTCTTTAAATACTCTGCACCAGTTTTGCTGTCCAGCTCCATTGTACCATTCCCAGCTAGCTGTCCCTGCCACACACTCAGAGTACAGGTAAGAGTAGACATGGACCACCCACTTCTGATTTGTGGAGAGGGATCTGATGTTACCATTGGACACGAGACAGGGAACGGTGGTTGAAGTTTTAAAAGAGAAATAAATTTTTAAAAAGAGTCATATTGGAAAAAATACCCAATATTTTACATCCTGTAGGGTAGTTCTGAGTAGAACTGTCGCTGTAGTGAATCCTTCTCCCAGGCACTCTGGAATTATACAGTAAAAGGAGTGTCATGTGCTTAAAGAGGCACATCCCCCAAGATTCAGAAAGGTAGGGAGAAGCTGTTGTAGGTTTAGTTCTCACAGAACAAATACCGTGAAATATTTAGATATAATTGGTGGAGGATATTGGCGTTGTTCTGAGCAACGCTTCTGGTTTTTTAAGCCCTGAATACTCCCAGCCAAAATCCATGTGCTGTGGCACTCTGAAGGTTAAAGGACCTGCACAGCACTGCCCTTTCATGGGAGTGAATTAAGGGCTTTTTAAACACATCCAGGCCCTTGATGCCAAGCAGAGCCTGCCCTGAATATATCAAAAATATGTTTTCCAGCTTATAATGCTTTAACACCGATGCCTTTACGCTGTGCTCTCTTTGATCAGACGTGGAGAGCAGCAATTACCCCTCGTAGTACAATTCCTTGGCAGTGCAAGTGATTATTTTAACATCTTGCAGAAGCATCAAAGGGCAGCTCATCTAAGTAACTGGAAACGTGACAACTGTTAAGAAATCGTGCATGCCATGGAAAACATTGTCTTTTAATTTTTACTTTTGCTATTAGTGATTAACTTAGTGATAATTGCCAGCTCATGAATAATATTAATATCAAAACGTGGGAAGCCTGGTGCTGAAAAATCAAATCGCTTTGCACCGGTTAACGAGGAAAGACAAAACCAAACAATGAATCCTAAATCTGTAAATGCATAAACATATTTCTGGTTGGAATATTTCATCCCTTAGTTTTCTCTCACCATGCATGCTTGGATTCATCCTGGTGTTTTACGTTGCAGCATCTCCTCATGTGTGTTTGTCTTTTCCCTCCCATCAGAGCTCTTGGTTTATTTGGTGGCAGTGAATCCACGGTTGGGTTGTGAGACAACTTAATATTCCTTTGGTGAGGAGCAGGGCCTGAACACTGTTAGATTCCCTCCTTGCTTTATGTTTTCCTTTGTCCTTAGTTTATAGTGCTTTAATTTTAAGGATCTTCCTACAAGGATGCTGATGGGAAAACCGGCTGTTCTTTTCTGGGATGTCTCAATATCTTGCTCCACGTAGATTATTATTTTTATCAGTGGTATTTCTTCTGGAATTAAAGCTTAGAAAGCAGCATAACTTGGTGCTTAAAAAATCCTTCCCTTCTCTAGCCTTTTTTGCCTTTCTCTCTCTGTGCAGTGAAAACAGAAACGGCCCGAGTGTGTTGGGATGTGTAAAGCACATCCTTAGAGTGCCCCAAAAGATGCCCTAAGATCTTCAGCTGTGGTTTCAGGACTGGGGGGTGGGAAGGAACTCATCACTGGTCTTGTTTGCTCTCAAGGAAGTTCAGGTTCATGGGGACCTTCTCACTCTCTACAGCTCCCTGACAGGAGGGGGGACCAGGTGGGGGCTGGGCTCTGCTCCCAGGTAACCAGTGATGGGACAAGAGGAACTGGGGCAGGTTTAGGTTGGATATCAGGGAAAATTTCTTCAAGGGAAGGGCTGTCCAGCCCTGGCACAGCTTCCCAGGGCAGTGGTGGAGTCCCCAACCCTGGAGGGATTTAAAAGCCGTGTGGATGTGGCACTTGGGGGATGTGGGTTAGTGGTGGCCTTGGCAGTGCTGGGGGATGGTTGGACTCGATCTTAGAGGGCTTTTCCAACCCTGATGAGTCTGTGATTCTGTGATTGCCTCCTTCTGTCACCACTTGTGAAACCCCCTCTGGAGTAGCTGGCTTTTTGAAGGACATCAGGAGAGTGGAGCAAGCCCAGCAAGGGTCACCAGGGTGTCTGTGGGCAGAGCACCCACAAGGGAGGAGAGCTGAGGGAACGGGGCTGCTCCCTGGAGAAGAGAAGTCTCAGGGCTGATGCTGTAATAACTCCTAAATTGGGGTTGTCCTGTTGACAAGGGGGAATGGCTTCAAATGGAAGGAGAGTAGGTTTAGATGGAATATTGGGAAGGAATTGTTCCCCATGAGGGTGGGCAGGCCCTGGCACAGCTTGCCCAGAGAAGCTGTGGCTGTCCCTGGATCCCTGGGAGTGTCCAAGGCCAGGTTGGACGGGGCTTGGAGCACCCTGGGCTGGTGGAAGGTGTCCCTGCCCGTGGCAGGGGGTGGCACTGGATGAGCTTTAAGGTCCCTTCCAACCCAAACCATCCTGGGATTCTGTGAATAGGAGAATATGGAAAAGGTGTAGCCAGGCTCTTCCTGCAGAGGATGAGGCAAGAGGCAACCAAAACAGATTGCAGTGAGGAAACTTCCAGTGAGATACAAGGCAGGGAGAGAGGGGAATTTGACCATGGTCATGGTCAAACACTGGAACAGAGGCCAGGAGGGGAAGAGGTATCTGTGTTTTCAGTGATGCTCAGTTCAACTGGGCCCAGCTGGAGCAACTTGCTATGGCTGGCCCTGCTCTGAGCAGGGACTGGAGCACAGATACCTCCAGCAGTCCCTTCTAACACAAATTATCCATCATCCTGAAGCAGCAAGTTTATTTTCTAAGGATTTAATTTCAATTTCTACAGTGGTGTCAGTGCCATCCCAGGCAGTGTCCTGCTCCCAGATGTGGTGGTGTGTTAAAGCCTGGCTGTCACGTGGCAGGAATTGGTTTAGTTTGCCACTGATTTTTCTGAAGCTGCTCTATCCAAACTGACATCCCCACAACGGGAATCTCTAAAGCAAGTGCAAATCATGCACCTGGGTTTGTATAGGACCTGGATTTGGGGATCCTGTTGCTGTGAATGAAAATGAGCTCCTAGAGCACTAACAAGATTGGGCTTTGCATTTCCACATACACTTAATAGTATTAAATTTTGCTTTTATGCTTCCCATTTATCAACTTATAAATAGAAATCATTAGAAACAAAACCAGCAGACGTGGATGCTTTGGTCGAGCTTCAGTTTTGAGGCTTCATTTAGAAAATACGCAGAGGGATTAATTTTGTAGCCCAGAATTAAAAATTAAATTTGCTCTGAAAGAAGCAATTAATGAATGCACTACAGTGGAATCTGGAGCGTCTCTGATTTGCTGTTAGCTAATTGCTGGATGTTTTAGTCACTCCAGCAGTTTTATTTCTAGTCGAGACGATCTTTGGCATCTGTTTTGAATTGTTAATAGGGAAATAATGCATTTTTAATAACTGCAGCTCTCGCAGTAATCCCTGGCTTGCTCGTTTTACAGTGTTCAAAATAGAAATAATACAGGTTATCTTGCATTCTCCTTTTACAAGAAAAATCCAGGGAAGCCTGAACGTACTTCCAGCTAGATATTTGTCTGGGTTCCAGTTAGCCCATATGCCTCCTCTGCTTGCTCTTTTTGGGTTATTTTTGTTTGGAAATTACAAAATATACCAGTAATGGCTGGAACTTGGCTTCTTTGACTCCCTTTCCCTCCCTGCCTCCCAGAGGAGAGGCTTAAAAACAACGTCCTCTAGTTTGAGGCTGCAAATTCCATGAGCTGCTCTGGATTTGCTGGTGATCATTTGAATGCAAGTTTTGCATCTGGTGTGAAGGGCAAAGGTAAGGAAACAGTGGAACACCTTGGAGAGGCTTCCAGAAGTAGAAATCCTTGTAGTCTTGTGCTTCAGTTGCTTGATCCAGCCTTCATTATCATCTCAGTGGCCTCACAGCTGGAATCTGAGCAAAGCAAAGCCCAGAGATTTAATGGCATCCAGAGAACAGGAATTTAATCACCTCTGCTCGTTGTTGGAAGGACAGTCTGTTCCCAGCATTTTCTAAACACATCTCCTATGGCTTTAGACTGAGAGTAGGTTTAGAATGGATATGAAGAAGAAATCCTTCCCTGGGAGGGTGGGCAGGCCCTGGCACAGGTTGCCCAGAGAAGCTGTGGCTGCCCCAGCCCTGGAAGTGTCCAAGGTCAGGTTGGACGGGGCTTGGAGCACCCTGGGCTGGTGGAAGGTGTCCCTGCCCATGGCAGGGGGTGGGACTGGATGGGCTTTGAGGTCCCTTCCACCCAAACCATTCTGTGCTTCAAGACACATCTTTAAACAACCTTCAGTCAGAACTTGAGCCCATCTGGGCAGGTGGATGATCCCTCATACCAATAACACCCCCTCTGTGTCACCTCAGCCTTCCAGTTCCTCAGCTGGTCACACCCTCCTGGGGGTGCAGGGCTCATTTACCATCTCAGGACAGTTCAGCCCACCCTTGGTGATGGTCCCCACTCTGCTGAAATTGGGGGGTGGGGTTTTTGGTGTGATTGGTTTGGGTTTTCAGCCCTAATGCTGCTGTAGCTGTTGGGTGTTGAGGAACCCTCACAGCAAGATTTCATGAGGAAAGTGCCCGTGCTTGGGGTATGCAGTCACTGCTGGCTGCACTCCGTGGATGGATATGGAATAGGTGATAAATGCAACTCCAACTGTGGACAGATTTGCTTACCACTGGTGTCTGAGCATCTTTTCATCTCATGTGTTTATTTTCACTGTGATTACCTTGTTCTGATTTGCATGAATTGTTGGCTGTCACTCATTCCTTCCTCCATCTGCTTTGCCTTCCATCCTTCTAATCTCAGATTAGACGCCCTTATCATGTCCAAAGACCATTTTTAAAATCGTGAAGCTAGAGATTTTTTCTTTTCTTTTTTTTTTTTTTCTTTTCCCCAGTGATACCTGTGAAAACAAAAAGATAATGCAAAGGATCTTATAGTACCAAAGAAATCCCATCATTTTCTTGCAGTCTCTGCCTGCTTAATGTTTAATCAGCACCTCTGGGAGGTAAAACCATCATTCTGAAAATACTGTACTTGTGTGAAATTTTAATGTGGAATCTTTGTTTCACCAGGTAATGTCGATTTACATGCAACAAACCACTGCATGGACGATGATAGAAGGGCTGATTGTGCTATTTCTTTTTTGTATGATGGCCTGGTGGGCACTGGAGCTGTTTTGCCACCAGAACTGGTTAACAGAGAGGCTTGTCCTCCCAGGATCCCAAGCTGACAGATGCTTCTACCTTGCATTAGAGTAGTTTGGGTTTTTTAAGTCTTCCCAAGAGCACAGTGGGAATTCTTGCACACCAGGCACAGCCAGGGAAAACTGGGAGAACTTTTTGCTTAGATTCCTGGAATGAAAAATACCTCCTTGTAGATAAATGTGGTACTTTGAAACCCTCAGTTTCTTTTTTTTTTTCCCCACGGCTGACCCCTGGACCCTTCCCCAGCCTTAGACACAGAGGAAACACTTCATGTGTCCTTCAGAGAAGCATCTGTAGAGACATCCCCCACCCCTCCCAGGTCCTGTGGGAGCTTCCCAATGATCAGTCACAGGTGAAGCTGTAGCTGCACCTCACAATCCTTTGTACTATTGACATAAATATTTATTGATGTTCTCTGCCAAAAAAAAATTGTTGAATAGGAATCTAAGTGAATGGCAACTGCCTTGCTGTGTAACTCAGCACATTTAAGCCCTCGAGCCTCTCTTTAGAATATACAGATTTAAAAGCTTGACAAGATTTCTTTTTCAAACTGAGCAAAGGAGAGAGAGCAGCAATGCTCAGACCAGCAGCACAGAGAGGCAAAATACAGATGGACAGAGCAAAGCAGAGCCAAACTGTGCCCAAATCCCAGCCCAAGTCAGTGTGAGGTTCAGCTGATTATATAAGGCATCTGCGCTCACGCCCTATGGCAAAGGAAAGCTGGCATAATTATAGGAATACTTGTAATTTTCCACTTGATGCCTACGTGATGTAGGGATGTACAAACAGGGAATTGTGTCCCTACACAACAAGGGCTTTGAGCACAATCAGGAGCTGCCAGAATAGCATGAAACTTACTACTTGTGGGTTTTTTTGGATTTTCTTGTGTTTCTTCCTTCATTGTGTTCCTTTCCATCCTCCTCCTTCAGCTTGTTCTTTGGTTTAAAGGAAACGGCCCCTCGTGGTTGTTCTGGTACAAGAAGTGGCCTCGCTGCAGCCTCCTGCCAAGCCAGCATCCCTCCCTCCACCTGCCATAAAGCACTTTATAGCATTACAGATGTAGGTATTCCAAACTGCCCCTCCTGCTGCCTTCACCATTCATGACGCTGGCAACTCCTCCCGGAGACAGAGCTCTCCCTTCTGCCTGACAAGAGGGTGGGGGGAGGAGCCAAGTGCAGCCAATAATCAGTGTTTCTGTGTGGAAATCACCCCCAGAAGTGTTCCTCACTTTCAGTGGAACGTGGGCAGTGAAAATACCTGTGGGAAGTTTGAAGCATGTTAAAAATAAAGGAGCCATGGCCACTGCAGGCCGGGTATGCCTGTGGCTGCTTAATGTCAGTCTTCTTGTGGGAAAACCAGAAATTGCCCTTTCAACCCAGCTTTTGACCCAGAGTTTAACTCTGAAGAGTTGAGCAGGCTCGTTGGGATGTTCTTCCCCTGAGCTGGAAGTCTCAGATGGAAATGGTTAACTGGGTGGTACTTACAGACAAGCGACGGTATTTGTGGATTTAAAAACAAAACCGAGAAAAATCTCAACAATCCTAATTTTCCTAATGCTGTGCCCTGTGATTCTGTTCCTCTGTCTCTCTCTTCTTTCTTGCCCTCCCCCTTCCTTGGCAGGGAAGATAATGTTCTGCACCAGTTCTGCTGTCCACCTTCGGGGTCTAGTAGCCCATCCTCAAGATAACAGCGATGCTGCTGAGTGTGCAGGCAGTGCTCCACCTGTATAGCCCACCTCTCCTCTCCTCTGTACTGGTGTGGATGGACTGACTGGCACTTGCATGGATGCCATAGGATTCTGTCCTGTCACTCTGGGTAATGCAGAAGGCACGGGTTGTGCCCTCAGTGATCTCCTGGCCATGCCTTTCTACAGCTCTTCCTCCCATCCAGTGCTGAAAACAAACTCCAGCTGTAAACAAACCCCTGAATTGCACAGTTTATTTTGAACTAAAATAAACAGTTCCACAAGTCTGGCAGTGCACTGTGAGTTTTGTTGCTGTGTGGTGTGGAGGGCACGGACTGAGGGCATCCCTTCCCCCCAGATGCTGAGGAGGTGGGGTGGGAGGGCAGCTCTTCTGGGGATCTGTATGAGGCTGTTTGAACAGGTTATTTCGAGGTTGGGTAAACACCACCACGTGGCATTTTGGGGATGTAACCATACAGAGATTAACCCTTCTTTCTGTGCCCTGTGGTTGTTCTGAGGAAGCAGCACATCTGTGTTGCAGCAGGTGGTCTCACCCTGAGCTCTGTTTCTTTTGCCTGTGTTTGTGCAAGTCTTGTATCAAGCATCAGCAGAGCCCAAGATCATCACTGCTCACGATCTTCTGGTGTGTCTAATCAATGACAATACTGTTCTCAAAGCTCTGCACAAGGTTGGCACTGAAGGAATGAACTTGGAATTGGGCAGGATTGTGACTGGATAAATGAGAGCCTGACCGTGGGTGACCACGTTTCCACTGCCCAAAAGGCACTGGGTTGATTTTCTTTCTAGACACATCCCGTGGCTCTAAAACAACGGGAGAATTTCTGCTGGTTGGATCATCCAAAGTGAAACAGTCCAAGAGAACAGTTTCTGTGCAGTGGCACTTCCTACCCTGAGGATTGCAAGACAGAAAGGCTGGGAGGGGGGGAAAAGGCTCTGAAATCTTTGTGGCTGAGTTAAAATATTGCTCCACACTGTCTGGAGCTCGTGGAAAGGCAGAGGTGGCTTGATGTAGGGTGAAAAAAACGTATTTATTTGTAGCTGTGGCTTTGAGGACTGGATAAAAGGAGAATCATCAGGATCAAGGAGGGAAGAACTGTGAAGGCAGCTTGAGGCTCACTCTCATTCTGTGCTTTTTTTCCCCCAAAGGGATCCATATAAAAACAGAATACAGGTTATTTGCTTTAGTGTTAGATTTGATCTGCTGTCTTTATCCTTCCTGTGAGATGTTTTGTTGTGCTTGGCTTGGCTGTGACTGTGCAGTGTCCCAGCCCTGGGAAGGGTTTGCTTGCAGAGGGATAATCTGCCTTCGTGATTTTGCAGGTTTCTCTACATCCTTTATGCTCACTGCAGACTGCAAACACTGTATGGCTGCTGCTCTTCTTTGGTAGTGAATATTCCTTAGTTTCATGTGTTTCTTGATCACTTTTTTATTACCATGTACCTGAAGAACTTCCATTCCCACTGTAAAATTTTAAAATAATGTGTGTAAAAAATTGTGTAGTGAATTACTGGAGCTGATTGTATCCCTGGAAGCGAGCTGATGTTTACTAAGCAGGGTAACCACTGAAATGGCTGAATGTTTCTCACAATTTGGGCCTTTATAATTCAGAGTTTCTCGGATTTGCTTCCCAAAGACAGAAACAGTAGGAGTTGGTGATATTTTGACTTGCTTATCTCCTCCCAGACATAAACAGTGATTAACTCTCTCTCCTCAGTGAACTGAACTCTGGAACACTATAATTATTCCCTTCCAGAGGGGAAGATTTGTCCAATCTTTCAATAACTATGTATTATCTATGTGTGTGAAGGGAAACAAAGGAGGAGGACTGCTATTTAACCGTGCAGATTAACCCCCCAGCTCCGGGTGCCAGCCCTTTTTCCTCCAAGAGACAGCACTTGATTATCCTAAATGTGGTTGCAGTTAATGATGTGTCTCAGGAGAAAATGAAGTCAAAGCCTGACCAGTGTTATTGGCTCGTACAGGACACTACCAGGGGGTGTTTTCTATCCAGTGGTTTTCCAGTTAAGGGTAAATAGTGTCATTAGGAGTTGCTGGCATTTGAAACACTTTGAGTTTGTAGCCAGAGTATCATTAAATTGTGGCATTTACTCTTGGTGGAGCACAGAGAGAAGCTGACCTTCTCTGAGGCACTGCAAGTCAGAAATGCAGAAGTAAACATTTTCCCGTTTAAATAAATGATGTCTGGCTAAATAAAACATGCTGTGAATCTCAGGGTTTAGCAGTGGAGCCTGGTAGGGGCTCTCTTAGTTAACCAGAGTTAGAAGTAATGACCTAAATGCTGCATGTTATTATAAAACAGAGAGAGACACCAGAAGAAAAATTCCCTTTTTCTTCCGATTCCTCAGTGAATCCGCAATGTTTCTGTGAAAATTGTGCTTTCTGGTATGGAAAATGAAGTAGAAATGCCTTTTTACTACTTTTATAAACCCATTTCCTTCTTCCATGAACCCCAAGGACTGAAGAAAAGCTGCTGCTTTGGGGAAGTTCAGTCGGGGAATTTCTCCTTTGGCACCTTCTGGCACTTGCAGCATTTAGGATCAGGCTGTTCTGGTTTTCTTCTGCAACGTGGAGTTCTCCTTTGCAAACACGTTCAGCTCTTACGTGGTTTGGCCTAAAATGGGTGGATGAGGGTTCAGATTTGCTGTTATTTTCTGCACATGTTTTATTTCCTCTCTGTAACTCATTGTGGGGATTCATTGAAACAGCTCAGAGCAGTGAGTGTGGGCACTTTGGGCTGGAATGGGATGGGTTTTTATGCACCACTAGATGGAGAAAACAACAACAAAAACAAACAACCACCAAACCCACAAACAAACAACCCCCCAAACAAAACAAACAAAAACCAAACCAAACCAAAACACACACACACACCAAAACACACAAAACCCCCTCACCAAAACCACACACACAAACCAATTCAGCTATGATAAATTAAGAGATTCACCTCCCAAAGTAAACTTTAAGTAGCTGAAACAAAGCATTATGTGATGTGAGAAGAAGGAATAACTCCCTGAAAACTGGGGAAGGGTGAAGATCTCAAGCATGAATGCAGTCAAGGTTCTGAGATGTTTCCTTAGCCAAGCCACCGGCTGGGTCATGGAGTTATGGACTGCCACCATTCCAAGCAACTCAAGATCCCTAAGGAGTTTGAATGACAGAACGATTTGTGGCTGAGGAAGCTCCTTCCATGAGCAGGTGCCTGGGGATGGCAGTGCATTTGAGGTCACTGGCACGAGGTGGGGACTTGGCTGCTCACAAGTCACAGCCTGAAAAGGCTGAGACCCCTCTGGAACCCCCCACCCACAGCCCTGCAAAGGGCACATTCACCTGCTGCAATATTCACCTGCCAAACTGACCATTTCCAAGGGCAGCACTAAGTCTGTTTTCACCTCAAATACCGAAATGGAGCAGGGACTGGTGGAAAATGTAACTCCAAAAATATATGTACCCTTGTTCATATATTCTTGTTATCTTGGCGTCGCGGCAGGACTGCGTGTGAGGCGATGCTGGAATTGTTGGGGTTTTGCAGGAATTGGCTGTTTCCTGGCGTGAATGCTAGAGGGAGCTCCAATGCTGCCTGAACCGAGGCTTTCCCGGTAAATCCTCACATCCATGGCCTGGTTCAGTCCGGGCAGATGCAGATGTACTTTTGCAGATGTACTTTTGCAGATGTACTTTTGCACTCCGTGGACACTGGAGCTGGGATATGTGGAGATATATGCCAGCATCCCCTACAGTCAGCAGTGTTTCTGTGTTTTGTAATTATTATCCTGAATGTTGTTTAGAAATGTTATCATTGTTTGCCTGTGCAGTTTGCTGTGCCTGCACCTCTCTTGAGCTGCAATGCACGAGATGTCCCAGGGAAGGTGTGGGTTTAACAATCCATGAAATCCACGTGGGGTGTTTGTTTTACATCCCTCTGTCTGATGGGCACCTAGGAAGGAGTATGAGAACAAGACAAAGGTACAGCAGCACCTCTCCCAGGCTCCAGCAGTTTTTGACAAGGAGCTGATCCATCAGTAGTAGGCTGTCAAATAAAGAAATTGATAATTACTATTTTTGAAAGGCACGAAATTATGATTCTATGAATTTCAATACTGCTGGATAGATGTTTCTGCTGTCAAAGCAGCAAATATTCTAGTTTTACTGTTCTACCTCTACTGAAGTAATTTATAATAGTTGAGTGTGTCACACCTGTATTTACAAGATATTTTGTTTCTGAACCATTTCTCCCATATCTCATGATATGATTTAGTGGGCATGGGGGGATTCAGACAAAGGTTGGACTTGGTGATCTGGAAGGTCTTTTCCTACTGTAAAGATTCTGTGCTTCAGGTGGGTTTCCCATTTTCTGAGGACTCCACAAACTGCTGCTCAGGGCAGGGGGGACCTGTCAGGGGCTGAATCATCAGCACAGCCAGAGCCTCGAGTGGCTCAGCTGAACAGCAATGGGGGGGTTATCCCCCTTCCCTCCCCTGCTGCTCCAGGAAGGACCCGTTGCCCTCCTGGCAAAGGGAAAGGGGCTCTGGGTGAGGGCAGAGTCACCCCAGTGTGCTCGTAGGGTCCAGTTCCTCGCTGGGATCTGGGTCACTCGCTGTGGTGGGTGACAAAAATGGAGAGATAAAGACAGACAGAACTTCACTGAGCCCATCCATGAGGAGAAATGTCATTAATGAATTCAGGGAGAGTTTTTCTGGCTGTGTCTGGATCTGAGAGCCTCCTGCTCTCAGCTACTGACTGACCTTTGGTGACTCAGCCCTGCTGCTCCAGCCCGCTCCCTCCCTGTGACCCGGACAGGGCCACCCACTGACCCAGACCTTGGGACCTTCTTGGGGATGGGAGGGACTTCTCAGAGCAATTTATGTTTGTTTTTAGCAACAGAACTTTACAAGGTCAGGAGGAAAGGGGAGCTGTGCAGATATCAGAGCAAAATACAGAAGCACTGAACGGTTTGGGGTTGAAGGGACCTTAAAAATCATCCAGTTCCATCCCCTAGTTCCAACCTCAGTGCCATCCTCCACTAAACCAGGTTGCTCCAATCCCAATCAGATGTGTTTTGGTTTCCAAACTAAGTGCATAGCAAACATGGGGTCCTCATTGAAGCCTCTCTGACATAAAGATGCTAATCCAGGGGGAATTTCAAAGCCCCTGATGGGTATGGCCCCTCCTTTGTGCCCAGCCAGCATCTTCATCTGCCATTTATGGTCCCCTGGGTCATTTCTGTAAAATACAGGTGTTGCTGTTTTCCCTTTAGAGTTGGGGGATGAGATTTGAGAAAACTTGAAAATACTTACCTGTATTTGCTAAACAAGCCTGGGAAGATGGAAGTTCAAATAACCAAAGGCCACTTCTTTGATTTGTGTTTACTTTCCGTATTCAAGCAAAAATTTGCACACAATATAATGAAAAATATGTCCCTTTCTGATTTCTGGTGTTTCAGGCAAGCCTTTTTTTTTTTCCATACTCGTTCAGGTATTTTGCCTTTTTTTTTTTTTTCTATGTTATTTGTATGCTCTTTGGCCTTTAGTGATCTTTGGCTGATGCATTCCTAGAAACAAATGCCTAAAATCAACCCAGTTTATGACCCATTAATGTAAGCATTTTTTTTCCCTAAAGAAATTGTGTCACGTTTCATTCAGCTCCGAATTCTCTCCCCCCCAAGCCAATCACCTGAAAATGAGATGATAGTCTTGAAATCCATCTTGCTCCCTTCAATTAAATTCATCTTTACGGAAAATTCAATTAGTTGTAATTGCTATTTTGTGACAAGATTTTGCCAGGGGCTGGTGTAGTCAGATAATTAATCTCCATCAGGAAATGTAACTTAAATAGTTTCCCTTTGTCACCCTACAAGCAGAGTTATTAATCAGGTGACGTGTCTGACATGGGGGAGCTCCTGGGTGGAGCAGATGTTTCTGACAAACAAGTTTGTTTGCTGTGGGTCACGGGGTGTCTGATTAAAGCCATTTTGCTTTGTTCTTTGTTTAGTGGGGCAGCTCTCAGCTCTCAGCTGTGCCCACCACTGTCAGCTGCCCCTGGAAGCCACCAGAGTTGCTGCTGGTGCCTCCCGTGTGGAACTGAGGTGCTCTCCAGGACGTGCCTTCTGCTTTATAACCAGGCTTTATTAGTGAAGGATCCTCTAAAATTGTCTTTCTTCTTGATTTGGGGCAGCTCAGTGAAAATATATCCAGAGTGGATTGCAAGGGAGGCGTGGGCAGTGCTTGGTTGGGTTAGTTGGGTGCTTCAAGGCGTGAAGATGTGCAGTGCTAAGGTAGGGAAAGAGCATTGCTTTGAAAAGTAAAACACAAAACAACTGAGCAATAGGCACTGTCAGCTCATTTGATGTCTTTCATCAAAGACTTAAAGATGATCAAAGAGATAAGAGGGGAGGCAAAGGTTTAGGTGTGTAGTGGAGCAGCAGGAAGCTCATCACCTCATTGCAGATGAGGCCAAATGAACTCTTGAGCTTTGCTTTGGTGTTCCACCAGACACTTGTCTCAGCCACAGCACTCAGTCCACCTGCAGAAAGCTTAGCCAGGAGGAGGAAAATTTGGGAGGCAGTTTTTGTTAATCTCCATGTAAGATCTCCATGCTTTATCTGTCAAAATTGGAGTGGTAGAATTTGGAGCTGTGGAGGCTCAAAGTGGGAATGAGGTGGTGCCTCCTCCAGCCAGATGGGCAAGTTCCTGCCTGGTGTTTGTTCAGTCTGATTCTCTGGTCTTTGGGTAAAATTAAAGAAGGGGAAGACTAATTTAAAGCTTAGTTTGACATTTTCCTTCCATGTTCTTTTTGCTTTGAGGGCTTTTCCAAACAGTTTCAGCCTTGTGTGTATATATACATGTATGCACACACATCCAGAATTGTCCAGGTAGGATGGGTCTCCAAACACATCCAGCTGCATCCAGAGGGCAGCCAGGACCTTTGGCCCTCTCAGATGCTTCTGGGACTGCATATTCTGATTTCTGGGGTCTCACTGAAGCTGTACTGGTTCCCATGTGTCCAAAGGCACTCTGGACTGTTCTGCTGTAGATACTGTCTGGAGCTAAAGGTGAATATGGGAAGCACTTGTGAACTCTGAAGTTATGCAAAGCATGTGGTCATCTTCTTGTGGTTTCAGCTACTCTTAGTATGAAAAGGCAGGGGAGTGGAAATTATTATTACAGTAAACAGATAAAAATAAACTGCCAGTTAGCTGAAAAATCCTGTTTCCTTTCTGTTGAGGAGGTTCTGTGCAGTTCCCCATCCTGCTCTCAGCACACACACCACTAACCCCTGTTTTGTCAGACCTGCTGATGTAGCTCCAGTTGGGTTTGGTTTTGGATCCTGTGCTAGTTTGCTAATAGCATGTTATTTAACTCAGGTTTGTAAGCCTTTGCTCCCAGAAAACGATGCTTTTAAAAAATCTAACCCTGGTTTCAGTCGCTAGGTTTGAGCCCACAGAACAGTGGGATCACTGAAACATTGACTGTGCATGTGTGGTGATAAAAGGGTGGTTTTCTGTGTTTAAAAGAAGCATCATAACCTCTGACAGACTGGATACAGTGCACTAGAATTTAAATCATTGAATCTGCTTATCTGAAATATCTCTGTCAATTTTTCTTTTCAGAAATGATGGGATTAAGGTAATGGATGCAGCTTTACTGAATAACAGGGAAACAGCATATGGATTGTGGGTCTTTGAATCCACTTAACAGCATGTGCAATTCTGTACATTTCCTGGGAAACAAAAGGGTGATGCTCATTGATCCATGGTATCCTGTAATCTGCCACTTCTGTGAAATGCTGGGTGATGACAGAAAAACACCCCCAACACGCAGGGAAATAGCCATTGATTGCAAGGAGATGTATTGAAGCAGGCTGAGAGTCAGATGGATTCTGAAATCGTAATGCTGATGGTTCTGGAGAGCTACAGGAACGGATGGCTTTGTCATGGTACGTGATAAATGGGCTTCTGGCAGTGCAGCCTGGGGCTCCTGCTGCCCCTGGATCTGTGCAGGGGAGTCAGGATCCTGCTCCAGCCCCTGGATCTGTGCAGGGGAGTCAGGATCCTGCTCCAGCCCCTGGATCTGTGCAGGGGAGTCAGGATCCTGATCCACATGGATCTGTGCAGGGGAGTCAGGATCCTGCTCCAGCCCATGGATCTGTGCAGGGGAATCAGGATCCTGCTCCAGCCCCTGGATCTGTGCAGGGGAGTCAGGATCCTGCTCCACATGGATCTGTGCAGGGGAGTCAGGATCCTGCTCCATCCCCTGGATCTGTGCAGGGGAGTCAGGATCCTGATCCACATGGATCTGTGCAGGGGAGTCAGGATCCTGCTCCATCCCCTGGATCTGTGCAGGGGAGTCAGGATCCTGCTCCAGGCACTGGATCTGTGCAGGGGAGTCAGGATCCTGCTCCAGCCCATGGATCTGTGCAGGGGAGTCAGGATCCTGATCCACATGGATCTGTGCAGGGGAGTCAGGATCCTGATCCACATGGATCTGTGCAGGGGAGTCAGGATCCTGCTCCACATGGATCTGTGCAGGGGAGTCAGGATCCTGCTCCATCCCCTGGATCTGTGCAGGGGAGTCAGGATCCTGATCCAGCCCATGGATCTGTGCAGGGGAGTCAGGATCCTGATCCACATGGATCTGTGCAGGGGAGTCAGGATCCTGATCCACATGGATCTGTGCAGGGGAGTCAGGATCCTGCTCCACATGGATCTGTGCAGGGGAGTCAGGATCCTGCTCCAGGCACTGGATCTGTGCAGGGGAGTCAGGATCCTGATCCACATGGATCTGTGCAGGGGAGTCAGGATCCTGCTCCAGGCACTGGATCTGTGCAGGGGAGTCAGGATCCTGATCCACATGGATCTGTGCAGGGGAGTCAGGATCCTGCTCCATCCCCTGGATCTGTGCAGGGGAGTCAGGATCCTGCTCCACATGGATCTGTGCAGGGGAGTCAGGATCCTGCTCCATCCCCTGGATCTGTGCAGGGGAGTCAGGATCCTGCTCCAGGCACTGGATCTGTGCAGGGGAGTCAGGATCCTGATCCACATGGATCTGTGCAGGGGAGTCAGGATCCTGCTCCAGCCCATGGTTTCCCTGTGTGCACTCTCAGGATGCAGACTGCAGCCTATGGAAATGCATGGGATGATCTCAGCACTCACTGGGGATGTAAAGGCTGCTGATGTGAAGGTGAAAAGCAAACCTTGAGCCTGTTAACCAACAGGAAAAGGGAGGTGAAGGCTGTCCCTGAGCCACTCCTGAGGTGCAGCCTGTGCAGCAGGTCTGTTGGGCTGGGAGCTGTCAGAATGTTCTTACTTACACGTGCAGCAGCTACACCCAGCAGAAACAGTCCCAGTTTTAGGCTATGAAGTCACAGTCTCTGCTTTTAGGCTGCAATGTTTTGTGTGTGCTCATTTTCACACTCAGCCTGATGAGGATTTTATTCTCCACGGCATCACTTGCACAGAGCTGCTGCCAGCCGGTCTGGGAGGACAGTGGTGACACTGGAGCTTGCAAAAGGACACACAATATCCAAACACATTCTAAATTACACATCTCTTTTAGGTTTACTCAACAGCCCTTGTTTGCTGTTATTTTTCAGTCAGGTGATCTCAAATGCCATGGAGAATTGGGATCTGTGAGGTTCCTGGGTGGATACCGGTACAGGGGCTTGTTCAGAGTGTTCTTCTGTCTGTGCTGAGGCTGCTGGGCTGTGAGGGAGGTGATTGATTTTGCTCCCACTGTGGGGGAGCAGTCACTCAGAAGGCAGCAGTTGGCCTAACTGGGTTCCAGTAAGTGCTTAACTCACAGTAATCAAGGAACTTTACCCATAATGTAAATGTGTTTTCAGATTTATGTCTCTCATAACCATCACTTTCTTTGCAGATGATACACAAACCAAAGAGGGAAAGGCCAGGGACACAAACGAGAACTTTTAGGGGAGAGTAACTTTGTCCAGCCATGCTGTTGAACAAGACATTTTCAAACACTTCTGTTCTCAGATTACATTAGCAGGCTGGACCTTGGCCTCACAGGGGATTAAACATGGATCTGGAAGCTTTAATGTCTCCAAACTGAGTTATATACAATTGGCTGCTGCTCTCACATCGGGCTTTCTCTTCCTTCTTTGGAAAACCTCAATTCCCACGTCGCGTGTACGGCTTGGTTTTGTTTTCATGGTTCTAAACTTGAGCTGCAAATAGGAGTGAAGCTTGTTAATAAACATCTGATCTTTGTGTAACTCTGGGGATAAGTGTAATTTAAATGATGGGCTTTACTTCCAACAAAGCCAAAACCACATCACTGCAATGTCTGAATATGAAATCAGTTCCTCTGGTGAGATAGCACCTTGAAAAACAGCGCTGATGAGATGGTCAGCAGATAATAAATTCGAAACTGCTTGTTGTCACAGGGGTGGGACCCTGATAAAGCTAATTTTTCTCTGAGTTCAGGGCTGGGGGACTTGCAGCTCCTTTGAAAACCCAGCAGAAGGCTGGACAAGGCAGACACAGTGGGTGAGAAGTCTGTGACCCAGCAGTGAAATCTTGGACAGCAAGGCCATTAACCTTTAGGTGTTACTGCTGGAGATAATCAAGTTGGTGGCAGTTTTTTAAAATTAAATTTTCTAGTAACATTTTCACAGTTATTAGATAATTTCTTGAAAAAGAAACTTCTCCAAGTCCCCATGTTGTTACTCCTGCAGGCTGCTCTAGGAATGCAGGCCCAGCTTTGCAAGCACAAACTGGGTTTTATTTAATGTAATTCTGCTGTCTCTGCACAGAAATTCAATTCTATTTTTGCACAGTTTTCTGAAACTCATGAAGCCAGCTGAGCTTGCTAGCCTGGCTATTTCCTCCTGGCTTTTAGGATCGTGTTGGGCTGGCTTTGTTTCCTAGACACTGCTTTTCTTAGGGATTTAAAATCTCTTTGAGATACTGGGATTACGTTTTGATTTAGAAAGAATGTTGTAAAAACGAGTGTTTGGGCACTCTTCTGTGTTAGCAACCTGGGAACAGGAGCTGTGTTCTGAGGACAGGCAGCCTGAGTTTTCCAACTTGGAGCTGGTTTCCATCTCCAATGCTGGGAGTGCTCTGGACCCAACAAGGGATCTAGAGCATTCCCAGCATTGGGAATGCAAGTCATTCAAGCCCCAAGCAAGGAAAGCTTTTTATTTCCAAGAGCAGCATTAAACACGTGTTTAAGTACTTTCTTGTCTAAATGGTTCTCTAAAATATTTGGAACAAAATGTGCGAGAAGAGGAAATCAGAAGCAGGAATTTCCTTGTTGTTCTCTGAGCTCTTTCCCTGTGAAGCTTCCTTTCCTTTTCCATAGGTGAGCAGTGCCAGTGCTGTCCAGCAGAGCTATTAAATTGTCTATCCAAAAGAAAGGCTTGATATGAACTGAGTTTGCAGGGTTTCTTCCAGTGACTGGTATCCAGTGAGGGATGTTTCACTGTGTCCTACTTCCCCCCACGATCCTGCAGAACCCTCCGGAGTTGGGCTGCTCTACTTTTAGAGACAAGTTTTGTGAATTGGATGTGTGTGAGTGCAGCTGCCAGAGGCACTGCAGCTTTGCTGGGAGCTCCTGCCTCTGCCTCACACCTGGTGCAGGATGGCAGTGCCAGTCCCAGGGAACGGAGCTGCTGCACGGCCGGGACTCGGTGGGCACAGAGGGTCGGAATTCGGTGTGTGCCGGGCCAGCTCCTGGCCTGGCAGTGTCCCCTGGCAGTGCCAAGGCTGTGGGAGCAGGAGAAAGGAATGATGTGCTGCTGCCCTGCCTTTGGGGGCTGACGAGGCGTTGATTGCACCAATTAATGCAGGGCACGGCTGATAAATGGTGCTGCAGACATCACAGCAGGGCCCCCAGCCATAAATCCATCAGATTCCTCCTGCTCTCCGGGAGGAGACCAATCTCTTCCTTAGTTCCTGGTCCATGATACTGAAATGGGAATTTCCCACAGCTTGTTTCCTCAGGGCCACTTGTTTGGGAGATCAGGACTGTGTGACAGAACTGGCAGCCACTGGGTTCCTTCTGGGGTCTTTTGGGAATGTGGCCCCCCCGATGGCTTGGCAGATCTCTGCCAAGGGATATGAAGGGATGATTTTCTTTGATGGCCAATGTAATGGCTGGAATATCATCTCCAGTTTGGTTTCTGAGGGAGAGGGTTGAGTATGATCCTTCTGTCACCTTCTTTTTGCCTTTTGGGATTAGAAGCTTTGGGCTTACCCACCAAATGGAGCACTGAGACAGATCCAAAGTCAGACCATCCTCAAGCAAGGGTAAATATTTCCATGTAGTGAAGCTGCACTTTATAATACAAGAAAAGAATTTGGTCCTCTTTTGTATGTGAGCACAAGGAGTATCACAGCATCAACCTGCACTGAACAGGTTTCCCTTTCTTCCTTGGGCTGCCAGTTCATGGGAAGAAACTGTGCCAAGCAGCAATTATTCACTGAGCAATACCCAGCACAGAGTTATAAATATTTAATATATTATTCTGCATTCCTTCCCTCAGTCTGAGGAAGATGCAGTGCCGTGCTGCTGCTCTCACCAGAGGTCTGACAGAGCTCAGAATTGCCTTTTCCCTCCACACACACACACTCTGAGTTGCTGTTTGCGGACAGAATATCTTTATACTTTGATGCTCCAAGTGAATTTCACTTCTTAGCCAAAAGATGATATATTTAAGCAGTCTTTATTTGGGATCAAGCTGGGGGTTTGCTTCAACTGCAATTATTTCATCTGTCACCACCGTGTGTTTTCATGCCAGAAGAATATCTTGGCTTTTCTCGACGTGGATATTTTTCTGGCTGCTTGCACGATGTCTGCATGTGCTGTGTGGTTATTTGCAGCCCCTGCCAGCAGTAGATAGGTAGTGCTGGGCTCTCCTCTATCCTCTGCTTCACAGCTAATGAAGCAGTTGCAGCCATCTGCCCTGATGGGAATGGACTGTTCCTGCCCCAGCTTAGCATTATTCACTCCAATTGATCCTGGAGGGCTGGAAGCTGCCCTGGGGACCCTGAGGAGGGGAGGCAGCTATACTGAGCCATCACAGTGGGGGGACTCTCACAGGATTACCCACTCAGCCTAATAAGAACCTCCAAATAACTTTGCCCTCCATCAAGAGTTATCAAAGGTTTATAGCATGGACACGATGCTGGACTAGAAAATTACTTTTCATTTTTATCCTCCTCAGCAAGAACATAATTCAATGTGGTTCTGTTACAATGGAGCTTGCTGCAGTCACACTGACATCTTCCAAATGTCTCAATGATTCCCGTTGTCACTGCTCCACACCGAGGGACAGAGCAGTTTAAGGTCTGTCTGTCTCCCAGATCAACAGCACCGCTCGTGTGTTATCACAGCTAAGCAAAGCACCATTTGAGACTGTCAGCTCACAGTATTCATTCCCTACCCCTTCTGTGCCCATACAATATAGGGAGACCCTTCCCAAAACAATATTCAACTATGCTGATTTTTTAACCTTTTCCTTCATCACAAAAAGCAAAATAAGCCCCGACTTTGTATCATTGCTCAAGGTACCAAGAGCTAATTGTGCCTTTCACTTGAACCTGCTAAAACATTGTGGAACCAGACTTTTAAGATTCCCTGTTGCTGGGAATCCTGTACCCTTGGGTTTGCCCACCATGTAGTGCCAATACCAGGAGTTAGAGCCCGTGGCCTTGTTCTGTGCTTCAGGGCAGGACTCTTGCCTAGAACTGTGGTTATTCTTTTGTTTGTGGGTACCTAAAGCCTGCTGAACAAGCCAGCAACTGTCTGAATTTTAGACCTACGATCTCTTGGTAATATTTGTATTTTGTCCTGCAGCAGTGGGCTGGTTGTGATTCCTGTGTGACAGATGGACATGGCAGCTCTAGGCGAGCTCATCCAGGACTTGAATGCACCCACACTTTGTCTAATCCTTTTAGCCTTGAAAGCAGTTGTTATCACCACCAATTACACACATTCTCCAAGTTTCATGCTGCCCACATTAGCAGTAAATCATCCCACTGGGTTTAGCCCTGTGTGCCCAGTCCAGTTCCAGTTCATGCCACGATTCCTCTAAAACGTCAGGAATTCACAGGACCAAGAGATGTCACTCGACTGACTCATCAGTCAAACTGGGACACGTTTCCTCAACTCCTCACCTAGAAGGGCCTTGCAAACTCCATGGAAACAAACTGGAGGCACAAAAGAGCTCCCAGGGTGGTTTAGAGCATTCCCTGCTAATACAGAACAGTTGTGCAGTTTGTGTTCTCTGTGGTCGTGCTCTGTCTGAGCTCATTTTCACTCAAAGCCTCGGGCACAGTTCCACAGTTCATAGTACTTTGGGGTTTTCTTAATATCTTTATTAATACCAGTGGAAATGGTACATATATAGACAAGTCTATTTCATTTTAATAGTATCTTTTTAATAGCTTTATCATTAGCTGGTGTATGTACTTTCTTCTGGGCTACAAATGTCCTGAGTCAGTGCCCATTAGGAATAAACAGGATTGTCAGATCTTCCTGCTTGTTTTCTTTAGAAAACTTTCTTTAATGCAGTATTTTATTCTCCTGTCCGGCTAATTTGTTAAAAAGCAAAGCAAAACAAACAAAGCTTGTTTTGAAGTAGCTTAAAAGAGATATATTTTCATTCTTCCTGACATTTGTGAAGTGGCTCTGTGTACAATGAGATATTTTGTTTGCTGTAGCTTAATGACATTGTGTTCAGAATCTGGGTTATTTTTATGTTTTAAATTAACTTTCCATCTTTCAGCAATTTGGAAAGAAACCAAAAGACCTAAATGGGACTTTAGCTAGAAGGAAAGAAGGGAAATGATTATGTGATTACACTAAAATAATTCTGTAAATTCAATAAGAGCAAACTGATTTTCTGTACCCCAAATCCAGATCTTTCAGAAGATTTTAAACTTGATTTCTCCTGGGTGTTTTTCTTGGCCACTGAACTTTGGTTTGCATGTTGTCAGACCCCTCCTGAGGTTTTCCACAGCGCCAGGGTGAGTCTGTGGGTGGGTGGCCAGGTAAAAAGGCCAGGCTAGAGCATTTCTGGGTGTCTTGGTTTCCATCTTTCTCCCCAGTGGTCTGTGTGGGGAGCTCATCCAGGAGTTTCTCCAGCTCAACTCCTGTGGCTTTTCCTGTTTTTTGACATTGTTTCCACATCTGATCTTCGTGTAAGAAAACCAGTTCTAAGCCTTTCTCCGTGGGGCTGCTTTGATTCAATCCTTGGATGGACCATCCAGTAAGAGTTGGACTGGATGATCCTTGTGGGTCCCTTCCAGCTCAGAACATTCTGTGAAATCAGTTCTTCATTCCTGTATTTGATGGAAGAAATTGTGCAAGGATGGGAAGTTTAGACTGTAAGATACTCCATCATCTGCCTGTGTCCTCCTCGCTGGGCTCCCTGGCCCCTGGGGACACAGCCAAAGCTGCAGGGGGGTCTCTCCACCCCTCAGCCCCCCCCGGCTGCCCACCACGGGCAGCAGATGGACTCTTGGAGCCCTTCCACGCCCCTGGTGCCCGTGGGACTCTGTGGGCACGCTGGCAGCTGTGGTGGCTCTGTGCTGCCAGCCCCCAAATCGATTAGATCTGTGGCTTCCTGCGGTTTGGGCTCTTCATCTGCAGTTACCAAGGACACAAACAGTCACTAATCACACTTTGAACTGATTTCAGCAGCAGCAGGGAAGTTTCTAGAAAACTAGCTTGGTAGAAATAACCTTTCATCAGCCGTGCCTCAGCACGGACAGCCCCAAAATTGCACCAGGGGAGGTTTAGATTGCCTATTAGCAAAGAGTTTCTTCGCTGAAAGGGTTGGCAAGCCCTGGGAAAGGCTGCTCAGGGAAGTGGTGGAATCACCATCCATGGAAATACTCAGAAAACGTGTGGATGTGGTGCTGGGGGCCGTGGGTTAGGGGTGGACCTGGCCACGTTGATGGTTGGACTTGATGATCTGGGAGGTCTTTGCCAACCTTGACGATTCGGTGATTTCCGACGGGTATTTTTGCTGTGGGAACTGTGCTGTTCCCTGTGTTTTTAAACAGATTTATGCCTCTCCTGACTGCAGGGTTTGGGTGCTGGGGACACCCTGGGTATCTGCATTCAGGAGAACTAAGGATTTTTAATGAAGCTGTAATCCTGCTCCTCGGGCCTGGGTGAGAAGTCCCCGAGGTCACCACGTGCTCAGTGTCAGTCGCACCCCAATCAAGGTTGTGCGGGGTGGAGGCTAATTACTGCTCATTAGCATCTCTAATTTATGCACAGCCCATCAGCCCTGCACAGACAGGCCGTCTGAGAAATATTTATTTATAGTAGGAAGGGCCAAACTGTGAAGATTTTTTAAAATCTATGTTAAAAGCAAGGCAAAAAGTCCCCCAGAGCGAGCCAGGCTGGCACTTCCACAGCACACTGTGTTAAGCAGGAAACTTAATTATAAGTAAATTAGGTTCCCCCTTTTCAGTTGTTAAACCAACAAGCAGCCACAAAGCTGACATATGTGAGCCACCCCCTTCAAAATTCAGCGCTATTCACAAATCTTGAACTGTGCAAGCAAACAAATTACAGGGTGCAATAAGCTCCCAAAAGCTATTTTGAAGCTTTAGTGCTCTAGTTAAAAGCTATTTGGACAATATGGTTTGTTTCCATTCCTGTACAGCTGATTCTTGCTGTGTTTGTGGCCTCCTCCCTTCACACCACCCTGTTTATTTTGGTAAATATATCGGTAATCTTGGGCCTATCAGCAAAGATTTGCCATTGATTTATGAATGGCCACTGTAAATATAATTAATGCAATTCCCATGTGAATGTTATGAACCTCCACAGCCCATACATGTTTCTGGCTATGTGGGCAAAGGTTGATCTATGGCTGCTGGTGTAAGGGTTGTTCATTATAAATGAATAAGTGCAAGTAAGCATTTAAAAAAATTTTCTAACATGATGATGGTTTTCATGATGAGGCTTTGGCTAATGTTTTATTACAGCTTGAGGAAAAACTGGCTTTACCCTAAAAATGTAACTCTATATTATATGTGTAATAAACCTGAAGTCATGCTCAATGAGAGCAGGTCTAATTAGTAACACCAGGCTCGTTAAAACATTGCTGCTCAAACATCAGCTTACTTGAAGCACTTACTCAGGACTTAGAGTATCTTAACTGAACTTTCTGGTGCAATAATTCTTCAGGACAACTCTGTCCTTGCCTTTTTGGGTAGAGAACACAAAGCCTCAGAATGTGAGGATGGCTGTAGATAAATGAGGAGATGTGATGCCCAGTGTGAGCAGAGCCAGCAAGAGAGGAGAGTTGAACTGCAGGAGGTTCTGGCAGAAGAATTTTGCCCAGTGTTCCCCTTTCCATGCTATTTTTGCTTAGTGGATCAACTGAGGATGAAAGCAGTGAGGCTGGGAACGTCCTTGGAAGCTGCACAGAGCTGCTCTCCCATGACCATGGTTTGGGTGACGGGCACTGTCCTGTCCTGGTGCTGCTCTGCCCTTTGGCACCAGCATATCCTGAGCTCCTGCACCTACACACGTGAATGGAGCTGGGATTTTCCTGCCAAGTGCACACAGAAAGGAGGAGACAGGTTCTGGAAAAGCTCAGTATAATGGTGCTCACAGCAGGACTCATGTCAGCCATTGACAGAACAAAGTGCTGTCACCCCTGTAACACATGCAGAAGAGCAGAGTGCTTTAGAATATTGAAAACTGATCGTGTTGTGACTTACTCAGGGAAATGTTTCTCTCATTCCCCTCTCTCTAGTCTAGAAAAGGGCTGTTGGGTTTGTTGGTTGTGTATTTTTTGGTTTTACACTCAGGTTTAATGGCATGCTAAGTATTCTGAAAAAAGGAGGAGGAAAATGTAAAGTCATTGAGCACTTGATGTTTAAGGTGTTTCTGAATAGTTTATACTTTTAATTTATTTTATACTTTAATAGTAAAGACATAGTATTGTTGAATAGTTTATACTTTCAGCTTAGTTTATGCTTTAATACTTTATAATTTTATTCTTTTGCTGTCATCTCAGGACTTCGTTGGAAACAGGAAGCAGCGTCTCAACTGATCCTCTCAGGTACTGTAGTAATAACAGAAGTCAGTTTTAGGTTTGAAGTAACAGAAATTACCTTTATTCTGTACCAGGTGTAGATCACAGAACTTTATCTTGTGCCAACAAAGGCACTGGGTTTCTCTAAGAGTGGATAACTTGCTCTTTTCTGGGACTTCCAACTTGAAATTTGGTTCTGCCTTCAAAGACTGTGTTTGCTCTCAGAGCAGCACAACGGGGAGGGAGGGAAGGTGCAGATTTTTATAACCTTTCTGCTGAGCACCCCTGCCCTGTCCTGGCAGCTCTGCATGAACAGCCCTGACTGTGAGGTGTCGTGGTTGGTTTCTGCTGCTCAGCATTTTGATAAAAGCACACTGTAAACTTCAGAGAGCACTGTCACAGGAGTCACTGCAGCAACTGGGATTTCACTTTGATCGCTCAATTTAGAAAGAGATGCTTAGCCCTGTTAACACTGCATATCAGATGGGTTCTTGCATCTTTCATTCTCCTCCTTGCACGTCGAGCAGTGCATCAAAGGCACAGACTGCCTTTGATTAAGCTGGGGCAGAGTCCTTCCCTCACAAATTAACAGTTGTTTTTGGTACCAGTCTTCCTCTGGAGATGTTATGGATTGAGGATGTGACTTTTTCCCACATTATGTCATTTTAACCTTGCTTGAACAAAACAGTGGGAACTGCTCTGTTTAACCTTATTCAAATTAAAGGCCGCCCATAATTCATCTTCCATTCTTTTCCAGTGTAAAATCTTCTGAGAGTAAAGCATATGCCCTATTACCATTTCCTAAGCACCCACCCCCATGTGGGGATATTCTCTTTGTCCTCAGCACAGCCAACACTGCACAACATTCCGTGTTTTGGGCAGTATTTTTGTTCCCATCTCCCAGTGTGACCAGAACACTGTGGCTTTGTCTGGGAGGACAATGCAGGGAACAATCCCAACCTCCCCCTGCCCTGCTTTTGTGCAAAACTATTTTAGGGAGAGCATCGTGTATCTGGTGTGTGATGTACCAGGTATTGCTGCCACCTTTATTCCAGGCTGGCTGAATCTGTGTGGAAAAAGATTTCCTCACAATGTTTTTTCTTCCAGTGGATTTTTTTTTTTCCCCAAGGGAGAATATTAGAGAGGAAGATGGGGAAGAATTTTAACATTTGCTGGGAAAAGGAGAAGGGAATATTCTTTGAATAGTTTAGGTTGCCCTGAGCGTAAAAATAGGTTTCAAAGTCCTTAACTAAAAATTAAACAATTTTATAAAGTTTAAGAAGTCCAGAGTAAAACAGTCATAAAAGAGACATAAAGAAATTTTCATATTATATCAGCTAAACCTATGGGTTTTTCTTAGTGTTAAATAGTTATTGAGGAAAATGTGACATGTAGTCAAATTCAGTAGGTCAAATAAGCCTGTTCTGGAGCTGTAATTATATGGAGTTCAGGCTCTTCTTTTTCAGTAAAATGAGAGATAATAGAATTCTTCCTGCTAGTGAATGTTCTCATGAACCTGTTGAGCAAATTGGCCTTTGAATGATCCACAAAATGGGATGTACCAATTAATATGGACCTACCCAGTGTCCTGTCAAGCCATTAGTATTTCCTAGTCAGGCTACTCATCATTTTGCTCACAGAGTTCCTGTCCCCATCAACAAGGTAAGTTTGCCCTCAAAGAACCACTCTCCGAGCTCTCAGTGCTGGAAAGAGTGAGGGTTAATGTGAAAAATTTGCTTATGTCCATTGTAAAGAGGAAAGTATGTAAAAATTGGCATATTTTACAGATGTATATTTTGATTGGCACAATTTCTTCCATAGCCTGTGCAGTATTTACTCTGGGTATTTTGAGTTGGCCTCTGTCAGCTTTCAGCTGGCATCTGAAAATATTTTGTTTCCTAATATCTAAATCTGATGTTGGCCTTCTGGAGTGCTGGATTACTAGACCTGTTTCAAATTATGTGGATATTTAAATGTTTGAGCTTTGCAGATATTTGTGGCGGGTTTGTCATCTTCTGTGACAAATTGATCAACCAGTGGCTGAGTAAGTTCAGAGAACAGATGTGAAGAAAGGAGAATCAGCATTAAGAGAACAGCAAACTTCTTGCTATTCTTCTCCATGGATACTCTGGCACCTTAGAGGCTTTAATAACCAAAAATAAAGGACAGTATCAAATCATGATTAATATTATCTGTGGGGAAATGCATAAATCTGAGAGATGTTTGAAGCCAAATAACTTTGTTTTGAGTTACTGGAGCGTTTCTAGGCAACAGAGCTTCCCTTCAAGTAAACACTGGAGATGGGAGGGCTTGGTTTGTTGTCCCTGACTGTCTGGGTGTCACCACCACCCCTGGGTGTCCCTGTGGGGCAGCAGAGCCGAGCTGAGCTCGGTATGAACACGGCTCTTCCCTCCTTCCCAAAGGGAAAGGGATGTTTGCTGGGGGGTACCCAGGAATGCCTGAGAGGGGCAGGAGGGGAGAGCAGTTTGCCAGAGCCTTTTGCATCACAGTTTGCCTCGTTCTCTGAGCAACTGAAGATGCTGGAGAGCAGAGCTGGGAAAGGGCCCTGGGGGTGCTAGTGGGTGCCAGCTGGCCCTGAGCCAGCAGTGCCCTGGCAGCCAGGAGGGACATCCCTGTCCTGGGGCAGCAGGGAGGGGATTGTCCTGCTCTGCTCTGCCCTGGGGCGGCCTCACCTCAACATTGGGGCAGTTTGGGGGGACACAATGGAAGGGAGAGATTGAGCCATTGGAGAGTGTCCAAAGGAGGGCAGAGAGATGGGAAGGGCCTGGATTTGGAGCCGTGTGAGGACACTGAGGGCACTTGGTGTGTTCAGCTGGAGCAGAGGAGACTGAGGGGAGACCTCCCTGCAGTTCCAACTGCCTGGGCAGGGGCAGAGGAGGGGCAGGACTGAGCTCTGCTCTGGGGGGAGCAGGGACAGCCCCCAGGGAATGGCTGGAGCTGTGTCAGGGCAGGCTCAGGGTGGATCTCAGGGAAAGGTTCTTCCCCCAGAGGGTGGCTGGCACTGAACAGGCTCCCCAGGGCAGTGGGCACAGCCCCAAGGCTGCCAGAGCTGCAGGAGGGTTTGGATGATCCTCTGGGGCACAGGGGGGGACTCTGGGGATGGGCCTGTGCAGGGCCAGGAGTTGGACTGGATGATCCTTGGGGGTCCTTCCAGCTCAGCATGTTCTGTATTTAAGATATGTACTTTTAATATATATTTTAAATATGTATTCTATATTTTATATATATATTAAATATGTATTCTATATTTTATATATTTTTAAATTTATAGTGTATTATGTCATTACTATTTTATTCATATATTTATAAATATTTGTTTAAATTTATGTATCTGTTTTATATGTTAATATGTTTAATTATATAGTAATTGATGTGTTTATGTTTATTTTTACTTATAGTTATGCATATAATGGGTATATATAAAATATTTAATATAAGTACTTCAGTATATGTGAAAGTTAAAGATTTATGTAGGTAGACAAGCCAATTGACCTGCTGTCCCCAACTTTTGAAACCAGTCCACCAGCAACTCCAGCACTGCCTTCCTGCTGGGGTTATTTTATACAAAGTTCTCCCTCCTCAGTGGATTGTTTTCCTTCAGCCTCAGAGCTTCAGGGGTTGGCAAGAAAACCAGCCCTAAAAAAGGAGGTGGTGGACTGGACTATTTCCACTTTGCCCCTTTTTTTTTGGTGGCTGGTTTTGAAAGCCTTGCCAGAGGCTTCCCATGCTATGCCAGAGCTGAACTCTGCCTATAGAAATTCTCAGCAAAGCCCTCACGGCTCCAGTGCTGAAGCTGCAGCACATCCAAAAATCCCTGCTCCTGTCAGGCCTGGGAATTCTGAGTCAAAGGTTTCGGAAAATGCCCTTCTGAAAGAACTGGTTCTATGTCCTGGCCGAGCGTGAGATGAAGCTTAATTTTCTTTGTTGTTTTCCTCTGGAAGACAAGGGAAATGAGGAACGTGTGGAGAGTGTGGGGCTTTTCATTTGCAAAAGTCCTAATTAGCATTTTCCCGGCGTGCAGGGCGGGATAATCGGGGTTGGATGCTGTCAGGAAATCCGTGGGTACACGGTCCTGGGCACTGAGAGCCCGGTGTTTAGAAAGAAATAATTAAGGTGATAAATAGTATTTTCTTTTCTCTGCAAAGGATATGATGGTGAGAAAGAAACTCCTTGGTAATGTGAGCAGACAAAGGATTTCTGAGTTTTCTGAGAAGTCTCAGTTCAGGATCAAGTGTCTCTTGAGCTTAGTTGTCTCAGGCTGACTTTCCCCTTCTTCCTTGATCCTGGGGATAGCTGTCCTTGGTTATAACCTTTTTTTCTTTCTTTTTTTTTTTTTTCCCCCCTGCCTTTTTTAAAGGAATATCAAGATATTCAGACATAAGAATTTGTTTGTTCTTGGAAACAAAGGGAAAAGGATTTCATCTTGGCACCCCCACAAATGGCCAAATGCAGGGCAGAGGCAGTGCCAGGAGGTTTGGGCTCACCAGGAGTCACTGGGTCTTGAGGGCCTTTCCTCAGTTCCTCTTTAGATAAAATACCCTGGAGAACAGGAGATGAAAAGCTGGGATGGGAGATTTGGATAAGAAAATCTAAATATCCGTACCACGATGGCATCACTTGAAGATTGCCAAGCTAATGTAGCCCAGAGGAATATGAGTTCAGGAAGAAAGCTAGGCTTGAACTTGGACAATATTTAATGTTGCTGGGGGATGATCTTGCTTCTCACCCAACATGTTTGCTGAGGAATCACCAGCTCTGGTGCTGGTCTGAAAGAAATCCCTGGAGTAAGGACAGGCAGCACAGAGAATTGGGTATTTGAAAGATATGAAATTCACATGAAATTATTTTTTAAAAGGCCAAATCAAAGGCAATTTTTTGATGCAAGTTGCTTTTCCCATGATCTGTTCGTTCCCTGCCCTGGACAATGTGTTTTTAGGGAAATACCACACCAAGCGTGACAGGAACATTGCTGGATGTTGTCTGGGCACAACTTACCGACTTCATTCCTTCACAAAAGAAACTGCCAATTCTTACTCCAGTATATTTGTCATTTCATTTCAGTTAAACTTACACAAACCAGTTTTCTAAGAAGATGCAAGACACTTTTGTAACTGAAGAGTGACAATGAGTAAAACCAGAAACCTAAATATAGCTTATATAGATCCCTAAATATAGCATATTATCCAGGCACTTGGGCAACTAGATATGTGTACATGGAAAAGAGCTTCAGGTTAAGGTTTAAGGGTTTGGTTTTCTTCTCATATTTTTAAAACAGTGTTAAAAATCTTGTGGGTTTTTTTTTTTTTGGGGGGGGGAAGGGGGTTTGTTGTGTTTTTTTGTTTGTTTTGGGTTTTGTTTGGTTTTGTTTGTTTGGGGGTTTTGTTTATTGTTTGTTGGTTTTGTTTTAAACACCCGTCCAAGTACCGGAATCTTTGGGTTTTGATTATCTCTTCAGATTCTGCTTTTGGTTTTGTTGTTGTAATGTTGAACTCAAGTTCCTCTCTACTTGTTTGACACTACTGCAAGCTATAGCCTAAATGTTTACTATCAGTGATTTTCAGAAACTAAACAGAATAAGAAATGGCCAGATTGTAGTTTCTGGAAAAAGCAAACTTGCCAGCAAACTGGACACAAGCATTGGTCAGTCTCCACTTAGAGCATTTCTTATTTAACACCAGGAAAAAAACTTTCTAAAAAATGACAAATTGCTACTGAAGTTCCCTTGTGCCACTGATGTTTCCTGCAGCATATCAGTTGTGTGCTATTCACTGTGGGACTGGAGAAGTGGAGGGATGGACATCAACCTCTCCTGTCTGAGCAGGGACAGCCCCCAGGGAATGGCTGGAGCTGTGTCAGGGCAGGCTCAGGGTGGATCTCAGGGAAAGGTTCTTCCCCCAGAGGGTGGTTGGCACTGAACAGGCTCCCCAGGGCAGTGGGCACAGCCCCAAGGCTGCCAGAGCTGCAGGAGGGTTTGGATGATCCTCTGGGGCACAGGGGGTGACTCTTGGGGATGTTCCTGTGCAGGGCCAGGAGTTGGACTTGGATGATCCTTGGGGGTCCCTTCCAGCTCAGGGTATTAATAGAATCATGGAATGGTTTGGGCTGGAAGGGACATTAAAGCTCATCCAGTGCCACCCCCTGCCATGGGCAGGGACACCTTCCACCAGCCCAGGTTGCTCCAAGCCCCGTCCAACCCAGCCTTGGACACTTTCAGGGCTGGGGCAGCCACAGCTTCTCTGGGCAGCCTGTGCCAGGGCCTGCCCACCCTCCCAGGGAAGGATTTCTTCCTAATCTCTATTCTAAACGTGCCCTTTGTCATTCTCTACTCTGATTCTCGCTCCTGAACAGGACATGTGCACTTTGGGACAGAGAGGAAGGAATAAAGGGTGGGAGGGAGAGGTGGTAGAATTGGGCTATGATAAAAGAGACATTTCTAAAAAATTTGGGCTCGTGTCTTCTCAGAACAAAAGCAACCCTCTTTTATCGTGCCTAGCAGAGGTTTAAATAGCAGATGCTGCTCATTTTGAGATTTTCCCCCCTCCAGCAGCTCCCAGCCCGCGGCACGGGGATGGCTCCGGCGGCGGGGGGGCTGTGCCTGCCCGGGATCCCTCGGGATGCTCCACCGGGATCTCCCGGAAGGGCTGTCCGTTCCCGCCGGCTGTCTGTCCGTCCGTCTGTCCCTCTGTCCCCGCTGTCTGTCTGTCCCTCTGTCCTCGCTGTCTGTCCGTCCGTCCGTCCCCGCCGGTCCCCGCTGCGCGCCCGCGGTTCGGGGGGTTGGTTTATCCTTCCCCCTCAGCTCCCTGGAAAAGCGCGTTGGGAACAAGATAAGCACAATCTGCTGTGCGAGCGGGAGGGTCTGAGCTCCTGTCTGTCTTCTTTTTTTTTTTTTTTTTTTTTTTCTTTTCCCTTTTCTTCTGTTTTTTTTCCCCTCCCCGTCACAAGAAACCCCCAGTTCCCGAGGTGCCGCAGACAATGGAGCTGATGCGCTGGTACAGGAGGAGCTGATTAACACGGGGAAAAAAAAAGGAAAAGGGCAAACGCTTGCAGCCCTATGTGCTGAGAGCACAGCTCAGCTGTGGGTACCGGGCAGTGGTGTCAGAGCCCATCGAGCTAATTGCCTGCATTCTCCGAAGTTCTGGGAGCTCTAAGGATGCTTTCCAAAGCTCCGTCAAAGCCCGGAGCTGGAATATATCCACGTTGTTTGTCCAGAGGGCTGTTAGAATGGCCTAAAATAGCCAAAAGGAGAAGTGGGATTTCTGTGTGAGAGCAGTTATCCCGTAGGATTGGGGACTTGAGGGAAGATAAACCGCGAGCAGGATCAAAGAGCGCCCATGAATTTGTCTCCTTTGTGCGGCTGCCTCTTTGTATGAGCGGGGGGCACTGGGAGCTGCAGGTGCTGAGCCATGTGCGGGGCTGCCTGGTGGCACCGGGGGCAATTACACACACACACACTCCAGCAATAAGGAGAGGAGTGTGTTGGGCTGGATTTGAGTCATTCAAATCGTAACAAAAAAAGTCTTGTGTTGCTCAAACCTCTCTGCGGAGCACGGGCACAGCGGCAGAGGGGCTCGAAAATGCTGAAGTTGAAGGCCTTCTGCTTGGATTACTGGCAGTTTTTATGTCTCCAGCCTCTCCATGGTTTCTATAAAAGGTAAGAAAACATTAACTCTGAAATGCTTTTCGGCACATGATGCCACCAGGGCTTTCCCTTCTTGCTGTTCTGCTCTCTTGCTGGAAGGCAGGGGAGAAGGGAGTGGTAGGGAATTAACGAGAACTTGTGACAAAGATTGTAAAGCTGCCTTTTTTTATTGCGTTAATTATCAGCCGCTGTTGTCTCTGTGCATGCAGATGTGAAGGTGATGGTGCTGTTTGATTTTAACATCCACTTTAGGTCATCTCAGCTAAGACTCAGTACTTTCTCTGCCCTGCTATTTTATCCTTAGGCACAGCAGTGTGTAGTGTGCAGACTGTAAACAGCACTGGGAGATTAATTGAAATGTCATGGAAATTTATGTAATGCAGAGAGGATCCCTTTTTTTTTTCCCCGAGATATTTAGTAATATAATAGTTCATCGTTCATCTCCCTCCCGGCACAAAGTGCACATCAGAGTCATTCAGAGCAATGGGCACTTCACTTAGGCAGGTCTGACACACAGCTGAAATGATTGATGGTGAATGGGTATCGTAAAGAATGGGTCTGGGTGTCAGATGCATTGAGCTTTGCCTATTTAATGGAACAGCAAAATAAGCAATTCCATTTAACACGGCCCTGAACTTACCCCGGTGCTTTTTAACACTAAACTTCGGGTGTCTTGCTCCTGATTTCCGCTGCTAAGCAGAGGGAATCAGATGGGTGTGAATTTTCTTGGGGGGAAAGTGGGGGATCCCTTCATTGTTAAGCAAACCCATGCGATGCTTTAAACCAGGATTCCGTCCTTGTTCTGTACACTTTCTGCTCTGGCTACCTATTGTCAGCCTACAGAAAGTGCTTTGTACTAAATGCTAATTGCAGTTGAATTTTTCATGCAGTGACTGAAGGCTGGAAAAGGGAACTGTTCCAATCTTTTTCAAGGTTTCAGGGGTGCCCTGCACTTTTCTGGCATTGAGTAATATAGGGCCCTCATCTGTGACCATTGGCTTGTGAAGTTTCAAAAGATAGCTTTATTCTCCTCTTCTTGAAGCTTTTCACAGATTCCATTTCCAAGCCAAAAAATTTCCAACCTAGTCCCGGCCCATTGTGATGTTTTCCTTGCGGGGAAACCATGTAAAATAATAGAAATGTGGCCAGACTGTTTTGACACAAATAAATACAACTAAACCCGAGCTTTATGTCTTGGATTCCTGGCAAAATCCCAGCTTTGTGGCAAGTGAATTGCTGTAGAGTTATTCTACATCTCCTAATGGAAACCTCTGCAATAGGTCAGCACTGGCCATTTATTTTCTTCCAGAGAGTTAATTTATTTGCCATCAAAACCTGGAGGTACTTGAGCCCTGCTCCTGCAGTGTGTTTGTATGAACAGAAGAAAAAAACAGGCCTTAAGCACTTAAATATCAGATATTGAGGCACTTTGCTGTCATCTTCTCGTGAAAGAGGAAAATTGAAGGCAAGTTGCAACTTTCTCACGTGTGAAACAAAATAATTAAAGCACAGTGACAAACAAGCACGAAAAGCAGGTGCTCAGAATAACAAAACTTCAATGCAAGGAAGTTCATATGAAAAAGAAAGAACAAAACTTACTTTCTGTTGCTTTTTCTTAGTAATTGTGGATTGTTTAAAACTCTCCCGGAAAAGAGCCCGGGGCTGTGGGGGGTTCTGTGTGTGCCCTGTGTATATATTTCGTATTTGTGTGTATGAAATGAGATCACCAAAACAGGACCTGAGGAGCATTTCCATCAGGTCAGTCTTGCCACATCAATTTTTAGTGTTATCATGAGAGTTACTACTCTGTGGGGTGGGGGAAGATGTGTGGGCAGGAGCAAACTTCAGACAGCCCTGGGTGACATTCCCTGGTGCCACCACCATTCCCTGGTGATCATTTGCTGCGGGTGATGAGGTGCACTGAGGAGTTGTGGGGGACCACCACTGACCCCCTGAGCCCTCCCATGTCAAGGGGGTGCTGTGGCTGCAGGAGACCCCCCCAGAGCAGACACAGGGATGCTGTAAAACAGCTGCCCAGCTCCCACTGAAGCCACATGGGGTGACTCAGACGCTCCTTGTTGGCCACGAGTGCTCTGCTCATCACCCCTCGTGGCCTCAACGTCCTGGCAGGGCTTAGCAAGCCCTGTGTGACACGAAATGTGACTGTTCTCTTTCCTTTTGTGGACTGTCTGACTTTTAGTTTCAGTTGCAGTCAGTGCTCAGAACTGTGGTGAGTGTTTCTTGTTGCTTCAGCAGCTCTGTGACGTTCTGCTCCTCGCTGGGACACCCAGCTGTGTTTGTCAGCTTTTGTTACTCAGGGAATTCTTGTGGGTTCATGTCCAGGGAAGGGAACGGAGCTGGGGAAGGGGCTGGAGCAGCAGGAGCAGCTGAGGGAGCTGGGGGGGCTCAGCCTGGAGAAAAGGAGGCTCAGGGGGGACCTTCTGGCTCTGCAATCCCTGACAGGAGGGGGGAGCTGGGGGAAGGTCGGGCTCTGACCCCAGGGAACAAGGGACAGCAGGAGAGGGAACGGCCTCAAGTGTTGAAAACACACAGATGTGGCTCTTGGGGACATGGTTTAGTGGTGGCCTTGGCAGTGCTGGGTTAATGGTTGGACTCAGTAATCTTAGAAGACTTTTCCAGCCTGAGTGATTCTGTCTGCTGCCTGACCTGGACAACTCTGGACAACAATTTATATATCATTTTATTTTGCACTGGGATATCTGTGTAATTGTATAGATATGAACATATTTGTATAATTTTTATGTTGCACTGGCAGCCACTTCCATGGAACTGTGCATCCATGTGGAAATCCATGGACCTCAAGAGAAGTCTGTGCAGGGTGCTTTGGGTGTTGCAATTCATCTTGCACAGCACATCCCCCCTGAACACAGAGAGTGGTGGGATGGGGCTGGCACATTTGGGAAAGGGGCTTCTTCCTCCAACCCTTGAGAACAAGACTCCACTGAGAGGCTCAGGTGGGCTGGGAGCAGGATGGGGGGCAAGGAAAACGAGCCAGGCCCTCTCCCTGGCTGTAGCTGCAGTGCCAGAGTCGCTCAGGATGGTGGGACAAAGTAAAACCAGGGCAGTTTTTCAAATGTATTTATGTATACAAGGCAAAAATCCAATTGCAGAGTAGCAAGCTGGGCATGTGGCAATCCTCAGGAGAAGCCCAGGTAAGGGCAGACACCCAGCCTAGAGAGAGAGGGATTCTCTAGGGTTTGTTCTCTCAGCACAGCAAGGGAAGGGGGAAAATAGACAAAATACACCAACTGCACTTTTAGTCCATTCTTTAAATTTGGCAGCACCTTCAGTAGCCAGGGCTTTGCCCATCCCATGTATATTCACAGCACAAAGTCACTGCAAGGTGATGCTGCTCGTGCCTCCAGGAGTGTGCATAGAAACCACCAGCCTGATTTAGCCCAGTTGCAGCAAATTGCATAAAGCAAACTGGGGGGACTGGGGTAGAAACCTCCTCTGAAAAAGTGTTTTGGTAATGCCCTAATTAATGAAAATGAGCTTTCAGAGCTCTGCTGTCATTAACCCCGAGGGCATTTTGGGCAGTGCTGCTGAAGGGCTGGGTTTGGCATCCTCTGAACACGGACACCGAAAGTGCTGGGATGTGCTTCTGTGACAGACTGAAGTGTGGGATGAGCAAATCACTGTAGGGTTTCTGTGGGGTTGGGAGGATGAATAACTCACGCTTTACCTCAAGGATTATTATAAAACCATGTGGCCTCAGGTTTAGCATGTGAAAGTGAGGATTCTCCTTAGCCAGGGGGGTAAAGCCTCGTGCTGTGCTGCTGCCAGCTGGTGTGTAATAGCCCAAGCTAGAAATTGTTACCATTAGCATTGCATTAAAGATCAAGCATAAGGTGAGAAAATGTGTGACTGGCGCTGAGGGCCACTGTAAGCTGTAGATTTTTCCTCCCCCAGTGTCTTCTCTCATCTTGATAAAGGAAGAGTATTTAAAAAAATATAACGAAAATGCCAAGTTCACAAAGGCCACCTTATTGGAATCCTTTGCTTGCCAAGCACAGCAATTTTCAGATTATTTCCTCTCACTTCCAGTTTTCCTTTTGGCCTGTCTAAATGAGGCACAAGTCCCTTGCAGAACAATGAGGGCCATTTCTGAGGAGCTCTGATTCCACCCCCATGGAAGGGGCAAAGTGAGAGATGACTGCTTTTTCTGAAGCAGGGATTAGCTGAAATTGTTTCTGCCACCCCTCAGCTGGGACTCAGAAGCCCAACACTGGGGTTCAGGATAGGCTGAATCATGTGCTTAAGCCCATCTCTGGGCAAAATAGGTCTATATCTTTTGGTGTATGATTCATTCCCATGAGGCTGTTTCAGTGCTGATTATAAATGCAGATGCTTTGATGAATTGGCTTGGTAGGAGCAGCTTATTGCTGCCATGCTGGAATATCACAGGGTATCTGAGTGTCAGCAGCTACTTAAAGCCACTCTGATATTGCTGCACTCTGCAGGGCAGCTGCAGCTCATCCTCTTTGCCACTCTCTTATCCTAGAAAAATTTGTAGCATTTGAAGCCATTAAAGGAATTGCCTGCCTTAATTTAGATGCTGTTTCAAAGACAGCACATGGGCTTTAGATGATCTGTGTCAGGGTTGTCCTCCAGGTTAACTCTTTGTTAAAAAGAACGTGCTTTGAAGGTCTTTGTTCCTCATTTCTGGTGCTAACAGCATGGCCTCTGCTGTGGGGTTATGTGAGGTGGGTTCAGATGAGCTGGATAACAGGCCCAGGGCAGTGCTGCTGCTTCCTTTAAGGGAAATGCAGCAGAAAAAAAGCTGCAAAGCACTCACTGCTCGCTCGTTCCTACATAATTAAATTCCTTATTTAAAAACAGATTTAATGAGAGGGGAAAAGTTGTCTACACAATCCTATAACCCCATATTCCTGGAGGTAGTGGCTGTATGCTGGTTACAAACCTCAGTAACAGCAAGTGTGTGGGGGGGAAATCCTTAAATTCATGTTCATGAGAGCAGGGAGCTTCTTGTGCTCACTTATGGGCAGTGATGTCAGTGGGTTTGTGTTTCTTCTTGCTGTCAGTTCAAGGATGAGCTCCTTTGCAGTATCTCAAGAGCAAAGTGTGTGTGTGGGGAAATTACTGGAGCTTTGTCTTGAACTTGCATGGAGAGTTCACCATATATGTTGTTAGAAACAAATAGTTTGCTTTCACTTGACAGTGACTTCATCCAGAGCAGGGCTGAGTCACGGCCTGGAGTCCAGATCTCTCTCCAGAGGATCCTCCTGGCAACACTTCTGCAACTGCAGAGCAGCTGAGAGCTTCCCCCACCTCCCAAATCCCCCACCCTCTGGAAGCACAGCCTGCAAACAGCACAGATTGCAGCATCCCCACAGTCAGCAGAAAAATGATTAATAGGAAACCCTCAAATAAATACATGAAGTAGCAAAATGCCTTAAAAGCCATCAGAGGATTTGTGTGCACTCAGGGAAGCAATTCCAAGTTGGGAAATTTAAATGAAAATACACGAAATACCTGCTAATCCGGTGGAAGCCTTCCTTGGAATGTCATTAGTGGTTCTCTGGATCTGGAAGAGTCTTTGTGCAGGTGTTCAAAGTGTGTTGTGCAAAATGCCTTAAAATCCCACTTCTGGTTTGTCTCAGCTTGCCAGGCTGTTCTTCCTCCCATCCGATGGGATCCCTTGACTTTCCATGCCCTGGTTAACCGAGCTGTGCTGTGGGATGGGGCATGGCTGAGCCCAAAGTGCTCAGATCTCTGGGGCTGCCTGGTGCCTGTCCCCTTCCCAGTGCTGGAACTGGGTTAAACTGGGCTCCAGAGCAGAGGCATGCCTGCCTCTCCCCCCCCAGCCTCCAGCACATCCATTCTCCAGGCTTCCTGAAATCTTCCTTTCCTCCACCCCTTCCCTCTCACCCAGGAGCCAGCTGTGAGCCCTCAGGTTCTCCCTTCTCCCCACTGGTACAGATCTGAACCTTCCACAAACAGCTTTGAAGTCTGGTGGGGTTGTGAGGATCTGGGAAGCTGTGCTGGGGCTGGGGGGTTCCTGCCCTTTAGCTGCCTCCCTGGAGCACCCAGGCTTTGCCAGGCTCTTCTTTGCCCCTGCAGTGTCTCCTGTGTTCAGATGCAGCTGATGGGCAGCCCCTGGAGCAGTCCCATTTTAACTGTGCCTCTGGCTCAGTGCCCTGCAGAGGGGAATTGGAAGCTTTCTGAGTTCCCTTTGATAATCATCCAAGATTGAGTCACAGAAAAGGGAGTTTGGGAGCACAGCGGTGGCCTGGAGACATCCAGGGAGAAGCTGCAGCTGGAAGGGTCCTGGAGGGGCCTCTGTGAAGGATCTTGAACTCTCCAGCATGCTGGGGATGAGGGGGATGCCCTTTATCAAAATGCCAGGTTCAGGCTGGGTTTGTTGAGCAGAAGGAGGGGGGTGTGCATGACACTGCTGTCAACCCCAGGAAACAGCGGGGTTTGCATATTCTGGTCGGGAAAAATCAGGAAAGGAAGTTTCAAAGGGAAGGAAAGAGAATACAGTGATGGCTGAGGAAAAATACATGGTGAAGATATTTTATTTAAACCCCTTCTCTAAGTCAAAATGTTGATGGGTTGCAAGTTTAAGGTTTAAAGGTGCCCTAAAGGTGTCCAAAGAGACAGAATGCTTTTCAGGCTAAAAATTTAAACTCCATCTATTTGAAAGACTCCTTTCAATCCTTAATTGGTAATAGCTGTTGTATAAGGGGAATGCTACCTCAGTTAAAAATAGGTCTGGGAGCGCAGTGAGAACCCAAAGCAGGCAAACTCCAACAGTCACATTTTCCTTTTGTCAAATGACTATAAAAATAATGTACATCAGAACAGAAATTATGTTAAAATCCGGTTTGTGACCAGATTTCATCCTGGTAAAAACTTCAGCAAAATAAAAAATTGTGTTCTTCACCCTTGAAGGCTGCAGCAGGCCCTTTTCCCTGTGGCAGGAGTGTTACACTGTCCTGATTTAGGCTGAGCCTAGGCACAGCCAGAGCGCTCAGACTATCTTAGCTGCATCCCTGTGAGCTGATGCACCATTCAGAGCAGGGCCTTTATCCCAAACCAGCTCAGATAAGGTGTCCTGGGTGCTGGTTTTCTCTGAGCCACCTCATCCTAACTCTGGTGACACCCTGGGCTCCTCTCCCCTCTGAACCCTCTGCTTATCATCCTGCAGGCTCTGCTGCCAAATAGGAATGAATCTCCAGAGGGGGGAGAGTAATAGAGTGTGAGGCTCCAAATTAAGCACTGCCTTTCTATTAATATCATTTAAAAGTAACACAGCACCTACAGCTCGTAAAGGAACCTCAGCTGCAGCATTGTTAAATACTTAGAGTGATTTATGTCCCTCGTAATATCTTTGCCTGCAGCAGCTTTGTTTCCAGTGCAAAAAATAGAAAATAGATTAAAAGCCTCCAGTTCCTCCAGAAATGGCCTCAAGTTGTGCCAGGAGAGGTTGAGGTTGGCTATTAGGAAAGATTTCTTCACTGAAAGGGTTGTCCAGCCCTGGCACAGCTGCCCTGTCACCAGCCAGGTCACCAGCCCTGGAGGGATTTGAAAGCCATGTGGATGTGGGATAACCTTGGGGACATGGGTTAGTGGTGGCCTTGGCAGTGCTGGACTTGATGAACTCAGAGGGCTTTTCCAAACCTAATGATGCTGTGATTCTTTTCTGCCATTACCTCCCTACCTTCCCTCTAGCTTTTTTTTTAAAGGATTCCTAAGTGCCCCCCATCACTGTAGTTGCTCTGAGTTCTCTTAGCAATCAAAAACACTGGGAGAATCCTATTCTTGTTTCTCAAAGGGGTGGTATGTGCTTGGCAGTGGCCAAGTTGAGAGCTCTGACAAACTTCTGGTGAATTTTTCCCAGCGTTTTTGTGCTATTGATTCTTCCAGTGGTTTTTTTCCTGCCCTGCAGCAGCTCCTGCTCCTGTGCACAGCCAGCAGAACAGAACCTGGGGGGATCTGTCAGGCATTTCGGGCTGCCTTGGTGCAGCCTCACAAACCCACCTGCATCAGCAGCTGCAGCAAAGCTCCCCTGCAGCTGAGCAGGCTCTCAATCCTTTCTGCTGACTCTGAAATTCAGTCAGGGCACCCACCTTCAGCTGCCTCCACTGTGTGCTCAGCTCCCACGAGCAATTTGAGACTGCCCGTGCAACAGAACCACCTTTGATCAGGGACTGGGGCCGTTTGGATTAAAGATTTCCTCCTGAAAGAGGTGCAGAGTGTTTTGCAAAGTTGAGAGTCACTTTCCGTGTTTTACAGGCAGTAAAATGCGAGAGCAGAAGGTCTGGTGTGTCCACTTGATGTGGAAATGTGGAAATAAATGGGGGAAAACTAAGGAAAAGGTGACCTTCTGCTGCAGGGGCAGCACCTCATGATTGAGTCTATTAATGCATCCAGTGAAAATAAAACAGCCACTCGGTGTCACAGAATCCCAGAATGGTTTGGGTTGGGAGGGACTTTAAAGCCCATCCACTCCACCCCCTGCCATGGGCAGGGACACCTTCAACCAGCCCAGGAACACCTCCCACTAGCCCAGGGTGCTCCAACCTGGCCTTGGACACTTCCAGGGATCCAGGGGCAGCCACAGCTTCTCTGGGCAACCTGTGCCAGGGCCTGCCCACCCTCAATGTCACCTTCCTGGTGTCCTGGGGGGACACAGTGATGCTGAATTTGGAAAAACCAGTGTACTGAAGTGGGGAGCAAGTTTGGAAGGAGGCAGAACTTCTCCTTGCACCTTGGCAGGACTGAAGAGAGTTTGTGGTCCGTGAACCACGAGCAGGGCGCTGTCCTGGCTCCAGACACACGTGGCTGTGGACAGTGAGAGCTGTGCTGTAGGTGCTTGCAAGCAGGGAGTAGCTGATAAAGGGTTCCAGGGAGTACAGTGGGAAGAAAAAAATCAGCAAATAAGTATTTGTGTGTGAGGAGTTGAGCACAGGCCCACGCACCGTGGGGCTGGGTGGGGGCAGTGATGTCCCGGGAATGGAATCTGTTGTTTTATTGCGAGGGGAAGAGATAACTGAAGTTTTCCCCACCACACCCAGAGAGGAGGAATAACCCAGGCAGGCAGCAGTGGCTCCAGACAGCCCTGCACCAACCCACAGGCTCGGCATTGCTGGGCTTTCTGGGCCAAACCTGAGCGTGGGAGATCCTCACTGGAGTCAGGACAATAGGTTGTGGTGGATGCACAAGATGGAAAATCCAGGTGGAAGACACTCACGGCTCCAAACGGCCCCTGCCGTGCTGGGACTCGACTTGTCCTACAGGGAGAGCAAACAGGGCTTCAAAACAGTGAAATCATTTGATATGCTAATGTGTGACACGGTGATGTCACTGCGAACAAAGGGGAGCAGAGTAAACAACCAAGACAAAAGAGGCTTACTGTCTTATTGCTCCTCTGGTCCTGAATAAGGCTTTTCTGAACAGGGAGAAATAGCTGATCTGTCCGTTTTCTCTTTGATATCCGTTCTGTTACCTCCTTGGTAATCTTCTTCTGGAGGAGCTGTTTTCAGAGGAGGCAGCCCAGCATGTGAGACAATTAGCAGCAGGTTTGATTAATCACCAGCCCTTCACGTCTGGGTGTGTGCAGGAATCAGCAGCACCCGCGCCCTGGCACGTTTCCCCCTGCCCTCCTGAGGCTCTGCAGGATCCTGGGGGTTCGATATTCCCCTCAAATATCATCTCAAGGAGCATTTCACAGCAATCCCTTCTTCAGATTTGCACCAGAATAAGCAGCATTTATTTACAGCTGAGATTTGATCATAAAACTGAAATACGAGTCATATTAGCTCATCATGAGATTCGCAGCATGGGCAGCATTTTCTGGATGGGTATTAAATAATATATATTCCCTGCAGAATAATAATAATACTAATATTATAATACAATATCCCCTGCTTGCTTAGAAGAGGGATACCTTCATTTGGCCGGGTCTCTTTGGGACTCAGGGAGCAAACTCAGCTCAAGAGCTGAAATAGTCTCTATGCTATTTCATAAATATTCTCGTTTTCATGGGAAATGCTGCAGCAATGATTTAAAAAAACCCAAACAGCACAAAACACACCCTCCCCCAAACCACCCTGCAGCATCTCACCTCTGCCCCACGACGTTTTCTTATTATTTTCGTCCATTTGGACATTGGCTGTGCACAGATTTGAGAAATGGGGATGAAGGAGGTGATGAAAACCCCACTCTGTTGCAGATCTCATCCCCTGAATCTATCTTTAGAGACAGATAAAAATACTGTTCCTGCCGATGTTGGTACTGTCAAAATATTGCGACTGCGAGGCAATCGAGGCGTGTGTAATCTCAATATATCAGTTCCCCTGGAGCCTCAGGTAGGAGCTCAAAGGGATGGAGTTGACACAACTGAGTGTGCTGTTTGATACCTTCGTACTGCACCGAAAAGAAACTGCTGGGTTTATACCCTTTTATATAATAATTATTTATATATATTTATATAATTATTTATGCCAATTGAAGTATTTCAGGTGCAGCACAAACCCCAGAAAGTCTCTCTTGTAGGCACTTCACCTCTCCAATCAGTGGGTGAAGGTGCTGGACAGGGTTGAGCTGCTCTGCCTGAACTGATGTAGCTTTTTCCAGCACTGAAATGTATTCCAGTGGTTAAGAACAGATGTGTAAGTTTCTAATGTAATTTTCCTTCATTAAGCCTATTGATTTAAAATGTAAAATCCGCTGTGGGGCTTGGCCTGACTTTTTTTTCTTATGAGCCCTCAACAGCTTGCTCCAGGAACCATTATCAGAGACTCCCAAAGCAGAATATAATTCAGAATAGTGGGAGCAGTCACGAGATCCTGGATGAAATGGTCATATAGAAAATGGAGTTACACAACAGAAAACAGTTAATCATAAAATCACTCTGTTCTGCGAAGAACTAGCGGGAACTTCGTTTCTTGCTCAATTAAGTTTCATAATATAAACATGGATCTGATGTCTTTGATCCAGAAGAGCCCCTGATAATGGTGCTGTTGACCTCTATGCAGAGGAGAGAGTGTGGTCCAGTGGGCTGAGCGAGGGCTTAGGGAGCTTTAATCTGTCAGAGCAGCAACTGTGACTTTCAGGGTGGTCTTGGAGACACGAGGGCAGGATTTAAAACGCTCGTCCCTCCAGCAACAATAACGAGACTTCTCCAAGGCTGATGCCATGTGAGTGTGTGCTGGGGCTTCAATTCTAGTGAAACTTTTGGCAATAAATGCTGTGTGCTTAAACTTACTCAGCACAGCAAAAGGATTCCATGTGCATAATCAGTATGTTTTGGGGGGTTTTTTTCGGTCTGTTTGGGGTTTTATTTTTAACCAGATTTTGCCATTTTATTTTCGCTGTGATTTCCAGGCTGAGTGTCATAGCTGATATTCACTGCTGAAAGCCATGACTTCGTCTGTGCTCGAATCCAGCTTTGGAAAATGACTCATTACTTTTTTTGGCACCGAAAAGTTTATTACAGTACACAAAAAATTCTCGCAAACAGCTGAGAGTTTATCCAGCCCGAGCCATTTGATGTAGTGTGTATTTGGTGAGCATTCACAGTGCTCGTGAGGGGTTTTCTAGGGCAGTGTTACTGGGCTGGGTTGTTTTTTTGGAAGTGAAATAAATTAGAATAACTTGGTGCAGGTGCTGCATAGGTAGGGTTTTCTTGCTGGACAACTCGGAGCAGTGTTAAACAGAGCTTTCTGAGCAGCCTCTAATAATCTCTTCTGGCTTGCAAATAATGTAAACAGAGAATCTTGTAACTCCTGAGGAAAGGAGTAACCCGAGAGTTCAGATGGAAAGCTGCCTTCTCCCGGAGTTCATGTGAGTGGAGGTCGGAGGAATCCCTTGGAAACCCTGAATCAGTGCTTGGCTGCCTCCTGAGCCCTGGACTGACTGTGCCGTGAGCTGCTGGGCTGACTCGGTCCCGGGCTGCTTGGAACCTCTTTCACTTTGCAAACACGTCGGGGGAGGTCATGAAGGGGGATGGCAGCGCCATGTGGAACCTGATGTGGAAATACTGCATTTCTGTCAGGACCATCAGGTACGGTGAGAAGATGTAAAACTTGATTCGGGGGCTAAGTCTGCAAAGGGTATGTGTTAGAGCTCGCTCCTGCACCCTGCAGGGTTAATTAACTCTCAGCAGGTTGAGAGGAGGCTGCATTCTTGCTTGTCCTTATACCAAAGCTGAGAAAAGAAAAATACAGGGCTTTACAAAAAAATCTTGAAGCAAAGAGGAGCTTTCGTGATTTCAGGGTTATGGAAATACCTCTGTCTCATTTACTCTTGGAAATACCTCTGTCTCATTTACAAGCAGGAAAAAGTAGGAATATGAAAGAAACCTTATTTTAGTGAATGAAAATTCAAGAGTTCTTATTTTCCTTTGAATGCTTGCCTGTCGTAACTTTCTGTTTATTAAATCCCCCACATCCATTTGCTCTTAGCACACAGCGAGCATCACTTGCTTCAGACAAAGGAGGGAGGGGGGACAAAAGAAGGTGGCTTTTAGGGCAGGAGAAAACTCTGAGTTCAGTCTCCAGTGTCTCTGAGCTGCTGTGGTGCTACCACCTCACCTGTGAGAACACACGGGAGGTTTAAATCCGAGGAGGGGCTGTGGGTGCTGGGCATGGCTGGGCACGCTCCCGAGGTGGGTCATGTTTGACACGCTGCCTGCTCCCTGCCAAGAGCAGCTGCTGTGGATTCCAGCAGAGCTCATTCCAGGAATGGAGCTGTTAAAAGGGACGTTTGGTGACTGTGTGTTCTCACGGTGATTTTATACATTTCAGAATAGATGGCCCTTTCCAGGCCGGGGGTTCTTGGTGGGACACGGTTATGGGGGGTTAAACGGTACCTTTGGTCACACAAGATCCCTGGAGAAATCATTGCAATCTCAGTAATTACTGCATTTCACACTGGGTAATTACTCTGTGCTGAGGAAATAGCTTAGAGAGCCTGAATTCCTGCGTGAACTTTCACTGCAACCAGAATGAGACTGGGCAAGGCTGGTTATCATCAGGATGCCAAAATAAAGCCCACAAGTCCCTTAGTTCCCAGCAGATGGGGAGTCAATGTAATGGAAGCTGGAAATAATCCCCGAGAGAGGATTCGATTAAGATAAAAGTCATTTGATGTGAGATGGGTGTTTAGAACCGGCAGCAGAGGGAGAGCCTGAACGAGCCCAATCAGTGCAGCCCTTACAGCCCAGATGCTCAGCCCGACCTTGGTGCTGCTGGAATTGGCTGAGAAAAGTCCTCTGCAAACCCCTCAGCCCCCGGCGTGGGTGTTCCTGCTAAGACTAAACTCGAAAGGTCCCTCAGAGGTTTGGGGTGTGGTTATTTCCTGACGTTTAACATGCAAATTGCCATCCCCTGTAATCAGCCATTTCTTTATTTCGTGGGTGACCTTAGGGCTGTGGAGGTTGGATATTAGCTGAGTTACAGCAGGGCTCATTTACAGATAATACATGTTGGGGGCTCTCACAGCCAGCATAATGCAAAGTAACATCCCCCTGTGTTAGGGCACTGAGGGGATTTTCAATTAATGCTTTTGGTTGTTTTGACAGATCCTATTTTCTTTGGCAGCGATACCAATAAGTTTAAGAGTATAAAAAAAAGAATTTTTCCTTCCTAGAAGAAGATTTCTACCCCCTTAGGTCGCTTTTCTGACTTACTTCAGAGGCCCTGAGGCTCTCCCTGTGTTTTGGGAGACTTCAGAAACAGTCTGGCTCATTTTTTTTTAACCATCAAGTGTGAGACTGTCCCAGTCCTTCTCCCTCCCTGCCTCACCTCTCCTTTCTGGAAGACTCTGAAGCCCATGGGGGAGGTTTCAGTGAGCCTCAGTGTGCTCTGTACCAGCAGAGTGAGTCTGTTTTTCCCTGCCCTGCTGAAAGCAGCAGTGAGGGCACCGACTACACTGGGCCAGTTGTCCCACAGCCCCTGAATCCACACAGGCTGAATGGGGGGGTTTGTGCCTTGCTGGGAAAACAGCCCCACTCCAAAAGGAAAATTATTATGGACTAGGTTTTAAGGTTGGTCTTGTTTCCACTGGACTCCAACAGCTTTAAAAAAACCATATTTGACTGAGTCTTTGTTGTCTGTTTTGATTGGCTTCTGGGCAGAGATCATCTACATCCTTGTGTGTGTTTAAGCTGACATGACCAGCCCCTAAACCTGTAGGGTCGTGGCTGTTTGCAAAGGGAAATGTGTGTGTAGAATAAAATGCAGCAGTTTGCTTTTAAAAGCACAGGAGACTTTTGGAATAAAGCTGGAAGCTCAGGAGAGAGCAGGACGGCGTGGTGTGGAAAAACACTGCGCTGCCTAAATAATAGGGGTTCTCTGCTGTGGGCACACTTCTAGAGTACAACTGCAAAAATTATAAAGAAAAAGGGATTTCTTCACTATTGTGCCAAAGCTGATCTTGTTGCACTTAACGTGAAACTTGTGTCCTTCCAAAGCTCGTTTCTCTGAGCCAGCTGAAGCCTCACTCTTGCCAGATTGTGTCCCAAGGCACATCAGGAGAGAATCCCACCCTGGGTTGGGTTGGAAGGGACCTTAAAGCCCATCTTGTTCCAACCCCCTGCCATGGGCAAGGACACCTTCCACCAGCCCAGGGTGCTCCAAGCCCCGTCCAGCCTGGCCTTGGACACTTCCAGGGATGCAGGGGCAGCCACAGCTTCTCTGGACAAGAGAGGCAGGGTCTGGCTACACCCCCCAGCACAGAACAGGGAGAGTTGTCATTCCTATCCTACCTGCACTGTGTTTCCACCCCATGGGATACAGGATGATGATTCTCTTCCCCTGGTGAGCAGTGGCTCGTGCCACACCCGCTGTTTTTGGCTCTCCTTGGTGCCTGCAGTCCCTACCTGCACGGGAGGTGTTAATGCTCCTTCCCAGAGCACTGTGCAATGCCTCTGATGTTTCTGGAAATGGGAATAATGGTGCTTGTCACCAGCCCTGTTCCTGAGGGAGGGGCACAGTGTCGCTGGCTGTGCTGTCACCACAGCTCTGCTCGAGTCACTCACCCTCCACACTGACCCCACTGCTGTGCCAGTCTGTGTGTGGAGGGGGAACAGTGTCCTTCCCACTCCTCTGAAGGTCACTGTGAGGGAATATTGCAGTAAATAGCACTGCTTTCCTCTGATGGGGAATCTCCACTTGGGATGATATTTGCAGGTGGAAAACTTTCCCAAGATCAGAGAGCTGGCAAAGCCTGAAAGCAGAACTGGGGGGGGAGCATCAGCAGTCATTTATTTCTGTTAAAGTTCCAGTTTAGTGACCCACTGTGAGTGGGGGAGAGGCAAACATACAATTAGGAAATTGTTCATCAACATGTTCAGGTGGGCCATGATGTTTGTAGGAACCTGGCAGTGTTAAAGCAGAGCAAGACACGTTAGGGAAGGACAGGGAGCAGATGAGCTGCGTGGGGGAGGACTCGTCCCTCGGTGCTGTCCTGTGTGCCAGCCAGCACAGGGATGGGGTTGGTGGTTGGAGACTGGAGCCATCTGAATCAGCAGATCCCCAGCCCACAGAGAATAAATTACAGGGTTTGTAGTAATGTAACACATAGTTTTCAGCTTGCATCTTAAAATTCCACTTGCAAGTAATGGAGGAAAGCAGTCAATAGCTAGTTCTTAGTGCTCTCCACATCTGGAAAAAAGTAAGAATTAGACCTCAGTCTGAGCTGTCAGGGAGTTTCTGCCCTTATTTTCCTTCTGCTACAAACATTTTCCATTTTGGTTCAGTCATACTTTATTTTTAGTTGTCTGCATTGGCTTTTTTTCCCCCTGAAGACTGACAAAACAGTGCTGGGAGTTCACCAAAGAAAACCCACACCCCGAGCAGTGAAAGGTTCCCAGCTGGGCTTTGGTGGGATTTGGGGCAGCAGGAGCTACTGGAACTGGGGAGGAGAGGGACAGCTGTGGAGGCTTGGAGCACAGGAAGGCAGTTTGGTGCACCTTGGGTAGGTATTGATAAATGTTCTCAGCATCCCCACCTCATCAGGAAAGCTCCAACTACCCTAAATGGGATCTAAATGTGATCAATTCAATAGTATGGACTAAAGAGCCAAGGCTGGGAGTAGTTTGCTCTGTAGTTCCTGGGCAAATATCAGCAGAGTTCCCTTCCCGTGGCTATTTAACACATGACCAAAGATAATGGGATGTAGAATCAGATATTTAATTTATGCAAGGCAGTTTTCACCAGAAATGGCAACTGGAACTCCCACCTCAGCTGTTCCTCCTGGCACCCACAGGGTTCATGTTTGTACCAGTCACCTGTACACTGAGAATATCTGTTCTGTGCTGGTAAGCAATGGAGATGGCACCATTTTTTAAGAGCAGACATTGACAATGGGATTTTCCTTTGGCCGTTTCATGGCTTAAAACCCTAATGAGAACTACTAAAATTTCACTCCTAAAATTAAAAAAAAAAAAAAAAAAAAAAAGGGAAAAAATAAAAACAAATGCAGAGACTTCCATATTTATCTCCAACATGTGTTTATTTTTATATTCAAGTTCTGTGTGGGTTTCTTTGTCATCTGCAAAACGCTGCACTTGAGAGGTTACGAGACAAAGCCGAATGCAAGTCATCGTTAGTCATCCCGGGGCTTTAATCTCCACATAGTGCAGGGCTTTCTGCAGGCATCAGTCTTGTGTTTAATCCAGTGCAGCCGTAATTATCCTCGTGCAAGTCTTCCTTTGGGGTGGAAGATCTGCCCAGCATGACAGCGCCAGTAGCCACACGGTGCTTAATTAGTGTTTAATAAGCTCTCAATGCCAGTGTAGCGAACCTTGGCGAGGCTGGGATGAAGTTGGTGTCCTCAGAATCCTGTGTGAGCGTGTCCTGTGCGTTTTGCATATTAAAATGTATTATTTGGGTGAGTGTTCCGTGTTTCCTCCACTGTGGAGGAAGAATCATCATGGCATTAATTGCTCTGAGCTCAGGCTCTCTGCCTAGAGCAGCTTGTTGAAGGGGTGAATTACACGTGCCTTTGGTTCTGCTTTGAATTGTTACTTTTGAAAACTCATTTAACTGTCTGTAAATGTTGCTTGTGTTTCAACTGGGGCGTCTGAGTGTTCACAGGGCTGGATTATTCCACTCTGATTGTTCATGTAAATGAGTGGTTTGTGGTTTAAGTTCTGTGAGCTCAAATGGGTTGCAGCTTACAGACCTCCTGCAGCAGAGGGCCAGAACCTCACCAGCTCCTTTGGCTTTTCTCTGTTACAAGCACTCATTAAAATGCTCCTACTTAGTACTGTCCTGTGCTCTTTTTGTCTTGCACTCTGCGTTACTGATAAAACCTCAAAATGTGTAGGTAAGGGCTGTTAGAGACAGCAAGTGATTGCAGTTTAATCCTTGCTCGAGTGTTAGTTTGCAGCATTTGCACATCATTAAGCTTTTCTCCAGGCAGAACACCCTCAGGTGAGGGTCAGCAGCCGAGGAGTGCACAGACACTGCCAGCTGGGGGGGGGTCTCCTGTGCACAGAGTCGAGGTACCCCATGAACTTCCCCGGGTGTTTCTTCAGGAAGGTCAGATAACTGCAGAAGATATTCTTGAGCAGGGGGGCTGGACCAGCTGACCTCCAGTGGTCCCTGCCAACACCCCCGCTCTGGGATGCTGTGACTGAGATGCAGCTGGGTGACATCTGCAGGCTGCCTTCAGTCACGGCTCACACCAGTTTTATATCCAAAGGTGGTTTTTTTTGTTTTATTTAAAGGCTGAGTCTACTGAGCTGTTCTGATACGAAAAGACCTTTTTTATCTAAAAATTGATAGAACTTTTAGCCCGCTTTCGAGTTTTAATGCCTTTATTTTAAAGTAGTTGCACCTCAAACTGTGAGCTTGGCCCGAGAGCAGCCCTGGGTTTAGGCTCTGGCAAGGCTCTGTCCTTGCAGGGTGCAGGGTCTAATGATATGCATGGAAACCCTAGAAGTCAGAAACCTAATCCGAGGCAGTCTAGAGAAGTTAACAGCCTGTTTTATTATTTATTTACACAGACCTTTCAAAAGAGCTTGTTGAAGCAGAACCGTGGGTTAGTGAGCTGGGAGAATTGTTTGTCTAGTGGTGGAGGAGTTCCATGATATTCAAGGGAGCTTTTTTTGTACTTTAATGCTTGCTGGGGGTGAGGCATATGGTAAAAAATATATGTGGCAGCTTTTGGAACAGAACTGTTGTTTGAGGTTTTACTGCTTCCACTGCTGCTCCATGTCTTCTCAGACGTACCTAGAAACTGGTAGTTAGGCTTTGCTCTGACAGGATACCACTTCTGCTGTTAAATTACTCAGCTGGTGGTATTTTTTACATTTTCCCAGCTCCCAAAGCAGCCTTTCAGCTTGGGTGTTTCTGCTCTGAACAACACACAGACAAAGAAACAAATGACATTGGAAGCGTTACCTGCTCTTCGGTTTGAACAGAATTATCTTCTAGTGGACTGTAAAGCAAATTAGGTAGAGAGAACATAAAGCTCTGGGCTTATCTGGTGTTAACAAGATCATGCATTTTCCAGGAGGAGTCAGATGACATTTTAGGAATTGGTGAGTATTTTTCAATGCAATGCTTATGAATCATGTCATTAACATCTGTGCCGTGGATTGATCATAGTATGAAAACGTGGTATGTGAAAGGGTTTTAAGGAAAAATGTGTCTGCTTAAATGCCTGGGAAAGGTTTTATTCCTTTCTTATAGGAATTCATTTTGCCATAGGAGTGTAAAATCTAATTCTTGCTGTGTTTTTGCTGTTCTCAATGCAGTTATCTGCCTATTAATCATTTTCTTTGACAATAATCATAAAACCAGCAAGAATTCATGCAGTAAGCAAAGTGTCCTGACTTCAGTCATCTTGTAGCAGGAGGCAATAATTCACTGGTATAATTAAGTGCCTGACAGGTATCAAGTGACTGAGGCATTTGAAGTGTTCTGAGGTGGTTGGGGGTTTTCCTGTGCTCACCACTGGTGTGGGGGGGGGGTGGCAGAGCTGCCTAATTAGAGTCTCGTGACAACTGCCGGATCAGACAAATAAATTAAACTAAAATCAAAGCTCACCACGTTTGTATTTACTGGTTAATGACATTTCAGCAGGGCTGGAGGTAGGTGAGGCACCATGGCCTGAGCTGCTGCGCTGCTGGAGCGTTTCCATGCTGAGTGCACCGGGGTGGAAAGCTGCAGGCTGATCAATTAACAATTAAATATGCTCCGCGGTTTGTCCCACCTGCCTTGGGCTTCTGGAAAAGTCTCAGCAAAGTGCATGGCATTTTGCATTTCATGAATTCTCATTAGTTGCTGATATCAGAGCGATGAATAATATTCTTTGGTAGCATCAGGGGGCCACTTTCATGGTCTGATGGGGCTTGTTCTGCACAGGGAGAACACCAGGGCTGGGAGTTCCACTGGGGAATTACACCCTGCCATGAAGCATTCTGGTTCAGCTCTCCTGAAAGCTATTTATTATCACATAAATTGGTTTTCTCTATGGGAGTCCTCTTGGACACAGTGGTTTACCACATCTCCTTGAGGACTGGGTTATGTCCACAGGCCCAGTTGGGTCACCACTCACTTTCTGAGTGACTTGACCTTATTCAGGTGTCGAGAAATGCAGTCTTTCCGAGGAAAACCTGGAAATTTGGGGGTCTTAGGATTTAAGGTTTAAGAAATTGGGATTTAAGAAAGCATCCAAAACACTCAGACTGCCCCAGCTGAGGTAGCACGAGCTGCTGTGCCCCTGCAGTGCCTGTGGGACCTTTGGTGGGCTGCCACACCGGGCAGAGCTGGAGAATTCCATGAGAAGGAGTGGCTGGCCGTGACCTTTGGCAGAGAGCCGGTCATGCCATTCCACCTGCAGCCCAAATGCTTTTCTGTTCCATGGTTATCTCCCAGTCCAGCTGGGAGGCACATCCAGTCCCACAGCCATGCTGGGAAAAGCATCCAGGCCATTTCAGAGGAAGCTGTGGGAAGGACATGCTGAACTTCTGATGCCTCTGGGAAGATTAAAGGCACGTTTGTACTTTGCTTTGGATCCTCTTATCTAAGAGCGAGCCCTGCTTGCCTTTGGGAAGAAGGGAACAGAAGCAATAGCCATGGGCAGATAAGGTTATAAAAAACCCTTTATAAAAGCCATCAAAACAGCCTCAGCACTGCTATTGTTGGGATTTATTATGTTCCCAAGGAAATGGAAGCTGATTTAACACAAGTTTGAGAACCGAATTAGCAGTTACATTTCTCATAGTGCATATTTTTAGTCTTGCGTGCTCAGCTAAGAGTTAAAGCTCTGTCCCAATGTACTTAGAACTCTTGGGTGTCCACAAAAGGCCTGCAGGTCTGCAACTGCTGCCCAGGAATTCTGCACAGGTAGATGCATTTTTATCAGCAGATGTTTGTATAGCTTAATTCCCTTTCATGTTTAAATCAAGAAGAATTACCTGTTCCACCAAATCAATGAAATTGGGGCAGATTAATCCATTCAGTAGTTTACCTGTTTGAAATTGTCTTCTGATATTTCAAAATGAGTGAAAACTAGGCACACTTTTTATTCTGACTGTTTAGAAGAGCTAAATCCTGCTGCTCTAAGGCACACAGCTCTGAATTTAAGCACTTTTCCACACACAAAAACCCTCCAGCCTTGTGCCCTCGGTGTGCTCAGCTGTGGGGTTTTTCTGGCCATGTTTACAAAGCCCTGATGATAGAATTTCTCTGTCTGTATATTTTCAAGTTAATGGAACAAACACTTGGGGAGGAAAGGGGCCACTGAGATGGAGATAAATACTTGACTTCTTTCCAGCGTTAATTCTTTGAAAACAAACATATGGAAAAAGAACCTGAACCTTAAAGGCAACCTCTTGAAAAGCTTGTCTCAAGTTGTTTATCCTGTTTCAGGCTCTGGAAACCCTTGTGTTTTACTGGTTATTCCACCTGCACATTCTGAGTGCTTGAGCAGATTTGTTACTCAGGTGATTTGGTCCTGCACAGTCGTTCATGACCATCCCTGGGGAAACTTTTAATGCCCATCTTGCAGGGGCAGGCATAGTGTTGGTGTTCCTTGGAATAAGAACGGGGTGGAGAGTGAGAAATTATGCTGGCAAGGGTGCAAATGACAGTTTGGAAGTGCCTTTTGTGCTCTGCTTCCCCTCATCCCATTGTCCCCACAGGTGTGTTTTGTCCTGTACCAATCCCTTGTGTAACGTGGTGAGAGAGAGAGGGAAAAGAGTCCTGGGTGAAAACAGGCTGATTTCCTGCAAAACAGGGGGACAGTGGGGCTTCTGAGGAAACTGGGAGCCCTTTCCAAGCAAAGATGGGTGTGGATGTTCATGCAAAGGTGTCCAGAATTAACATCAGGCAGTTGCTGTGTCCAAGGCCAGGTTGGACAAGACTTGGAGCAACCTGGTCTAGTGGAAGGTGTCCCTGCCCACGGCACTGGATGACCTTTGGATCTCTCCCACCCCAAACAAGTCTGATTCTGTGATCTTTTATTAATACAAGTCCCAGGACTGTTAAGAGAGGACTCAAACATTGAACAGCACTAGGAGCAGCTGTGTGACTGCTGCTTCTTTAAACCAAAAACCAAACCCGACCACGCACATAAGCAAAAAAAAAACCCAACCCTTTTTGCAAGTTATTTCTGTGTCTGATGCTCTATATTTCATAGCA